>OX451740.1:272018749-274418749 GCA_948472305.1 Vicia faba
TTGTATGCATACTCAATGATACAAGAATCATTACAAAGCTTGCCTCCCTAAGGCATCTTTTCAAAATATTTTCAAAATACACTTACACAAAAAGCATTTTCAAAGTGAGCTAGCAACTAAGAGCCCGTAGATAACTACGGATGAAAAGGGTTCTAACACCTTCCCTTTTCATAACCCACCCCCTTACTCAGAAAAATTATCGAAAGGTCTATCCTGTTATTTTCACCCTTTCCTTTATTGGATAAAAGAAAAGTCGGTGGCGACTCTTTCTAACCACAACATTTGTGATAAAACGCAAAATACAAAAAGTCAGATCTCTCACCGTATTACAGAACTAGCGACTCTTCTTGGGAGTGTTAAAATTGGGGTTACCTTAGAGATAGTTCACATTTAAATGCTTTCATTATTTGACTTGCCTGATTTGTTTTTAAAGGGGTGTTTGGGTTATTCTTGTAAAGATCCTATACTCGGATCTGGGGCATTTTAGGTAAGTAGAAATAGATCGTGAAAACTATATGGTGTACACCGATACAGTTGAAGCGATGGCTACTGTAATATAGTGGGAGAACTGACTTGGTTATTTTGCGTTTGACCGCAATTGTTGCGGATAACAAGAGTCGCCACCGACTTTTCTTTTATCCAATAAGGAAAGAGTGAAAAGAAGAGGAAAGACCTTTGAGATTTTTTTTCTTGAGTTCGGGGGGTAGATTATAAAAAGGGAAGGTGTTAGCACCCTTTTCATCCGTAGTTATCTTCGGGCTCTTAGTTGCTTTCTAGATCATTTTTGCTTTGTTTGAAAATGTGCTTTGTGGTGGGAGTTTGAAAATATTTTGAAAACGCCTTTGTTGCGGAAAACTTTGTAATGATTCTCGTCTCTATAAGAATGCATACAAAGTGTTGGTTTTGAAAATAGTTCAAAGAGATGTTTGTTTTTGAAGATGTTTTGAAGGTGTAAGTATGAAAATGGTTTTGATAGTGAGCAAGCAACTAATAACGTTCTACCTACTCAAAAGGTCTATGTTCTTTTCCTCCTCCTTTAGATGTTGCTATCTTACCATTGATTGGTAAGAAGCTCTATCTTTGGATGTGAAGGGACGGGCGTGGGTAATCGTATAGTCATGAATAATAATGTTGTGAGATATCTTAGCATTTATCTTGAGGGACTAAGCTCATTTATAAGGCAACATTCTAAGTTTCATCGAGGGACTATGATCTTGTATTTTTTATTGTTTTTGCTAAGACATCTCACATGCATATTATGACCATTTTCTCAAGGCAACAAGTGGAGTTAACCCTAGAGGTGCAAGTGTGCAAGTGTTTATTTTTTCATGCTTGATTTATATTGGATTAGGGTTTTCTAAGTATTTATTTTATCTTTCCATACACACCCTAATTACTAACAATTTATATCAAAGTGGTAAATTGCGGAAAGTAAATTTACTACGCTATTACATCATTTGGGGATGGGGTGTATAAATTTACAAATGGGGATTTGCAAGAAATTAAATCCTAATTATCTATTACAACCATATTGAATTTGAATAAATGTACAATAATTGAAATATATATAATGTACAAGGCATGAATGAATAAGGAAATGAGTTTCTTTTGATTTTGGTAAAGAATGGTTTTGGTTAATTAAAATAATTATGAAAATAAAATATTTTTTGTGATATTTTTATATATTCGTAAAATAAACATTGTAAATAAATAGTGTGCAAAAAATAAACTCAAAAGGAGTTGTTTTTATTGGTTGGAAAAATGTTTGAAGTTTGTTAAAAAAGAAAAGGAAACAAACAAATGATAAAAACTGTTCTGGTCATGCCAAGGTTTGAACCCAGGACCTGATATATAAATGTCTTTCGCACGCGCTGTTTGTACCACTGGGGTGGTATGTTTCATCCATTCATAAGATAACTTTGATTAGGTACAAAATGAACTCGTTTCTGAATGTTTGAAATGCTCAACTTTTTCTTCCTTCGAGTGCAGGGATATGTATCACCATGTTAAGCTTTTAAAAGCTTAGATTCTCAACCAAATCAAAAAGTGTAAATATCAAACCTGTCTAAAATTTGAATACAAATCTAACTGTGTAACTTTCGAAAGCTACAAATCAGAGGTTAGCACTAATTTGTTTGGTACCAAAATCAAAGCCTAACTAGTCAGAGTTGAAGTTCTCAATGTATAAGTAGTAATAATCGAAACTAAGAGCATGGTCAACTTCCTAGATATGATATCTACATCTTTTCTTTTAGTTGTATATACAAATGATGTTTGAATGAGAAGTTCCAAGTTTAAGAAAACTTACCTCTTGGAGCGAAACTTGAGGTACTTCGACAGAGCCTCCAAGAATAGTTTGATGATGGATTAAGCCTGCTTCAACCTCCCTGAAGCTATCCAAGTTGTTACTTTTCTTTGAAAATCACTTGAATTGAAGAGCTGGTATATGAAGGCTTAGTGAATCGAAAGGCCAAAAGAATGCAAGGAGGTATTTGAGATTTTGGTAGTGTTCTAGGCTAGTAATCTCTCTCTTTATGTGGTGTATGTATGGTGTTCGAATGGAAGAAATGGGAGATGCTCGAAGGATTCTGGATTTGGTTCTTCAAAAACCAAAAATGACAAGTTGTGATACGGTGGTATAACTGATTGCTTTTTAGTTACTATTGGTTTTGCGTTTTTTGTTCACAAATTTACGGTAAGCAAGAGTCGCCACCGTCTTTTATTTTATCCAACAAAGTAAAAGGGAAAAAGAACAGAAAAAACCTTTTTCGAGATGTTTTTGAGTACGGGGGTAGATTATAGAAAGGGAAGGTGTTAGCACCCTTTCTATCCGTGGTTTTCTACTGGTTCTTAGGTACTTGCTCATTTTTAAATTACTTTTGTATGTTTGAAAATGTTTTGAAAATGCCTTAGTTTGGCGTTTCACTTTATGGTAACCCTTGTACCAGTCCTCAAGGGTGTGATAAAGTGTTTTTGAAAACATTGTTTGAAAAGTGTTTGAAAGTGTAAGTGTGAAAAGTTGATTATTTTGAGCAAGTACTTAAGAGCTTCTACCTACTCTAAAAAGACTATTCGTTTCTTATTTCCTTTAGAAAACACTATCCTACTATTATAGAGTAGGTAGCTCCATCGTTGGAGTTTAAGGGACAATCGAAAGGGACGATTACGGTCACCTAAGGCAACAGGTTAAGATCTCTTAGTAACTGTCCTAAAGCTCTAAGATCACTTTTTTACCGAGGCAACGTCGAAAGGGTCATCGAGGGACTAGTGATCTTTTGAATTATAGGACAGCCACTAAAAATTCTCACATTTCGAGAATAGTGACCATTTTTCGAAGGCAACCGAAGTGGGGAAAAACCCTAGGAGTGAGCATGTGCAAGTGTTTATTTTTCAGTCAATTATCTTTGCACAGTTAGGGCTTTCTACTGCTTTAAACACTGATCTTTTGCATACAATCCTATTATCAATCATCTAACAGTTTAATTAATAGCAGAAAATAAAGTGCGAGAAATTTAAACCTAGCTATTACAAGGCTTCGGGGGATGAGAATTACATAACCAAAACTGGGGAACTAAAAGCGGTAAATAAAAGCAGTAATAAACCTAAGTTAAAAGCTATTACAAACTCGAAACAAATGCAATAATTGGAATAAATAAATAAATAAATGTGCGCGAGAATAAATTAAATACGAGGAATTAAAGTTTAATGAATCTAATTGATTTAGAAGAAACATATTTTTGCATTTTTTATTTGAGAAAATGATTAATTTTTGCAAATTAAAACTAATCTCCAATTGATTTTAATTATGAAAAGGGAATTAAATTATCCTAATTTAAGCTAATCTAATCAATTAATTAAATTAATTATTTTAAGAAAAAAAAAACTAATTCTAATGTTTTTTGATTTTTGTGATTTTTTTAAAAAAAACAATGATTTTTGTAAAGTAATTAAAAAAACAAAAATTGAATAAAGAAATTAAAAAAGAATTACAATGGGCCTGGTATGAAATAGCAAACTGGGGGGTGTGAATTGGAATTTTCCAGGCCCAAAATGGGTGGCCCATCAACCTTGCGCGTGATCCAATGGGGATCACCTTTAGAGGGTCTACCATGCTCTTTACTTGCTGAGCGTTGGATCTGGATTGAAAGAAGATCCAATGGCTGGATCTGGAGGCACATGATGGATGCCTGGTTGTGAGATATGCTGGATCTGAAACAAGAAATTCAGAAAATAGGAAAATGTCTGGATCTGGGATCGAACCCAGGTCCCTCCCTTCAAATGCCTTGTCCTTTGCCATTTGTGCTAGTTAGTCATTCGCTTATAATAATTAATCAAAAATAAAATAAGGGAAAAATAGATCCAGTGATGAATCAACTTGACACACAGGCATTGTGGGGCCCTGGTAATTCAAAGAACCAATCAAATATGGAGAGAGGAATTTCATTATTGGAGCCAGCCAATGGAACGCCTGGAAATGGCCACACATGCTTGGACCACCGCCTGTAAAAGTCAAGCCACCGACCATGGTGGTCCCGGTCACCTTCTCCGGTGACACAAGAATTTGAAACCTGTGAAACACACCATATCAAAGCATAAAAAAAGACCCTACCCCCCTTAAAATTTCCCCAAGAATCCAATGGTAGTGCCCGTTTGCCCTAAAAGTCCCTGTATCACTAAAACCGAAGCTTGCTTCTCCCTAAGCCCTAACAATAGTAACTTGCGATCCTGGCTTTATTCCTTGCATGAGACACGTTAGAAAATTCACAAATACTGCAAATAATATGGATATGAAATCAAAATAAATTTATGTTGAGGATTAAACTGGTTTTAAAAATCAAAAGATTACCAATATGGGAGGATCGGGCTAGCGCGATTTAGAGTGGTTTGGCCTTCAATGATGGAATGTTCACCTCCTGGAGTCCTCAAAAGGGTGATGGAATGCTTCGATCTCACTGAGGAGGGCTAGCTCGAGTGTTTGAGAGTTGCACTCTTCTTGATTTTTTTGAATCTTTTTCTTTCTCTCTTGAGGCAGGCTGCACACTTGTTCTCTTCTCCTCTATGTCTTGAGTGGCCTGATATAAGTAGTGAATCAATCTAGGGTAATAGAATTGGAAAAAATCAAAAGATGTTATGGTCTTTAAGTTTGCTTCCACTCTTTCCAAACATGGAGATTTCTTTCCATTATCAAGCTTGCACGATTTATTTGGCTATTTGACAGCTCATGAGATATTCTATCAATGCCAAAACAAATCTTATCTCATTTATTTGATTTATTTTTGATTTAATTTGAATTTTAAATAAATAAAATCAAAATAAATTAGATAAATAAATAAATGAGGCAAGAAGGGTCCCATGGGTCATGGACCATGCTAGGACTGAGATTCAATCTTGAAAATATGGGCCCATGTGGAAAAAAAAATACAATTTTGGGCATTGTTGTCTTTGTGCAAATTTCCAAAAATGGCCAATTTTGACAATGCATATCTCTCTCAATTTTGACCCTAAGAGGATGTTCTTGGATTTTTTAAAAATCTTAGGATGTCCCCTAAGCAACCTCTTTGGTTTCATCTCAATTGGATCTTTCGTGTTTATGTAAGAAGCTTTGACCCAAAAGGTGTTTTTGTTTACTTTTGAAAAGGACCTATAATGTTTGAATTTGTATATTTTGATTGAGTCATTTCTTGCCTTGAGGGATGAATATTAGTTGTAGGGAATTGGGTTCTCTTTAAAATGGGCCTTGGATGAGAAATTTATGATAAAGTATGAGAAAGTTATGCTTGGTCAAAGTTTGGTTGACTTTTCCTATAGGAACCCTAATTTAACAACTTTTGAGTTTTGATGGATTGGGAGCATTCCTTGAGGAATCATGATCAACCCTTGATCAAATGATGGATATTACTTTAAAATGTTGATGTTGACCAAAAGTCTTGAAGTTTGGCTGTATGTGGGTCACAATTGACTTTTGACCTAGTACAGTTAATTTTCAGGCATTTGACCAGTTGACTGAGCAAATTTCTTGTACAAGGCATGAAACTTGGCACGGATGATATTGGGGACATATTAGGGAAATGGAAACCATTTAGGACTCTTGGAAATCAAACATCTTTATGAGGAGTGAAACCCTAGTTTGAGGCTCATTGTCTTAGAAGGAGGATTTGTCTGGTTAATCCTTAGTCAACTTGAGAAATTGAGGACCTATAGGAGTATGTTTTTGAGTAAAATGAGAGGGAAAATTTTGGGGTGTGTTGTACCCCAAAATCTGCCCTCCCATTCTCTCAAAATTTTCTCATCACAAGGCCCTTGGAGCTCAAGATCCAGTTAGGGTTTCCTCTGCAAGACTTCTCCTAACACTGTTGACCCAAATTAGGGTTTGTGTTTGCACAAAGATATTTTGACCTAAAATGCCTAAAATGACTTTCATACTTCATGTTGGACTCCCAAGATTATCCATACCAAGTTTCAAGTCTTGATTCCAAACTTTGCCCAGTCAATTGGATAGTTGACCTAGAAATCAGCTGTATTGGGGAAAAAGTCAACTGTGGCCAATTGACAGTCAAACCTCATGAAAATTGACCCACATCAACATTATGAACTCATATGGACCATTTGATCAAGTTTGGATCACAATTCCACAAGAAATTTGATCAGATCACCAAAAGGGCAAAATGGTCATTTTAGGGTTTTGATTGCACAAAGGCAAATTTTGACTGTTTGACCAAGCCAATGGCAAACCAAGCTCACCTATGGACTCAAGGACCCCATGGGATGGTCTTGACATACTCAACAAGTTCAAAAAATCCCAAATGCACAAGATTGATAGTTGAATTTTCCAATCAATTGATCAATTTTTGACTGTATACTGAAAAGTCAAACTTTGACTTTTTGGTCAAAATCAAGTGTCAAGATCCATTTTTCATCAAAACAAGCCAAATCATGAAACTTGTTCATCAAGAAACCAAGAATTGCAAATTAGGGTTTGAAATGAAGATTTTTCATAACTTAGAATTTTTCTAAGTTATGAAAAACCCTAATTTTTTCCTAACTTTGTCCCACTTTCTCATCAAGATGCATTTGGATTCAAGGAAAAGTCAAAACATGAAAGTTGTATCCCATTGAAAAATCTACAACTTTGATTCACAAAGTTTCCTCAAAATAAGCTTGTAGCTCAAGTTACAATTTTTGGAACAAGGGTACCAAACCATTCTTAACTTGGAGAAATTTTGACCTATTTTAGGCAAGGTTTTTGCCTAACTTCAAGACCACTTTTCACATACTTCCACTTGGAATTTCAATTTGCATTACAAAGATGGATTGTAGTACACATTCCAAGATTTCCAAAATGTCTAAGAACTCATCAAACAACCTCATAGTTAGGGAGAATCGAATTTGGCAATATGGGAAAAATTCACTTTGTTTATGGCCAATTTTCATGTTCATACACTTAGGCAATTTTCAAATCAGCTTGCACAACTTGATTACAGGTCCTATATCCCATTTGCACTCATAAATTAAATGCAAACCCTTTGTGTTCAAGCCTTGCATTGTGTGTTTAAGCATTACATGAAGGTTTAGGCCATAAGTAGAAAAAGCAAATTATCCATTTTAGAAAAGATGAACTTTATGTCAAAGTTGCAAATCAAGAAGTACAAGGCCATATCTTTGGGCACAAGTTCAGAAGCAAAACACACTGATCAAGGGGAAAGGTTGCAGCATAGATTGGGGGCCTGCATCAGTCTAGAACACAACTTGAACTTTTGTTGCTTAAGTAAGAAGAAACTTGACATAACAACTACCAACTCTCATTTCTGCCAAGACCAACTTAAGCAAACTTATTAAACACATTCTAAACAACCACCCTGACCTGAAACACGAGCCAACCATCTCCATTGCTTTCTCAAACACAGAATCACCATTAAACTGCACAAAAATAGGACATTCTGCACTTGGACTTGGCTAGCTCATTTCCATTGTGCATCTTGGCCAAAACCACTTCAAACACTTTCCATACCATCCATACAAACTGTCCAAAGCATTAGAAGCAGACTGTAACACTCCTAACCAACATCACCATTTTCATTTTTCTGTTTTGCAGTTGAAGTGCCATAACAAGATTCACTTGGTTTCAAAGCAAACTAAAGCTTGGAATAGCATCCCTGGACATCAAGCAAGCTATACAAATCATTATCTTGCCCTGAAAGCTCCTCCATTGCCAGACACGATTCCAACTGAACAGGTAAGTTCATGAACTCTTATCTCTCTATCCAGGCATAGTTAGGTTTAGATTTGTGAAGAAATTATGTCACATTCATAGCCCTGAACATGCCCATATCATTAGTTTTCATTTATGTTATGTGTGCTTAGAGAATTTTAAGTCTGAACATTGAATAAAAACTAGGTCAGGAATTGGGAATGGAGAAATTCTCTCTCATTTCTGAGAGTTAGGATGAGTTCTTTATATATCCAGAATCGTGGCTTGATGCTTAACATTTTTCATGTTGTAAGTTTGTGCTAAAAGTCCAGGAATCAGGAGTTGTGTTTGAAGCATCAAAGGCGCGCGTTTTTCAAATGTGTTGTTCTGAGGTTGAAGACAAAGTCTTCTTGGGCTGGGCCTGAGTTGACTTCTTATTTGCACCCTATTTCTACTTTTGAACCCCCTTGGCTCATTGTGCTTATTTGAAACCTTTTTTGACTTTTTTTTTGTTATTTCTGACTTATTCATTTTTCTCATAATATTAAAATATAAAAAATATTTTCCAAGCTATTTTTGTATTTATTAGGCATTTATTTGTTTAAATTGATATTTGTATGTAAATAATACATAATACTTTTTTTTGTTTAGAATATTAGGAATAATACCAAATACATTTATTTTCTAATTTGTATGTTATTTTATCTTTTAAAAATATTTTATATAAAATATCCTTTTTTTTTGTAAATATTAAGTATTATTATTTTTGTATATATTTAATATATTTAGTAAATAATACAAATACATATATATTTATTAGTATATTTAGGTTAAAAAATACAAAATATATACATTTTTATTTTTATTAACATTTAACATTAAAAAAAAACCTTTTGATAAATATACTTCTCTTTTATTTATTTTTTGTATATAATTAATAAATATTGCATATATTATACAATAAATACTTTTATTTGTAAAAATTAGGGTTTTTGCCCTAAATATAAAAATGCCCAAAAATTAATACTTTTATTTTTGTTTTCTTGACACATAAAAAACACTTTTTACATACACATAAAAAATCGTTTTTGCATCTTGCATATTTATCTTATTTTATTTAATTATTGCATATTAAATAATTTGTATAATTCCATTCGGATTGTAATAGTTTAGGATTTAATTTCTTGCTAAAATATCCCCATTTGAACATTTGTACCCCCTTCCCATATATTGTGTTGTAATAACTTAGGAGCTTTATTTTTCGCACTTTAAAGTTTTCTAAATATGCCATGTTAGAATTAGGGTTTTGTATGCAAATCAATTAACCAAAAATAGTTTGACCTAAATTCAAGATAAATAAGCATGAAAATGGACAACACCAATCACACTTGCACCCCTAGGGTATTCCACTTGTTGCCTTCAATAATGGGCCATATTGCATGTTAGGTCTCTTTGGGCAAAACAAAACAATTCAAATGATCATAGTCCCTCGATGACGCTTTCGAAAGTTACCTAAAAATGATCAAGTCCCTTAAAAGAAAATTTCCCAAAGATACTTGGCACCATTGCAATCATGGTCTAAACGATGACCCGCGCCCGTCCCTTTCACATCCTAACACAAGATTGTCCACCAAATGCAATGGTGGAACAAAATTGTTAAAAGGGTTAAAACATAGCAAAGATCTTTAAGAAATTTAGGGTAGATAGCTCTTGATTACTTGCCAACTTGCAAAACAAAACACTTGCCTATTTTTCAAACCACACATCACTACACTTTCAAAAACAACTTTCAAAAACATTGAAAACCTTTTCAAAAGACATACACCTTTGTATACATCCCAACATGGATCATTACAAAGGTTGCCACCACATTGGCCTCTTTTCAAAACATTTTTAAAACACACACACAAAGCACCATTTCAAACAATTGAAAGCACCATTTCAAACAATTGAAAATTAAGGCAAGTTGATCTAAGAAAGTAACTAAGAGCCCATGGATAACCATGGATAGAAAGGGTGCTAATACCTTCCCTTTCTATAATATACTCCCCGAACCCAAGAAAACATATCAAAGGTTTTTGCTGTGCTTTTTAACCTTTCCTTAGGATAAAATAAAAAGTCGGTGGCGACTCTTGCTCAACCGAAACATTTGCGAAAACAAACGCAAAACCTCAAGTCAGTTCTCCCACCGTATCACAGAACTGGCGACTCTGCTGGGGAATAAACTAAAAGTGGAGTAACCTTAGGGCTTAGATCACCCTCTTGCATGACTAATTGTTTGATTTGATTGCTTTATATCTTGGCTCTTTTGTTTGAGTTTGCAATCCTACACCCGGATTTTGGGAAACATTCATAGATAGCAATACGTTGTGGAAACTGTGCGGGGTATACCGACACGGTCGAAGCAATAGCTATATTAGTGCGACATATTTGTGAGTACCGGTAACCCTTGAGTTCAATCAAGGAGAGTACGGGGCCGATGAGTGATGTCACTAAGCACTAATGACCTAGAACCTTACTTGACCATCTTGGCCTTTCATTAGGGGTAGTGAGATGACCGGCTTTGGTGCAGTCCGAAGTTGGTAGATACTCGATACTACACTCATTGAGGGTTGTTTTCTTGGAATATTTTGGTCGCTAGTTAAGTGGCTAAACCAAAACAATGAACAATGAAAACAATCCAGTGATATTGAGCTCCTTAGAACCCGGTTACTATTTATAGGACAGGTTTTTAAGCCAACTACACTCAAGAGGGTACTTACCTATGAAACCCCATGCAAGCCTGAAACTAGGGTTTGGTGTGATTTGCTTGTACATACGTTTGTGCATACATCATGAACATCATAAAGCATCATATGCATTTACTAACCACTTCAAGGGTTTAGATCTTCATCTTTGTTCTTGTTTTGTAGGTCATGGAAATTCCTCGCAGAAAAACCATTCAAGTCAACCTTGTGAGAATCCCTCCTCAACTCAAGAAGCTCACATCAATGATTCCGGAAAGCTCATCCTTCAGTGAAAGACATGGTAGACTGCTCAGCCTAGTCAACACCAACATTGAAGATGACATGATGAAAGTGCTATTCCAGTTCTTTGACCCTCTTCATCACTGTTTCACTTTCCCCGACTATTAGTTGGTGCCCACTTTGGAGGAGTTTTCTCAACTCCTGAGAATTCCTATCCTTAATCAACTACCCTACAACGGTACGGAAAAGGAACTAAAGCCTGAAGATGTTGCTCGAGCACTACATCTACAGCCATCTGACATCAAGGGGCATTGGGAAATTAGAAGCGGCGTCAAAGGATTCTTAGCAAAATTCTTGTTTGAAAAGGCACAAGAGTGTTGGAATTCATTGGACCTACAAACCTTTGAAGAGATTGTGGCACTCCTTATCTATGGGTTGGTCTTGTTCCCAAATCCTGACCAGCTTGTAGAGGTCAACGCCGTCAAAATTTTCTTGTCCAGAAATCCAATACCAACATTGCTTGGGGACATCCTTCACTCATTTTACACACGAACAATGAGAAAGAGGGGTGTTCTCATGTGCGGTACTCCTCTCCTTGCAAGGTGGTTTATTTCGCACCTTCCACAATCTGTCTTGAAGAATGATCAAGGCTCAAGGTGGTCCCAACGGTTGATGACTCTTACTCACTCTGATGTACATTGGTGTTCTCGGTCCAGAGAAAATGTCATCATCGTCGATCGTTGTGGAGAGTTCCCTAATGTTCCATTACTTGGCATTAGAGGGGGCATTACCTACAACCCTTGCCTAGCTTTGAGGCAATTTGGATACGCACGAAGAGATGACCCTCACGACATGTTGATTCCTGACCTAGTTTTTGACTTCGACAACGATGCGCAAGGACTTCGCCAAAGATTCATCAGAGCTTAGAGGATGCCCAACAAGGTTGATAGCAAGACACTGGGGCACAAGAACTCCATCCCTCTTGAGCCTTATCTCAAGTGGGTACGAGCCCGAGCCCAGAGTCTAATGATGCCTTATCCTCATGTTCTCCCTGTGATTAAAGAGCCTGTCAAGGAAGGAGAGGTTCCCTACACCATCCTACATCCTGACATGCCTACATCGTGGGAGGGGATGCAGAAGAGTTGGATCCAACTCAAGGAGGAACGAAACACTTTTGAAGCCAGCTTCTACGCCAGCGAGAAGAAGGTTCTAGAGCTCACCCGCCGACTCCATGAGCAAGAGGCCCTCAACACCTACATTGCGCCAAAGAGGATGCGCAACGTCTTTTTACCTTGAGAAGTTGTTTTTGTAATATTTGGCCCATGGGGCATTTATGTACTAACAAATTTCTTCTTATTAATATGACGTGCGTTCCTTTTTGTCTGCAACAATTGTGAATTTCTAAAATCCTTGAATGCATTGCATAAATAGCATCTCATGCATCATATGCATAACAGGTCCCTTTTTTCTACAGGTTGCTTAATCTTCTTCGCTGTTTATTTTGAACAGTCATCATGAATCCTGAATCATCCAGTGAACAAGCTATCAAGGCCCTCCAGGCCCAGAATGCCCAGTTTCAAGAGATGGTCATGAGCTTGGCCCAAGGTCAACAAGAGTTGAAGGCTCTGCTCCTAAAGAAGAAGAAGAAGAAGAGGACTGCGTTGTTCAATACTGGACGCAGGTTTGGGAACACACTCTATAACGAGGCTGATCCAACTACTTCCTCTGCAGAGAAAGACAGTCCCCAAGGGGGAGGAGCTCCTAGTCCTGTAGTCTCTGACAACGAGACGGATTACATTGACGAACAATACCCTCCTGCTGCTGATAGATACAAGCAATTAGAGGATCGCTTGAGTGCCATGGAGATTCAAAATGTGCCGGGGCTGGATTTCGGAGATTTAGGTTTATCTTCTGGGGTGGTAATCCCACACAAGTTCAAGGCGCCTGCCTTTGCAAAATACGACGGGGCTTTCTGTCCAAAGCTGCATCTCAGATCCTACGTAAGGAAGATCCAACCTTACACGGCAAACAAAAACCTTTGGATCCACTTCTTCCAAGATAGCCTTTCGGGGTCACAGCTTGAGTGGTTCTATCAGCTAGATGGAACCAGTATCCGACATTGGGAGGATTTGGCTACCACATTTTATAGACAATATCAATACAACTCTGACCTCGCTCCTACGCGTACCCAACTTCAGGGTATGTCACTGGGAACGGGCGAAGGATTCAAAGAATATGCGCAAAAATGGAGGGATTTGGCTGGCAGGGTGCAACCTCCTTTGACTGACCGTGAACTGGTTGACATGTTTCTAGGGACCTTGTCTGGTCCATTCTTCAATCATCTGGTTGGTAATTCCTCCGCTGGGTTTACGGATTTGATCCTGACAGGTGAAAGGATAGAAGCTGGCATCAGGTCAGGAAAGATACAGAAAGGTGCCTCCGCAAGTATTGAGAAGAAGCCTTTCAAGAAGGAAGCTAGTGCCGTCTATGGTCCTAGAAGACAAGTCAAGCCAGAACGCCGCCAAGCCGTCAATTCCTTGGTAATTTCAAAACCTGCTGCTGCTCCTCAGCAGTACAATCAACAAAGGGGTGAGAGGCCCAAAAGGCAATACACTCGGCTGAGTATGACCTTGTCACAAATCTTACCGCAACTGCTATCAACCAACTTGGTGACCACCAGAGAAGCTCCGAAGGTCGTGAATACTGCATCTCCTAAATATAACCCAAATGCCCGCTGTGCTTATCACTCTGATAGCCCCGGGCATACTACTGATGATTGATGGGCCCTGAGAAATAAGGTTCAAGACCTTATTGATGCAAAGGAAATTCAGTTTGAGGCGCCTGAGAGGCCAAATGTTGTAACTGCTCCTATGCCCCAGCATAGAGTAAATGCTGTCGAGGAAGATTTGTATGCTGTTTCGGTGAATGATGTTGCTACCCCTCTATTGACTGTTAAGAGGAACTTACTGCTAGCCGGTTTATTTCCGGGTTGTAGCAAGGGTTGCCTCATGTGTGCTGTTACCCCTACCGGTTGTCCGCTGCTGAAGTCAGGCATCCAAGGCCTGATGGATAGCAAGGAGATTCTGTTCAAGAAAACTGCTGTTCCTTTTGTTCCCGCTGAAGAAGTATCTGTCGTCACAATTTTCAACAATCCTACCAAGGCTCCCCCAAGGAAGCCAGTCAAAATTATGTCTGTTGCACCCATTACCATTACTGTTCCGGGGCCTCTCCCCTATGAATCTGACAAGGCTGTCCCATGGCACTATGGGGCAGATGTGTATGTGCTTGGAGTGAAGCAGGAGTTCAACACCGGTACCAGTATCAGTAACATCACTGGTCCCGCCAAAATTACTCGCAGTGGCAGGCTCTTCTCGCCTGACATTGCACCACCAGTTATCCGAAAACCTCTTATCATAACACCCGCAAGTGTGCATGTTTCAAATCAAGTTCCTATGTTTACAACTGCCGCCGAGTCCTCTGATGCTCGGGGAAAAGGAGTTACTACCGATTTGCCTGCCCAGACGGAGGCACCAAAAAAGACCTCTGTTGAAGCCTCCCAGCAAGAGATGGAGGAAATCCTTAAAATCATTAAAAAGAGTGACTTCAATGTCGTTGAACAGCTGGGGCATACCCCCTCCAAAATCTCTATGCTATCATTGCTGCTGTGCTCAGAGGCCCACGCCAAGGCCCTGATTTCATTTCTGAAAACGGCCCATGTGCCGCAAGAGACATCTGCAGATCAATTCACTGACTGTGTGGCCAATTTGACAGCTGACAATGGCTTGGGTTTCTCGGATGCTGACCTTACCGCCAAGGGAAAGAACCACAATGACGCCCTGCATGTCTCTATAGAATGCAGGGGCACTACTCTCGCACACGTGTTGGTGGACACCGGTTCTTCCCTGAATGTATTGCCCAAGAAGGCCTTAGATCGGTTGGATTGTGAGGGCCTGGAATTGAAACCTAGTAACATCATTGTTAGAGCCTTCGACGGTTCTAAGAGGATGGTGCATGGTGAGGTAGACATTCTTATTCGTGTGGGTTCCCAAGTCTTTGACTCAACATTCTACGTGATGGATATTCGTCCATCTTATTCCTGCTTGCTGGGTCGACCCTGGATTCACAAGGCTGGGGCTGTAACATCCACTCTACACCAGAAGCTCAAATACCCTGTCAGAGGGAAGATTGTTACTGTGCAGGGAGAGGAGGAATACATGGTTAGTCACCTAAATTCATTCCGGTATATCGAGATGGACGGGGAGTTTATTGAAACCCCCTTTCAACATTTTGAGGAGGTACCTCCAACATTGGCGTCAGCTGAGACAGTGGTTGAAGAAGACTTTCCTTTGAAGATGGCTTCCTTGAAGGATGCCCGGGCTGTAATCGAGAAAGGCAAGTGTGCAAACTGGGGTCAACTTCCTGACTTCACTCAAAAGACCGACAAGTTTGGGCTGGGCTTCACTGCAGAGGCTCAGAGGGCTGTTCGCAAAGAAAGGATCAGAAAGCCTCCGGTGTTCATCACCAACCCAAGAGTGAATGCTATCGAGGAGGACGTAGAGGAAGCCGAATTTGACAGTTGGATCTATCCAACAACCAACAACGGACCAAGCAACTGGACGGCAAAAGATTTTACACCTATTACTTTTATCACGCAGTAATGAACTCTTTTGTTTTCAATTTGTAACAAACAATATGTTGAAACTTTTATTGGCTCGGTGTCCTACCCGGAGCACCGTGGCTCCATTTGTGAGGGATTTTTGTATGACATTTCCATATATCATTAATCAAAACATTGGACGTTGTTGCATTTCAAATCTTGTGCTCTTTTTCTTTCTTTGTTATATATTGCAAAACAACTATATTTACACACACTCACTTATACAGGTTCCAATCCACTCTGGATCTCACTGGTAACGGCTCTGCTACTGCCAGTTATGACTTCGAAAATCCGATCAACTTGGCCGAAGACGAAGGTGAAGATGATTGCGAAGTGCCTGGTGAACTCGCAAGACTGCTACTCCAGGAAGAGAGGGCCATTCAGCCGCATGAAGAGCCAGTGGAAACGATAAACCTGGGTACCGAGACAGATAGAAAAGAAGTCAAGATTGGTGCCAATCTAGAGCTCAACATGAAACAACGATTGATCCAGATGCTGCATGCCTACATGGAAATCTTTGCTTGGTCTTACAAAGACATGCCTGGTTTGGATGCCGACATTGTGGTTCAGCACCTGCCTACCAAGGAAGACTGCCCTCCGGTAAAACAGAAGGTCCGCCGCATGCGCCCAGAGATGTCCGAGAAAATCAAAGCTGAGGTTATGAAGCAATTTGATGCCGGGTTTCTAGCAGTGACTTCTTATCCTCAGTGGGTGGCCAACGTGGTTCCAGTGCCAAAGAAAGATGGTAAAGTCAGAATGTGTGTTGACTACAGGGATTTGAACAGGGCCAGCCCTAAGGACGATTTCCCTCTGCCTCACATCGACGTTCTTGTTGACAATACTGCTCAACACAAGGTGTTCTCCTTCATGGATGGTTTTTCAGGGTATAATCAGATCAAAATGGCTCCTGAAGATATGGAAAAGACTACCTTTGTTACTCAGTGGGGCACCTTCTGCTACAAGGTCATGCCATTCGGGTTAAAAAATGTTGGGGCAACCTACCAACCTGCCATGGTTGCTTTATTTCATGACATGATCCACCATGAGATTGAAGTATACGTCGATGATATGATTGCAAGGTCCCAAACTGAGGAGGAACACCTTGACCATCTGCGGAAGCTGTTTGACCGACTGAAGTTGTACAAGTTGAGGTTGAATCCAAACAAATGCACCTTTGGGGTGAGGTCTGGAAAATTGCTAGGTTTCATTGTAAGCGACAAAGGTATTCAAGTGGACCCGGCCAAGGTGAAAGCCATACAAGAGATGCCGACTCCCAAGACAGAGAAAGAAGTCAGAGGCTTTCTGGGACGACTGAATTACATTGCCCGATTCATCTCACATCTAACTGCTACCTGTGAGCCAATCTTCAAATTACTGAAGAAAGATCAAGTAGTACGTTGGAACGATGAATGTCAGGCTGCTTTCGAAAAGATAAAGGAGTATCTCCAAGAACCACCCATTCTTATGCCGCCAGTGGAAGAGAGACCTCTAATACTATACTTGACAGTACTTGACAACTCAATGGGGTGTGTGCTGGGGCAGCATGACGAGTCTGGCCGAAAAGAGCACGCTATTTATTACCTGAGCAAAAAGTTTACCGACTGTGAGACTCGGTACTCACTGCTCGAGAAAACTTCCTGCGCTCTGGTATGGGCTGCTCGCCGGCTGAGACAGTATATGCTGACTCACACTACTCTGTTGATTTCAAAAATGGATCCAATCAAGTACATATTCGAAAAGCCCGCTCTGTCTGGAAGAATAGCAAGATGGCAAATGATCTTGACAGAATACGATATCCAGTACACAACTCAAAAAGCAATCAAGGGAAGTGTATTGGCAGACCATTTGGCACACCAACCTGTGGACGATTACCAATCATTAAACTTTGAATTTCCAGACGAAGATATCATGGTAGTAACTGATTGTGAAGTACCTGGACCGGATGAAGGACCTGAGGAAGGATCCCGATGGTCTATGCATTTTGACGGAGCGTCAAACGCTTTGGGTAACGGCATCGACGCTGTGATCATATCCCCTAAAGGTACTCATACTCCACTCACCGCCCGACTGTGTTTCAACTGCACCAACAACATGGCAGAATATGAGGCATGTATCATGGGTCTTCAAGCTGCAATCGACTTAAGGATCAAGTTTCTGAGTGTCTTCGGAGATTCCGCTCTCGTGATCAATCAGATCAAAGGCGAGTGGGATACGAAACACCCAAATCTTATTCCTTACAAGGAGTATGTGTTGACTTTGCTTCCCCATTTTGAAGAGATAACTTTTGAACACTTCCCAAGAGAGGAGAATCAGTTAGCGGACGCACTAGCTACGATGTCTTCAATGTTCAAAGTCAAATGGGACAACGAGGCTCCCCGGATCATTATCTGGAAGTTGGACGAACCTGCATACTGCTGCGATCTTGAGGCCGAAGAGGTAACCGAAAAACCCTGGTATCATGAGGTGAAGAGATATTTGGAAGCTCAAGAATACCCCGAAGGCGCATCGGTCAATTACAAGAAGTTCCTGAGAAGGTTTGCGGCAAAGTTCTTCCTCAGCAACGACATTATCTACAAACGAAACCATGATTCAACTTTACTGCATTGTGTGGATAAGACTGAAGCAGAGAAGATCATGGTAGAACTACACGAAGGTACATTCGGAACACATTCCAGTGGACATACCATGGCAAAGAAAATCCTTCGGGCGGGATATTTCTGGTCCACGATGGAAGCCGACTGTTACCAACATTCTCGAACTTGTCATAAATGCCAGATCTATGCTGATAAGGTGCACATCCCTCCGGTTCCTCTGAATGTCCTGACGACACCTTGGCCTTTTGCAATGTGGGGCATTGATATGATCGGCGAAATCCGACCAACGGTATCCAACGGGCATCGCTTCATCTTGGTAGCGATTGATTATTTCACAAAGTGGGTAGAAGCAGCTTCCTACGCCACCGTAACCAAGAGCGTCGTGGCACGTTTCATTCGGCATAACCTGATCTGTCGGTACGGCGTCCCGGAAAGAATCATTACAGACAATGGTACCAATCTTAACAACAAGATGATCACTGAGCTCTGCGAGCAATTCAAGATACAACACCACAACTCTTCTCCCTACCGGCCGAAGATGAATGGAGCTGTCGAAGCGGCAAATAAAAACATCAAGAAAATTGTGCAGAAGATGACAGTGACCTACAAAGATTGGCACGAAATGTTACCATTTGCTCTTCATGGGTACCGTACCTCAGCACGGACGTCAACCGGGGCAACACCCTTTTCCTTGGTCTATGGCATGGAGGCAGTCTTGCCGATTGAAGTCCAGATACCCTCTCTCCGGATAATGAAGGATGCAGACTTGAGTGAAGATGACTGGATCCAGACTCGACTTGATCAATTAAACCTAATTGACGAAAAGAGACTCACTGCTATTTGCCATGGTCAGACATACCAAAAACGGATGATCAGGGCATTTAACAAGAAAGTCAGACCACAAGAGTATCAAGTCGGGGACCTGGTAATCAAACGCATCATCCTTCCTCAAGGTGATCCCAGGGGCAAATGGACCCCCACATACGAAGGGCCATTTGTGGTTAAACATGTCTTCTCAGGAGGAGCCATGATTCTAACCACCATGGATGGTGACGACCTTCCTCATCCTGCCAATGCAGACATAGTAAAAAGATACTACGCATGAATAAAAGACCCGCTAGGTTGACATACCTAGGCAAAAATAAGGGCTTCCCGACGAACCAAAAAGGTTCGGGCAGAAATAAGGGACGAAAATAAAAAAAAATCTGTACACCCGGCAAGTCGAAAACCTGAAAAGGCGGCTTGGGCAAAAATGGGTATCCCGGTGGACTGAAAACCCGAAAGGGCGGTTCAGGCAAAAGTTAGGGATAAAGCGTAACACTATGTCTCATTGGATCACCTTGTATCCAGAATTCAGCATCAACTATCGGGCTCAGACTTCGGCATCAATCAATCAGCTTCATCTTCAACTAAGCAGCAAAGTGATGAGACGCTTGAAGACATAAAGGCGATAGCAGAGTTGGAACCCAGTGGGAATTTTATTCACATAGCTGTTTTGTTTCCTTTTCAAAATTGTATAAACTTTATGTTATTCGGCAGCGTTCTCTTACTAGGACGTCAGCCTCTTGTACAAAAAACGCCTATTTACAGGAAAATTTCAAAATCAATACAAGTTCACTTTTCCAAACAAATTGCCAATTGTTTTTTTTTCCTTTTTCTGTTTTGACTTGCGAAGAACGTCCAATGTTCATTTTTGATATATGCATTTGACATTAAATTGCTAATTCATAAATACTTACATGCGAGACAAAAGACTAATTACAGGTGACATCAGAAACAGGGGCAATGTAGAATTGTCCAGGCAGTCTAGTTGCTTTGTCCGCCAAGGTACCAAGGTAGGTTCAACTGAAGAATATGACCAAGTTGCCTCAACTCCCCACAGAGTGAGACCAGATTCAGCAATACTCTCCCAGGGAAGAGTTAGTCTATCATCAGTCCTACAATAGGCACCCTATTCCCCAAGCAAGTCAGCAATACTCTCCTCCAGCAGAGTTAGTCTACGGTCAGCCTAAAGGAAGTTGGGTATCCCCAGAAGATATCAACATTCCCCAACAGAGTATATGCATTCCTCAGCAAGCATCCCCGACAGTCTTGATCTAAGATTGTTCCCCGGCGGAATACAGGCACCCCAGTGGAACCATTTTTTCAGTACAATCCGAAAGTCTCCCCAGGAAAACTGGAATCCATATCCCCAACAGGTCTTGGAGCTTATCCCCGGTAGACTCTGGAAGATATTCCCCCGCAGAGTATGGACGTCTCTCCCGGGCTTTATTCAAAGTTATTCCTCACAAAGGCTTATAACTGGGTTATCCTCAGCTAGTTACCACGGGAGATCGCCCTCGGCGAAGTTCTTCCTATCCCCAGCGGAGTTCATCAAAGTTCCTCAACTTAACTTATCAACAGTATCCCCAACGGAGTTTATCATTGTCATCCCCAGCGGAGTCCATCATTGAAATCCTCAGCGGAACTCTCACCAAAACTTCAGCGAAGTATCTCTTCCCATAGAGTAATTCCCCTCAGAGTAATCTCTCCAACAAGCTTAACCCCCAACGAAGTCATCTTCTCCTACCGGTGTATTCTTGCAATCCTCATCCCTAGCAGAAACGAAGAACTCTACTCTTCAACGTCAGCCCAGGATTTAATTCCCCGGCCGGTCGTCAAGGATTTATTTTCCTAGACGAAAATACATTCATAAACATTTCACATTTCATACATCTTGCTTACATACATGATAAAATGCATACAACACTATCTCATTTGGAACATCATGACATCATGCATTTCATACATCATGACATTGCATACAACTGATGTTTTGCCTTTTCAGGGAAAAAGACAATCCAAAAGACGACTACCTTCAACTGTCATAATTCCAGATTCGATTCCTGTATCTAGCCAGGGCACATCTGTGAGTGATCAGTTTCCAGATTCGATTCCTGTATCCAGCCAGGGCACGTCTGAAGAGTTTGAAGATCCGATTCCTGTATCTAGCCAGGGCATATCTGTTGACGACTATTTCCAGATTCGATTCCTGTATCCAGCCAGGGCATATCTGTTGACGACTATTTCCAGATTCGATTCCTTATCCAGCCAGGGCATATCTGTTGACGACTATTTCCAGATTCGATTCCTGTATCCAGCCAGGGCATATCTGTTGACGACTATTTCCAGATTCGATTCCTGTATCCAGCCAGGGCATATCTGTTGACGACTATTTCCAGATTCGATTCCTGTATCCAGCCAGGGCATATCTGCGAGCAACCGATTGTAGACTTGATACCTGTATCTAGCCAGGGCACGTCTGCATGAAGAGATTGAAGATCAACACCTGTAACAAGCCAGGAAAACATCTGTCTTTCTCAAAGTGCGCAAATTCTCGCTAAGGAATCTCTTATGCGACCAACACTTCCAAATGGCATCTATAAGCCCATTCCCGACAAGTTTCTGTCACGCCTTCAGATGGCATCTATAAGCCCATCTCCCTATCCACCATCTCTCCAAATGGCATCTATAAGCCCATTCCCGACATCACATTGCTGGTACTCCAGCATGCGAGTGCAAATTTCAGGGCACTCTAGTGTCCAATCTCCTTTTACCCTCGAGTCACGAAAGGCAAACTTGCCAATCTAACTCTTCAGGTTCAAGAAGATTGAACAGGGGCAACTGTTGTAACCCAAAATTTGCCCTCCCATTCTCTCAACATTTTCTCATCACAAGGCCCTTGGAGCTCAAGATCCAGTTAGGGTTTCCTCTGCAAGACTTCTCCTAGCACTGTTGACCCAAATTAGGGTTTGTGTTTGCACAAAGATATTTTGACCTAAAATGCCTAAAATGACTTTCATGCTTCATGTTGGACTCCCAAGATTATCCATACCAAGTTTCAAGTCTTGATTCCAAACTTTGCCCAGTCAATTGGACAGTTGACCTAGAAATCAACTGTATTGGGGAAAAAGTCAACTGTGGCCAATTGACAGTCAAACCTCATGAAAATTGACCCACATCAACATTATGAACTCATATGGACCATTTGATCAAGTTTGGATCACAATTCCACAAGAAATTTGATCAGATCACCAAAAGGGCAAAATGGTCATTTTTAGGGTTTTGACTGCACAAAGGCAATTTTTGACTGTTTGACCAAGCCAATGGCAAACCAAGCTCACCTATGGACTCAAGGACCCCATGGGATGGTCTTGACATACTCAACAAGTTCAAAAAATCCCAAATGCACAAGATTGATAGTTGAATTTTCCAGTCAATTGATCAATTTTTGACTGTATACTGAAAAGTCAAACTTTTACTTTTTGGTCAAAATCAAGTGTCAAGATCCATTTTTCATCAAAACATGCCAAATCATGAAACTTGTTCATTAAGAAACCAAGAATTGCAAATTAGGGTTTGAAATGAAGATTTTTCATAACTTAGAATTTTTCTAAGTTATGAAAAACCCTAATTTTTTCCTAACTTTGTCCCACTTTCTCATCAAGATGCATTTGGATTCAAGGAAAAGTCAAAACATAAAAGTTGTATCCCATTGCAAAATCTACAACTTTGATTCACAAAGTTTCCTCAAAATAAGCTTGTAGCTCAAGTTACAATTTTTGGAACAAGGGTACCAAACCATTCTTAACTTAGAGAAATTTTGACCTATTTTAGGCAAGGTTTTTGCCTAACTTCAAGACCACTTTTCACATACTTCCACTTGGAATTTCAATTTGCATTACAAAGATGGATTGTAGTACACATTCCAAGCTTTCCAAAATGTCTAAGAACTCATCAAACAACCTCATGGTTAGGGAGAATCGAATTTGGCAATATGGGAAAAATTCACTTTGTTTATGGCCAATTTTCATGTTCATACACTTAGGCAATTTTCAAATCAGCTTGCACAACTTGATTACAGGTCCTATATACCATTTTCACTCATAAATTAAATGCAAACCCTTTGTGTTCAAGCCTTGCATTGTGTGTTTAAGCATTACATGAAGGTTTAGGCCATAAGTAGAAAAAGCAAATTATCCATTTTAGAAAAGATGAACTTTATGTCAAAGTTGCAAATCAAGAAGTACAAGGCCATATCTTTGGGCACAAGTTCAGAAGCAAAACACACTGATCAAGGGGAAAGGTTGCAGCATAGATTGGGGGCCTGCATCAGTCTAGAACACCTTGAACTTTTGTTGCTTAAGTAAGAAGAAACTTGACATAACAACTACCAACTCTCATTTCTGCCAAGACCAACTTAAGCAAACTTATTAAACACATTCTAAACAACCACCCTGACCTGAAACACGAGCCAACCATCTCCATTGCTTTCTCAAACACAGAATCACCATTAAACTGCACAAAAACAGGACATTCTGCACTTGGACTTGGCTAGCTCATTTCCATTGTGCATCTTGGCCAAAACCACTTCAAACACTTTCCCTACCATCCATACAAACTGTCCAAAGCATTAGAAGCAGACTGTAACACTCCTAACCAACATCACCATTTTCATTTTTCTGTTTTGCAGTTGAAGTGCCATAACACGATTCACTTGGTTTCAAAGCAAACTAAAGCTTGAAATAGCATCCCTGGACATCAAGCAAGCTATACAAATCATTATCTTGCCCTGAAAGCTCCTCCATTTCCAGACACGATTCCAACTGAACAGGTAAGTTCATGAACTCTTATCTCTCTATCCAGGCATAGTTAGGTTTAGATTTGTGAAGAAATTATGTCACATTCATAGCCCTGAACATGCCCATATCATTAGTTTTCATTTATGTTATGTGTGCTTAGAGAATTTTAAGTCTGAACATTGAATAAAAACTAGGTCAGGAATTGGGAATGGAGAAATTCTCTCTCATTTCTGAGAGTTAGGATGAGTTCTTTATATGTCCAGAATCGTGGCTTGATGCTTAACATTTTTCATGTTGTAAGTTTGTGCTAAAAGTCCAGGAATCAGGAGTTGTGTTTGAAGCATCAAAGGCGCGCGTTTTTCAAATGTGTTGTTCTGAGGTTGAAGACAAAGTCTTCTTGGGCTGGGCCTGAGTTGACTTCTTATTTGCACCCTATTTCTACTTTTGAACCCCCTTGGCCCATTGTGCTTATTTGAAACCTTTTTTGACTTTTTTTTTTTGTTATTTCTGACTTATTCATTTTTCTCATAATATTAAAAATATAAAAAATATTTTCCAAGCCATTTTTTGTATTTATTAGGCATTATTTGTTTAAATTGATATTTGTATGTAAATAATACATAATACTTTTTTTTGTTTAGAATATTAGGAATAATACCAAATACATTTATTTTCTAATTTGTATGTTATTTTATCTTCTGAAAATATTTTATATAAAATATCCTTTTTTTTTGTAAATATTAAATATTATTATTTTTGTATATATTTAATATATTTAGTAAATAATACAAATACATATATATTTATTAGTATATTTAGGTTTAAAAAAGTACAAAATATATACATTTTTATTTTTATTAACATTTAACATTAAAAAAAAACCTTTTGACAAATATACTTCTCTTTTATTTATTTTTTGTATATAATTAATAAATATTGCATATATTATACAATAAATACTTTTATTTGTAAAAATTAGGGTTTTTGCCCTAAATATAAAAATGCCCAAAAATTAATACTTTTATTTTTGTTTTCTTGACACATAAAAAACACTTTTTACATACACATAAAAAATCATTTTTGCATCTTGCATATTTATCTTATTTTATTTAATTATTGCATATTAAATAATTTGTATAATTCCATTCAGATTGTAATAGTTTAGGATTTAATTTCTTGCTAAAATATCCCCATTTGAACATTTGTACCCCCCTTCCCATATATTGTGTTGTAATAACTTAGGAGCTTTATTTTTCGCACTTTAAAGTTTTCTAAATATGCCATGTTAGAATTAGGGTTTTGTATGCAAATCAATTAACTAAAAATAGTTTGACCTAAATTCAAGATAAATAAGCATGAAAATGGACAACACCAATCACACTTGCACCCCTAGGGTATTCCACTTGTTGCCTTCAATAATGGGCCATATTGCATGTTAGGTCTCTTTGGGCAAAACAAAACAATTCAAATGATCATAGTCCCTCGATGACGCTTTCGAAAGTTACCTAAAAATGATCAAGTCCCTTAAAAGAAAATTGCCCAAAGATACTTGGCACCATTGCAATCATGGTCTAAACGATGACCCGCGCCCGTCCCTTTCACATCCTAACACAAGATTGTCCACCAAATGCAATGGTGGAACAAAATTGTTAAAAGGGTTAAAACATAACAAAGATCTTTGAGAAATTTAGGGTAGATAGCTCTTGATTACTTGCCAACTTGCAAAACAAAACACTTGCCTATTTTTCAAACCACACATCACTACACTTTCAAAAACAACTTTCAAAAACATTGAAAACCTTTCCAAAATACATACACCTTTGTATACATCCCAACATGGATCATTACAAAGGTTGCCACCACATTGGCCTCTTTTCAAAACATTTTCAAAACACACACACAAAGCACCATTTCAAACAATTGAAAGCACCATTTCAAACAATTGTAAATTAAGGCAAGTTGATCTAAGCAAGTAACTAAGAGCCCATGGATAACCATGGATAGAAAGGGTGCTAATACCTTCCCTTTCTATAATCTACTCCCCGAACCCAAGAAAACATCTCAAAGGTTTTTGCTGTGCTTTTTAACCTTTCCTTAGGATAAAATAAAAAGTCGGTGGCGACTCTTGCTCAACCGAAACATTTGCGAAAACAAACGCAAAACCTCAAGTCAGTTCTCCCACCGTATCACAGGGTGCAACAACTGCCCCTGTTCAATCTTCTTATACCTGAGGATGTAGATTGGCTTGTCTTCCTTTCGTGATCTGAAGGTGGAAGATGATTGAATATAGAGTACCCAAAAATTTGCACTCGCATGAAGTGAATGTCGACCGATAATATCAGGAATGGGCTTATAGATGCCATTTGGAAGGCGACGGAGAATCGTCAGAGATGGGCTTAAAGATTCCATCCAGAAAAGCTATCAGTTTCATAAAAGATTCCTTTGCGAGAATTCCTGTACCTGTCGTTGGGGAGGACTTTGCTGGGGAATGTTGATTTATGTCCTAGGAAAATAGAGTCTAGGAGCTTAGGTTGTCCATTACTCTACTGGGGAATTAACTCTTGATTGATGAGACAAAAGTGCGTTGTTATTTGGTCGAGTCTGGGTTTCACAATGATTGGTTGAGGATGATAAGGATGACTGCTATCTGGTCGTATTCCAAGCTTCATAGCGACTAACTAGGGAATATGAAATCGACCGTATCTGGTCGGGTCCAGGTTTTACAATGTTGTAAACTGTTGTCCAGAGATAAAAGAGAAGGAACCTGTATAGGGCTTTCTCGGGATAAGTCCATGCAAAACTGCGTCAGGTGGTTCATGAAAAGGAGCATGGATAGTAGGGCTATGAGAAAGAACCTGGGTAGTAGGGTTACTTCGAAATAAAGCCTGGGTAGTAGGACTATAAGCAGGAACCTGGGTAGTAGGTTTACTTCGAAATAAAATCCTGGGTAGTAGGGCTATGAGAAGGAACCTGGTTAGTAGGGTTACTTTGACATAAAATCCTGGGTAGTAGGGCTATGAGAAGGAACCTGGGTAGTAGGCTTACTTCAGAATAAAGCCTGGGTAGTAGGGCTGTAAGAAGGAACCTGGATAGTAGGGTTACATCGAAATAAAAGCCTGGGTAGTAGGGCTATAAGAAGGAACCTGGGTAGTAGGGTTACTTTGAAATAAAGCCTGAGTAGTAGGGCTACTTCGAAATAAAAGCCTGGATAGTAGGGTTGTGAGAAGGAACCTGGGTAGTAGGGTTACTTCGAAATAAAGCCTGAGTAGTAGGGCTGCGTCGGAATAAAATCCTGGATAGTAGGGCTGTAAGAAGGAACCTGGATAATAGGGTTACTTCGAAATAAAAGCCGTGGTAGTAGGGCTGCTTTGGAATAAAAGCCTGGATAGTAGGGCTGTGAGAAGGAACCTGGGTGGTAGGGTTACTTCGAAATAATGCCTGGGTAGTAGGGCTGCTTCGAAATAAAAGCCTGGATAGTAAGGCTGTGAGAAGGAACTTGGGTAGTAGGGTTACTTCGAAATAAAAGCATGGATAGTAGGGATGCTTCATTTGATCACGTAGATTAGTTGACCCGTTTGGTTTTGGGAACTGATTTTCCATTAGTTGTCTGCAGATATGACATGTATAGCTTCATGGATTTAATCTTGAACTGTTGGAATTGTTGATGATAACCATCTTTCCTAAAAAGGTACAAGATTAAGTATATGTGATACATGAAATGCATTGTGTGATGATGTTCTCAAAATAAATGAGATTATATTGTATGCAATATGTATGCGCACGTCATGATATATGAACATGAAATGCTATTGTGATATATCCGAGTCTGGGAAAATAAATCCCTGACTGCTGCTGGAGAGTACTAGAAATTAAATTCCTGACCGTTGTAGAAAAAGTGGTTCTTTTACTTCCGCTGGGGATGGTGAACGGAGATGACTATGTCGTGGATTTACTCCTTTCTGTTTGTGAATATTCTGCCAGGGAGAGACTCTGCTTGAGAATAAATCTGTGGGGGAATAATTCTGTTCGAGAGAGGAGATGCTTTGCTGGAAGATTTTTCCGATTCGGAGAAATAAACTCCGCTGGGGGTTGAACTTTTGTAGCTAGAGGAATAAACTCTGTTGGAGATTGAGCTTTTATATTCAGAGAAATAAACTCTGCTCGGGAGAAAACTTTATGATTTGCTTGCGATTATAAAATTCGGCTGGGGAATATAGATGTCGGCTCTCTGAAGGAACTTTGTTGGGGAAAGTAACTCCTGTTTGGGGAAGCCGATGTCAAAGCTTTGGTTGCCTCTACTCTATGGGGAATGTAGATGTCACGGGGTCGCATGTAATGATGACTTTGTTTCAAAGCTGTCCCTGCCCTTTTTCTTAAGTTATAAGCAATTGTCTTTCCGTTTCTTATGCGAATATTTGTGAATAACAATCATATTCAAACGCATATGTCAAGAATAAATCATTGGACGTTTTTTCAAAACAAAACAGAAAAAGAAAAACAAATGGTTTTGTAAAAATGACTTGTATTAATTTCTGAAGTTGGCCTATAACAGGCGTTTTTGTACAAGGAAGCTGACGCTCTAGTAAGAGAACGCCGCTGTGAAAATGAAAGCTATACAATATTGTGTAAAAAGAGAAGAAAACAACTATGTGTAATAATCCCATTGAGTTTCAATTCTTCTATTGCCGCTATGTGTTCGAGCGTCTCATCACTTTGCTGCTTGTCCGAAGCTGACTAGATTGATTGGTGTCATTTGAGCTTGATAGATGATACTGAAGTCTGGTCGCAAGGTGATCCAATGGGACTTAGTGATACGCTTTACATCCCTAACTTTTTCCTAGACCTCCCTTTCGGGTTTTCAGTCCACCGGGATACCCTTTTTTGCCCAAGCCGCCTTTTCAGGTTTTCGACTTGCCGGGTGTACAGATTTTTTTGTTTTTCATCCCTAATTTTTGCCCGAACGCTTTTGGTTCGTCGGGAAGCCCTTATTTTTGCCTAGGACATTCAACCTAGTGGGTCTTATTTATGCGTAGTATCTTTTCACTATGTCCGCATTGACAGGGCGAGGAAGGTCGTCACCGTCCATGGTGGTCAGAATCATGGCTCCACCCGAAAAAATGTTTTTGATTACAAATGGCCCTTCGTATGTGGGAGTCCACTTGCCCCTGGGATCACCTTGTGGCAGTATGATGCTCTTGATCACTAGATCCCCGACTTGATATGCTTGGCGCCTGAACTTTTTGTTGAAAGGCTTGATCATCCTTTTTTGATACATTTGACCATGACAGACAACAGTAAGTCTCTTCTCATCGATCAGATTCAGTTGATCAAGTCGAGTCTGGATCCAATCGTCTTCGTTCAAGCCCACATTCTTCATAATCCTCAGAGAAGGGATCTGGACCTCAATAGACAGGACAACCTCCATGCCATATACCAAAGAGTATGGTGTTTCCCCTGTCGATGTTCGTGCGGAGGTGCGATACCCATGAAGAGCAAATGGTAACATCTCATGCCAGTCTTTTTATGTCATTGTCATCTTCTGTATGCTCTTTTTGATGTTCTTGTTAGCAGCTTCCACAACACCATTCATCTTCAGCCGGTAAGGGGAAGAATTATGGTGCTGGATCTTGAACTGTTTACAGAGTTTGGTGATCATCGTGTTGTTGAGATTCGTACCATTGTCAGTGATGATTCTTTCATGGACACTGTACCGACAGATCAGGTTATGCTTGATAAACCGCGCCACAACGTTCTTGGTAACAGTAGAAAAAGAGGCAGCTTCAACCCACTTCAGGAAGTAATCAATGGCCACCAGGATGAAGCGATGCCTATTAGAAGCGGTATGTCTAATATCTCCGATGATGTCACTGCCCCACATTGCAAAGGGCCAAGGAGCCGTCAATATATTCAAAGGAACCGGAGGCACATGCACCTTAGCAGCATAGATTTGGCACTTGTGGCAAGTTCGGGAGTGCTGATAGCAGTATGCTTCCATAGTGGACCAATAGTATCCTGCCCATAGGATCTTCTTAGCCATGGTATGTCCACTTTAATGGGTTCTGAAGGTACCTTCGTGTAGATCTGTCATAATCTTCTCCACTTCGCTCTTGTCTACACACCGCAATAAGGTAGAGTCATGGTTGCGCTTGTAGAGGATTCCATTACTGAGGAAGAATTTTGAGGCAAACCTTCTCAGAAACTTTTTTTCATTGACAAATGCCCCCTCAGGATACTCTTGAGCCTCAAGATACCTTTTTAATTCGTGAAACCAAGATTTTCCTGCTACCTCTTCAGTATCAATCTCACAGCAGTACACTGGTTCATCCAACCTCTCAATGGTAATTCGGGGAGCTTCGTTGTCCCACCTGACCTTGAACATAGAAGACGTGGTAGCTAGCGCGTCCGCTAACTGATTCTCCTCTCATCGGAAATGTTCAAAGGTTACCTCCTCAAAGTGTGTGAGCAATGTCAGCACATGCTCTTTATACGGGATGAGATTCGGATGCTTCGTATCCCACTCTCCTTTGATTTGACTTATCACCAAGGCTGAATCCCCGAAAACGTTTAAGAAATTGATCCTCAGGTCGATAGCAGCTTTGAGACCCATGATGCATGCTTCATACTCTGCCATGTTGTTGGTACAGTTGAAGCATAGTCGGGCAGTGAAAGGAGTATGACAACCCTCGGGGGATATGATTACAGCCCCAATTCCATTACCGAGTGCGTTCGAGGCTCCGTCAAAAACCATAGTCCATCGGGATCCTTCTTCAGGTCCTTCATCCGGTCTAGGTTCTTTATAGTCAGTTACTAGCATAATATTCTCGTCCGGGAACTCAAAATTCATGGACTGGTAGTCATCCACGGCCTGATGAGCCAAATGATCAGCTAATACACTTCCCTTGATTTCTTTCTGGGTTGTATATTGGATATCGTATTTGGTTAAGATCATCTGCCATCTTGCTATTCTTTCGGAGAGAGAAGGCTTCTCAAAGATGTACCTGATTAGCTCCATCTTAGATATCAACAAAGTAGTGTGGGTTAACATATACTGTCTTAGTCGGCGAGCAGCCCATGCCAAAGTGCATCAAGTTTTCTCGAGCAGTGAGTATCTTGTCTCACAGTCGGTAAACTTTTTGCTAAGGTAGTATATTGCATGCTCTTTTCGACCAGACTCGTCATGCTGCCCCAACACACACCCCATTGAATTGTCTAACACTGTTAAGTACATTATCAAAGGTCTTCCTTAAATTGGAGGCATCATAATTGGTGGTTCTTGAAGTTACTCCTTGATCCTTTCGAAGGAAGTCTGGCATTCGTCATTCCACTTTACCACTTGATCTTTCTTCAAGAGTTTGAAGATCGGCTCACAAGTAGCAGTCAGATGTGAAATGAACCTGGCGATTTAATTTAGGCATCCCAAGAAACCTCTAACTTCCTTCTCAGTATGGGGAGGCGAGATCTCTTGTATGACCTTCACCCTTGTAGGGTCTACCTGAATACCTTTGTCACTGACGATGAACCCCAACAGTTTACCAGACCTTACCCCGAAAGTGAACTTATTCGGATTTAACCTCAACTTGTATGTCTTCAACCTGTCAAACAGCTTTTATAGATGATCAAGGTGTTCTTCCTCGATTTGAGACCTGGCTATCATGTCATCAACATAAACCTCTATCTCATGGTGAATCATATCATGGAACAAAGCTACCATGGCTCGCTGATAGGTTGCCCCAGCATTATTCAACCCAAATGGCATCACCTTGTAATAAAAAATGCCCCACTGCGTGACAAAGGTTGTCTTCTCCATGTCTTCAGGAGCCATCTTGATCTGATTGTACCCAGAGAAATCGTCCATGAAGGAAAAGATCTTGTGTTGCGCGATGTTGTCAACCAGAACATCAATGTGGGGAAGCGGGAAGTCATCCTTGGGGATTGCCCTGTTTATGTCTCTGTAGTCCACACACATTCGTACTTTACCATCTTTCTTAGGTATTGGGACCATGTTAGCAACCCACTGCGGATAGGAGGTGACAGCTAAAAACCCAGTGTTGAACTGTTTCATAACCTCTGCTTTGATCTTCTCTGACATTTCAGGGCGCATACGACGGATCTTCTATTTAACCGGAGGACAATCTTCTTCAGTCAGCAGACGATGGACCACTATATCTGTGTCTAGTCCCGGCATGTATTCATATGACCGGGCAAAGATCTCAACATAATCGTGCAACATCTGTACCAACCACTATTTGACACCAAGCTCCAGATTTGCGCCAATCTTGACTTCTTTTCTGTCTACCTGTGTGCCCAAGTTTATTGTCTCAACTGGCTCTTCATGAGGCTGTATAGCCCTCTCTTCCTATTGTAACAGTCTAACAAGTTCTCCAGGTACTTCACCTTCGTCCTCGGCTTGGTTGATCGGATTTTCGAAGTTATAACTGGCAATAGAAGAACTGTTATCAATGGGATCCAGAGTGGATATGGATCTGCAGTTTGATATGTGAGTGTGTGTAAGAACATAGTTGTATGGATAAAGTGAAAAGCAGAAAAGAAAAATAGAGAGTACAAAATTTGTACGCAAGAACGTCCAATGTTTTATTGATGACATATGATAATGACATATAATAAACCTCACAAATAAACCATTGTGCCTCGGGTAAGACACAAGGCCATAGAGTTTATATTGTTTATTACAAATCCGAAAAACAAGTAAGATAATTACTGCTGAACAAAAGTAATCTGCACAAAATCTTTGGTCATCCAATTACTAGGTCCACCATTGGTAGTAGGGTAGATCCAGCTATCAATATCAGAATCCTCATCATTGTCTTCTATAGCATTGACCCCATGATTGCTGATGCGTAGGGGAGGTCCTCCAGCCCGAGCACGTCGAACAGCCTTTTGAGCTCCTTCTTCAAATACTGCTCTGGCGTCCTTGAGAGAGGCCATCTTCAAAGGAGGTCTGGTGATCTTTGGCACACTGGAAATAGTCTCGGTTGATGCCGTAGTCTGGGGAACCTCTTCAAAATTTTGACAAGGGGTCTCTATGAACTCACCGTCCATCTCCACATACTTGAAAGAGTTCAGATGGATTACCATGTACTCCTCTTCACCATGCACAGTGACAATCTTCCCCTTCACTGGATACTTCAGCATTTGGTGCAACATAGAAGTAATGGCCCCAGCTCCATGGATCCAAGGACGACCCAACAAACAAGAATAAGATGGCCTGATATCCATCACGTAGAAGGTGGATTCAAAGGTATGGGAACCCACTTTGACATGGATGTCCACCTCCCCGTGCACCATTCTTTTTGAACCATCGAAAGCCCTCACCACAATGTTACTGGGCTTTAAGGTCAAACCTTCACAATCTAGCCTATCAAGATCCTTCTTGGTCAGAACATTCAGTGACGATCCATTATCCACTAGCACATGGGCCATAATAGTGCCCCTGCATTCGGTCGAGACATGCAGAGCATCATTATGCTTTCTCCCCTTGGGTGTCAAATCAATATCAGAAAAACCCAACCCATTATCGGCAGTCAAACTGGCCACACAGTCCTTGAATTGGTCAACGGAGATTTCTTGCGGCACATGCGCAATATTGAGAAATGTAATCAAAGCATTTGCATGGGCCTGGAACATAATAGCATAGCCAACATTGAGATCTTTGAAGGGGTCTGCCCCAACTGTTCGACCATATTGTAGTCTCTCTTCTTGATTATTTTTAAAATCTCCTCCATTTCTTGTTTAGAGGATTCCAAAACAACTTTTCTAGGTGCCTCCGTCCGGGAAGGCTCACCTATATCTTCTTTGCCCTGAGTGCCAGATGACTCGTCGGCAGGGGTAACAACTGGAGTAAGAATGGGAGTAGTAGCAGAAGTACTAGCAGGAATAACAAATGGAATAACTCAGGCTTAGCAACAGTCTCCGGGGAGATCTCGGGAGAGAAAACCCTTCCACTTCGAGTAATTTTGTTGGTCCCGAGAATGTTACTGATATCGGGATCGACCTCTTCAGCTTTTTCGTCATTAATGATTAACAAATCCTGCTTGACGCCATGGTAGTAAACGTCAGCACCGTAATTCCAAGGAACAACTTTGTCCGAGGAGTATGGTACAGGGCCATGAAAAGTGATTATTAGTGGAGCAATTCTTGGAGCAGATGTAATCCTAACAGGTCTTTTAGAGGATACCTTGGAAGGATTAGAGGAAATGGTTATGATAGCAACATCTTCATGTAGAACAGTTGGAAACAGAGTCTTTTCAAACAAAATCTCTTTATTATCCATCAGGCGTTGAACACCTGCTTTCAGCAAATAACAACTAGAAGGCAGAGATAAACACATGTGGTAACCTTCACGACAACCGGGAAATAAACCGGCTGGCAACAAATTCTTCTTGACGGTCATGAGAGGAGTGGAAACTTCATCAACAGAAGTAACAAATGGATCAGTATCAATGGCATTAACACCACAGTTGTGCTTGGGCATGGGAGCAGTTATGACATTAGGCATCTCAGGAGCATCTGTAACGCGGTGGGAGAGTTGACTTGGTTGTTTTGAGTTTGATCGCAAATGTCGCGGTTTAGCAAGAGTCTCCACCGACTTTTCTTTTATCCAAAAGGAAAGGCTGAAAAGAACAGGAAATACCTTTGAGATGTTTTCTTGAGTTCGGGGGGTAGATTATGAAAAGGGAAGGTATTATCACCCTTTTCATCCATGGTTTTCCATGGGCTCTTAGTTACTTGCTAGATCACTTATTTTTGTTTGAATGTGTGCTTGTGGTGTGGGTATTGAAAGTACTTTGAAAATGTCTTTGTAATTGTTCTCGTTTCTATAAGAACGCATACAAAGTGTTGTTTTTAAAATAGTTCAAAGAGGTGTTTGTGGAATGTGTTTTTGAAAGAGATTTTGAAAAGGTGTCTTCTTTGTAATGGCCCTCGTTTCTATAAGAACGCATACAAAGTGTTTGTCTTTTAAAAATGTTTCAAATGAGTGTGTTGGTGGATAAAATGTTTTTGTTGAGAGCAAGCGAGCAACTAGGAGCGAATCTACCTACTTAAAGGTCTTAAATGATATTTTCCTCCTCCTTTAGATGTTGCTATCTTACCATTGTTTTGGTAAGAAGCTCCATCGTTGGATGTGAGGGACAGGCGCGGATCATCGTATAATCATAGAAGGCAACTTGTGAGACGCTTTAGAAATTTTTGTAAGGGACTAAGATCGTTTTACCGAAGGCAACATTGAGGGTCATCGAGGGACTACGATCTTTTATCAAGGGTCTTTGCTAAAATGCCCATATTCGAGGGACATGACTATTTTCCGATAGGCAATAAAGTGGAATTACCCTAAGGGTGCTAGTGTAAAAGTGTGTTTTATTTACATGCATTTAGTCTTGATTAGGATTATCTATTTGTTGATTTCATATCTTGTCATAAACACCCTAATTACTAGCATTTGTATATAAAGCATTAAATTGAGGAAAAGAAAAAATACTAAACTATTACAAAGCTTTAGGGGATGGTGGTACAAATTTATGAATGGGGATTGCAAGAAATTAAAGTCCTAATTATCTATTACAACTATATTGAAATAATATACAAGAAATGTAAAATGGAATTGTTTTGTTTTTGTTAAGAAATCAATTTACTTAAGAAAATATTTTGATCTTTTTGTTTAAAAAGAGATAAAATAAAGTATATAAATATAAAAAAAATGTTTTTGGGTGTTTTTGGTTATTAAAGCTAAAATAAGATAAATAAGAGAGAAGGGAGTCAGAATCAGTACGTTGCTGAAATGAGAAGGAACATAAGTTCTGACTCTGATACGCTGCAAAAGAGAAAATGTTAGTAGGAAAGTAGAGGGTCAAAAGTTCTAGGTCTGGGTACACCAAGTTTTGAGGTTGCCGGGAATAAAGGAAAGTCTAGAAGTTCTGACTATTGAGGGGGTTCAGAAGCTATAGTGTAGCTGGGAACCTATAAGTTTATATATCTCTGGCGAGTCAGAAGTTCTGATTGTTTGAGAGAGTGAAGTGATTATGCTGTTAGGTGAGGATATATAGAAGTACTGATTCAAGAGTATCGTCTGACAGATAAATGGGTAAAAAATGTCAATAAATAAACCTAAAAAGATGCTTCTGGGGCTAGAACCTAGGACCCTTAGCACTAATGTCTTATACGCACGCTTCCTACCACTGAGGTGGATGTACATCCGATATTAGAAGAAAAAGCGTAAACATATAACATAAAGTAAATTTTAATGATGAGCTTCATCTCTTTCTCCATGCTAATCAGAACATCTGCAACTTAGTCAGTTCTTAACAAAACATAAAACATAAACATAGCAACTATGGCAGGTTTCCATCATGGTTTCAGAAGCATAAAAAATGTCAAGACTATAGATCAGAAACAAGCATGTATCTGCTAGTCCTAGTTTCCTTAAGAAGTTCTGAACCTATGTTCTTCCTATTTAGGCAGGCAAATACATGAAACCTCAGAATATGTACAACATCAGAATCAGGATGTCTATATTGTGTTTTGAATATGCAAGTCTAATAATTCTTAAGTGATATGATGAGGGTTAGCGAAAGCTTACCTTGCAGCTGGAAAATGTTTGGTGAGCTGGAGCCTGGTTCTGACTGCTTGTAATATTCTGATCAGCTTCCTCACATACTCAGCATACTGGAACAACCTTTAACTTGGGTTATGAATGGTGTATGGATGATTTGGTCAATAATCACTTGAGGGAAATTGGAGTTTGAATGCAAGAATAAAAAAAAACTAGCAGGTTTTGTATTTGTGTTTGCAGTTTTGGATTTTTGGAATTTTTAGCAAGGTTTCAAGGCTTTTCCTTTCAATTTTTCTGACCGCCCCCCTCACAGTTGCAAATGAAGTTCAATTTATAGGCAAGAACTTTGTAGCTTGGAGAAGTCAAAAGTACCAACATCATGCTAGGGTGCTGGCTTGTTCTTGAAGCAAGATAAATAAGTATGGTGGTTAGCAGCTTTTAGCCGTGCCTAAGCTGGATTTGTAAGCATGAATTAAGGAAAAGTACCCTCATAGGCAAAAGTAAAGCTTGGGCCCAGCATAAACTTGTACAAAAGTTTTCTTTTCAAGGACAACAATGGTACTTCTATCTCACACGTGGGAAAATCCTTTGGATAAAATCTCAAACGTGGTTGTGAGCATTAAATGATGATGAGATTTATCAAACCAGAAATCTTGCGCTATGAGATTGTGCATCATAGCCTGAGTCTGGGTCAGAAGTTCAACATCAGCGTAACTTAGAATAAACATCCTACTTCTGATCCTTGAATCCCTTTGCTTCAGCATGTTCCGAGCGAGTTCTCAGACTTTCCCAAAAGCTTGTAACACGCTCTGTGAATCCTCTTTGAATTGCTCTTGCAACTTTTGACTGAGCCTTTGTGAAATTTGGCCCAGAAGTTCTAACCAAATCCTGTTTTGGAAAGGTTCAGAATTTTTCTGGAAGCTTCAGTTTCATGAACGTGTCTTCAAGGATTTGTAGCTTGAAATCCCAGTATTTCTAGGAGAAGTTTTGTTCTGCAATGTTTGAGATCTCATTGAGATCCACAACTGTTGTGTTAGAAGTTATTCTAGAATCAGCTTGCATCATGGTGATAATCTGATCAGAAGTTCTGAGCTTGTCATATTTCTTAAACACTTAGAAAAAATCCTAAGTATTTAGAAATTTTGACTTTTCCAAGGTAATTTTGACTTTTGAGTTTCTTGATGAAACAAAATTCATATTTCAACATGTCTTGATTAAATATGATTCTTGAAACTTGATTTTAATCCAAAAGTCAAAGTTTGATTTTTTAGTGTGCAAATGACCATTTTGCCCTTGTGAATGACTTTCTTGGAAAATTTGTAATTCAAGGCTTGAAATTGGATGGAAGCAAACCTGAGGGTCCAGGATGATCATTTGAGAAATGAGAGGGCAAATTTTGGGGTACAACAATTGCCCCTGTTCAATCTTCTTAAACCTGAAGAGTTAGATTGGTGGATCCTCCATTCGTGACTTGAAGGTGGAAGATGATTGGACACTAAGGTGCCCAAAAATTTGCACTCAAAGATGAATTATGAATGGGCTTATAGATGCCATTTGAATGTGATTGTTGATGGAAACTAGATTAAATCTAAACTTGACTTCCACTGGAAAAGAATCAGAATAAATCTTAGAACGACTTATTTGAACCAGAGAAATTGTCTGTGGGAAAGAATCAGGATAAACTGTTGAGAGATTTAAACGGAACCAGAAGTGGTCTGGAGACGAATTAGACCCAATCGTTGAGATTTATCTGAACCAGAGATGTTTATTTTGGGAAGTATTAGGATAAACTATTGAGAGATTTAAACTGAACCAAAAGAGGTCTTGAACATTCTTTAATTGGAGAGAATTAGAGTAAATATTTGAGCGATTTATCTGAACCAGAGGAAGCATCTGCTACGTAGATGGTTGACCAATCCTTCCTTGGGAATTGACCTGTATTTGACTTGCTAAAAATTTTGACGATAATCTTCTGTTGATTGATCTTTCCTGAAAAGATGAAAGGTTTGTTATATGCAATGTCATGATGTATGAAATGCATGGTACAATGATGTTCTCAAAGTAAATGAGATTGTGTCGTATGTATCTGGCAGCTGTGTGAGGGAGTGTTAGAATGAATCTATGTTGTGATTGTATCTGAATGGAAAAATGTACTGAATGAGTATTAGAATGGCATCCGTAGCTAGAGCATATTTGAACTATATCTGAAAGTTGAATCTGAATGAGTATTAGAATGGCGTCCGTATCTGAAGTGTATTTGAAAGCTGAATCTGAATGTATCTGGAGCGTATCTGAACTTCGGTGATTAAGCTGAATCTGAATGAGTATCAGAATAGCGTCCGTATCTGGAGTGTATCTGAATTGTATCTGAAAGCTGAATCTGAATGAGTATCAGAATGGCATCCGTATCTAGAGCGTATCTGAACTGTATCTGAAAGCTGAATCTGAATGAATATCAGAATGGCGTCTGTATCTGGAGCGTATCTGAACTGTATCTAAAAAATGAATCTGAATGAGTATCAAAATGGCGTCCGTATATGGAGCATATTTGAACTTTGGTAATTAAGCTGTTATCTGGTCGGGTCTAGGCTTCACAGTGTTTTTGAAGAAGTGAACTACTATCTGGTCGAAATCCAGGCTTCAGTATTTTTGAAGAAGTGAACTACTATCTTGTCGAAATCCAGGCTTCGCAGCACCTTATACTGTTATCTGGCCGAAATCAAGGCTTCATAGTATTTTTGAAGAAGTGATCTACTATCTTGTTGAAATCCAGGCTTCGCAGCACCTTATACTGTTATCTGGTCAAAATCCAAGCTTCACAGTGTTTTTGAAGAAGTGAACTACTATCTGGTCAAAATCCAGGCTTCACAGCACCTTATACTGTTATCTGGTTGAAATCCAAGCTTCATAGTGTTTTTGAAGAATTTAACTACTATCTGGTCGAAATCCAGGCTTCGCAGCACCTTATACTATTATCTGGTCGAAATCCAGGCTTCACAGTGTTTTTGAAGAAGTAAACTACTATATGGTCTAAATCCAGGCTTCGCAGCACCTTATACTATTATCTGATCAAAATCCAGGCTTCATAGTGTTTTTTGAAGAAGTGAACTACTATCTGGTCGAAATCTAGGCTTTGCAGCACCTTATACTATTATCTGGTCGAAATCCAAGCTTCACAGTGTTTTTGAAGAAGTGAACTACTATCTGGTCGAAATCCAGGCTTCACAACACCTTATACTGTTATTTGGTAGAAATCCAGGCTTCACAGTGTTTTTGAAGAAGTGAACTACTATCTGGTCAAAATTCAGGCTTCGCAGCACCTTATACTGTTATCTGGTCGAAATTCAGGCTTCACAATGTTTTTTTGAAGAAGTGATCTACTATCTGGTCGAAATCCAGGCTTCGCAACACCTTATACTGTTATCTGGTCAAAATCCAGGCTTCACAGTGTTTTTGTTGGGGATTATAGAGTAGTCTACTGGGGAAGAGGAGTTGTGGTCCTCTGATTTATAATAGTCGGAGAGGCAAACTCAAGCTGGGGCATCCGTAGTTTGTTGGGGAAATAAACCCTGTTGTCAGTCTGTTGGAGAGATAGCGATTTCACTGGGAAAAAATCATTAAGGGTTCTTGAGGTCGACTCAGCTGGTGAGAAGTTTCCAAAGATTGAAACTCTGGCTGGGAGTCATCCTATGAGAAGGATCTCAGGGACTTTTTTCACTGCCCCTAGTAGCGAGTGTTTTTGGAACTGCCAGGAAATGTTTGGCTGTACGCAACCCTTTGCTGAGATCGACATTCAATGGCCCAAGTAATGGAAATGGAGACCTACCCTTGTTTTTTTTGCATTTCTTGAGAGATTTCTTGGAATCTTGATTGGACTGCCCCAGGTGTGTTGGATAGTGACATGTCATTCCCCCTTGTTAATAGGAGATTTGTCATTCAGAAGTGTCATCCCACTTGAAGTGATTTTGTTCACTGAGAGAGTTTTCGTTCACTGGATATTCGTTTATATGAATTTTTCCGCAGTCAAACAAATATCCATATGCAAACATCGTTATTCAAATAATGCAAAGTTTATGCTTGTCTTGAAATTTTGAAAATGCGTTTTAGCAAGTTAAGAAAATTTGCAAGAAAAATTCAACTCAGGAATTTGAGAAAAGCCTTACAGGAGTCAGGATACCTTTTTGTAACAGTATGATTTCGAACTAACCCATGTTTCAATTAGGACTTTTGAAGGGTTGTAGCATGGCTTGGTTCACGGTGTAAGAAACAAAGGATAAAGGCTCAAAGTGTATTTGCACCCACCCGCTCTTCGTGATGCTCTTCAGTCCTAAACTCAGTTAATTGTGTGTTTGAACTCCAATTGAGTCTGGAATGACATTTTGGTGATGGTTCAGACAAGTTAAGTTTATCGGAAGGCAGTCATTTTTCCCCAACATTTTTCATGTTGTTGAGGATTTGTAGTGACCTCCTTCTTTTGATTTGTTATCCCTGATTTTTGCCTGACAGTTCTTGTTTTGAGATTACAGTCAGCGGGATGCCCCAGTTTTTCTTAAGTCTCCTTTGTAGTTTTTGACTTAGTGGGCTTTTCTTTTTGAGAGATAATGACTGCCTATTTAGCAGGGAATCATCAATGTCTTTTAATTCCATGGGAATGTTTTTGATGTTGCTCGTTGTATTACGAGATGAGAGTTTGCGATTTGAACACACATTTGAATTAACTGAGAGACTACCCTACCCCAGGTTTTGATTAAAGGTTTCAATTTGTGTAAAAAAGGGAAAACTTCTACTTCTTTGGCTCGAAGGGGTTGACTATGGATTATCTTCCTTATAACTCCAGTGTTTAGGATTTGAATGAACGCGTGTACATCATCAACAAGGTCTGTCCAAAAGCATACTGTATGAGATTATGGCATTGTTTTCGTCATCCTCCCTCTAAAGGCTTATAACTTTTAGCAAGAGTTAAATATTATAAAGAAAGTAGAAAGCATAGTTTAAATATAGTGAAAACGAATGGATGAATTCAAGACAAACATATGAAATGCATTAATGAAACAAAGTTTGACATTAATAGATAATTGTTTGAACAAGCAAAAGAAATTACAACTTAAAATTCAAATGAACAGATGCCTCTTTGTCTGAACTTGTTACTTTAGGTGGTGAGCCTTTGAGGGACGGCAGAAGAATTCTGTTTGCCCATCTTGTGTGAACTCCAACAATCCTTCATCTATCAGGTTTTGAATCTTGCACTTTAGTGCCCAACAATCATTTGTATCATGCCCAGGACTATTGGAATGATAGGCACACCTGGCATCAGGATTGTAGCTGGGAGAAAAAGTTTTGGGACTTGGATGAGGTCTTATTGGTGTAACCAGATTCATCCTCAGTATGTGTTGCAAAGCTTGAGACAATGGTATATTGATGTTAGTAAACTGTCTTTTGGGCTCGCTTTGCCTTTGCTGATTTTTCGGTTGATGTTGATGAATTCGTTGTTGGGCTCGTGACGTGGCAACGAATTGAGAAGGTCTTCCGGCTTCTTGTCTAATGGGAGGCTGAGCAGTGACTTGATTTCCAATCCTGGATGCTTTCCCCATACGGTTGCAATAGTCTTGACGAAGTTGGTTGACAAGAACTTTCAATTCTTCTTGTCCTTGAGCCATATTTTGGATAAGAGCCATCTGGCCCACCAGTCGTCCCATCATCTGGACTTTTATTACGGCTATCTCAGTTTGTAGCGGCTCCAACTGATCATCCTTGGTTCCCTCTGAATTCCTTATGACCATGCCCCTTGTGAGGAGAGCTTTCACCTCCTCTTGTCCCTTGGACAGATTCAAGAACATCTCATGAAGTTGGGCATTTTGAACCTAGATGTCTTTAACCGTTTCTTCCATATCCATCTTACTGAAATAAACAGTAGGGAGATAATGAGGCCTGTATGGGAAAAACCTGTCATGATATGATGCATGATATGTGGATGCATGTGTAATGATTTCAAGGAAATTAGAGATTTAAATTTGCTTTAGACAATAAAAAGGAACACACGTCATATTAATAAATCAAAGTTTGAGTACATCATGCCTCTTTTGGGCTTACAAAGAAATACAAAAACTCTAAGATAAAAAAGTTGTACGCATCCTCTTTGGTGCGATATAGGCGTTCAAACTCCGCTCCTCATGAAGCTGCCTGGTGAGTTCCAAAACTTTCTTCTCGCTGGCGTAGAATTGGGCCTCGAAAGTGTCTCGCTCCCCCTTAAGTTGTATCCAATCCCTTTGTAAGTCTTCAAGAGAGGTGGGCATGTTAGGATGCAGGATAATGTATGGAACATCTCCTTCCACAACAGGCTCTATGATAACCGGGAGAATGGAGGGGCAAGGCATTATAAGACTTTGAGCACGAGCTCGTACCCATTTGAGGTAAGGCTCAAGAGGGATGGAATTATTATGCCCCAATGTCTTTCTATCTACCTTGTTCAACATCCTCCAAGCTCGGATAAATCTTTGGCGGTGACCTTGATCGTCGTTATCATAGTCAAATACCAAACCTTGAATGAGCATCTCATATGGGCCATCCATTCGGGCGTAACCAAACTGTCTTAAGGCTAAGCAGGGGTTGTAGGTGATACCTCCTCTAATGCCAAGTAAAGGGACATTATGGAATTCCCCACAACGGTCGACAATAGTAATATTCTCTATAGATCGGGAACACCAATGAATGTCTGAATGTTTTAGTGTCATCAACCTAAGTGACCACCTTGAACCTTGCTCGTTCTTCAATACAGATTGGGGAAGATGCGAAATAAACCATATTACCAAGAGAGGAGTACAACACATAAGGATATCTCTTTTCCTTATAGTGCAAGTGTGAAAAGAATGTACGATGTCTCCTAGCAAAGTAGGCACCGGGTTATGAGACATGAAGATTTTGATGGTGTTCACATCTATGAGTTGGTCAGGATTTGGAAACAAAACCATCCCATAGATGAGGAGAGCCACAATTTCCTCAAACGCTTGCAAGTCTAAGGAGTTCCAACAGTTTTGGGCTTTCTCAAACAAGAACTTTGCTAGGAAACCTTTGACACCACTCCTTATTTCCCAATTAGTTGTGATATCAGATGGTTGCAAGTGTAGAGCTTGAGCAATCTCTTCTGGATTTGGATCTCTTTCCGTACCGTTTAAGGGTATTTGTTTGAGAATAGGAATCCTCAAGAGTTGGGAGAATTCTTCCAAAGTTGGCACAAGTTGATAATCGGGAAATGTGAAGCAATGGTGTAGAGGATCAAATAACTGGAAGAGCACCTTCATCATGTCCTCATCAGTGTGGTAGGTAACCAAGTTTAGGAGTAGACCATGTCTTTCGATAAATGGAGAGTTTTCAAGAACCCTTCATGCTAGCTCTTTAAGTTGAGGAGGGATCCTTACAAGGTTGACTTGAATGGTTTTCCTGCGAATAGAATCCATGTCCTTCAAAATAGAACAAAGATAAATTCCAAGATCCTTGAAATGGTTGGTGAGTATGAGTATGATGTTATGATGTTTATGATGTTATGTATAAGTAAATATATACAAACAAAACAAATAAGTCCTTAGGTTTAGGCTTGCATGAAGTCTCATAGGTAAGTACCCTCTTGAAGTTTAGTTGGCGCAAACCTGTCCTAGTAATAGTAACCAGGTTCTAAGGAGCTCAATATCACTGGTTTGTTTTCTCGAGCATTGTTTCAGCACAAGCCTCTTTAATGGCGACCAAAATATCCCAAAAATCCAAACCTGAATGAGTGTAGTTTCGAGTATCTACCAACTTCGGACTGCACCAAAGCCGATCATCTCACTACATCCTAATGGCCAAGTTGGTCAAGTAAAGGTTCTAGAAGTTCGTTAGTGCTTCATGACATCACTCAGCAGCCCCGTATTCTCCTTGACTACTCAAGGGCTACCAGTACCCACAAATATGTCACAGTAACGTAGCTATTGCTTAGACCATGTCGGTATACCCCGTGCAGTTACCACAACGTATTGCTACTTACCTATAAGGTATCCCAAATCCGGGTAGAGGATTCAAACCCAAACAAAGAACCAAAATGTAAAGCATACAAGTCAAACAATGAAAGCAAATAAATTTGATCTAACCCTAAGGTAACCCCACTTTTAAATTTCCCCAAAAGAGTCGCCAGTTCTGTAACGCGGTGGGAGAACTGACTTGGTTGTTTTGCGTTTGATTGCAAATGTCACGGTTTAGCAAGAGTCGCCATCGAATTTTCTTTTATTCGAAAGGAAAGGCTGAAAAGAACAAGAAACACCTTTGAGATGTTTTCTTGAGTTCAGGGGGTAGATTATGAAAAGGGAAGGTATTAGCACCCTTTTCATCCATGGTTTTATATGGGCTCTTAGTTACTTGCTAGATCACTTGCTTTTGTTTGAATGTGTGCTTGTGGTGTGGGTTTTGAAAGTATTTTGAAAATGTCTTTGTAATGGTTCTCGTTTCTATAAGAACGCATACAAAGTGTTGTTTCGAAAATAGTTCAAAGAGGTGTTTGTGGAATGTGTTTTTGAAAGAGATTTTAAAAAGGTGTCTTCTTTGTAATGACCCTCGTTTCTATAAGAACGCATACAAAGTGTTTGTCTTTTGAAAATGTTTCAAATGAGTGTGTTTGTGTATAAAATGTTTTTGTTATGAGAAAGCGAGCAACTAGGAGCGAATCTACCTACTCAAAGGTCTTAAATGATCTTTTCCTCCTCCTTTAGATGTTGCTATCTTACCATTGTTTTGGTAAGAAGCCCCGTCGTTGGATGTGAGGGATAAGCGCGGGTCGTCGTATAGTCATAGAAGGTAACTTGTGAGACGCTTTAGCAATTTTTGTAAGGGACTAAGATCGTTTTACCGAAGGCAACATTGAGGGTCATCTAGAGACTACGATCATTTATCGATGGTCTTTGCTAAAACGCCCATATTCGAGGGACATGACTATTTTCCGCTAGGCAACAAAGGGGGATTACCCTAAGGGTGCTAGTGTGCAAGTGTGTTTTATTTACATGCATTTAGTCTTGATTAGGATTATCTATTTGTTGATTTCATATCTTACCATACACACCCTAATTACTAGCATTTATATATAAATCATTAAATTATGGAAAAGAAAAAAATACTAAACTATTACAAAGCTTTAGGGGATGGGGGTACAAATTTATGAATGGGGATTGCAAAAAATTAAAGTCCTAATTATATATTACAACCATATTGAAATAATATAAAAGAAATGTAAAATGGACTTGTTTTATTTTTGTTAAGAAATCGATTTACTTAAGAAAATATTTTGATCTTTTTATTTAAAAAGAGATAAAATAAAGTATATAAATATAAAAAAAATGTTTTTTGGGTGTTTTTGGTTATTAAAGCTAAAATAATATAAATAAGAGAGAAGGGAGTCAGAATCAGCACGTTGCTGAAACGAGAAGGAACAGAAGTTCTGACTCTGATACGCTGCAAAAGAGAAAACGTTAGTAGGAAAGTAGAGGTTCAGCAGTTCTGGGCCTGGGTACACCAAGTTCTTAGGTTGTCGGGAATAAAGAAAGTCTAGAAGTTCTGACTGTTGAGGGGGTTCAGAAGCTATAGTGTAGCTGGGAACCTAGAAGTTTATATATCTCTGGCGAGTCAGAAGTTCTGATTGTTTGAGAGAGTGAAGTGATTATGCTGTTAGGTGAGGATATCTAGAAGTTCTGATTTAAGAGTATCTTCTGACAAATAAATGGGTAAAAAATGTCAATAAATAAACCTAAAGAGATGCTTCTGGGGCTAGAACCCAGGAACCTTAGCACTAATGTCTTATGTGCACGCTTCCTACCACTGGGGTGGATGTACATCCGGTATTAGAACAAAAGCATAAACATATAACATAAAGTAAAATTTAATGATGAGCTTCATCTCTTTCTCCATGCTAATCAGAACATCTGCAACTTAGTCAGTTCTTAACAGAACAGAAAACATAAACATAGAAATTATGGCAGGTTTCCATCATAGTTTCAGAAGCATAAAAAATGTCAAGACTATAGATCAGAAACAAGCATGTATATGCTAGTCCTAGTTTCCTTAATAAGTTTTGAACCTATGTTCTTCCTATTTAGGCAGGCAAATACATGAAACCTCAGAATATGTACAACATCAGAATCAGGATGTCTATATTGTGTTTTGAATATGCAAGTCTAATAATGCTTAAGTGACATGATGAGGGTTAGCGGAAGCTTACCTTGAAGCTGGGAAATGTTCTGTGAGCTAGAGCCTGGTTCTGACTGCTTGTAATGTTCTGATCAGCTTCCTCACGTACTCAGCAGACTGGAACAACCTTTAACTTGGGTTATGAATGGTGTATGGATGATTTGGTCAAGAAACACTTGAGGGAAATTGGAGTTTGAATGCAAGAATAAAAATAACTAGCAGGTTTTGTATTTGTGTTTGCAGTTTTGGATTTCTGGAATTTTTAGCAAGGTTTCAAGGCTTTTCCTTTCAATTTTTCTGACCGCCCCCCTCACAGTTGCAAATGAAGTTCAATTTATAGGCAAGAACTTTGTAGCTTGGAGAAGTCAAAAGTACCAACATCATGCTAGTGTGCTGGCTTGTTCTTGAAGCAAGATAAACAAGTATGGTGGTTAGCAGCTTTTAGCCGTGCCTAAGCTAGTTTTGTAAGGGAATTAAGGAAAAGTACCCTCAGAGGCAACAACAAAGCATGGGCCCAGCATAAACTTGTACAAAAGTTTGCTTTTCAAGGACAACAATGGTACTTCTATCTCACATATGGGGAAATCCTTTGGATAAAAACTCAAAAGTGGTTGTGAGCATTAAATGATGATGAGATTTATCAAACCTAAAATCACGTGCTATGAGATTGTGCATCATAGCCTAAGTCTGGGTCAGAAGTTCAACATCAGCGTAACTTAGAATAAACATCCAACTTCTGATCCCTGAATCCCTTTGCTTCAACATGTTCTGAGCGAGTTCTCAGACTTTCCCAAAATATTGTAACACGCTTTGTAAATCCTCTTTGAATTTCTCTTGCAACTTATTACTGAGCCTATGTGAAAATTGGCCCATAAGTTCTAACCAAATCCTGTTTTGGAAAGGTTCAGAATTTTGCTAGAAGCTTCAATTTCATGAACGTGTCTTCAAGGATTTGTAGCTTGAAATCCCAGCATTTCTAGGAGAAGTTTTGTTCTGCAATGTTTGAGATCCCATTGAGATCCAAAACTCTTATGTTAGAAGTTATTCTAGAATCATCTTGCATCATAGTGATAATCTGATCAGAAGTTCTGAGCTTGTCATATTTCTTAAACACTTAGAAAAAATCCTAAGTATTTAAATTTTTTGACTTTTCCAAGGTAATTTTGACTTTTGAGTTTCTTGATGAAACAAACTTCATATTTCAATATGTCTTGATTAAATATGATTCTTGAAACTTAATTTTGATCCCAAAGTCAAAGTTTGACTTTTTAGTGTGCAAATGACCATTTTGCCCTTGTGAATGACTTTTTTGTAAAATTTGTAATTCAAGGCTTGAAATTGGATGGAAGCAAACCTGAGGGTCCAGGATGATCCTTTGAGAAATGAGAGGCAAAATTTTGGGGTACAACAGCATCAAAATCAATCTCCTTTGCTTCGATCAGATCCTGTATCTTATTCTTCAGAGCCCAACAGTCGTTTGTATCGTGGCCTGGACTCTCTGAATGGTAAGCACACTGAGCGTTTGGATTGTAATGAGGAGATGTGGTGTTGGGGTTCTTGGGAGCCTCTTTTGAGGTTGCCAAGTTAGATTTTAACAGATACCTAGGTATCATCACGGCCCCTACCGTTGGACGGTGCTCGGTTCTATTCTGATTATTGGATTGTAAATAGCACTGATCTCCTTCTTTCCCATGAATGGCTTTTTCGCTGTACTTGAAGAGGTGTCTTTCTGGATCTTGCCACTTCGGATCCACACTTCTACCCTTTCTCCAGTCAATATCAGCTCATTAAAACCAACCGAGGAGCTACCAATCAAGTGATTGTAGAATGGACCAAATAGCGTACCAAGAAACATGTCCACCAACTCCCTATCAGACAATGGGGGTTGGACTCTCCCTGCCAAATCTCTCCACTTCTGCGCATAGTCCCTAAAACCTTCACTTTCACCCATATACATACTCTGGAGTTGAGTACGGGTAGGAGCAAGGTCAGCGTTATATTGATACTACTTATAAAAAGCAGCAGCCAGATCTTCCCAGTTGCGAACATTGATTCCCTCCAGCTGATATAACCACTCAAGCTGAGTCCCGAACAGACTGTCTTGAAAGAAATGGACCCACAAGTTCCTATCAGCAGTGTGAGGCTGAATCTTCCTCACATAAGAACGGAGATGAAGCTTGGGACAAGAAACCCCATCATACTTTGCAAATACCGGAGCCTTGAACTTTTGTGGGATGACAACCCCAAATACCAAACCCATCTCTTCAAAATCCAGCCCTGGTACTCTTTGGATCTCCATTGCATTCAGACGATCCTCTAACTGTTTGTATCTATCCTCAATGGGAGGATACTGTTCATCATTGTAATCAGATTCATCCTTAGAAACCCTTGGGCTAGGGTCTTCCTCCCTTGTCTCACCCTTTTGATTCTCCCTTTCTTTGGATGAAGAGGTCAGATCAACCAGTTGCTTCAACGGTCCCCTGAATCTTCTACCCAGATTCAGGACACCAGCGGTCTTCTTCGCCTTCTTCTTTCTATCTTTCAGAATAAGGGCCTTTAGATCTTCCTGCCCTTTAGCCAAAGCTACGAACATTTGCTGAAATTGGGCATTTTGTGCCTGGAAATCCTTGATACTTTGTTCAGAAGTCATTATTGCTGAAATAAACAGCGAAGAAGATGAAAAACCTGTTATGAAACCTGTTTATTCAATGTCATGGATGATATGTGTATGCAATGATTTCAAGGATTCTTAAAGGCTCAAATTTTCTTAACCAAAATAAACACATGTTAATTGTATTAATAAGTTCAAATTGTTACAAAGAGTGCCCTTTAGGCGTACAATCAAACAAAATAAAACTTAAAGAAAAAAGAAAATTAGGTTTCCCATAAGCGCATCCTCTTTGGTGCAATGTAGGCGTTTACATTCCTCTCTTCATGAAGTAGCCTAGTGAGTTCCAGGACTTTCTTCTCGCTGGCATAGAATTGAGCTTCAAACGTATCCCGCCCCTCCTTAAGTTGAACCCAGGATTTTTGTAACTCCTCATGATCAGTTGGCATGTCAGGATGAAGAACAAGATAAGGAGTGTCTCCTTCAGTAACTGGTTCCATAATCATAGGTAGGATGGTAGAGTAAGGCATCATAAGACTTTGGGCACGTGCTCGTACCCATTTGAGATAAGGCTCAATAGGGATGGAATTCTTGTGCCCCAGTGTCTTGCTATTAACTCTCTGTACTATGCCCCAAGCTCACATGAACCTTTTACGGTAACCCTGAGAATCATTCTCATAGTCGAAGGTGATTCCTTGGATAAGCGTATCATGAGGACCATCCCTTCTCACATATCCAAACTGTCGCAATGCCAAATAAGGATTGTAAGTGATTCCTCCCCCTAATGCCTAAAAGAGGGACATTAGGGAATTCTCCGCATCGATCAATGATGGTAACATTCTCCGAGGATCGAGGACACCAATGAATAACTGAATATGTAAGAGTCATTAGCCTATGAGACCATCTTAAACCCTATTCATTCTTCAAGACGGATCGAGGTAGGTGTGAAATAAACCACCTATCCAAAAGAGGAGTGCAACACAGAAGGGTCCCTCTTTTCTTTATAGTGCGAGTACATAGAGAATGTAGGATATCTCCAAGCAGAGTAGGTACCTGATTGCATGACAGGAAAACCTTAACCGCATTCACGTCTATGAGCTGGTCCAGATTAGGAAACCGTATCAACCCATATATGAGAAGGGCTAACACCTCTTCAAAGGCTTGTAAGTCTAGGGTATCCCAAAAATGATGAGCTTTCTCAAACAAGAACTTAGCCAAAAAACCCTTGACACCTCTCATGGTTTCCCGATTTGCTACTACGTCAGACCGTTGTAAGGATAGAGCTTTAGCAATATCTTCAGGTTTAGGGTCTCTTTCCGTACCATTGAAAGGTACCTTGTTAAGGATAGGCACCCCCAGTAACAGATAAAACTCCTCCATAGTAGGAACTAACTAGTAATCCGGAAAAGTGAAGCAGTGATGTAGAGGGTCAAAGAATTGAAAGAGCACTTTTAACATTTCTTCATCAGGGTTTGAGGTGACCAAGATGAGAAGTCGACCATGCCTTTCAGTGAAGGGAGAGCTTCCAGGAACCCTTGATACTAAATCCTTAAGCTGAGGAAGTACCTTTACCAGACTGACTTGGATAGTGAATCTGCGGGCGAGGGCCATGTCCTACAAAACAAGAGAAAAGTAAACCCTAAGAATCCTTTAAATGGTTAACATGATATGTTATGTTATGATGTCATGATTATGCTCAGATATAACAGATATAGCAAACAAAATAAAATCACACAGAGACCTTAGGTTTAAGGCTTGCATGGATTTTAAGGTAATACCCTCTTGAAATTGGGTTGGTTCAACCTGTCCTAAATATAGTAACCGGGTTCTAAGGGATCTCAATATCACCGATATTTCCCCCAAATTTAATTCTGATAGACAATTAACTTGCCACCAAACAAAACTCAAGAGTCAAACCTCAATGAGTGTAGCATCGAGTATCCACCGACTTTGGGTTTACACCAAAGACGACTACCTCACTATGTCCTAAAAGCTAAGTTGGTCAATTAAGGTGCTAAGGTCAGTTGCCGCTTTATGATACCACGTAACGTCCCCGTATTCTCCTTGATTACTCAAGGGCTACCGGTACACACCAAAGTATCGCATCAACATAGCTACTGTTTCAACCGTGTCGGTATACCCTACACAGCTCCCTCACAGTTTATTGCTACTTACCTAAAAGGAATTCCCCGATCCGGGTTTAGGATCCAAACAACCCAAACAGATACCCTTAAAAGTAAATCAAACAAGACAAGCCAAATAAGCAATTAAGAATAACCTAGATCCTAAGGTAAACCCCACTTTATAATTGTGTCCCCAGCAGAGTCGCCAATTATGTGATACGGTGGCAGAACTGACTGTTTTTTCGTTACTACTGGTTTTGCGTTTTTTGTTTGCAAATGTACGGTAAGCAAGAGTCGCCACTGTCTTTTATTTTATCCAACAAAGGAAAAGTGAAAAAGAACAGAAAAAACCTTTTTCGAGATGTTTCTGAGTACGGGGGTAGATTATAGAAAGGGAAGGTGTTAGCACCCTTTCTATCTGTGGTTTTCCACGGGTTCTTAGGTACTTGCTCATTTTTAAATTGCTTTTGTGTGTTTGAAAATATTTTGAAAATGCCTTAGTGCGGCGTTTCACTTTATGGTAACCCTTGTATCAGTCCTCAAGGGTGTGATAAAGTGTTTTTGAAAAGTGTTTGAAAGTGTAAGTGTGAAAAGTTGATTGTTTTGAGCAAGTACTTAAGAGTTTCTACCTACTCGAAAAAGACTGTTCATTTTCTTATTTCCTTTAGACAACACTATCCTACTATTAAGGAGTAGGTAGCTCCATCGTTGGAGTTTAAGGGACAATCAAAAGGGACGATTACGGTCACTTAAGGTAACATGGTAAGATCTCTTAGTAACTGTCCTAAAGCTCTAAGATCACTTTTTTACCGAGGCAACGTCGAAAGGGTCATCGAGGGACTAGTGATCTTTTGAATTAGAGGACAACCACTAAAAATTCTCACGTTTCGAGAATAGTGACCGTTTTCTGAAGGCAACCGAAGTGGGGAAAAGCCCTATGAGTGAGCATGTGCAAGTGTTTTTTTCCCAGTCAATTATCTTTGCACAACTAGGGTTTTATACTGCTTTAAACATTGATATTTTGCATACAATCCTATTATCAATCATCTAACAATTTAATTAATAGAAGAAAATAAAGTGCGAGAAATTTAAACCTAGCTATTACAAGGCTTTGGGGAATGGGAATTACATAACCAAAACTGGGGAAATAAAAGCGGTAAATAAAAGCAGTAATAAACCTAAGTTAAAAGCTATTACAAACTCGAAACAAATACAATAATAGGAATAAGTAAATAAATAAATGCGCGCGAGAATAAATTAAATACAAGGAATTAAAGTTTAACGAATCTAATTGATTTAGAAGAAAAATATTTTTGCATTTTTTATTTGAGAAAATGATTAATTTTTGCAAATTAAAACTAATCTCTAATTGATTTTAATTATGAAAATGGAATTAAATTATCCTAATTTAAGCTAATCTAATCAATTAATGAAATTAATTATTTTAAGAAAAAAAACCCTAATTCTAATGTTTTGTGATTTTTTTTGAAAAACAATGATTTTTGTAAAGTAATTAAAAAACAATAATTGAATAAAGAAATTAAAAAAGAATTAAAATGGGCCTGGTATGAAATAGCAAACTGGGGGGGTGTGAATTGGAAATTTCCAGGCCGAGAATAGCTGGCCCATCTGCCTTGCGCGTGATCCAATGGGGATCACCTTTGGAGGGTCTACCATGCTCTTTACTTACTGAACGTTGGATCTGGATTGAAAGAAGATCCAATGGCTGGATCTGGAGGCGTGTGATGGATGCCTGGTTGTGAGATACGTTGGATCTGAAACAAGAAATTCAGAAAATAGGAAAATGTCTGGACCTGGGATCGAACCCAGGTCCCTCCCTTCAAATGCCTTGTCCTTTGCCATCTGTGTTGGTTAGTCATTCGTTTATAATAATTAAGCAAAAATAAAATAAGGGAAAAATAGATCCAATGCTGAATCAACTTGATACACAGGCATTGTGGACCCCTGGTAATTCAAAGAACCAATCAGATGTGGAGAGAGGAATTTCATTATTGGATCTAGCCAATGGAATGCCTGGAAATGGCCACGCATGCTTGGACCACTGTCTGTAAAAGTCAAGCCACCGGCCACGGTGGTCCCAGTCACCTTCTCCGGTGACACAAGAATTTGAAACCTGCGAAATACGCCATATCAAAGCATAAAAAAAACCCTATCCCCCTTAAAATTTCCCCAGGAATCCAATGGTTATGCCTGTTTTCCCTAAAAGTCTCTGTATCACTAAAACCGAAGCTTGCTTCTCCCTAAGCCCTAAAATGGTAACTTGCGATCCTGGCTTTATTCCTTGCGTGAGACACGTTAGAAAATCCACAAATAATGCAAATAGTACGGATATGCAATCATAATGCGTTTATGTTAAGGATTAAACATGTTTTAAAAATAAAAAGATTACCAATATGGGAGGATCGGGCTAGCGCGATTCAGAGTGGTTTGGCCTTCAATGATGGACTGGTTCACCTCCTGGAGTCCTCAGAAGGGTGATAGAATAGTTCGATCTCAATGAGGAGGGATGGCTCGAGTGTTTGAGAGTTTCACTCTTCTTGATTTTTTTGAAACTTTTTCTTTCTCTCTTGAGGCAGGCTGTGCACTTGTTCTCTTCTCCACTAGGTCTTGAGTGGCCTGGTATAAGTAGTGAATCAATCTTGGGTAATAGAATTGGAAAGAATCAAAAGATGTTATGGTCTTTAAGTTTGCTTCCAATCTTTCCAAACATGGAGATTTCTTCCCATTCTCAAGCTTGCACGATTTGTTTGGCTATTTGACAGCTCCTGATATATTCTATCAATGCCAAAACAAATCTTATCTCATTTATTTGATTTATTTTTGATTTAATTTGATTTTATTTGAATTTTAAATAAATAAAATCAAAATAAATTAGATAAATAAATAAATGAGGCAAGGAGGGTCCCATGGGTCGTGGACCATGCTAGAAATGAGATTCAATCTTGAAAAGATGGGCCCATGTGGAAAAAAAAAATACAATTTTGGGCACTGTTGTCTTTGTGCAAATTTCCAAAAATGGCCAATTTTGACAATGCATATCTCTCTCAATTTTGATCCTAAGAGGATGTTCTTGGACTTTTTAGAAAGGTTAGGATGTCCCCTTAGCAACATTTTTGGTTTCATCTCAATTGGATCTTCGATGTTTATGTAAGAAGCTTTCACCCAAAAGGTGTTTTTGTTGACTTTTGAAAAGGACCTATAATGTCTGAATTTATATCTTTTGATTGAGGCATTTATTGACCTTTATGGCTAAAGAGGAGTTGTAGGGAATTGTATTCTCTTCAAAACTAGCCTTGGATGAGAAATTTCTGATAAAGTATGAGAGAGTTATGCTTGGTCAAAGTTTGGTTGACTTTTCCTATAGGAACCCTAATTTAGCTACTTTTGAGTTTTGATGAATTAGGAGCATTCCTTGAGGAATCATGATCAACCCTTGATAAAATGATGAATATTACTTCAAAATGTTAATGTTGACCAAAAATCTTGAAGTTTGACTGTATGTGAGTCACAGTTGACTTTTGACCTAGTACAGTGATTTTCAGGCATTTGAGCAATTGACTGAGCAAATTTCTTGTGCAAGGCATGAAACTTGGCATGGATGATCTTTGGGACATATTAGGTCAATGGAAACCGTTTAGGACTCTTGGAACCCAAACATCTTAATGAGGAGTGAAACCCTAGTTTGAGGCTCATTGTCTTAGGAGGAGGATTTGTCTGGTCAATCCTTAGTCAACTTGAGCAATTGAGGACCTATAGGAGTATGTTTTTGAGTAAAATGAGAGGGAAAACTTTGGGGGTGCAACAAAAGCAATGTGGCTTTGGATGGAGATTCTGAGTTTTTGAGAGTTTGGGAGTGTTTGAGGATTTTTTGACACAACCAGAAACTTCCCTTTAATTTGCAAATGGTCTCTATATTTATAGAGAAAAGGGTATAGATGTTTTACACAAGGGATCTCTCTGTTGTAGGGTTTTGAATAGGTGACCAGCTTTTTTGAAGAAAAGTGGAAAACAAGTTTTAAGGTGTTGTACAAGCATGGTCTGAAGTTGTTGGAGGCCTTAAACCTGTTGCTTTTAGTTTATAGGGGACATGTGTGCAGAAGGGATAAGCGCAAGGCTCAATTTTTTCTCTCTAAAAAACGGAAATGATAACTTTATGCCATTAAGGGAATGTTGGCTTGGGAAGCACTTGGGTAAGAGCTTAATTTAATTTTGTAAACAATTTATTATGGAGTGAGGCACAAGTTTGAGGCCTGAAAAGCAATATCATGTAGCCTGACCTATGGATTCTGTTTTCAACTTGATTCCTTGAATCGAATACTCCATCCTTCCACAACTTTTGACCAGACTCATCAAAGCAATATTCGTTTTCACTAATTGTGTGTCCTTTGAATGGGCCATCTTCATCTGAATATACCACTTTGAGTCCTTTCGTTTTGATCACGTAGGTCCATCCTTCGACCAAACTCAAGGGCAGACAAAACTAATTGTTTCCACTCATTGCATGTTTTTCGAATGGGCCATCTTCAGCTGAATATACCACTTTGAGTCCTTTTGTTTTAATCACGTAGATCCAACCTTTTACCAACCTCAACAGCAGACAAAACTATTTTTTTCCAACCATTGCATGTTCTTCGAATGGGCCACCAAATGTAATTCATAGTGTAGAAACTATGTGTGTTGAATGGTTTAGAGGTGGAATCGAAGCAAGCATGAAGGAGGCCACTGCATTGTGAATCGAAGCAAACATTTAGGAGGCCACTGCTTTTTGAATCGAAGCAAGCCCGTAGGAGGCCATTGCCTTCTGAATTGAAGCAAGACTACAGGAGGCCACTGCCTTCTGAATCGAAGCAAGCCTGCATGAGGCCATTTCCTTCTGAGTCGAAGCAAGCCTGCAGGAGGCCATTGCCTTCTAAATTGAAGCAAGCATGAAGGAGGCATTTGTGTTTTGAATCGAGGCAAGCCTGTAGGAGGCCATTGCCTTCTGAATCGAAGCAAGCCAGCAGGAGGCCACTGCCTTCTAAATCGAAGCAATCCTGAAGGAGGCCATTGCCTTCTGAATCGAAGCAAACCTGTAGAAGGCCATTGCCTTCTGAATCAAAGCAAGCTTGCAGAAAGCCATTACCTTCTAAATTGAAGAAATCCTGTAGGAAATTGTTGCTTAATCGAAGCTTATGAACCAAGCTTGCTCGAAGGAAGTCAAATTCCCAATCAAAGCTTATGAATCAAAGCAAACTTGCTCTTCTTCGATTTGATGCTCGAGAGCCCAATATGATCCATGGAAACTACATGGGGCATTAAAAGTCCAATTGTACTTGCAAAAATTCAAACTCTAGCTTTGAGTCATCAGTGTTGAGGAAGTATCATGCTGAACGAACCTTGTGCAGTCTTGACCCAATAGAAATCTTGCGAGAAAATTCTTGAGGGATTAGAGGGAAAGTTTTGGTGTACAATAGCTACGTTAGTGCGACACATTGGTTGATGCCTGTGTCCCTTGAGTTAGGTCAAGGACATGGTGTCATAAAGCACTAACTGACCTTAGAACCTTAGTTGACACAACTTAGCCATTAGAAGGTAGTGAGATGGTCGACTTTGGTGAAGACTGAAGTTGGTTGATACTAGATGCTACACTCATTGAGGTCAGACTCTCAGGATATTTTGGTCGCAAATCAGATGCTTGAGCTGAAACAGTGCCCGAGAGAAAGATCAGTGATATTGAGACTCCTAGAACCCGGTTACTTTCTTTTAGGACAAGTTAATCCAACTAAAACTTCAAGAGGTACTTACCTACAACTCCATGCAAGCTTTAACCTAAGGCCTTATGTGTTTTTCTTGTGTATTATTAAATTGTTCGAACATAACATCATGCATCATAACATTCATACCATTTCATTTCTACTAACCATTTCAAGGACCAGGGGATTTATCTTTGTTCTGTTTTGTAGACTATGGCCTCCGCTTGCAGAAACACTATTCGGGTCAACTTTGTAAAAGTGCTTCCTCAACTTAAAGAGTTAATCTCAAGGTTTCCTGAAAGTTCTTCATTTATCGAGAGAAATGGTCGACTACTCAGTCTGGTTACCCCAGGTTTCGACGAAGAAATGATGAGTGTTCTCTTCCAGTTCTTTGACCCTGCACATCACTGCTTCACCTTTCCCGATTATCAGTAAGTACCCACTTTGGAAGAGTTCTCTCAATTATTGGGAGTACCTGTTCTTGATTAGACGCCCTTCACCGATTTAGAGGAAGCTCTAAAACCAGAAATTATTGCAACAACTTTACATCTGAAGCGGTCCGACATTATATCTAATTGCAAGAAGCAGGGTCAAAGGTTTTTTTGGCTAAATTTCTGATTGAGAAGGCTTAGCTATTTCTAGACGCCATGAGTTTTCAGGCTTTCGAAGATATCTTGGCTCTTCTAATCTATGGGTTGGTAGTATTCTCTAATCTAGACCAACTCATAGATGTGAACACCGTCAAGATTTTTCTCGCTCGTAATCATGTGCCTACCTTGCTCGGAGATATTCTGCATTCTCTTTACACACGTACTATGAAGAGGAAAGGAACTCTCATGTATTGTATACCTCTTCTATCCAGGTTGTTTATTTCACACCTTCCCCGCTCGGTAATGAAGAATAAATAAGGTTTGAGGTGGTCGCAAAGAATAATGTCACTTTCTCATACAAATATTTTCTGGTGTTCCCAATCTGATGTGAATATCACTATCATTGATTGTTGTGGGGAATTCCCTAATGTTCCACTCCTGGGAATTAGGAGAGGTATTACTTACAACCCCTCTTTGGCCCTACGTCAGTTTGGTTACGCTCAAAGAGATGGTCCTCATGATGCCCTTATCCAGGGTATTGTGTTTGATTATGAAATTGATCTTCAAGGTTATCGTCAGAGGTTTATACATGCTAAGGGAATGGTAAGCAAGATTGATAGTAAGGATTTAGGGTAGAAGAATTCCATACCTATGGAGCCTTACCTCAAATAGGTACGAGCTCGCACTCTAAACCTCATGATTCCATATCCAGCTATCTTACCAGTGATCATGGAGCATGTTGTCGAAGGAGACGTTTCTCGCACCATCCTTCATCCAGACATGCCTACTAACATTGAAGAATTGCAGAAGTCTTGGATTCAACTGAAGGAAGAACGGGACACCTTTGAGACTCAATTCTATGCAAGTGAGAAGAAAGTGTTGGAGATTACAAAGCAAATTCACGAGGAACAAAGTCTTAATGCATACATCAACACAAAGAGGAAGTGTCCATGGGAGACTTGAGTCTTAGATTTTAGGAGTTCATTTTGTTGTCTCTTTGAGACCTTATTATTGTCATTGTAAGCTTAGAAAAGGAATTTGTAATTTAAATTGACTAATAAAATCTTTGTTTCCGTTTCCTTTTGGTTAAGCAAATTTAAATCTTCTAGAGTCCTTGAAAGCATTTGAATTTACATATCATGCATCATTTCATAACAGGTTTTTCATACAAGTTTCTCATTTTCTCGCTGTTTATTTCAGCAGAAAAATGTCCCTCGAACAAACTGTTAAGGATCTCCAGGCTCAACATGCACAATTCCAAGAAACTCTCATGAATATGACACAGGGACATAAAGAGCTGTTGGCGGTCGTCGCCAAGAAAAAGAAGACCAAGAAGCCGACTGCTGTCCTCAATAGGGGGAGAAGGTTAAAAGTCCGGCTCAACCTGTCCAAGTGGAAGATATATCCTCTGAAGAAAATGACAACCATGAGGAAGATGGTATAAGCATCAAGAATGAAGACATGAACAATCATGGTTATGAGAATACTCCTGAAGATGAAGACTTTTCTGATGAATAATATCCTCCTACAGATGACAAATATAAGTAGTTGGAAGACAAACTCAAGCCTATGGACATCCAGAAGGTACCTGGATTAGATTTTGGTGAATTAGGTCTGGTTCAGGGGTGGTCATCCCACACAAGTTCAAGGTCCATGTCTTTGCTAAGTAAGATGGAGTCTCTTGTCCTAAGCTCCATTTGAGGTCGTATGTTCAGAAAATACAACCTCATACTGTTGACCGAAAGTTATGGGTCCATTTCTTCTAAGAAAGTTTGGCTGGCATTCAACTGGAGTGGTTCTATCAGCTGTAGGGAACTAATATACATACATGGAAAGACTTGGCTGCTTCTTTCTACAAGTAGTATCAATATAACGTCGACCTGACACCAACTCGAGTGCAACTGCAAAATATGTCCATGGGCTCTAATGAAGGGTTCAAGGAATATGCACAAAAATGGAAGGACTTAGATGGAAGGGTGCAACCTCCCTTGACTGATCGGGAAATGGTGGATATGTTCATGGGCACTCTGACATGCCCATTCTTTAATCTATTGATCGGAAGCTCGTCGTCTGGCTTTACAAAGATGATTTTGATAGGGGAAATAATTGAAAGTGGTATCAAGAGTGGGAAGATCCCAATGGCTACATCTTCTGATGCTATGAAGAAGACATTTGGAGGTAAAAAGGAAGTCAATGTTGTCTATAGCCAGAAGAGCCGTAGTAAAATTAACCAGCATCAGTATGTGGGAGCGGTGTTAATTTCCAATTCGGTGCCTATTCAACAACAACAGCAGGTTAATCGACAAAGGCCAGACGCTCCGCCGAGGCAGTTTACCAAAATTGACATGCCTTTATCTCAGGCGTTACAACATTTGTTGAAGGTTGAAATCATTTCACTACGGGATCCTACTCAGAATTCCAACTCCTCCTCTCCAAAGTATAATCCAAACGCGAGGTGTGCTTATCATTCAAACAGTCCTGGTCATGACACCGACAATTGCTGGGCTCTGAATAGAAATATTCAGGACATGATCGATAATAAAGAAATTAAGTTTGATCCTCCATAGACTCCAAACGTGATTACCGCACCTATGCCCAAGCATGACAAGGGCATAAGTGCTGTTGAAGATGTGCTGTATATTACCTCTGTCAATGATATGGTTAGTCCCCTCTCTACAATCAAAAATAATTTGTTATAGGCTGATTTATTTCCGGGATGTGTTGAAGGATATTATTGTTGTATAGTCCAACCCAACGACTGCAGGTTGTTAAAGAAAGGTGTTCAACGTCTGATGGATGAACACGTGATTTTGATTGAGAAAATTCTAAACTTGTGACAAGATTTGACAGTTACCTCCGGTACTCCTTTTAGGATCCATTCCAAAGGTCCTATAAGGATTACCGCCAATCCTAAAGCTACTCCATTGGTCATTACAACACCCGGGCCTATCCCATATTCCTCGGAGAAGGCTATTCCGTGGAATTTTGGGTCTGACGTCTATTACCATGACGTTAAGCAAGAGTTGTCCGATGAAGATGGTGAAGAGGTTGATCCCAGCATTGTCAATATTACGAGGACTAACAAAATTACTAGAAGTGGAAGGGTTTTCTCCCCGTAAATCTCTCCACCTACTCAATTTACGGTTACCAAGACAACTGCTGAGGCTCGGGGTAAAGAGACAGTGATAGAACCTGCCCGGACAGAGGCGCCAAAGCAAGCTTCAATCAAGGATACCTCCAGACAGGATTTGGAAGAAGCTTTGAAGATCAATTGCAGAAGTGACTATAAAATTGTGGAACAGCTGGGGCATACCCCATCTAAAATCTCCATGTTGTCTTTGCTGCTGTGTTCTGAAGCCCATGCGAAGGCTTTAGTAAAGTTCTTGAAGACTGCCCATGTGCCGCAAGAGATTTTATCTGATCAATTTGGAAGTTAAGTGGCTAGTCTCACAATTGACAATGGTTTGGGTTTCTCCGATACTGACTTGACTCCGGAGGGGAGAAACCACAATAGGGCCATGTATGTCTCCATTGAATGCATGGGCACTATGTTGGCCCATGTGTTAATTGATACTAGATCTTCCCTGAATGTTCTTCCTAATGGCGCTCTCGACCGACTAGATTGTGAAGGGGTTATGTTGAATCCCAGTAATATCATAGTTCGAGCCTTTGACGGATCGAAAAGAATGGTGCATGGAGAAGTGGACCTCCAAATCAAGGTAGATTCACAAATATTTGAGTCCACTTTTTATGTAATGAACATTCGGCCGGCCTATTATTGCACCAGAAACTGAAATATCCATTAAAAGGGAAAGTTGTTACTGTCTGTGGAGAAGAGGAGTATATGGTCATCCACCTCAATTCGTTCCGATACATGGAGATGGACGGAGAATTTATTGAAACACCCTGTCAAACCTTTGAGGTGATTTCCCCTGCTGTTGTTGAAGATGTTTCAGCCATTTCGAAGATCACAAAAACTCTGCACAAGATGGCTTCCTTGAAGGATGCCAAAGCTACTATTGAAGAAGGTGGTAGTATAATTTGGGGACAGCTACCTGATATCCCTTTTAAATCTAACAAATTTGGTATGGGCTTTACTGCAGAAGGTCAGAGGGCTGTTCGTCATGCTCGTGCTGGGAGACCTCCATTCTGTATCAGCAACAACAGGGTCAATGCTATAGAAGATGCAAACAGTGATTGCAACTTCAACAGTTGGATATTCCCTACCATTGGTGATTGACTGGATAATTGGAAGGCAGAAGACATATTCCCCACCTCCTTTTGTCAGGAGTAATAGCTATATTCTTGTATTATTGTTTTCAAAAGTTTTTGGCTATGTAATAAACAATGACTTTAAACCTTTTGTCTTACCCGAGGCACAATGGTTCATTTTTTAAAGGGTTGATAATCCATAAACATTGCTCATTTAATAAAAACATTAGACGTTTTGCATGCAAATTTTTTGATCTTTATCTTTATTTCGTCTTATTGCATTTTCAAATAGATATGTGTTCTTACACACCCACACACTACATTGCAGATCCTCATCCACTCTAGATCCCGTTGATAACGATTCTGCTATTGCCGCTTATGACTTTGAAAATCCAATCTACCAAGCTGAGGACGAAGGTGAGAAAGATTATGAAATACCTGGAGAACTTGCTAGAATCTTGATACAAGAAGAAAAGGCTATCCAACCACACGAAGAGATGGTTGAAGTCATAAACTTGGGTACTGAGACAAATAGGAAATAAGTCAAGATAGGCACCAACTTAAACAGCAGTGTCAGGAGCAGGTTAATCTAGATGCTACACGAATATGTTGAAATCTTTGCTTAGTCATACAAAGACATTCCAGGGCTTGATACTGATATTGTGGTCCACCGTCTGCCAAAGAAAGAAGGTTGTGCTCCGATAAAATAGAAGGTTCGTCGCATGCGTCATGAAATGTCAGAAAAGATCAAAGCCGAGGTTATGAAGCAATTCAACACAGGTTTCTTAGCAATGACGTCATATCCTCAATGGGTTGCTAATGTGGTTCCGGTGCCAAAGAAAGACGACAAGGTACGTATATTCATATATTACAAGGATCTGAACAGGGCAAGCCCCAAAGATGACTTCCCACTACCATATATCAATGTTTTGGTCGACAACATTGCTCAGCATAAGGTATTCTCTTTCATGGATGGTTTCTCGGGTTATAATGAGATCAAGATGGCGCTCGAAGACATGGAGAAAACTACTTTCATCACACAGTGGGGCACTTTATGCTATAAAGTTATGCCTTTTGGGTTGAAAAATACTGGGGCAACTTATTAGCGCGCCATGGTAGCCTTATTTCATGACATGATTAACCACGAGATATAAATCTACGTTGACGACATGATAGCCAGGTCACAAACTGAAGAAGAGCACCTTGATCATCTACATAAACTGTTCGAAAGACTGAGGAAGTATATACAGAGGATAAACCTGAACAAGTGCACCTTTGGGGTGAGATTCGATAAACTCCTGAGTTTCATCGTCAGTAGTAAGGGTATTGAGGTTGATCCTGCAAAAGTTAAAGCCATTTAAGAGATTCCAGCTCCCCGTACCGAGAAGGAAGTCAGAGGTTTCTTAGGAAGGTTTAATTACATTGCCTGTTTCATTTCTCATCTGACGGCTACTTGTGAATCGATCTTCAAGCTGTTGAAGAAAGATCAAGTAGTAAAATGGAACGACAATTGTCAAATAGCCTTTGATAAAATTAAGGAGTAACTACAAGAACCTCTTATTTTGATGCCACCAGTTGAAGGACGACCTCTAATCATATACTTAATAGTGCTAGAGAACTCAATGGGGTGTGTACTCGGGCATCATGACGAGTCTGGTCAAAAAGAGCATGCAATATACTACATTAGCAAAATGTTTACCGACTGTGAAACAAGATATTCACTGCTCGAGAAAACTTGCTTCGGTTTGGCATGGACTGCTCGCCGACTAAGACAGTATATGTTGACCCATACTACCTTGTTGATCTCTAAAATGGATCCCATAAAGTACATATTCGAGACGCCAGCTCTCTCTGGAAGAATAGCCCGATGGAAAATGGTCTTAACAGAGTATGCTATTCAATACACCACTTAAAAAGCAATCAAAGGAAGTGTACTGGACGACCATTTGGTGCATCAGGCTGTAGACGACTATCAATCTATGAACTTTGAATTTCTGGACGAGAACATTATGCTAGTAACAAATGGTGAAGAACCTAGACCTTATGAAGGACCTGAGCTAGGATCTCAATGGAATTAGCAACAGAATCGGCGCTATGATCATCTCCCTCGCAGGTTTCCATATTACCTTCACCGCCAGACTATGCTTTGACTGCACCAATAAAATGGCTGATTACGAAGCGTGCATTATGGGTCTTAGGGCTTCTATTGACTTGAGAATCAAGTTCTTAAGCGTGTATGGAAACTTAGCCTTGGTGATCAGTCACGTTAAGGGAGATTGGGATACGAAACATCCAAATCTCATTTCTTATAAAGAGTATGTGTTAACCTTGATCCCTTACTTCGAAGAGATTACCTTTGAGCACATACCAAGAGAAGAGAATCAGTTGGCAGGCGCATTAACTACTATGTCATCCATGTTCAAGATCAGATGGGACAATGAGGCTCCAAGAATTACCATTGAAAGATTCGATGAACCGACACACTGCTATGAAATCAAGACTGATGGAGTAGAGGAAAAATCTTGGTTTCATGAAGTGAAAAGGTACCTTGAGGCTCAAGAATACCCATAAGAGGCATCATTTAATGACAAGAAGTTCCTACGGAGATTCTCAGCTAAGTTCTTCCTGAGCAATGGAATTCTATACAAGCGCCATCATGATTCAACTCTGCTTCATTGTATGGACAAGAAAGAAGCAGAAGAAATTATGCAAGATATGCACGAAGGCATTTTCTGTACTCACTCCAGTGGGTATACCATGGCTACAAAGATTTTGAGAGCTGGTTAGTATTGGTCGAATATGGAAACTGACTGTCACCACCACTCGAGAACTTATCATAAGTTCCAAATTTACGCTGATAAAGTTCATGTGCCTCCAGTACCTCTGAACGTCATGACTGCTCCTTGACCATTCATAATGTGGGGAATTTATATGATTGGAGTAATCAAGCCTACTGCCTCTAACGGATATCACTTCATTCTCGTCTCTATTGACTACTTTACAAAGTGGTTTGAAGCAGCCCCGTTCTCCTCTATTACCAAGAATGTGGTTACCCGGTTCATCAAACATAACCTTATCTATCGGTATGGCATCCCTGAGAGAATCATCACGGATAATGGTACCAATATTAATAAAACTATAATCACTGAACTCTGCATGCAATTTAAGATCAAGCACCACAACTCTTCTCCGTATCGTCCAAAGATGAATGGCATAGTGGAGGCTGCCAATAAGAATATTAAGAAGATTATAAAGAAGATGGTTGTGACGTACAAAGATTGGCACAAGATGTTACCATTTGCTCACCACGGCTACCGCACCTCGGCTCGAACATCAACTAGGGCAAATCCATTCTCTCTAGTCTATGGTATGGAAGATGTCCTACCTGTTGAAATTCAGATTCCTTCTCTGAGAATCATGAATGATGCAGACTTAGGCAAAGACAAGTGGATTCAAACCAGGCTAGACTAATTGAATCTAATCGACGAGAAAAGGCTTACGGCTACCTGTCATGGTCAGATGTATCAGAAACGTATGATCAAGGCATTCAACAAAAAGATCAAGCATCAGGTATATCAGGCAGGGGATTTGGTAATAAAGCACATCATTCTACTATAGGGTGATCCCAGGGGAAAATAGACTCCCACTTACAAAGGGCCATTTGTAATCAAGAAAATATTTTCTGGCGGAGCTATGATACTGACCACCATAGACAGTGAAGATTTCCCGCAACCTGTGAATGCGGACATAGTCAAAAGATACTACGCATGAAAAGGACCCGCTAGGTTGACTTGCCTAGTGTAGCGGTATAAATGTTGAGACTAAGCCATTGGATTGACTTGACTCGCATATATCAAATTAAAAATTGCCACTGCGCTTTATTGTTTCCAAAGGAATGGGAAAAGAGCGAATAACCCAAAGGAGGAGGGAAAGATTCTAGGTAAGGGGGTTGGTTATGCAAAGGGATGGTATTAACACCCTAAACATCTACGGTACTCTGCAGGAACCTCTTTGTAAAATCTGTATGTGTTGGCTATAAAATATTGTATGAAAATAGATTGTGGTGGTGTGGAAAGAAATATATTTTTTTATGATTTTTTCACCCGCCGCGGTTGCGAACCTTTAGTGCCTACGTATCACCTTCCATGCAATAGGGGATCAGGGTACACATAGTTCCTCTTTTAAAAAATTTAAAACACAAGTGTGTTGGTTAATTTTAAGAGATAAGACATCATTGTCATTGTCTGTGTGGAAAACATACTTAATACCCATAATTATGAGAAAGGAGAATCTGCGTCATCACAAAGTGGAGGATATGGATTTGATTTTAAAATCAACAATGCCTCACTCAATACCCAAGTGGAAAATATCTCACTTCACTACATATTGTAGAAGTATAGTTGTTTGCATCACTACAAGGATTGACAAGAGTCCAATCTTTTGAGAATTTTTTTTTTAAAGATAAAAGCCAAAATGGCAAAATAGTTTGAATGAGATTGATTAACTTTTAGTCTTTTCACAAACATATCAAAGTATTATTGAATTGATTAAAATTTGATTAAGAAAATATTTTGAAAAATGCATGGACATAAGTCTAAGTTTATTATGAAAGTGGTTCAAGTTTTAAAACAAGAAGAATTTTCAAAAGGAGGGAAAATATTTTTGAAATTAAAGAAGATAGGAGGAGATGAAGAGACTATCCTAAAGCACAAGGTAAAAGCCAGGGAAAAAGAACCATCTAACTAACAAGAAGCCAACATTTGACACAATGAGTCAATGTATAATTCCCATCCTTTGGATTTGGAACCAAACAAGCTAATATGATAAACCTCTTAAGAAAACCAAGCTCCAATTGCATTAAGTCTTCATAAAAATTGGGCAGAGTAACAGCTGTATAAAGATGATTTCCAGATCACAGGCTAAGCATGTAATTACAATAACCTGCACACAAAACAAACAAACAACCTAATGTTTGGGGTAAACCCCAAGAACTCCAGAAAAGATAACAATCAAGGTCACAAGGTCTCAAGGTAGGCCACAAATTATAATCCTAAGTCCAAGAAGTCCATCACTCCATAATGCCAAAGATAGTAACCAAGTAGTCCAAGTAACATTAAAGTCTTTTTTAGGGTTTAAGTTGGTTATTAGGTATCTTCAAAAAAAGAAATGAAAAGCTCAAGTGAGCAAAAATAAAAATGACATGAACATAAAGGCTCAAGTGAGCAAAGATGAAAATAGCATGAAATATAAATGCTAAAGTAAATGGTACATAAAGTAAAAGCATAAAATAAAAGCATAAAAATAAAGTAAATTGTTAGGAATTAGTGGTTAGTTGGATGACCATCTTGAAACTTGCATTTGGAACTCATTAGAGGATTGGTAGAACCAAAGCCTCTCAACAACAAGTTGCATTTGCTTTTTGTCAAGTATATCCTCTATTTAAGAATTATCAAGATAACACTTAATGATCAATGATGTTTAAGTGATCCACTTTGACCAAAATTGATGAAGTTCCATTAGAGGATTGGTAGAACCAAAACCTCCTAACAATGGATCTTAAGATTATTCGGTCAAAGGGTTCAAATTAACATACTTGGGTTAGCAAACATAGGTTTGGGCCATAAATGATCATTTTCTCAAATCGGGACAAAACTTAGTGCTATGTTAAGCAATCGTAAGTGGACTTATATAGAAGTCACACCTATTTTGAGGCTGATCAATAATAATCTATGTACCTCATGTTTTGAGATATGATATGTAAATCATGCTCCAACAACATTTAGTACAATAAGAATGGGATAAGATGAAGAGGAAAGGGGTAATGAATAAACCACATTTGAACCAAAAATTTAATCAAACTATTATTAAAATGATTCATCCATTTTTATGGAGTTAGACTCAACACCAATGATGTTAATAAAGTTCATGATCAAAATTTTAATCCAAGATCGGCCAGAATATATACAAATAAAATTGTATTTAAAATAAAATGAAAAAAAAGGTTTTAAAAATGATTGAAAAAAAAGAAAATAAGAGAGAAAAGTAGCAACTATATTCAAATCAGAAATGAACTCAAATATTTTTATGAAATTTTTGGTAATTTTTTAAAGTCAGAAACTATTTTTAAAATTAAAAGAAGTAGACAAAATAAACCAAAAATAAAGAAAAAAGTAAATTCGGAAATAAAAATTAAATGAGGTCACCAATATTTGTCAAAATATCATTGGATCCTTCCCTATTTTTTTTCCAAAATTTAAAAATGAATAAAGGTATTTTTAAACATTTAAAACAATTCAAATAAAGTGAAAAATTATAAAAAATATCAAAACACAATAAAATTATGAAAAAAATAAAAATCAAAAAGAGAAAAATCAAATGTATTTTCCATAAATTTTTTTCTAGATTTTTTGGAGTTAAAATGCATTTTCTATGAATTTTTTTAGTTTAAAACAATTAAAAACAAAAAATCAGAAATAAAATAATAAACCAAAAAAATATGGGCCATCTGATCATTGTCAAAACACGTTAGTAAACAGATCTAGTGGATCTGGCGCGCTGTGCATGTCATGGACTTTATTGGATATCACACCTGATCATTTATTTTTTAAAATAAAACAAATTAAAATGTGGCACGTTGGATGGAGTCCGACTCACTAAAGTAATCAGATCCAAGGTCTCTTGAGGCACGCGCATGGTAAGGTAAGCATACTACATCTGTTTCAAAAAAATAACTTGGCTACATGTCATTGGTTGAAGACGAACATGTCACAGTCTTCAACCTCCAACTAACCCCAAATCGTATCCCACAAACTGTAAAATTAGCAAACCAGTCTGGTACCATTAGATTCGTCTCCTCAAGACGCTTCTAATGGTACCATCACGCCAAATTTATATAAATTGTGCAAGGCTGTGTTTGAAGAAAACCAGAAAAAATAGCAAGTACGAAAATATGGGATATCTCACTCAAATCTCAATGAAATTGCAAATTATAAAGAGCACGAGGATCAAAAGGATACATAGAGTAGATTAGTCTTTTATTCAGATCAATTTGACCAAGAAATATACCTGAACAAAGTAGTGAGAAATGGCTCTTAAATTGGACTTCTGTAGATCAATATAGGTCACGATTCTTGAGAATAATTGTATGGTTAGCTTCATAGAAGTTCAATGAAGCTAACTGAATGGAGCTTTTGGTGTTTGAAGGTGAGAATGTAAGAAATCAGAAATTCAAATTCAGAGTTCGTGTGGGATCTGAACAGGGGTCAATTGGCTATCAAAAGCTTGTGAAAATAGATGGGATATTCATCTTATTTATAGGAGAGGATGAAGAAATGCTTAAGCGTGCAAATGAGGGTGTAATTGAGTGAATTCGCGTGGACATGCAACATGAGGAATGTGTGACTTGATTTGCACCAAAACTCAGCCAAATCATGTGTTTTATGATGCTAAATGCTTTTGGTAAGTTCTAAACATGATTGGAAGCAAAAACGCACGTAAACTTGGTGATTAGAAGCCATATTGTGAATTTCCAATTCTGACTTGGGAGGAAACTTAGGTTTCAAGATACCATTTTTGAACCAATGGCATTTTCAATTCAAGGGGTCTTAGAGCACGATTCTTGAAGATTTAGAAAAAGGAAGTTACAAGCTTTACAATGTGCAGAGAATGGAACCAAATGGATTCTTGAGCAAGAATTTGTGCTGAGTCAAAGTTGGAAAAAAAGAGGCTGACTTTTTGTACTTAGAAAATTTTCAAAATTTTCTTCAAAAGTGACCTATAATGTTTTGAGTTCAAACAAGACTTTAATCCAAAATTTTGTCTTAATAAATGATGCTATCTTGAAATAGACTTCTTAAAGAGCATTGTGGAACTTGGATCACTCAAAAATACCAAGCATTGAAAAAAGTTATGGTCTTGCAAAATTTGTGATAATTCATGAGATGACCTATAATCTTTTACATCCTTGAGGCATCTTTCATCCATTTTCAAACTTTGTAAACAAAAGAAGAGTTGAATTTAACCTCCTTAAGATCATAATGGAAAAATAATGGACTCAAGGGGAAAAAAATTGATCAAGTTATGATCATTTGAATTCACACAAGGGAATTTGAGGGTTCATTTGGAGGACTTGTGATCTTTCTTCATCATTAAGTTTCTTCCACATAAAATTTCCTTGAAACTTTTGAAGTGATTTGTTAAAACCCATTTCAAGAGAAGGATACCTTTGGAATGACTCAAAAATACTAAAATATGAGCCATATATACCCCTTTGAAGTTCAAATCCCTAGCTCCTAGAGCAAGAAAATGCCTTGGGAAAACTTTGGAATTTTGATCAACCTTTTTGCACAAATACCTTTGTTATGTGATTATAAGTTGTTGAGGGTAATAAGGAGAAACCATAGCAACAAAAACCACTTCCAAATCTTGAGAATTGAAGGAGATATGCACTTGTGATCATTGAAATCCAAGACTTGTCCAATTGAGTCAAACTTCTTCAATCAACCCTTATACTTTTGAACTAATTTTGAAAACTTGAGGCGTGATGAATCATGAAAGACTTTGTCATGATATTATTTCAAAACATATTCAATGATGAGGCTTAAATCTCAATGAGTCTTTGTTGAGGAAGGCACAAAAATGAACTCATGAATCCATAGATCAATCTTGATGGAATGTATTGTGCTTTCACCGACAAAATTAACAATTGGGGGCAAACACTAATTGTATTTATTAGTTGAAGGTTAATAAATACAAAGCATAGATGATCATAAAATACAAGTCAAGGTGCTTGGTGATTCCTCCCAGAGCAAAACCTAGAGATAGGGAGAAGAACCAAACCCTAATGTGATCTTGTTGTGATTGAATTGAGATGATATGATGAAGGGATCTTAGGGGGAAAATTGGGGTACAACACCTATGCAAAAATAAGGGCATCCCGGCAAACCAAAAAGGTTCAGGCAAAAATCAGGGATATATATGAAAAGACTGTACACCCGACAAGTCGAAAACCTGAAAAGGTGGCCTGGGCAAAAAAGGGTATCCCGGTGGACTGAAAACCCAAAAGGGAAGTCCAGGAAAAATTTTGGGATTAAAGCGTATGACTATGTCCCTATTGGATCACTTACTGCAAGCTTTATCACCAAAGTTAAAGTTAAAACGGTACATATCAATTCAATCCACTTCTTCCGACAGTAAGGGATGATATGCTTGAAGAGATAGGGGCAATAACAGGGTTGGAACCCGACGAGATTGTTTCCACATAGCTATTTATCTTGCTTACACTTTGTACTCTTTTCATTTCATGACGATTTCCCCTTATTGGGATCTTTGTCTCTTTGTACAGAATCACCCGTTTATGGGCAGACTATCAATAAGAAATACAATTTCAAAATTCAAACTTTTTCATTTTTACTTTTTTTGTTTTGTTTGCAAAACGTCTAATGACTAAAATTGAATGAGCATATGCATATGAATATAGTTGACTGTTAACAAATATATGCACAAAGACATGAATAAGCATTTGCTCAAGACTCTAGGAGTTGAGGCAATGTTCGATCCATCCACAAATCCCCACATAGCCACTTCCAAGAGATTATCCCTACAAGGTAATCTACGCAAGTTCATACATTGCCCGCAATTTCCCCGGTATCGATCTGGAAGATAAAGGAGTATAGTCTTATTCCATGTAATATCGCCCATCTACGGAATCCCAATCATTACAGTTTATGGAAATTCTTCTCCCCAGCTGAGTTTTCAAAACTGTAAAATCCCATGCAGACTACTTCTCTTCAGCAGACCTCGTTCTCCTCAGCAAGGAGTTTCCCCCAGTAGAGTATTCCTCCATCAACAGGGTTTACTTCCCAAGTGGAGTTCAAATTTAGGTCAACAGGGTTTATTTCCCCAATAGGGTTTATTTCCGCAGCGAAGTTCAATCTCCCCAGCTTGGGTATGCTTCTACCATAGATTACCGACAAAATTCCTGCCTCCAGCAAAGGTCATCTCGGATTTCTATCCCCAGAGCGTTGCTTCTAAATCTAAAAATATATTAGATATCCTTCGACCTTAGTCTCTCCAGAAAAGTCAGTATCCATATCAGAAACTCGGTTAAACAACACCTCGAAAGAATATCCATCTCTTTTATCTCCAGTCAGGGTATACAGGAATTATAATCCCCAATAGAGCGAGGAACACCAATGTCCCTGAACTCTTCTTCCTAAGCAGAAATCAACATTCCCTAGTGGAGTTTCCTTGAACAGAGAGTAGGAATCCCTAGCCGAAACAATCTCTAGAAGATCGAAGATACACATACTCTTCATCCCCAGCAATAATCAGGGATTTATTTTCCCCAGTAAAAGATGTTGTTTGAGTTTACAAATACACTTCGACAACATTTCACATTCATAAATCTTTTACGAACAACATAGCATATTCATACAAAACACAAATAGCACAATCTCATTTATTTTGAGAACATCATTGCGTAATGCATTTCATGCATCATGATATTGCATACAACTAACACTTCACCTTTTCAAGAAAGACCAATCAACAGACAAATATCATCAATTACTTGTATGACCAGACAATCTTCTCAAAGACAACATCTTCTGACTCAGTTTAAATCGACCATAGATTTATTCTGATACTTCTCTCGGTTGAAGACACTCGTAGACATTTTCTTGCTCAGATTAAATCAAGCAGGGATTTATTCAGATAATTCTTCTACCTAAAATCAAGCATAAATATCTGCTGGCTCAGTTTAAATCAAGCATAGATTTATTATTATACTTCTTCTAGTAGACATTCTTCAGGCTCAGCTTAGATCAAGCTTAGATCTATTCTAATACTTCTCGCAGTTGGAATCAGCATAAATATCTGCTGGCTCAGATTAAACCAAGCATAGATTTATTTTGATACTTTTACCAGTTTAAGATGGTCACAGATAGCTTCTGGCTCAGATTAAATCAACCAAAGATTTATTCTGATACTTCTACTAATAGATCTTATTCTGGCTCAGATTAAATCGACCAAAGATTTACTCTGATACTTCTTCCCGTTAAAGACAAAGAGAACTCTTCTGGCTCATATTAAATTGACCAAATATTCACTCTGATACTTCTTCCAGTTAAAGACAAAGAGACCTCTTCTAGCTCAGATTAAATTGACCAAAGATTTATTCTAATACTTCTTCCACTCGAAGTCGGATATGAATATCCTCTGGTTCAGATTAAATCGACCAAAGATTTATTCTGATACTTCTTCCAGTTAAAGACAAAGAGACCTCTTCTGGATCAGATTCAGTCGACCAAAGATTTATTCTGAAACTTCTTCCAATCGAAGTCAGATATAAACATCTTCTGGCTCAGATTAAATCGACCAAAGATTTATTCTGATACTTCTTCCAGTTGTAGACAAGCATAAACATCTTCTGGCTCAGATTAAATCAACCATAAGATTTATTCTGATACTTCTTGTAGTTGAAGTCAACAATTACTTTGGATGACATCTATAAGCCCATCTCCGACGACTCTCTGTCACCTCTCTAAACGACATCTATAAGCCTATTCCCAAATAGTATGACTTTTGGCACGGGCGAGTGCAAATTTCTGGACACTTAAGTGTTCAATCATCTTCTACCTTCAAGTCACGAATGGCGGACATGAGTACCTGACTCTTCAGGTTTAAGAAGATTGAATAGGGACAATTGTTGTACCAAAAAATTTTCCCTCCCATTTTCTTCAAAAAATTCTTTTAAGGCTCCTCAAATACTTAAATATCTCAAGGGAAGACCAGTCAAATGCTCCTCCTAAGCCAAAGGTCTACAACTAGGGTTTTGAGTTTCTCAAGGAAATTTGGGTGTAAAAGGTCTCAAATTATTTCTATGGTTCATCATAGGTCCTCAACAAGGTTCATGTCAAGTTTCAAGTCTTGCATCACAAGTTTGCTCAGTCAATGGCTCAGATGATTGAAAATCAACTGTATTGGGTAAAAAGTAAACTATGGTCAACATACAATCAAACTTCAAGATTTTTGGTCAACATCAACATTTTTAAGTGATATTCATCATTTGATCAATGGTCGATCATGATTCCTCAAGAGAAGACCTCAAATCATCAAAAGTCCAAAGTTGCCAAATTAGGGTTTCCTTAGGAGAAGTCAACTGAACTTTGACCAAGCATAAATTTCAAATGCTTCATAAAATTTTCCCCAACCAAAGCCCATTTTGAAAAAAATTCAATTCTAAACAACTTTGTTTTTATGCTCAAGTCCAAAAAATGCTTCATTTAAAAGATATGAGCTAATACATTATAGGTCATTTTCAAAAGTCAACAAAAGACACTTTTTGTCAAAGCAACTTACATCAAGATAAATCTCCAAATGCAAAAATCATCAAAACAGAAAGTGTAGAGGACATCTTGAGCTTTCCAAAAAGTTAAGAATCACCTTCAAAAGATGAAAATTGAGCAAGTTATGAGTTGCACAAGTTGGAAATTATTGAAGAAATACATGAAGTACAAAACATGCAAACTTGAAAATTTGGATTTGTGGCCTAACTTCTTGAGCTTCAAACATGTTCATGATCTCATGAGAGACTGTTAAACTCACTCACAACTTACCCTATATTTTATCATTATTTTATTTTTATTTTATTTTGTTTTTATTCAAATAAACTCAAAATTAATAAATAAAATAGGAAACAAATGGGCCAGGCATGTGGTTTGATTTCTTAAGGCCCATACAACATATTACAGCCTGTAAAACATGCCAAATTCGTGCATCTTCAAAAATGGCAAGAGAAATAACTCAAAATGGAAAATTTTCAAATGTTGATTCTTGGTTTTAAAGCATGGCTTAATGATTTGATTCATGCCATATTTGTGAAGCCATTTCATTTCTCTATATAATGCAAGCAAGACAGAAGTAAATGGACACGAGATCACTATTTAAACAAACCTTTAATTTTTTTTCTTCAAAATTTCAACATATTAGGGCAAGCTCGAAGCCTTTGTTGCAGTCTGTCTCACTCAAGGCTAGTGATCTAAACATCCTTCTGAGACCTCAAAGAGTCTATTCAGACCCTATGCTAAGCCAAAGCGCAGCCAAAATTAGCTACTCAAATCTCACAGGTTTTGTAAAATACTCGCGATTGAATATTTCAAATTATGCATTATTAACTAATTCAATTTATTCATATATGTTTGTATGCATCATTAGAATAAATATAACGCATAACATGTGAGTTGTAGCGCATGAATAGGTTTTTTCCATTTCTTGAGCAATGCAAACTGAGATCTTTGAATCTCTCTGTAGAGACATTTTCAGACCAAAAGGACCTCAGCAACAGATTTGCAATGCTTGACTTAGTTGGATAGGATAGCTTTGGCTGTTTAAAATTGATGTTTTTGTAGGTTTGGCATTTGGGATGGCTGAAGAAGATGATCGAAGGTTGACTCTGATGTCCCAGAGTCTTGGTTGACTTCGGCAGGTCTGACGTGGCGCAATGAGACCTTCTGAGTGGTTAATTCAGATAACAGGGGTCCACCTGTCTTGCTTGCATGTTCAAAATAAAGAAATATAACATGTTTACTATATATTTATTCATTCACCCTTTGTATACCGGATGTATAGCCACCCTAGTGGCAGCGAACGTGTTCTTAAGGCATTCCTATGCTTGGTCGTAGGTTTGAGCCAAGCATGGGATATTTTTCCATTTGTTTTGTTTTTGTTGTACCCTAAAATTTGCCCTCCCATATTTCTCAAAATATTCCAAGAAAAATTCACAAGTCCAACTCGGCGCGTCATATTCAGGTATTCTTTCGCCAAGATATCTCTGATAACATATTCTCAAATTCAGGTTCGGCTTAAGAGATAATTCTTTAAATAAGGTATCCGAATGTGTGAGTTTTCTTGAAGAAATATAGTGAAAAAGTGTGCTGAAAGTGCAGTTTTTACGCGCTAAAAAAATTCATAACTTGAAGATCGTGACTCGTTTTGAACCCGTTCCGGTGGCCAAAATTCCGTCTCGACATTATCTACGTTTTCATCTCTCACGGCTGGAAGCCAATTTCGATCAGAAGGTCTTCAAAAATGTGGATTTATCAAGTATTTTCGTGCAGAAATTTGTGACAGAAGTTTATTTGCGTCATGTTCAAAAAATCATAACTTGGTCGATTTTCATCGTATCGAGCTGGTTCCGGTGCCAAAATTTCAAAAATTGAGTTGGCTACATTTTCATAGAAGGTATTGAGTTCAAACGGTATTCAAAAGGCCTTCGTTTTTTGCTCAGAGTGCGTGACACGCTGAAAATCCTGAATGCTGAATATTATTTCATCTGAGCCGAAACTTCGAAAATTCATAACTCGGTCAATTTTTATCGGATTGGACTCATATGTTTACACAAGGTCACTGACTCATAGATCTACAACTTTGCTTCAAAAGTCGAGACCAAATTATGCACCGATCAATACCAGTTTTTTATTGAAGAACGTGTCAGAGCCGACACTGGAGCCCAAAATAAGTTTGTCTGAGCTGAAACTTCAAAAATTCATAACTAATTCACCGTTTATCCGATTGAGTCGATTTTCGGACAGGAGTTAGTTCTCGATGTCGGCTACATTTTGTTTTCACATTTCAACTTCAAAAAATGCACTTAAGTCCCTGCGATTTAGCCTGGAAAGTGACGAATTCAAGTGAATATTGGAGGCCTAATTGCACATTCAAAGCCCATTTTCTTTACCCTAATTTCCACTATATAATCACCTTCTTGTCACACAAAAAAGGAGAGAAAAAAAAAGAAAGAGAGAGGAGAAAAAAAGAGAAGAGAAAAAGAGAGAAAAAACCTTGCCACAACACTGTGGGAATATCAAACTCTTTCAAGAACCCTAAAACCTTGAAATCCTTATTACAAATCCCTCTCTCACTACAAACAAAGCCATCTCAGTTACAAACCAACACCTCACTACTTCTCTAGTAAGGATAAGGCTGGCTTGATCTCCATGATCCAAAGGGCATAAAAGCATTCATGTCACTACTTTTCCAGTAAGGGTAAGGTTGATTTGATCTCCATGATCAAAAGGGTATAATCATTCATACATGCCATATTGTGCCTAAACATTAAATTTCTTCATATATTGGCTTTATTTGCATTTTATGATTTTATTTGATGTGTTTGTGAGATTCAACACTGCAGATTTAGACAGGATCCCAGGCAGGTTCATTAAGGAACGTTGAGGCCAAAAGTCAAATGGCCAAAGGCCAAAAGCCAAATGGCCAGACTAGAAAAACTTATGCATGACACCAATACATGGCGAGGCAGACATTAAGCCAGACATTAAGGGAACGTTGAAGCCAGAACACAAATGGCCAAAAGCCAAAAGCCAAAACCCAAATGGCCAAAGTAGAACAACTTATGCATGAAACTCAATCCAATGGCCAAAGAATGCAGACCACGGTACTCAGGAGTCAATACTTCAAAAAACCTCCCCTTGGGCCAGACACCCCCTATGGTTTGCTCAATTTTTAATTTTTATTTGTTTTTCCTTTTTATTCTTTTAATTGTTTTTTAATTATTTTCTTTTAATTCCATAAAATAATTTTCATAATAAATATAAAATATAGAAAAATCAAAAAAATGTTTATTTTATTAATATTAATTTTACTATTATTATTTTTGTAAATAAACTTTAAACAATTAATTAGATTAATTTAGGTTTCAAAACTTTAATATTTTTCTTAATAAATTAAATATGTAGAAATTAGGTTTTTTTAACTTTTTCATCATTTTTTTTAATAAATAATTTTCTCATCATTATTATTATTATTAATTACTAATTTATTTTGTAAATAAACATGTACATAAATTCTTTAGTAAATTAAGTTAAACTTTAACATTTTTCTCAAATAATTAAAAATAACTTAGAATTAGGGTTTCTTTTAATTTTAATTTTAATTTTCTTATTTCATAAATGCAAAAAAACCTAAAAAACACTTCTTTTATTTCAATAAATAATTAATTAATTTTTAATTTCAATTTAACTTCAAAAGGGTCCAACGCCCTCGTTTCCAATCTTATTTCAATTCGCACATTTTATTTATTCCTTCTTTTAAATATTGATGTAATTCTCCCAAAGCCGTGTAAATATTTATCTTTCGCACTTTACTTTATTTCTTTACTTTCTGTCAAATCGGGTCCTGGATTTTAATTTGGCGATGTGGACCCGCGCCTTTGTAATAGTTTAGGAATTTTATCTTTCCGCACTTTTTAACTGTTAAATAAATGCATGCAAGAATGAATGACAAAAATAAAAACAAACGCATAGATCACTTTGACATGAACAAGACAAAAATAAACGAATCTGACACACAAATCACACACCACCCCTAGGGTACGCCTCACTGTTGCCTTGCCCTTCGAAAGGTGATCGTCGAGTAGAGGATGTCTTAGTAAGTCCTCATGATCCGGGAACCTGGCATGAGGGTAGCTTCTAAGGTGTCTTCTTATTGCTCCGGTGATCACCATGTCCCGAACCTTCGAATTGACCCGAACACCTGCAACGGTGGTGCTACCTACCTCTCAATGGTGGGATAGCACTACTTTAAAGGACATTTACACAGACGAATTCCTTAGGGTAGGTAGACGACTCTAGATACTTGCTCTAATTTCAAAACAAATCAAAAATACTTTTCACACCGACACCTTTTCAAAAAGCTTTCGAAAGCAAATTTTTCAAACACTCTTGAGGACCGATACAAGAGTCGAACTGGAATTTTCAAAGAAACTTTTTAAAACCCACATTGAAAAGCAAACAAACCATTTTTGAAAACACAATGAGCAAGTATCTAAGAGCCCATGGATAACCATGGATAGAAAGGGTGCTAACACCTTCCCTTTCTATAACCTACCTCCCGAACCGAGAGCAATCTCTTTAAGGAATTTTTCTGTGTTTTTGTCCTTTCCATTTGGAGAAAATAAAAGACGGTGGCGACTCTTGCTTCCGCGACATTTCGCGAACCAGCGTTAAACAATCAGTTCCAGATCCACCGATCACAGAACTGGCGATCTGCTGGGGATAACTTTATAAAGTGAGGTGTACCTTAGGGCTAGTTCATAACTGTGTTTTCAATTGCTTTCCTTGTTTGCTTTACTATTGTGGGTTGCATGGGAGTTACATAGATCCTAACCCGGATCTGGGGATACCCTGTTTAGGTAGCATAAGCTGTGAGGGACCTGTCCGGCGTAGACCGACACGGGTGAAATAGTGGCTACGTTGGTGTGGCACCTTGGTCTGTACCGATATCCCTTGTGTTGCAACGAGGAGAATATGGGTCTTCTGAGGAGTCATTAAGCACCAACAACCTTAGAACCTTAAATGACACAACTTGGCCATTAGAACAGTAGCAGTATGCTACGCCCATTGAGGCTAAACTCTCGTGATGGTTCTGGCCGCAAGAAAAGATTGCGATGCTGGAGTTACGACCGATTGAGGGTAGTCAATGATATTGAGATCCTCTAAGAACCCGGTTACTTTGATAGGACAGGTATGAACCAACCAACTGAAAGAGGGTAGTACCTAGACCTCATGCTGGCCTAAACTTTAAGGGCTTCTCTTGTGTGACTTGTGTGCCTTCGTACTTGGCTATTTGCATGCTTGTTGTCTGACACTTTTGTTTCTTGCAGGGTTTGTTTATAGTCCTTAATAGGGACTCATAACAGGGTACCTAAGTTTCTTACAGGTTTTGTTTATAGTCCTTAATTAGGACTCATAACAGGGTTTATCGAGTTCCTTGCAGGTTTTGTTTTAGTCCTTAATTAGGACTCATAACAGGGTTTACTGAGGTTGCTTGCAGGTTTTGTTTATAGTCCTTAATAGGGACTTATAACAAGGTTTACCCATATTACCCCATGCATCATGACATCATACCATTGCATACATCCTAACCCATTTCAAGGATCTCAAAGGCTTGTGATGCAGGTCATGATAAATCAAACATCTAGCAAGGGGCAAAGGGGATTTATTTTCCTCTAAGCCAAGGTTGTCAGGGGCTATGACCCACTTGATATGGTGAGCTCTGACTCCTGAAGAAGGTTCCCCTAACCAAGGTTGTTTGGAAATCAAAACCAGACATGATGATTAAAGTCAGGGGCTATGACCCACTGGATATGGTGAGCCTTTGACCCTTTGAAGAAGGACTCTCAACAACATGCAGTTCCTTCAATCAAACTACCGGACCCGAGTTCTAACAAATTTTCTTGTTTACCCCGCGGGATCCTTGGAAACATTGCATATGCATACATACACATCATTGCATGACAGGTACCCTTGTTGCAGGTCACTTACCTTTCCCGCTGTTTATTTCAGCAATGGCTTCCCAACAAGATAACCAGGACCTTCACGCTCAAGAGACTCAGTTCAGGGAAATCTTCCTAGGTCTATCCAAGGGGCAGGAAGAGTTGAGGACACTCCTCATGGGGAATCTGATCAGAAAGAGTCCTGAAGATGACAAGGACGAACAGCTGAAACGTCTACAAGCTGAGGTAGACACATTGAAAACTCAGATGCTGGGGCAAAGGGCCCTCATTCAAGGTTTAGCTCAGGAGCAAGGAGAGCTGAGGGCCATGATCAGCCAGCTTCCTCAAGGCATGAAGCAACCAGCCCAAATCAGAGACCAGTTCATGGAACAGCTTCCAAGAAGACAAAGGTCGGGTCCAATGAATAGACCTCTCCGAGTTGCTACTACTTCTCAGGTCCAACAACGACCTCGCCAAGAACAACGGGTTGATCAGAACAGGTCGGACGAGCCTAAAGGACAATTCACCAACATTAACATGCCATGGTCACGAGCTTTGCAGCACATGTTAAGGATGAACCTGATTGCGGTGATCAACCCTCCTGCAAATCCAAAGACTTCCTCTCCAAATTACAACCCAGAAGCAAGGTGCGCTTACCATTCTGGTAGCCCGGGGCACGATACTGAGGACTGTTGGGCACTGAAGTACAAGATTTAGAATATGATCGATGCTAAAGAGATCGAGTTCGAGCCCGCCGAGACTCCCAATGTGATCATTGCTCCCTTGCCAAAACATGGCTAGGATTGAGAAATTTTTGTTCATTCGAATGTTCAAGTTGCAGTTTTCTTTTGTTCAAACATTTATTCATTGTTAAACATTGTTATTTCATTAATGCATCGCATATGTCTGTTTTGAAGCAATATATTCGTATACGCAAATTATTTTCATATTTTTCTGATGTCAGCTCTTGATCTAAAGTTCTAAGCCTCTTGAGGGAGGATGACGAAAACGATACCACGAACTTTACAGTATGCTTTTAAACAGACCCCGCTGATGAGGTACAGGCATTGTTTCAATCCCTAAACACTGGAGTTATAAGGATGATAATCCCTCGTCAACCCATCTGAGCCAAAGAGGTAGGAGTTTTTCTTTTCGAAATTCAAAACCCTTCATCATAACCTGGGGCAGGGTAGTCTCTCAGTTGATCCAAGTGCATAACGAATGGCACCAAAGAGATCCTTACAAAAAAAAAAAGAAAGACAGTGATGGTTCCGAACAGTCACAAAGACAGACAGTCATTATCAAAAAAGTTCATAAACGAAAAGCCCAAAAAGTCAAAACCTATAAAGGGGACTTACGAAACTGGGGCATCCCGCTGACTGTAATTCCAAAAAAGGAAACAGCTCAGGCAAAAAACAGGGATAACAAAATCAAAAAGACAGAGGTCTTATAAACCCTCAATGATAACAAAAAGGAATGACTGCCTATTCAAAAGAAATCATCAATATCCGAATCATCACCGGAAAATCAGAGCAAAGACTCAAACAAGGTCTAACGTATGATCAACTGAGTTTAGGTTTGGAGAACATCACGAAGAGCGGGTGGGTACAAATAAAATTTGAGCCTTTATCCTTTGTTTCTTAAACCGTGAACCAGGCCACGTTATAACCCTTAAAAGTCCTAGCTGAAGCATGGGTTAGTTCGAAAGCATACTGTTACGAAAGGTATCCTGACTCCTTAAGGCCTACGGTAAATACGGTGTTGACATCACGTTTTACAAACAATCACCTGTTTTATGAAAAAGAATGCATTTTCAAAATCTTCAAGACAGACATAAGCTTTGCATCTTTAACGTAACTTTGTTTGCATATGACCTTTTGTTTGAACAGCAGGGAAATTCGCACGATGAATGCCCAATGAACAGAAGCACTTCCAATCAAGGGGCATGGCATGATCATGGTCTGTTATCTGGGGCAGTCCGATCAAGATTCGGAGAATCTCTCAAAGGCCAAATAGCCTGGGGCAAATCTCCGCATGAGTCACCTGGGGCATTTCAACAATAAATCTTGCCTGGTCAGAAATCTTCTGGTGGCATGACAAAACACTTCTAACAGGGGCAACTCCCTATATTCTGAAAGCACGGACATAGTCGAAAAGATACTACGCAAAATCAAAGACCCGCTAGGTTGACGCACCTAGGCAAAAATAAGGGCTTCCCGGCGAACCAAAAGGGTTCGGGCAAAATGAAGGGATGAAATGAAAAAATCTGTACACCCGGCAAGTCGAAAACCTGAAAAGGCGGCTTGGGCAAAAATGGGTATCCCGGTGGACTGAAAACCCGAAAGGGCGGTCCAGGCAAAAATTAGGGATCAAAGCGTACGACTATGTCCTGTCATCTTGTCACCTGCCTACCAGAAGAAGGTGGGTCCATCAACAACTATCAGCTCCTCACAGGTCTTCCTCTCCCACCTCAGAAGCAGGGGCAATGATGAGCCGTCCAAGCGATCTAATTGTGCTGTCCATCAGGGTATCAAGGTAGGTTCAGCTGAAGAAGATAACCAGATATCTCGACTCCCCAGAGAGTGAGCTAGCAAGTCCGTACACTCTCCTCAAGCAAAGCTATTATCAAACTTAAGGAAGTTGGGTATCCTCCAGCAGATCTCAACGTTTCCCAGCAGCATACAAGCATTCTTAACAAGCATCCCCGGCAGTTTCGACCTAAAGATTGTTCCCCGGCGGCATATCAAATATTCAAAGGAATCACTTCCCCCGCAATTCAAAACTCCCCCAAGAGAATACAATCTAGTTTCCCAAGAAATTTAGAATTCATATCCCCAAGCAATAAGCATATCCCCAGTAGATTCTGGAAGCTTATCCCCTCGCAGAACGCGAACGCATCGTCCGGCTTGATTTAAAGAGTTATTTCCTTAACAGGATATAACTGGGTTATCCTCAGCCAAAAGCTACGGAAAGAGCGCCCTCGACGAAGTCTTCCTATCCCCAGCAAATTATTATCAACACTCAGCAAGGCATCCCTCTTCCCACAGAGTATTGCTTCCCAGCATGGTCGCTAGAGTATCTTTTCTCCCCGCAGAATTATTCATTCACCAAGTTTATTCCCCAACGGAGTTATCTTCTCCTACCGGTATCCTTGCAACTATCATCCCCAGCGGAAGCAAAATCTAGTCTTCAACATCAGCCCAGGATAGGACTTCCCGGCACCCGTCAAGGATTTGCTTTCCTAGACGAAAACATACATTCATAAAACATCACATACATCATTATAGCATGCATAGACGCATTATATCATACAAATCGCATTTATATCGAGAACATCATTGCTTGATCCATATCATGCATATGACCGACCTTTACCTTTCAGGAAAAATGCAGTTGAAATTCTCAACCATATTTCAAGACCTTGTCCGGTTCAGTTAAATCGACCCTAAGATTTTCCTGATGCTTATCCAGTCAAAGGCCTTCTCTGGTTCAGTCAGATCGACCCTAAGATCTCCCTGATGCTTATCCAGTTGAAGATATTCCAAGACCTTGTCCGGTTCAGTTAAATTGACCCTAAGATTTTCCTGATGCTTATCCAGTCAAAGGCCTTCTCTGGTTCAGTCAGATCGACCCTAAGATCTCCCTGATACTTATCCAGTTGAAGACATTTCAAGACCTTGTCCGGTTCAGTTAAATCGACCCTAAGATTTTCCTGATGCTTATCCAGTCAAAGGCCTTCTCTGGTTCAGTCAGATCGACCCTAAGATCTCCTTGATACTTATCCAGTTGAAGATATTTCAAGACCTTGTCCGGTTCAGTTAAATCGACCCTAAGATTTTCCTGATGCTTATCCAGTCAAAGGCCTTCTCTGGTTCAGTCAGATCGACCCTAAGATCTCCCTGATACTTATCCAGTTGAAGATATTCCAAGACCTTGTCCGGTTCAGTTAAATCGACCCTAAGATTTTCCTGATGCTTATCCAGTCAAAGGCCTTCTCTGGTTCAGTCAGATCGACCCTAAGATCTCCCTGATACTTATCCAGTTGAAGACATTTCAAGACCTTGTCCGGTTCAGTTAAATCGACCCTAAGATTTTCCTGATGCTTATCCAGTCAAAGGCCTTCTCTGGTTCAGTCAGATCGACCCTAAGATCTCCCTGATGCTTATCCAGTTGAAGATATTCCAAGACCTTGTCCGGTTCAGTTAAATCGACCCTAAGATTTTCCTGATGCTTATCCAGTCAAAGGCCTTCTCTGGTTCAGTCAGATCGACCCTAAGATCTCCCTGATGCTTATCCAGTTGAAGATATTCCAAGACCTTGTCCGGTTCAGTTAAATCGACCCTAAGATTTTCCTGATGCTTATCCAGTCAAAGGCCTTCTCTGGTTCAGTCAGATCGACCCTAAGATCTCCCTGATGCTTATCCAGTTGAAGATATTCCAAGACCTTGTCCGGTTCAGTTAAATCGACCCTAAGATTTTCCTGATGCTTATCCAGTCAAAGGCCTTCTCTGGTTCAGTCAGATCGACCCTAAGACCTCCCTGATGCTTATCCAGTTGAAGATATTTCAAGACCTTGTCCGGTTCAGTTAAATCGACCCTAAGATTTTCCTGATTCTTATCCAGTCAAAGGCCTCCTCTGGTTCAGTCAGATCGACCCTAAGATCTCCCTGATGCTTATCCAGTAGAAGACACCCAAGATTTTTCTCAACAAGCATTGTTGAAGTTAAAGTCACCCAAGGTTCTCTTACCGTTCATGCTAAGGTAGTAACCATCCCTAGTTCATTCATCGCCATTTGAAGCTCCAGATCCAGCTCCTGTAACCAGTCAGGACACATCTATACCAAGCATCTGAAAACCAGCTCCTGCAACGTGTCAGGTACTCATTTGTTCTTTTGCAGGTACGCAAGTTCTCGCTAAGGAATCTCTTACGCGATCAACCTCCAGATGGCATCTATAAGCCCATCATCCTATCCATCAATCTCCAAATGGCATCTATAAGCCCATTCCCATCATCACACTGCTACTATGTGAGCGCAAATTTCTGGGCACTTTAGTGTTCAATCATCTTCCACCTTCGGATTACGAAAGGCACGTCAGCCAATCTGCATCCTCAGGTCTAAGAAGATTGAACAGGGGCAACTGTTGTACCCCAAAATTTGCCCTCCCATATTTCTCAAAATATTCCAAGAAAAATTCACAAGTCCAACTCGGCGCGTCATATTCAGGTATTCTTTCGCCAAGATATCTCTGATAACATATTCTCAAATTCAGGTTCGGCTTAAGAGATAATTCTTTAAATAAGGTATCCGAATGTGTGAGTTTTCTTGAAGAAATATAGTGAAAAAGTGTGCTGAAAGTGCAGTTTTTACGCGCTAATAAAATTCATAACTTGAAGATCGTGACTCGTTTTGAACCCGTTCCGGTGGCCAAAATTCCGTCTCGACATTATCTACGTTTTCATCTCTCACGGCTGGAAGCCAATTTCGATCAGAAGGTCTTCAAAAATGTGGATTTATCAAGTATTTTCGTGCAGAAATTTGTGACAGAAGTTTATTTGCGTCATGTTCAAAAAATCATAACTTGGTCGATTTTCATCGTATCGAGCTGGTTCCGGTGCCAAAATTTCAAAAATTGAGTTGGCTACATTTTCATAGAAGGTATTGAGTTCAAACGGTATTCAAAAGGCCTTCGTTTTTTGCTCAGAGTGCGTGACACGCTGAAAATCCTGAATGCTGAATATTATTTCATCTGAGCCGAAACTTCGAAAATTCATAACTCGGTCAATTTTTATCGGATTGGACTCATATGTTTACACAAGGTCACTGACTCATAGATCTACAACTTTGCTTCAAAAGTCGAGACCAAATTATGCACCGATCAATACCAGTTTTTTATTGAAGAACGTGTCAGAGCCGACACTGGAGCCCAAAATAAGTTTGTCTGAGCTGAAACTTCAAAAATTCATAACTAATTCACCGTTTATCCGATTGAGTCGATTTTCGGACAGGAGTTAGTTCTCGATGTCGGCTACATTTTGTTTTCACATTTCAACTTCAAAAAATGCACTTAAGTCCCTGCGATTTAGCCTGGAAAGTGACGAATTCAAGTGAATATTGGAGGCCTAATTGCACATTCAAAGCCCATTTTCTTTACCCTAATTTCCACTATATAATCACCTTCTTGTCACACAAAAAAGGAGAGAAAGAAAAAGAAAGAGAGAGGAGAAAAAAAGAGAAGAGAAAAAGAGAGAAAAAACCTTGCCACAACACTGTGGGAATATCAAACTCTTTCAAGAACCCTAAAACCTTGAAATCCTTATTACAAATCCCTCTCTCACTACAAACAAAGCCATCTCAGTTACAAACCAACACCTCACTACTTCTCTAGTAAGGATAAGGCTGGCTTGATCTCCATGATCCAAAGGGCATAAAAGCATTCATGTCACTACTTTTCCAGTAAGGGTAAGGTTGATTTGATCTCCATGATCAAAAGGGTATAATCATTCATACATGCCATATTGTGCCTAAACATTAAATTTCTTCATATATTGGCTTTATTTGCATTTTATGATTTTATTTGATGTGTTTGTGAGATTCAACACTGCAGATTTAGACAGGATCCCAGGCAGGTTCATTAAGGAACGTTGAGGCCAAAAGTCAAATGGCCAAAGGCCAAAAGCCAAATGGCCAGACTAGAAAAACTTATGCATGACACCAATACATGGCGAGGCAGACATTAAGCCAGACATTAAGGGAACGTTGAAGCCAGAACACAAATGGCCAAAAGCCAAAAGCCAAAACCCAAATGGCCAAAGTAGAACAACTTATGCATGAAACTCAATCCAATGGCCAAAGAATGCAGACCACGGTACTCAGGAGTCAATACTTCAAAAAACCTCCCCTTGGGCCAGACACCCCCTATGGTTTGCTCAATTTTTAATTTTTATTTGTTTTTCCTTTTTATTCTTTTAATTGTTTTTTAATTGTTTTCTTTTAATTCCATAAAATAATTTTCATAATAAATATAAAATATAGAAAAATCAAAAAAATGTTTATTTTATTAATATTAATTTTACTATTATTATTTTTGTAAATAAACTTTAAACAATTAATTAGATTAATTTAGGTTTCAAAACTTTAATATTTTTCTTAATAAATTAAATATGTAGAAATTAGGTTTTTTTAACTTTTTCATCATTTTTTTTAATAAATAATTTTCTCATCATTATTATTATTATTAATTACTAATTTATTTTGTAAATAAACATGTACATAAATTCTTTAGTAAATTAAGTTAAACTTTAACATTTTTCTCAAATAATTAAAAATAACTTAGAATTAGGGTTTCTTTTAATTTTAATTTTAATTTTCTTATTTCATAAATGCAAAAAAACCTAAAAAACACTTCTTTTATTTCAATAAATAATTAATTAATTTTTAATTTCAATTTAACTTCAAAAGGGTCCAACGCCCTCGTTTCCAATCTTATTTCAATTCGCACATTTTATTTATTCCTTCTTTTAAATATTGATGTAATTCTCCCAAAGCCGTGTAAATATTTATCTTTCGCACTTTACTTTATTTCTTTACTTTCTGTCAAATCGGGTCCTGGATTTTAATTTGGCGATGTGGACCCGCGCCTTTGTAATAGTTTAGGAATTTTATCTTTCCGCACTTTTTAACTGTTAAATAAATGCATGCAAGAATGAATGACAAAAATAAAAACAAACGCATAGATCACTTTGACATGAACAAGACAAAAATAAACGAATCTGACACACAAATCACACACCACCCCTAGGGTACGCCTCACTGTTGCCTTGCCCTTCGAAAGGTGATCGTCGAGTAGAGGATGTCTTAGTAAGTCCTCATGATCCGGGAACCTGGCATGAGGGTAGCTTCTAAGGTGTCTTCTTATTGCTCCGGTGATCACCATGTCCCGAACCTTCGAATTGACCCGAACACCTGCAACGGTGGTGCTACCTACCTCTCAATGGTGGGATAGCACTACTTTAAAGGACATTTACACAGACGAATTCCTTAGGGTAGGTAGACGACTCTAGATACTTGCTCTAATTTCAAAACAAATCAAAAATACTTTTCACACCGACACCTTTTCAAAAAGCTTTCGAAAGCAAATTTTTCAAACACTCTTGAGGACCGATACAAGAGTCGAACTGGAATTTTCAAAGAAACTTTTTAAAACCCACATTGAAAAGCAAACAAACCATTTTTGAAAACACAATGAGCAAGTATCTAAGAGCCCATGGATAACCATGGATATAAAGGGTGCTAACACCTTCCCTTTCTATAACCTACCTCCCGAACCGAGAGCAATCTCTTTAAGGAATTTTTCTGTGCTTTTGTCCTTTCCATTTGGAGAAAATAAAAGACGGTGGCGACTCTTGCTTCCGCGACATTTCGCGAACCAGCGTTAAACAGTCAGTTCCAGATCCACCGATCACAGTTTTCATTTCAGATCCAGTGTAAACAGATCAAACAAGCTCACCATGTACGTTCATGCCATGACACTTAGATCTCAAAAGATTCAGATCCAACGCTTCTGATGAAGTCCCCATGGTGTACCTCTCAAGACCATCCTCACTAGATCCAACGCAAGTTCTTGGGCTCATTTGTTTTGGGCTTAGTTTTTCTTGCTCTTGCACCCCCCGTTTTCTTTACAAACACCAAGCCCATTTAGTTTTCTTTTTGTTTTAACTTAAATATTTTTTTTCCTTTTTATCATTTTATACAATCAGAAAAATAACATAATCATAAAATAAAAAAAGATTAGATTTAGGTTTTCTTGATTAATTTAATTTTTAAAAATAAAATTAATTAATTTAATCACTTTGTTTTTAAATTAAAAATTAATTAGAATTAAGTTTCATAATTTAATTATTTTTCTAAATAATAAAAACACCAAAAAGATTTTTCTTATACCTAGAATTGTTTAGGGCTTTCTTAGATATTCTTTCTCTCTTCCATCTCCGCATATTTATTTTCGAGTTATTGTTTTCCATAATATTGTAACTGTCCATAGTTTGTAATTGATAAATAGGACCCTTTTACTCCCCCTCCCCCCCCCCCCCCCCCCCCCCCCCCAATTTTTGGTTTGTACTCCCCACCCCCGAAGCATTGTAATAGCGTAGACTTTACTTCCTGCACTTTTATTTTCTACCCTTATATATATATATATATATATATATATATATATATATATATATATATATATATATATATATATATATATATATATATATATATATATATATATATATATATATATATATATATATATATATATATATAACTTCTAGATTAATCAGGCGTGCATGGCAAGACATAAAGTACAAGCGTTAGATAATCTAATCTCAAGACTAATAATTGAAACATAACACACTTCGCACACGCACATCTCTAAGGTACCCCCCACTTCTTGCCTTCGAAAAACAACTGTCACGTCTCTCAAATGTGGGATGTTTTAGAAAAGATCCTTTGGTCAAAAGATCATAGTCCCTCGATGACCCTTTCGATGCTGTCTCGGTAAACGATCTTAGTACCTTAGGATAATTACTAAAGTATCCTATGACTTGCCTCTGTGACTGTACAATGACCCTCTTCTGTCCCTCAAAACATCCACTGATAGGGTTACCTACTAATTAATGGTAGGATATCATTATCTAAAGGAAAAGAACAAAGACCTTTTGAGTAGGTAGATAACTTATAGTTGTTTTCTCATAAAACAAAACCATTTCTCACACATACACTCTCTTTTCTAAATATTTTCAAAGATAAAACACTTGGTATGCCTTCTCAACGATACGATAGTCATTACAAAGTTTGCCTCCCTAAGGCATCTTTTCAAAATATTTTCAAAATACACTTACACAAAAAGCATTTTCATAGTGAGCTAGTAACTAAGAGCCCGTAGATAACTACAGATGAAAAGGGTGATAACACCTTCCCTTTTCATAACCTACCCCCTTACTCAGAAATATTCTCGAGAGGTATTTCCTGTTATTTTCACCCTTTCCTTTATTGGATAAAATAAAAGTCGGTGGTGACTCTTGCTAACCACAACATTTGTTATAAAACACAAAAAAACAAAAAGTCAGTTCTCCCACCCTATTACAGAACTGTAGAAACATTTTCATACCCAAAGGACATCACAACTAGATTCACAATGCTTGACTTGGTAGGATAGAGTTGTACCCCAAAAGTTTTCCTCCCATTTTACTCAAGACATGCTCATCGAGGTCCTAAATTGCTCAAGGTTTCCCAAGAATTGGCCAGACAAATTCTCCTCCTAAGCAATGGACTTCTAACTAGGATTTCATTTTTCACAAGGAAGTTTTGGTTTCAAAGGCCTAAAGTTATTTCCATGGTTACTAATATGTCCTAAAGAATATCCATGCCAACTTTCATGCCTTGCATTACAAGCTTGCTCAGTTAATTGCTTAAATGCTTGAAAATCAACTATACTAGGTCAAAAGTCAACTGTGACCAATATACAGTCAAACTTCAAGATTTTTGGTGAACATCAACATTTTGAAGTGATATCCATCATTTGATCAAGGGTTGATCATGATTCCCCAAGTAATCCTTTCAAATCATCAAGAATCCAAGAATGCAAAATTAGGGTTTCCTAGGAAAAGTCAACTGAACTTTGACCAGGCATAAATTTCACATGCTTCATCCATTTTTCCCCAATTAAAGCTAATTGTAAAGAAAACTCAATTCCCCACAACTTTTATTTTCCCCTCAAGTTCAATAAATGCATCATTTGGAAGATACAAGCTCATACATTACAGGTCACTTTCAAAAAGTCAACAAAAGACACTTTTTGCCAAGACTATTTACATCAAGATAAAGTCTCCAAATGCAAAATTGATCAAAAGAGAGATTGAAGAGGACATATTGGGCTTTCAAAAAAGTCAAAGATCATATTTAAGAAATATACATTGAGCAAATTTGTGGTTTTAAGTTATTGGGCCTAACTTTTTGGAGTTCAAATATGTTCATGATGTGTCCAAGGACCTCTAAATCTATCCATGCATTATTTTGATTTTAATTTTATTTATTTTAATTTTTATTCATTTAAATATGAATTAAATCAAATAAAATACAAATAGTAATGGGCCATGACATTTGGGTTTAGTTTGATCTATTAGAATGCCCATATTTTTGTGCAAGATACATCCAAAGGGACTAGGTTCATACAAGGGACCAAAATGGGCAAGAATATGCATTTTTCAAAATATTTCAAAATTGATATCTTGTGATTTTAATCCATGCCATTAAACTTTTATTTCCTCAGATATTTGCTTCCCTCATCCCTATATAAATACAAGACCAATGTGCAAGCAAAAGACACTCACATATTGCCTATCAAAGCTCCACGAAATTTCCAAAAATCATCAAAGTTGTGAAATTCCAAAATCCATCCTCCAACCTTCCTCCATTCAAACCAGGTGTTGCAACATGCTCCTGAGGTCTCCAGGGATTATTTCCACAGCTTGCACTAGCCTAAGACCCCTTGAAACTCGCACACGAATCACACTGTGGGTAAGATTTTTTCTTCTAATTTAATCTCCTCTAATTTGTGTTATTGAACTTTTTAACGTTTACAAATGTGTTCATAGTCATGTTTAGAACAGGTTGAACGTGGAACATGTGAGGTTTAGGGCCAGAATCACAAGATGCCATGCTTGGCTCCGATCGGTAGTTTTGCTTCGAAACGCAAAATCCAGGGACTTTTAGCCCAAAATAATGTCAGATTTGGAATCAGGGGGAGATTTTAAGGGGGGTAGGGGTACTTTGATCCTTTGATTACATCTTTTTTGCAGGTTAGGCTTTTGACCCCATCGGAGAAGACAACCAGAAGGTTGACTCCAGTGGGTTGACTCTGGTGGCCCACGCGTTGCTACCCTATTGGCCTGTTTGAATGTTCACGCACGTGTTTTGAATATCTGGGAATAACGTTGTTTTCATATTATATTATGTTTGTTTCGTTATGTTAACAGATGAGCTAAGTGGCCCACTGGTAAAGCGCATATGTCGGGGAGTCTAAGAGACTGGATTCCATACCAAGTTTTGCATGTTATTTTCTCTTTTCTAACAATTGCTTAGAGAATCCAGTGTGTTGCGTTCCAGTGCACCTACCGTGCACATTCCATCTTCAGCCATAAGATGGCAACGCAAACAAATCCAACTTCTCAAGATTGCGTCTCCATCATAGACCTACCAGAGTTATTCACACCAGATTAGGCGTAGCTTTTGGGTTCAGCCATTATTGGGCCTAGTGAATTTCAAAACTCACCCCTAAGTTTGTTTTGACATCAAGCCCATCTTTTTTTTAATTCTTATTTTTTTATTAGTTTATTATTTATTTGTTTTAGATTCACTTATTTTCAAAACCTTTTTTTTACTTAATCATAAAATCCGAAAAAATATAAACAGTTTAGATTTAGTTTTTTTTTAATTTTTAATTTTCATAATCAATTTAGTTAATTATCTATTATTTTGTTAATTAAAAACAATTTAGAATTAGGTCAAATTTCTTAATATTTCCTAAACAAAAATGCCAAAAATATTAGATTTATTTTAATTAATTTCAATTAATAATTTTTCTTTTCTATTAATTAGATTTAATTTAATTTAATATTTCCCCAAATAAACAAAAACAACAAAAAAAATTCTGTCTCTTTTACTTAGAACTTTTTAGAGTTTTAGACGTCCTTTCCAATTCGCGCGCGTTTATTATTTTAGCATTATTACTCCTATTTTATTATTAATGCATCTGCTTATGGAATGTAATAGAATAATTAGGACATTTGCTGCTTTTTACTTTCCCTATTTTTTGGACTTGTAATACTCCCCCTCCCCGAAGCCCTGTAATGGCTAGATTTAAATTCTGCACTTTAAATTCCCGTACATATATGAACTGTTTAGATGCATGGTAATAGGATTGAATGGAAAGAAAATTAAAAACAAAATGTTAGCAAATTTAACTCAAAGACAAATAACTAAAACACAATGCACTCGCACATGCACACCTCTAGGGTATCCCCACTTCGGTGGCCTTCAGAATAAAACAGTCACAACTCTCGAAAAGTGAGAGATTTAGTGGCTACCCTCCAGTTTAAAGATCACAAAAGTGACCCTCTCGATGTTGCCTCGGTATGATCTTAAAACCTTAGGGTGGTTACTAAAGTATCTTTCCCAGTTGCCTTTGTGACTCTAACGATAACCCTTCGAATATCCCTCAAACATCCGACGATAGGGCTACCTACTCAGTAATAGCATGATAGCACTGTCTAAAGGAAAAGAGGAAAAGAACAAACCCTTTCGAGTAAAGTAAATAGTTCTTAGATGCTTGCTCAAAAACAATTTTTCACATACATAAAACTCTTTCCAAAAACACTTTCAAAACACATTGTATACATTCTCAACAATACGAGAAACATTACAAAGTGTGCCGCACTAAGGCGTCTTTTCAAATACTTTTTCAAACACACAAGCACAAGGTATTTTCAAATGAGCTAACATCTAAGAGTCCGTAGATAACTACGGATGTAAAGGGTGCTAACACATTCCCTTTCCATAATCTACCCCCTTACTCAGAAATAAACTCGAAAGGTATTTTTCTGTTCTTTTTACCCTTTCCTTTGTTTGATAAAATAAAAGTCGATGGTGACTCTTGCTTATCGCAACATTTGCGAATACAAACACAAAACCAGTATAACAGTTGGTTCTGCCACCATATTACAGAACTGGAGACTCTACTGGGGAGTATAAAAAGTTAACTTACCTTAGAGTTAGATCATTTTAAAAATTGCTTTCCTTGTGTATTTTGTATGCGTTATTTATAAAGGATTTGTTGGGGTTACTGTTAAAGATCCTATACCCGGATATGGGGAAATTTTAGGTAAGCAACAATATATCGTGGAGACTATACGATGTAGACTGATATGGTTGATGCGATGGCTGCGTTAGTGTGACACATTTGTTGGTACCGGTATCCCTTACGTTAAATCGAGGAGAATACGAGGCTGCTGTGTGGTGTCATAAAGCACTAAATGAACTTAGAACCTTAGTTTGAACAAACTTGGCCATTAGAAAAGTAGTGATATAGACGGCCTCAGTATAAATCTGAGGATTAGTTGATACTCGATACTACACTCATTGAGATCAGACTTTTGGGATATTTTGGCTGCAAGAAAAGATCGCTTGAGCTGAAACAATGCCTAATAAAGAAAGATTAGTGATATTGAGACTCCTTAGAACCCGATTAATTTTCTAGGATAGGTTGAACCAATTGAACTTCAAGAGGGTATTTACCTATAAACCCCATGCAAGCCTAAACCTAAGGTCTTATGTGTTTTTCTTGTGTGTGATTAAATTGTTCAAACATAACATCATGCATCATGTGATACGGTGGGAGAACTGACTATGGTTTTGCGTTTGTTTTCGCAAATGTTTCGGTTGAGCAAGAGTCGCCATCGACTTTTTATTTTATCCTAAGGAAAGGTTTAAAAAGCACAGCAAAAACCTTTGAGATATTTTTCTTGGGTTCGGGGAGTAGATTATAGAAAGGGAAGGTATTAGCACCCTTTCTATCCATGGTTATCCATGGGCTCTTAGGTACTTGCTTAGATCAACTTGCCTTGGTTTTCAATTGTTTGAAATGGTGCTTTGTGTGTGGTTTTGAAAATGTTTTGAAAAAGATGCCTTATCTAGGCTACCCTTGTAACAATTCTTTACTCGAATGTTTTACAAAAGGTGTTTGTCTTTTTGAAAAGATGTTTCAAGGTTTTTTGAAAGTTTGTTTTAAAAGTGTTTGTGAAGTGTGGTTTGAAAAATAGGCAAGTGTTTTTGTTTTGCAAGTTGACAAGTACTTAAGAGCTATCTACCCTAAAGTTCTCAAAGATTTTTGCTATGTTTTAACCCTTTTAACAATTTTGTTCCACCATTGCATTTGATGGACAATCTTGTGTTAGGATGTGAAAAGGGACGGGCGCGGGTCATCGTTTAGACCATAATTGCAATGGTGCCAAGTATCTTTTGGCAATTTTCCTTTTAAGGGACTTGATCATTTTTAGGCAACTTTTCGAAAGCGTCGTCGAGGGACTATGATCATTTGAATTGTTTGTTTTGCCCAAAGAGACCTAACATGCAATATGACCCATTTATTGAAGGCAACAAGTGGAATACCCTAGGGGTGCAAGTGTGATTAGTGTTGTCCATTTTCATGCTTTGATTATCTTGAAATTAGGTCCAACTATTTTGTTGTTTTTATTTGCATACAAACCCTAATTCTATCATGGTATATTTAGAAAACTTTAAAGTGCGAAAATTAAAGTTCCTAAGCTATTACAACACAATATGGGAAGGGGGGTACAAATGTTCAAATGGGGGGTATTTGACAAGGAATTTAAACCTAGCTATTACATCAATTTGGAATTATTTACAAGATAATTGATTGCACAAATTAAATGGAAATAAAATAAATATGCAAGATACAAAAAGGTTTTTTATATGTATGAAAATAAAGGATTTTTATATGTCAAATAAACAAATTAAAAAGTATTATTTTTTTTGGAGTTTTTTATGTTTAGGGTAAAACCCTAATTTATTAAGTAAATATATTAATTATTTAATATGTACAATGTTTATTTATTATATACAAAAATAAAATAAAAATGAAGTATATTTGTCAAAAAAGGTATTTTTACTATCAAATATTAATAAAATAAAAATGTATATATTTTTGTATTTTTGTCCTAAATATTCTAATAAGTATATATATATTTGTATTATTTTCTAAATATGTATTACATATATAAAATAATAATATTTAATATTTATAAAAAAAGTATATTTTATATAAAATATTTTCAGAAGATAAAATAAAATAAAAATCAAAAAAATGAATGTGTTTACATTATTTTTTCTAGTTATTCTAAATAATAATATTATGTATTTATTTACATACAAATATCAATATAAACAAATAAATGCCTAAAAAATATAAAAATGGTGTGAAAAATATTTTTTATATTTTTAATATTATTAGAAAAAATAAATAAGTCAGAACAAAAAAGAAAAAGTCAAAAAAACATAAAAATAAACATAATGGGCCAAGGGGGTGTAAAAGTAAAAACATGGTGTGAAAAGAAATAACAAAACAGGCCCAGCCCACGTGGAGCTTCTTCAACCTCTGGCCAGAACCTTTGTCAAAAATGCGCGTTTTGCACCATGATTCAAACACCTGGATTCTTGGACTTTTAGCACAAACTTACAACATAAGAAATGTTAATCATCAAGCCACGATTCTGGACATGTAAAGAACTCATCCTAACTCTCAGAAATGAGAGAGAATTTCATCATTCCCAAATCTTAACCTAACTTTTTATCAATGTTCAGACCTTAAATTCTCACAACATATGCAAAATAAATGGAAAGTAAAGGTATGTACAGTTTCAGGGGCACGAGTAGAACACTTCTTATTCACAAACTTAGAGCTAATGATGTCTACATTGAGAGATAGAAGTTCAAGAATATACCTGTTCAGTTGAAGTTGTATCTGATGATGGAGGTACTTTCAGAGCAAGGTGATGATTGGTACAACTTCCTTGATGTCCAGGGATGCTATTCCAAGTTTTACTTTGCTTTGAAACTAGCTGAATCGAGTTGTAGCACTCCACCTGCAAAACAAGAAAATGAAAATGGCCAAACTGATTAGAGGAGTTACAGTCCACTTCTAATGCTTTGGATAGTTTGCATTGATGGTAGGGAAGGTGTTTGAAGTGGTTTTAGCAAGAATGCACGATGGAAATGAGTTGTGGGATTCAATCTGCAGTAGGTGCTCTGTTTGGACAGTTTGAGAGTGATTCTGTGTTTGAGAGGGCAATGGAGGTGGATAGCTCGTGTTTCAGCTTGGGTTTGATGATTAGAAAATGTTTGACAAGTTTGCTTAAGCTTGGTTTACAGGAATTGAGAGTTGTTGTACAAAATGCTATGTTTCTTCACACTTAAGCAAAAGATGGCCACTTGGTGTTCTAGACTGATGCAGGCCCCTAACCTATGCTGCTAACCTTCCCCTTGATCAGTGTGTTTTGTTCATAAACTTGTGCCTCAGAGATTTTCTTTGTACCTTCTTGATTTACCAATTGACATAAAGTGCAACTTTTCAAGAATGGCTAATTTGCTTTTTCTATAAATGGCTTAGTTTAACATGTAATGCTTAAACTCATAAAACAAGGCCTTGGCACAATGAGTTAGCATTAAATTATTGAGTGAAAATGGGATATAGGACCTGTAATCAAGGAAAGCATGCTGAATTCAAAATGGCACAAATGTATGAACATGTAACTTGGCCAAATCAAAAAAGAGTTTTTCCCATATTGCTAAATTTGATTCTCCCTAACCATGAGGTTGTTTGATGAGTTCTTGGACATTTTGGAAAGCTTGGAATGTGTACTACAATCCATCTTTGAAATGCAAATTGAAATTCCAAGTGGAAGTATGTGAAAAATGGTCTTGAAGTTAGGCAAAAATCCTGCCTAAAATAGGTCAAATTTTCTCTAAGTTAAGAATGGTTTGGTACCCTTGTTCCAAAAATTGTAACTTGAGCTACAAGCTTCTTTTGGGAAAACTTTGTGAATCAAAGTTGTAGATTATGAAATAGGCTACAACTTTCATGTTTTGACCTTTGCTTGAATCCAAATGAATCTTGGTGAGAAAATGGGGCAAAGTTAGGAAAAAATTAGGGTTTTTCATAACTTAGAAAAATTCTAAGTTATGAAAAATCTTCATTTCAAACCCTAATTTGCAATTCTTGATTTCTTTATGAACAAGTTTCATGATTTGGCATGTTTTGATGAAAAATTAATCTTGACTCTTGATTTTGACCAAAAAGTATTAGTTTGACTTTTCAGTATACAGTCAAAATTGATCAATTGACTGGGAAATACAACTGTCAATCTTGTGTATTTGGGATCTTTTGAACTTGTTGAGCATGTCAAGACAATTCCATGGGGTCCTTGAGTCCATATGTGAGCTTGGTTTGCCATTGGCTAGGTCAAACAGTCAAAAATTGCCTTTGTGCAGTCAAAACCCTAAAAATGACCATTTTGCCCTTTTGGTGATCTGGTCAAATTTCTTGTGGAATTATGATCCAAACTTGACCAAATGGTTCATATGAGTTCATAATGTTGATGTGGGTCACTTTTCATGGGATTTGACTGTCAATTGGCCACAGTTGACTTTTTCCCAATACAGCTGATTTCTAGGTCAACTGTCCAATTGACTGGGCAAAATTTGGAATCAAGACTTGAAACTTGATGTGGATAAACTTGGGAGTCCAATATGAAGCATGAAAGTCATCTTAGGCATTTTAGGTCAAAACATCTTTGTGCAAACACAAACCCTAATTTGGGTCAACAGTGCAAGGAGAAATCTTGAGCAGATGAAACCCTAACTGGATCTTGAGCTCCAAGGGCTTTGTGATGAGAAAATATTGAGAAATGGGAGGGCAAATTTTTGGGGTACAACAGTTGCCCCTGTTCAATCTTCTTGAATCCGAAGAGTTAGATTGGCAAGTTTGCCTTTCGCGACTCGAGGGTAAAAGGAGATTGGACACTAGAGTGCCCTTAAATTTGCACTCGTCAAAGCAATGGATGCGAGAATGGGCTTAGAGATGCCATTTGGAGATGGGCTTAAAGATTCCATCTGGAAGGGTGACAGAATCTTGTCGGGGATGGGCTTAAAGATGCCATCTGGAATGAAAATCAGGAAGGTGTCCATACTTTGGACCATCTCTGAACTGGGGGTCTGAACAAGCAATAGATTGACATCCGTATCTGGAGGCATCCGTAAACTGTTTTCAAAAGTTGCATCTGAACAAGCGATAGATTAACATCCGTTGTTGGGAAGAATCCACAAACTGTTTTCAGAAGTCTTGAGAAGAAACTGAACAAGCGATAGGTTAACATCCGTTACTTGGAGAACCCGTGAACTGTTTTCAGAAATCTTGAAGTTGAATAAGCAATAGAGCAGCATCCGTTGTTGGGAAGCGTCCGTAAACTGTTTTCAAAAGTTGCATCTGAACAAGCGATAGATTAACATCCGTTGTTGGGAAGAATCCATAAACTGTTTTCAGAAGTCTTGAGAAGAATCTGAACAAGTGATAGGTTAACATCCGTTACTTGGAGAACCCGTGAACTGTTTTCAGAAATCTTGAAGTTGAATAAGCAATAGAGCAGCATCCGTTGTTGGGAAGCGTCCGTAAATTGTTTTCAAAAGTGTCTCGGAAGATAATGATTTTTGTCTGTCGACTGATCTTACCTGAAAAGGTAAAGAGTTAGTTGTATGCAATGTCATGATGCATGATGCCACGTATGTTATATGATATGAATGTAAATGAATGCGCATGTAAGCTGAAGAGCTGTCTTGCGAAGGATAGATGAATCCGAGATAGCTGAAGATAAAAGCATCTTGACTGCTGCCGGGAAAAACAATTCCCGGGCTGTTGCTGGGGAATAAGGAGCTTGGGTTGTATACCAAGCTTCTGGGGAATTCATGTCTTGAGGAGACCTTCACTGGAGAATCTTTGAATATACAATGAGGAACTGAAAACTGAAAGTCTTCAAATTTGCTTGGGGAATACCAGTCCTTCAAACGTCGAGGGGACTTAGAACCACTTGCGGGGACTTGGAATTTCCTTGGTGACTTGCAGGGTAAGAGAATTTCTGATAATTTCTACTGGGGGTTTTAGAACCTGGTAGACTTAAGCTGGGGAGATAAGACTGAGAATCTCTAGTCTAGTGAGAAGCATTTCTGTGGGGAAAAGGTTCACTAGTCTGGCTCCGCTGGGGTTTGATAATTTGAAGTTTTAGCTCTGCTGGGGATACTGAAACCTAAACTCTGAGGGGAATTGAGTTCTGGAGGATTCTCTGGCTGGGGATAACAAAGATAAACTCCTCTGGGGATTGTATTGATAAGTTATGTTGGGGAACTCTGATGAACTCCGCTGGGGATAAGAAGAATTTTGCCGAGTGCAATCTTCCGTGGCAATTAGCTGAGGATAACCCAGTTATAAGCCCTCATGAGGAATAACTTTGAATAAAGCTCGGGAGAGACGTCCGTACTCTGCAGGGGATAAGCTTCCCGAATCTACTGGGGATAAGCTTCAAGACTTGCTGGGGATATGGATTCCAAATCTCCTGGGGGTTTCCTTTGAAGGGGTGTCAAGATATCCAACTGCACCTTCAACCTATCAGTAATCCTTTTTCTTGATTCATAAGGAAATGATTATGTTCAAATGCATATGCCTATTTAACAAAACATTGGACGTTTCTCAAAATAAAACAATTAGTGCAAGAGAAAAAGAAAAAGGAAATGACACAAATTTCTGGGAAAAGTATTTGTATTAGCTTTCTCTGAGTATATTTGTACAAAGGAGACAACCATCCTAGAAAGAGGATTTCGTCGTAAATATTGAAAAAAAAAAGAAGGATGGCTATGTGAAATAATTCCATGGGATTCCATTCCGCTATAGCCTTCACAACTCTGAATATCTGTCCATTCAATGCTTCGTCTGCCGATGACTGGATTGATCAGAAGCCTGGAACTGGTTGATGAAGAGATTGTCTTTGAAGTGATCCGACGAGACATAGTCATACGCTTTAATTCCCTAACTTTTGCCTGAATCTCCCTTTCGGGTTTTCGATCCACCGGGAAACCCCTTTTTGCCCAAGCCGCCCTTTCGGGTTTTCAACTTGCCGGGTGTACAGATTTTTTTGTTTTTATCCCTAATTTTTGCCTGAACCGCCCTTTCGGGTTTTCGGTTCACCGGTATGCCCATTTTTGCCCAAGCCGCCCTTTCGGGTTTTCGACTTGTCGGGTTATTTTATGCGTAGTATCTTTTGACTATGTCTGCGTTCGCAGGGTGCGGCAAATCGTCGCTGTCCATGGTGGTTAGAATCATCGCACCGCCAGAAAATATGCTCTTGATCACAAATGGTCCTTCATATGTAGGAGTCCATTTGCCCCTGGGATCACTTTGCGGCAAGATAATCCGCTTGATTACGAGATCTCCGACTTGATACACCTGACGTCTGACTTTCTTATTGAAGGCCTTGATCATCCGTTTTTGATACGTCTGACCATGGCATATAGCAGCGAGTCGCTTCTCGTCGATCAAATTGAGTTGATCAAGTCGGGTCTGAATCCAATCATCTTCATTCAAGCCTGTGTCCTTCATAATCCTTAGAGAAGGAATCTGAACTTCCATAGGCAGGACAGCTTCCATGCCATATACCAACGAAAATGGGGTTGCCCCGGTTGAAGTACGTGCCGCCGTACGGTATCCATGTAGAGAAAACGGTAACATCTCATGCCAGTCTTTGTAAGTGACTGTCATTTTCTGAATGATTTTCTTAATGTTTTTGTTCGCAGCTTTAACAGCACCGTTCATCTTCGGTCGATAGGGAGATGAATTGTGATGATAAATCTTGAACTGTTCGCACAAAGCGGTGATCATCGTGTTATTCAGATTTGTACCGTTGTCTGTGATGATCCTGTCTGGAACACCATACCGGCATATGAGATTTTGTTTGATGAAGCGGGCAACCACATTTTTAGTAACAGAGGCGAAGGAAGCTGCTTCGACCCATTTGGTGAAATAGTCAATGGCAACTAGGATGAAGCGATGTCCGTTGGAAGCCGTGGGCTTGATCTCTCCAATCATGTCAATGCCCCACATTGCAAATGGCCAAGGAGCAGTCAGAACGTTGAGAGGAACCGGAGGGATATGAACTTTGTCAGCGTAGACTTGACATTTGTGGCAAGTACGGGAATGTTGATGGCAGTCAGCTTCCATGGTAGACCAGTAATAGCCTGCCCTTAGGATCTTCTTAGCCATTGTATGCCCGCTCAAGTGAGTGCCAAATGTGCCGCTGTGTATCTCAGTCATGATCAACTCTGCTTCAGCTTTGTCTACGCATCGGAGTAATACACAATCATGGCTTCGTTTGTAAAGGATGTCGTTGCTCAGGAAGAATTTAGCAGCAAATTTCCTTAAGAACTTCTTGTCATTTACGGAAGCTCCTTCGGGATAATCTCTAGTCTGGAGATTCCTTTTGATTTCATGGAACCAGGGTTGTTCCACTACTTCTTCGGTATTAATCTCATGACAATGTGCAGGTTCATCCATTCGCTCGATGGTGATTTGGGGAGCCTCGTTATCCCAGTTGAGTTTAAACATGGAGGACATTGTAGCTAGAGCATCTGCTAGCTGATTTTCTTCTCGCGGGAAATGCTCGAAGGTAATTTGCTCGAAATGAGGCAACAATGTCAAGACATGTTCTTTGTATGGGATAAGATTAGGATGCTTGGTATCCCACTCTCCTTTGATTTGACTGATAACCAAAGCCGAATCCCCAAATACGATCAAAGATTTGATCCCCAAGTCTATAGCAGCCTTGAGACCAAAGATGCAAGCTTCATACTCAACCATGTTGTTTGTGCAGCTGAAGCAAAGTCGGGCCGTGAAAGGCGTGTGACAACCCTCCAGAGAAATGAGTACTGCGCCGATACCGTTTCCAAGTGCGTTTGAAGCACCATCAAAGTACAGGGTCTATCGGGATCCCTTTTCGGGTCCGTCATACGGTCCGTTACCTTCAATGTTGTCCAAATTCATGATGTCCTCGTCTGGGAAGTCAAATCTCATGGGTTGATAATCTTCGATAGCTTGATGAGCCAGATGGTCAGCTAGTACACTCCCTTTTATAGCTTTTTGAGTGGTGTACTGGATGTCATACTCAGTCAGGATCATCTGCCATCTGACTATTCTTCTAGATAAAGCGGGCTTTTCGAAGATATACTTGATAAGATCCATTTTGGAAATCAACAAGGTAGTATGAGTCAACATATACTGCCTTAGTCGGCGAGCAGCCCATACCAAAGCGCAACAAGTTTTCTCGAGCAGTGAGTAGCGAGTCTCACAGTCGGTAAACTTTTTGCTAAGGTAATAAATAGCATGCTCTTTTCGACCAGACTCGTCATGCTGGCCCAAAACACACCCCATTGAGTTATCCAAGACGGTCAGATACATGATCAATGGTCTTCCTTCGACGGGTGGCATCAGAATAGGAGGTTCTCGCAAATACTCCTGGATTTTATCAAAAGCAGCTTGGCAATCGTAGTTCCATTCGACTACCTGATCTTTCTTCAAGAGTTTGAAAATCGGCTCACAGGTAGAAGTCAGATGAGAGATGAATCTGGCAATATAGTTCAAGCGCCCCAAGAACCCTCTAACCTCCTTTTCAGTACGGGGAGCAGGCATCTCTTGTATTGCTTTTACTTTTGCTGGATCGACTTTAATGCCTTTGTTGCTTACAATGAATCCTAGAAGTTTACCAGACCTAACTCCAAAAGTGCACTTACTTGGATTCAGTCTGAGTTTGTATTCTTTCAACCCGGCGAACAGCTTTTCTAGATGTTCAAGGTGCTCCTCCTCTGTTTGTGACCGAGCTATCATATCGTCTACGTAAACTTCAATCTCATGATGTATCATATCATGAAACAAAGCTACCATGGCGCGTTGATAAGTTGCCCCAGCGTTCTTCAGTCCGAACGACATCACCTTGTAACAGAAAGTGGCCCATTGTGTGAAAAAAGTTGTTTTCTCCATATCCTCGGGGGCCATTTTGATTTGATTGTAGCCCGAGAATCCATCCATGAAGGAAAACACTTTGTGCTGAGCTGTATTGTCGATCAAAATGTCAATGTGTGGAAGTGGAAAATCATCTTTGGGGCTGGCTCTATTCAAATCCCGGTAGTCCACACACATCCTGACTTTGCCATCTTTTTTGGGTACTGGAACGATGTTAGCGACCCATTGAGGATAGGACGTAACAGCCAGAAAGCCAGCGTCGAATTGCTTCATCACTTCTGCTTTGATCTTTTCAGACATGTCAGGCCTTATTCGGCGGACTTTTTGCTTGATCGGTGGACAATCCTCTCTTGTGGGGAGACGGTGAACCACGATGTCTGTGTCTAGACCCGGCATGTCTTCATAAGACCAAGCGAAGATTTCAACATACTCATTCAACAACTGTATCAGGCGTTCCTTGACACTTGGTTCCAGATTGGCACCCACTTGCACCTCCTTCCGGTCTTCCTCGGTCCCTAAGTTGACAGTTTCCAATGACTCTTCGTTCGGTAAGATGGCCCTTTCCTCTTGCTGTAGAAGTCTGTCTAGTTCCCCTGGTACTTCACAACCTTCGTCATCTTCATACTCGGCTTGATTGACCAGATCTTCAGAGTTATTGAAGGATATAGCAGAATAGTCACCCATGGAATCCGGAGTGGATGGGTACCTGCATTTGTGAGTGTGGGTGTGTGTAAGGGATAGCCATCCTTAAACAAAAAATGCAAAAGGAAAGAAAATGAACACAAGCAGTTTATCAAATGAAAAACGTCCAATGAATCATTAAACATGGCATATGGATATGAAAAATAATCAAAACCCTTACAAATGGACCTACATGCCCCGGGCAAGGCATGAGGTGAAAAGGTAGTGTACGGATTGTTCGAAAATAAATATTACAGACCAATAGGAAATGCTTGACAGATAAATTACTGATGAATAAAAGTGATGGGGACAAAGTCTTTTGCCTCCCAGTTGCACAATCCTCCTTTGATAGTTGGGTAAATCCACTCTTCGATGTTGCTCTCTTTGTCTTCATCCTCCAAAGCGTTGATTCCATAGGGAGAAATTTTGACTGGCGCTCTTTCAATCTTCGAACGGCGCATAGCTTTCTGGCCCGCGGTAGTGAACCCTAATCCAAATTTGTCTGTTTTATATGGAATATCAGGCAACTGCCCCCATGCTGAATTCTTCCCCTCCTTTATTGCGGCCCTTGCGTCCTCCAGAGATGCCATCCTGGCCATCTGCCTCGGTACTTCAGCTGCCAACTTTGCTACTGTTATTTCAGGAAGGACTTCTTCGAAATGCTGGAAAGGCGTCTCAATGAACTCCCCTTCTACCTCCACATACCGGAAGGAGTTCAAGTGGCTGATCATGTACTCCTCTTCACCATGGACAGTAATGATCTTTCCCTTGACAGGATACTTCAACATCTGATGTAAGGAGGAGGTGACTGCCCCGGCATGGTGTATCCAAGGCCTACCCAACAAGCAAGAGTATGACGGACGGATGTCCATCACATAGAAAGTATATTTAAACACCTCGGTGCCCACCTTGATGGGAATATCAACCTCCCCATGGACCATTCTCTTCGAACCATCGAAAGCTCTGACAACAATATCACTCGGTTTCAACTCCAACCCTTCATAATCTAGTCGGTCCAAAGCTTTCTTAGGCAGTACATTCAGCGACGAACCAGTGTCGACCAAGACATGCGCGAGAGTAGTTCCTCGGCACTCGACTGAAATGTGCAAAGCATCATTGTGGTTTCTACCTTTAGGAGTTAGGTCGGCATCAGAGAAACCTAATCCATTGTCCGCAGTAAGGCTGGCTACGCAATTTTGGAATTGATCTGCAGAGGTTTCCTGGGGCACATGGGCTTCCTTCAGGAATTTTATCAAAGCTTTAGCGTGCGCTTCCGAGCAAAGTAGTAGTGCCAGCATGGAGATCTTTGAGGGGGTTTGCCCCAGTTGTTCTACCACATCGTAATCACTCCTTTTGATTATCTTCAAGATCTCATCCATTTCTTTCTTGGAGGTCTCCGGAATGACCAAGGGTTGAGCCCTCGTCCTGACGAGCTCATCTTGGATTCCCTTACCTTTATCAGCAGCGGTAGGAGGGACAGTACTAGGAACAACAACATCTTCAATCAATGGGGTTCTAGCGGAGAGTTTTATTGGTGCAGGGATAACCTTGTCAGTAGATGAGGGTCTAAAGATTGCTCTTGGAGGGGCAATCTCTGGAGAAAATATTCTCCCGCTCCGGGTGATTTTGCTCGTGCCTGCAATGTTTCCAATGCTGGCTTCTTCATCATCCGAACTTTCTTCAGTTATTTCGATTTGTTTAATACCATGGTAGTAGACGTCACCGCCATAGTTCCATGGTATTGACTTCTCAGAAATATAGGGGACAGGCCCTGGCATTGTTATCTTCAAAGGAACATATTTCGTAGCTGGTGTAATCTTAAAAGGCTTTCTGACGGCCTTGGAAAGATTGGCGTGAATGGTTATGATTGAGACATCTTCAGTATGGGTTGGAATAGCAGAAACTTTTTCAAACAAAATTTGTCGACTGTCCATTAGGCCTTGGATGCCTTTCTTCAGTAACGGACAATCAAACGGCAGAGAGTAACAACAATAGCAGTCTTCTTTACATCCCGGGAAGATCCCGGCCCTTAACAGATTCAACTTGATGGTTAGCAATGGAGTTATCAGATCATTGATATCAGCAACATACAAATCTTCTTCAATGGCATTGACATTTCGGCCGTGCTTCGGCATTGGAGCAAATATCACATTCGGCTTCTCTGGAGCATCAAACTCTACCTCCTTCGCCTCTATCAGGTCTTGGATCTTATGCTTGAGTGCCCAACAATCATTGGTGTCGTGCCCGACACTGTCAGAATGGTAGGCGCATTTAGCATTAGGATGATAATACGGAGATGACGTATTCACATTTTTTGGTGCCTCTTTGATAGTGGCGAGATTCAACTTCAACAGATGGGGAAGCACTTGCGCTGGCATCATATTAATGCGGGTGAACTGCCGTTGTGGCCGTTCCACCCGTTGCTGATTTGGTCTGGACTGGTTATAGCGAGGCTGCTCACTTGAAGGGTTTTGAATCATTACGGCCCCCACAGTTGGCCGGCGTTCAGTCTTCCCTGCTCTTCTCTGAGAATATACCACAGCCGTTTCCTTCTTGAAAGGTTTCTTCTCAACACTTGCAGCGGCACCCTTCTGAATCTTTCTTGACTTGAAGCCAGCTTCTATTCTTTCGCCTGTTAAGATCAAATCGGTAAACCCCGCGGAAGAGTTACCAATTAGATGATTGAAAATGGCCCAGATAGGGTCCCTAGAAACATGTCAACAAGTTCACGGTCGGTTAAAGGAGGCTGCACCCTGCCAGCCAAATCCCTCCATTTTTGTGCATATTCTTTGAATCCTTCGCCTGTTCCCAGTGACATACCCTGAAGTTGGGTACGCGTAGGAGCAAGGTCAGAATTGTACTGATATTGTTTGTAAAAGGCGGTGGCCAAGTCTTCCCAGTTTCGAACGCTGGTTCCCTCTAGCTGATAAAACCACTCCAGTTGAGCTCCAGAAAGGCTGTCTTGAAAAAAATGGATCCAAAGGTTCTTATCTGCCGTATAAGGTTGGATCTTCCTTACGTAGGACCTGAGATGCATTTTTGGACAGGACAGCCCATCATACCTCACAAAAACTGGCACTTTGAACTTTGGGGAATCACAATCCCGGCAACTAAACCCAAGTCTTCAAAATCCAAACCCGGTACTCTCTGTAGCTCCATGGCGGCCAACCTGTCTTCTAAACCTTTGTATTTATCATCAGCCGGAGGGTATTGTTGATCAGAGTAGTCTTCATCCTCTTCGACCTCCTCTTCTTCCACATCGGACTCGGAAGGTACCGCAGCCCCACCTCCTTTACTGGTCCCTTCATCAGAAGTAGGAGGAAATTCAAGCACTCTCCTGGCCTCTCCTTCAAATCTTCTCCCTAAAGTAGCCACCCGAGTCTCTTTTTCTTCTTTTTCACTGGGTCTTTATTCCCCAGCAAGGTCTTGAGATCCTCCTGACCCTTAGCCAAGGTCATCAGGAGTTGCTGGAACTGTGCATTTTGAGCTTGCAGGTCTTTGACTGTTTGCTCGAGATCCATCCTACTGAAATAAACAGCAGACAAATAAGGAAACCTGGCGTGAGACCTACTTATGCACATGATGAATGATATGCTTATGTATGCAATGCATTCAAGGATTTAGAACATTCAAAATTGTTGTAGACAAAAAGGAACGCACGTCATATTAATAAGAAGAAATTTGTTAGTACATAAATGCCCCATGGGCCAAATATTACAAAAACAACTTCTCAAGGTAAAAAGACATTGCGCATCCTCTTTGGTGCGATGTAGGTGTTGAGGGCCTCTTGCTCATGGAGTCGGCGGGTAAGCTCTAGAACCTTCTTCTCACTAGCGTAGAAGCTGGCTTCAAAAGTGTTCCGTTCCTCCTTGAGCTGAATCCAACTTTTCTGCATTTCCTCCCACGATGTAGGCATGTCAGGATGTAGGATGGTGTAGGGAACCTCTCCTTCCTTGACGGGCTCTTTAATCACGGGGAGAACATGAGGATAAGGCATTATTAGACTCTGGGCTCGGGCTCGTACCCACTTGAGATAAGGCTCAAGAGGGATGGAGTTCTTGTGTCCCAGTGTCTTGCTATCAACCTTGTTGGGCATCCTCCAAGCTCTGATGAATCTTTGGCGAAGTCCTTGCGCATCGTTGTCGAAGTCAAAAATTAGGTCAGGAATCAACATGTCGTGAGGGCCATCCCTCCGTGCATATCCAAATTGCCTCAAAGCCAGGCAAGGGTTGTAGGTGATACCTCCTCTGATTCCAAGTAAAGGAACATTAGGAAACTCTCCACAACGATCGATGATAATGACATTTTCTCTGGACCGAGAACACCAATGTACATCAGAGTGAGTAAGAGTCATCAACCGTTGGGACCACCTTGAACCTTGGTCATTCTTCAAGACAGATTGTGGAAGGTGCGAAATAAACCACCTTGCAAGGAGAGGAGTACAGCACATGAGAACACCCCTCTTTCTCATTGTTCGTGTGTAAAATGAGTGAAGTATGTCCCCAAGCAATGTTGGTATTGGATTTCTGGACAAGAAGATTTTGACGGCATTGACATCTACCAATTGGTCAGAATTTGGGAACAAGACCAACCCATAGATAAGGAGTGCCACAATTTCTTCAAAGGCTTGTAGGTCTAATGAATTCCAACATTCTTGTGCCTTCTCAAACAAATTTTTTGCTAAGAATCCTTTGACGCCGCTTCTGGTTTCCCAATGCCCCTTGATGTCGGATGGTTGTAGATGTAGTGCTCGAGCAACATCTTCAGGCTTTGGTTCCTTCTCCGTACCGTTGTAGGGTAGTTGATTAAGGATAGGGATTCTCAGGAGTTGAGAAAACTCCTCCAAAGTGGGCACCAAATGGTAATCGGGGAAAGTGAAACAGTGGTGAAGAGGGTCAAAGAACTGGAATAGCACTTTCATCATGTCTTCTTCAATGTTGGTGTTGACTAAGCTGAGCAGTCTACCATGTCTTTCACTGAAGGATGAGCTTTCCGGAATTCTTGAGGTGAGCTCCTTGAGTTGAGCAGAGATTCTCACAAGGTTAACTTGGATGGTTTTTCTGCGAGGAATTTCCATGACCTACAAAACAAGAACAAAGATGAAGATCTAAACCCTTGAAATGGTTAGTGAATGCATATGATGCTTTATGATGTTTATGATGTATGCACAAACATATGTACAAGCAAATCACACCAAACCCTAGTTTCAGGCTTGCACGGGGTTTCATAGGTAAGTACCCTCTTGAGTGTAGTTGGCTTAAAAACCTGTCCTATAAATAGTAACCGGGTTCTAAGGAGCTCAATATCACTGGATTGTTTTCATTGTTCATTGTTTTGGTTTAGCCACTTAACTAGCGACCAAAATATTCCAAGAAAACAACCCTCAATGAGTGTAGTATCGAGTATCTACCAACTTCGGACTGCACCAAAGCCGGTCATCTCACTACCCCTAATAAAAGGCCAAGATGGTCAAGTAAGGTTCTAGGTCATTAGTGCTTAGTGACATCACTCAGCGGCCCTGTACTCTCCTTGATTGAACTCAAGGGTTACCGGTACTCACAAATATGTCGCACTAATATAGCTATTGCTTCGGCCGTGTCGGTATACCCCGCACAGTTTCCACAATGTATTGCTATCTATGAAATGTTTCCCAAAATCCGGGTGGAGGATTACAAACCCAAACAAGATAGCCAAGATATAAAGCAATCAAGACAAACAATTAATCATGCAAGAGGGTGATCTAAGCCCTAAGGTTACTCCACTTTTAAGTTTGTCCCCAGCAGAGTCACCAGTTCTGTGATACGGTGGGAGAACTGACTATGGTTTTGCGTTTGTTTTCGCAAATGTTTCGGTTGAGCAAGAGTCGCCACCGACTTTTTATTTTATCCTAAGGAAAGGTTTAAAAAGCACAGCAAAAACCTTTGAGATATTTTTCTTGGGTTCGGGGAGTAGATTATAGAAAGGGAAGGTATTAGCACCCTTTCTATCCATGGTTATCCATGGGCTCTTAGGTACTTGCTTAGATCAACTTGCCTTGGTTTTCAATTGTTTGAAATGGTGCTTTGTGTGTGGTTTTGAAAATGTTTTGAAAAAGATGTCTTATCTAGGCTACCCTTGTAACAATTCTTTACTCGAATGTTTTACAAAAGGTGTTTGTCTTTTTGAAAAGATGTTTCAAGGTTTTTTGAAAGTTTGTTTTAAAAGTGTTTGTGAAGTGTGGTTTGAAAAATAGGCAAGTGTTTTTGTTTTTCAAGTTGACAAGTACTTAAGAGCTATCTACCCTAAAGTTCTCAAAGATTTTTGCTATGTTTTAACCCTTTTAACAATTTTGTTCCACCATTGCATTTGATGGACAATCTTGTGTTAGGATGTGAAAAGGGACGGCCGCGGGTCATCGTTTAGACCATAATTGCAATGGTGCCAAGTATCTTTGGGCAATTTTCCTTTTAAGGGACTTGATCATTTTTAGGAAACTTTTCGAAAGCGTCATCGAGGGACTATGATCATTTGAATTGTTTGTTTTGCCCAAAGAGACCTAACATGCAATATGGCCCATTTATTGAAGGCAACAAGTGGAATACCCTAGGGGTGCAAGTGTGATTAGTGTTGTCCATTTTCATGCTTTGATTATCTTGAAATTAGGTCCAACTATTTTGTTGTTTTTATTTGCATACAAACCCTAATTCTATCATGGTATATTTAGAAAACTTTAAAGTGCGAAAATTAAAGTTCCTAAGCTATTACAACACAATATGGGAAGGGGGGGTACAAATGTTCAAATGGGGGGTATTTGACAAGGAATTTAAACCTAGCTATTACATCAATTTGGAATTATTTACAAGATAATTGATTGCACAAATTAAATGGAAATAAAATAAATATGCAAGATGCAAAAAGATTTTTTATATGTATGAAAAAAAAGGATTTTTATATGTCAAATAAACAAAATAAAAAGTATTATTTTTTTGGAGTTTTTTATGTTTAGGGTAAAACCCTAATTTATTAAGTAAATATATTAATTATTTAATATGTACAATGTTTATTTATTATATACAAAAATAAAATAAAAATGAAGTATATTTGTCAAAAAAGGTATTTTTACTATCAAATATTAATAAAATAAAAATGTATATATTTTTGTATTTTTGTCCTAAATATTCTAATAAGTATATATATATATTTGTATTATTTTCTAAATATGTATTACATATATAAAATAATAATATTTAATATTTATAAAAAAAGTATATTTTATATAAAATATTTTCAGAAGATAAAATAAAATAAAAATCAAAAAAATGAATGTGTTTACATTATTTTTTCTAGTTATTCTAAATAATAATATTATGTATTTATTTACATACAAATATCAATATAAACAAATAAATGCCTAAAAAATATAAAAATGGTGTGAAAAATATTTTTTATATTTTTAATATTATTAGAAAAAATAAATAAGTCAGAACAAAAAAGAAAAAGTCAAAAAAACATAAAAATAAACATAATGGGCCAAGGGGGTGTAAAAGTAAAAACATGGTGTGAAAATAAATAACAAAACAGGCCCAGCCCCCGTGGAGCTTCTTCAACCTCTGGCCAGAACCTTTGTCAAAAATGCGCGTTTTGCACCATGATTCAAACACCTGGATTCTTGGACTTTTAGCACAAACTTACAACATAAGAAATGTTAATCATCAAGCCACGATTCTGGACATGTAAAGAACTCATCCTAACTCTCAGAAATGAGAGAGAATTTCATCATTCCCAAATCTTAACCTAACTTTTTATCAATGTTCAGACCTTAAATTCTCACAACATATGCAAAATAAATGGAAAGTAAAGGTATGTACAGTTTCAGGGGCACGAGTAGAACACTTCTTATTCACAAACTTAGAGCTAATGATGTCTACATTGAGAGATAGAAGTTCAAGAATATACCTGTTCAGTTGAAGTTGTATCTGATGATGGAGGTACTTTCAGAGCAAGGTGATGATTGGTACAACTTCCTTGATGTCCAGGGATGTTATTCCAAGTTTTACTTTGCTTTGAAACTAGCTGAATCGAGTTGTAGCACTCCACCTGCAAAACAAGAAAATGAAAATGGCCAAACTGATTAGAGGAGTTACAGTCCACTTCTAATGCTTTGGATAGTTTGCATTGATGGTAGGGAAGGTGTTTGAAGTGGTTTTAGCAAGAATGCACGATGGAAATGAGTTGTGGGATTCAATCTGCAGTAGGTGCTCTGTTTGGACAGTTTGAGAGTGATTCTGTGTTTGAGAGGGAAATGGAGGTGGATAGCTCGTGTTTCAGCTTGGGTTTGATGATTAGAAAATGTTTGACAAGTTTTCTTAAGCTTGGTTTACAGGAATTGAGAGTTGTTGTACAAAATGCTATGTTTCTTCACACTTAAGCAAAAGATGGCCACTTGGTGTTCTAGACTGATGCAGGCCCCCAAGCTATGCTGCTAACCTTCCCCTTGATCAGTGTGTTTTGTTCATAAACTTGTGCCTCAGAGATTTTCTTTGTACCTTCTTGATTTACCAATTGACATAAAGTGCAACTTTTCAAGAATGACTAATTTGCTTTTTCTATAAATGGCTTAGTTCAACATGTAATGCTTAAACTCATAAAACAAGGCCTTGGCACAATGAGTTAGCATTAAATTATTGAGTGCAAATGGGATATAGGACCTGTAATCAAGGAAAGCATGCTGAATTCAAAATGGCACAAATGTATGAACATGTAACTTGGCCAAATCAAAAGTGAGTTTTTCCCATATTGCCAAATTCGATTCTCCCTAACCATGAGGTTGTTTGATGAGTTCTTGGACATTTTGGAAATCTTGGAATGTGTACTACAATCCATCTTTGAAATGCAAATTGAAATTCCAAGTGGAAGTATGTGAAAAATGGTCTTGAAGTTAGGAAAAAATCCTGCCTAAAATAGGTCAAATTTTCTCTAAGTTAAGAATGGTTTGGTACCCTTGTTCCAAAAATTGTAACTTGAGCTACAAGCTTCTTTTGGGAAAACTTTGTGATTCAAAGTTGTAGATTATGCAATAGGCTACAACTTTCATGTTTTGACTTTTGCTTGAATCCAAATGAATCTTGGTGAGAAAATGGGGCAAAGTTAGGAAAAAATTAGGGTTTTTCATAACTTAGAAAAATTCTAAGTTATGAAAAATCTTCATTTCAAACCCTAATTTGCAATTCTTGATTTCTTGATGAACAAGTTTCATGATTTGGCATGTTTTGATGAAAAATTAATCTTGACTCTTGATTTTGACCAAAAAGTATTAGTTTGACTTTTCAGTATACAGTCAAAATTGATCAATTGACTGGGAAATTCAACAGTCAATCTTGTGTATTTGGGATCTTTTGAACTTGTTGAGCATGTCAAGACAATTCCATGGGGTCCTTGAGTCCATATGTGAGCTTGGTTTGCCATTGGCTAGGTCAAACAGTCAAAAATTGCCTTTGTGCAGTCAAAACCCTAAAAATGACCATTTTGCCCTTTTGGTGATCTGATCAAATTTCTTGTGGAATTATGATCCAAACTTGACCAAATGGTTCATATGAGTTCATAATGTTGATGTGGGTCACTTTTCATGGTATTTGACTGTCAATTGGCCACAGTTGACTTTTTCCCAATACAGTTGATTTCTAGGTCAACTGTCCAATTGACTGGGCAAAATTTGGAATCAAGACTTGAAACTTGATGTGGATAAACTTGGGAGTCCAATATGAAGCATGAAAGTCATCTTAGGCATTTTAGGTCAAAACATCTTTGTGCAAACACAAACCCTAATTTGGGTCAACAGTGCAAGGAGAAATCTTGAGCAGATGAAACCCTAACTGGATCTTGAGCTCCAAGGGCTTTGTGATGAGAAAATATTGAGAAATGGGAGGGAAAATTTTTGGGGTACAACACATCATAACATCCATTTTAATTTCACTAACCATTTCAAGGACCAAGGGAGTTTATCTTTGTTCTGTTTTGAAGATCATGGCTTCCATTCGTAGAAACACCATCCAAATCAGCTTTGTGAGAATACCACTCCAACTTAAAGAGCTGGTATCAAGGGTTCCTGAGACTTCCTCGTTCACCAAGAAATATGGTCGAATTCTCAACCTGGTTACCTCAAGCTTTGATGAGAAGATGATGGTGTACTCTTTCAGTTCTTTGACCCCAAACACCATTGCTTCACATTTCTTGATTATCAGTTGGTACCCACCATGTAAGAGTTCTCTCAATTATTGAGTGCACCTATTCTTTATCAGATGCCTTTCATCGGTTTGGAGGAAGCTCCAAAGCCAGAGGTCATTGCAGCAACCTTGCATCTGAAATGGTCTGATGTTATATCCAACTGGAAAACAAGAAGCGGAGTCAAGGGTTTCCTAGTCAAGTTCCTATTAGAAAAGGCTCAATTATTTTGGGATGATTTAGATTTCCAAGATTTCGAAGAAGTCCTGGCTCTTTTAATCTATGGGTTAGTATTATTCCCTAATCTGGACTTACTCATAGATGTGAATGCTGTCAAGATTTTCCTCTCTCGTAACCCTGTGCCTACTTTGCTCGGAGATATTTTGCATTCCCTTCATACTCGTACCATAAAGAGAAGAGGGGTTCTGATGTGTTGTGTACCGTTTGTCTAGGTGGTTTATTTTGCACCTTCCCTCAATCATTATTGAAGAACGAACAAGGTTTGGGTTGGTCGCAAAGGATAATGTCACTTTCTCACTCGGATATTCTTTGATACTCCCGGTTTATGGGAGATATCTCTATCATCGAACGATATGGGGAATTCCCTAATGTCCCACTCCTCGGAATTAGGAGAGGTATCATTTATAATCCTTCTCTGGCTCTATGACAGTTTGGTTATGCTCGAAGGGATGGTCCCCATGATATGCTTATCCAAGGCATTATGTTCAACTACGAGGATGATGTTCAAGGGTATCATCAAAGGTTTATACGAGCTTGGGGCATGTTAAATAAGGTTGATAGCAAGACGTTGGGGCATAAGAATTCCATTCCTATGGAGCCTTATCTCAAATGGGTATGAGCTCGCGCCCAAAACCTTATGATGCCATATACAGCCATCTTGCCAGTGATTGTGGAGCCTATCACCGAAGAAGATGTTCCTTATATAGTTCTTCATCCTGACATGCCCGCTGATCTTGAACAGTTGCAGAGGTCTTGGATTCAGATGAAATAAGAACAAGATACCTTTAGAGATCATTTCTACACCAGTGAGAAGAAAGTGTTGGAGCTCACGAAGTAACTTCACGAAGAAAAAAGTATTAATGAGTATCTTGGCACGAAGAGGAAGCACCCATGGGACACTTGATTCTTAGATTTTAAGAGTTTTTAATTTTCAATTGTAAGCCTAAAAGGTAGTTGTAATTTTAAGTCTACTAATAAAATATTTGTTTCATTTTGGTTAGCAAATTTAAATTTCCCGAAGTCTTTGAAAATATCGAATAAATATGTCATGCACATCATTACATAAGCAGGTATTTCAAGACAAGTTTCTTATCTTTTCGCTGTTTATTTCAGCAAAAAGAAATGGCTCTAGAACAAACAATTAAGGATCTTCAAGCATAGAAAGCTCAGTTCCAGCAGATGTTTCTAGCTCTGGCTAAGGGACAAGAAGATCTAAAAGCTCACATCATTAAAGAGAAGACAAAGAAGGCAAATAAACCGTCTGGCGTCTTGAAAATGGGAAGAAGATTTAGAGGACCATCCAAGCGAGCTCTAGAACTTGCAACTCTATCAAATGAGGGGGATAATCAAGAAGAGGACAATAAGAAGACAAAGGAAGAGGATAACAGCCCAGGGACTGATGAAGAGGAAGCAGATTATGCTGAAGAACACTATCCTCCTGCTGATGACAAGTATAAACAGTTGGAGGATTGTCTCAATGCTATGGAGATTCAGAGGGTACCAGGTCTGGATTTTGAAGAGTTAGGACTGGTCTCAGGGGTGGTTATCCCCCATAAATTCAAAGTTCCTGCATTTGCAAAGTATGACGGTGTTTCCTGTCCCAAGCTGCATTTAAGGTCTCATGTTAGGAAGATCTAACCCCACACAGCTGACAGGAATTTATGGGTTCATTTCTTCTAGGAGAGTTTGTCAGGGATGCAATTGTAATGGTTCTATCAATTAGAAGGAACCAACATTCGCAATTGGGAAGATCTGGCCGTTGCTTTTTACAAGTAATACCAATATAATGCTGACCTTGCTTCAACCCGTACGCAACTTCAAAGCATGTCTATGGGTTCTAGTGAGGGTTTCAAAGATTATGCCTAAAAGTGGAGAGATCTTGCAGGAAAAGTCCTGCCTCCTCTGTCTGATAGAGAACTGGTAGATATTTTCTTGGGTACTTTGTCGGGCCCATGTTTCAACCATCTCATCGGAAGCTCTTCAGTCGGATTCACCGAGCTGATATTGACGGGATAATGAGTAGAAGTTGGCATCAAAAGTGGCAAAATTCAAGGGGTTGCATCTTTGAGTGTTGTGAAGAAGCCTTTTAGTGGAAAGAAGGAAGTTAGTGCTACCTATGGCCAGAGAAACCAAGGTAAAGTTGAACATCGTCCGACGGTAGGAGCTGTAATGATCTACAACACTACATCAACTCAACGATAAAACAATCAGCGCAGGCAAGATGTGCCTAGAAGACAATTCACCAGATTCAACATGCCTTTATCTCAGGTATTATAACATCTAATGAAGGCTAGCTTGGTCACTCTGAGGGAGCCTCCTCAAAATCCAAACACTACATTTCCCTGTTATAACCCAAATGCTCGGTGTGCCTACCATTCCAACAGTCCAGGGCATGATAAAAATGATTGTTGGGCTATGAAGAATAAAGTTCAGGATCTTATTGATGCAAAGGAGATTGAATTTGACCCTCCTAAAATTCCCAATGTGATAATTGCACCCATGCCCAAGCACAACCAAGGTATCAATGTTGTTGATAGTGATCTGTTTGTTTCTTCTATTGATGAACTAGCTACTCCTCTGCCAACTGTTAAGTAGATTCTCTTACAAGCCGGTTTATTTCCAGGATATGGTGAATATTGCTACCATTGTGCGTCTCTACCTAATGGTTGTTTATTACTAAAAGTAGGCGTTCAGCGTCTGATTAATGACCGGGAGATACTCTTTGAGAAAATTCCCTCTACAAGAAGTTTATGTAAAGATGTGTCAATTATTACCATTTCCAACAATCCTCCCAGGGTCTCCTCTAAAGGTCCTATCAGGATTACATCCACTCCTAAGGATACTCCTTTGATTATTACCTCTCCTAGGCCAATACCATATTCTTCTGACAAAGTTGTTCCTTGGAACTATGGAGCTAACGTTTATTACCATGGCGTCAAGCAAGACCTATTGGCTGTCAAAAATAAAGTTGCTGGAGATACTGATCCTAACATTGACAACATTGTTGGGACAAGTAAAATTACCATAAGCAGAAGGATTTTCTCTCCTGAAATATCTCTAAAGACTGTTGCCACTCCTTTTGTTATTCCTGCTAATACTCCTGTTAATACTCCTATTGTTACTCCTATTGTTACTCCTGTTTTTATTCCTGCTACCGAGTCAACTGAGACTCAGGGTAAAGAAGTGTCGCTTGAGCCTTCCCGGATAGAGGCACCTAAATAAGCTATTCCTGAGGCCTCCAAGCAAGAAATGGAGGAAATTTTGAAAATTATACGGAAAAGCGACTCGAATGTTATGGAACAATTGGGGAAGACCCCCTCAAAAACTTCAATGCTGGCTTTGTTGTTATGCTCCGAAGCCCATGCTAAGGATTTTGTCAAGTTCCTGAAGTCTGCTCATGTGCCACAAGAGACTTCGGCCGACCAATTTGAGAATTACATTGCTAGTATGACTGCTGACAATGAACTCAGTTTCTCCGATGCTGATTTGACGTCCAAAGAAAGAAAGCATAATGATGCCCTGCATGTCTCTATTGAGTGCAGGGGCACTACTCTGGTTCATGTTCTCGTTGATACAGGTTCGTCAATAAATGTTTTACCTAAGGGGGCTTTGGACAGATTGGATTGTGAAGGACTTACATTGAAGCCCAGTAATATTGTGGTAAGGGATTTTGATGGCTCTAAGAGAATGGTACACGAGGAGGTGGACATTCCTGTTAAAGTTGGTTCCCAGAATTTTGATTCTACTTTCTATGTGATGGACATTTACCCGTCTTACTCTTGCTTATTGGGACGCCCTTGGATTCATGGGTCCGGTGCTATCACTTCCACCTTATATCAGATGTTAAAGTATCCGGTTAATGGGAAGATTGTTACAGTTCTTGGCGAAGAAGAGTATATGGTGAGCTATTTGAACTCTTTTAGATATGTCGAGATGGACAACGAGTTTATTGAGACCCCTTGTCAGAATTTTGAAGAGGTTCCTCAAACGATCGTTGTTACCAAAGCTGCTACTGCTGTTCCAAACATTACCAGACCTCCACTAAAAATGGCCTCTCTAAAAGATGCGAAGGTTGTAGTTGAAGAAGGTGGGTGTACTATCTGGGTCCAACTACCTGACATCCTCTACAAGTCTGAAAAATAGGGTTTGGGTTTCACTTCAGGGGCTCAAAAAGTTGTTCGTCGTGCTCGCGCCGGAAGACCACCACTACGCATCAGCAACCATGGAGTCAATGTTGTGGAAGACGCTGATAGTGACTGTAACCTGAAAAAATTGGATCTTCCCTAATACCAGCGGTGGACTCAATAATTGGACGGTTAGAGACGTTGTGCCTATTTCTTTTATCCAGGAGTAATTGTTTTTCTATTTTTAAGGATATGTAATTTTTGAACAATTTAAACTCTAAAGCCTTGTGTCCTACCCGAGACACAACAGTGCATTTGTGAGGGTTATCACTTTATATTCATATGCCATTAATAAATCATAGGACATTTTGCATACAAATTTTACGCTCTCTGTTTTTCTTTTTACTCTACTTTGTCAAAATAGCTCTGCTCTCTTACACACACCCACATATCAAATTGCAGATCCACATCCACCCTGGATCCCATTGATAACAGTTTTGCTATTGTCAGTTATGAACTTGAAAATGAGATCTACCAAGCCGAGGACGAAGGTGAGGAAGATTGTGAAGTACCTGGAGAACTTGCTAGACTATTACAACAAGAGGAAAGAGCAATACGACCTCACGAAGAGCCGGCCGAGACAATAAACTTGGGTAATGAGGAGAATAAAAGGGAAGTCAAGATAGGTTCCAACTTGGAAAATAGTGTTAAAGAACAGTTAACTCAGATGATTCATGATTATGTTGAGATCTTTTCCTAGTCATACAAAGACATGCCAGAGCTGGACACTAATATTGTGGTTCATCGTTTGCCAACAAAAGAAGACTGCCCTCCAGTAAAGCAAAAGATTCGTCGCATGCGTCCTGAGATGTTAGAAAAGGTCAAGGCTAAAGTCATGAATCAATTTAATGTCAGATTATTATCTGTTACTTCTTATCCACAATGGTTTGCGAACGTGGTACCGGTACCTAAAAAGGACGGTAAGGTGCGTATTTGTGTGGATTATAGAGATTTGAATAGGGCGAGCCCCAAGGATGACTTTCCGCTTCCCCATATTGATGTTCTGGTTGACAACACAACACAACATAAGATACTCTCCTTCATGGATAGTTTTTCTAGTTATAATTAGATCAAAATGGCACCTGAAGATATGGAGAAAACAACTTTCATCACATAGTGGGGCACCTTCTGTTATAAAGTTATGCAATTTGGGTTGAAGAATGTCGGGGCAACCTATCAGCGGGTTATGGTAGCTTTGTTTCACGATATGACCCATCACGAGATAGAGGTCTACGTTGATGATATGATAGCCAGGTCTTAGACTAAAGAAGAGCACATTGATCACCTACAAAAGCTGTTTGAGAGACTGAAGAAGTACAAGTTAAGACTGAACCCGAACAAGTGCACCTTTGAGGTAAGATCTGGTAAGCTCTTAGGTTTCATTGTCAGCGGCAAAGATATTGAAGTGGACCCTGCAAAGGTTAAAGCTATACAAGAAATGTCAACTCCCCGCACTGAGAAGGAGGTTAGGGGATTCTTGGGACGTCTAAACTACATTGCTAGATTCATTTCCCACCTAACCGCTACTTGTGAGCCAATCTTCAAATTACTAAAGAAAGATCAAGTAGTGAAGTGGAATGACGACTTCCATACTGCCTTTGACATAATCAAGGAATATCTTCAAGAACCTCCAATTTTGATGCCGCCGATTGAAGGGAAACCTCTGATCATGTACTTAACAATATTAGAGAATTCAATGGGGATGTGTGCTAGGGCAGCATGCAAGTCTGGTCAAAAAGAGCATGCAATATACTACCTTAGCAAAAAATTTACCGACTGTGAAATAAGATATTCACTGCTCGAGAAAACTTGTTGTGCTTTGGCATGGGCTGCTCGCCAACTAAGACAGTATATGTTGACACACACTACCTTATTAATATCTAAAATGTATCCTATAAAATACATATTCGAGAAGCCTGCTCTCTCCAGAAGAATATCAAGATGGAAAATGGTCCTGACCGAATACGACATTCAGTACACTACCCAAAAAGCAATCAAAGGGAGTGTACTAGCTGATCATTTGGCTCACCAGGCTGTAGACGACTACCAGTCAATGAATTTTGAGTTCCCATACGAGAATATCATGCTAATAACTAATTGCGAAGAACCTGGACCAGATGAAGGACCTGAAAAAGGATCCCGATGGACTATGGTCTTTGACGGAACTTGCAATGCACTTGGAAATGGCATCGATGCTGTGATTATCTCCCCAGAAGGCTGCCATACACCCTTCACCTCCAGACTATGCTTTAATTGTACCTACAATATTGCCGAATACGAAGCGTGCATCATGGGTCTTAAAGCTTCTATTGACTTGAGAATCAAATTCTTGAGCGTATATGGAGACTCGGCCCTGGTAGTCAGTCAGATTAAAGGGGAATGGGACACGAAGCATCCTAATCTCATCCTGTATCGAGAGTATGTATTGACATTGATCCCATATTTTAAAGAGATTACCTTTGAACATATCCCGTGATAAGAAAATCAGTTAGCGGCCGCGCTAGCCACCATTTCATCCATGTTGAAAGTTAAATGGGATAACGAAGCTCCTCAGATCTATATCAAAAGATTAGACGAACTGGACCACTGTTATGAGATTGATGCTGAGGGAGTAGAAGAAAAGCCTTGGTTCTACGAGGTGAAAAGGTATCTTGAAGCTCAAGAGTACCCTGAGGGAGTATCCATCAATGACAAAAAGTTCTTAAGAAGGTTCTCTGCCAAGTTCTTCCTGAGTAACAGAGTTCTCTACAAGCGCAACCATGATTCTACCTTACTGCGGTGTATGGACAAGAGTGAAGTAAAGAAGATCATGGAAGATATGCATGAAGGTGCTTTTGGCACCCATTCTAGTGGGCATACAATGGCTAAAAAGATCCTACGGGAAGGATACTATTGGTCCACTATGGAAGCAGATTATCATCATCACTCCCGAACTTGTCACAAATGCCAAATCTATGCTGACAAAGTACATGTGCCTTAGGTTTCGCTAAATGTCTTGACTGATCCTTGACCGTTTGTAATGTGGAGAATTGATATGATTGGAGAGATTAGACACACCTCTTCCAATGAAAACTGTTTCATCCTCGTCGCCACCGATTACTTCACGAAGTGGGTATAGGCAGCTTCATTTGCTTCCGTTACCAAGAAAGTTGTGGCACGATTTATCAGGCACAATCTTATCTGTCAGTATGGTATCCCATAAAGAATTATCACAAATAACAGTACCAACCTTAATAATACTATGATCACCGAGCTCTGTACGTAATTCAAGATCCAGCATCATAACTCTTCTCCTTATTGGCCGAAGATGAATGGCGCTGTGGAGGCTGCCAATAAGAATATAAAAAAGATCATACATAAGATGATAGTCACATATAAAGACTGGAACGAGATGTTAACCTTTGCTCTTCATGGCTACTGCACTTCAGTGCGCACATCAACAGGGGAAACCCCCTTTTATCTCGTTTACAGTATGGAAGTCGTCTTACCCATTGAAGTCCAGATCCCTTCTTTGAGAATCATGAAGGATGCAGGTTTAAACGAAGATGAATGGATTCAGAGTTGACTTGACCAATTGAACTTAATTGATGAGAAGAGGCTCACGACTATTTGTCATGGTTAGATGTATAAAAAATGGATGATCAAAGCTTTTAAGAAGAAGGTCAGACGTCAGGTATATCAAGTGGGTGACCTAGTAATCAAGCGCATCATCCTGCCACAAGGTGATCCCAGGGGCAAGTGGACTCCTACATACGAAGGACCATTTATGATCAAGAACATATTTTCTGGTCGAGCTATGATATTAACCACATGGACAGTGACGACCTTCCGCATCCAGCAAACATGGACATAGTTAAAAGATACTACGCATGAAAAGAGACCCGCTAGGTTGACTTGCCTAGGCAAAAATAAGGGCATCCCGACGAACCAAAAGGGTTCGGTAAAAAATAGGGATATCTACATGAAAAATCTGTACACTCAGTAAGTCGAAAAACTGAAAAGGCGGCTTGGGCAAAAAAGGGTATCCCAGTGGACTGAAAACCCGAAAGGGCGGTCCAAGAAAAAATTAGGTATTAAAAGCGTACGATTATGTCCCGTTGGATTACCTTACAACCATACTTCATTATCCAAATTGACAAGGTCGAATAGTACAGATAAATCCAGTCAGCTTCTGCCAAGCAACAAAATGATGAGACACTCAAAGATATAAAGGCAATAGTAGAATTAAAACCCAATGAGATTATTTCACATAGCTCTTTTCTATTTATACCACTCTGTATAGTTTTAATTTTTACGACGACATTCTCTTATTAGGATGTTCGTCTCCTTGTACAAAGACGCCTGTTGTAGGAATTTTTTTTCAAATTAATACAAAATTATCTCTTTGAAAGTGAAAAACTACTTGTTTTTTATTTTTCTGTTTTGTTTGCAAAAATGTCCATTGATTATTTTTGAACATATGTGTTGTACCCCAAAATTTTCCCTCCCATATTCTCCAAGAAATTGCCAAGTCAAGCTGCAAAATTCCCCAAGGGTTGCACAGTCCAACTGTCTCCTATACAGTCAAAACTAGGGTTTGTGTTCTGATCAAGAAAATGAAATTTCCAAAGGGCCAATCAAGTCTCACATGCCTACAAATATGGTCAAGTATCCTCATATCAAGTTTCAAGGCATTCAGCTCAAAATTGCACAATCAAAACCCTAAATTGCACTACAGTCAACTGTAGGGGCAAAATGGTCATTTGACAGTCAAAAGTTCAAAATTTTGGTCAAACATATCATTTTGAAGCCACAAACATCATTTGATCAATGCTTGATCATGATTCTCAAAATTTGGCTCAGAAATCATCAAATTGCAAAAGTTTCCTTATTTGGACAGTTGAAAAAGTCAACTGAAATTGACCAGGGCATAACTTTCACATGGATTATCAGAAAAATTCCATCCAAAGCTCATTTTTAAGAGAAAGATATTTCCTACAACTCATCCTCATACTTCAAGTCCAAGGAATGCTCTCACAAAAAGTTATCAATTTCAACATTATAGGTCATTTTCAAAAGTCAACAAAAAGGGACTTTAAGTCAAAGGCCATAACTTGAGATTGGTAAATCAAAATGACATGGAACCAAAGACATTGGTTAGAGGACTCAAAGACCTTTCCAAAATGTCCAAGAACATGAGAAAAGCTTAAAAATTGAGCAAGTTATGCTTTGTGGAAGTTGGGAAATTTTTGGATATTTTGAAAAGTCAACATTGATTCAAATGACCTAAAATTGCTAATGGGCCCATTTTTCTTCCATGATTCATCATTCCAAGCATGTGAACGACCACTTGGCCCAAAGGGAAGTATTTTCTCATTTTTTATTTATTTATTTGAATTATTATTTATATTAATTCATTTAAATCATGTAAATATATGAAAAATATTTAATTCACCCTAACCAATCTTTTTATACATGTTTTATGCTCAATATTTCGTGCCTAGCCAAATAAGGAAAGAATTGGAGCAATTGGATATGATTTGAATCAAATGCACATGGAAAAGTTATGAAAAGATCCTTAAGAAAATCAAATTTCCAAAACAATGATTACAAGAGATTTGATTGAGTTTTTGTGACCTAATAGACTCCATACAAATACCTGATCATAACCCTAATCATGCTGGACTCTAAGCTGCGCAGAAGGACCAAGAACAAACTTGAAAAAATTTGCAAAAAGCTCAAAACTGAAAAGCAGGTTCTAGGTCGATTCAAAGCACAAGACTTGTTTCAATAGCTTCCTCAAGGTCCCCTGAACACATTCCAATCAAAAACAACAATCCAGACGCGAGGAATTGGTATACAGAATGCAAGATGTTTCGTGAAAAATTCATAATCATACTTTGAAATTTAGGCATTTTTATGGCATTTCAATTATTGATTCTTATTCCTTGAATGATTATGAAGCTAACCAAACTATTTGATTGTATTTTTATGCGCCCTACGTGAATCCACCATTAGCGTTTTTTAGGGTTCAAGAAGCTTGGAATTGGGGCTTCTGAAATTAAGAAAAATTAGCCCTTCAGACCCATACCATTCGAATCAGTGCATCTGGACGAAGAAGATACCACACTCGCGATTAATTTATGGACACCATAGCTCTAGTCGCTATTTTCTTGAAACCGGCCTAAAAGAACATTCAGAAAACCGTTGCCTCATGTTTTTGTTTCAGGGATAGGGAAGAGGACGAACTCGTGGCATGGAGCGATTGGATCATTCAAAAATGCGCGCGCGTTTCCAAGGCCACTAACCATTTTCTTTTATAATATTTAGTTGCTTATTATATAACAAATTCATTGTGTGGCTCAGCTGGCAAGCGTTGATTGTATTGACGTCCAAGACCTGGGTTCGAGCCCCAGGTCTGCATTATTTCAATATTATTTTTCCATAACAATTCCTATGCAGCGCTAACGTTCAAGGCGCACCATGCACCTCATCATCTATCCATCCACGTGCAAGTTAGAACCAGATCAAAGGCGTGGATTCAAAGAACACGCTATACCCAGGTCAACGTCGCTACACGCTAGTGGCAAAGGTCAAACGGATCAATGTCCTGTTGGGCTTGGATTTCTAAAGGAAACCTCTATATTGGGACTGATACCCCCCCTGGTTTGCAAATCTCTACATTTTCTTTATATTTTATTTTCAATTATTGTTTTATTTGCTTTATTGTTTTGATTTAATTAATTATTTTTACAAAATATAAAAAATGCCTAAAAATCAAAAAAGACAAAAAATATAATAAACACTTTATTTTAATTATTTTCATAAACAAATTGCATGTAAATAAATTAATTTAAATTAGGGTTTTAATGTTAATTCTTTTCATAAAAAAATCTAAAAAGAAGTAGAATTAGGTTTAATTAATGTTTTTATTCCTTTTTAATTTTTCTTTCTCATAATAATATTTATTTATTTATTTATTTTTATAATCAAATTTGCATGTAAATTAATTAGGGCTTAAATTAGGTTAAAGTTTCATGTTTTCTTAATAAATTAAAATAATTAGAATTAGGGTTTGCATCTCATTTAAATTTTAATTAATTCTTTCTTTTATTAAATCTTAAAATACATAAAAATACCAAAAATCAAAAACAAAGGCAATTTCTTTTCTTAATTAATTAATTTAATTTTTTGCAAAAGGGTCCAACGCCCTCGTTCTTAATTTCTTATTTCTTCGCATATTTACTTTATGTCATTTAAATAATTATGTACCTCTCCCGAAGCCTTGTAATTACTTCTCGCACTTTTTTAATTCTTTCACTTTTAATTCTTTATTTTCCGTCAAATCGGGTCCTGGTTAATTTTGGCGATGTGGACCCGCGCCATTTGTAATAGCTTTAGATTTACTTTTCCTCGCAATTTTTAACTGTTAACAAAAAGCATGCAAGAATGAATGGACCAAAATAAAAACAACGCGTAGATCATCGATAACATGACAAGACAAATATCTGAATCTGACACACAAACCGCACACACCACCCCTAGGGTACGCCTCACTGTTGCCTTGCCTCGAAAGGTGATCGTCGAGTAGAGGATGTCTTAGTAAGTCCTCATGATCCGGGAACCTGGCATGAGGGTAGCTTCTAAGGTGTCTTCCCATTGCTCTGGTGATCACCATGTCCCGAACCTCGAATTGACCCGAACACCTCCAACGGTGGTGCTACCTACCTCTCAATGGTGGGATGGCACTACTTTAAGGACATTTACACAAACGAATTCCTTAGGGTAGGTAGAGAACTCATAGATACTTGCTCTAATTTCAAAACAAATTCAAAAATACTTTTCACACCGACACCTTTTCAAAAAGCTTTCGAAAGCAATTTTTCAAACACTCTTGAGGACCGATACAAGAGTCGAACTGGAATTTTCAAAGAAAATTTTTAAACCCACAGTTGAAAAGCAAACAAACCATTTTTGAAAACACAAATGAGCAAGTATCTAAGAGCCCATGGATAACCATGGATAGAAATGGTGTTAACACCTTCCCTTTATATAACCTACCTCCCGAACCGAGAGCAATCTCTTTAAGGAATTTTTCTGTGCTTTTGTCCTTTCCATTTGGAGAAAATAAAAGACGGTGGCGACTCTTGCTTCCGCGACATTTCGCGAACCAGCTTTAAACAGTCAGTTCCAGATCCACCGATCACAGAACTGGCGACTCTGCTGGGGAATAATAAAGTGAGGTGTACCTTAGGGCTAGTTCATAACTGTGTTTTCACTTGTATTGATTTGCTTGCTTTACTATTGTGGGTTGCATCGGAGATACATAGATCCTAACCCGGATCTGGGGGATACCTTCTTAGAAAGTAGCAAAAAGGCTGTGAGGGAACTGTGCGGGGTATACCGACATGGTTGAAACAGTCTGCTACGTTGATGTGGCACTTTGGTGTGTACCGGTAACCCTTGAGTTTAGTCAAGGAGAGTACGGGGCCTCCGCGTGGTGTCGTGAAGCATCAACAGACCTTAGGAACCTTAATTGAACTATCTTGGCCTCTTTAGGGTAGTGAGATAACTGACTTTGGTGCAGTCCGAGGTTGGTTGATACTCGATACTACGCTCAATTGAGGGTTGCTTTCCTGGAATATTTCGGTCGCCAGTTCAGTGGCTAAATCGAAACGATGAACAATGAAAGCAATCCCGTGATATTGGGAACCTTAGAACCCGGTTACTTTGATAGGACAGGTTGAACCCACCAACTTCAAGAGGGTATTACCCAGACCCCATGCTGGCCTAAACTCTAAAGGTTTCTCTTGTGTGACTTGTGTGCTTTCGTACTTGACTAATTGCATGCGTGTTATCTAATACATACTACTTGCAGGTTCTGTTTATAGTCCTTAACTGGGACTCATAACGGGGTTTACTAGGCCTCTTGCAGGTTTTGTTTATAGTCCTTAATTGGGACTCATAACAAAGTATACTGAATTTCTTGCAGGGTTTGTTTATAGTCCTTAGTTGGGACTCATAACAGGGTTTACCTACATCACCCCATGCATAGCATGACATCATACCATTGCATACATCCTAACCCATTTCAAGGATCTCAAGGGCTTGTGATGCAGGTCACGATGAATCAACTATCCCAGCAAGGGGCAAAGGGGATTTATTTTCCTCTAGCCAAGGTTGTCAGGGGCTATGACCCACTGGATATGGTGAGCCTTTGACCTTTGAAGAAGGACTCTCAATAATATGCAGTTCCTCCAATCAAGCTACCGGATCCAAATGCTAACAAATTTTCTTGTTTACCCCGAGAGGTCCTTGAAATCATTGCATGCATATCATACATATCATTGCATAACAGGTACCCTTTCTCTGCAGGTTACTTACCTTCTTCGATGTTTATTTCAGCAGTCTCGTCATGAATCCTGAATCCTCAACCGAGCACACTATCAAGGCCCTCCAGGCTCAGAACGCCCATTTCCAAGGGTTGATCATGAATTTGACCCAGGGGCAACAAGATCTGAAGGCTCTGCTCTTGAAGAAGGAAAAGAAGAAGAAGAGGACTGTTTTGTTCAGCCCTAGACGCAGATCTGGGAACACACCGCAGATTGAAACTGAGAGGACAACTCCATCTGTGAGGGAAGGTAGTCATCAGGAGGAAAGGGTTCCCAGTCCAGTGGTCTCCGACAACGAGACAGATTTCAACGACGAACAATACCCTCCTGCCGAAGACAAGTACAAACAGTTGGAGGATAGGCTGAATGCTATGGAGATCCAACAGGTACCTGGGCTTGATTTTGGAGATCTGGGTTTGTCAACTGGTGTGATTATTCCTCGGAAGTTCAAAGCACCATCCTTCTCTAAGTATGACGGGGCGTCTTGTCCCAAGCTGCATTTAAGGTCCTATGTTCGTAAAATTCAACCGTACTCTGCGGATAAGAATTTATGGATCCACTTCTTCCAGGAGAGTCTTTCAGGGACTCATCTCGAATGGTTCTATCAGCTGGATGGGACCAAGGTTCGTAACTGGGAGGAGTTGGCTACTGCTTTCTACAAGCAGTATCAATATAATGCCGACCTTGCTCCTACGCGTACCCAACTCCAGGGTATGTCGTTAGGATCAAGTGAAGGTTTTAAAGAATATGCGCAGAAATGGAGGGATCTTGCTGGAAGGGTACAACCACCTCTGACTGATCGGGAGCTTGTCGATATGTTCTTGGGGACCCTGTCTGGTCCGTTCTACAACCACCTAATTGGGAATTCGTCTGCTGGATTCACAGATCTTATCTTGACTGGAGAGCGAATAGAAGCTGGCATCCGGTCTGGGAAAATTCAAGAGGCTGCACCTTCTGATAAAAAGCCTCATCATGGAAAGAAAGAATCCAATGCTGTGCACGGTAAAAAGAGCCGTCATGAGGTAGGGGCAATCCAGATCTCCAATCCTGGACCTGCTCAACAAGGACAGGGGCAGCAGCGCAAGGAGAAACGACAGTACACCAAAATCAACATGTCGCTGGATCAAGCACTGCAACAAATGTTGAAGGCAGGGTTGATCACCTTAAGGGCTCCTCTTCGGAATCCGAACACTTCTGCTCCCAACTATCATCCCAATGATAGGTGCGCATATCATTCTGATAGCCCGGGGCATACTACGGACAACTGCTGGCCTCTCAAGAACAAGATTCAAGACATGATCGACGCCGGGGAGATTCAGTTTGAAGTGCCTGAGACTCCGAACATAATCACTGCTCCGTTGCCCAATCATTGAAGCCTTTTGTTTATTTGAATTTTTGAGTTGTATTTTTCTTTGCTTATACAAACAATTAATGTCATAGCAAACTCTTTTATTCTATCAATGCATCGCATACGTCTGTTTTGGGAATTAATATAATTGTTTTCATTATGTTCAAATTTCTTTTCATATTTTTTCTGATGTCAACTCTGGATCTAAAATTCTAAGCCTCTTGAGGGAGGATGACGAAAACGATACCATAATCTACAGTATGCTTTTGAATAGACCCCGCTGATGAGGTACAGGCATTGTTTCAATCCCTAAACACTGGAGTTATAAGGATGATAATCCCTCATCAACCCCTCTGAGCCAAAGAAGTAGGAGTTTTTCTTTTCGAAATTTAAAACCCTTTATCATAACCTGGGGCAGGGTAGTTCTCTCAGTTGATCCGAGTGCATAACAAATGGCACCAAAGGAGTCCTTACAAAACAAAAGACAGTGATGGTTCTGAATAAATCACAAGGACAGGCAGTCATTATCTCAAAAAATGAAAAACCCATTAAGTCAAAACCTATGAAGGAAACTTACAAAACTGGGGCATCCCGCTGACTGTAATCACAAAAGAACAGCTCAGGAAAAAAGATAGGGATAACAAAATCAAAAAGAAAGAGGTCTTATAAACCCTCAACAAAAAGGAATGACTGCCTATTCAAAATAAGTCATCAACATCTGAACCCTTATTGGAACATCAAAGCAAAGACTCAAGCAAGGTCTAACGCACGATCAACTGAGTTTAGGTTTGGAGAACATCACGAAGAGCGGGTGGGTACAAATAATTTGAGCCTTTATCCTTTGTTTCTTAAACCGTGAACCAGGCCACGTTATAACCCTCAAAAGTCCTAGCTGAAGCATGGGTTAGCTCGAAAGCATACTGTCACGAAAGGTATCCTGACTCCTTAAGGCCTACGGTAAATACGGAGTTGACATCACGTTTTACAAACATTCACTTGTTTTATGAAAAAAGAATGCATTTTCAAAATCTTTGAGACAGACATAAGCTTTGCATTTTTAACATATCTTTGTTTGCATATTACTTTTTGTTTGAACAACATAGAAATTCGCATGACGAAAGTCTAATGAACAAGAGTATCTCCAATCAAGGGGCACGGCATGATCATGGTCTACCATCTGGGGCAGTTAAGTCAAGATCCAGAGAATCTCTCAAAAGGCCAAAAAGCCTGGGGCAAATCTCTGCCTGAGTCACTTGGGGCACTCCAGCAACGAGTCTTGCACGATCAGACACCTTCTGGTAATATGGCAACACAAGCAGCCAGGGGCACCTACCTGCATTCTAAGAGCGTGGACATAGTCGAAAAATACTACGCAAAATCAAAGACCCGCTAGGTTGACACACCTAGGCAAAAATAAGGGCTTCCCGGCGAACCAAAAGGGTTCGGGCAAAATGAAGGGATGAAATGAAAAAATCTGTACACCCGGCAAGTCGAAAACCTGAAAAGGCGGCTTGAGCAAAAATGGGTATCCCGGTGGACTGAAAAACCGAAAGGGCGGTCCAGGCAAAAGTTAGGGATTAAAGCGTACGACTGCGTCCTGCCATCTGTCTACCAGAAGAAGGTTTGTCCATCAACAACTATCAGCACCCCACAAGTGCCTCCCCCATAGAAACAGGGGCAATAAAGAGTGGTCTAAGGAATCTGATGGTTCTATCCTCCAAGGTATCAGGGTAGGTTCCGTTGAAGAACATAACCAATACAGTTCAATACTTCCCCAGGAGAGTCCAATCCAGCTTCCCCAGGAAAGTTGGAATCCATCTCCCCAAGCAGTAAGCTTATCCCCAGTTGATTTTGGAAGCTTATCCTCGTAGAGCACGAATGCGTCTCCCGGCTTTATTCAAAGAGTTATTTCCCTAACAAGATATAACTGGGTTATCCTCAGCCAAAAGCCACGGAAAGAGCGTCGTCGACACAGTCTTCTTACCCCAGCGAAGTCCATCAACACTTCCAACAACAAGGATATCCTCAGCAAGTTATCAACACTCAGCAAGGCATCCCTCCTCCCCACAGAGTATCACTCCCCAGCATGGTCGCTAGAGTATTTTTCTCCCTGCAGAATCTTCCATTTGCCAAGTTTATTCCCCAATAGAGTTATCTTCTCCTATCAGAATTCTTGCAACTATCATCCCCGGCGGAAACAAAATCTATTCTTCAACAGCAGCCCAGGAGTGACTTCCCGGCACTCGTCAAGGATTTATTTTCCTAAGACGAAAACATACATTCATAAACATCACATCTTCATACACTATAGCATGCATATGCATCATACTACACGAATCTCATTAATTTTGAAGACATACAGTTCATGCATCATGATTTTGCATACAATTATGTTTTGCCTTTTCAGGAAAAAGATCAATACAAAAGTGATTACTATCAACCATCGCAATTCTTTCTAGATATAGTTTCAGATATGACCCGGATATGGTGACGTTCTGATGCTGCTTCCAGATTTCCTTCTAGATATAGTTTCAGATATGACCCAGATATGGTGACGTTCTGATGCTGCTTCCAGATTTCCTTCTAGATATAGTTTCAGATGTAAACCAGATATGGTGACGTTCTGATACTGCTTCCAGATATCCTTCTAGATATAGTTTCAGATATGACCCAGAGATGGTGACGTTCTGATACTGCTTCCAGATTTCCTTCCAGATATAGTTTCAGATGTAAACCAAATATGGTGACGTTCTGATACTGCTTCCAGATATCCTTCTAGATATAGTTTCAGATATGACCCAGAGATGGTGACGTTCTAATACTGCTTCCAGATTTCCTTCCAGATATAGTTTCAGATGTAAACCAAAGATGGTGACGTTCTGATACTGCTTCCAGATTTCCTTCCAGATATAGTTTCAGATGTAAACCAGATATGGTGACGTTCTGATGCTGCTTCCAGATTCCCTTCCAGATATAGTCCAGATATGAACCAGATATGGCGATGTTCTGACACTTATTCCAGTTGAAGATATTCCAGGACCTTGTCCGGTTCAGTTAAATCGACCCTAAGATTTTCCTGATTCTTATCCAGTCAAAGGCCTCCTCTGGTTCAGTCAGATCAACCCTAAGATCTCCCTGATTCTTATCCCAGTAGAAGACACCCAGGATTTTCTCAACGAGCGTTGTTGAGGTTAAAATCACCCAAGGTTCTCTTACCGTTCGTGCTAAGGTAGTAACCATCCCTGGTTCATTCATCGTCGTTTGAAGTTCCAGACTCAGCTCCTGTAACCAGTCAGGACACATCTATACCAAGCATCTGAAACCAGCTCCTGCAACGTGTCAGGTACCTTTTTTTCTTTTGCAGGTATGCAGGTTCTCGCTAAGGAATCTCTTACGCGATCAACATCCAGATGGCATCTATAAGCCCATCATCCTATTTCATCAACCTCTAAATGGCATCTATAAGCCCATTCCCCCATCACACTGCTAACATGTGAGCGCAAATTTCTGGGCACTCTAGTGTCCAATCATCTTCTACCTTCGGATTACGAAAGGCACGTCAGCCAATCTGCATCCTCAGGTCTAAGAAGATTGAACAGGGGCAACTGTTGTACCCCAAAATTTTCCCTCCCATATTCTCCAAGAAATTGCCAAGTCAAGCTGCAAAATTCCCCAAGGGTTGCACAGTCCAACTGTCTCCTATACAGTCAAAACTAGGGTTTGTGTTCTGATCAAGAAAATGAAATTTCCAAAGGGCCAATCAAGTCTCACATGCCTACAAATATGGTCAAGTATCCTCATATCAAGTTTCAAGGCATTCAGCTCAAAATTGCACAATCAAAACCCTAAATTGCACTACAGTCAACTATAGGGGCAAAATGGTCATTTGACAGTCAAAAGTTCAAAATTTTGGTCAAACATATCATTTTGAAGCCACAAACATCATTTGATCAATGCTTGATCATGATTCTCAAAATTTGGCTCAGAAATCATCAAATTGCAAAAGTTTCCTTATTTGGACAGCTGAAAAAGTCAACTGAAATTGACCAGGGCATAACTTTCACATGGATTATCAGAAAAATTCCATCCAAAGCTCATTTTGAATAGAAAGATATTTCCTACAACTCATCTTCATACTTCAAGTCCAAGGAATGCTCTCACAAAAAGTTATCAATTTCAACATTATAGGTCATTTTCAAAAGTCAACAAAAAGGGACTTTAAGTCAAAGGCCATAACTTGAGATTGGTAAATCAAAATGACATGGGACCAAAGACATTGGTTATAGGACTCAAAGACCTTTCCAAAATGTCCAAGAACATGAGAAAATCTTAAAAATTGAGCAAGTTATGCTTTGTGGAAGTTGGGAAATTTTTGGATATTTTGAAAAGTCAACATTGATTCAAATGACCTAAAATTGCTAATGGGCCCATTTTTCTTCCATGATTCATCATTCCAAGCATGTGAACGACCACTTGGCCCAAAGGGAAGTATTTTCTCATTTTTTATTTATTTATTTGAATTATTATTTATATTAATTCATTTAAATCATTTAAATATATGAAAAATATTTAATTCACCCTAACCAATCTTTTTATACATGTTTTATGCTCAATATTTCGTGCCTAGCCAAATAAGGAAAGAATTGGAGCAATTGGATATGATTTGAATCAAATGCACATGGAAAAGATATGAAAAGATCCTTAAGAAAATCAAATTTCCAAAACAATGATTACAAGAGATTTGATTGAGTTTTTGTGACCTAATAGACTCCATACAAATACCTGATCATAACCCTAATCATGCTGGACTCTAAGCTGCGCAGAAGGACCAAGAACAAACTTGAAAAAATTTGCAAAAAGCTCAAAACTGAAAAGCAGGTTCTAGGTCGATTCAAAGCACAAGACTTGTTTCAATAGCTTCCTCAAGGTCCCCTGAACACATTCCAATCAAAAACAACAATCCAGACGCGAAGAATTGGTATACAGAATGCAAGATGTTTCGTGAAAAATTCATAATCATACTTTGAAATTTAGGCATTTTTATGGCATTTCAATTATTGATTCTTATTCCTTGAATGATTATGAAGCTAACCAAACTATTTGATTGTATTTTTATGCGCCCTACGTGAATCCACCATTAGCGTTTTTTAGGGTTCAAGAAGCTTGGAATTGGGGCTTCTGAAATTAAGAAAAATTAGCCCTTCAGACCCATACCATTCGAATCAGTGCATCTGGACGAAGAAGATACCACACTCGTGATTAATTTATGGACACCATAGCTCTAGTCGCTATTTTCTTGAAACCGGCCTAAAAGAACATTCAGAAAACCGTTGCCTCATGTTTTTGTTTCAGGGATAGGGAAGAGGACGAACTCGTGGCATGGAGCGATTGGATCATTCAAAAATGCGCGCGCGTTTCCAAGGCCACTAACCATTTTCTTTTATAATATTTAGTTGCTTATTATATAACAAATTCATTGTGTGGCTCAGCTGGCAAGCGTTGATTGTATTGACGTCCAAGACCTGGGTTCGAGCCCCAGGTCTGCATTATTTCAATATTATTTTTCCATAACAATTCCTATGCAGCGCTAACGTTCAAGGCGCACCATGCACCTCATCATCTATCCATCCACGTGCAAGTTAGAACCAGATCAAAGGCGTGGATTCAAAGAACACGCTATACCCAGGTCAACGTCGCTACACGCTAGTGGCAAAGGTCAAACGGATCAATGTCCTGTTGGGCTTGGATTTCTAAAGGAAACCTCTATATTGGGACTGATACCCCCCCTGGTTTGCAAATCTCTACATTTTCTTTATATTTTATTTTCAATTATTGTTTTATTTGCTTTATTGTTTTGATTTAATTAATTATTTTTACAAAATATAAAAAATGCCTAAAAATCAAAAAAGACAAAAAATATAATAAACACTTTATTTTAATTATTTTCATAAATAAATTGCATGTAAATAAATTAATTTAAATTAAGGTTTTAATGTTAATTCTTTTCATAAAAAAATCTAAAAAGAAGTAGAATTAGGTTTAATTAATGTTTTTATTCCTTTTTAATTTTTCTTTCTCATAATAATATTTATTTATTTATTTATTTTTATAATCAAATTTGCATGTAAATTAATTAGGGCTTAAATTAGGTTAAAGTTTCATGTTTTCTTAATAAATTAAAATAATTAGAATTAGGGTTTGCATCTCATTTAAATTTTAATTAATTCTTTCTTTTATTAAATCTTAAAATACATAAAAATACCAAAAATCAAAAACAAAGGCAATTTCTTTTCTTAATTAATTAATTTAATTTTTTGCAAAAGGGTCCAACGCCCTCGTTCTTAATTTCTTATTTCTTCGCATATTTACTTTATGTCATTTAAATAATTATGTACCTCTCCCGAAGCCTTGTAATTACTTCTCGCACTTTTTTAATTCTTTCACTTTTAATTCTTTATTTTCCGTCAAATCGGGTCCTGGTTAATTTTGGCGATGTGGACCCGCGCCATTTGTAATAGCTTTAGATTTACTTTTCCTCGCATTTTTTAACTGTTAACAAAAAGCATGCAAGAATGAATGGACCAAAATAAAAACAACGCGTAGATCACCGATAACATGACAAGACAAATATCTGAATCTGACACACAAACCGCACACACCACCCCTAGGGTACGCCTCACTGTTGCCTTGCCTCGAAAGGTGATCGTCGAGTAGAGGATGTCTTAGTAAGTCCTCATGATCCGGGAACCTGGCATGAGGGTAGCTTCTAAGGTGTCTTCCCATTGCTCTGGTGATCACCATGTCCCGAACCTCGAATTGACCCGAACACCTCCAACGGTGGTGCTACCTACCTCTCAATGGTGGGATGGCACTACTTTAAGGACATTTACACAAACGAATTCCTTAGGGTAGGTAGAGAACTCATAGATACTTGCTCTAATTTCAAAACAAATTCAAAAATACTTTTCACACCGACACCTTTTCAAAAAGCTTTCGAAAGCAATTTTTCAAACACTCTTGAGGACCGATACAAGAGTCGAACTGGAATTTTCAAAGAAACTTTTTAAACCCACAGTTGAAAAGCAAACAAACCATTTTTGAAAACACAAATGAGCAAGTATCTAAGAGCCCATGGATAACCATGGATAGAAAGGGTGCTAACACCTTCCCTTTCTATAACCTACCTCCCGAACCGAGAGCAATCTCTTTAAGGAATTTTTCTGTGCTTTTGTCCTTTCCATTTGGAGAAAATAAAAGACGGTGGCGACTCTTGCTTCCGCGACATTTCGCGAACCAGCTTTAAACAGTCAGTTCCAGATCCACCGATCACAATATGCATTTGAATGTGATTACCATTTACAAGTACACGCATAAAAATAGAAAGACAATTGCTAAGGGTTTTAAGAATAGGGACAATGTCAAAAAGCCACTTGTAAAGCCCCACAGAGCACCCCTAGGGGGTCATTTTCACAAAATTCACTATCAACGAGGGTACATTCCTCAGTAGGTATAGAAGCAGAGACGTCTTCCCAAAAATTCACCACCATATCTTCGGCATATAGCCTAATGATTTCATATATTCCGACATTTCTTAAATAGATCAAGAGTTCAAATCATCTCTCCAGTACCTTGGAACTTTCCTCAGCATGGTCTATAAGTTTCTTGGGTTCCCCAGCAGGGTTTTCATAAAACAGTTTACAAAGTTTATTTCCCCTGTAGAGTTTATTTCTCTAGTTATGGAAATCCATCTCGCAGCAAATATTGAAGAATTGCATTCTTCATCCCCAATAGAAGTCAGGGATTTATTTTCCCCAGTTCAATGACACTGCAAAGAATAACTGATACGTTCACATATTGCATTCATACATCATTTTACAAGTCTTATAGCATATGCATACAAAACGCATATAGCACATTATCATTTATTTTGAGAACATCATTACCCAATGCATTTCACGCATCATGACATTGCATACAACTAACTCTTTACCTTTTCAAGAAATATCAACAGACGAATATCATCAACAATTTTCAACAGTCCTAGATTAATTCCTGAAACTAGATAGGGAAACTATCTGTGAACAAATGATTGTAGGTTAACTCCCGAAACAAGACAGGGCGACTATCTGCAAGATCAGGTTAAAGATTAATTCCTGAAACCAGGCAGGGCAACTATCTCAACAACCAACAAAAGCAGGTTCCAGATTAATTCTTGAAACAAGACAGGGCAACTATCTGAGATAACAAGTTCAAACAATGTGAAGCCTGGAATCTGACAAAATAACAATTCAAGATATTGTGAAGCATGTATTTTGACCATATAACAATTTAAGTTGCTGTGATGCCTGGAATACGACCAGATAACAGTTTAACTTCATTTTTCTGCGAAGCCTGGATCCGACCAGATAACAGATTGATTTCAGTAAGTTATTGCGAAGCCTGGAATCTGACCAAATATCAATTAACTTCTATCCTTTCAAGAAAATTACTGCGAAGCCTAGAATCCAACCATCTCCTACGACTCTCCATCATCTTCTCCAAATGGAATCTGTAAGCCCATTCCCAATTTCATCAACTAGCAACGTTACCTCATGTATATGCGAGTGAAAATATCTAGGCACTCTAGTGTTCAATCATCGTCCACCTTCAGATTACGAAAGGCTGTCAAGCCAATCTAAATCCTCAGGTTTAAGAAGATTGAACAGGGGAAGTTGTTGTACCCCAAAATATTCCCTCCCATTTTACTTAAGACATGCTCATTGAGGTCCTCAATTGCTCAAGGTTGACCAAGAATTGGCCAGACAAATTCTCCTCCTAAGCAATGGACTTCGAACTAGGGTTTCATTTTTCACAAGGAATTTTGGGTTTCAAAGGCCTCAAGTGATTTCCATGGTTCCTAATATGTCCTCAAGAATATCCATGCCAAGTTTCATGCCTTGCATTACAAGCTTGCTCAGTCAATTGCTCAAATACTTGAAAATCAACTGTACTAGGTCAAAAGTCAACTGTGACCAATATACAATCAAACTTCAAGATTTTTGGTCAACATCAACATTTTGAAAAGATATCCATAATTTGTTCAAGGGTTGATCGTGATTCCCCAAGGAATGCTTTCAAATCATCAAGAATCCAAAAATGCAAAATTAGGGTTTCCTAGGAAAAGTCAATTGAACTTTGACCAGGCATAAATTTCACACGCTTCATCCATTTCCCCCCAACATAATCTCATTGTGAATAAAATTAAATTCCCTACAAATTTTATTTTTCCCTCAAGTTAAAGAAATGCATCATTTGGAAGATATAAGCTCATACATTACAAGTCACTTTCAAAAGTCAACAAAAGACACTTTTTGCCAAGACTATTTACATCAAGATAAAGTTTCCAAATGCAAAATTGATCAAAAGAGATATTGAAGAGGACATCTTGGGATTTCCAAAAAGTACAAGATCATCTTCAATGGATAAGAATTGGACAAGATATGCATTGCACAAGTTGGTTAATTTTGAGAATTTTTAAGAAATATACATTGAGCAAATTAGCGGTTTTAAGTTATTGGGCCTAACTTTTTGGAGTTCAAACATGTTCATAATGTGTCCAAGGAGCTCTAAATCTATCCATACATTATTTTGATTTTGATTTTATTTATTTGATTTTTTATTCGTTTAATATGAATTAAATCAAATAAAATACAATGAGTAATGGGCCATGACATTTGAGTTTGGTTTGATCTATTAGAAGACCCATTTTTTCGTGCAAGATACATCCAAAGGGACCAGGTTCATGCAAGGGACCAAAATGGGAAAGAATGTGCATTTTTAGAAATATTTCAAAATTGACATCTTGTGATTTTAAGCCATGCCATTACACTTTGATTTCCTCCCATCTTTGCTTCCCTCATCCCTATATAAATACAAGACCAATATGCAAGCAAAAGACACACACACATTGCCTATCAAAGCTCTACAAAATTTCCAAAAACATCAAAGTTGTGAAATTCCAAAATCCATCTTCCAGCCTTCCTCTATTCAAATCAAACGTTGCAACGTGCTCCTGAGATCTCCAGGGATTATTTCCACACCTTGCACTAGCCTGAGACCCCTAGAAATGCACACACAAATCACACCATGGGTAAGATTTTTTATTCTAATTCAATCTCCTTTAATTTGCATTATTGAACTTTTTTAACATTTGCAAATGTGTTAATAGTCATGTTTAGAACAGGTTGAACGTGGAACATGTGAGGTTTAGGGCCATAATCACAAGATGCCATGCTTGGCTCTGATCGGTAGTTTTGCTTCAAAGTGAAAAATCCAGGGACTTTTAGCCCAAAATAGTGTCAGATTTGGAATCAGGGGGAGATTTTAAGGGGGGTAGGGGTACTTTGATCCTTTGATTTCATCTTTTTTGCAGGTTAGGGTTTTGACACCACTGGAGAAGACAACCGGAAGGTTGACTTTGGTGGGTTGACTTCGATGGCCCATGCGTTGCTACCCTATGGGCCTATTTGAATGTTCGCACACGCATTTTGAAAATCTGGGAATAACGTTGTTTTCATATTATATTATGTTTGTTTTGTTATGTTAACAGATGAGTTAAGTGGAATAATGGTAAAGTACATATGTCGTAGAGTCTAAGAGCTTGGGTTCGATCCCAGGTTTTGCATGTTATTTTCTCTTTTCTAACAATTGCTTGCAGAATCCAGTGTGTTGCGTTCCAGTGCACCTACCGTGCACATTCCATCTTCAGCCATAAGATGGCAACGCAAACAAATCCAACTTCTCAAGATTGCGTCTCCATCATAGACCTACCAGAGTTATTCACACCAGATTAGGCGTAGCTTTTGGGGTCAGCCATTATTGGGCCTAGTGAATTTCAAAACTCACCCCTCAGTTTGTTTTGACACCAGGCCCATCTTTTTTTAATTCTTATTTTTTTTATTAGTTTATTATTTATTTTTTTTAGATTCACTTATTTTAAAAACCTTTTTTTTTATTTAATCATAAAATCCGAAAAAATATAAACAATTTAGATTTAGTTTTTTTTTTAATTTTCATAATCAATTTAGTTAATTATCTTTTATTTCGTTAATTAAAAACAATTTAGAATTAAGTCAAATTTCTTAATATTTCCTAAACAAAAATGCCAAAAATATTAGATTTATTTTAATTAACTTCAATTAATAATTTTTCTTTTCTATTAATTAGATTTAATTTAATTTAATATTTTCCCCAAGTAAACAAAAACAACAAAAAGATTTTTTCTTTTACTTAGAACATTTTAGGGTTTTAGACGTCCTTTCCAATTCGCGCGTGTTTATTATTTTAACATTATTACTCCTATTTTATTATTAATGTATCTGCTTATGGGATGTAATAGAATAATTAGGACATTTTCTGAATTTTACTTTTCCCATTTTTTGGACTTGTAATACTCCCCTTCCCCGAAGCCCTATAATAGCTAGATTTAATTCTGCACTTTAAATTCTCGTACATATATGAACTGTTTAGAGGTATCATAATAGGATTGCATGGCAAGAAAATTAAAATTAAAATGTTAGCAAATTTAACGAAAAGATAAATAACTGAAACACAACGCACTCGCACATGCACACCTCTAGGGTATCCCCACTTCGGCTGCCTTCTGAATAAAACAGTCACACCTCTCGAAACTTGAGAGATTTTAGTGGCTACCCTCCAGTTTAAAGATCACAAAAATGACCCTCTAGATGTTGCCTCGGTATGATCTTAAAACCTTAGGGTGGTTACTAAAGTATCTTTCCCAGTTTCCTTTGTGACTGTTATGATGACCCTTCGATTGTCCCTCAAACATCCAAAGATAGGGCTACCTACTCACTAATAGTAGGGTAGCACTGTCTAAAGGAAAAGAGGAAAAGAGGAAAAGAATAAACCCTTTCGAGTAAAGTAGATAGTTCTTAGATGCTTGCTCAAAAACAATTTTTCACATACACAAAACTCTTTCCAAAAACACTTTCAAATTTTTTTGTATACGTTCTCAACAATACGAGACACATTACAAAGTTCTCCGCACTAGGGCGTCTTTTCAAATACTTTTTAAAACACACAAGCAAAAGGTATTTTCAAATGAGCTAGCATCTAAGAGCCCGTAGATAACTACAGATAGAAAGGGTGGTAACACCTTCCCTTTCCATAATCTACCCCCTTACTCAAAAATAATCTCGAAAGGTCTTTTTTTGTACTTTTCACCCATTTCTTTCTTGGATAAAAGAAAAGTCAGTGGAAAATCTTGCTAATCGCAATATTTGCGAATACAAATGCAAAACCAGTATAACAGTCGGTTCTGCCGCCGTATTACATGATAGGATACATTTGGCTATTTAAAACTGATGTTTTTGTAGGTTTTACATTTGGGATGGCTGGAGAAGATGATCGGAGGTTGACTTCGATGTCCCTGATTCTTGGTTGACTCCGGCAAGTCTGGTGTAGCGCAATGAGACCTTATGAGTGGTTAATTCAAATAACAGGGTTTGTATGCTTGGTTGCAGGTTTGAGCCAGGTGTTGAACCCCAATTTTTACCCCTAAGATCCCTTCATCGTACCATGTTGATTCAATCACAACAAGATCACATTAGGGCTTTTGGTTCTCGTCCCTATCTTTAGTTTTGCTCTTTGAGGAATCACCAAGCACCTTGACTTGTTTTCTTTTGTGATCATGAATATTTTGTCTTGATTTTATTTCTAATTAATAAAATGCAATGTTGGTTCGTCTTACTTGTTAATAATGTAGGTAAAGGCAATGTGGCTTAGCAAGTTGATCCATAGGTTCAAGAGTTTATTTCCATGCCCTAGTAAATAAAGTTTGAGAAGTTCAACCCTCATCATTGAAGTTATGTTGGAAGAATTGGCATGTCAAGTTTTATTTTGGTTCATCACATTTCAAAGTTATCAAAATTGATTCAAAAGTACAAGGGGTTGATTGAAGGAGTTGTCATGGTTGGACAAGGTCTTGTTCCCATTGGTCACAAGTGTATATTTCTCTAAATTCTCAAGATATGGAAGTGGTTTTGATGGTTATGAGTTATCATTATCATCCTCAATAACTTCTATTTACAAAACAAGAGTGTTGGTACAAGAAGGTTTGTCAAAATTGTCAAAGTTCCTCAAAACATTTTCTTGATCTAGGAGCTAGGGTTTTGAACTTCAAAGAAGTATATCTTGCTCATCTTTTGGTATTTTTGGGTGATTACAAATACATCCTTCTCTTTAAAGGGTTATTAATAAATCACTTCAAAAGTTTCAAGGAGTTTTCATGTGGAAGAAACTTGATGATGAAGAAAGATTACAAGTCCTCCAGATGAACCCCCAATTTCCCATGTGTGACTTAAAATGATCATAACTTGGTCAATTTTTATCACCTTGAGCCCACTATTTTTACACAATGATCTTGAGGATGTGAAATTTATTCCTTGTTTTATATGCAAAGTGAAGAAATGGATTGAAGATTCCCTAAGGATGCAAAATATTATAGGTCATTTCATGATTTTTTGCCAACTTCAACAATTCTTAACTCTCTCAATTTTTGGAGATTTTGAATGGGTCAAGTTTCAAAATTTCATTCAAGAGGTCTATTTAATTCCATCTTTTTTGGTCAAGAGCAAATTCCAAGTGGAAGGCCATGTTTGGATGCAAAACATTAAAAGTCACTTTTTGAAGAAAAATTTGAAATATTTCTAAGTATGAAAAATCAACCCTTTTTCTCCAACTTTGACTCAATTCAAATTTCAGCTCAAGCATCCATTTGATTCCCTTCTTTTTACATTGCAAATCTTGTAACCTAATCTTTCTAAAGCATCAAGAATCATGTCCTAAGACCCCTTGAGCTGAAAATGCCATCATTTTGAAATTGGTAGCTTGAAACTGAAGTTTCATCACAAGTCAGATTTTGAAATCTTTGTTTTGGCTTCTAATCACAACTTTTCCACGCGTTTTTCTTCTAATCATGTTTAGCAACTTTCTAAAGGTGTTTAGCATCATGAAACGCACGATTTGGCTGAGTTTTGATGCTAAACAAGTCACACTTTGTTCATGCTGCAGATCCCCCACGATTTCCCTCCAAACTTCATCATTTCACACGCTTGAGGATCTCATTCATTCTCCTATAAATAGAGGGTCATCCCCCATTCATTTCCTCAAGCTTGGATAGCCAGAATCACCCTGCCAAACTTGCTCCATAACTCAATTTATTAACTTCGTAATCAATATTCAAGCCTTTTTCAATCCAATTTTTCTATCAATTCACCTTCCTTGATCTTCCCTGAAGCTAAGCATATAATTACCTTCAAGAATGGTGCCCTATATTGCTCCATAGAAGTCCAGTTTCAGAGCTCTGCAACTCAACTTCAATAGGTAGATTTCTCCATCAATTCTTCAAAACTTTGATATCATTGTGATGCTATAATTTCCACGGTTCTAGTTGTAACACTTGCTTTTATCTGGAAACACGTTTTGACCATGAAATTTCAAATCCCTTTTCAAAACTTTCCTTCCAAATTGCTTGAGCTATAGTTTATATAAATTTGTCGCGAAGGTGTGGTTGTCTTCGTCTTGAAGAGACTAAGCGAATGATATAGGTCTCGTGCTCTAATTTTACAGATTGAGCAACATGGTTTTGGGACTGGCTGGAGGTTGAAGATGACTAATGTGTCATCCTTCAACCAATGAATCATCGTCATTTGTCTTTTTTGAATTTCTGATTTACATTTGATTCAGTGCATTATTCACTAAAGTCCATGACATGCACAATGCGTCAGGCCCACTTGATATGTTTACTAACGCGTTTTGACATTGATCAGATGACCCATATTTTTTTGGTTTTTATTTTATTTTCTGATTTTTATATTTAATTGTTTTAAATTTCAAAAAATCATGGAAAATTCATTTTAAGTCCAGAAAATCTTAAAAAATTATGAAAAGTATTTTTGATTTTTCTATTTCTGATTTTTACTTTTCCACAATTTTATTTTGTGTTTTGATATTTTTTATAAATCTTCACTTCATTTGAATTGTTTTAAATGTTTAAAAATACTTTTATGCATTTTTAAATTCTGAAAAAATTATAGAATGATCCAATGATATTGTGACAAATATTTGTGACCTTATTTATTTTTTATTTCCGACTTTGTTATTTTTGTTTTATTTTACCTATTTCTTTTAATTTTAAAAATAGTTTCTGACTTTAAAAAATTGCCAAAAATTTTATAAAAATATTTGAGTCCTTTTCTGATTTTTCTATGGTCTTACTTTTTATTTCTTGATTAATTTGAACATAGTTGATATTTTTCTCTTTTATTTCTATTTTAAAAACATTTTATTTTATTTTTAATTTATATATTAAATGCAATATTATTTTATGATTATTTTCTGGATGATCTTGGGTTGAATTTTTGATTAGGAACTTTGTTAACATCATTGGATCCATGGTGTTGAGTCTAACTCCATAAAAATGGATGAATGATTTTAATAATAGTTTAATTAAAATTTAATTCAAATGTGGTTTGTATTCTTTCCCTCCCCTCTTCATCTCATTCCTTTCTTATTGCACTAAGTGTTATTGGAGCATGATCTCTATATCATGTCTCAAAACAAATGGTGCATGATCTCTATATCATGTCTCAAAACAAATGGTGCATAGATTGCATAAATTTCTAAATGATCATTCGTGGCCCAAACTTATGCTTGCAAGCCCAAGTATGTTAATTTGATCCCTTTGATCCAATAACTTTGAGATTCATTGTGTGAAGGCTTTGGTTCTACCAATCCTCTAATGGATCTACAATACTTTTGGTCAACGCGGATCACTTAAACATTGTTGATCATTAAATGGTACTTGTGAGAATTCCAAATGGATGATATACTTGAAAAAAAGTAAACACAACTTGTTGTGTGGAGTCTTTGGTTCTACCAATCCTCTAATGAGTTCCAAATGCAAGTTTCAAGATGGTCATCCAACTAACCACTAATTATTAAACTGTTTTTACTTTATGCTTTTATTTTTTATGCTTTATGCACCATTTACTTTAAGCATTACATTTCATGCCATTTTTATTTTGCTCACTTGAGCATTTATATTCTTGTTATTTTCAGTTTGCTCACTTGAGATTTTCTTTTTTCTTTTAAGACACCTAATAATCAACACGAACCCTAAAAAAGGCTTTAATGATACCTGGACTATTTCGTTACTATCCTTGGCATTATGGAGCATTGGACTTCTTGGACTTAGGATTAGAGGCCTTGACCTATGTTGGAGACCTTGTAACCTTAATTGATATTCTTTTTGAATTTCTCGAGGTTTACCTCAAGACATTGGGTTGTTTGTTTATTTTGTGTGCAGGTTATTGTGATTACATTCTTGGTTTGTAATCTGGAATTCACCCGTATACAGCCGTTACTCTGCCCAATTTTTTTTGAAGACTTAATACACTTGAAGTTTTGTTCTCAAGAGGTCTAGTATCTTTGCTTGTTTGGTTTCAATCCAAATAATGAGAATTCTATCTTGACTCATAATTTCATGTATTGGCTTCTTGTTGGTTAGATGGTTCTTATCCCTAGCTTTTACCTTATGCTTTAGAATAGTCCCTTCTTCTCCTCCCATCTTCTTTAATTACAAAAAAATCTCCCTCCTCCTTTTGAAAACTCTTCTTGTTTTGAAACTTGAACCATTTTCATAACAAACTTGGACTTATGTCCATGCATTTTGAAAACATTTTCATAAATAAACTTCAATGAACTTAATAATACTTTGGCATTTTTTTGTGAGAAGACTAAAAGTCAATCAATATCATTTCAAACCATTTTGCCACTTTGGATTTTTATTTTAAAACCTTTCTCAAAAGATTAAACTCTTGTCAACCCTTGTAGTGATGCAAACAACTATACTTCTACAATATGTAGTGAAGAGAGATATTTTCCACTTGGGTGTTGAGTGAGGCATTGTTGATTTTAAAATCCAAGCCATATCCTCCACTTTGAGATGATACAAATTCTTCTTTCTCATGATTGTGGGTAGTAAGTGTGTTTTCCACACGGACAATGACAATGGTGTCTTATCTCATAAAATTAACAAACACATTTGTGTTTTAAAATTTTTAAAAGGTAAACTATGTGTACCCTGATCCCCTATTGCATGAAAGGTGGTACGTAGGCACTAAAGGTTCGCAACCGCGGCGGGTGAAAAAATCATAAAAAATATATTTCTTTTCTCACCTCCACTATCTATTTTACATATAATATTTTATAGCCAAAATATACAGATTTATTTCAAAGAGGTTCCTGCGGAGTACCGTAGATGTTTAGGGTACTAATACCTTCCCTTTGCATAACCAACCCCCTTACCTAGAATCTTTCCCCCTCTTTTGGGTTACTTGCTCTTTTCCCATTCCTTTGGAAACAATAAAGCATTGTGGCGATTTTTATTTTGATATGTATAAGTCTATTCAATCCAATGGCTTAGTCTTAAACATTTCTACTGCTGCAGAAAAAATGGCGACTTCACTGGGGAAAGATTGACCTCTTACTGGTCCATCCCTAAGTGGGTTGAGCCTATCTTTGTTTATATCTGTATATGTGTTATTGTTGTTTATGTGTTATATGTTGTATATATGTTTGTCTAGATTTTCCTGGTTTTCAGGGTGCTTGGTGATTACTTATAAGTCCTATACCCGGACTTGGGAAAACTTTAAGATAGGATGGACGGTATAGTCATGTTAACTTTGAGGGAGTAATCCCAAAAAAAGGAGGCATGAGATCCCCCACTCAGTGGAGGCCCCTTTGACTGTAGTGTCATTTACTGAGTAATCGGGAAGACGTACTGCTTTCGACCTGGGAGCCTGCTAAAGCTGAGGACCGTAGAATACCTAACCCATCTTGGCCTTTTAGGTGTAGTACGAAAACTACGATGGAGTAATCCAGAAATAGTTGTCACACGATACTATGCTCGGACGAGTATTTCTTGAGAATATTACTAATTACCGAGTCAATCGGGAAGTTAGTAATATCCGAAGGAAGGATGTAGACTCTGGGAACCTCTAGAACCTTGTTCGGCAGGTGATAACTTTGAGACCATACCTTGTGGGTAGTACCTTCGATCTCATGCTCGTGATGCTGAACCTATGAACCCTATGTTTGTGATCTTGTGTGTGATTGTTGCATCATGCATCCATGCACTCATAAGCATCTTTTGAAGAAATTTTATTTCAAGGGACTTAAAAGTTGATCATTTGTGAATATCTCAGGTACCTTCTGACCACGGATTTTGGAAAAAGAAAGACCGGAAAATACAGTTTCAAGGATCCCAAGATAAATGAGTTGATCAGTCTAATTCCCGAGATTGAGTGCTTTGCAGATTTTTGGAAGAAGTATGAATCCATCATTCCTCTCATGAAGCTTAGGATGAAGGAGGGTATTCTCCCGACCTTGGTCCAGCTCCATGATTCAATATATCATTTCTTTACTTTACCTGATTATCAGTTGATGCCTACACTGGAGGAGTATTCTTATCTGTTGGATTTACCTATTACCGATCATGTTCCTTTCACTAGTTTTGAGGGTGAGCCAAAATCACATGAGATTGCTGCTTTGATTCATCTGGGGAAGTCTGAGGTTGAAGCCCATATGACTACTAAATGAGGGATTAGAGGATTACCAGCTTAGTTCTTATTGGAGAAAGCTCGTTACTTTGCCAGGATGAAGAGTACAATTGCTTTTGAGGCCAATTTTGCTCTACTTGCTTACGGGTTATTCTTATTTCCTAATGTGAACAAGTTTGTTGACGTTAATGCTATTAGGATCTTCATGATTGGAAACCCAGTTCCTACATTTTTGGGTGATGCTTATTAGTATATTCATCTTCGAAATTCTTATCACGGGGGGATGATTATCTGTTGAACCGGTGGTTTATCTCTCATATGCCTCAGTCTGATGCTTTTTGGGATGTCAGGAAGGAACCCCATTGGGATCCTAAGATCATGGCACTTACTCACTCAGATATTGATTGGTATCCTCGAGCTTACAAGGATGTAGAGATTATTGACAGTTGTGGTAGTTTCCTCAATGTACCTCTTCTTGGTACAAAGGAAGGAATTAACTATAACCATGTTCTTGCACGACGACAACATGGTTATTCGATGAGCGATAAACAAAATAGAATTCATTTGAGTAGGAAAGCTAGGGAGAAGATTGTGAAGGCCTATAGTCACATTCATAAGAAGAGTAGGAAAGATTTGGGACCAAGAGGGGCTGTTTGTTTGGAGTCGTATCTTCAGTGGGTCCAAGCGAGAGCTATTCAGTTGAAAATGTCGTATTCATGCGAAGCACCTATGCCTGATTTGTTTGTGAAGACCACTCCTCACTTATTGGATGATATAGAAGAACTACAACTTGCTTTAGTCAGGATGAAACAAGAAAAGGATGCTTGGAAGAATAAGAGCCAAACTTTAGAGATTTCCTATAGAGCAGACTTGAAGGAGAAAGACAACTTGATTGAGATCCTTGAGAGTCGGGCTGTAGAGATCATGGAGAGGCAAGGGGATTTATTTTCTCCTAAGCCTCAGTCAGATGTTAGTTGCTGACTTCCTGATTCAGGTGATTGGAAGAAGGTGGCCACCAGATATGTTGAAGAAAACCAGAGGTTGAAGGCTCAGATTACCAGGCTTACAGGGAAGCGCCAGCGTATAGAGTGATCTCCGTCAGCTTTACTTATTAAGGTTTTAGACTTTGTTTTCATCTTGTACTTGAGATTATTGAAACTTGTAATCCATTTCAAAGTTATTATAATAAAAAAATTTAGTATTTCAAATGAGCTATTAATTTGATATTTGCAATGTGTCTATAAATCTTTAAAATCCCTTGAAATATTAATAATAAAAATTAATCATGTGCATTGCATATCATACATCATATTGCACGTATTTCTTGCATTTGTTATGCATATCCAAGTGTCTTACCAAGCTTCTTTACTTCGTTCAGCAAGTTGACTCACCACTACAACACTCGAGCTAATTTCAGAAGGAAGATGGACAACTTAAAACAAGAGAATCACGAGTTGCGCGAGGAAGTTTCTGCTTTGAAGGCCGGCATGCACAATATTACTGCTCTGATGGAATCTCTGGTGGCTACTCAAAATCATCCACCGAGTGTTCAACCTCAACCAACAAGAGTTACTGCTGAAGCTCCAACTGTTCCTGTGTATGCTACACCAGTGGTTGTTCATAATCGCATGCCTCAAGGTTGTCCATGGGGAATTCCAGAGAACTTTGCGCCTGAAAGTTTCAATCTTGGTCCTCAAGAAGCTCAAGTTGTTCAGACTACTGTTACTCCTGCACCTTCTGTGGTGCATGCTGCTCCTGTTGCACCTCCTTCGGTGGGTATGGTCCCATTTGCTAATGATGATATGTGTCGTCCTTTTCCTCCACCAAGTGAAGACTTGGTTCTTTATGATAGAATGGACAACTTTCAAGAACAGTTTGACAAGATGAAAAGGGAGATGAAAGCCCTCAGGGAAAGGAATTATTCTGGCAGAATGTGAATGTTTTAAGGTCCCAAATGTTAAGATAGCTGCAAAGTTTAAGGTCTCAGAATTCGAGAAGTACAAGGGCAACACTTGTCCTAGTACTCATCTTGTGATGTATGTAAGGAGAATGTATACCCATACTGATGATCAGCGTCTACTGATTCACTTTTTTCAGGATAGTTTGACTGGTGCTGCGTTGAAGTGGTATATGAGTTTGGATATCGTCAATATCCATACTTTCAATGACTTGGGAGAAGCATTTATCTGACAATACAAATACAACATGGACATGGCGCCTGACTGTGACCAACTTAGGGCCATGGTCCAGAAAGATAGGGAATCATTCAAAGAGTATGCACAGATATGGCGTGAGGTAGCCGCCCAAGTGATTCCTCTCATGGAAGAGAAGGAGATGACCAAGATTTTCTTGAAAACTCTGGGTGCTTTCTACTACGAGAGGATGGTAGCAAGTGCTCCAAGTGACTTTACTGAAATGGTAGGCATGGGTATCCGGTTAGAAGAGGCTGTAAGAGAGGGTTGTTTAACAAAGAGTGAAGGTTCTGGAAATACGAAGAAGCCACCCTATGGGTTTTCCAAAAAGAAGGAAGGAGATACAAATGCAGTTATGCAAGAAAGGAAGGTTAATGCTCCCAGAAGAAATTATCAGCGTCATTAGCAAGTTACCTCAGTCACTCCAGTCGTTAGTATAGCTCCAACCACCGTTGCTTATCAGAGACCATCCCAACATGAGAATCAAGGGTATAATCAGAGAAAGGAGAGTTATGACCCTATCCCTATGAGTTATACAGAGTTACTCCTGGTGTTAATTCAGAAGAAGTTGGTTCAGACCCGACCACCTCCCGATGTACCATCACTGTTGCCTTGGTATTACAAAGCAGACTAAACATGTGCTTTTCATCAGGGAGCACTAGGGCATAATGTTGAGAACTGTTATCCTTTGAAGACTGAAGTACATAAATTGATAAAGTCTGGTATCTTATCTTTCAAGGATGTTGGACCTAATGTGAAAGATAATCCTCTGCCCAAGCATGGAGGAGCAAATGTTGTGAACATGATGGCTGGTTGTCTAGGTGACTTCCAGATTTTTGATGTTAATCTGGTTAGAGGAGATTTGGTGAAAATGCATGCAGACCTATGTGAATTCAACTACTATACACATGACCATGCTGGATGTGTTATTTGCAGTGCAGACATATAAGGTTGTGACAAGATAAAGCCTGATTTGCAAGAGATGAGGGATGAGGGCCTCATCCACATAATCAAGCCTAGGGAAGAGTATGAAGAGGAAGTAAACATGGTTTCTGGATGTCCTGGAGAGTTCAGAATATTTGATGTAGAACATATGAATGAGGACCTTGTGCAATTGCATGCTACTTTCTGCCACATGGTTGGTCAGATGGAACATCAGTATGGATCTTGATGAGTTTGCTGACAGGACTCCCGAGAATGTTCAATTATGAGGAAAGGTGTTCAGTTGTTGTTGGATAATGGAACCATCAAGGTTACATGTCAAAGGAATAATTACCATGAAGTTGATATGATTGAGGTTTGTTTGGCTGAAGAAGAGTCGGATGATGAGTATGCCTCTGCAGATGAGTATTTCTCCTCAGATGAGGATTTATTTTCCAAATATGAATCTATAATGACTGATTGTGTTGAAGAGGGAGTAAATGTTATTGTGCCTTATTTTGGTACACATGCCTATTTTGAAGTTGAGTATCATAAAAAGCCAGCTATTACTCCATTGATGATTAGTTTGCCGGGTCCTGTCCCCTACAAGTCAGATAAGGAAGTACCCTACAAATATAATGCTACAACTTTGGAGGATGGTGTGGAAATTCCCATCCAGCCAATGCCTGATGTTGGAAATATTGTTGAGACTAGCAGAGTGACCCACAACGGTCGTGTATTTGCACTAGTTGTTCGAGGAGATGTAAGTACTGGAAAGAAAATTGTTGAAAATGTTGAACCCAAGAAGGCAGTGGGTGAATCTAGTGGAGCTACGCTAGAGAAAGAGGTGGGTGATATTTTTAAGATAATCAAGATGAGCGACTATAGAATTGTGGATCAACTACTACAGACTCCTTCAAAAATATCTATCTTGGCTTTATTGATGAACTCCTCTGCTCACAAGGAATCTTTGATGAGGGTATTGGACCAAGCTTTTGTGGAAAGTGACATGCCTATAGTCTAATTCAGCAGTGTAGTGGGGAACATTACGTCATGTAATAGCCTGAGTTTCTGTGACGATGATTTGCCAAATGAAGGAAGGAATCATAACTTGGCCCTCCACATATCTATGGACTTCAAGAATGATTCACTATCCAATGTACTGACTAATAATGGATCCACTTTGAACGTTATACCAAGGATTACACTTATGAAGTTGAAATATCAAGGAACGCCCATGCGCCCAAGTGGCATTATTGTGAAAGCGTTTGATGGATCAAGGAAATCTGTTATTGGTGAAGTGGACTTGCCTATTCATATAAGCCCATATTTGTTTCAGATTACTTTCTAGGTCATAGATATTGTACCCGCTTATAGCTGCTTGCTGGGATGGCCGTGGATACATGAGGCAGGGGCTGTCACTTAGACTTTACACCAAAAGCTGAAGTTTGTACGTGAAGGAAAAGTGGTGATTATAAATGGAGAATAGACTTTATTGATATCTCATTTGTCCTCTTTCAGCATTGTGGAGGCGGATGGAGCTGCTGTTGGAACCCAGTTCCAAGCTTTATCTATTGACAACATAAGGGGGAATGAGAATTCTATGGTTTCACTTAATGATGCGCAGTAGGTTATGCGTAATGGTCATAGTGAGGTATGGGGACAGATTGTGGATCCACCTGTAAACAAGAACATAGCTGGCTTGGGGTTCTCTTTGAAGAATGATAAAGGTAAGAGCATGAAGCTAAAGTCTACTGTAGGCAAGTATCAAGACATCTTCCGTAGTGGGGGTTATCTTCATCCAACTGTCTCCGAGATTAATGCCATTGTGGAAGATGAAGCAGATCCATAAATGCCAAATTATGTGACGCACAAAGTTAGGGTTCAGAACTGGATCACCATTGATGTTCCCTCTTGCATACATGTTTCAAAGTAATTTGTTTTGTTAATATTTTTGAAAGGCTTTCACTCTGCCCAAGGTGAAAGTATTAATATTGTACGGGCTTATCTGTTTGATGTGACTTTTAAAATCAATAATAAAAGTTGTATTTGTTTCCCAAATTGTGTTTTATTTTTTGCTTTTTCTTGGAAAATGGTAATAAAAAAAAAACCTTTCAAAATAAATAATAACTGAAATTCAATCTGCATGATCACTTGTTATATGTTTCCGTTTCTAAAAAGAATCATAAATCATATGTGCAGATGAATTTAAAAAAACCCGTTGAATACAATGATCTTGCACCCTCTCCCAACTTTGAATGTCCTGTGTATGGGGCCGAAGAAGAAGACTATGATGAAATTCTGGAAGAGATCTCACGGTTGCTTGAGCACAAGGAGAATGTCATTCAGCCATATAAAGATCCATTGGAAGTAATCAATTTGGGTTCAGAAGAAGATCCGGAGGAAGTCAAGATTGGAGCGTTACTGCATTCTGATGTGAAGAGCAGGGTGATTGTGTTGCTGAAAGAGTATGTTGACATTTTGGCTTGGTCTTACCAAGATATGCCTGGTTTAGATACAGATATTGTAGAACACCACTTGCCGCTGAAGCCAGAGTGCCCGCCAATCAAACAGAAGTTGCGAAGAACTCACCCAGATATGGCAGTGAAGATTAAAGAAGAAGTTCTAAAGCAAATTAATGCCGATTTTCTTGTGACATCAGTGTACCCTCAATGGATTACCAATATTGCCACACATTGATATGTTAGTGGATGGCACGACAAAATTCAAAGTTTTCTCGTTCATGGACGGATTTTCCGGGTATAATCAAATAAGAATGGCTTCTGAGGACATGGAAAAAACAACGTTTATCACACCCTGGGGAACATTCTGTTACAGAGTGATGCCCTTCGGGTTGAAGAACGCTAGTGCAACATACCAGAGGGCTATGACAACCCTATTCCATGATCTGATGCACAAGGAAATCGAGGTATATGTTGATGATATAATTGCTAAGTCCCAGGCTGAAGAAGGGCATGTAGAAGATTTGTTGAAGTTGTTTCAGCGTTTGAGGAAGTATCATCTCCGCTTGAATCCAAATAAATGTACCTTCGGTGTTCGGTCAGGAAAATTGTTGGGTTTCATTATTAGCCAGAAAGGGATTGAAGTTAACCCTGATAAAGTCAAAGAAATTCAAGAAATGCCATCGCCGAGAACTAAAAAGCAAGTCAAAGGGTTCCTCGAGCGTTTGAATTATATTTCTAAATTTATTTCCCACATGACCGCAACGTGTGAACCGATCTTCAAGTTGTTGAAGAAAGATCAAGGTTATGTGTGGACGAATGACTACCAAAGGGAATTTGAAAGTATTAAAGAATATATGCTTGAACCTCCTATTTTGCTCCCTCCTGTTGAAGGAAGACCTTTGATTATGTATCTGACAGTGTTAGATGATTTCATGGGTTGTATTATGGGACAACAAGATGAAACGGGGAAGAAAGAGTATGCCATTTATTATCTCAGTAAAAAGTTTACAAATTGTAAGTCGTGGTATTCCATGCTGGAAAAGACATGTTATGCTCTGGCCTGGGCGGCAAAACGTTTACGGCAGTATATGTTGAATCACACTACTTGGTTGATCTCCAAAATTGATCCAATCAAGTACATTTTTGAAAACCTGCTCTTATTGGGAGAATTTCCTGCTGGAAGATGTTGTTATCTGAATATGACATCAAATACCGCACTCAAAAAGCTATTAAAAGCAGCGTGTTGGCATATTATCTTGCTCACCAACCAGTTGATGATTATCAGTCTGTGAAGTATGCTTTCCCTGATGAGGATGTGATGTTTCTGAGAGTGAACGATTGTGAAGAACCATTTCCTGAGGAAGGTCCTAATCCCGAATCTCGTTGGAGTATGATATTTGATGGAGCTGTGAATGCTTATGGTAAAGGAATTGGTGCTGTGGTTGTCACTTCACATGGATCACACATTCCTTTTACTGAAAGGTTTACATTTGATTGTACTAATAATATGGTAGAATATGAGGCTTGCATCATGGGTCTCGAGGAAGCTATTGATCTCAAAGTTAAAATACTAGATGTGTATGGGGATTCAGCTTTGGTAATAAATCAGATTAAAGGAGAGTGGGATACTCGTCACCCTGGCTTGATCCCTTACAAAGATTATGCTAGAAGATTGTTACCCTTCTTTAATAAAGTTGAATTCCATCACATCCCTAGAGATGAAAATCAAATGGCGGATGCTCTGGCGAATATGGATTCTATGTATCAAGTAAATACTTGGAATGATATACCTCGAATCATAGTTTGGCGACTGGATAGGCCCGCTCATGTGTTTACAACAGAAGAGGTAGCAGATAAGAAACCTTGGTATTATGATATCAAGAATTTTCTCCAGACTCAGGAATACCCGATTGGTGCATCGAATAAAGATAGAAAGACATTGAGTAGATTGGTTGACAGCTTCTTCCTCAGAGAAAATGTGTTATACAAGAGAAATTATGACATGGTCTTGCTCAGATGCGTGGATAGACACGAAGCAGACATGTTGATGCATGATATTCATGAAGGTTCATTTGGAACTCATGCCAATGGACATTCGATGGCTAAAAAGATGCTAAGGGCAGGTTACTATTGGCTGACAATGGAATCTGACTGTTACAAATTTACAAAGAAGTTTCATAAATTCCAGATTTATGCAGATAAGGTTCATGTGCCTCTGACACTTCTCAATGTTATTTCTTCCCCGTGGCCCTTCTCTATGTGGGATATTGACATAATTGGGATGATAAAACTTAAAGCTTCGAATGGACACCGTTTTATCTTGGTAGCAATTGATTACTTCACCAAACAGGTGGAAGCAGCTTCATATGCTAATGTTACTAAGCAGGTGGTGGTGCGCTTCATTAAGAATAATCTTATATGTCGGTATGGTGTGCCGAGCAGAATTATCAGTGACAATGGCTCGAATCTGAACAATAAGATGATGACATAATTTTGTGAGGAATTCAAGATTGTGCATCAAAACTCATCTTCGTACATGCCAAAGATGAATGGGGCTGTTGAAGCTGCTAATAAGAATATCAAGAAGATTATCCAGAAGATGGTTGTTACTTATAAAGATTGGCTGGAAATGCTCCCTTTTGCTTTGCATGGATATCGGACATCTGTTCGCACTTCAACAGGAGCGACCTCGCTCTCCCTTGTGTATGGAATGGAAGCGGTACTCCCAATTGAGGTTGCGATTCCCTTTTTGCGTGTGATAATGGAAACTAAGTTGTCAAAGGCTGAATGGGTCCAGAACAGGTTTGGCCAATTGAATTTGATCGAAGAGAAGAGAATGACGACTTTGTGTCATGGGAAGTTACACCAGAAGAGAATGAAGAAAGCTTTTGATAAGAAGGTCAAACCTCAGGAATTCAGAGAAGGAGATCTCGTGCTCAGGAAGATCATGTCTTTTAACGCTGATTCTAGGGGCAAGTGGACTCCCAATTTTGAAGGCCCATATGTTGTCAAGAAAGCCTTCTCTGGAGGTGCATTAATTCTTGAAACTATGGATGGCGAGGAGTTCCCACGTCCCATGAATGCTGATGCAGTCAAGAAATACATCGCCTAAAGAAATAAAAGAACAGCTCGTTAAGTTGAAAACCCGAAAGGCTGGCTTAGGAAAAAAAGAGCGTCTCGGTAGGTAGAAAACCCGAAAGGGTGGTCTAGGAAAAAATTAGAGACATAAACAGAATAAATTTCCCGCTAAGTTGAAAACCCGCAAGGGCAGCTTAGGCAAAAGTTAGGGACTTTCTCGGCAAATAACTACATCAGACAAGACTTGATCATTGAAGCAACAATCTTCTCAGATCCTCATCATACTTCAACGAAAGCTGCTGCTCAGGATTTCAAAAGTTGTTAGAGGGGATAGTGGTCATTGTATCTCAATGTATCTTTTCCATTATCTATTCCCATTTTCTGAGCTTTGTAACCATCCATGGAGTCTCGCCATTCGCAGACTACCAATCTATCAATGAAATTTGAGCTTTTACCCAATTCTTTGTATTTCCTATTTTATTTATCTTGCAAAGACTCCATTCATTATTCATAATAATTTTCAAATCGAAAACATTAAATAATAAAATTGTTCTTTAAAGAGAATTTACAATTTACTTTTACTTTAGATTGTGTGATTCAAGAGGAAAACAAAGGTGGTGATCCCAAGAATGGACGAACTCCAGTGATTTTGAGAAGTTTTTGTTTCCCCTGGGAAGGTTTACTCAGGATGTTTTCGCTGTACTGGGTTTGTGACTCCAGTGTCCCCAGTCAGGTCTTGATTCATATTTCTTCTTTTCTGAGTTTGCATGATATGAAGACTCAATCTAAGATTTCTCCAGTGGAGGTTTCGCTTATTTGACATAAGTCCTTTCTCCCCAGAGAAGTTGGTACAATAATTACTCTCGAAGAACATGTATCTCTGGTTTCTCCAGCGAAGAACGTATATTGGTTTCCCCTCGAGGATGTGGTGTTGACCTCCCTAATGAAGTCAGCACGAAATTCCCAGTTGATGTCTCGATGATGAAGCATTATATGCCTTAGTGAAGTTTATATGTTTTTCCTCCTTCAAAATGGGCCTGAATTCCCCAGTGAATATTTTGATGATTTGGTGTTCATCTGCTTTATTCGAAGTTAGTTTTGCAATACCCAGTAGAAGTGTTACATTTGAAAATATTTATTTCCCCGTTGAAGTCTGAGTGTTACTCCCTGGTGAAGTCTAGAGAAGGATGTTATATCCCTGTATCTGTACTGTTTCGTTGCTATATTATGTTTCTCCCCAGTAAAGTTAAGCCATGTAATCGAACTTTGTTTCCTCAATTGGTGCTTATTTTTTATTTTTGGATGATCGTCTTGGATGTGTTTTGGTCGAGTGTTGTGTGCGCTAGAGTTGGTTTTGTTTGTGTATTCCTGGTATTTATATATCTATTTTGTCAGCATATACATAATAATACTTATACACTCATACAATCATACATACATCATACATAGTTAAATTTAGCAAATCATTTCTCATTCACACTCGTTAATATTTTGTGGACATATTGCCCTGTTTTATAGAGTTGTGTTGTCCTCTCTCCAATAGAATGCCATTCATAAGCAGAAAGTGTATATTCTTTCAATTTCCCCACTGAGTTATCCCTCGTGAAAGATTTTTGCTTTAACCTTCCTACACAGCTCCTTGATCGGATGATTTGGGTTTCCCTCTTGAGTTTATTTCTCAAGGAATGTATTTTGGTAGACCGTTTTACTCCATTTTATTTCTGGATTGAATCATTGTTTCCTAGAAATATTATTACTTTGGATTTCTAAAAGCTTCGAGTTTTGGTTTGAGAATGTGCATTTATTTTTCACGAGAAGACTTTATCTCCCCAACAGGAATATGTTGGTATTTCCCCAGGAAGCCATATTGTTTTCCCAAGAAGTCATTTTTTTTCAAGTCTCCATAACAGCAAATGACAAGTCTCTTTATTTGAGCCACTTGTATTTCCCCATAGAAGTCGACGCTGTTTTTCTTTACTATCTTCTCTATGAGTGGATAGTTAGTCGTTCAATATAACAGGGACGGTTCATTAAGAAATATTTGTAAGTGTTAGTCTCTTTATTTGAGACAACTTATACATTACCTTTTTTTCCAAGCGAAATGCCTTGGTTAAAGAAAAAGTTGAGACCTGTTCTAGGTGAAACACCAAAATTTTGTAGAAAACTTGTTATCTTTTTGATACCCTCAGTGAACATGGGTAGTTAATCATCAGTGAACAGCGATGCTATGATATTTTCTCTTCTACCTTTAGTGAAAGTTGGTAGGTAACCTTCAGTGAAAGTTGGTGCTTGTTATTTTTTTGCTACCCTCAGTGAATGTTGGTAGTTCATCGTTAGTGAACGACGATGCTATGATATTTTCTCTTCTACATTCAGTGAAAGTTGGTGCTTGTTATCTTTTTGCTACCCTCAATGAACATTGGTAGTTCATCATCAGTAAACAGCGATGCTATGATATTTTCTCTTCTACCTTCAGTGAAATCTGGTAGGTCACCTTCAGTGAAAGTTGGTGCTTGTTATCTTTTTGCTACCCTCAATGAATGTTGGTAGTTTATCCTCAATGAACGGCGATGCTATGATATTTTCTCTTACCTTCAGTGAAAGTTGGTAGGTCACCTTCAGTGAAAGTTGGTGCTTGTCATCTTTTTTCTACCCTCAGTGAGCATTGGTAGTTCATCGTCAGTGAACGGTTATGATATGATATTTTCTCTTCTACCTTCAGTGAAAGTTGGTAGGTCACCTTAAGAGAAAGTTGGTGATTGTTATCTTTTTGCTACCTTCAATGAACGTTGGTAGTTCACTGTCAGTGAACGATAGTGTTTTATTTTCTTTTCTCTTTACCTTCAGTGAAAGCTGGTAGTTCATCGTCAGTGAACATCGATGATTTCTTCTCTCTACCTTCAGTAAACGTTGGTAGCTCTCCATCAATGAATGCTGATGTTATTATTTCTACTCCATTTCTACCTTCAGTGAACGTTGGTAGTTTCTCCTTCAGTAAAGGTTGGTGTATCCTTTTACCTTTTTATCATCCTCTATGAGTCGGGTCTTTTGATCCACCAGTGATTTATTTTCCTAGTCGGGTTTTTCTTTTGTTTCTTTATTTCCTTTGTTACATCCCCAGTGGTGTTTTGCGTCTCTTTGATTCTGTTTATATGCATTCATAAGCATTGCATGGCATCTTAGTGACAAAAATAGGGTTGTTTTATATTTAAGTATATCCGATCGCGTCGACACGAACATTTTCAACCTTTGTATCTCCAAATAGAAGAAACTTAAATAAGGGCAGCTGTTGTACCCCAATTTTTGCCACTAAGATCCCTTCATCATACCATGTTGATTCAATCACAACAAGATCACATTAGGGCTTTTGGTTCTCCTCCCTATATTTAGTTTTTCTCTTCGAGGAATCACCAAGCACCTTGACTTGTTTTCTTTTGTGATCATGAATATTTTGTCTTGATTTTATTTCTAATTAATAAAATGCAATGTTGGTTTGTCTTACTTGTTAATAATGTAGGTAAAAGCAATGTGGCTTAGCAAGTTGATCCACGGGTTCATGAGTTTATTTCCATGCCCTAGTCAATACAGTTTAAGAAGTTCAAACCTCATCATTGAAGTTATGTTGGAAGAATTGGCATGGCAAGGTTTATTTTGGTTCATCACATTTCAAATTTATAAAAATTGATTCAAAAGTACAAGTGGTTGATTGAAGAAGTTGTCATGGTTGGACAAGGTCTTGTTCCCATTGGTCACAAGTGCATATTTCTCTAAATTCTCAAGATATGGAAGTGACTTTTATGGTTATGAGTTCTAATTATCATCCTTAATAACTTATATTTACAAAACAAGAGTGTTGGTACAAGAAGGTTGGTCAAAATTGTCAAAGTTCCTCAAAGCATTTTCTTGATCTAGGAGTAAGGGTTTTGAACTTCAAAGAAGTATATCTTGCTCATATTTTGGTATTTTTGGGTGATTCCAAAGACATCCTTCTCTTTAAAGGGTTATTAACAAATCACTTCAAAAGTTTCAAGGAGTTTTCATGTGGAAGAAACTTGATGATGAAGAAATATTACAAGTCCTCCGGATGAACCCCCAATTTCCCATGTGTGACTTCAAATGATCATAACTTGGTAAATTTTTATCACCTTGAGCCCACTATTTTCCATAATGAACTTGAGGATGTGAAATTTATTCCTTCTTTTATGTGCAAAGTGAGGAAATAGATGAAAGATGCCCTAAGGATGCAAAAGATTATAGGTCATTTCATGATTTTTTGCCAACTTCAATAGTTCATAACTCTCTCAATTTTTGTATATTTTGAAAGGGTTAAGTTTCAAAATGTCATTCAAGAGGTCTATTTCATGTCATATTTTTTGGTCAAGAGCAAATTCCAAGTGGAAGGCCATGTTTGGATGCAAAACATTATAGGTCACTTTTGAAGAAAAATTTGAAATATTTCTAAGTATGGAATGTCAACCCTTTTTCTCCAACTTTGAATCAATGTAACTTTTAACTCAAGCATACATTTGATTCCATTCTTTTTCAATTGAAAATCTTGTAACCTCATCTTTCTAAAGCTTTAAGAGTCATATCCTAAGATCCCTTGAGCTAAAAATGCCATTGTTTTGAAATTGGTAGCTTGAAACTGAAGTTTCATCACAAGTCAAATTTTGAAATCTTTGTTTTGACTTCTAATCATAACTTTTCCACGTGTTTTTGCTTCTAATCATGTTTAGAAACTTTCCAAAGGTGTTTAGCATCATGAAACGCACGATTTGACTGAGTTTTGATGCTAAACAAGTCACACTTTGTTCATGCTGTAGATCCCCCACGATTTCCCTCCAAACTTCATCATTTCACACGCTTGAGGATCCCATTCATTCTCCTATAAATAGAGGGTCATCCCCCATTCATTTCCTCAAGCTTGGATAACCAGAATCACCCTGCCAAACTTTCTCCATAACTCAATTTTCTGTAACTTCGTAATTAATATTCAAGCCTTTTTCAATCCAATTTACATATCAATTCACCTTCATTGATCTTCCCTGAAGCTAACCATACATGCACAACGCGCCAAACCCACTTGATATGTTTACTAACGTGTTTTAACATTGATCAGATGACCCATATTTTTTTGGTTTTTATTTTCTTTTCTGATTTTTATATTTCATTGTTTTAAATTTCAAAAAATCATGGAAAATTTATTTTAAGTCCAAAAAATATGAAAAAATTATGAAAAATATTTTTGATTTTTCTCTTTCTGATTTTTAAATTTTTTACAATTTTATTTTGTGTTTTTATATTTTTTATAAATTTTCACTTTATTTGAATTATTTTAAATTTTTAAAAATACTTTTATGCATTTTTAAATTCTGAAAAAATTATGGAATGATCCAATGATATTGTGATAAATATTGATGACCTTATTTATTTTTTATTTCTGACTTTGTTATTTTTTTTTATCATTTTTGGTTTATTTTACCTATTTCTTTTAATTTTAAAAATAGTTTCTGACTTTAAAAAATTGCCAAAAAGTTTATAAAATTATTTGAGTCCTTTTCTGATATTTCTATGGTCTTACTTTTTATTTCTTGATTAATTTGAACATAGTTGATATTTTTATCATTTATTTCTATTTTAAAAACATTTTTAAAATTTTAAATTTATATATTAAATGTAATATTATTTTGTGATTATTTTCAGGCTGATCTTGGGTTGAATTTTTAATTTTGAACTTTGTTAACATCATAGGATCCATGATGTTGAGTCTAACTCCATAAAAATGGATGAATGATTTAATTAATAGTTTAATTAAAATTTAATACAAATGTGGTTTGTATTCTTTCCCTCCTGTCTTCATGTCATCCCTTTCTTATTGCACTAAGTGTTATTGGAGCATGATCTTTATATCATGTCTCAAAATAAATGGTGCATAGATTGCTATTGACTGGCCTCAAAATAGGTGCGACTTCTATATAAGTCCACTTACGATTGCTTAACATAGTGCTAAATTTTGTCCTGATTCGAATAAATGTCATTCGTGGCCCAAACTTATGTTTGCAAGCCCAAGTATGTTAATTTAATCCCTTTGATCCAATAACTTTAAGATTCATTGTGTGAGGGATTTGTTTCTACCAATCCTCTAATGGATCTACAATACTTTTGGTCAACGCGGATCACTTAAACATCGTTGATCATTAAATGGTACTTGTGAGGATTCCAAATGGATGATATACTTGACAAAAAGAAAATGCAACTTGTTGTGTGGAGTCTTTGGTTCTACCAATCCTCTAATGAATTCCAAATGCAAGTTTCAAGATGGTCATCTAACTTACCACTAATTATTAAATTGTTTTTACTTTATGTTTTTATTTTTTATGCTTTATGCACTATTTACTTTAAGCATTACATTTCATGCCATTTTTATTTTGCTCACTTGAGCATTTATATTCTTGTTATTTTCATTTTGCTCACTTGAGCTTTTATTTTTTCTTTTAATACACCTAATAATCAACATGAACCCTAAAAAAGGCTTTAATGATACTTGGACTATTTGGTTACTATCCTTGGCATTATGGAGCATTGGACTTCTTGGACTTAGGATTAGAGGCCTTGACCTATGTTGGAGACCTTGTGACCTTAATTGATATTTTGTCTGGAGCTCTTGAGGTTTACCTCAAGACATTGGGTAGTTTGTTTATTTTGTGTGTAGGTTATTGTGATTACATTCTTTACTTGTGTTGTACCCAAAAATTTGCCCTCTCATATTATCAAGATTTTCCTCACAAGACTCCTAGACTCAAGACAGGATTAGGGTTTGCTCAGCTCAAGACCTCCTCTTGCACTGATGACCTGGAATTAGGGTTTGAGTTTGCACAAGAATTTTTGGACCATCATTGCTTCCTATGACTTTCATACACCATCTTGGACCCCTAAGATTGCCCATACCAAGTTTCAAGCCTTGAATCACATTTTTGCCCAGTCAACCTAAAAATCAACTGTATTGGGGAAAAAGTCAACCATGGCCAATTTACAGTCAAACTTCATAATTTTTGATCAACAACAAAATTCTAGGCTCCTATGTACCATTTGATCAAGTTTGGACCACAACTCCTCAAGAAATTTGATCAGATCATCAAAAGGGCAAAATGGTCAAAATTAGGGTTTTGACTGAGAAAGGGAAATTTCTGATTTTTGACCTAGCCAATGACCAATTGAGTTCAAGCATGATTTCAAGGACTCAATAGAATCATCTTTACCTAATCACATAGTTCAAAGATCTCAAAAGCATAGGATTGACAGATGAATTTTCCAGTCAACTGATCAAAAGTCAACTGTACACTGAAAAGTCAAACTTTGACTTTTTGGTCAAAATCAAGTGCCAAGGGTCATAATTCATTAATATATGTCAAAATGTGAAACTTGTTGATCAAGAAACCTAATTTTGCAAATTAGGGTTTTAGTTTGAAAATTTTCATAACTTAGAATTTTTCTAAGTTATGGAAATTTCTTATTTTTTCCCAAAATTCCACAACTTTTTCACCATGATGCAATTGGATTCAAACAAAACTTCCAACATGAAAGTTGTAGTCTTCCATGAAATCTACAAATTTAATTCACAAAGTTTTCCCAAATAATGCTTGTATCTCAAGTTATGATTTTGTGAATAGGGGTCCATGAACTTTTTAACTTAGTGAAATTTTGCCCTGGTTTAGGCAGATTTTTGACCTAACTTCATGGCAACTTTTCACCTACTTCCAAGAAGAATCTCAAAATTCATTTCAAATATGGATCGTAGATCCTGTTACAAGCTTTCCAAAATGTCAAATAACTCTCCAAGATCATTTATGGTTAGGGAGAATCGAAGAAATGAAAACCGCAATTTGTCACTTTTTGTCCAAGGCATTTTTACAATGTTACAAGTTGAAAATCAGTTTCAAACATGCTTGTACTTGGTTTTACAGGTCCTAATACTTTCTAAACTCCATAATTGAATGCTAATTCAGTGGACAATGGCTTTATTTTGATCTTTGAAGCATTGCACATTGAATTAACCCAAAAATGGCATAAAGTTCACATTGCTACTTTGGTAAAGCTTGCTTTTTCCAACTTTGCAAATCTTGAGCCATGGACATAATATTTTGCTGCAAACAATATCCACAAATATTAGGAAACTTGTACCAACTATGTGCAGCTAGCAAGCAAGCCTGTACAGGCTTTGGCATTGTCACTTCCAACTTTTCTTCAAAAGTAAGAAACTTGCAAAAGTCAATACATCCCATCAATCTGATAAAGGCAAGCCTTGGCTTCATTTCAAACAACCTCGGAACATTGTAACAAGAAAGAAACACGAATTCATAACTTCTCAAACACCCTAAAACTCAAAAATACCATTTTCTGCCCAAACAGGGCATCTTCTGCAGAACCTTGGCCAAAACAATATTGGCTCGTGCGTTTTATTTTGAATCACTTCAAACACATTCCATACCTCACACCTAAGCTGTCCAAGCCTTTGTCCTGCAACTGTAACCTCTGTTTCAAGGATCACCATTTTTATTTTGAAGGTTTGCAGGTTGACTCGTGCAAGGAGTTTTAGCCATCTACAAGACAAGCTGAGCATTGGAGAAGCTTGAGGGAACTTCAAGGAATCTCACACGACCTTCAGGCCTCACTCAAAGTTCCCACATTGCCATATACAAACTCAACTGAACAAGGTATTTGTCAAGTTTCTATCTCTCTATTTAGGCATCCTTAAGCTTAGGTTTGTGAAGCAAAAATATAGTCCTCAACATGCTTAAGCTGTACATATGCATAGATTCCATTTATATTAACTGAGCTAAGAGTATTTGGATGTTGAACATGCTGCAAAAATTAGGTCAGAAATTAGGGCCATTAAAATTCTCCTTGATCTTTTAGAGTTAGGTCATATTTTTTATATAATTAGAATCGTGAGTTAACATGCTACAAGTTTCATGTTGCAAGATTTTGTTTTTATGCACGTATGCAAGAGATACAGGTTGAAGAGGAAACACGCGCGTTTGCTATCTGGAGGTCAGGGACGAAGTTGTCCTGGGCCAGGGCCTTGGGCCTATTTCTTTTCACACCCCCATTTTACTTTTGCACCCCCGGATTAATATTTTGTTATTTTTCATATTTTCTTGTTATTTTTATATTTTTGACTTTTATTATTTTTTTCTGAACATTAAAAAATCCCAAAAATATTTTCTTAATTTTTTGCATTTTATTTTATTATTTTTATTATTTTTATGGCATAAAAATAGTTTATTAGGTTAAATAGAATTTATTTTCTTAAATAAACTTGTAAATAATATTAAAATACCTAAATATTTTATTTTATTATATTATACACATAAAATATTATTTTCTCACATATTTTAATTTTAATATTTACACATAACATTATTATTATTTTTTCTTGTACATAAATGAATAAAAAGAATATTAGAAAACATATATTTTTCTTTTAATAAAAAATTAGGGTTTCCCCTTTTAAAAATAATAACATTATTTTTCTTATTTTTAGGACTTAAATATGTTATTTTCTCATACATAAAACAATTTCAAAAAAAAAACATTCTTGCATAATTACATTTAATTGCATATTTAAATAATTATTTATTTATTTATTGTACAATAAATTCAATTGGGTTGTAATAGTGAATTAGGGTTTTATTTTTGTGCAAATATCCCCATTCAAAACTTGTATCCCCCTTCCCATAATATTGTTGTAATAATTTAGATTTACTTTACGCAATTTATCGCATTATATGCATGTTTAGTAAAAACTAGGGTTTGTATGATAAGACAAAATCAAACAAATAGCATGACCTAATTCAAGAAAAAGATGCATGAAAAATGACAACACCTTGCACACAAGCACCCCTAGGGTTTCATCCACTTGGTTGCCTTAAAACATGGCCATGGTATGCATGCTAGGTATCTTGGCAAAACAATACAAACAAAAAGATCATAGTCCCTCAATGACGCTATCAAAAGGTTGCCTAAAAATAAATGATCTTAGTCCCTCAAACTTGCTAAGCTACTTGGCACCATTGCTATCATGGTAATATGATGACCCACGCCCGTCCCGTTTAACATCCAAAGATAGGGTTGTCTACTAAAACAATAGTAGGTCAACAATGTCAAAGGAATAAAAATGCACAAGAAAGACTTTTGAGTAGGGTAGATAACTCCTAGTTACTTGATCTCTTTCAAACAATCCTTGCTATTTTCAAACAAACACACACAATTTCAAAACATTTCCCAACAACTTTCAAAACATTAAAACATTTTTCAAAAGACAAACATCTTTGTATACATTCTTACAAATAAGAATCATTACAAAGATTTCCTAAACAAAGGCCTCTTTTTCAAAATATTTTCAAAACCACACAAAGCACCATTTCAACAATTAAAAAAGCAAAGCAAGTGATCTAAAACAAGTAACTAAGAGCCCATGGAAAACCATGGATGAAAAGGGTGCTAAAACCTTCCCTTTTCATAATCTACCCCCCGAACCCAAAAACAATCTTAAAGGTCTTTCCTGTTCTTTTTTACCTTTCCTTTTGGATAAAATAAAAGTCGGTGGCGACTCTTGCTAAACCGCGACATTTGCGAACACAAACGCAAAACCTTCAAGTCAGTTCTCCCACCGTATTACAGAACTGGCGACTCTGCTGGGGAAATCTATAAAAGTGGGGTTACCTTAGGGTTTTAGATCACCTTTACATGCTTATCTTGCTTGACTTGTTTGCTTTATACTTTGGTTCTATTGTTTGGGCTTGAATCCTCTACCTGGATTTGGGAAACATTCATAGGTAAATAGCAATACATTGTGGAAACTGTGCGGGGTATACCAACATGGTCTAAGAAATAGCTATATTAGTGCGACATATTTGTGGGTACCAGTAGCCTTTGAGTCAATCAAAGAGAATATGGGACCGCTGAGTGATGTCATGAAGCACTAATGGACTTTTAGAACCTTTACTTGACCAACTTGGCCTTTTAGGATGTAGTGAGATGACCGGCTTTGGTGAAGTCCGAAGTTGGTAGATACTCGATACTACACTCATTGAGGGTTGGTTCCTTGGAATATTTCGGTCGCCAGTAAAGAGGCTGAATTGAAACAATGAACAAGGAAACAACCCAGTGATATTGAGCTCCTTAGGACTCGGTTACTATCTCTAGGACAGGTTGAGCCAACTAAACTTCAAGAGGGTACTTACCTATGAAACCCCATGCAAGCTTAAACTAGGAACTTGTGTGATTTGTTTGTACATATATATACTTGTGCATAACATCATGGACATCATGAAGCATCATATGCATCCACTAACCATTTCAAGGATTTTGGATCTTCATCTTTGTTCCTATTTTGTAGGTTATGGATTTACTTCGCAGGAAAATTATCCAAGTCAACCTTGTAAGAATTCCTCCACAACTCAAGGAGTTATCTTCAAGGATTCCTGAGAATTCTCCATTCACCGAGAGGCATGGTTGTCTTCTCAACTTAGTCACCGCCAACACTGAGGAGGATATGCTGAAAGTTCTCTTCCAGTTCTTTGACCCTTTGCATCATTGCTTCACATTTCCTGACTACCAACTTGTGCCTACTTTGGAGGAATTTTCTCAACTCCTGAGGATTCCTATTCTCAATCAACTACCCTTCAACGGTACGAAAAGAGATCCAAAGCCAGAAGAGATTGCTCAAGCCTTACACTTGCACTCATCTGATGTCACAACACATTGGGAAACTAGAAGTGGTGTCAAAGGCTTCTTGTTGAAGTTTCTGTTTGAGAAGGCCTAAAGTTGCTGGAATTCTCTAGAATTACAAGCTTTTGAGGAGATTGTAGCTCTTCTCATCTATGGGATGGTCTTGTTCCCTAACCCTGACCAACTTATAGATGTGAGTGCTGTCAAAATCTTCATGGCTCGCAACCCGGTGCCTACATTGCTTGGGGATATCCTCCATTCTTTTCACACTCGAACAACGAGGAAAAAAGGTGTTCTCATGTGTTGCACTCCTCTACTGGCAAGATGGTTTATTTCTCATCTTCCCCAATCAGTCTTGAAGAATGAACAAGGTTTGAGGTGGTCACAATGATTGATGACTCTTACACATTCAAATATTCATTGGTGTTCTCGATCAAAAGAGAATGTTATCATCATTGACCATTGTGGGGAATTCCCTAATGTCCCTCTACTTGGAATTAGGGGAGGCATCACCTACAACCCTTGCTTGGCTCAGAGACAGTTTGGTTATGCCCAAAGGGATGGCCCACATGACATGCTGATTCAAGGTTTGGTATTTGACTTCGACAATAACAAACAAGGACTCCGACAAAGGTTCATCCGAGCTTGGAGGATGCCCAACAAGGTAGATAGTAAGACCTTGGGACACAAGAATTCCATCCCTCTTGAGCCTTACCTCAAGTGGGTACGAACCCGCGCCCAAAGTCTTATGATGCCTTACCCCTACATTCTCCCTGTGATTATAGAGCCTGTTATGGAAGGAGAGCTTCCATACACCCTCCTACATCCTGACATGCCAACATCACTCGAAGATTTGCAAAGGAGTTAGATACAGCTCAAGGGAGAGCGCGATACTTTTGAAGCCCAATTCTACGCAAGCGAGAAGAAGGTTTTGGAACTCACTCGTCAACTTCACGAAGAGCAGACTCTCAACACCTACATTGCACCAAAGAGGATGTGCAACATCTTCTTATTAGAATTTTGTATTATTTTGCCCATGGGAAATTGATGTACTAACAAATTCTATCTTATTAATATGACGTGTGTTTCTTTTTGTTTAAAAACAAATTTGAATTTCTGAATCCTTGAAAGCATTACATGAATACATATCATTCATCATACGTATAAACAGGTCTTCACACCAAGTTTCCTCATCTCTCTGCTGTTTATTTCAGCAAGATGGATATTGAACAAACTGTCAAAGATTTGCAAGCCTAGAATTCACAATTTCAACAGCTACTTCTGACCTTGGCCAAGGGGCAGGAGGAGCTCAAGACTCTACTAGAGAAAGAGAAAGAGAAAAAGAAGAAGAAGAGAGCTAGTGTGGTTCTCATGGGAAGAAGGTTTGAAGGACAAGCCAGACGGACTTTGGAATTCCCATCAACATCTGATGAAGGGGTAGGAAAAGGAAAAGGAGTTGCAGTACCATCTGATTCTGAGGAAGAAGAAGAAGAAGAGGATGAGGACTATTCTGAATAACAGTACCCTCCAGCCGATGACAAATACAAGAACCTGGAAGAACGTCTAGCTGCTATGGAGATACAGAGAGTGCCTGGGCTGGACTTTGAGGAGTTAGGGTTGGTATCTAGAATTGTTATCCCTCCCAAATTTAAAGTACCTCTGTTTTCTAAGTATGATGGGGTGTCTTGTCCCAAGATGACCCTACGATCTTATGTTAGGAAAATTCAACCACATTCTTCTGACAAAGACCTGTGGGTCCATTTTTTCCAGGACAGTTTATCAGGGACGTAGTTGGATTGGTTCTACCAATTGGAGAGGTCTGATGTGCATAATTGGGAAGATTTGGCGGCCGCATTCTATAAACAGTATCAATACAATGCCAACTTGGCGCCAACTCGTACTCAGCTACAGAGTATGGCTATGGCTACCAATGAGGGTTTCAAAGACTACGCCCAAAAGTGGAGGGATTTGGCCGGAAGGGTGCAACCACCATTATCTGAAAGAGAGCTTGTGGACATGTTCTTAGGGACTCTATCAGGTCCTTTCTTTAATCATATGATAGGGATCTCCTATGCAGGTTTCACTGAGTTGATTTTAACAGGCAAAAGAGTGGAGGCCGGTATTAGAAGCGGGAAAATTCAGAAAGATGCATCTACCTCTGCTGCTGCAAAAAAGCCCTTCACTGGAAAAAAGGAAGTGTCAACTATCTATGCCCAGAGAAATCAGGGAAGAATTGAAAGATGACCAACTGTGGGGGCCGTTATGATTCAAAAGTCTGCCTCAGACCAACCGAGAAACAACCAACTGAGGAATGATCAGTCGAGGAATAACCAACAAAGGGTGGAAAGGCCTGTAAGGAAATTCACCAAGATAAACACGACTCTTGCTCAAGTCTTACTCCATATCTTGAAGTTGAACCTGGCCATGCTAAAAGAGGCCCCTAAAAACCCTAACACTTCATCTCCACACTACCATCCCAACGCCAGATGCGCGTACCACTCAGAAAGCCTGAGGCACGACACCAACAACTGTTGGGCCCTGAAGAATAAGATACAAGATCTGATTGACGCAAAGGAAGTTGTATTTGAAGCTCCTGAAAAGCCGAATGTAATCTCCGCCCCGATGCCTAGACATGGGCACAATGCCAATGCTGTGGAAGAGGATTTGTTTGTTTCTGTTGTGGATGAACTGTCAACTACTCTCCTAACCATCAAGTTGAATTTGTTGAAGGCTGGGGTGTTCCCAGGTTGTGACCAAGATTGCCGTGCTTGCCTGTCCTCTCCATTTGACTGTCCTCTATTGAAGAAAGGAATCCAAAAATTGATTGATAACAAGGAATTTTTTTTTAAGAATGCTCCTGTCTCACCCATTCCAGTTCCAAAAGTTTCAATAATAACCATATACGCCAATCCTTCCAGGGTTCCTAAAAAACCCGTTAGGATTACATCTGCTTCGGTGACTACTCCGTTGAAGATAATAATGCCCGGACCAACCACATACAAATCCGACAAAATGGTACCATGGAACTATGGTGGAGAAATCTACTACCATGGTGTCAAACAGATTGAACAGACCATTGAAGAAGAAAGCTCTGAGGAAGATAATCCTGACATCAGTAACATTGCTGGACCAACCAAAATTACTCGTAGTGGGAGAATCTTTTCTCCAGAGATTGCTCCTCCAACAGCAGTCTTTGGACCCGCGGCCATCCCAAAGATTACCCCTGTAACTGTACCTGCAAGTGTACCCGCCAACAATGACAATGCAATTCCCATCCCTATTTCCGATGCTGAAAAGAAAGGAAAGAATATTCAAGAGGAGTCTGTCTTGACGAAGGCTCAATCATTAGTCATTCCTGAAACATCCCAGAAAGAGGTGGAAGAGATTCTGAGGATTATTAAGAAAAGTGATTACAATGTTGTTGAACAACTGGGGCAGACCCCTTCCAAAATACCTATGTTAGCCCTGTTGCTGTGCTCTGAGGCACATGCTAAAGCTTTGGTCAAGTTTTTGAAGACGGCCCTCGTGCCACAAGAAACCTCGGCTGATCAATTCCAGGAATGTGTGGCCAGCTTTACAGCTGACAATGGCCTGGGATTTTCCGATGCAGACTTGACCTCCAAAGGGAGAAAACATAATGACGCGCTACATGTCTCGGTGGAGTGTAGGGGAACCACCATAGCTCATGTTTTGGTTGATACTGGGTCGTCTCTAAATGTCTTGCCGAAGAAAGCCTTGGATAGGTTGGATTGTGAAGGCCTAACCCTGAAATCCAGCAATATAATTGTGAGAGCCTTTAACAGTTCTAAGAGGATGGTCCATGGAGAGGTGGACATCCCGATCAAGGTGGGTACCCAGACGTTCAATTCAACATTCTACGTGATGGATATCCGTCCTTCCTATTCTTGCATGTTGGGAAGACCTTGGATCCACCATGCTGGAGCTGTCACTTCTACTCTGCATCAAAAGCTCAAGTACCCTGTCCAAGGGAAAATTATAACTGTTCATGGCAAAGAGGAATACATGATCAGTCATCTTAATTCTTTCCGCTATGTGGAATTAGATGGCGAATTCATAGATACCCCTTTCCAACACTTCGAAGAGTTCTCTAAGGAGATAGCGGCGACCAAGACAATGTCCTTTGTACCAACAGTTACCAGACCTCCGCCTCGGATGTCGTCTCTCAAGGATGCTAGGGCCGTTGTGGAAGAAGGCGGATCCACAATCTGGGGGCACCTTCCCGACATTCCTTTCAAATCAGATAAATTCGGCTTGGGATTTACTTCGGCCGGTCAGAAGGTTGTGCGCCGCTCCCGTGCCGGAGGGCCACCTGTGAAGATCAGCCACCGAGGGGTTAATGCGTTAGAGGATAGTGAAGAAGAGGGCAAATTGGAAGACTGGATTTTCCCTACTGTTGACGGAGGACTGTGCAACTGGGAAGCAAAAGACTTTGTTCCGATTACTTTCATACCGCAGTAGTTTATCTTTTCCATTTCTGTTGGACTGTAATAATTCACAAACAATTCGTACTTTTCCAACCATGTGTCTTACCCGAGGCACATAGGTCCATTTGTAAGGGTCTTTATCTTCATTTCATATTTCATTTTAATGAATCATGGACGCTTTTCATATTTAAACACTTTTTGCTCATTGTCTTTCTTTTACATTTTGTTGTTTTAAGATGGCTATCCCTTACACACACGCACACTCACAAATGCAGGTACCCTTCCATTCTAGAGCCCATGGGTAACGATACTGCTATAGCCTTTAGTGACTCTGAAGATCTGATCAACCAAGCCGAATACGAAGGTGAGGAAGATTGTGAGGTGCCAGGGGAATTGTCCAGACTTCTACAACAAGAGGAAAGAGCAATTCAGCCTCATGAATAGAAGTTGGATATAATCAACTTGGGTACTGAGGATGATAAGAAGGAAATCAAGATAGGTGCCAATCTAGAGCCGAGTGTCAAGGAGCGCCTAATTCAGCTACTAAATGATTATGTTGAGATCTTCGCCTGGTCATACGAAGACATGCCGGGACTCGATACAGACATTGTGGTACACTGTCTCCCTACAAGAGAAGACTGTCCACCAGTGAAACAGAAAGTCCGCCGTATGAGACCTGACATGTCAGAGAAGATCAAAGCAGAAGTTATAAAGCAGTTCAATGTAGGATTTCTGGCTGTTACTTCCTATCCTCAATGGGTTGCTAACATTGTACCTGTGCCTAAGAAGGACGGAAAAGGGAGAATGTGCGTGGATTATAGAGATTTAAACAGGGCCAGCCCTAAAGATGACTTTCCTCTTCCGCACATTGACATCCTGGTTGACAACACAGCTCAGCACAAAGTATTTTCTTTCATGGACGGATTCTCAGGCTATAATCAGATCAAAATGGCACCTGAGGACATGGAGAAAACTACTTTTGTCACACAGTGGGGTACGTTCTGCTACAAAGTGATGCCATTCGGACTGAAGAATGCCGGGGAAACCTATCAATGCGCCATGGTATCTTTGTTTCATGATATGATACATCATGAGATAGAGGTCTACGTAGATAACATGATAGCCTGATCACAAACTGAAGAAGAACACCTTGATCACTTGAAAAAGCTGTTTGTCAGGTTAAAGGAGTACAAGCTCAGACTGAACCCAAACAAGTGTACATTCGGAGTCCGGTTCGGTAAACTCTTGGGTTTCATTGTCAGCAACAAAGGCATCGAGGTTGATCCTTCCAAAGTCAAAGCTATACAATAAATGCCCGCTCCTCGCACTGAGAAGGAGGTCAGAGGTTTCTTGGGACGCCTAAACTACATTGCAAGGTTCATTTCTCACCTAACATCTACATGTGAACCAATCTTCAAGCTGTTGAAGAAAGATCAGGTAGTTAAATGGAATGATGACTGTCAAATTGCTTTCGATAAAATCAAGGAGTATTTGCTAGAACCTCCTATCTTGATGACACCCATCGAAGGAAGACTGCTAATCATGTATCTGACCGTCCTAGAGAATTCAATGGGGTGCGTACTGGGCCAACATGACAAGTCTGGCCGAAAAGAGCATGCCATTTATTACCTTAGCAAAAAGTTTACCGACTGTGAGACCCGCTACTCACTGATCGAGAAAACTTGTTGCACTTTGGTATGGGTTGCTCGCCGGCTAAGGCAGTACATGTTGACTCATACCACTTTGCTGATATCTAAGATGGATCCGATCAAGTGCATCTTTGAGAAGCCTGCTTTGTCTGGAAGAATAGCTAGATGGCAGATGATCCTAACGGAATACGATATACACTACACGACCCAAAAAGCTATAAAGGGGAGTGTGCTAGCTGACCATCTGGCTCATCAAGCTGTCGAAGATTACCAATCCATGAAGTTCGACTTTCCTGACGAGGACATCATGACATTGGACAACATTGAAGAGAACAGACCATATGACTGACCTGAACAAGGATCCCGATGGACCCTGTACTTTGATGGGGCCTCCAATGCACTTAGAAACGGTATCGGCGCGGTACTCATTTCCCCGGAAGGTTGCCATACTCCTTTCACAACCAGACTTTGCTTCAACTGTACGAACAACATGGCAGAGTATGAAGCTTGCATCTTTGGACTCAAGGCTGCCATAGACTTGGGAATCAAATCCTTGATTGTGTTTGGGGACTCAGCTTTGGTCATCAGTCATATCAAAGGAGAGTGGGATACTAAACATCCAAACCTCATCCCTTACAAAGAACATGTCTTGACATTGTTACCACATTTCGAGCAGATTACCTTCGAGCACTTCCTGCGAGAAGAAAATTAGCTAGCAGATGCACTAGCTACAATGTCATCCATGTTTAAACTTAACTGGGATAATGAGGCTCCCCAAATTACCATTGAACAGATGGACGAACCGACACATTGTCACGAGATTAATACCGAAGAAGTAGTGGACCAACCATGATTTCATGAAGTCAAAAGGTATCTCGAGGCGCAAGAATACCCTGAAGGAGCTTCAGTCAATGACAAAAAGTCCTTAAGGAGATTCTCGGCAAAGTTCTTCTTGAGCAATGGCATCCTATACAAGCGCAATCATGATTCTATTATGCTTCGTTGTGTGGACAAAGCTGAAGCTGAAAGAATTGTGGTTGAATTGCATGAAGGTACCTTCGGCACTAACTCTAGCGGGCATACGATGGCTAAGAAGATTCTACGGGCGGGATATTATTGGTCTACCATGGAAGCTGACTGCTATAAACACTCCCACACTTGTCACAAATGTCAAATCTATGCAGACAAGGTGCATATGCCTCCTGTCCCCCTAAATGTTTTAACAGCTCCTTGGCCATTCGCTATGTGGGGAATCGACATGATTGGAGAGATCAAGCCTACAACATCCAATGGACATCGCTTCATTCTGGTGGCCATTGACTATTTCACCAAGTGGGTTAAAGCAGCTTCCTTCGCATCCGTTACTAAGAATGTTGTAGACCGCTTCATCAAGCAGAACCTTATTTGCCGGTACGGTATCCCCGAAAGGATCATCACTGACAACGGTACAAACCTTAACAATACTATGATCACTGTTTTGTGCGAGCAGTTCAAAATTCAACTTCACAATTCATCTCCCTACCGGCCAAAGATGAACGGTGCTGTCGAAGCTGCTAACAAAAATATCAAGAAGATCATACAAAAGATGACAGTCACATACAAGGACTGGCATGAGATGCTACTGTTTTCTCTTCACGGGTAGCGTACCATGGCACGCACATCAACTGGGGAAATGCCATATTCCTTGGTATATGGCATGGAAGTTGTTTTACCTATCGAGGTTCAGATTCCCTCCTTGAGAATCATAAAAGATGCTAGTTTTAGTGAAGACGATTGGATTCAGATCCGGCTTGATCAACTTAACTTTATTGATGAAAAGAGACTTACCGTTGTTTGTCATGGTCAGACGTATCAAAAATGAATGATCAAGGCTTTCAACAAGAAAGTCAGACGCCAGACATATCAAGTCGGGGATCTAGTAATCAACCGCATCATCTTGCCACAAAGTGATCCCAGGGGCAAATGGACTCCTACCTATGAAGGACCATTTGTAATCAAGAACATCTTTTCTGGCGGGGCAATGATCTTAACCACCATGGACGGTGACGACCCGCTAGGTTGACACACCTAGGCAAAAAAAAAGGGCATCCCAGTGAATCAAAAACCCGAAAGGGCGGTTCAGGCAAAAATTAGGGATAAATAAAAAAAATCTGTACACCCGGCAAGTTGAAAACCCAAAAGGGCGACTTGGGCAAAAAAGGGTTTCCCGGTGGACTGAAAACCCAAAAGGGCGGTCCAGACAAAAGTTAGGGAATTAAAGCGTATGACTATGTCTCGTCGGATCACTTTAAGGACAATCTCTTCATTGACAAATCTGGAGCTTCTGATCAACTCAGTCATCTTCGGACAAAGCAATGGATGGACAAGATATTCAGAGTTACGAAGGCTATAGCGGAATGGGAACCCCATGGGTTTTTTTTACACACATAGCTATCTTTCTTTGTATACAATTTTCTTACTTTTATGACACCGTCCTCTTACTAGGATGTCTGTCTCCTTTGTACAAAAGACTTATTCAAAGTAAATACAAAGATGTCTCTTTCAAAGTACAGAAAATTGCTTGTCTTTTTCTTTTACGCTTGTGTTTTTTTTTGCAAAAGCGTCCAATGATTCATTGATGAACATATGCATTTGAACATAATTACTGTTTACAAATAAACAGGATGGAAAAGGACAATTACTGACAGACTGAAAGGATAGGAAAACCTCTTTAGACTACTCCAAGAGAAATCCCCTGCAGTACATCATCTAGATCCTCAGTGGAGCTAAACCTTGAAATACATATCCACAACAGAGTTAAATTTCAATCCTTAATTCCCATCAGAGTTAAGTATTTAAACTCCCAATCCCCAGCGGAGCAAAAACTTTGAGTTACAGATCCCCAGCGAAGCTGAAACCTTCTTCCCCAGTCAAGTCAAAACTTCTAATCCCCAGCGGAAACCATCCATTTTTCCCAGCAGGTTATCTTGAAAGCCTGGAAATCAACCAGATAACAGTTAATTTTTGTCTATCCCCAACCTAGGATAACTTCCCAGTAGAGTGACAAACGGCCGAAAACTCCTGAACTTACTCCCCAGTAGTAAGCCTTCTTCCTCATAGAGTTTTTACTCCCCAACAGAATGAAGATTCTCATTCTTGAATCCCCAGTAAAGTTGACAGGGTCTTCATCACTCCCCAGGATGAAGTCACCAAAGTTTTCATTACTCCTCAACAGAATGAAGATTCTCATTCTTAATTCCCCACAGAAATCATCAGAGCTTCCCCTATTCCCTAGCCGAGTAAAGATTCCCATTGCCTAATCCCCAGTATAAGTCTTCAAAGTTCTTTGGATTTCCCAAGCTGATTTCTCAAGCAGTTTGGCGTTACTCTCACAACAGGATTTTTTGTCAATACTCCAACTTCAAGACATGAAGGATCCTCACATCCCCACAGAAGTTGTTAAGGATTTTTTAATCTCCAATAGTCACCAATGATTTCTCATCCTCAGCAATCAATGATTTTGAATCACCAGCAGCAGTCAAGGATTTATTTTCCCCGTAGCAGTCAAGGGTTTTATCATCCCCAGAAGTCAAGGATTTATTTTCCTCAGCAGTACAGCAAATCAGCTTACATGCGCATACATTACATTCATATATCATAAACATTGATAAAACACATTTATTTCATGCAACATAATTTTGTGTTTCAACTAACATTTTACCATTTTCAGGATAAGATTAACAAGCTACCATTAACAGTATATGTTGTACCCCAAAATTTGCCCTCCCATATTCTTCAAGATTTGCCAAGTCAAGCTTCAAAATTCCCCAAGGGTTGCACAATGCAAAGGTCTCCTATACAGTCAAGATTAGGGTTTTGAGTCTGATCAAGAAAATGAAGTTTCCAAAGGTCCAATCAAGTCTCATATGCCTACAAATATGTTCAAGTATCCTCATATCAAGTTTCAAGACATTCAGCACAAAATTGCACAGTCAAAACCCTAATTGCACTACAGTCGACTGTAGGGGCAAAATGGTCATTTGACAGTCAAAAAGTTCAAATTTTTGGTTAATATATCATTTTGAAGCCACAAACATCATTTGATCAATGCTTGATTATGATTCTCAAAATTTGACTCAGAAATCATCAAGATGCAAAAGTTTCCTTATTTGGACAGCTGAAAAAGTCAACTGAAATTGACCAGGGCATAACTTTCACATGGATTATCAGAAAAATTCCATCCAAAGCTCATTTTGAAGAGAAAGACATTTCCTACAACTCATCTTCATACTTCAAGTCCAAGAAATGCTCTCACAAAAAGTTATCAATTTCAACATTATAGGTCATTTTCAAAAGTCAACAAAAAGGGACTTTAAGTCAAAGGCCATAACTTGATATTGGTAAATCAAAATGACATGGGACCAAAGACATTGGTTAGAGGACTCAAAGACCTTTCCAAAATGTCCAAGAACATGAGAAAAGCTTAAAAATTGAGCAAGTTATGCCTTGTGGAAGTTGGGAAATTTTGGATATTTTGAAAAGTCAACATTGATTCAAATGACCTAAAATTGCTAATGGGCCCATTTTTCTTCCATAATTCATCATCCATGACATGTGCACGACCACTTGGCCCAAAGGGAAGTATTTTCTCATTTTTTATTTATTTATTTGAATTTTTATTTATATTAATTCATTTAAATCAGTTAAATATGTGAAAAATATTTAATTTAACCTAACAAATCTTTTTATACATGTTTTGGCCTCAAGATTTCGTGTATATGCAGATAAGGAAAGATTTGGAGAGATTGGCATGATTGAGAACAAAGAACACATGGAAAAAGATTTAAAAAGATCCTTAAGAATCAAATTTTCAAAAGCCATGAATGCATTGGATTTGTGCTATTTTTCTTAACCTAATAGACTCACTACATATGCTAGAACACAACCCTAATCAGGATACACACTAAGCTGCGCAAGAAAGCTCTTCACAAACTTGAAAAAATTGTCCAAAAACTCAATTCTGAAAACAGCCTTCCAGGACGATTCAGGTCTCAATTCTTGTTCCATTAGTTTCCTTGGAGATTACTGAACATATTCCAATCAAAAGCATTCACTCAAACTCCAAGAATCGGTATATAGGGTTCAAACTGTTTCGAAAAAAACTCATAATCGTGCATCATGATTTAAGCATCTTTTGTAACTTTTATTCATTGATTCATGATTATTATCTTGTCCTGAAACTAACCAATGCATTTAATTGCGTTTTTATGCTGTATACACGATTTCACCATGTTTGAATTTTAGGGTTTACAGAGCTTCAGATTGGGGGTTTTTGACTGGAGAAAAATTGGTCTTCAAGACCCATACCATTAGATTCAGCAGGCTTGAACGATCACAAACCACCCATCGCGCCTAATTTATTGACCCTCTAAGACCTATTCGCTATTTTCCCAAAACTGGCTTAAGAAAACGCGTATAAAACCGTTGCCTCATGTTTTTGTATTTCAGGGATGGTGAAGACGATGACGTCGTGGCTGCCAACGATTGGCAGGTTTAAAATTCGCGCGTGTTTGTGGTCACTAACGTTTCTTTCTTTTATATCATTTGTTTGTTTATTATATGTCAAACGCGTTAGTTGGCACAGTTGGTTAGAGAAAGCATTGGCAATGTATATGACCTGGGTTCGAGCCCCAGGTCTACGTTATGTCCATATTATTTTGCAATATATGTTCATATGCAATTTCCAGGTTGGAGCATAACATACGCCCTCCAGATCAAACCATTCACAAGGCCAGGGAGATCAGATCAACAGTTCAGATCCCATGAATATGATGCATCTTGGTCAACGCTCTGCACATGAGTGAAAAGTCCACAAGGCCATGGATTGAATTGGCCTCAAATTTGCTTGGATTTAACCTCCTATTTGGGGACTACCACCCCCCAAGGTTTGCATAATTTTTGTTTTCTTTATTTTTAATTCTATTTTTATTTTAATTATTACTTGTTTAATTAATATATTATTTTTACAAAATATAAAAAACATCAAAAAAAATCAGAAAAAGAGCAAGATATAATAAGTATTTTATTTTAATTATTTTCATAAACAAATTGTATATAATTGAATTTAGTATAAATTAGGGTTTAATTTTAATACTTTTAATAAAAAAATCTAAAAAGAAGTAGAATTAGGTTTAATTAATGTTTTTATTCCTTTTTAATTTTTCTTTCTTATAATAATATTTATTTATTTTATTTATTTTTATAATTAAATTTGCATGAAAATAACTTAGGGTTAATTTAGGTTTAATTCTAATGTTTTTTTTAATAAATTAAAAATAAAATAGAATTAGGGTTAGTAGTTAATTTTAATTAATTATTTCTTTTTCTCATTAAATTCCTAAAATACTAAAAAACACAAAAACAAGTTCTTTCTTTTTTAACTCCGTTATTAATTTAATTTGGCAAAAAGGGTCCAACGCCCTCGTTCCGATTTAATTCTTATTTCGCATATTTATTTTATTTTTCTTAAATAATTATGTATCTCTCCCGAAGCCTTGTAATTACTTCTCGCACTTTCAATTTATTTATTTTTCTGTCAAATCGGGTCCTGGTTAATTTTGGCGATGTGGACCCGCGCCATTTGTAATAGCTTTAGATTTATTTTCCTCGCAACTTTTAACTGTTAAACAAAGCATGAAAGACTGTATGGACATAAATAAAAACAAGCGTAGCACCCCGATAACATGACAAGATAAATGAAAATGAAAACGACACACGAATCGCACACACCACCCCTAGGGTACGCCTCACTGTTGCCTTGCCTCGAAAGGTGATCGTCGAGTAGAGGATGTCTTAGTAAGTCCTCATGATCCGGGAACCTGGCATGAGGGTAGCTTCTAAGGTGTCTTCCCATTGCTCTGGTGATCACCATGTCCCGAACCTCGAATTGACCCGAACACCTCCAACGGTGGTGCTACCTACCTCTCAATGGTGGGATAGCACTACTTTAAGGACATTTACACAGACGAATTCCTTAGGGTAGGTAGACGACTCTAGATATTTGCTCTAAATTCAAAACAAATTCAAAAAATACTTTTCACACCGACACCTTTTCAAAAAGCTTTCAAAAGCAAATTTTTCAAACACTCTTGAGGACCGATACAAGAGTCGAACTGGAATTTTCAAAGAAACTTTTTAAAACCCACAATTGAAAAGCAAACAAACCATTTTTGAAAACACAAATGAGCAAGTATCTAAGAGCCCATGGATAACCATGGATAGAAAGGGTGCTAATACCTTCCCTTTCTATAATCTACCTCCCGAACCGAGAGCAATCTCTTTAAGGAATTTTTCTGTGCTTTTGTCCTTTCCATTTGGAGAAAATAAAAAACGGTGGCGACTCTTGCTTCCGCGACATTTCGCGAACCAGCATTAAACAGTCAGTTCCAGATCCACCGATCACAGAACTGGCGACTCTGCTGGGGATAAATTATAAAGTGGGGTGTACCTTAGGGTTAAGATCACTGTGTTTTCAATTGTCTTCTTTGCTTGCTTTATTATTGTGGGTTGCTTGGGAGTTCTATAGATCCTAACCTGGATCTGGGGGATACCTTCTTAGAAAGTAGCAACAAGGCTGTGAGGGAACTATGCGGGGTATACCGACATGGTTGAAACAGTCTGCTACGTTGATGTGGCACTTTGGTGTGTACCAGTAACCCTTGAGTTCAGTCAAGGAGAGTACGGGGCCTCCGCGTGGTGTCGTGAAGCATCAACAGACCTTAGGAACCTTAATTGAACTATCTTGGCCTCTTTAGGGTAGTGAGATAACTGACTTTGGTGCAGTCCGAGGTTGGTTGATACTCGATACTACACTCAATTGAGGGTTGCTTTCCTGGAATATTTCGGTCGCCAGTTCAGTGGCTAAATCGAAACGATGAACAATAAAAGCAATCCCGTGATATTGGGAACCTTAGAACCCGGTTACTTTGATTAGGACAGGTTGAACCCACCAACTTCAAGAGGGTACTACCCAGACCCCATGCTGGCCTTAAACCCTAAGGGCTTGTCTTGTGTGCCTTGTGTGCCTTACATGTCTGTTTTTGTAAATATCTGTGGTGTGTTTAATCATAGCATCATGACATCATCCAGCATCATATGCATTGACTAACCATTTCAGGGGTTCGAATTTTCATCTTTGTTCTTGTTTTGTAGGACATGGAAACTGTTCGTAGAAAGACAATTCAAATCAGTCTTGTAAGGATCCCTCCTCAGCTTAAGGAGCTTATATCCCGGATTCCTGAGAACTCTTCATTCAGTGAAAGACATGGAAGCCTCATCAGCTTGGTCAATACCCACATTGAGGAAGATATGATAAAGGTCCTGTTCCAATTCTTTGACCCTCTGCATCACTGTTTCACCTTCTTGGACTATCAGTTGGTACCTACATTGGAGGAGTTCTCCCGGCTCCTGAAGATCCCTATCCTTGATCAGCTACCCTTCAACGGTACAGAAAAGGAACCTAAGCTTGAAGAGATTACTAAAGCCTTGCACCTACAGTCATCTGACCTCAAGGGACATTGGGAAGTCAGAAGTGGTATCAAAGGGTTCTTAGCCAGGTTTCTGTTTGAAAAGGCCCTTGAATGTTGGAACTCCCTTGACTTGCAAGCTTTTGAAGAAGTGGTAGCCCTCCTTGTCTATGGTCTGGTGTTGTTCCCTAACCCAGATCAGCTTATTGATATCAGTGCTGTCCAGATCTTTATGGCCAGGAATCCTATACCTACATTGCTGGGGGACATCCTTCACTCATGTTACACTCGAACCATGAGGAAAAGAGGTGTCCTTATGTGTTGCACTCCTCTCCTGGGAAGGTGGTTTATTTCGCACCTTCCACGATCAGTCCTGAAGAATGAGCGGGGTTTAAGGTGGTCACAACGGTGGATGACTCTTACGCATGCAGATATACATTGGTGCCCTAGGTCCAGAGAAGATGTCACTATCATTGACCGTTGCGGGGAGTACCCTAATGTTCCTTTACTTGGAATCAGAGGAGGTATTACTTATAGCCCATGCCTGGCTTGGAGACAGTTTGGTTATGCTCGGAGGGATGGTCCTCATGACATGCTAATTCCTGACATAGTTTTTGACTTTGACAACGATACTCAAGGACTTCGCCAGAGATTTATCAGAGCTTGGAGGATGCCAAGTAGGATAGACAGCAAGACACTGGGGCACAGGAACTCCATCCCTTTGGAGCCTTATCTCAAGTGGGTACGCGCCCGCTCTCAGAAGTTAGTGATGCCTTATCCTCACATGCTCCCTGTGATCAAGGAACCAGTCTTGGAAGGAGAAATGTCCTACACTATTCAGCACCCTGATATGCCCACATCCTGGGAAGAGATGCAGAAGAGCTGGATCCAGCTTAAGGAAGAAAGGAATTCTCTTGAGACTAGTCTACATGCCAGTGAAAAGAAGGTCTTGGAACTCACCCGTCTGTTGCATGAGGAGAGGAACCTCAACACTTACATAGCTCCAAAGAGGATGCGCAGTGTATTTTGGGATTGATTTGATTTTTGTATTATTTTGCCCATGAGGCTTTGATGTACTAAACGGTTATTTCCTTAATGATAACGTGTGTTCCTTTTTTTCTACAACAAAGTTGAATTTTCGAACCCTTGAATGCATTGCATAAACACATATCATACATCATGTGCATAGCAGGTTCTTCCTCTTTTCAGGTTGCTTACAGTTCTTCGCTGTTTATTTCAGCATCATGAATCCCGACTCTGCATCAACTGAGACATCAATCAAGGCTCTTCAGGCGCAGAATGCGCAGTTTCAGGAATTGATCAAGGGTCTGGCTCAGGGCCAAGAAGAACTGAAGGCCATGCTTCTGAAAAAGGAAAAGAAGAAGAAGAGAAGAACTGTTCTGTTCAACTCGGTCCGAAGGTTTGGCAATACTCTGCAGCATGAAGAGGCTGGTTCTTCTGTTGGCAGGAGCCCTCCTCAGGCAGAAGTAAAGGTCCCTAGTCCGGTAGTCTCCGACAACGAGACTGATTTTGATGAAGAGCAGTACCCTCCTGCAGAAGACAGATACAAGCAACTGGAGGACAGGTTGAAAGCTATGGAGGTTCAACAGGTACCTGGGCTGGATTTCGGAGATCTGGGTTTGTCAACTGGTGTGATCATCCCTCACAAGTTCAAAGCACCATCCTTCTCCAAGTATGACGGGGCGTCTTGTCCCAAGCTGCATTTAAGGTCCTATGTTCGGAAAATTCAACCGTACTCTGCGGATAAGAATTTGTGGATCCACTTCTTCCAGGAGAGTCTTTCAGGGACTCATCTCGAATGGTTCTATCAGCTGGATGGGACCAAGGTTCGTAACTGGGAGGAGTTGGCTACTGCTTTCTACAAGCAGTATCAATATAATGCCGACCTTGCCCCCACACGTACCCAACTCCAGGGTATGTCGTTAGGTGCAAGCGAAGGTTTTAAGGAGTATGCTCAGAAGTGGAGAGACCTGGCTGGCAGGGTGCAGCCACCATTGACTGATCGGGAGTTGGTAGACATGTTCTTGGGGACCCTATCTGGGCCATTTTTCAACCATCTGATTGGGAATTCTTCTGATGGGTTCACTGATTTGATTCTGACTGGAGAGAGAATTGAGGCTGGGTTAAAGTCTGGTAAGATTGCGAAGGGTGCATCATCTAGTTATGAAAAGAAACCCTTCAAGAAGGAGGCTAGTGCCGTGTATGGTTCCAAGAGATCAGAGAGACCTGAACGCCGCCAATCTGTCAGCGCGATAATGATTGCTAAGCCTGCTGCCGCTCCTCGGCCAAACAATCCTCAAAGGGCTGAAAGACCCCGGAGAGAGTTCACCCGCTTAAGCATGACCCTATCGCAGATCCTGCCACAGTTGCTGTCCACTAACTTAGTGACTGTCAGGGAGGCTCCAAAGTTTCCGAACACTGCATCTCCTAAGTACAACCCGAATGCTCGGTGTGCTTACCATTCAGATAGCCCAGGGCATGCCACTGATGACTGTTGGGCATTAAAGAACAAGCTGCAAGACCTTATTGACGCCAAGGAGGTACAATTTGAGGCATCTGAGAAGCCTAATGTGGTGACGGCTCCCCTACCTGCTCATGGAGTAAATGCTATTGGGGACGAAGACGAAGTGGATGATGCTGAGTTTGATAGCTGGATCTACCCGACAACCGACAGTGGATCTAACAATTGGAGTGCAAAGGACAACTTATCTGTTTCTCTTGTTACTAAGTAATGAATTCCTATGTTTTTGGTATCTGTAATAAACAATAATAAACTCTTTGGCCCGGTGTCTTACCCGAGGCACCGTGGTTTCATTTGTGAGGGCATATAAATTGTCATTTCATATATCATGAATGAAAATCTTGGACGTTTTTTCACATTGCAAATATTGTGCTCCTTTTCTGTCTTTCTTTCCTTTACATATATTTCAAAACAGCTGTATTTGCACACACACTCACTCATACAGGTTTCAATCCACTCTGGATCTCACTGATAACAACTCTGCTACTGCCAGTTATGACTTCGAAAATCTGATCAACTTAGCCGAAGACGAAGGTGAAGATGATTGCGAAGTGCCTGGTGAACTTGCAAGACTGTTGCTTCAGGAAGAGAGGGCAATTCAACCACACGAAGAGCCAGTGGAAGCAATAAATTTGGGTACTGAGGCAGACAGGAAAGAGGTAAAGATTGGTGCCAACCTAGAGCTCAGCGTGAAGCAACGGTTAACCAAGATGCTGCATGATTATATGGAGATATTTTCCTGGTCCTACGAAGACATGCCAGGGTTGGATACTGATATTGTGGTCCATCACTTGCCAACTAAGGAAGACTGCCCTCCAGTTAAGCAAAAGGTCCGTCGGATGCGTCCAGAGATGTCTGAGAAGATTAAAGCCGAGGTCATGAAACAGTTTGATGCTGGGTTCCTTGCAGTAACTTCTTACCCTCAGTGGGTTGCTAATGTGGTGCCGGTACCTAAAAAGGACGGTAAGGTCAGAATGTGTGTCGATTACAGGGATCTGAACAGGGCCAGCCCCAAGGATGACTTCCCTCTACCTCACATTGATGTCCTTGTTGATAATACAGCTCAGCATAAGGTGTTCTCTTTCATGGATGGCTTTTCAGGTTACAATCAGATCAAGATGGCACCTGAAGACATGGAAAAGACTACATTTGTTACTCAGTGGGGCACCTTCTGCTACAAGGTCATGCCTTTTGGACTAAAGAACGCTGGGGCAACCTACCAACGTGCCATGGTTGCTTTATTTCATGACATGATCCATCATGAGATAGAAGTATATGTTGACGACATGATCGCAAGGTCCCAGACTGAGGAAGAGCACCTAGATCATCTGCAGAAGTTGTTTGACCGGTTGAAACTGTATAAGCTGAGATTGAACCCGAACAAGTGCACCTTCGGGGTAAGATCTGGAAAGTTGCTAGGCTTCGTGGTCAGTGATAAAGGTATTCAAGTGGACCCTGCTAAGGTCAAAGCTATTCAAGAGATGCCGGTTCCTAAGACAGAGAAGGAAGTCAGAGGTTTTTTAGGACGCCTGAATTACATCGCTCGGTTCATCTCACACCTAACTGCTACCTGTGAACCAATCTTCAAGCTGCTGAAGAAAGATTAGGTAGTACGTTGGAATGATGAATGTCAGGCCGCCTTCGACAAAATCAAAGAGTATCTCCGAGAACCACCTATCCTTATGCCACCGGTTGAAGGGAGACCTCTGATCCTATATCTGACAGTGCTTGACAACTCAATGGGGTGTGTGCTGGGGCAGCATGACGAGTCTGGCCGAAAAGAGCACGCCATTTATTACCTTAGCAAAAAGTTTACCGACTGTGAGACCCGATACTCACTGCTCGAGAAAACTTGCTGCGCTTTGGTATGGGCTGCTCGCCGGCTGAGACAGTATATGCTGACTCACACTACCTTGTTGATCTCAAAAATGGATCCTATAAAGTACATATTCGAAAAGCCTGCTCTGTCTGGGAGAATTGCAAGATGGCAAATGATCTTGACGGAATACGACATTCAGTATACAACCCAGAAAGCCATCAAGGGAAGTGTATTGGCAGATCACTTGGCACATCAGGCTGTAGATGATTATCAATCAATGAACTTTGAATTTCCGGATGAAAGCATCATGATTGTGACTGATTGTGAAGTACCTGGACCGGATGAAGGACCTGAAACAGGATCCTGATGGTCTATGCACTTTGACGGAGCCTCCAATGCTTTGGGAAATGGTATCGGCGCCATCATCATATCTCCTCAAGGTACTCATACTCCACTCACTGCCCGGCTATGTTTCAACTGTACCAACAACATGGCGGAGTATGAGGCGTGCATCATGGGTCTTCAAGCTGCGATCGACCTAAGGATCAAATTTCTGAGTGTCTTCGGAGATTCCGCTCTTGTGATCAATCAGATCAAAGGAGAGTGGGATACGAAACATCCAAACCTGATTCCTTACAGAGAATGTGTGTTGACCTTGATCCCCCACTTTACAGAGATAACCTTTGAACACTTTCCAAGAGAAGAGAATCAGTTGGCGGACGCGTTAGCTACAATGTCTTCTATGTTCAAAGTCAAGTGGGATAATGAGGCTCCCCGGATCATCATCTGGAAACTGGACGAACCGGCGTACTGTTGTGATCTCGAGACTGAATTGGTGACTGAGAAGCCTTGGTACCATGAGGTGAGAAGATATCTGGAAGCTCAGGAATACCCTGAAGGGGCATCTGTCAACGATAAGAAATTCCTGAGGAGGTTCGCAGCAAAGTTCTTCCTTAGCAACGACATCTTGTATAAGCGAAACCATGATTCAACCTTACTGCGTTGTGTGGATAAGACTGAAGCAGAAAGGATCATGGAAGAGCTACATGAAGGGACCTTTGGTACACATTCCAGTGGACACACTATGGCTAAGAAAATCCTACGGGCAGGATACTATTGGTCCACAATGGAAGCTGACTGCTACCAACATTCCAGGACATGTCACAAGTGCCAGATTTATGCAGACAAGGTGCATGTTCCTCCAGTTCCGTTGAATGTTCTGACTGCGCCTTGGCCGTTTGCAATGTGGGGTATAGACATGATCGGCGAGATCAAACCTACGGCATCTAATGGGCATCGCTTCATCCTAGTGGCGATTGATTATTTTACGAAGTGGGTTGAGGCAGCATCCTATGCTACGGTAACCAAGACTGTTGTGGCACGGTTCATTCGACATAACCTGATCTGTCGGTACGGCGTCCCTGAGAGAATAATTACAGACAACGGTACCAATCTGAACAATAAGATGATCGCTGAGCTCTGCGAACAGTTCAAAATACAGCACCACAATTCTTCTCCTTACAGACCGAAGATGAATGGGGTTGTAGAAGCAGCAAATAAGAACATCAAGAAAATCGTGCAGAAGATGATAGTGACTTATAAGGATTGGCACGAGATGTTATCGTTCGCCCTACATGGGTACCGTACCTCAGCTAGGACGTCAACCGGGGCAACTCCTTTCTCTCTGGTTTATGGCATGGAGGCAGTCTTGCCAATCGAGGTGCAAATACCTTCTTTCCGGATAATAAAGGATGCAAACCTGAACGAGGATGAATGGATCCAGACACAACTTGATCAGCTCAACCTCATTAATGAAAAGAGACTCGCTGCCATCTGTCATGGTCAGACGTATCAGAAACGGATGATCAGGGCATTTAACAAAAAGGTCAGACCACAGGAGTATCAAGTTGGGGATCTGGTAATCAAGAGAATCATCCTTCCTCATAGTGATCCAAGGGGCAAATGGACCCCTACGTACGAAGGGCCATTTGTGGTTAAGCATGTGTTCTCAGGAGGAGCAATGATATTGACCAACATGGATGGTGACGACCTCCCTCACCCCGCCAATGCAGACATAGTAAAAAAATACTACGCATGAAAAAAGACCCGCTAGGCTGACATGCCTAGGCAAAAATTAGGGCTTCCCGTCGAACCAAAAGGGTTCGGGCAAAATGAAGGGATGAAATGAAAAAAATCTGTACACCCGGCAAGTCGAAAACCTGAAAAGGCGGCTTGGGCAAAAATGGGTATCCCGGTGGACCGAAAACCCGAAAGGGCGGTCCAGGCAAAAGTTAGGGATAAAGCGTAATACTATGTCTCATTGGATCACTTTGCATCCAGAATCCGGCATCTACATCAAGTTCAGACGACATCGATCAGTCAGGTCCATCTTCAACCAAGGTCATCAAGTGATGAGACGCTCGGAGATATAAAGGCAATAGCAGAGTTGAAACCCAGTGGGATCATTCATTTCACACAGCTGTTTTATTTTCTCTTGTACAAAATTTGTATAAACTCTTTTGTTCGGCGGCATTCTCTTACTAGGACGTCAGCCTCTTGTACATAAACGCCTATTTACAGGCCATTCAAAAGCAATACAAATACATTTTCAGTTAAACGTGCCAATTGTTTTTCTTTTTCTGTTTTGTTTTGCGAAGAACGTCCAAGGTTCAATTTGTGATATATGCATTGACAATAGTTTGCTAACTCATAAATATTTGCATACGAAACAAAGGAATTAATTGCAGGTGACACTAGAAACAGGGGCAATAAAGAGTTGTCTGAGCAGTCTAATTGTTCTATCCTCCAAGGTACCAAGGTAGGTCCAGCTAAAGAACATGATCAGTACATCTTAATTCCCCAGAGAGTAAGTGCATTCTTCTCCAAGCAGAGTTGATAAATCTCAAGGAAATTGGGTATGCTCCCGCAGATCCCAACATCCCCCAGCAGCAATACATATATTCATAACAAGCATCCCCGGCAGTCTTGGTCCAAAGATTGTTCCCCGGCGGTACATCAAATATTCAAAGGAATCGCTTCCCCAGCATATCAAAACTTCCCCAAGAGTCCAGTCCAATCCAGTTCCCCAGGAAAGATGGAATTCATATCCCCAAGCAATAAGCTTATCCCCAGTAGATTCTGGAAGCTTATCCCCTCGCAGAGCACGAACGCGTCGTTCGGCTTGATTTAAAAAGTTATTTCCTTAACAGGATATAACTGGGTTATCCTCAGCCAAAAGCCATGGAAAGAGCGTCCTCGACGAAGTCTTCTTACCCCAGCGAAGTCCATCAACACTTCCAACAACAAGGGTATCCCCAGCAAATTATTATCAACACTCAGCAAGGCATCCCTCTTCCCACAGAGTATTGCTTCCCAGCATGGTCGCTAGAGTATTTTTCTCCCTGCAGAATCTTCCATTTGCCAAGTTTATTCCGCAACAGAGTCATCTGCTCCTACCGGTATTCTTGCAGTTATCATCCCCAGCGGAAGCGAAATCTATTCTCCAACAGCAGCCCAGGAGTGACTTCCCGGCATCCGTCAAGGATTTACTTTCCTAGACGAAAACATACATTCATAAAACATCACATACATCATTATAGCATGCATAGACGCATTATATCATACAAATCTCATTTATGTTGAGAACATCATTGCTTGATCCATATCATGCATTGCATATGACTGACCTTTACCTTTCAGGAAGGATGCAGTTGAAATTCTCAATCATATTTCAAGACCTAGACCGGTTCAGTTAATCGACTCAAAAGATTTCTTATCCAGTCCCAGGCCTTCTCTAGTCCAGCTAAATCGACTCCCAACAGATTTTTCTGATAAAGACTCAGCAGAAGTTATTCCAGATTATAATTTCCTATTGGTCCTCTCTCCGACGGTGAGTGAGGTGATAAGTCCTTTTCAGATGTTTCCCTCTCTGACGGTGAGTGAGGTGATAGTCTCCTATGGTTCCCCCTCCGACGGTGAGTGAGGTGGTAAGTCCTTTTCAGATGTTTCCCTCTCCGACGGTGAGTGAGGTGATAGTCTCCTATGGTTCCCTCTCCGACGGCGAGTGAGGTGGTAAGTCCTTTTCAGATGTTTCCCTCTCCGACGGTGAGTGAGGTGATAGTCTCCTATGGTTCCCTCTCCGACGGCGAGTGAGGTGGTAAGTCCTTTTCAGATGTTTCCCTCTCCGACGGTGAGTGAGGTGATAGTCTCCTATGGTTCCCTCTCCGACGGCGAGTGAGGTGGTAAGTCCTTTTCAGATGTTCCCCTCTCCGACGGTGAGTGAGGTGATAGTCTCCTATGGTTCCCTCTCCGACGGCGAGTGAGGTGGTAAGTCCTTTTCAGATGTTTCCCTCTCCGACGGTGAGTGAGGTGATAGTCTCCTATGGTTCCCTCTCCGACGGCGAGTGAGGTGGTAAGTCCTTTTCAGATGTTTCCCTCTCCGACGGTGAGTGAGGTGATAGTCTCCTATGGTTCCCTCTCCGACGGCGAGTGAGGTGGTAAGTCCTTTTCAGATGTTCCCCTCTCCGACGGTGAGTGAGGTGATAGTCTCCTATGGTTCCCTCTCCGACGGCGAGTGAGGTGGTAAGTCCTTTTCAGATGTTCCCCTCTCCGACGGTGAGTGAGGTGATAGTCTCCTATGGTTCCCTCTCCGACGGTGAGTGAGGTGGTAAGTCCTTTTCAGATGTTCCCCTCTCCGACGGTGAGTGAGGTGATAGTCTCCTATGGTTCCCTCTCCGAAGGTGAGTGAGGTGGTAAGTCCTTTTCAGATGTTTCCCTCTCCGACGGTGAGTGAGGTGATAGTCTCCTATGGTTCCCTCTCCGACGGGGAGTGAGGCGATAGTTCCTTTTCAGATGGTTCCCTCTCCGACGGTGAGTGAAGTGATCATTCCTTTTCTTATGGTTCCCTCTTCGACGGTGAGTGAGGTGACAATTCCCGTTCAGATTATAATTGCCTATGGTTCTCTTCCCGATACTGCAAAGATGGTAATTCCCGCTAAGATTTTTCTCAACGAGCGTTGTTGAAGTTAAAGTCGCCCAAGGTTCTCTTACCATTCATGCTAAGGTAGCAACTATCCCTGGTTCATTAATCATCTTTTGAAGCTCCAGACCCAGCTCCTGTAACCAGTCAGGACATATCTATGCCAAGCATCTGAAACCAGCTCCTGCAACGTGTCAGGTACTCATTTTTCTTTTGCAGGTATGCAGGTTCTCGATAAGGAATCTCTTAAGCAATCAACATCCAGGTGGCATCTATAAGCCCATCATCCTATCCAGCAACCTCTAAATGGCATCTATAAGCCCATTCCACCATCACTGCTACTATGTGAGCGCAAATTTCTGGGCACTCTAGTGTCCAATCATCTTCTACCTTCGGATTACGAAAGGCACGTCAGCCAATCTGCATCCTCAGGTCTAAGAAGATTGAACAGGGGCAACTGTTGTACCCCAAAATTTGCCCTCCCATATTCTTCAAGATTTGCCAAGTCAAGCTTCAAAATTCCCCAAGGGTTGCACAATGCAAAGGTCTCCTATACAGTCAAGATTAGGGTTTTGAGTCTGATCAAGAAAATGAAGTTTCCAAAGGTCCAATCAAGTCTCATATGCCTACAAATATGGTCAAGTATCCTCATATCAAGTTTCAAGACATTCAGCACAAAATTGCACAGTCAAAACCCTAATTGCACTACAGTTGACTGTAGGGGCAAAATGGTCATTTGACAGTCAAAAAGTTCAAATTTTTGGTCAATATATCATTTTGAAGCCACAAACATCATTTGATCAATGCTTGATTATGATTCTCAAAATTTGACTCAGAAATCATCAAGATGCAAAAGTTTCCTTATTTGGACAGCTGAAAAAGTCAACTGAAATTGACCAGGGCATAACTTTCACATGGATTATCAGAAAAATTCCATCCAAAGCTCATTTTGAAGAGAAAGACATTTCCTACAACTCATCTTCATACTTCAAGTCCAAGAAATGCTCTCACAAAAAGTTATCAATTTCAACATTATAGGTCATTTTCAAAAGTCAACAAAAAGGGACTTTAAGTCAAAGGCCATAACTTGATATTGGTAAATCAAAATGACATGGGACCAAAGACATTGGTTAGAGGACTCAAAGACCTTTCCAAAATGTCCAAGAACATGAGAAAAGCTTAAAAATTGAGCAAGTTATGCCTTGTGGAAGTTGGGAAATTTTTGGATATTTTGAAAAGTCAACATTGATTCAAATGACCTAAAATTGCTAATGGGCCCATTTTTCTTCCATAATTCATCATCCATGACATGTGCCCGACCACTTGGCCCAAAGGGAAGTATTTTCTCATTTTTTATTTATTTATTTGAATTTTTATTTATATTAATTCATTTAAATCAGTTAAATATGTGAAAAATATTTAATTTAACCTAACAAATCTTTTTATACATGTTTTGGCCACAAGATTTCGTGTATATGCAGATAAGGAAAGATTTGGAGAGATTGGCATGATTGAGAACAAAGAACACATGGACAAAGATTTAAAAAGATCCTTAAGAATCAAATTTTCAAAAGCCATGAATGCATTGGATTTGTTCTATTTTTCTTAACCTAATAGACTCACTACATATGCTAGAACACAACCCTAATCAGGATACACACTAAGCTGCGCAAGAAAGCTCTTCACAAACTTGAAAAAATTGTCCAAAAACTCAATTCTGAAAACAGCCTTCCAGGACGATTCAGGTCTCAATTCTTGTTCCATTAGTTTCCTTGGAGATTACTGAACATATTCCAATCAAAAGCATTCACTCAAACTCCAAGAATCGGTATATAGGGTTCAAACTGTTTCGAAAAAAACTCATAATCGTGCATCATGATTTAAGCATCTTTTGTAACTTTTATTCATTGATTCATGATTATTATCTTGTCCTGAAACTAACCAATGCATTTAATTGCGTTTTTATGCTGTATACACGATTTCACCATGTTTGAATTTTAGGGTTTACAGAGCTTCAGATTGGGGGTTTTTGACTGGAGAAAAATTGGTCTTCAAGACCCATACCATTAGATTCAGCAGGCTTGAACGATCACAAACCACCCATCGCGCCTAATTTATTGACCCTCTAAGACCTATTCGCTATTTTCCCAAAACTGGCTTAAGAAAACGCGTATAAAACCGTTGCCTCATGTTTTTGTATTTCAGGGATGGTGAAGACGATGACGTCGTGGCTGCCAACGATTGGCAGGTTTAAAATTCGCGCGTGTTTGTGGTCACTAACGTTTCTTTCTTTTATATCATTTGTTTGTTTATTATATGTCAAACGCGTTAGTTGGCACAGTTGGTTAGAGAAAGCATTGGCAATGTATATGACCTGGGTTCGAGCCCCAGGTCTACGTTATGTACATATTATTTTGCAATATATGTTCATATGCAATTTCCAGGTTGGAGCATAACATACGCCCTCCAGATCAAACCATTCACAAGGCCAGAGAGATCAGATCAACGGTTCAGATCCCAGGAATATGATGCATCTTGGTCAACGCTCTGCACATGAGTGAAAAGTCCACAAGGCCATGGATTGAATTGGGCTCAAATTTGCTTGGATTTAACCTCCTATTTGGGGACTACCACCCCCCAAGGTTTGCATAATTTTTGTTTTCTTTATTTTTAATTCTATTTTTATTTTAATTATTACTTGTTTAATTAATATATTATTTTTACAAAATATAAAAAACATCAAAAAAAATCAGAAAAAGAGCAAGATATAATAAGTATTTTATTTTAATTATTTTCATAAACAAATTGTATATAATTGAATTTAGTATAAATTAGGGTTTAATTTTAATACTTTTAATAAAAAAATCTAAAAAGAAGTAGAATTAGGTTTAATTAATGTTTTTATTCCTTTTTAATTTTTCTTTCTTATAATAATATTTATTTATTTTATTTATTTTTATAATTAAATTTGCATGAAAATAACTTAGGGTTAATTTAGGTTTAATTCTAATGTTTTTTTTAATAAATTAAAAATAAAATAGAATTAGGATTAGTAGTTAATTTTAATTAATTATTTCTTTTTCTCATTAAATTCCTAAAATACTAAAAAACACAAAAACAAGTTCTTTCTTTTTTAACTCCGTTATTAATTTAATTTGGCAAAAAGGGTCCAACGCCCTCGTTCCGATTTAATTCTTATTTCGCATATTTATTTTATTTTGCTTAAATAATTATGTATCTCTCCCGAAGCCTTGTAATTACTTCTCGCACTTTCAATTTATTTATTTTTCTGTCAAATCGGGTCCTGGTTAATTTTGGCGATGTGGACCCGCGCCATTTGTAATAGCTTTAGATTTATTTTCCTCGCAACTTTTAACTGTTAAACAAAGCATGAAAGACTGTATGGACATAAATAAAAACAAGCGTAGCACCCCGATAACATGACAAGATAAATGCAAATGAAAACGACACACGAATCGCACACACCACCCCTAGGGTACGCCTCACTGTTGCCTTGCCTCGAAAGGTGATCGTCGAGTAGAGGATGTCTTAGTAAGTCCTCATGATCCGGGAACCTGGCATGAGGGTAGCTTCTAAGGTGTCTTCCCATTGCTCTGGTGATCACCATGTCCCGAACCTCGAATTTACCCGAACACCTCCAACGGTGGTGCTACCTACCTCTCAATGGTGGGATAGCACTACTTTAAGGACATTTACACAGACGAATTCCTTAGGGTAGGTAGACGACTCTAGATACTTGCTCTAAATTCAAAACAAATTCAAAAAATACTTTTCACACCGACACCTTTTCAAAAAGCTTTCAAAAGCAAATTTTTCAAACACTCTTGAGGACCGATACAAGAGTCGAACTGGAATTTTCAAAGAAACTTTTTAAAACCCACAATTGAAAAGCAAACAAACCATTTTTGAAAACACAAATGAGCAAGTATCTAAGAGCCCATGGATAACCATGGATAGAAAGGGTGCTAATACCTTCCCTTTCTATAATCTACCTCCCGAACCGAGAGCAATCTCTTTAAGGAATTTTTCTGTGCTTTTGTCCTTTCCATTTGGAGAAAATAAAAGACGGTGGCGACTCTTGCTTCCGCGACATTTCGCGAACCAGCGTTAAACAGTCAGTTCCAGATCCACCGATCACAGTATACAATCGTGATACAATAGATACACTCAAGACGCGGAAGTCATTCTGTTGCTCATTCAGATTCAGATTTCAGATACAGTTCAGATACGCACCAGATACGGATGCCATCCTGGTACTTATTCAGATTTCAACTCTCAGATACATACTAGATACGCTCCATACACGGAAGCCATTCTATTTCTCATTCAGATTCAACTATCAATTTCAAGTTCAGATACGCTCTAGACACGGTTGCCATTCTGGCCCTTATCCAATTTTTCGATTCAGATACACTCCAGACACGGAAGTCATTCTATTACTCATTCATAATTCAAGTTCAAGATACAGTTTAGATACACTCCAGACACGGAAGTCATTCTATTACTCATTCAGATTCAGATTTCAGATACAGTTCAGATACGCTCCAGATACGGATGCCATCTTGATACTTATTCAGATTTCAATTTTCAGATTACAGTACAGATACATTCCAGATACAGTCCAGATGCGCTCCAGACATGGTTGCCATTCTGTAACCTATCAAGATTTTCTACAGCTCAGAGATGCTCCAGACACGGATGCTATTCTATTGCTTATTCAAATACAAAGTTTAGATACAGCTTAGAGACACTTCAGATACGAATGCTATTCTATTTCTCATTCAGATTCCAACTACCAGATACAATTCAGAGACGCTCCAGACACAGATGCTTTTCTTCTTCTCATTACAAGTCTCCAGATACAACTCAGATACGTTCTAGACACGGACACCATTCTGAATACTCATTCTTTTGACTTACAATTCAACAAACATACTTGGATGGCATCTTTAAGCCCATCTCCAACAAGACTCCATCATCTCTCCAAATGGCATCTTTAAGCCCATTCCCTTAACTACATTTTGACGAGTGCAAATTTACGGGCACTCTAGTGTCCAATCATCTTTTACCTTCGAGTCACGAACGACAAACTCGCTAATCTAACTCTTCAGGTTCAAGAAGATTGAACAGTGGCAGCTGTTGTACCCTAAAATTTACCCTCTTATGTTATCAAGATTTTCCTCACAAGACTCCTAGACTCAAGACATGATTAGGGTTTGCTTAGCTCAAGACCTCCTCTTGCACTGATGACCTGAAATTAGGGTTTAAGTTTGCACAAGAATTTTTGGACCATCATTGCTTCCTATGACTTTCATACACCATCTTGGACCCCTAAGATTTCCCATACCAAGTTTCAAGCCATGAATCCATTTTTGCCCAGTCAATTGGACAATTAACCTAAAAATCAACTGTATTGGGGAAAAAGTCAACCATGGCCAATTTACAGTCAAATTTCATAATTTTTGATCCACAAAAACATTATAGGCTCCTATGTACCATTTGATCAAGTTTGGACCACAACTCCTCAAGAAATTTGATCAGATCATCAAAAGGGCAAAATGGTCAAAATTAGGGTTTTGACTGAGAAAGGGCAATTTCTGATTTTTGACCTAGCCAATGACCAATTGAGTTCAAACATGATTTCAAGGACTCAATAGCATCATCTTGACCTAATCACATAGATCAAAGATCTCAAAAGCATAGGATTGACAGATGAATTTTCCAGTCAACTAATCAAAAGTCAACTATACACTGAAAAGTCAAACTTTGACTTTTTGGTCAAAATCAAGTGCCAAGGGTCATAATTCATCAAGATATGTCAAAATGTGAAACTTGTTGATCAAGAAATCTAATTTTGCAAATCTACAACTTTTATTCACAAAGTTTTCCCAAATAATGCTTGGATCTCAAGTTATGATTTTGTGAATATGGGTCCATAAACTTTTTAACTTAGTGAAATTTTGCCCTAGTTTAGGCAGATTTTTGACCTAACTTCATGGCAACTTTTCACCTAGTTCCAAGAGGAATCTCAAAATTAATTTCAAAGATGGATTGTAGAGCATGTTACAAGCTTTCCAAAATGTCAAATAACTCTCCAAGATCATTTATGGTTAGGGAGAATCGAAGAAATGAAAATGGCAATTTGTCACTTTTTGTCCAAGGCATTTTTACAATGTTACAAGTTGCAAATCAGTTTCAAACATGCTTGTACTTGGTTTTACAAGTCCTAATCCTTTCTACACTCCATAATTGAATGCTAATTTAGTGGACAATGGCTTTATTTTGATCTATGAAGCATTGCACATTGAATTAATCCAAAAATGGCATAAAGTTCACATTGCTACTTTGATAAAGCTTGCTTTTTCCAACTTTGCAAATCTTGAGCCATGGACCTAATATTTTTCTGCAAACAATATCCATAAATATCAGGCAACTTGTACCAACTATGTGCAGCTAGCAAGCAAGCCTGTACAGGCTTTGGCATTGTCACTTCCAACTTTTCTTCAAAAGCAAGAAACTTGAAAAAGTCAATACATCTCATCCATATGATAAAGGAAAGCCTTGGCTTCATTTCAAACAACCTCAGAACTTTTTAACAAGCAAGAAACACGAATTCATAACTTGGCCAAAACAATATTGGCTCGTGCGTTTTGCTTTGAATCACTTCAAACACATTCCATACCTCACACCTAAGCTGTCCAGGCCTTTGTCTTTCAATTGTAACCTCTGTTTCAAGGATCACCATTTTCATTTTGAAGGTTTGCAGGTTGACTCGTGCAAGGAGTTTTAGCCATCTACAAGACAAGTTGAGCATTGGAGAAGCTTGAGGGAACTTCAAGGAAGCTCACACGATCTTCATGCCTCACTCAAAGTTCCCACATTTCCATATCCAAACTCAACTGAACAAGGTATTTGTCAAGTTTCTATCTCTCTATTTAGGCATCCTTAAGCTTAGGTTTGTGAAGCAAAAATGTAGTCCTCAACATGCTTAAGCTGTACATATGCATAGATTCCATTTATATTAACTGAGCTATGAGTATTTGGATGTTGAACATGCTGAAAAAATAAGGTCAGAAATTAGGGCCATTAAAATTCTCCTTGATCTTTTAGAGTTAGGTCATGTTTTTTATATCATTAGAATCGTGAGTTAACATTCTACGAGTTTCATGTTGCAAGATTTTGTTTTTATGCACGTATGCAAGAGATACAGGTTGAAGAGGAAACACGCGCGTTTGCTGTCTGGAGGTCAGGGACGAAGCTGTCCTGGGCCAGGGCCTTGGGCCTGTTTCTTTTCACACCCCCCATTTTACTTTTGCACCCCCTGATTCATATTTTGTTATTTTTCATATTTTCTTGTCATTTTTATATATGTATTTTTTTTTCTGAACATTAAAAAATCCCAAAAATATTTTCTTAATTTTTTGCATTTTATTTTATTATTTTTATTATTTTTATGGCATAAAAATAGTTTATTAGGTTAAATAGAATTTATTTTCTTAAATAAACTTGTAAATAATATTAAAATACCTAAATATTTTATTTTATTATATTATACACATAAAATATTATTTTCTCACATATTTTAATTTTAATATTTACACATAACATTATTATTATTTTTTCTTGTACATAAATGAATAAAAAGAATATTAGAAAACATATATTTTTCTTATTTTTAGGACTTAAATATGTTATTTTCTCATACATAAAACAATTTCAAAAAAAAAACATTCTTGCATAATTACATTTAATTGCATATTTAAATAATTATTTATTTATTTATTGTACAATAAATTCAATTGGGTTGTAATAGTGAATTAGGGTTTTATTTTGTGCAAATATCCCCATTCAAAACTTGTATCCCCCTTCCCATAATATTGTTGTAATAGTTGAGATTCACTTTACGCAATTTATCGCATTATATGCATGTTTAGTAAAAACTAGGGTTTGTATGATAAGACAAAATCAAACAAATAACATGACCTAATTCAAGACAAAGATGCATGAAAAATGATAACACCTTGCACACAAGCACCCCTAGGGTTTCATCCACTTGGTTGCCTTAAAACATGGCCATGGTATGCATGCTAGGTATCTTGGCAAAACAATACAAACAAAAAGATCATAGTCCCTCGATGACGCTATCAAAAGGTTACCTAAAAACAAATGATCTTAGTCCCTCAAACTTGCTAAGATACTTGGCACCATTGCTATCATGGTCATATGATGACCCACGCCCGTCCCATTTAACATCCAAAGATAGGTGTGATCGGTGGAAATAGAACTGACTGTTTTGAAATGCTGGTTCGCAAAATGTCGCAGTAAGCAAGAGTCGCCACCGTCTTTTATTTTCTCCAACAAGGAAAGGACAAAAGCACAGCAAAATTCCTTTTCGAGATGTTTCTCGGTTCGGGAGGTAGATTATAGAAAGGGAAGGTGTTAGCACCCTTTCTATCCGTGGTTATCCACGGGCTCTTAGGTACTTACTCACTATGTTTTCAAAAATTGTTTGCTTTTCTTGTGTTTGTGGGTTTTGAAAAGGTTTGTTTGAAAACTTCGATTTGACTCTTGTATCTGTCCTCAAGAGTGTATGAAGTGTTTGTTTGAAAACTTTTGTTTGAAAGTGTGAGTGCGAAAAGTTGTTTTTGTTTTTTGAAAGAGCAAGTACCCAGGAGCAATCTACCTACTCTAAGGAATTAAGCTGTGTAAATGTCCTTTAGACAGTGCTATCCCACTATTGAGAAGTAGGTAGCACCGTCGTTGGAGTTATTCGGGTCAATTCGATTATAGGGACATGTGTGGTCACCAAAGCAATAGTAGGACGCCTTAGCGGTAACCCTAATATCCTAGATCCTTTTTATCCGAGGCAACCGTTTCGAGGAAACTGGATCTTTAGACAGGAGGGCGACCTCTAAAACACCCTATACTTGATGACCACCTCGAGGCAACCAAGTGAGGCGTACCCTAGGAGTGGCATGTGCACGTGTGTCAGGATTCATATTAAATTATCTTTGCACATGTATCATTGTGAGCTACGAGTTGATTTTATTTGTCAGGCAAGTCTTGTCATGTATAATTAACAGTTAATAATTGTGCGGAAAGTAAATTGCGGAAAGTAAATCTACGCTATTACAAGGTGTCAGGTATTTACATCGCCAAAAACATAACCCTTGAAAGTAAATTGCGAGAAAATAAAAGAAAGCGATAAAAGTCCTAATTATCTATTACATTCTCGGAACATATACATAAATATGATCAAAATAGGAATCAAGAATAAACATGCGCGAGAAAAATTGAATCGGGGACGTCCTTAGGGTTTTGGCCCTTTTTGAGAAAAGAATGGAATTGTGGTCCTTTTGCAATTAAATTAATATTAAACCTAATTTATTAATCAATTAATTAATTAAAAGAAAAAAGTATTTTTAGTTTTTTAATGTTTAAATGAAAATAAAATAAAATGGATTAAAAGTTGTCAAAAACCTAATTCTACTTTATTTTATTTGTTATGAAAAAAAAGAGTCAAAATTAAACCTAATTAAAAGAAGACTAAATCAATTAATTTACATTTATTTACAAAATAATTAAACTAAGGTGAAATTAATAAATAATAAAAATATTTACATTTTTTGGGTTTTCTGAATTTATTATGAAAATAGTTAATTTATGAGGTAATTAAATAATAATAATAATAGTTAATAAAAAATAATTAAATAGAAAATATAAAAGAGAAAAAATGAGAAACAAAACCCTGGGGGTGTTGGGCCCAGATGGAGGTATTGATAGCAATTTCTGGCCCATTTGTTGGCCAGTCCGTTTGACCTTTTTGCTTGTCTACGCATAGGGTTGACCAGGAGCATCATGGTCATCCACGTTTGGCCTTCAGATCTGAGCTTAGAGATACATGGCACTTGGATATTTGCAGTGCATGGTAGACACTATTAAGGAACCTGCATGTGAACAAGTTATGAAAAATAATATAGGAATTTTGGGGGACCTGGGAATCGAACCCAGGTCCCAATGATGCACAGCCAACACACCAACCACTAAGCCATCTAAACGCATTTGTTAATATAATGATTAATGAATATAACATATGAAACAACCACATATGCTGTACACGCGCGCCTTTTTTTGAATGAACCAACCATGCGTCACCACGTATTCATCTTCCTCGTTTGCCTGTAAAAAATACAATTAGATAGCGGGGGTTTTTAACCCCCACAACCTGCATGGACGAAAAATAGCGAATAGGCGTATGATCAATATAAATTGTTCGCGAGGGTAGGGTTAAATTCGTCTGGTTCTCAGGATTACAACCATATGCCTCATGAATCCTAATTTTACTTGGTTTACAAAGCCCCAATTCCAGAACTTGAAAACCCTAGGATTTGTTCATGGTATCTTTGGATTTAGGACGTCTTAATCCAATTAACCTATGCCAAAAGCTTCGTACACTTCCTATTAACACAAAGCAATCAACAAAAGATGTTAAATATGCATGAATCAATGATTACGATTTTGGAAAAATGCTGCAAACCGTGGGTCTGTTCTTGAGTGTTTCTTGAGTTTTAGCATGCGAATTTGATTGCAAAACGTATCTGGGGATCCCTGCAATGTATTAGAAACCACAAAAGTCCTTGAATTGGCCTGGAAGATTGAAAACAGTTTTGAGTTTTCTTGATTTTTTTTCAATGTTGTTATGGTTTTTTCTGCAGAAATTTCACGTCCATGGCATTAGGTTTAGGTTGTGTACTTATAGTAGAATGGATTTAGGTTAAATCTTGGCCAAGAAATCCATGGAATGATGGTTTTAATATTTGATTTTCAATCATATCTTTTTGCATCTTTTTGATTGAAAAATCTTGCCAAACTTGGAGATTTTTGTCCCCATGATGTGCACACGAATTTGCCAGCTCTTGTAGGTCATATTTGCTTCATGAAAAGATTGAAAAACCATATCTTTGAATTTCCTACAATTTAAATTATTTAAATGAATTAAAATTGATTAAAATTCCAATTAATTAATAAAAATAAGAAAATAAATCAATTTAAGCTTGATGGGTCGTGCATAGGCCTTGGATAAAGATTCAAGAAGAAATTTGAGGCCCATCTGAAGGGGTGAAAAACACAAGAAGGGGGGGTTGAATTGTAAAACTGAAATCTAAAGCAATTGACAAGATATTTTTATCCTGGTTCGTTTGATCTCAAACTACTCCAGTCCACCCGTCAAGGTGATTTCGCCTCTCTCCAACGAGGTCTTAATTCACTATATTCAACTGAATATTACAGACTGCTTTAACAACTGCTAAAGCCTTCTTGATTCAAACCACAACCCGGTTTGTCAAGGCAACACTTTCTTACAAAGGTATAAAACAATGTGTGTGGATGTTTTCTACAAAACTTTATCACAACTGTGATGTATACACAAATTGAAGCTTAGAAACTAGATTGCTAAACAGTAATGGAGTATCAGAGTATGTGGTTTAGCAAAACTGGTAGAACGAAGATTATGGTTCAGCTTTGTGCGTGTAGAGATTTGGAGAGCATTAGCCATTATAATCTTCAAAGCCTTGTTTATATAGCACTTGAGATGATGAACGTTGAATGCAATATTCTTGATTCAATGCTAATAACAAGCTTTCCTTTTTGAGCAGATCTTGTCTGGAATGAGGCCGTTGGAATTAATTAGCGTTCAATGCACAGTACCGTTGCTTCTTCAATGCACGTTCTGGCTTGGCTCATTCTGATTCTGCTTCGCTGCTGATGAACTATTGTGTTTCTGTATCAGAGTGTTTGAGCGCAGTCTTGTTCATCAGGCTTCAGCATGTACGTGAGTTGATCATCTGATCTTGACGTTCTGATGTAGCAACTTCTGATGCTGGTGTATGAAATCAAATTCTGATGCTGAATAGACGTGATCTTGCTTATATCAATCAGAGTATCTGCAAGTCAGAACATAATAACTTAGGCAGCAGATAGTTCATTCATGAAACTTATAAATACTATATCTTTTCACTTTGTTATCATCAAAACTTAAATATAGGGTAGTAGATTCAAACATTGTTCTAACAATCTCCCCCTTTTTGATGATGACAAAAACTAGATGTTTTAAATTAAAATAACGTGAAAAGGTATCTAGAATATGTATCAGAATAAGAAGTAAAAGAATAAGGAGTAAGGAAATACTCCCCCTGAGTTTATTACTTCCCTTTGATTATACGTGTTCTTCAGGATCAGATCTTTTTCTTTCTTTGAACATCAGATTATCAGAGTCTTTGACTTATCAGAGAGCAGAGCTTCAGAGCTTTTCTTGTCAGAGCTTTGCTTTGGATCAGAGTATCAGGACGATCAGAACTTCATATTGATCAGAGCAACATTGATCAGAGCTTCTAGTCTTCAGAGTATCCAGGAGCTTCCTTGTGCCCGTAGACTTTAATCAAAACAGAAAAAATATTTCAAGTAATAGAGTTAGAATGTTTGAGAATTTCTGTCTAGTTAGCCGTTATTGATTTAAATATCATTCTTGTTCTCCCCCTTTTTGTCAGCAATCAAAAAGTGTTGGTGATGTGCTAAAACAATTAAGATCAGAAAAACTAATTATATTAGGATAGTTCAGAATCAGAGCAAGAAAATATTACAAAACATAGTCAAAACAGTACATCAGAAAATGAAGAAAACATGAAAAAGGTCATGCATGAAAAAGATTTAAGGTTGAGGAGGCAAGCGTGTGAACAGGCGCTCCAGCATCGCTTGAATCTTTTCAGAAGTTTCATTTTGCTTATGAACCATGCTGACAACAGTGTCAATCTTGCTGTCCTGCACATCCATTCTTGCTTTCATCTTCTGATCGTTTTCATCCATCCGCTGCTGTAGACGCAAGTCATTCAGCCTTAGTTCTTCCAGAGTCTGCCTGTCCAAGGCAGCTTGAGAAGCATCAGAAGGAGGAGGCTTCTCAGAACTTTCAGCGACATCCTCTGCTTGATTTTCTTCAGCCTGAATGGTCTTTTCTTCTTCTGCTGGTTGCACCTTTGCAGCTTGCTGTTTCTCAGACCAAGGTTCAGAGTCCAGAGGGAGCACAACTTCCTGAGGCAGCTGACTTTCAACTTCCTTCAGCAGCTTGCTGAAGTTCTGTTGTGCCTGCTCATAGTTGATATCCTGCAACTTGAGGGCTTCAGCACGTACCCAAGATCTGAACTGTGACCAGAGCTGATCAGAAGCAGCTGGGTCAATCATCCCAGGACAGACTTGCTTCAAAGAAGCAATCCATTGCAGCACACCTGTTTCAAAATTCAAAATACCAGAGCCAACATCTGGTTGCTTTGGTTTTGGGATGGCAATTTTGTGTTTTAGATCAGCAAGACGGTCAAGACTGGTTAAGTCAATGAAAGTCCTGCTGGGGTTTTCAGAGGTTTGCTGAGAGGCTGTTTGTTTAGGAGGAGGGGTATCAGAGTCAGATATTTCGATTGGAGTGGGTGGTGTTTTGGGAGTTTTTGGAGGTGTCGATTCTAATGAGGATGGTAACTGGGGCATGAAAACAGTGGTTCCACATGGCAACTGGATTTCCAACGGTGATGGTTGAGGTGAGTGAGGGTCAGATTGATGAGGAGAAGGGGTTTCAGAGTGGTGAAACTCTGTTTGTGGTGAAGGAGGATTTATTTCTGGTTGGGGAGAGGGAGGTGGAATCTCTGATTGCTCAGGGATCAGAGGTTCTTCTGAGAGTGGTTGTTGTTGTGGTTCTGGTTCTGGTTGATGTTGTTGTTCTGGTTGTGGAGGAGGAACATTTTGTGGTTCAGAGTTTGGTTTAGCAGAGGCATGTTCACGCTCAATATCAGCCAGCACTTGGTCAAGTGCTGTTGTTGTTGAAATTGTTGGTTGTTTGGGGGAGTTTGATTCTAGTTCTTCTGAGTTTTAATGCCTCAGAAGGGTCTTCTTCTTGTATGGTTTCATCAATGGTAGGGATTGGGATTGATATTCTATGGGAGGTTTGAGGAGGTATAGATGTTGGAATAGTAGATGAAATTAAAACAGGGGCAGCAGATGAAATACCTCTTTTCTTTGGAGTCTGCTGAGATGATCCTTCTGATGGCGCTTTCCTCTTCTTTGTCTTCTTCAGAGTCACTTCTGGTTGGGGTTGACTCAGATCTTTGATATTCAGCTTTGAACCTGTATCTTCTGCCTTGTACGCATCTGGGTACCTGAGAAACATCTCTGGTTTGGATTCCATTTCAGAAAATACCGGAAAATCACTCAGAGGCACTCTTCTGCTGGAGATATCAGCAGTGGAAGTAACTCTGGGTTCCTTCTGAATATTTTCTATCAGCTTCATCTTTTTCAGATTCTTAGCGTTAAGAGGTTTCCCAATTGTTGGTTCAATAGTGCTCAGCTCCTGAGCTTCTATCAGATGTTCAATCAGCCTATTCTCTGTCAGAATATCTGATATTAGCCTTCCAAACGGTATCCAGTCCCTCTTGGTTCTTTCTTCTTCCCTTGTTTCTTTCACACTGGTTCTGAGATGGTTGAACAAGAAGTGAGCCAGATTGATCTTAATCTTCTGATCAATAAAGTAGATCAGAAACTGCTGATCCACATTTATATAATCAGGAGAACTTGTTGGTTTCCTGTGGTTGAAGCATCCCAGAAAAATCTTAGCCCATACTCTGCAGTGATCCTTCAGATCCTTAATCTTGCTGCTGGGCATTCCAAGAGTGAAAATCCTGTTGGCTACCACACCTACATCAGCGCATCTTTCAGCCATGTCCACACAACGGACGCCACCACCACTTTGACCGATTAGCCTTGCAATGAGATCTTCAGAAATCACAATCTTCTTCCCCATGACAGAGGAGATGACTAGATGCTTTGAAACCTTGGCGTGAATCCAAAATTCCTTGACCAGCGCTGGGAATGTTGGTCCAACCAACCTATCGAAATACCTTTCCCACTTTTGAGCCCTAATTTCTTCAGTTAGGTCAAAACCATTTTCCTTCAAGCTTTCAAAGTCAATGATTAACTCAGAGAGCACTTCAAGGTTCTTTACCGGAGTAAGGAGAGTTCTGAGTGGCACCTGATATTGCTCAGAAGTTGCTTTCTTCTGATTGCCTGCAGAAATGCTGGAGGATGCCATTGTTCACACTAAAAAAGCTTTGAGAATGAATTGAGAAAAAGGTTTGCAAGGGATGAACTCAGAAATATGCAGAAAATGCTTGAGTGATTGTGAGAAAGCGTAAAGAATAAGAATGAGAGATTAATGTGCTTAAATAGAGTTTTCAAAATTATTTTGAAAAGATAAACGTTTTTAAGAGAGAGAAAAATCATGATTACTATTTAAAAGCATGATTACTTTTCATTAAATGCTTGCTGATTTTGGGGGATTTGAGAAAGATACTTAAAAACGGTTACCAGACATGTGTCTCAATGCACCCAATCAGCGCTTTGCCTTCTCAGAAGCGTGCACGCGTTCTGCTTCAGAGATATGCTGATGATTGGATGACACTTGTTTGATGTAGTGATCAGCACGTCTGTCTTTGAGATTAGACTCTCAGATCTTTAGACTTGCATCTGATACAATCTGCATGTTCTATCTTTCTGAAAGGAGATTGATCAGAAGTTCACAGTAAAATAATTACATTCTGAAGATAAATATATGGAATTAAAACATTTTCATTCTGGGCATACTTTCATGCTGAGATGTTTCAGAATGAAATTAAACCTATCTTCTGAAAGGGGTTTAGTAAAGATATCAGCCCATTGATGGTCTGTATCTATAAATTTTAAGTTCAAAATACCTTTCTGAATATAGTCCCTAATGAAGTGATGTTTTATTTCTATATGCTTAGCTCTAGAATGTAAAATAGGATTCTTACTTAAGCAAATAGCAGAAGTATTATCACAAAGTATAGGAATGTTACTCTCAAAAATCTGGAAGTCTTCAAGCTGACTTTTCATCCAGAGCATTTGTGTGCTACATCCTGCTGCTGCTATGTACTCAGCTTCTGCTGTTGACAGAGCAATTGTTGATTGCCTTTTGCTGGACCAAGAGATCAGATTTTCTCCCAGAAACTGGCAGCTTCCAGAAGTACTTTTACGTTCCACTCTGTCTCCAGCAAAATCAGCATCACAGTAGCCTACTAAGCTGTAATCACTAGATTTTCTATAAAACAAACCCAGATTAGTAGTACCTTTCAGATACTTGAAAATTCGCTTAACAGCTGTTAAGTGAGATTCTCTAGGATCTGATTGGAATCTAGCACAGATACAAACACTGAATAATATGTCAGGTCTTGAAGCAGTCAGATAGAGGAGAGAACCAATCATACCTCTGTAGACTTTCTGTTCTACACTTTTGCTTACCTCTTCTCTTTCCAGAATGCACGTGGGATGCATTAGAATCTTTGATGGCTTACATTCTGAGAGGTCAAATTTCTTCAGAAGATCTCTGATGTATTTGCTCTGATGAATGTAAGTTCCTTCTGGAGTTTGATTGATCTGAATTCCTAGAAAGAATTTCAGTTCCCCCATGAGGCTCATCTCAAATTCTGCCTGCATACACTTAGCAAATTTTCTTCCAAGAGAAGGATTAGTAGAACCAAAAATAATATCATCAACATAAATTTGACAGACTAAGATGTCACTCTTAACTGTTTTACAGAATAGAGTAGTGTCCACTTTCCCTCTGGTGAATTCATTTTCAAGCAGAAAGTTACTTAGCCTTTCATACCAAGCTCTGGGAGCTTGTTTCAGACCATACAGTGACTTCTTTAGTTTGAAAACATGTTCTGGATGTTTTGTATTTTCAAAACCTGGGGGTTGGTGAACATAAACTTCTTCTTCTATATAACCATTTAAGAATGCACTTTTGACATCCATCTGATACAGAGTGATGCCTCTATTAACAGCAAATGAAATTAAAAGTCTGATAGATTCTAACCTGGCGACTGGGGCAAAGGTTTCTGTATAGTCTATCCCCTCTTGCTGACTATAACCTTGTGCAACCAGTCGTGCCTTGTTTCTGATGACTTCACCTTGTTCATTTAGCTTGTTTCTGAACACCCATCTTGTTCCAATGACGTTGAATCCTTTTGATCTGGGAACGAGATCCCATACGTCGTTTCTGGTGAATTGATTCAGCTCTTCTTGCATTGCCAGAATCCAGTCATTATCCAGAAGTGCTTCATCAATAGAAGAAGGTTCAATCAGAGACACAAGTCCCATAAGAGTTTCTTCAGAGTTTCTGAAGCTTGCTCTTGTTCTGATTGGATCTTCCTTTCTTCCTAGGATAGTCTCTTCTGGGTGATCCAAACTGCTTCTGGGTAATCTCTTCTGAGGTTAATCAGCAGCTGTTGTAGGATTTCTAGCAGTGCTCCTTTCAGACGTTGAAGGAATGTCTGTGTTGAGAGCTTCTGATGACTTGTCTTCAGAACCTGCAAATTCAATTTCTATACCTGCAAGAATTTCATTCTGCTTTGACTTTTCAGAGTCAAGCTTATCATCAAAACGAACACTGATTGATTCTTCCACAATCTGTGTTTCTGTATTGTATACTCTGTACCCTCTTGAGCGTTCAGAGTATCCTAACATAATACACTTCTGTGCCTTAGAGTCAAACTTGTTCAAATAATTCTTTGTATTTAATATAAAGCAAGTACATCCAAATGGATGAAAATATGAAATGTTGGGCTTTCTGTTCTTCCACAATTCATATGGAGTCTTTTCCAGAATAGGTCTTATTGAGATTCTATTCTGAATGTAACACGCTGTGTTTATTGCCTCTGCCCAGAAAGTCTTAGCAACGTTTGTCTCATTGATCATGGTTCTGGCCATTTCTTGCAATGTTCTGTTCTTTCGTTCTACAACTCCATTTTGTTGGGGAGTTCTAGGACAAGAGAAATCATGCAGAATGCCTTTGTCATTAAAGAATGACTCAATCTTTATTTTCAAATTCTCCACCATGATCACTTCTGACTTTAACGATTCTAAGATCTTTTTCATTCTGAACTTGGTTACAGAAGGTAACAAACACAGAGTGTGACTCGTCCTTGTGTCTTAAGAACTTTACCCATGTCCATCTGCTATAGTCATCTACGATTACTAACCCATACTTCTTACCACTGACTGAAGCAGTTTTAACTGGTCCAAATAAGTCAATGTGCAGAAGTTCTAATGGCTTAGAGGTAGAAACAACATTTTTGGATTTAAAAGAAGGTTTTGCAAATTTGCCTTTCTGACATGCTTCACACAGAGCATCTGAATTAAACTTCAAATTAGGAAGTCCTCTGACCAGATTGAGTTTGTTAATCTGAGATATTCTTCTCATACTAACATGCCCCAATCTTCTGTGCCAGATCCACTGCTCGTTGTTAACAGACAGAAGACATTTTACATTCTGACTCTTTAGTTCAGAAAGTTTGATTTTGTAAATGTTGTTTTTCCTCTTACCATTAAACAGGATAGTCCCATCTTTCTGACTAACAGCTTTACATGATTTTTGATTAAAGATTATATCATAACCGTTATCACTTAATTGACTTATGGATAACAGATTATGCATCAATCCATCTACTAGCAGAACATTATTAATAGAGGGAAGATTTCCATTACCTACAGTTCCAGAGCCAATTATCTTTCCCCTCTGATTGCCTCCAAAGCCAACGTGGCCTCCAGGCTTAAGTTCCAGGCTTTGGAACATATGCCTTCTTCCCGTCATGTGTCGTGAGCAGCCAGAGTCCAGGTACCATGACTGGTGTTTCTGACTTGCTGCTAAAGATATCTGCAACATGTATTATTTTGTCCTTAGGTACCCAGATTTTCTTGGGTCCTGACTTGTTAGTTTTACCAAAACTCTGGTTGAATTTTGGTTTCACAGAGTGCTTACTGCTAGTATATTTGATATCATGTGTGTGACCATACACAAAGTGTGAATTTAAAGGAGTGTGTTTAATGGTTAAGTCCATGACATTCTTTGGTGTAGGAACCTTACCTTGGTATCCTATTCCTTTCCTGCCGTTTCTGCTAACTCCATAGATCATTGAAGCCATTCTGCTTCTATCTATGCTTTTAGCAAGGAACTTCTGGAAACTGTGATCATACTCCTTGATGATCTCATCAGCGTTGCTGGGAGTTTCAGAAATTGGTTCCTTCTGAGAGTTTTGTAAAGTGTTTTCTAATTTTGAAATTTTATCTCTCAGCTCAGAATTTTCCAATTTGAGACTCTCAGACTTATTAGAGTCAGATTCAAGATTCCTTTTCAGGTTTCTGAATTTAGCTCTAATTTGCTGATAACGTTCCAGAATCTCATTAAGGCTTTCAGCAAGTTCAGCCTTTGTAAAGTTAACAGCGAAGTTAGGAAATACCTCTTCTGTGTCTGATTCTGAGTCTGATTCAGAAGCTTCACTATCTTCTGAAATGTTAGCCATAAGAGCTATGTTTGCCCTTTCACAATCTGATTCTGAGTCAGCTTCAGACGAGTCAGAGTCATCCCATGTGGCCATGAGACTTTTCTTCTTCTCTCTTCCAAACTTCTTTTTGGGCTTTTCTCTCTGAAGCTTTGGACAGTCACTCTTGTAGTGTCCTTGCTCATTGCACTCGTAGCAGATGATGTCTTTGGTGTTTGGCTTCTTGCTACTGGAGGAGCCTTCAGATCTTCTGTATCCAGAGGAAGAATCTGTCCTTCTGTATCTGGAAGAAGACTCGTTCTGATCAGATCTTCTGGGATTCCTGAACTTCCTTTGTCTTTGCTTCCACAGTTGATTTACTCTTCTGGAGAGAAGGGAAAGTTCGTCTTCTTCTGATGAGGATCCATCAGATGTTTCTTCAACTGCCTGCAAAACTTTAGACTCAGATTTTCTGTTAGATTTTAATGCTAAAGGCTTACCTTGCTTCTGAGGCTCATCAGCTTCTAGCTCTATCTCATGACTTCTGAGGGAGCTTATAAGTTCCTCCAGAGTGATTTTGTTGAGATCTTTAGCTAGCTTCAGAGCAGTAACCATAGGCCTCCACTGCTTGGGTAAACTTCTGATTATTTTCTTGACATGGTCAGCAGTAGAGTATCCTTTGTCCAGAACTTTGAGACCAGCTACCAGAATCTGGAATCTAGAGAACATAGTTTCAATGGATTCAGATTCTTCCATTTTGAACGCCTCATACTTCTGAATGAGCGCCAGAGCTTTTGTTTCTTTGACCTGAACGTTGCCCTCGTGCGTCATTCTGAGAGAATCAAAGATATTTTTTGCTGTGTCTCTGTTGGAGATCTTTTCATACTCAATATAGGAGATGGCACTGAGGAGGATGGTTCTGGCCTTGTGGTGATTCTTGAAGTCACGCTTTTGTTGATCAGTCATTGATTTTCTATCAATCTTCTGACCACTTGCATTCACAGGGTGCGTGTATCCATTTGTCACCATATCCCACAGATCAGCATCATGTGCTAGAAAGAAGCTTTCAATTCTGTCTTTCCAGTAATCAAAGTTTTCTCCATCAAAAACTGGAGGTTTGCCACTGAATCTGTCTTTGTCCTCATTGTTGTCATTGCTGATGTGAGAATTGTTTCCTGCCATTGTGTTTTTCTGACGCTGGATCTTGTACTGACACGGTTAAGTGTTTTAGCTCAGAACCAGGCGCTCTGATACCAATTGAAGGGGTGAAAAACACAAGAAGGGGGGGTTGAATTGTAAAACTGAAATCTAAAGCAATTGACAAGATATTTTTATCCTGGTTCGTTTGATCTCAAACTACTCCAGTCCACCCGTCAAGGTGATTTCGCCTCTCTCCAACGAGGTCTTAATTCACTATATTCAACTGAATATTACAGACTGCTTTAACAACTGCTAAAGCCTTCTTGATTCAAACCACAACCCGGTTTGTCAAGGCAACACTTTCTTACAAAGGTATAAAACAATGTGTGTGGATGTTTTCTACAAAACTTTATCACAACTGTGATGTATACACAAATTGAAGCTTAGAAACTAGATTGCTAAACAGTAATGGAGTATCAGAGTATGTGGTTTAGCAAAACTGGTAGAACGAAGATTATGGTTCAGCTTTGTGCGTGTAGAGATTTGGAGAGCATTAGCCATTATAATCTTCAAAGCCTTGTTTATATAGCACTTGAGATGATGAACGTTGAATGCAATATTCTTGATTCAATGCTAATAACAAGCTTTCCTTTTTGAGCAGATCTTGTCTGGAATGAGGCCGTTGGAATTAATTAGCATTCAATGCACAGTACCGTTGCTTCTTCAATGCACGTTCTGGCTTGGCTCATTCTGATTCTGCTTCGCTGCTGATGAACTATTGTGTTTCTGTATCAGAGTGTTTGAGCGCAGTCTTGTTCATCAGGCTTCAGCATGTACGTGAGTTGATCATCTGATCTTGACGTTCTGATGTAGCAACTTCTGATGCTGGTGTATGAAATCAAATTCTGATGCTGAATAGACGTGATCTTGCTTATATCAATCAGAGTATCTGCAAGTCAGAACATAATAACTTAGGCAGCAGATAGTTCATTCATGAAACTTATAAATACTATATCTTTTCACTTTGTTATCATCAAAACTTAAATATAGGGTAGTAGATTCAAACATTGTTCTAACACCATCAGCAAAAACAAAGTGTTTTGAGCAAAGTTGACTTTTGTAAATTCACAAAAATATCCCAACTTCTCCAATGCATATCTTGCTCAATTTTGATCATATGAACATGTTCTTGGACATTTTGGAAAGATCTTGAAGTCCTCTAACAAATGCCTTTGGTCCCATGTCATTTGGATTTACCAAACTCAAGTTATGGGCTTTGACTTAAAGTGTATTTTTGTTGACTTTTGAAATTGACCTATAATGTAGAAATTGATAACTTTTTGTGAGAGCATTTCTTGGACTTGAAGTGTGAAGATGGATTGTAGGAAATGTCATCCCCTTCAAATTGAGCATTGGATGGGATTTTTCTGATGAACCATGAAAAAGTTATGCCTTGGTCAATATACAGTTGACTTTTCTACTATCCAAAAATAGTAACTTTTTGCATCTTGATGATTTTTGAGCCATGCTTGTGGAATCATGATCAAGACTTGATAAAATGATGATTGTGGACTCAAAATAAGATGTTGACCAAAAATTCTGACTTTTGACTGTAAAATGACCATTTTGCCCCTGCAGTTGATTGTGAAGCAAATGGAGCTTTTGACTGTGCAAACTGGCATTGTGAGACTTGAGACTTGACATGTAGATGCTTGACAATATATATAGGCCTATGGGACTTGATTGAGCCATTTAAAACTTCAAATTCCTTGAAGGAACCAAAACCCTAATTTTGACTGGCTTAGGAGGCATTTGGACTGTGCAACCCTTGAGCAACTCTTGAGCCATTTAAAGATGATTCTTGTCAAATCTTGGAGAATATGGGAGGGCAAATTTTGGGGTACAACAATAGGGTTGTCTACTAAAACAATAGTAGGTCAACAATGTCAAAGGAATAAAAATGCACAAGAAAGACTTTTGATTAGGGTGGATAACTCCTAGTTACTTGATCTCTTTCAAACAATCCTTGCTATTTTCAAACAAACACACACAATTTCAAAACATTTCCAAACAACTTTCAAAATATTGAAACATTTTTTAAAAGACAAATATCTTTGTATACATTCTTACAAATAAGAATCATTACAAAGATTGCCTAAACAAAGGCCTCTTTTTCAAAATATTTTCAAAACCACACAAAGCACCATTTCAAACAATTGAAAAAGCAAAGAAAGTGATCTAAAACAAGTAACTAAGAGCCCATGGAAAACCATGGATGAAAAGGGTGCTAACACCTTTCCTTTTCATAATCTACCCCCCGAACCCAAAAACAATCTCAAAGGTATTTCCTGTGCTTTTTTACCTTTCCTTTTGGATAAAATAAAAGTCGGTGGTGACTCTTGCTAAACCGCGACATTTGCGAACACAAACGCAAAACCTTCAAGTCAGTTCTCCCACCGCATCACAGTTTGTAATCTGGAATTCACCCGTATACAGCCGTTACTCTGCCCAATTTTTTTTGAAGACTTAATACACTTGAAGTTTGGTTCTCAAGAGGTCTAGTATATTTTCTTGCTTGGTTTCAGTCCAAAGAATGAGAATTCTATCTTGACTCATAATGTCATGTATTGGCTTCTTGTTGGTTAGATGGTTCTTATCCCTAGCTTTTACCTTATGCTTTAGGATAGTCCCTTTTTCTCCTCCCATCTTCTTTAATTTCAAAAATATCCCTCCTAATTTTGAAACCTCTTCTTGTTTTGAAACTTGAACCATTTTCATAATAAACTTGGACTTATGTCCATGCATTTTGAAAACATTTTCATAAATAAGCTTCAAACAAACTTAATAATACTTTGGAATTTTTTTGTGAGAAGACTAAAAGTCAATCAATCTCATTTCAAACCATTTTGCCATTGTGCCACTTTGGATTTTTATTTTAAAACCTTTCTCAAAGGATTAGACTCTTGTCAATCCTTGTAGTGATGCAAACAACTATACTTCTATAATATGTATTGAAGAGGGACATTTTCCACTTGAGTGTTGACTGAGGCATTGTTGATTTTAAAATCCAAGCCATATCCTCCACTTTGAGATGACGCAAATTCTCATTTCTCATGATTGTGGGTAGTAAGTGTGTTTTCCACACGGACAATGATGATGGTGTCTTATCTCATAAAATTAACCAACACATTTGTGTTTTAAATTTTTTAAAAGGTGAACTACGTGAACCCTGATACCCTATTGCACGAAAGGTGGTACGTAGGCTCTAAAGATTCGCAACCGCGGCGGGTGCAAAAATCATAAAAAATATATTTCTTTTCTCACCTCCACTATTTATTTTACATATAACATTTTATAGTCAAAATACATAGATTTTTTTCAAAGAGGTTCCTGCGGCGTACCATAGATGTTTAGGGTGCTAATACATTCCCTTTGCATAACCAACCCCTTACCTAGAATCTTTCCCCCTCTTTTGGGTTACTCGCTCTTTTCCCATTCCTTTGGAAACAATAAAGCGCAGTGGCAATTTTTATTTTGATTGTATAAATCTAGTCAATCCAATGGCTCAGTCTTAAACATTTCTACCGCTACACCAGGCATGGGACAATTTTTCCATTTGTTTTGTTTTCATTCTAGATCCGGTGTAAACAGATTAAACAAACTCACCATGTGCGTTCATGCCATGACCCTCAGATCTCAGAAGATTCAGATCCAACGCTTCTGATGAAGTCCCCATGGTGTACCTCTTAAGACCATCATTACTGGATCTAGCGCAAGTTCCTGGGCTCATTTGTTTTGGGCTTAGTTTTTCTTGCTCTTGCACCACCCCATTTTCTTTACAAACACCAAGCCCATTTAGTTTTCTTTTTGTTTTAACTTAATTATTTTTTTTCCTTTTAATCATTTTATAAAATAAAAAAAATAACATAATCATAAAATCAAAAAAAGATTAGATTTAGGTTTCTTGATTAATTTAATTTTTCACAAATAAAATTAATTAATTTAATCACTTTTTTTTAATTAAAAATTAATTAGAATTAGGTTTCATAATTCAATTATTTTTCTAACAATAAAAACACTAAAAAGATTTTTCGAATACTTAGAATTTTTTAGGGTTTTCTTAAATATACTTTCCCTCTTCCATCTCCACGTATTTATTTTCGCATTATTATATCCATAATATTGTAACTGTCTATAGTTTGAAATACATAAATAGAACCCTTTTACTTTTCCCCCCCAATTTTTGGTTTATACTCCCCCATCCTCGAAGCATTGTAATAGCGTAGACTTTACTTTCCGCACTTTTATTTTCTGTCCTTATATATATATATATATATATATATATATATATATATATATATATATATATATATATATATATATATATATATATATATATATATATTTAACTGCTAGATTAATTAGGCGTGCATGGTAAGACATAAAGTACAAGCGTTAGATAATCTAATCTCAAGACTAATAATTGAAACATAACACACTTCACACACGTACACCTCTAAGGTACCCCCACTTGTTTCCTTCAGAAACCAACTGCCACGTCTCTCGAACGTGGGATGTTTTAGCGAAGATCCTTTGGTCAAAAGATCGTAGTCCCTTGATGACTCTTTCAATGCTGCCTCGGTAAACGATCTTAGTACCTTAGGATAATTGCTAAAGTGTCCTACGAGTTGCCTTCGTGACTGTACGATGACCCTCGCCTATCTCTCAAAATATCCAATGATAGGGCTACCTACTAACTATTGGAAGGATAGCATTATCTAAAGTAAAAGAGGAAAAGAACAAAGACCTTTTGAGTAGGTAGATAGCTTATAGTTTCTTGCTCACAAAAAAAAAAACCAATTCTCACATATACACTCTCTTTTCTAAATATTTTCAAAGACAAAACACTTGGAATGCATTCTCAACAGTACGAGAATCATTACAAATTTTGCCGCCCTAAGGCATCTTTTCAAAATATTTTCAAAATATACTTACACAAAAAGTATTTTCAAAGTGAGCTAACAACTAAGAGCCCGTAGATAACTACAGATGAAAAGGGTGTTAACACCTTCCCTTTTCATAACCTACCCCCCTTACTCAGAAAAATTCTCGAAAGGTCTTTCCTGTTCTTTTCACCCTTTCCTTTATTGTATAAAAGAAAAGTCGTCGACGACTCTTGCTAACTGCAACATTTGTGATAAAACCCAAAAAACAGAAAGTTAGTTCTTCTACCGTATTACATAACTGTAGAAAAGTTTTGAGACCAAAAGGACTTCACAGATTCACAATGCTTGACTTAGTAGGATAGGATACCTTTAGCTGTTTAAAACTGACGTTTTTGCAGGTTTGGCATTTGGGATGGCCGAAGAAGATGATTGGAGGTTGACTCCGGCGTCCCTGAGTCTTGATTGACCCCGACAGATCTGGCGTGGCGCAGTGATACCTTCTGAGTGGTTAATTAAAATAACCTGAGTCCACCTTCCTTGCTTGCGTATTCAAAATAAAGAAATATAACTAGTTTATTATATATTTATTCATTTGCGCTTTGTATATCGGATGCATAGCCTGTCCAAAGACAGCGCGCATGTTCTTAAGGCATTCCTATGCTTGGTCGTAGGTTCGAGCCAGGCATGGGAAATTTTTCCATTTGTTTTATTTTCATTCCAGATCCGGTGTAAACATATCACACAAGCTCACCATGTACGTTCATGCCATGACCCTCAGATCTCAGAAGATTCAGATCTAACGCTTCTGATGAAGTCCCCATGGTGTACTTCTCAAGACCATCCTCACTGGATCCAGCGCAAGTTCCTGGGCTCATTTGTTTTGGGCTTAGTTTTTCTTGCTCTCGCACCCCCCATTTTCTTTAAAAACACCAAGCCCATTTAGTTTTCTTTTTTATTTTAACTTAATTATTTTTTTCCTTTTAATCATTTTATAAAATCAGAAAAAATAACATAATCATAAAATCAAAGAAAAGATTAGATTTAGGTTTTCTTGATTAATTTAATTTTCAGAAATAAAATTAATGAATTTAATCACTTTGCTTTTTAATTAAAAATTAATTAGAATTAGGTTTCATAATTTAATTATTTTTCTAAATAAAAAAACTCAAAGAGAATTTTCTAATACTTAGAATTTTTTAGGGTTTTCTTATATATCCTTTCCCTCTTCCATCTCCACGTATTTATTTTCGCATTATTATTTTCCATAATATTGTAACTGTCCATAGTTTGTAATAGATAAATAGGGCCCTTTTACTTTTCCCCCTCAATTTTTGGTTTGTACTCCCCCATCTTGAAGCATTGTAATAGTGTAGACTTTACTTCCCACACTTTTATTTTCCGCCCTTATATATATATATATATATATATATATATATATATATATATATATATATATATATATATATATATATATATATATATATATATATATATATATATATATATATATATATATATATATATATAACTGCTAGATTAATTAGGCGTGCATGGTAAGACATAAAGTACAAGTGTTAGATAATCTAATCTCAAGACTAATAATTGAAACATAACACACTTCGCACACGCACATCTCTAAGGTATCCCCACTTGTTGCCTTCGGAAAACAACCGTCACGTCTCTCGGACGTGGGATGTTTTAGCAAAGATCCTTTGGTCAAAATATCGTAGTCCCTCGATGACCCTTTCGATGCTGCCTCGGTAAACGATCTTAGTACCTTATGATAATTGCTAAGTGTCCTACGAGTTGCCTTCGTAACTGTATGATGACCCTCGCTTGTCTTTCAAAACATCGAATAATAGGGTTACCTACTAACTATTGGTAGGATAACATTATCTAAAGGAAAAGAAGAAAAGAACAAAGACCTTTTGAGTAGGTAGATAGCTTATAGTTTCTTGCTCACAAAACAAAACCATTTCTCACACATACACTCTCTTTTCTAAATATTTTCAAAGACAAAACACTTGGTATGCATTCTCAACGATACGAGAATCATTACAAAGTTTGCTTCCCTAAGGCGTCTTTTCGAAATATTTTTAAAATACACTTACACAAAAAGCATTTTCAAAGTGAGCTAACAACTTAGAGCTCGTAGATAACTACAGATGAAAAGGGTGCTAACACCTTCCCTTTTCATAACCTACCCCCTTACTCAGAAAAATTCTCGAAAGGTCTTTCCTGTTCTTTTCGCCATTTCCTTTATTGGATAAAAGAAAAGTCGTTGGCGACTCTTGCTAACCGCAACATCTGTGATAAAACGCAAAAAAACAAAAAGGAAGTTCTCCCACCGTATTACAGAACTGATGACTCTGATGGGGAGTGTTAAAAGTGGAGTTCCCTTATAGATAGTTCACACTTAAATACTTTCATTGTTTGACTTGCCTGATTTATTTTTAAATGGGTGTTTGGGTTATTATTGTAAAGATCATATACCCGAATCTAGGGCATTTTAGGTAAGTAGCAATAGATCGTGAAAACTGTACGGTGTGCACCGATACGGTTGAAGTGATGGCTATGTTAACGCGATACATTGGTTGGTGCCGGTGTCCCTTGAGTTAAGTTAAGGAGAATGTTGGGATGTCGCATGGTGTCATAAAGCACTGACTTACCTTAGAACCTTAGTTGACACAACTTAGCCATTAGAAGGTAGTGAGATAGCCGACATTAGTGCAGACTGAACTTGGTTGATTCTTGATACTACACTCATTGAGGTCGAATTCTCAGGATATTTCGGTCGCAAATCAGATGCTTGAGCTGAAACAATGCCCGAGAGAAAGATCGGTGATACTGAGACTCCTAGAACCCGGTTACTTTCTTTTAGGACAGGTTGATCCAACAAAAACTTCAAGAGGGCACTTACCTACAACTCCATGCAATCTTTAACCTAAGGCCTTGTGTGTTTTGGTTGTGTATGATTAAATTGTTTGAACATAACATCATGTATCATAACATTCATACCATTTCATTTATACTAACCATTTCAAGGACCAGGGAATTTACCTTTGTTCTATTTTGTAAACTATGGCCTCTACTCACAGAAACACTATTCGGGTCAACTTTGTAAAAGTGCTTCCTCAACTTAAAGATTTAGTCTCTAGGGTTTTCAAAAGTTCTTCATTTATCAAGAAGCATGGTCGACTACTCAGTCTGGTTACCACAGGTTTTGACGAAGACATGATGAGTGTTCTCTTCCAGTTCTTTGACCCTGCACATCACTGCTTTACCTTTCCCAATTACCATTTGGTACCCACTATGGAAGATTTCTCTTAATTACTAGGAGTACCTGTTCTTGATCAGATGCCCTTCACCAGTTTAGAGGAAGCTCTAAAACCAGAAGTTATTGCAGTAACTTTACATCTGAAGTGGTCCGACATTATATCCAACTGGGAAACAAGAAGTAAAGTCAAAGGTTTTTTTGGCTAAATTTCTATTGAGAAAAAGGCTCAACTATTTCTAGATGCCATGAGTTTTCAGGCATTCAAAGACATCTTAGATCTTGTAATCTATGGGTTAGTACTATTCCCTAATCCAGACCAACTCATAGATGTGAACGTCGTCAAGATTTTTCTCGCTCGTAATCCTGTGCCTACCTTGCTTAGAGATATTATACATTCTCTTCACACACGTACTATGAAGAGGCGAGGAACTCTCATGTGTTGTATACCACTGCTATCCAAGTGGTTTATTTATCACATTCCCCGCTCGGTAATGAAGAAAGAACAAGGTTTGAGGTGGTCCCAAAGAATAATGTCACTTTCTCATACAAATATTTATCGGGGTTCATGGTCTCATAAGAATATCACTATCATTGATTAATGTGGGGAATTCCCTAATGTTCCACTCTTGGGCATTAGGGGAGTGATGTGCTCGATTGACACGGCCTCTTCCTGCTCGATGCTTGGCCTTTCTAAGATTTCATGTATTACTATCTTATTTAACCCTGGTCCCTTGCTACTAACGAGTCGGGCTAGTACATCGACTCGTATGTTCTCTTCCCTGGGGATGTGATTAACCTCAAATTCTGTGAAGGTTTTAGACAACTCATGCGCCATATGGAGATATATTAGTAGTGTTGATTCCCTTGTTTGATACTCCCCTTTCATTTTCCCTGAAATCAATTGAGAATCAGTGTTAGCGGTTAGGTGGGTGACTCCCACCTCCTTAGCCAATTTCATCTCTGCTATGAGGGTCTTGTACTCCGCCTGGTTATTGCTAGCCTAAATGTTAAAGCTAAAGGAGTATTCTAACATGAAGTTGTCGGGTCTTTCTCAGGGGCATCTCTGGAACTTTTTTCCAGGTTTCTCCCTTCTCCTTTTATATAGTAGTCCGCCCTGGTGATGATCTCATTCATGTTGGATGCAGGCTTCTGGGCTAAGGTTTCATTGAATTGTCCTGCTCGGAGGCTGTGTTGAAATGTCTCAACAAACAGTTCTTGGTTTCAGTGAGATACTTTGATGGTCTCTTCGTTGAGTCAGGCTGGGTATTCCCGGAGAGGCTCCGCTTGACTTTGCCAGACATTGAGCTGGGAGGTCATGGACACCTTGCGGTGCTTGTTAGCAGAGAAGTGTTGGATTAATTTCTTCGTCAAGTCTGTGTAGCTTTCAACTGATAGTCGTGGTAGGCTCATGTACCACCGTAGAGCCACATCCTTGAAGGTGACAGCCATAAATTTACATTTCAATGAGTCGGTGGAGCCAATTATTTCCATTTGGTTGTTGATGATGATAACGTGCTCCTAAGGGTTAGTTTTGTCATCATACGCTGTGAATGATGGTGATTTGAAGTTCTCTAGGACTTGGTCGTCCCAAATAGCTTGAGATAGAGGTTATGGTTCCAAAAGCTCCTCTTATGTACTGTCGTCCCCTATGCTTCTTTGTTGCAGGTCTGTGACACTGTCCTGTAGAGTTTCATTCTGCTGTCTGAGGCCCTCCACCATGGCTAGTAGCTGCGCCATGTCGGAGGGGTCTCCTGGTGATGCAATTCTGCAGGAGGCGAATTGAGGTATGGCCTAGGAATAATTTTACCTAGGCTTTAAGGTGGGCACCAATGTTCATGTCTGGAATAAAGATCCGACCGACTTCCCAAGAGGTTGCTAGGGAGAGCCTACCGGAGCGATTTTATGAGATGATTGGGGGATTTGGGAGCTACGACAGTGATGCATACATCCCAAGATGAATGTCTTGCTTATCCCTCTGTCGGAAGCCCCTCTATATAGTGAGTATCTTTGCTTCATCAAGAGCCTCAATTAATGAGTGACTCTTGACTTCCATAACTCCATAACCTTTGTTGTCTCCATGAATGAAGATGATTAGTGTTTTGTAACATATTAATGAATGCTCTGTTGGCGGTTACAGTCTTTAATGAGTCGAGATGATGATAGGTTATAGGCAGGTGCTATCCGATTATCTACTCTATCAGGGTCGACGGTGACTGTTGCACCCAAAAATTCGACCTCTTCATTTTAACCCTAATTGGCTTATACTTCATCCTCATATGCATACTTTTGTACCCTAAAATTTTCCCTCCCATATTTGAGACAAATTAGTTCAAGATATCTCCTCATGCTCATGAAGGTCTCAAACACTCAAGACTACTCAAGGGTTAACCAGACAAACTCTCCTCCTTAGCAATTGACCTACAACTAGGATTTTGCTTCTATCAAAGGAAATTGGACTTATAATTCCTCAAGAGGATTCCATGGCTTCTCATATGTCTCAAGGTACCCTCATACCAAATTTCAAGCCTTACATCACAAGTTTGCTCAGTCAATTAGCCAGGTGAATGAAAATTAACTGTATTAGACAAAAAGTTAACTTTGACCAATCTACAGTCAAACTTCAATATTTTTGGTCAACATCAACATTTTGAAGTCACATTCAACATTTGATCAAGGGTTGATCATGATTCATCAAGAAAACATAAGATTCATCAAAAGTCAAAAGTTACTAAATTAAGGTTTTCTTTAGGAGAAGTCAACTGAACTTTGACCAAGCACAACTTTCACATACTTCATCAAAAATTACTTAACCAAATCCTATCTTAAAGTAAATTCAATTCTCTACAACTATGCCTCTCTAAGCTTAAGGCCAAAAATGCTTCATTTGAGAGATATGGGCCAAAATATTACAGGTTATTTTAAAAGTCAACAAAACACATCTTTTGTCAAAGAGATTTACAAAAGGACAAAGACTTCAAATGAAAAAAATGACCCACATGAAAGTTGTAGGAGACATCTTGAGGTTTCCAAAAAGTCATATATCATCTTCATATGACAATAATTGATAGAGTTATGATTGGTGCAAGTTGAGTAATTTTTAGAAAATGCATGAAACCTAAATTGAGGGAAGTTGAATTTTTGGGCTAATGAGCCTAAGTTTTTAGGTTTAAACGTGTTCATGATCTCATATTAGACCTCTAAATCCATTCATTTATTTTTTTTGTTTTTATTTCCTTTTATTTTGATTTTATTCAATTAAAAGCAAAATAAATCAAATAAATACCAAATAAGTGATAGAAGACGTGTGGATCTATTTTTGAATCAAATCATAAGTCCAAAATTTGGTGACAACTTGCCAAAACCATGTGGAGCATGAATATTTAATTTGGCCTAAAATATAAGCTTTTCATGCAAAATCCAAATTAAATCTCTTCACCATGAATTACAAAGATTCATCTCACAAAAGTTGACCTAATCTTCTCTCTATAAATACCCAACATATTTAGACATCAAAAAACACACGAGGCTACATCATATAAGGAACCCTAAAATTCAAAAATTTCTCAAAACTATGGCAAACTCAAACCCTCGTGTGCATCCGTTTTCAGTCTATTCCAAGCATCAAGCAAGCTTCCTGAAGACTCCAGGAACTCATTCCAATCATCCTAGAAGCTCGTAGCATCCCATAGCTCTCTCCCTCGATTTCACTGGTTTAGTAACTTTCTTTAAATTCAAACTCATATTTCATGCATTGTTAATTGATTTTATGCATATATACTTGTTTATAATGATGTTTGTACTTGCTTAGAATCATCGTTTTCAAGCTTTGATGCAGGAATAAAGATCTGCCATTGTTAGGGTAGTTTGAAATATTTTCTTCGAAACTCACTTTACAGGCATTTTCAGGTCAAACCAACGCCACCATTGGATTCACAAGGGTCAAATCAGGAGGATAGGGTTCCTTTTATGATCCAACTAATGCATTTTTGTAGGTTTGGTATTTGAGGTTGCCAGAGAAGACGACCGAAGTTTGACTCCGATGTCATTGTGTTTCATTTGACTCTAGTAGGGCTTGCGTGGCGGAGAGGAACAATGTGATTGGTTGATTTAAATAAAAACCTGGCCCCACCACTACGTGTGTAATTATTTTAATTGAATTTGATTTTTATTTTTCAATTTATATTATATTGAATAATGATGATTGTACTAATGCGCAACAACAAGTGTCCCAGTGGTGAGAGTGATGGTCATTATGTGTGGGGCATGGGTTCAAGCCAACCCTTGTACAAATTTTATTTTATTTTCCAGGATATAAAGCAGGTTCATCATATGTTGATTCATTCCTATTCTCAAACACAAACGCAACGCATGGTGCAGTGGTAGGAAGGTAGACTTGTGACCTCAAGGGCGTGGGTTCAACTCCCACCCCGTGCATTTTTTTCTCCTATTTTTACTAACCCTAATTTTCATTCTATTTTACTAATTATTTTCTAATTAATCTATTTCCTAACCTTAAACTTTTTTAAAATTATAACAAATTAGGATTAGGGTTTTCTAGTTAGTAAATAATTCTTTGCATATTTTTCATTTATTAAATGATTAGGTTAATTAGGTATTTCTTAATATTAAAATTAATTAGAAACAATTAGGTTTTTATTAATTATTAACTTAAATTATTTTCTACACAAAAATACCAAAAATACTTATCTTGACATATAGAATTTTAGGGCTTTCAAACACCTCTTCTAACATTCTTTTATTTATCTTTTTCCCTTTAGTTTCTTAGACAAATGTATAGGTTTACACAACTGATGTAATAGCGTAGATTTACATTCCCATGTTTTTTCCTATTATGTAACTGCTCACAAGATGTAATAAGTTATGTTTAATTTTCCGCACTTTATATTACACACATTATATTTAACTGTTAGTAATTAGGGTTTGTATGGCAAGACTAAAAGCAATCTAGAAAACCCTAATTTTCAAGATTAAATAACTAAAATTAACACACTCTTCACACTTTGCAACTTTAGGGTAACCTCTTTTCTTACCTTACGAATATTGGTCATGTCCCTCGAAAGTAGGGATACTTTAGACCCACAATATACAATATTATCATAGTCTATTTCGAATAAAGATCATAGTCCCCCGATGCCCTTCGAGTTGCCTACAAAATGATCTAGTCCCTTGATGACTCTACAAGAAAAATGATGATAGTTCTTCTGATACAATTGCTAAAGTATCCTTACATGTTGTCTTCGATGATCATACGATGACCCTACGCATATCCCTTCACATCCAATAAATAGGGCTACCTACCAACTAATGGTATGGTTAGTACTATCTTCAAAGGAGAATGAAAATAACAAGAAAGACCTATTTAGTGGGTAATACTCCTAGTTGCTTGCTCACAACATGTTCAAATATCACATTTTCAGCACAACAAATATGTTCAAAAATACTTTGTGTACATTCTTGAGGACCAATACAAGAATTATTACAAAGTTAGCCTTACATTGGCATTTCAAAATATTTTCAAACAAATCACACACACACAAAGAAATTTTTTAAAGTGAGCTAAGCAATTAAGAGCTTGTAGATAACTACGGATGAAAAGGGTGCTAACACCTTCCCTTTTCATAACTTACCTCCTGAGCTCAAAATCTATCAAAGGACTTTCCTGTTCTTTTCACCTTCCCTAAGTGTTGGATAAAAGAAAAGTCGGTCGTGACTCTTGCTAACCAGAACATTTGCAATAAAACCAAAAAGTCTCCCACCGTATTACAGAACTGGCGACTCTTCTGGAGACGTGACTTAAAAAAGAGGGGTTACCTTAGAGTTTAGATCACTTTTACTTGCTTCAATGGTTTGCTTTGTCTGATTTACTTTAAGGGTTCATGCTTGGGAATTATTACTTGTGTGAAAGATCTTACACCCGTATCTAGTGATTCTTTAGTTAAGTTGCAATAGATCACAGAGACTGTACGACGTAGACCGATATGGTTAACATGATAACTATAGTTAGTGAGACACTTTGGTTTGTACTGATGTTCCTCGAGTCAGTCTAGGATAACATTAGGCATTCGTGTGGTGTCATTAACACTAACTTACTTTTAGAACCTTAATTGACCTATCTTGGCCATTAGAAAGTTGTGAGATAGCCGACTTTGGAGCAGTCCAAAGTTGGTTGATACTCGAGGCTACGCTCATTGAGATTCGACTTTTGGGATGTTTTGGTGGCAAGCCAGTTTCCGTGCTAAAATAAATCCTGTGAGAAAGATTCGTGATATGATATTCTTAGAACCCGATTACTATTTTAGGACAGGTCGAGTCAACTTAACTTCAATGGGGAAGGGTATTTACCTACGGACATTACGCAAGCCTTTAAACTTAAGGCTCTTGTGTGACTTGTTTGTGTTTTCTACTTATTTAAACATGAACATAACATCATAATATCATATCATCATAACATAACATTTTCACTAACCATTTCAAGGACCTAGGGATTTATCTTTGTTCCTTGTTGCAGGTTATGGCCTCCGCTCGCAGAAATACTACCCGGATCAACTTTGTGAGGATACCTTCTAAGCTTAAGGAGTTAGTCTCAAAGGTTCTCGAAAACTCTCAATTCACTAAGAGGCATGGTTACCTATTTAGTTTGGTCACCTCAGGTTTTGAAGAAGACATGATGAGTGTTTTGTTCTAGTTCTTTGATCCTAAGCATCATTCTTTTACTTCCCCAGATTACCAGTTGATACCCACAATGGAAGAGTTATCTAAGCTACTTGAAATACCTATTCTTGATCAGACACTCTTAACCGATTTAGAGAAAGTTCCAAAGCCTGAAGTTATTGCAGCAGCCTTACATCTAAAGCAGTCAGACATTGTGTTTAATTGGGAAACAAGAAGTGGAGTTAAAGGTCTTCTTGCTAAATTTCTGATAGAGAAGGCTCATTTGTTTCTAGATGCTATATATTTTCATGCTTTTGAGGAGATATTGGCTCTATTGATATATGGTTTGATACTATTCCCTAACCCTGACCAACTCATATATGTGAACGCCATCAAAATATTTCTTACTCATAATCCTATGCCTACTTTGCTTTGAGATATTTTGCACTCTCTTCACACTCGTACTACGAGAAAGTGATGTATTCTCATGTGTTGCATACCTTTACTATTCAGGTGGTTAATTTCACATCTTCCCCGATCAGTGATGAAGAATGAACAAGGTTTAAATTGGTCTCGAAGGATGATGTCACTCTCTCATTCAAATATCTATTGGTGTTCCCGATCTCAGGAAGTGTCACTATTATTTACCGCTCTGGAGAATTCCCTAATGTACCACTCCTTGGCATAAGGGACAACCCTTCTCTAGCTCTATGTCAGTTTGGCTATGCTCGGAGAGACAGTCCTCCTGATATTCTTATCCAGGGTATTATATTCAATTAAAATAATGATCCTCAAGGTTATCGTCATAAGTTTATACATGCTTGGGGCATGGTGAATATGATTGATAGCAAGACTTTGGGACAGAAAAACTCCATCCCCTTGAAACCCTACATCAGATGGATGCGATCTCGTGCTCAAAATCTTATAATTCAATATCCTGGTGTCCTACCAGTAATTGCGAAGATGTCATACAATGGTAAGAAAGAATCAAATGCCGTGTATAGCCAGAAGGGTCGTAGTAAGAGTGACTGCAACCAATCTGTGAGGTCAGTTTTGATCTCTAATCTTGCGCCAGTGTAATAACAACAGAATAATCAGCGTAGGCAGGATGCACCAAGGAGAAAATTCACCAAAATCAACATGGCATTATCTCAAGCATTGCAACACATGTTAAAGGCAGAGATGATTACATTGAAGGATCCTTCTCGAAATACCAATACTTACTCTCCCTGTTACAATCCCAATGCAAGGTGTTCCTATCATTCCAATACACCTGGACATGACACTAACAACTGTTGGGCGTTGAAAAATAAGATTCAAGATATGATTGACTCTAAGGAGATTGAATTTGATCCTCCTTATACTCCTAATGTGATCACTGAACCTATGCCTAATCATGATAAGGGCGTTAATGCTATTGATGATGTTTCTTATGTTTCTGCTGTAAGGGACTTGACTACTCCTATGATGAATGTTAAGAAGAAGTTGTTGTGAGCCGATTTGTTTATGGGTTGCGTTGAAAACTGCTACTATTGTGCATCCCAATCCAATGGTTATGTAATGCTGAAAAAGACATTCAACTTTTAATGGATGACCGTGCAATTCTATTTTAGAAGGATCACTTCTAAGGGTCCTGTGAAGATTATTGTCGAGCCTAGGGTTTCTACTCTGGTCATTACCGCACCTAGGCCAACTCCATATTCCTCTGAGAAGGCTATCCCTTGGAATTATGGAGATGATGTCTACTACCGTGGCGTCAAGCAAGAACCGTTGGATGTCGAAGATGAAAATACTGAAGTTATTGATCCCAATGTTGGCAATATTGTTGGGACTAGTAAAGTTACCATAAGTGGAAGGGTTTTTTCTCCAGAGATCTCTCAAAAGGCTGTTACTACACCAGTTCATATCCTACTACTGAATCAACTACTGAGACTCGAGGAAAAGAACAAATAACTGAGCCTGCCCAGACTGAGACACCGAATGAGGTTACTGTTGAAGATACCTCCAAGAAAGAGATGGAGAAGGTGCTAAAAATTATTCAAAAGAGTGACTATAAGATTGTTGAACAGTTAGGGCATACCCCTTCCAAAATATCTATGTTATCTCTGTTTTTGTACTCTGAAGCCCATGCTCAGGCTTTGGTAAAATTTATGAAATATGCTCATGTACCGCATGAAATCTCTATTGATCAGTTCAAAAATTGTGTTGCTAGCCTGACAACTGATAATGGGCTAGGATTTTCTGACGCTGATTTAACTCCCGCAGGAAGGAACCATAATAAGGCCCTGCATGTCTCTATTGAGTGTAGGGGCACTACCTTATCTCATGTGTTAGTGGATACAAGTTCCTCATTAAATGTACTTCCAAAAGCTGTTTTAGACAAACTTGACTATGAAGGGGTTTTGCTATAACCCAGTGATGTTGTGGTGAGCGCTTTTAATGGTTCAAACAGAATGGTGCATGGACAGGTTGATCTTCCAATTAAAGTGGGTTCCCAGGTCTTCAAATCTACTTTCTATGTGATAGACATTCTTCCAGCCTATTCCTGTTTTCTTGGACGCCCTTGGATTAATGGGGAAGGCATTGTTACTTCTACTTTACACCAAAAGTTGAAGTATGTTGTGAAAGGAAAAATCATTATAGTTTGTGGAAAAGAAGAATACATGGTGAGCCATTTGAACTCCTTCAAGTATGTTGATATGCATGGTGAATTCCTCGAGACTCCTTGCCATACTTTTGAAGTTATTCCTCAGACAACCCCTGTTGCTAAATCTGCTCCTACTATTCCTAAGGTTACCAGGATTCCACCAAGAATGGTTTCTCTAAAAGACGCTAAGATTGTGATAGAAGAAGGTGGTGGAACTATTTGGGTCAACTTCTCGACATTCCTTACAAGGCTGAAAAATTTGGTTTGGGTTTCACCTCAGAGGCTCAAAGGGTTTTTCGTCGTGCTCGTGTTAATTCTGGGAGACCGCTATTCTGCATCAACAACAATGGAGTTTACAAAAATCAAGTTAACGTTGTGGAAGACGCTGATAGTGACTGTGACATAGACAACCGGATTTTCCCTACTACCAACAGTGGGCTCAACAATTTGAAGGCTGAAGACTTTATACCAATCTCCTTTAGTCAGGAGTAAATGATATTTTCTATTTTCTTGCTTTCAAGTTATTGGTTATGTAATTTGAATAATAACTTTAAGCCTTGTGCCTTATCCAGGACACAACGGTCCATTTGTTAGGGTTGTCATTTTTCACCCACATATTTTCATTTAATAAATCATTGGACATTTGCATTCAAATTTTGCACTCTTTGTCTTTCTTTTAGTTTATTTCTTTCAAAATAGATATGTGTTCTTACACACACCCACATAACAAATTGCAGTTCCATAGCCACCCTGGATCCCATTGATAACAATTATGCTATTGCCAATTATGACTTTGAAAATCCGATCTACCAAGCCGAGGATGAAGGTGAGGAAGGTTGTGAAGTGCATGGAGAGCCTTCTAGAATGTTTGAGTAGGAAGAAAGAGCCACACAACCACATGAAGAGCCAATCGAGGTTGTGAACCTAGGGACTGAAGAGGACAAGAAAGAAATATAGATAGGTGCCGACCTAGAGGACAATGTCAGAAAGAGGTTAGTCCAGATGTTACGTGACTATGTTGAGATATTTGCTTGGTCTTATAAAGACATGCTAGGGCTTGGTACTGACATTGTGGTTCACCATCTACCAATGAAGGAAGGTTGTCCTCCTATAAAGCAGAAGGTTCGTTGTATGCGTTCTGAGATGTTTTAAAAGATCAAAGCTAAAGTCATTAAGTAGTTCAATGCAGGTTTCTTAGCTGTTACATCCTATCCTCAATGGGTTGCAAATGTGGTGCTGGTGCCTAAGAAGGACAGTAAGGTCTGTATGTGTATAGACTACAAGGATTTGAAAAGGGAAAGTCCCAAAGATGACTTTCCGCTTCCGTATATTGATGTTTTGGTTGACAACACCGCTCAACACAAATTATTTTCCTTCATGGATGGTTTCTCTGGTTATAATCAAATCAAGATGGAACCTGAAGACATGGAAAAGACTATTTTTTCACACAATGGGGCACTTTATGTTACAAAGTTATGCCTTTTGGTTTGAAGAACGTCGATGCAATATATCAGCGTACTATGGTAACTTTGTTCCATGATATGATCCATCATGAGATAGAGGTTTACGTTGATGACATTGTCATACCCCAATTTTTTACCTAAGATCCCATCTTCATTTTCATTTTTCATTATATACACCAAGGTCACAAAATATGGTCGGTTTCGAACGTCTCACCTTCGAGCATTTCCTGTGCAGACATTATCGAGTGTTATGAACATTTTATCTTATGCATGACTAACTTCTAATCAAGCACGAAGTGTATGTTTTTTGTTTCTTTGATTTCATATACAAAAACAGGTTTGAATCAAGAGCATCAGACGCCACGCCTCAATTAGGGTTTTTGAGTCTCTCAAGCCAGAAGTACAGTTGATCATTGATTCTCGAAGACTGATTCATCAAAAGAATCGTGTGTTTATTTCCACGCTCTGTTTCAACAAGTGGCCTCAAGCTTCTCCGAAATTCTTCATAGAAACAATCAAGGTTCCATGATCATTGGTTCACGTGTGTTTCACTTTGCCTTGAAATACAAGAAAAGATCAAATTATGCAAGTCAATTCAAAACACTTCGACGGAAAGTCATCTGCGAGTTTTCTTTAAAAGTTGAAGACGAATTGTTTTTAGAAATCCATGAGAGAACTTTATGGGACGTCTGTCATGATTTAAGAGTTTATGGACTCTAAGTTCAGTTCATTGTGCCAATTTCTCAATGCAATAACATTTCGCCTCAAATCCCTCTTCTAGTGATCATTCTAAGCTTTTAATTATGGTTCGATTTCTTATATTTACATGACGCGGGGTGAATTTCGTTAGAGTGGGGTGATTGAATTCAAGATCGCTTTGGAAGAATTTATTTAGAATACTTGGAATTTTCATCATGTGAATTCAAGTATTAACTAAATATAAGTTATTAAAAGGTCTCATTCAAGATTCAAATTATTCCTCATATTGCTTTTATTCAAGATTATTTTTGTGTGATTACTTTGATGGATTCACACCATGGCCATTTGAATTCACATGAGGCATGTATTAAAGAAGATATTAGAAAAAGAAACTTGATTCAAATAATCATTCATCACAAGAACAAATACATGATGGTTACATGATCAATTCATGTAATTCATTTGGATATCTAATACAGGATGCAAGATTGAGGTCTTAAGGCTTGCATCATTATTTATTCATCATTCAAAAATTCATTCAAGTATCAATCAATTCCTTTCCAATTTCAAGTGGATGATTTAAAATTTTCATCAAGGTAAATATAAAGATTCAAAGTGTTTACAATTATTGAGAAAATTACATTCAAGACAAGTTCCATTCATGTTACAATTTTATTTAGAATTATCACTACAAAGTTACAAGAGGAATTACAAGTTTGTACATAAAAATCAAGACTAAATTTCTAATGTCCTAAAGCTTCATGCTTCAAACATGTTGCCCATATTTTCCAGCCATGTTCAACAATGCAAATCAGCCCAATAGCAGCCTGTAAATCAGCCCAACATCAGCCTGCAATGATCCAAAAAAACTGCTATAAGTCAGCTTAACAGCAGCAAGCAATAACAGTCCCAATTTTTCCCAAAAATGCTATAAATCAGTCCAAAAAATAGCATCTTGTAACAATCCAAAAACTGCTAAAAAAACAGCCTAGCCAATCTAAAACAACCTGTTGCCCTGCATCATAACAACTAAGAAATTGCATCAAAATGGAAACTTAAAATTGTAAGAAAAAGGCATCAAAATAGTTTGTCAAAACATTTCAAATGTTCTACTATCCCCCCCCCCCCCCCCCCCCCCTCAAATGCCTTGTTCTTTCACTATAAAAGCCATCTTCATGGACAAAAAAATAACACAAGAAAAACACAAGGAGAGGAAAAACAAGAAAAAACTCAAGGGGAGAAAAAACAGAAAAAGAGAGAAGTTTGTTCAAGTTTTAACAACAAGAATAAGATTAAGAGAGGTTTGAGCATCAACATGAGAGGGAGGGAGAACTTACTGTTTTTGAAGCTCCATCGGAGAGACTCCGATATGTATTTCTTCTCCCTATTATATTCTGCATACATCAATACCTGCTAGATTCGTTTGCATAACAACATCATTCACATGTTTGAATATTTTCTTTGCACTACTTTTATGCCAAGCAAATGCTTGCTTTATCACACTCTTTGATGTATTTTGGGTTACTGCAATATATGGACATTTAAACATGTTTAAAAATCATAATAACAGTAAATAACATAAAATTCAAAGATAAAAAATACCTCCAATTTGCTTTTTCTAAGTACCCAAATGTCATATAGAATCGCCAAATAGAATCTCCACTGACCACCCGACAAATTGCCTCGACAGTTCACCAACCGCATCTCCATTCTTCAGTCTGTTTTTCGAATACCCTCTGTCTGTTACCTTTCATCACATAACAGCAAATCCACAACCTAGCGAGCCAGCGATATCACCACCATTAGCTACATGCGATTACATACTCCCTTGCGTTAAACAACCTTCAAAAGTAAACCAACAACCTTCATCTCACAAGCATAAACTCCATTTTTCTCCCTTCCTGTTCTGCTCTCACCATCTCACCACAATCGTCCAAATGGCCTACATATGTGTCCAAATTTAGATCAAAGTTAATCAAATGGAAAGCAAGAAAAATAACCAGATAGACTACTGAACTAAAATTACCTCTTGGACTCCCCTGTTCACCAATCACGCGACCTTCATTCGATGCGAAGCATTACACTCTTTTGATGAAGGCTCTGTGTTCACTCTGTCGATCCGTATTTTCCTTGAGCTTCCGCGAGAAACCGCCGATATTTCAAAGGTCAGAAGATGATTTGGATTAGGGTCAATTCATACTGCTTGATAGTTAGAGGGGATGGGTTGTGATCATCACGACAACGTCCATTTGTTGAAAGAGACGGATTTATGAGGAAACATTCGGAAGTTGAAGTTGAAAGAATGGATGCAACAAAGAAAGACGGAGACGGAACATAGACGGTGATGATCGGTTCCGGATTGAAGCATGACAACGACACATTCGCAGCAAAGATGAGAGAAAGAAGGAAGCTGTTGATAAGGAAAGTGCTGGTGAGATTGAAAAAGAACCTTCTACAGAAGGAAATGAGGAAGTTGGAAGGAACATGGAGAGAGAGGATCTTAATTATTTTTGTTTCAATTTTCCTCTTAATTATGTTTTCTTGGAATTAATAATTAAATCTGAATTTTTCTTCCCAATAACATGACAATAGTGGCACCTCTTTGTTATTAGGGTTTACAAAACTTTTCTTTTGTTTCTTCCAAATCAGGTCAGCCCCATTGGGCCTTTTGGCCCAATCCTATTACCTTCATCACCTTATATTTTAATTAAAACGTAGATATAATAGATAAATAACATAATTCAATTGGCAAGGCATGAAGAAGGGAAAAACACAAGAAGGGGGGGATTGGGATCTCAAAATTCAATGATAAAGAACACGTTGATTTTTATCCTGGTTCATTTGAACTCAAACTACTCCAGTCCACCCGCCAAGGTGATTTCGCCTCTCTCCAATAAGGTCTTAATCCACTAATCAATCTTAATTACAGAACTACTTTGACAACTACCAAAGTCTTCTTGAGTCCAAAACCACAACCCGGTTTTTTCAAGGAAATGCACTAAACAATAATTGAATAAATGTGTACAATAATGTTTCTAATAAAACAGTATCACTAACAGTGATGTTTTACACAGTTTGAATGTGAGTGCTTGAGGATGAAAGATGATTTTTGCATTACTGTACTTTCACGTGAATTCTTCTTTTTGTGCGTAGTAGTTCATCCCTTGAAATCTTCTATTGGTCTTCTTTTTATAGGCCATGCAATAATGACATAAGAAGATGCTTTTGGTATGTTCATAACATGAGTTAATGAACTTTCCAAACCAGGAGATCCTTGTCTGTTTGTATCCGTTACTTTTGATATGCATTGATAAATTGTAACGCTTCAGAGCTTCTCACATCAGAGGATGAATGTTACCATTGAGAGTCCTTTACAACTTGTATCATAACTATACAAATCAGAGTATCAGAGATCCTGTTTCACAGTGCTGGTGCATTCAGAAGTTGTAATAGAACTTCTTCATATAAGCGTGTCATGCAGATTTGCTTTTAAGAAGGATGCGTCTGATTCTGTCATAGTACTCTCATCTTCTATGCTCGCATAATCAAAACTTCTAGTGATGTTCTGGCAGACCATCTATGCTTCTTACATCAGAACATCTTTTTTTACATCAGAACTTCCTGCATATAAAGATACTTTTATTAGCGAGCATATTTGTTCTTTATATATATCATGTGTTTGTTATCATCAAAACCCTTAAAAGGATGTAGATCCAAATCATGTTCTAACAAGGCATACCATTGATAACCTAAGCGAAACGAGTTCAACTCTTTGCTAGGACATTTTATTCCATTTTTCTTGATTCTTTTAGCCTTATTTCCAAAATTTATTAAATATACTTGATAACCAAAATATTAACTTAGTTTAGTTTATATTATAATTTATTTCTTGCTATTATAAAAATACCAAAAAAAAAAGCTATTAAATTAGTCTTTCATTTAATTTTATTATTTATTTAATTATTCAAAAATACATGCTTATAATTTAGTCTTTATTTGATTTTTGTTATTTATTTAATTGTTTTAAAATACATGCTTATAAATTAATCTCTTATTAAATTTTCGTTATTATTTAATTGTCGCTCTAAATAACTTTATTCTTGATCGTTTAATCTTTATATCTTTCGTCCGTCTCAAATCCAAGGGATATGTTTTAACTTTATTGACTTCATGTCATCAAATACATCTTATCCGATTGTGCGAATCTCTTCATTCATTTTTGTTTTACTATTTGGTTAATCTTAAGTTAATTTTCCTAAAAGACTCAATTTTAAAAACTCACACCTTTTAAGTCAAAACTTCGTCAGTAGGTCGCCGTATCTTCAAAATCTCATCCACACCCATTTTTTAACCAAACAAACCATTTTAATCAAACAAACAAATTTAACCAAAAAACAGATATTTCAAAAGGTTCCCGTGGAGTACCGTCGATGCATTAGGTGCTAGTACCTTCCTATTGTATAACCAACCCCCGAACTTTAGATCTGTTTCAAAAAACGCATTGTATTTTCATTAATTTTAAGTATTACTTTACATTGCATATTTAAGGGTTTTATTTCGCTCTTTTCCCTTTTACCTTGGAAATAATAAAGCTCGGTGGCGACTCTTGCTTTTGTGAGTCAACTTAATTAATAGCTCGATCTCCGATTTACACCGCTACATTTTTTATCGCTACAAAATTGGAAACTCTGCTGGGGAGAAATTGACCTCTTGCTAATCCATCCCTAAGTGGGTTAATCCTAGTTTGTCATATATGTTTTTATTATTCGTTTGTTTGATTTTATGTTATCTATTATGGTTATTTTGGTGTTAATGATACTTACAAAGGACAAGTCCTATACCCGGACTAAGTTACACTTAAGAATAAGACGGGAAGTATAGTCATGTTAACTTTGAGGGAGTAATTCCGAAGAAGGAGGCATGAAATCCACCACTCAGCGGAAGCCCCTTTAACTGTAGTATTTGTTTTTTGAGTAATCAGGAATGTTGTACCCCAAAATTTGCCCTCCTCTTTTTCCACAAGTCATTACAGCTTCGGGTTTTTCCTGATTTTTTAGATTGGCTCAAGAATCGGTCAAACAAATTTTTCTTGTCAGTCAGACAAAATTTAGGTTTGTCATTGATTTTAAAACAATTCGAGCAGATTGCTTAGGGTTTGGTTGAGTTGGCTCAGGTTTGGATTAGGCGGACGCTTCTCTAACATTAAGTCAAGAATTAGGGTTTTTGTGCGCGCAGAAAGAATTAAGTCTACCGTACTTTTCAATTTACTCTGGAATATGGACTGAGGTTTCTGACTGGGAGCTCGCAGTGTTTGATTGAATCATTAAGAGAAAAGACATTTGGGCAGTTGTTGTGATTGACTATGCATTGCTTTGGATTTTTGAAACGCCGGGTTTATTATTGACTGACCACAGTATTTATTAATTGTTTATTTATTCTAAGTTAGGATAATTGGGATTTATTTCCATTTATTATAATTTAAGAATTTATAAGTAATTAAATAAACAGCTGGAAAAAGAATTAACTGATCAAAATGGATTTTTTATTCATCTTTAATTATTTGTTACAATTGTTATTTAAATACAGTATTTATTTACAAAGTATTTATAATAATAATGGTTACAATGATTAAAATTGAAATAAACTATGTCCTAAATTTCCTAATCTTCATTCTTCTATCCAATGCTCCCTTGTTGCTCAATTATTTTTCATCTACAAAACAAAGAAAAAGAAAAAAGTCAAAAGCAGATAAAAGTGACAGACAATTAATTTAAAAATTCATCATTAAAAGCAACTGGCCGGAATCAGTTTGCCCTCTCTGCAAATCACGAGATTTCTCCCGGTTCACAAAGAGGGATGAAATGCTTGCAATGAAACATGAAATGCACAAAGTTGTAATATTGCACAATTTCAAAATGGTCAAACAAACTTCATAGTTCATGATTCAAAATTGTCAACAAACTACATGAAATGACAAACAAACTATGAAGTCCAAAGGAAAACCAAACTGAATTGCCTAACCAAATCAAAGGGGCAAACTGAATAAAACTGTCCAAGCTGCCAAAAGGATGCCAAAAGATACCAAACTCCAAAAAGCTGTCAATAAAGTACACAAAGTATGCAAGAAATATGGAAAATATGCAGAGGAAAACAAGTGCAAACAATGTTCAGATACATCACTTTCCAAAGGCCAGTTTACTTTTTCAGAGAGAAGATAAATTTAAGCAATAAAATGCTTTTCTTTAATCTGGAGAGAGAAAGAGAGAGGAAAGAAGCTTACAGTACAGCAGGATAGAGGCTAAGCAAAAGATATAAACAGGATGTATCAGAATACATAGAGAAAAGAGGCAGAACATATACAGCAGGATATCATAAAGCGTGAAAACCTCAAGCCTTGCAAAACCTGTCCAAGCATTGACCAAATTCGAAAGAGAACAAGTATACATAAAAAATAATAACCCATCCTGCCTTTCAAAAAGATACAAGGCCAAGACCCTGGAAGATATAAAACAAAAGCCATCAACCTGCATAAGATAGATCTCAGAAGCCACACAAAGCCTAATAGCCTCCAAGTTCATCAAAACCTGCCTGAACTGTCAAACTGCCTCAAAAAACCTCACAACAAGCCTTAACCATCAACAAACATTCAAAACATCAAGCCAAAAGCCTACTGTAACATAAACCTGCATCCAGCTCTAAACCTGTTAGCCTGAACCACTGTAAAACAAAAACAGTATCAAGATAACCATCAAACCGCTCAAGCCTTAACCTGCCTCTAAACAAACATCAAGCCTAAAGCCTGTAACCATTCAAAACTGTAATATACAAACAGTCTAAAAACAAGCCTTAACCATCAATAAACCTCAAAACCATGCCTGTAACTTCAAAGCCTACTGTAACATAAACCTGCTTCAAACCAAAAGGCCATCAAACAAATTCACAAACAAAATGTCAAGCATCCAGCCTTAAGCCTTTCAAAGAATCCAAACAACCAAGCCCTCAGAATACAATCATCATAGGGCAACAATACTCATAAGCATACAACTATACTCAACAACACCATCATCAAGACAACTCAGAAGCGAGGCAAACAGAGAAGAAGAAAAGAAACTCAAAGCATACAAGCATATAGAAGCGAGGCAAATAGAGAAGAAGAGAGGTAACTGTCAAAAGGTTTTCAGAAGCTCATCACAAAACCTAAAAGGCGAAATACAAAAGTACCAGGAATTCCAAAGCGCACATCATCACCAAGCCTCGCTCCCGGCCGTCCAAAGCGCCTCCAATCCCATCTCCTCCTCCGTCTCCAAAAGGTAGTATCCCTCCCTCTTTTTCTTTCACGCACCTCAAACAACAACAACACTTAAAAATCAGAAAACGAAACTCAAACATGCATGAGCAAGACAAAACACGAAACCACTAGGAAACGGAGAAGTTGTTACCTTTGCTTTGTCACTCCTTGAACGATCCATGAAGAGAGAAGGAGCGGACGATGGCGCTGGTGGCTAGGCAAGGGAGAATCGCGTTCAAGAATGCTTGGCTCAAAAGATGAAGAGGATGAAAGCAACGAAGTAAACGGCGCGCCTCTGTGTTCTCACAAACCCTAATTCCCAAAGTGACATAAACAAATGCAACCCTTGCAAAATAATTGTGAGAAACATCTTGGGCCTTGCCCTTCAAAATGCCTGAAGCCCATTCGTTTTTCCAAGCGCACCCCCCCTTATCTCTTTGATTCTGCTTCATTTGTTTGGGCCATATCAAGTTCACACCAAGCCCATTTAACTCCTCTCCATTTTTATTCATTTCCTACTTTTTATACTAACACTATATTATTTTCTTTATAACATAAATTGTTTATTTGTAGATAAAATAATACCTTTTTTTTTAAAATGTTCTTATTTGTTTATTTTTATTTTTATTACATTTTTAAGTGAACATATAAACCTTAATATTAATTTTCTCAAAGTGAAACAATCTTCTTTTCTTTTCTTTAGTTAAAATTTTGTGCATAAAGAATACTAACATAAAAACAATAAAATACCTAAAAATAAATTAGAACTTAAAACGTTTCCTTTTCTTTTCTTAAAATATTTTATTTGTATATATTTAACAAAATACAAAAAATAATAATAATACATTTCACTTGTAAATAAATCACATACACATTTACAATACACATTTTATCTTTTTATACATTGATACATTTGCTTGTCCTTTTTTACATTGCTATTACTTTACATTTGAGATTGCGATTGATTCGATTTTGTTGAAATTATTCGGATACTACTCTCCTAATAAGTCTCATCCCCCATTTGTAAATAATTGTACCCCCACTCTCAGATACTTATTTGTAATAGCGTAGACTCTAAATTCCTGTAATTTACCGCTTTCAAATATACCATGGTTAGACCTAGGGTTTGTATGTACATAAAATCAAACGCTAGATAACCTAATACAAGGACAAATACATGAAATCAATTCACAATCACACTTACACCCCTAGGGTAGTCCCGTTTGTTGCCTTCCAAAATGGGCCATGCTTGCACGTCGAGTTTCTTTGGCAAAACAAAACGAATCAAATGATCATAGTCCCTCGATGACGCTTTCGAAAGTCACCTATCAAAATGATCATAGTCCCTTCAAGCAAATTTCCAAAGACACTTGGCATACGATGACCTGCGCCTGTCCCGATAAACATCCTAATTGCAAGATTGCCCACCAAATACAATGGTGGAACAAAATTGTTAAGAGGGTTAAAACATGAGAAAAGCCTTTGAGTACAATAGGGGTAGACAACTCTTAGTTACTTGATCCAACTTGCAAAAACACTTGCCTACTTTTCAAAACCACACTCCACAAACACTTTCAAAAACAAACTTCCAAAAACATTTGAAACATCTTTTCGAAAAGATACACACCTTTGTAAAACATTCAAACAAGAGTCATTACGACGGTTGCCTAAGACAAGGCATCTTTTTCAAAACATTTTCAAAACACACACACACCACAATTTCAAGCAATTGAAAATCAAAGGCAAGTGATCTAAAACAAATAACTAAGAGCCCATGGATAACCATGGATGAAAAGGGTGCTAATACCTTCCCTTTTCATAATCTACCCCCCGGACCCACGAAACATCTCAAAAGGTTTTTCCTGTGCTTTTTAACCTTTCCTTTAGGATAAAATAAAAAGTCGGTGGCGACTCTTGCTAAACCGAACAAGTGCGAATATAAACGCAAAAACTCAAGTCAGTTCTCCCACCGTATCACAGAACTGGCGACTCTGCTGGGGATTACATTTAAAAGTGGGGTTACCTTAGGGTTTTAGATCACCCTCTTGCATGATTAATTGTTTGCTTTGATTGCTTTACCTTTGTGGTTCTCTTGTTTGGGCTTGAAATCCTACACTCGGATTTGGGAAACATTCATAGATAGCAATACGTTGTGGAAACTGTGCGGGGTATACCGACACGGTTGAAGCAATAGCTATATTAGTGTGACATATTTGTGAGTACCGGTAACCCTTGAGTTCAATCAAGGAGAGTACGGGGCCGCTGAGTGATGTCACTAAGCACTAATGACCTAGAACCTTACTTGACCATCTTGGCCTTTTATTAGGGGTAGTGAGATGACCGGCTTTGGTGCAGTCCGAATTTGGTAGATACTCGATACTACACTCATTGAGGGTTGTTTTCTTGGAATATTTTGGTTGCTAGTTAAGTGGCTAAACCAAAACGATGAACATGGAAAACAATCCAATGATATTGAGCTCCTTAGAACCCGGTTACTATTTATAGGACAGGTTTTTAAGCCAACTACACTCAAGAGGGTACTTACCTATGAAACCCCATGCAAGCCCGAAACTAGGGTTTTGTGTGAATTGCTTGTACATGTGTTTGTGCATACATCATAAACATCATAAGGCATCATATGCATCCGCTAACCATTTCAAGGGTTTGGATCTTCACCTTTGTTCTTTTTTTGTAGGTCATGGAAATTCCTCGCAGGAAAACTATCCAAGTCAACCTTGTGAGGATCCCTCCTCAACTCAAGGAGCTCACATCCAGAATTTCCGAAAGCTCTCCCTTCAGTGAAAGACATGGTAGACTCCTCAGCCTAGTCAACACAAGCATTGAAGAGGACATGATGAAGGTTTTGTTCCAGTTCTTTGACCCCCTTCACCACTGTTTTACATTCCCTGACTATCAATTGGTGCCCACTTTGGAGGAATTTTCTCAACTCCTGAGAATTCCTATTCTTAATCAACTACCTTTCAACGGTACGGAAAAGGAACCAAAGCCTGAAGATGTTGCTCAAGCACTACACTTGAAACCATCCGACATCAAGGGGCATTGGGAAACTAGAAGCGGTGTCAAAGGCTTCTTGGCAAAATTCTTGTTTGAAAAGGCACAAGAGTGTTGGAATTCCTTGGACCTACAAGCCTTTGAAGAAATTGTGGCACTCCTCATTTATGGGTTGGTCTTGTTCCCAAATCCTGACTAGCTTATAGATATCAACGCCGTCAAGATCTTCTTATCCAGGAATCCAATACCAACATTGCTTGGGGACATCCTCCACTCATTTTACACATGAACAATGAGAAAGAGAGGTGTCCTCATGTGCTGTACTCCTCTCCTCGCAAGGTGGTTTATTTCGCACCTTCCACAATCTGGTTTGAAGAATGACCAAGGCTTAAGGTGGTCACAACGGTTGATGACCCTCACTCATTCTGATGTACATTGGTGTTCTCGGTCCAGAGAAAATGTCATCATCGTCGATCGTTGTGGAGAGTTCCCTAATGTTCCATTACTTGGCATTAGAGGAGGCATTACCTACAACCCTTGTCTAGCTTTGAGACAATTTGGATATGCACGGAGGGATGGCCCTCATGACATGTTGATTCCTGACCTAGTTTTTGACTTCGACAACGATGCGCAAGGACTACGCCAAAGGTTCATCAGAGCTTGGAGGATGCCTAACAAAGTAGACAGCAAGACACTGGGGCACAAAAATTCCATCCCTCTTGAGCCTTATCTCAAGTGGGTACGAACCCGAGCCCAGAGTCTAATGATGACTTACCCTTATATTCTCCCCGTGATTAAAGAGCCCGTTAAGGAAGGTGAGGTTCCCTACACCATCTTATATCCTGACATGCCAACGTCATGGGAAGAGATGCAGAAGAGTTGGATCCAACTCAAGGAGGAATAGAATACTTTTGAAGCCAGCTTCTACGCCAGTGAGAAGAAGGTTTTGGAGCTTACCCGCCGACTCCATGAGGAAGAGACTCTCAACACCTACATCGCACCAAAGAGGATGCGCAATGTCGTTTTACCATGAGAAGTTTTTGTAATATTTGGCCCATGGGGCATTTATGTACTAACAAAATTTCTCTTTATTAATATGACGTGTGTTCTTTTTGTCTGCAACAATTGTGAATTTCTAAATCCTTGAATGCATTGCATAAATAAACATATCATTCATCATGTGCATAAGCAGGTCTCCACACCAGGTTTCCTTATCTTTCTGCTGTTTATTTCAGTAAGATGGATCTCGAACAGACGGTCAAAGATCTACAGTCTCAGAACTCACAGTTTCAACATCTCCTGATGACCTTGGCAAAGGGTCAGGAGGATCTAAAAGCCCTGCTCGGGAACAAAGAGCAAGTGAAAAAGAAGAAGAAAAGAGTCGGGGTGGCTACCCTGGGAAGAAGGTTTGAGGGTGAAGCCAGAAGAGTTCTTGAATTTCCCCCTACATCTGAAGAAGGAACCAGTAAAGGAAAAGGGGCTGCGGTACCGTCTGAATCCAAAGCTGAGGAGGAAGAGGCTGAAGAAGATGAAGACTACTCAGAACAACAATACCCGCCGGCCGATGACAAATACAAGAGTTTGGAGGACAGGTTAGCATCCATGGAGCTGCAGAGAGTTCCCGGCTTAGATTTCGAGGATTTGGGATTAATTGCTGAAATTGTGATCCCCCCGAAATTTAAGGTACCAGTTTTTGCAAGATATGATGGGCTGTCTTGCCCAAAGATGCACCTAAGGTCGTATGTCCGAAGAATCCAACCTCACACATCTGACAGAAACCTTTGGGTACACTTCTTTCAGGATAGCCTGTCTGGCACACAACTGGATTGGTTCTACAATATTGAGAGATCAGAGGTACATAGTTGGGAGGATCTGGCAGCTGCTTTTTATCGCCAATATCAGTATAACTCTGACCTGGCACCAACCCGTACTCAGCTACAGAGTATGGGGATGGCCTCAGGCGAGGGATTCAAGGAATACGCCCAAAAATGCCGCGATCTGGCCGGAAGAGTGCAGCCACCTCTTTCTGATAGAGAGCTTGTTGATATGTTCCTGGGGACCCTGTCTGGTCCATTCTTTAACCATCTGATCGATAGCTCTTCCGCAGGGTTTACCGAATTAATTCTGACTGGCGAGCGGGTAGAAGCCGGTATCAAGAATGGGAAAATTCAGAAGGATGCCTCTGCATCTACGACTGTTAAGAAATCACTTCCGGTGAAGAAGGAAACGGCTGTTGTGTATTCTCAGAGAGGAGCAGGAAGAAATGAGCGTCGGCCGACTGTGGGGGCCATGATGATCCATAATCCATCAAATGATCAACCTCGCAATAACCAGTCCAGACCTAAACAGCAATGGGGAGAACGGCCACCACGGCAGTTTACCCGCATCAATATGACACCTGTGCAAGTTCTTCCACATTTGTTGAATTTGAATCTCACCAAGATTAGGGAAGCACCGAAGATTGTGAATAACGCTTCACCGCACTATCATCCCAATGATAAATGCGCCTAGCATTCTGATAGCGTCGGACATGACACAAACGATTGTTGGGCGCTAAAAAATAAAATTCAAGACTTGATAGATGCAAAAGAGGTGGAGTTCGATGCTCCAGAGAAGCCAAACGTGATATCTGCTCCGATGCCGAAGCATGGTCGAAATGTCCATGCTATTGAGGAAGATCTGTATGTGTCTGATGTCAGTGACCTGATAACTCCGCTGTTAACCATCAAGTTAAATCTATTGAAGGCTGGGATATTCCCAGGATGCAAAGAAGACTGCTACTGTTGCTACTCTCTACCATTTGACTGCCCATTACTGAAGAAAGGCGTCCAAGGCCTGATGGACAGTTAACAAATTCTGTTTGAGAAGATCCCTGTTATTCCAACCCCTACTGAAGATGTTTCAATTATCACCATTTCCGCCAATCTTTCCAAGGCCGTCAGAAAGCATGTTAAGATTACATCAGCTACAAAGATTGTTCCCTTGAAAATAACTATGCCTGGGTCTGTCCCCTACAGTTCTGACAAGTCAATACCATGGAATTACGGTGGAGAAATCTACTACCATGGTGTTAAACAAGTTGAAGTAACCGAAGGAAACTCTGATGAAGAAGAGGCCAGCATTGGAAACATTGCTGGTACAAGCAAGATCACCCGAAGTGGGAGATTATTTTCTCCAGAGATCGCCCCCCCAAAGGCAATCTTTGGAACCTCAGCTGCTGCCAAAGTTAATCCTGCACCAATAAAACTTTCCGCCGAAACTCCGTTGATTGAAGAAACTGTTATTCCCGTTGTTGTCCCTCCTACTTCTGCTGATAAAGGTAAAGGGACCCAAGGTGAGCTCGTCAGGACGAGGGCTCAACCTTTGGTCATCCCGGAGACCTCTAAGAAAGAGATGGAGGAGATCTTGAAGATAATTAAGAAGAGTGATTACGACGTGGTAGAACAACTGGGGCAAACCCCCTCGAAGATTTCCATGTTAGCATTACTGCTTTGCTCTGAGGCGCACGCTAAAGCATTGATAAAATTCCTGAAGACAGCCCATGTGCCCCAGGAAACCTCTGCAGACCAATTCCAAGATTGTGTGGCCAGCCTTACCGCAGACAACGGTTTAGGTTTCTCTGATGCTGACCTAACCTCAAAAGGAATAAAACACAACGACGCATTACATGTGTTAGTAGAATGCCAAGGAACTACTCTGGCCCAAGTTCTGGTCGACACTGGCTCTTCTCTGAACGTGCTGCCCAAGAAGGCTCTCAACCGTTTAGACTGTGAAGGCTTGGAGTTAAGGCCAAGTAACATCATTGTAAGGGCATTTGACGGGTCAAAGAGAATGGTACACGGAGAGGTAGACATTCCCATTAAGATTGGCACAGAAGTGTTCCCCTCAACTTTCTATGTGATGGACATCCGTCTGTCATACTCTTGCTTACTGGGGAGGCCATGGATACATAACGCTGGGGCGGTTACCTCCTCCTTACATCAAATGTTGAAATACCCTGTCAAAGGAAAGATCATAACCATCCACGGTGAAGAGGAATATATGATCAGCCACTTGAACTCCTTTCGGTATGTAGAGGTGGAAGGAGAATTCATTGAAACACCATTTCAGCACTTCGAGGAAGTCTCTCCTGAAGTGGCAGTAGCAAAAGTGGTAGCTGAGGTACCAAAGCAGATGGCCAGGATGGCATCTCTAAAAGACGCGAAAGCTGCGATGAAGGAAGGGAAGAGCTCAACATGGGGTCGGTTGCCTGATATTCCTCACAAAACAGACAAGTTTGGATTAGGTTTCAATGCTGCGGGACAGAAAGCTATACGCCGCTCAAAGGTTGAGAGACCGCCCATCAAGATTTCTCCTTTTGGAATCAACGCTTTGGAGGGTGAAGACAAAGAGGCCAACATTGAAGATTGGATCTACCCAACCATCGAAGGAGGACTACGCAACTGGGAGGCAAAAGACTTTGTCCCCATTACTTTTATTAATCAGTAATTATCCGTCAAACATTTCCCGTTGGTTTGTAATAATTACTTTTTGAACAATCCGTACACTACTTTTTCATCTCATGCCTTGCCCGGGGCATGCAGGTCCATTTGTATGGGTTTTGATTATCTTCATATCCATATGCCATGTTTAATGATTCATTGGACGTTTTTCATTGATAAACTGCTGTGTTCATTTTCTTTCCTTTTTGCATTTTGTTTGTTTAAGGATGGATATCCCTTACACACACCCACACTCACAAATGCAGGTACCCATCCACTCTGGATTCTATGGGTGACTATTCTGCTATGTCCTTCAATAACTCTGAAGATCTGGAAAATCAGGCTGAGTATGAAGATGACAAAGATTGTGAAGTACCGGGAGAGCTAGCCAGACTTCTACAACAAGAAGAAAGGGCCATCTTGCCTCACGAAGAGTTGTTGGAAACTGTCAACTTAGGAACAGAGGAAGACCGGAAGGAAGTGCAAGTGGGTGCCAATCTGGAGCCAAGTGTCAAGGAACGCTTGATATAGCTGTTAAATGAATACGTTGAAATCGTCGCCTGGTCTTATGAAGACATGTCGGGTTTGGACACATATATAGTGGTTCACCGTCTCCCTACAAGAGAGGATTGTCCACCGGTCAAGCAAAAGGTCCGCCGAATGAGGCCCGACATGTCTGAGAAGATTAAAGCAGAAGTAATGAAGCAATTCAACGCGGGCTTTCTGGCTGTTACATCCTATCCACAATGGGTTGCTAATATTGTGCCAGTTCCTAAAAAAGATGGCAAGGTCAGAATGTGTGTGGACTACCGGGATTTGAATAGTGCTAGCCCTAAAGATGATATTCCGCTACCCCATATCGACATTTTGATTGACAACATAGCTCAGCACAAAGTGTTTTCCTTCATGGATGGCTTCTCGGGCTACAACCAAATTAAAATGGCCTCCGAGGACATGGAGAAAACAACTTTTGTTACACAATGGGGTACCTTCTGCTACAAGGTGATGCCGTTCGGACTGAAGAACGCAGGGGCAACTTATCAACGTGCCATGGTAGCTTTATTTCATGATATGATACATCATGAGATCGAAGTTTACGTAGACGATATGATAGCTCGGTCACAAACAGAGGAGGAACACCTTGAACATCTAGAAAAGTTGTTTGCCAGGTTGAAAGAATACAAACTCAGGCTGAATCCGAGTAAATGCACTTTTGGAGTTAGGTCTGGTAAACTTCTAGGGTTCATTGTCAGTAACAAAGGCATTGAAGTCGATCCAGCAAAAGTGAAAGCAATACAAGAGATGCATGCTCCCCGTACTGAAAAAGAGGTTAGAGGGTTCTTGAGGCGCTTAAACTATATTGCCAGATTCATCTCTCATGTGACTTCTACCTGTGAGCCAATTTTCAAACTATTAAAGAAAGATCAGGTAGTCAAATGGAACAGCGATTGCCAAGCTGCTTTTGATAAGATCAAGGAGTATTTGCTAGAACCTCCTATTCTGATGCCACCCGTCGAGGGAAGACCATTGATCATGTATCTGACCGTCTTGGATAACTCAATGGGGTGTGTTTTGGGCCAGCATGACGAGTCTGTTCGAAAAGAGCATGCTATTTATTACCTTAGCAAAAAGTTTACTGACTGTGAGACTCTCTATTCACTGCTCGAGAAAACTTGTTGCGCTTTGGTATGGGCTGCTCGCCGACTAAGGCAGTATATACTGACTCATACCACTCTGTTGATTTCCAAAATGGATCCTATCAAGTATATCTTCGAAAAGCCTGCTTTATCTGGAAGAATCGCTAGATGGCAAATGATCCTAACTGAGTATGACATCCAGTACACCACCCAAAAAGCTATAAAAGGGAGTATACTAGCTGATCATCTAGCTCATCAAGCTATCGAAGATTATCAGTCCATGAGATTTGACTTCCCAGATGAGGACATCATGAATTTGGACAACATTGAAGGTAACGGACCGTATGACGGACCTGAAAAGGGATCCCGATGGACTCTGTACTTTGATGGTGCTTCAAATGCACTTGGAAATGGTATCGATGAGGTACTCATTTCCCCGGAAGGTTGCCACACACCTTTCACGGCCCGGCTCTACTTCAGCTGTACCAACAACATGGCTGAATATGAAGCTTGCGTTTTTGGTCTCAAGGCTGCTATAGACTTGGGGATCAAATCTTTGATCGTATTTGGGGACTCGGCTTTGGTTATCAGTCAAATCAAAGGAGAGTGGGATACCAAACATCCTAATCTCATCCCATACAAAGAACATGTCTTGACATTGTTGCCTCATTTCAAGCAAATCACCTTCGAGCATTTCCCGCGAGAAGAGAATCAGCTAGCAGATGCTCTGGCTACAATGTCTTCCATGTTTAAACTCAATTGGGATAACGAGGCTCCCGAAATCACTATCGAGCGAATGCATGAACCTGCGCATTGTCACGAGATTAATACCGAAGAAGTAGTGGAACAACCCTGGTTTCATGAAATCAAAAGGTATCTCCAGACTAGAGAATATCCCGAAGGAGCTTCAGTAAATGACAAGAAGTTCCTAAGGAAGTTTGCTGCCAAATTCTTCCTGAGCAATGGCATCCTCTATAAACGCAGCCATGATTGTGTTTTACTCCGATGTATGGACAAAACTGAGGCAGAGTTGATCATGACTGAGATACACAGCGGTACATTCGGCACCCACTTGAGCGGACACACGATGGCTAAGAAGATTCTAAGGGCAGGCTATTACTGGTCTACCATGGAAGCTGATTGCCATCAACACTTCCGTACCTGCCATAAATGCCAAATCTACGCCGATAAGGTGCACATTCCTCTGGTTCCTCTCAACGTGCTGACAGCTCCGTGGCCATTTGCAATGTGGGGCATTGACATGATTGGAGAGATCAAGCCCACGACATCCAATGCACATCACTTCATCCTGGTTGCCATTGACTATTTCACCAAATGGGTCGAAGCGGCTTCCTTCGCCAAAAAATGTGGTTGCCCGCTTCATCAAGCAAAACCTCATATGCCGGTACGGTGTCCCCGACAGGATCATCACAGACAACGGAACCAATCTGAATAATACTATGATCACCGCTCTATGCGAACAGTTCAAGATTTATCATCACAATTCATCTCCCTGTCGGCCGAAGATGAACGGTGCTGTTGAAGCTGTGAACAAAAACATTAAGAAGATCATTCGGAAAATGACAGTCACTTACAAGGACTGGCATGAGATGTTACCGTTTGCTCTGCACGGATACCGCACCACAGCGCGTACTTCAACCGGGGCAACCCCATTTTCTTTGGTATACGGCATGGAAGCTGTCCTGCCCATGGAAGTTCAGATCCCTTCCTTAAGGATTATGAAAGACGCAGGTTTGAATGAAGATGATTGGATTCAGACACGACTTGATCAACTCAATTTGATCGACGAGAAGCGACTCGCTGCTGTTTGCCATGGTCAGACGTACCAAAAACGGATGATCAAGGCTTTCAACAAGAAAGTCAGACGTCAGGTATATCAAGTCGGAGATCTCGTGATCAAGCGGATTATCTTACCACAAAGTGACCCCAGGGGAAAATGGACTCCTACTTACGAAGGACCATTTATGATCAAGAGCATATTTTCTGGTGGTGCAATGATTCTGACCACCATGGACGGTGATGATTTGCCGCACCCCGCGAACACAGACATAGTCAAAAGATACTACGCATAAAATAACCCGACAAGTCGAAAACCCAAAAGGGCGGCTTGGGCAAAGATGGGCATCCCGGTGAACCAAAAACCCGAAAGGGCGGTTCAGGCAAAAATTAGGGATAAAACAAAAAAAATCTATACACCCGGCAAGTCGAAAACCCGAAAGGGCGGCTTGGGCAAAAAGGGGTTTCCCGGTGGATCGAAAACCCGAAAGGGAGATTCAGGCAAAAGTTAGGGAATTAAAGCGTATGACTATGTCTCGTCGGATCACTTTAAGGACAATCTCTTCATCAACCAGCTCCAAGCTTCTGGTCAATTCAGTCACCGGCAGGCGAAGCATTGAACGGACAGATATTCAGAGTTGTGAAGGCTATAGAAGAATGGAATCCCATGGAGTTATTTCACATAGCCATCTTTCTTTTGTATAAAACTTTCAATTTTTACGGCGACATCCTCTTACAAGGATGCCTGTCTCCTTTGTACAAAGATGCTCATAGAAAGTTAATACAAATACTTTTCCAAATACACAAATTTGCTTTGTCTTCCCTTTTTCCCTTTTGCACTTATGTTTGCTTGAGAAACGTCCAATGTTTTGCTAAGTAGGAATATGCATTTGAACATAGTCATTTCCTTACAAATCAGGAAAAGATGATTACTGATAGGTGAAAGGTACGGATAGATATCTCGATGCCCTTTCAGAAGGATTCCCCGAACAGAGTTAAACTCCAGGATCCTCAGCATAACAGGGGCTTTCTCAAAGCTGATTTCCCCAGCCGGAGAACCTTCCAGAACTTAGTCCCCCTCAGAGTTAAGTTTCAGCACCCCCAGTGGAGCCCAAAAATCTGAAAATCCTATCCCCAGCGGAGCTAAAACTTCCAACTATCAATCCCCATTAGAACCAGACCAGTGAACATTCTCCCCACAGAGATACTCCCCACCAGACTGCAGATTCTCAGTCATACCTCTCCAGCATAAGTCTACCAGGTTCTGAACTCCCCAGCAGAGATCATCAGAATTCTCTCACCCCGCAAGTCATCAAGGAGTTCCGATCCCCAGTAGTGGTCCTAAGATCCCTCAACAAGTGAAGATCTTGTTCCCCAAGCAGTTAGTAGACAACAAGCATTTCTCATCCTCAGTAACCCCAGAGTTCTTCTATCCCCAACTTTGGTTATGGGTTTATTTCCCCAACATTGTCCAGGATTTATTCTCCAAAACAAATTACATTTCAGATTGATCGGTCGTTCAAAAGCTCCTTCATCATCTGTTGGAAGCTACAGTCGTCAAAGATCAAATTCTCACAAGATTCAAGTTACAAAGCCCTGATTTGATCGGATAGTATCTTAATCCCTACAGCATATTGTGAAGCCCGGAGTACGACCGGATAACAATTCCAGACAACCATCAAGCCTGGATTACGACCAGATAAGGATGTCCCCTCAGAGCAAGCTATGAAGTCCAGATTCGACCGAATAATAGTTTAATCCCTAACCAAGCTATTGAGAAGCCTAGATTGCGACCAGATAACAATACAAATTTCTATGAAGCCTGGATTACGACCAGACAGCAGTCAAGAATGCTATGAAGCCTGGAGTCGACCAGATAGTGGTATATCTTTAACACAAGTCGTGAAGCCCGGATTTGACCGGATAACAGCTTAGCAAGCTATTGAGAAGCCTGGATTGCGACCAGATAACAATACAAATTTCTGTGAAGCCTGGATTACGACCAGACAACAGTCAAGAATACTACGAAGCCTGGAGTCGACCAGATAGTGGTATATCTTTAACACAAGTCGTGAAGCCCGGATTTGACCGGATGGAAGCTTAGCAAGCTATTGTGAAGCCTGGATTACGACCAGATGACAATACAAGCTTCTGTGAAAGCCTGGAGATCGACCAGATAACAGTTAAGCATTAGCAGAATGAAGACTCATTCTCAGTTCCTCACCGAATATTCGAATATTCTCCAGTGAAGATCTCCTCAAGACAGGAACCCCCAGTAGATTGGCATACAATCCAAACTTCTGATCCCCCAACAGTGGTCCCAGGACTTCTCATTTTCAATGATCAAAAGATTCTTGCCCTCCCCAGCAGCAGTCAAGGAATTATTTTCCCGGCAACAGTCAAGATTCTTTTATCTCCAGCCATCCAGGATTCATCTATCCTCAGCAGGACAGCTCATTAGCATACATGCATATTCATTACATTCATATCATAAACATTGATATAACATACATTGCATCATACATTTCATGCAACATGACTTTGTGTTTCAGCTAATATCTTACCCTTTTTCAGGATAAAGATTAGTAAGCTTCAGATTCAAGACTTCTGAAAACAGTTCACGGGTTCTCCAGTAACGGATGTTAACCTATCGCTTGTTCAGATTCTTCTTAACTGTTGAAAACAGTTCACGGACGCCTCCCAACATGGATGCTGATCTATTGCTTATTCAACTTCAACTCCTGAAAACAGTTTACGGATCCTCCAAACATGGATGTCAATCTATCGCTTGTTCAGAACCCCAGTTCAGAGATGTTCCAAAACATGGATACCTTTCTGATACTCGTCCACTCACCAATGACATACAGTTCAATATTTCCAGATGGCATCTTTAAGCCCATCCCCCGACAAGATTCTGTCACATTCCCGATGGCATCTTTAAGCCCATCACCAAATGGCATCTTTAAGCCCATTCCCTCTACCATCACATCACCGAGTGCAAATTTTTTGGGCACTCTAGTGTCCAATCTCCTTTTACCCTCGAGTCGCGAAGGGAAAACTTGCCAATCTAACTCTTCAGGTTCAAGAAGATTGAACAGGGGCAACTGTTGTACCCCAAAATTTGCCCTCCTCTTTTCCACAAGAAATTACAGCTTCAGGTTTTTCCTGATTTTTTAGATTGGCTCAAGAATCGGTCAAACAGATTTTTCTTGTAAGTCAGACAAAATTTAGGGTTGTCATTGATTTTAAAACAGTTCAAGCAGATTGCTTAGGGTTTGGTTGAGTTGGCTCAGGTTTGGATCAGGCGGACGCATCTCTAACATTAAGTCAAGAATTAGGGTTTTTGTGCGCGCAAAAAGAATTAAGTCTACCGTGCTTTTCAATTTACTCTGGAATATGGACTGAGGTTTCTGACTGGGAGCTCGCAGTGTTTGATTGAATCATTAAGAGAAAAGACATTTGGGCAGTTGTTGTGATTGACTGTGCATTGCTTTGGATTTTTGAAATGCCTGGTTTATTATTGACTGACCACAGTATTTATTAATTGTTTATTTATTCTAAGTTAGGATAATTGGGATTTATTTCCATTTATTATAATTTAAGAATTTATAAGTAATTAAATAAACAGCTGGAAAAAGAATTAACTGATCAAAATGGATTTTTTATTCATCTTTAATTATTTGTTACAATTGTTATTTAAATACAGTATTTATTTACAAAGTATTTGTAATAATAATGGTTACAATGATTAAAATTGAAATAAACTATGTCATAAATTTCCTAATCTTCATTCTTCTATCCAATGCTCCCTTGTTGCTCAATTATTTTTCATCGGCAAAACAAAGAAAAAGAAAAAGTCAAAAGCAGATAAAAGAGACAGACAGTTAATTTAAAAATTCATCATTAAAAGCAACTGGCCGGAATCAGTTTGCCCTCTCTGCAAATCACGAGATTTCTCCCGGTTCACAAAGAGGGATGAAATGCTTGCAATGAAACATGAAATGCACAAAGTTGTAATATTGCACAATTTCAAAATGGTCAAACAAACTGCATAGTTCATGATTCAAAATTTTCAACAAACTACATGAAATGACAAACAAACTATGAAGTCCAAAGGCAAACCAAACTGAATTGCCTAACCAAATCAAAGGGGCAAACTGAATAAAACTGTCCAAGCTGCCAAAAGGATGCCAAAAGATACCAAACTCCAAAAAGCTGTCAATAAAGTACACAAAGTATGCAAGAAATATGGAAAATATGCAGAGGAAAACAAGTGCAAACAATGTTCAGATACATCACTTTCCAAAGGCCAGTTTACTTTTTCAGAAAGAAGATAAATTTAAGCAATAAAATGCTTTTCTTTAATCTGGAGAGAGAAAGAGAGAGGAAAGCAGCTTACAGTACAGCAGGCTAGAGGCTAAGCAAAAGATATAAACAGGATGTATCAGAATACATAGAGAAAAGAGGCAGAACATATACAACAGGATATCATAAAGCGTGAAAACCTCAAGCCTTGCAAAACCTGTCCAAGCATTGACCAAATTCGAAAGAGAACAAGTATACATAAAAAATAATAACCCATCCTGCCTTTCAAAAAAAAGATACAAGGCCAAGACCCTGGAAGATATAAAACAAAAGCCATCAACCTGCATAAGATAGATCTCAGAAGCCACACAAAGCCTAATAGCCTCCAAGTTCATCAAAACCTGCCTGAACTGTCAAACTGCCTCAAAAAACCTCACAACAAGCCTTAACCATCAACAAACATTCAAAACATCAAGCCAAAAGCCTACTGTAACATAAACCTGCATCAAGCTCTAAACATGTTAGCCTGAACCACTGTAAAACAAAAACAGTATCAAGATAACCATCAAACCGCTCAAGCCTTAACCTGCCTCTAAACAAACATCAAGCCTAAAGCCTGTAACCATTCAAAACTGTAATATACAAACAGTCTAAAAACAAGCCTTAACCATCAATAAACCTCAAAACCATGCCTGTAACTTCAAAGCCTACTGTAACATAAACCTGCTTCAAACCAAAAGGCCATCAAACAAATTCACAAACAAATTGTCAAGCATCCAGCCTTAAGCCTTTCAAAGAATCCAAACAACCAAGCCCTCAGAATACAATCATCATAGGGCAACAATACTCATAAGCATACAACTATACTCAGCAACACCATCATCAAGACAACTCAGAATCGAGGCAAACAGAAAAGAAGAAAAGAAACTCAAAGCATACAAGCATACAAAAGCGAGGCAAATAGAGAAGAAGAGAGGTAACTGTCAAAAGGTTTTTAGAAGCTCATCACAAAACCTAAAAGGAGAAATACAAAAGTAGCAGGAATTCCAAAGCGCACATCATCACCAAGCCCTCGCTCCCGGCCGTTCAAAGCGCCTCCAATCCCATCTCCTCCTCTGTCTCCAAAAGGTAGTATCCCTCCCTTTTTTTCTTTCACGCACCTCAAACAACAACAACACTTAAAAATCAGAAAACGAAACTCAAACATGCATGAGCAAGACAAAACACGAAACCACTAGGAAACGGAGAAGCTGTTACCTTTGCTTTGTCACTCCTTGAACGATCCATGAAGAGAGAAGGAGCGGACGATGGCGCTGGTGGCTAGGCAAGGGAGAATCGCGTTTAAGAATGCTTGGCTCAAAAGATGAAGAGGATGAAAGCAACAAAGTAAACAGCGCGCCTCTGTGTTCTCACAAATCCTAATTCCCAAAGTGACATAAACAAATGCAACCCTTGCAAAATAATTGTGAGAAACATCTTGGGCCTTGCCCTTCAAAATGCCTGAAGCCCATTCGTTTTTCCAAGCGCACCCCCCCTTATCTCTTTGATTCTGCTTCATTTGTTTGGGCCATAGCAAGTTCACACCAAGCCCATTTAACTCCTCTCCATTTTTATTCATTTCCTACTTTTTATACTAACACTATATTATTTTCTTTATAACATAAATTGTTTATTTGTAGATAAAATAATACCTTTTTTTTAAAATGTTCTTATTTGTTTCTTTTTATTTTTATTACATTTTTAAGTGAACATATAAACCTTAATATTAATTTTCTCAAAGTGAAACAATCTTCTTTTCTTTTCTTTAGTTAAAATTTTGTGCATAAAGAATACTAACATAAAAACAATAAAATACCTAAAAATAAATTAGAACTTAAAACGTTTCCTTTTCTTTTCTTAAAATATTTTATTTGTACATATTTAACAAAATACAAAAAATAATAATAATACATTTCACTTGTAAATAAATCACATACACATTTACAATACACATTTTATCTTTTTATACATTGATACATTTGCTTGTCCTTTTTTACATTGCTATTACTTTACATTTGAGATTGCGATTGATTCGATTTGGTTGTAAATTATTCGGATACTACTCTCCTAATAAGTCTCATCCCCCATTTGTAAATAATTGTACCCCCACTCCCGGATACTTATTTGTAATAGCGTAGACTCTAAATTCCTGCAATTTACCGCTTTCAAATATACCATGGTTAGACCTAGGGTTTGTATGTACATAAAATCAAACGCTAGATAACCTAATACAAAGACAAATACATGAAATCAATACACAATCACACTTACACCCCTAGGGTAATCCCGTTTGTTGCCTTCCAAAATGGGCCATGCTTGCACGTCGAGTTTCTTTGGCAAAACAAAACGAATCAAATGATCATAGTCCCTCGATGACGCTTTCGAAAGTCGCCTATCAAAATGATCATAGTCCCTTCAAGCAAATTGCCAAAGACACTTGGCATCATTGCATTCATGGTCCATACGATGAACCGCGCCTGTCCCGATAAACATCCTAAACGCAAGATTGCCCACCAAATACAATGGTGGAACAAAATTGTTAAGAGGGTTAAAACATGAGAAAAGCCTTTGAGTACAATAGGGGTAGACAACTCTTAGTTACTTGATCCAACTTGCAAAAACACTTGCCTACTTTTCAAAACCACACTCCACAAACACTTTCAAAAACAAACTTCCAAAAACATTTGAAACATCTTTTCGAAAAGATACACACCTTTGTAAAACACTCAAACACGAGTCATTACGATGGTTTCCTAAGACAAGGCATCTTTTTCAAAACATTTTCAAAACACACACACACCACAATTTCAAGCAATTGAAAATCAAAGGCAAGTGATCTAAAACAAATAACTAAGAGCCCATGGATAACCATGGATGAAAAGGGTGCTAATACCTTCCCTTTTCATAATCTACCCCCCGAACCCACGAAAAATCTCAAAAGGTTTTTCCTGTGCTTTTTAACCTTTCCTTTAGGATAAAATAAAAAGTCGGTGGCGACTCTTGCTAAAACGAACAAGTGCGAATATAAACGCAAAAACTCAAGTCAGTTCTCCCACCGTATCACAGGGAAGATGTTACTTCTTTTTGACCTGGGAGCCAAAGAAGTTGAGAATCGTAGAACCATTAACCCATCTTTGCCTCTTAGGTGTAATGTGGAGACTATAACAGGGTAATCTAGAAATAGTTGTCACGCGATGCTGCACTTAGACGAGTTTCTCTTGAGAATATTGCTAATTACCGAGTAATCGGGACGTTGGTAATACCCGAAGGAGGATCGTAGACTCTGGGAACCTTTAGAACCTTATTTTACATGTGTGATTAAACTTTTAGTACATACCTTGGGGTGATCTTTACCTTTGACTCCATGCTTGTAGTGTTGAACCTTTGAAGCCCCGTGTTTATGAATTTATGTGTAATTGTTGCATTATCATTCATTTACGCATCTATAAGCATTCTTTTAAACATGTTTTTCAAGGAACTTAAGAATGATTTTTGCAGATATCTCAAGTGCTTTTACCATGGATTTTGGAAAAAGAAACACTCAGAGTTATAGTTTCAAGGATCATGAGATTGAAGAGTTGAAGAGTTTGATTCCCAAGATTGAGAACCCTATGGATTTCCAAAATAAGTATGGATCTATTATTCCTCTTATGAAGCACGAGATAAAGGAGGGTATCCTTAATACGCTGGTCCAGTTCTATGATGTGTTATATCGATGCTTCACTTTTCCTGATTACCAGTTGATGCCCACTTTGGAAGAGTATTCTTATATACTTGGTTTACCAATCACCGACTGTGTTCCTTTCTCCGGTTTGGAAGGGGAACCCAAGCCTCATGAGATAGCAACACTTACCCACTTGAGGAAGTCTGAGATAGAAGATAACATGACTACCAAGGGAGGAATCCAAGGCTTACCTGGACATTTTTTGTTGATGAAAGCTCGTTACTTCGCCGAGATAAAAGATGTTGTCGCATTTGAAGTTGTCTTCGCTTTGCTTGCTTATGGCTTGTTCTTGTTCCCTAACATTGATAAGTTCGTGGATATCAACGCCATTAGAATCTTTTTTATTGGAAATCCAGTCCCTACGCTGCTAGGAGATACCTTCTATTCCATCCATCTTCGGAATTCCTACCAAGGTGGGATGATTATCTGTTGTGCACCATTGTTATACCAGTGGTATGTTTCTCATTTACCTGGGTCTGATGTTTTCTGGGATCTCAAGAAGGAGCCAGGATGGGAGCAAAAAATTATGGCTCTTACTCATTCCGACATAGATTGGTACAATCAAGTTTATTATGATGTGAATACCATTGATAATTATGGTGTTTTTCCCAACATACCTCTTCTTGATACGAGGGGAGGAATTAACTATAATCCTGTTCTTACGCTCCGCCAATTTGGATACCCAATGAAGGATAAGCCAAATAACATTCATATGAGTTGCTTCTTTCTCCAAGAAGGGAGAGATTACAAAGAATCTAAGGAGGATATTGAAAGGGCTTGGCGCCATATCCATATAAAGGGAAGAGACATGTTAGAACAGAGTTGTGCTATTTATTTGGAGCCTTACCTTCAATGAGTTCGTGCTAGGGCTTGTGCTCTCAAGATGCCTTATTATCCCGAGAAACCCTTATTCCCTGTTGCTACACCATCATTTATTGTCATTCCTATTGAGAACATGAAAGAGTATCGGGAAAATATGGCTAGAATGAAGTCTGAAAGAGATGCTTGGAAGGAAAAATATAGTATGTCAGAATACGAAAACAGGGTGCTGACTCGACAGCTGAAGGAGAAGGAGGATATTCTATTTATTCAAGATGTTTGGTTTATTGATCATGATGAGAAGCTTCATCAAAAGGATGCATTGCTCAAGAAATATGCTAAGGAAAAGAAGAGAAAGAAGGAAGGTTTGATAGACGTTACTCTTGTTCCTAATCCATGGAAGAAAGTTGTTGATCAGCTGGTATCCAAGAAGACGGAGATGGAAGACTTTTATGAAAAGAAGATTAGGAAGCTCAAGTTACAAGTAGAATTTGGTCCTTCGTCCAATGATGATTCTGAATGATCATTGTCCCTAGCTTTTATTAGTTATGTCATTTTGTAAAACTCTTTAAAGGGCTTTTATGTTCCAAAGTTGTAATTTTCCGTCTTTTATTAATGAAATGAGTTTTGTTGTTCCAAATTCCTTTACCATTGATGTGTGTAAAGTTATCAAAGTTTTAAAGTTCCTTGAAAAACTATCGAAAATAAATAATCATTTGCATCGCATATCATGCATCATTCAACATTCAATATTACATGTTTCTAGAGTCTTATTCTTGCTTCTTTTCCCCTCTGATAGATTGTCAAGTTGTTTCACCAGTATAATACTCGAGCCAATCGTCAAAAGAGAATGGAAGATCTAGAGCAATAAAATCATGAGCTTCGCGAGGAGGTTACTACTCTTCATACTGGAATGGAAAAATTGACCACTTTGGTGGAAAGCTTGATGGCTGCTCATAATCAGCCATCGACTTCGGCCACTGAAGCTCAAGCTCAAACTACTATAGTTTCCGAGGTCGTCACTGCTCCAGCCTCTTTAGCTCAACTCAACCCTTTACGACATCAAATTCCGAAAGGTTTTCCATGGGGTATGCCTTACAATTTCACGCCAGAAGGGTACCAGCCTACTGTGCAACCCATGATTCAACCTATTGTGTCTTTTCCTCAACCTGAAATGACTACTATGTAACCTGTGATCCAACCCATGGTATCTTTCCCTTAGCCTGTAATAACTATTGCTGCTCCCATGGTTCACACTATTCCATATACAAATAAGCCCGTTTATCATGCTGGACCTGCTGAAAGTTTAGGCATCTTCGATAGGATGGAGGAGTTCCAAGACCAATTCCAAGAAATGCAGAGGAAAATTAGAACACTTAAAGGGAAAGACTTGTTCTAGAAAAATGCTCACGACTTGTGTTTGGTCCCAAATGTGAAAATTCCAGCTAAGTCCAAAGTGCCAGACTTTGAAAAATACAAAGGTGACGCATGTATGCAAATTCACTTAACAATGTATGTGAGGAAGATGTCCACCTACTCTGATGATCACAAGCTATTAATTCACTACTTCCAGGACAGCTTAACTGGTTCCACCCTCAAATGGTACATGGGTTTGGACAGCACCCGAATCCACAACTTCAATGACCTCAGTGAGGATTTTGTTCATCAATACAAGTATAATGTTGAAATGGCCCCGGACCGAGATCAACTCTGAGCTATGTCCCAGAAGGATAGAGAATCTTTTAAAGAGTATGCCCAAAGGTGGCGTGAGATTGCCGCTCAAATATATTCTCCCCTTGAAGAAATAGAAATGACGAAGTTTTTTTTGAAAACATTAGGTCCTTTCTACTATGAGAGAATGATTGTAAGTGTGCCTAGCGACTTCACTGAGATGGTGAACATGGGCATGTGACTCGAAGAGGGAATCCAAGAAGGGCTTATAGCCAAGGAAGGTGGTACATCTAGTGGTGTTAATAAATTTGGGAGTGTCTTCCCCAAGAGGAGGGAACAAGATGCTAGTGCAGTTTTTCCTGGAAGACTGAGAAGAGGATATTCACACGTTGCAGCAGTCACTCCTTCTATCCACCCAAAAATGGTAGCTCCAACCTATCAAGCCTCTCCAATTCAACAACGATAGTTTCAGCAACATCCTCGACAATAGGCTCCTTAATTCAACAATCAGAACCGTTCACCGAGAAAACCATAGTTTGATGCAATCCCAATGACTTACACTGAGTTGTTCCCCGCTTTGATCCGGAAGAATCACATAACAAAGAAGCCTCCTCCAATTGCACCAAATAATACTTCCCCTTGGTACAAGGCTGATCAATTATGTGCATATCACCAAGGTTCGCCAGGACATAATATTGAAAATTGTTTTGCTTTGAAGGCAGATGTCCAGAGGTTAATCAAGAGTGATAATTTATCTTTCAAAGATGTTAACCCAAATGTTCAAGATAATCCATTGCCTCGACATGGGGCAGCGTCAGTAAATATGGTGCATGGATGTCCTGGAAAGTTTCGAGTATACCAGGTTGAGCATATAAGGGACTCACTGAACATAATGCATAAAAGTTTAAGTAGACTTGCCTTCTTTAAACATCGACATAATTATGACATTTGCGAATTTTTCTCAATAGAAGATGATTGTCCTGTTGTGAAAGAAGAAATTAAGAGGTTGTTAGATCAAAGGGTCATTACCATCACATACGACAGAGATCCAGATGACGAGGTGAATGTTATAGTGCCACAGTTCAACATGCCTGGACCAGTGGAGATTGCTTATGATAGTCAGACTTCATCTGCTTCTCCTTTGATTATTTGTCCTCCTGGTCCCGTTCCTTATAACTCGGACAAAGCCATACCATACAAATATAGTGCTACAATGATTTAGAATGGAGTAGAAGTCCCCATACCACCAATGCCATCTTTTGTCAATATTGCTGATGTGAGTAGAGTCACAAGGAGCGGGCGTATCTTTGCAGTTGTACCATCAAAAAGGCCTGGACTTCAAGTTAGAAGACCTATACCAATGGAAGTTCTGATGATGAATGTTGAACCAAGGGTCGAGGTCGGCCGATCCAGTGGATCTAACCCACATCCTGATGATGAGATTTTAAAACTCATTAAGAGAAGTGAATACAAGATTATGGACCAACTATTGCAAATTCCTTCCAAGATTTTTGTGCTTGCTTTATTAAGAGATTCTGGTGCCCATAGGGAAGCTTTAATGAAGGTCTTGGACCAGGCGTTCGTAGATCATGATGTGACAGTAGACCAATTTGATGGAATTATTGGAAACATTACCTCATGTAATAATCTTGGTTTCAGCGTTGAAGAACTTCCGGAAGAGGCAAGGAACCATAATATGGTCTTACATGTCTCGATAAATTGTGGGAATGATACTTTGTCAAGTGTGCTGGTAGATACAGGTTCATCATTAAATGTACTACCCAAAACTACATTATCTCGGCTATCAAATCAAGGTGCTCCTATGAGACCTAGTGGGGTAATTCTCAAAGCGTTTGATGGTTCTAGGAAAACTGTCATCGATGAAATGGATCTCCCCATGACAATTGGTCCTCATACCTTTCAGATTACTTTCCAGATAATGGATATTCATGCTGCCTACAGTTTCCTATTGGGTCGCAAATGGATCCATGATGCAGGGGCAGTCACTTCCACGCTTCATCAAAGATTTAAGTTTACGGGGAATGGAAAGCTGATAACAATTGGTGGAGAACAGGTTATGGTGGTAAGCCACTTGTCATCTTTTTCCTATACTGATGCTGATGAGGCTATTGGAACCCAGTTCCAAGCTCTATCTATCTCTAATGGTGAAGTAAAGAAGAAAGGGGCGTCTATTTCTTCTCTTGAAGATGCACAACAAGTGGTTGAGAGTGGTTCGGCTGAAGGATGGGGCCAGGTGCTAACTTTTCCTAAGAACAAGTTTGGAGAAGGTCTTAGTTTTTATCTCGTGTCTGCAAGAGCTAAGCAAGATACGGTTACCCATCCGATACAAGAAGTTTTCCGAAGCGCATGTTTTGTCCATCCGACTCTGCCCGAAGTTGATGCTTTAATGGATGATGATTATGAAGAGGATTTACCTGACTTTATAGCGCATGGAGTGGTTTTCCATAACTGGACTGCTATCGATATTCCTTATGTGATGCACATTTCTGAGTAATGCTTTGTTCTATTTTTGAAAAACCTTTCACTCTGCCCAGGTAGAGAGAATAATTGTGTCGGGCTATGTTAAAAATAAATCCTTTTGCTCTGCCCAAGCCAAAAGAGAAGATGTTTGGGCTTTTGTTTCAAGTATTTCCAATCATAAATAAAAATGTTATTTTTTCCCCATATTGTTTTTACTTTTCACTTTTTTTCTGGAAAATGGTAACGAAAATGAGTAATAATAATAATGAAGAAATATAATTTTTATATATCTGTGCAACCTTCACATTAATCGATTTCTAAAATAAAGCATAAATCATATGTGAAGATGAATCCATGACCTAACCATTGAAAACAATGACCCTATGCTGCCTCACAACTTTGAATTCGCTGTGTTTAGAGCCGAGGAAGAATATAGTGAAGAGATCCCTGGCGAAATTTCCCGCTTACTTGAGCATGATGAAAAGATTATTCAGCCATTTGAAGAGTACATGGAGATAGTCAATTTGGGTAGTGAAGAAGACAAAAGGAAGTCAAGATTGGAGCATTGCTTATCCGAGAGGTCAAAGAAAGGATGTTGGAGATTCTCAGAGAGTATGTAGATGTGTTTGCTTGGTCCTACCAAGACATGCCAGGTTTGGATAACAATATTGTGGAGCATCGATTGCCATTGAGACCTGAATGTCCGCCGATTAAGCAGAAGTTGAGAAGGACTCGTCCCGATATGGATGACAAGATAAAAAGAAGAGGTCTAGAAACAAATTAACACATGCTTCCTCGTTACATGCAGTTATCTTTAGTGGTTAGCCAATATAGTGCCTGTTTCTAAGAAAGGTAGCAAGCTTCGAATGTGTGTGGACTACAGAGATTTGAATAGAGCCAACCCAAAGGATGGTTTCCCATTACCATATATTGACGTATTAGTCGACAACACTGCAAAATTAAAAGTCTTTTCTTTTATGGATGGTTTCTTTGGTTACAATCAAATCAAGATGGCACCTGAAGATATGGAGAAAACAACCTTCATTACACCTTCGGGAACATTTTGTTATTGAGTAATGCCGTTAAGTTTAAAGACTGCTGGTGCAACATACAAGAGAGCCATGACCGCTATATTCCATGATATGATGCATAAATAGATAGAAGTTTATGTAGATGATATGATTTCCAAATTGCAGACTGAAGAAGAGCATGTGGAGCATCTATTGAAATTATTCCAACGTTTGAGAAAGTATAAACTCCGTCTGAATCCTAACAAGTGCAATTTTGGTGTTCGTTCTAGAAGGCTTATTGGTTTCATTATCAGCCAACGAGGTATTGAGGTGGATCCTGATAAAGTCAAAGCTATTCGAGAGATGGCCGCACCCAAGACGGAAAAGCAAGTAAGAGGATTCCTTGGAAGGTTAAACTATATTTCCAGATTTATGTCTCACATAACGGTTACATGTGGGCCAATTTTCAAGCTTCTTCGGAAAAACCAAGAATGTGTGTGGACAGAAGATTTTCAGAGAGCTTTTGATAGCACCAAAGAATATTTACTTGAGCCTCCCATATTGATTCCTCCAATGGAAGGAAGACCTTTGATTATGTATCTGACCATATTGGAAGATTCCATGGGATGTGTGCTTGGTCAACAAGATGAGACTGGAAGAAAGGAACATGCCATATATCATCTGAGTAAGAAATTCACATACTGTGAGTCTCGATACTCAATGCTCGAGAAAACCTGTTGTGCTTTAGCTTGGGATACTCGCTGTGATGCGGTGGCAGAACTGACTTGAAATTTTGCGTTTCGTTTTCACTTGTGTGGTTAGCAAGAGTCGCCACAGACTTTTCTTTTATCCAAAAGGAAAGGTAAAAATGCACAGGAAAGACCTTTCAAGATTATTCTTGGGTTCGGGGGGTAGATTATGAAAAGGGAAGGTGTTAGCACCCTTTTCATCCATGGTTTTCCATGGGCTCTTAGTTACTCATTTGGATCACTTGCTTTTGTTTGATTGTGTGCTTGTGGTGTGGGTTTTGAAAGTACTTTGGAAAGTTTCTTTGTAATGGTTCTCGTCTCTTATAAGAACATATAAAAAGTTTTGTTTCGAAAAAATAGTTCAAAGAGGTGTTTGTGAATTGTGTTTCAAAAAGTGTTTTGAAAAGAGGTTTTGCCATGGTTCTCGTCTCTATAAGAACGTATGCAAAATGTTGTCTTTTGAAGATGTTTTGAAATGGAAGTGTAGGTGTGAAAGTTTTTGTCGTGAGAAAACGAGCAACTAAGAGCGAATTTATGTACTCGAAAAGTCTTAAGTTGTTCTTTTCTTCTTCCTTTTAATGGTGGTATCTTACCATTGATTTGGTAAGAAGCCCTATCATTGGATGTGAAGGGACAGGCGCGGGTCCATTTTACAATCATTGAAGGTAACTTGTGAGATGCTCTAGCAATTTTTGTAAGGGACGAGATCGTTTTATCGAAGGCAACATCGAGGGTCATCGAGGGACTACGATCTTTGTTTATCGAAGGGTCATTTGCTAGAGTGTTTCCTATTCGAGGGACATGATTGTATTTCCGAGGCAACAAGCGAGGTTACCCTAGAGGTGCGCGTGTGAGAAGTGTGTTGATTTCAAGTTATTTATTCTTGGATTAGGTCATCTAGCGATTGATTTTTGAATCTTGCCATACATGCCTAATTACTACACAGTATATAGAAAGCAATAAATTGCGGGAATTAAAAGTCTAAGCTATTACAAAAGTATCTGGGAATGGGGGTACAATTATTACAAATGGGGATGAATCACATAAAAATAGAAATGTCCAAATAATACAACCAAATCGAATTGTTGTGCGATTCAATATGAAGCTATGACAATTTACGGAATAAAGTCAACAATATATGAAATGTATGTATTTACTTGAAAAAATAAAAATAAAAACTTAATCTAAAAAGAAAATGATTTAAGCTAAAAATCTTTATTATATTATTCTTTGTATTTTTATTAATTATGTAAACTAACTTTAAAGAAAGAAAATAAATTAAGTTAAAATTTGATGTTTTTATTAAGTGTAAGAAAATTAATAAAAAGAAAATGATAAAAGAAGACTAATTAAAAAATCAAATTAATTTTACAAAATGAAGTGTTAAAAATCATTAGTATATTATTAACACAAAGAAATAAAACAAATTAAATTAGATTGAAACAAAAACAAGGGAAAATGGGCTTAATGGGATTGAAGGGTGTTAGGCCCAAAGGTGTTATTGCTGAAACAAAAAAAAACAAGGCCAGATGGGGGGGGGGGTGTTAGCAATTACGTGTTGGCTTGAGAAATTGTAAACTGAAATGGCCCAATTCCTTAAGTTTGTATAATGTTTGATTAGGGTAAACAAAATTAGGGTTTACGCTTGCGTTTCTCACAGTGGCGCTATCGTCCTCTTCGTCCCTGTCGCTTCTCTCTTGTTCATCTCTTCCCTATTTCATTCAACTTTCCATCTCTGAACATCTCTCTTCGTCCCTGTCCCTCTTTGATTCAACTTGGTTTACATTTTTCTGGAAATCCCTAAGTTTGAAATGAAATTCTCTAAAGGGTTTGAAACGCATTTTGATCTGATCCTCCCTCTACTTCCGTTGCCGGAATGCCTCTCAATACTCACCTCCTAACCAAGTTCTAGCGGTTTCGTTCTTGAAAGGTATGGTTCGGTTTTGGTTTTGAACTTAACAATTTCGTTGGTTTTGTATGTTTTGTTCATGTTTTGCTTGTTAATCATGCTTATTGTCTTATTGAGATGTAGAAAAATTTGTAAGGAGAGCGAGGGAGCCATACCTGTTTAGGGCTTTTCTGGAATGGAAGGGAATGGTGAGACTTGAGGGAGGCGCTCCCTGGTGGCGGATTCTCGTGAGGGAGGAAGATGAAGATTGAAAGATGTTAGGGTTTCTATTATTTTTTTCTATACTCTTTGAGCCTTGAATGATGATGTTGTACTTCTGACTTTGTGATTCTTGTAAGTTTGTTGGATATTGTTTAGATACTTTGACAGCTTGATGGTTACAGCTTGATGATGTTGGGTATCTGGAATTTGTTGCTATTGGTTTGAGATTAGGCTTGGTTCTTTGATCTGTATGTTTAGACTGTTTGATAGTTTGAGGATGGTTTGCAAGTTGAAAGTTGGTTTGGCCTTGTTTCTAATTTTTTGGTTGTTTTGAAAACTGGTTTTTGAACTGTTTTTGGATTGATGAGGTTATTACAGGTTTGAATGTTTTGTGATTTGAAAACCTTTTTTACAGTTTGGGAGTTTGATGGTAGTTTTGAATCTTAACAGTTATGGAATATTTTCTGAAAGTTGTTGTTTTGGCTACAGTTTGCAGGGTTTTGTTGATTGTTTTTTTTGTTATATTGATAATGGTTTGATGATTTTGTATGCTGCTGTTGGTTAGTTTGAAGGTTTGTTTGAAAATGGTTGGTACTGTATTATAGGTTTTGGGTTTTTGGTTGTTGGGAGGTTTTCTGAGTTGTGTTTGTTGAAAATGGTTTTGCAGCCCTGATGCCTTTTACAGTTCTTTGTTTTGAGAACTGGTTATGCAACTTTTGTTTCTTTCACAGTTTGGCAGGTTTGAGAACTGAGTTACGGGTTTTTTGAAACTAGTTAGGCAGTTTTGAGTTTTTTGAATGTTTTTGTGAGGAGACTTCTGTTGTTGAAATTTGAGTTTTATAAAATGTTCTCCTTCTCTTTCTTGCAGTTTGCCTACTGTTATATTTGCTCTGCTTTTTGACAGCCTGTGGGCAGAATAGCCAAGCTGTACCTTTTGTGCTATTCCAACAAATTAGATTATTTCTTTCCTCTCTCTCTTCTCTCAATGATAAAAGCAAAATGCTTTTTCACCTTTTTTCTGAAAAGTTTGCAACAATCTTGGAAAATGATGAAAAAGGCTATTGAAACAAGCCCCTTGCTTGTTGGCTTGGTTTACCATATTGCTTTCTCCTTGCCTACTGTTTGTATGCTACTTTGTCCAATTTGCTGCATTGTACTTTTGCCATGCTGTTGTTACTTGTCCCACCTGTTATGCTGCTGTTACTTGTACTTTGTTTTGCTTGCTTGTATGGCTTGCACTGCTTGCTTGTACTGCTGTTTGGACAACTTACTGCATGTTTGCTTGTACTGCTGCATCCAGTTTGTATTTTGGTTGTCGTTTAGTTTGTTTTGGCCATGCTGTTGTTTGCCTTTGGACAATTGCTTGCATTCTTTAATTGGACAGCTTTGCTTGCATTTTTTATTCTTCTTTTTGTGAACCAAGAAGAGAAATCTTCTTGTGATTTGAAAATAGAAAAATAAAAACGTGATGAATTAAAAATAGCCCTCTGATTCCAAATTGCAAACTTTAATGATGAACACATTTTCTCTTTTGAAGATTCTTATTCATGTCCAATTAACTGTGCTAATTAATTTTCTGTCTTTCTTTCATGTGAGCATAAACTGGATGGTGGCAAAGCAGAAGAAGCAAGAGATTCTTTGGCAAGCATGGAAGCAATGGAAGCTTAGTCATCCTTAGGCTTAGATTTTTCTTTGTAATTTAGAGAGAAATACTCAAACAATTGTACTAATTTATTTTTCAAATACAATAAGTTGTAAAACTTAAAGCATTTAAATAATAAATTATATTGTAATAATTTTTGAAATAAATGAAAAAGTTTTCTGAGGTATTCTGATGTCCATTAGAATCCTTTACCGTCAATAACTCGCAATTTTATCTTCGCGCCTTCACTAATTCTTTAAGATTCCTGATTAAGATGATTGAAACTGTATTCCAATAATTCCAACCAAGATAACTTAAATTCCAATGATCAAGTAATCTTGCCACTGCATTCCAAATAAACACGCACTGTGTAAAACAAACGAATGTTTATTTCATAAAAAAACAAATGTTTATTCCATAAACAAACAAATGTCTTAACAGACGCAAATTATCTGGTTAACCTGGATCAACACAAAACATGAATATTCCAAATGACAGTCTTAAATCCCATCTCTTGTCCCAAATAAACATGCCTTGAGAACAAACAGTAAACTTGAAAAAAAGCATGAAAACATGTGAAAACCAATTGGATCTTTGTGAATTCATTTCTTCTGAGAATTGCAAGTAAAAAACCCTAATTGCTGATTTACCGCCACGGGAGAAAAATCTGTCTGATCGATTCCTGAGCCAATCTTAAATATTTGAGAAACCCTAGGGTTGTGCTTTCTATGCAAAATGGGAGGGAAAATTTTGGGGTACAACAACTGCCCCTGTTCAATCTTCTTGAACCTGAAGAGTTAGATCGACGAGTTTTGCCATTCGTGACTCGAAGGTAAATGATGATTGGACACTAGAGTGCCCATAAATTTGCACTCGTCAAAATGTAACTGAGGGAATGGGCTTAAAGATGCTATTTGGAGAGGTGACAGAATCTTGTCGGAGATGGGCTTGAAGATGCCATCCAAGAATGTTTGTTGAAAATTAGGAGAATGAACATCAGAATGGTATCCGTATCTGGAACGTATTCGAGTTGTATCTGGAGACTGAGTCTGTATGAACAAGGGAATGGCGTCCGTGTCTGGAGCGTATCTGAGCTGTAACTGTATTTGATTTTTGAATAAATAACAAAAAGATTGTCGTGTCTATAGTGCATCTGTATTGTATCTGAGTCTGAATAAGCGACAGAAAAGCATCCGTGCTTGGAGCACCTCTGGGCTGGGGAAAAAGTCAGAATAAGTGACAGCATGGCTACCGTGTCTGGAGCATATCTAGACCGTAACTGAATCTTGTATTTGAATAAGCGACAGAATAACATCCGTGTCTGGAGTGTATCTCTGAGCTGTATCTGAATAAGCAATAGAATAGCATCCGTGTTTGGAGCATCTCTAAGCTGTTTTCTGAGCTTTGAATTTGAATAAGCAATATAATAGCATCCGTGTCTGGAGCATCTCTAAGTTGTATCCGAACTCTGAATATTTGTTAAAGATAACTGTTAATCTTATCCTGAAAAGGGTAAAATGTTAGCTAAAACACAGTTATGCTGCATGAAATGTATGATGCAATAAAATGAGTTTTATCAATGTTTATGGTATATGAATGTAATGTATGCGCATGTAAGATGATTCGCTATACTGCTGAGGAAAATAAATCCTTGATAGTTGGAGATAATAAAACCCTTGACTGTTGCAGGGAAAATAAATCCCTTACCGCTGCTGGAGATTCAAAATCTTTGATAACTTCTGTGGGGATGTGAGAATCCTTCACGACTTTCCTGGGGATATATGGATCCTTCAAGTCTTGAAGTTGGAGTATTGACAAAATCTGTTGTGAGAGTAATGTCAAATTGCTTGAGAAATCTGCTTGGGAAATCCAGAGAACTTTGAAGACTTCTACTGGGGGGTTAAATAATGGGAATCCTTACTCGGTTGGGAAATAGGGAAAACTCTGGCGATCTCTACCGGGGATCAAACAAAGGAAAACCTTGATCTATTGGAGAATAAGGAAGGCTCTGATGGCTTCCGCGGCGAATTAAGAATGAGAATCTTCAATCTGTTGAGGGGTGGTGAATGAGAATCTTAGGTCTGCAGGGGATTAAAAATTCTGGCAAATTTATGCTGGGGAGTAATGAAGACTTTGGCAACTTCACTGGGGAATCAAGAATGAGAATCTTCATTCTGTTGGGGAGTAAAAACTCTGTGGGGAAGAAGGCTTCCTGGTGGGGAGATCAGGATTTTGGGTTGTATGTCAATCTACTGGGAGTCAAGAATGAGAATCTTCATTCTGACGGGGATATCAGGAGTTTGGGTGTATGCCAATCTACTGGGAGTCAAGAATGAGAATCTTCATTCTGACGGGGATATCAGGAGTTTGGGTGTATGCCAATCTACTGGGAGTCAAGAATGAGAATCTTCATTCTTACGGGGATATCAGGAGTTTGGATGTATGCCAATCTTTTGGGGAGTCAACAATGAGAATCTTCATTCTGACGGGGATATCAGGAGTTTGGGTGTATGCCAATCTACTGGGGAATTATCCTAGGTTGGGGATAAGAGTTAACTATTATCTGGTTGATTTCCAGGCTTTAAGATAACTTGCTGGGGGATTTGGAGAAAACGGATGATTTCCGCTGTGGGTTAAAAGTTTCAGCTCCGCTGGGGATTGGTAGTTGGTAGTCTTGTTTCCGCTGGGGATCTTAATGACGTGTTGTAGATATTGTGTATGCAAATGGACTTAAAGATGCCATCCAAAGGTGATTGTTGACGGAAAGTTTGAACTGGATCTGAACAGAGAATGAATCAGAATAAACCGTTGAGAGATTTATCTGTTGAGAGATTTTATCTAAAATAGAAAAATCTGGAAGTGAATCAGAGTAAATCGTTGAGAGATTTATCTGAAACAGCAAAATCTGGAAGTGAATTAGAATAAACCGTTGAGAGATTTATCTGAAATAGCAAAATCTGGAAGTGAATCAGAATAAATCGTTGAGAGATTTATCTGAAACAGCAAAATCTGGAAGTGAATCAGAATAAACCGTTGAGAGATTTATCTGAAACAGTAAAATCTGGAAGTGAATCAGAATAAACCGTTGAGAGATTTATCTGAAATAGTAAAATCTGGAAGTAAATCAGAATAAACCGTTGAGAGATTTATCTGAAACAGTAAAATCTGGAAGTGAATCAGAATAAACCGTTGAGAGATTTATCTGAAACAATAAAATCTGGAATATCTTCAACTGGAATAAAAATCAGGGAGATCTTAGAATTGAATTTAACTGAGCCAGACGAAAGTCTTGGAATATCTTCAACTGGAATAAGAATTAGGGAGATCTTAGTGTCGATCTGACTGAGCCAGAGAAGGTCTTGAATTAACTTTGACTGGATAAGAATCAAAAAAATATTAGAATCGATTTAACTGAGCCAGACGAAAGTCTTGGAATATCTTCAACTGAAATAAGAATCAGGGAGATCTTAGTGTCGATCTGACTGAGCCAGAGAACGTCTTGAATTAACTTTGGCTGGATAAGAATCATAAAAATCTTAGAATCGATTTAACTGAGCCAGACGAAAGTCTTGGAATATCTTCAACTGGAATAAGAATCTGGGAGATCTTAGTGTCGATCTGACTGAGCCAGAGAAGGTCTTGAATTAACTTTGGCTGGATAAGAATCAGAAAAATCTTAGAATCGATTTAACTGAGCCAGACGAAAGTCTTGGAATATCTTCAACTGGAATAAGAATCTGGGAGATCTTAGTGTCGATCTGACTGAGCCAGAGAAGGTCTTGAATTAACTTTGGCTGGATAAGAATCAGAAAAATCTTAGAATCGATTTAACTGAGCCAGACGAAAGTCTTGGAATATCTTCAACAGATGTCGGGGAAAATAAATCCTGGACTGCTGTTGAAGAGTATGTGTGTCTTTAAACTTTGCTTAGAATGTTTCCAACGGGGATTCCTGTTTCGTTGTTTGAGGAGGACTCCGCTGGGAAATGTTGATCTTTGTCTTGAGAGAAATAAAATTTTAGGATCTTCAGTCCTCCGTTATTCTACTGGGGTACCATCTCTGTTGAATTTTTGGAACCTCGGTCGTCCGTTATTCTGTTGAGGAATCATCTCTGTTGAATTTTGGGAGCTTCGATCGTCCTTTATTCTATTGAGAAATCATCTCTGTTGAATTTTGGGAACTTCGATCGTCCGTTATTCTGTTGAGAAATCATCTCTGTTGAATTTTGGGAACTTCGATCGTCCGTTATTCTGTTGAGAAATCATCTCTGTTGAATTTTGGGAACTTCAATCGTCCGTTATTCTGTTGAGAAATCATCTCTGTTGAATTTTGGGAACTTTGATCGTCCGTTATTCTGTTGAAAAATCATCTCTGTTGAATTTTGTGAACTTCGATCGTCCGTTATTCTGTTGAGAAATCATCTCTGTTGAATTTTGGGAACTTCAATCGTTCGTTATTCTGTTGAGAAATCATCTCTGTTGAATTTTGGCAACTTCGATCGTCCGTTATTCTGTTGAGGAATCATCTCTGTTGAATTTTGGGAACTTCGATCGTCCGTTATTCTGCTGAGGAATCCTCTTTGTTGAAGAGGAAAGTTGGATGAACTACTATCTGGTCGTGGTCCAGGCTTCATAGCTTGAATTTTGTGAGAATATTATTGCATCTTTCCTGAAAGGTAAAGGTTAGTTGCATGACATATATCAAACAATGATGTTCTCAAAATAAATGAGATTGCGTTGTATGATGTCCTGATGTACGGATATGCAATGTTTTCAAGACGATCTCTCACTGGGGAAAATAAATCCCGAATTGGTGATGGAGAAAAGAGTTGAATTCTTCGTTTCCGATAGTGAAAATTCTGGCGACTTCAATGAGAAAAAATTCTCAGGAATTCTTGAGGTCGACTTAGCTGGGAAGAGGTTATTGAAACTCTGGCTAGGAGTCCTCTTATGAGAAGGATTTTGGAGAGATTTGTCACTGCCCCAAGTAGCGAGTGCTTATGGCTTTGCTAGGAAATGTTTGACTGTATGCAACCCTTTGTTGGGATTAACGTTCAATGCCCCAAGTGACGTGGATGGAGACTTACCCCTGGTTACTCTGCACTTTGAGAGATTTCTTGAAATCTTGACTAGACTGCCCCAGGTGTACTGGACAATTACATGTCATGCCCCCTTGTTGATAGGAGATTTTTGCAACGGAAGTGTCATCCCACTTGAAGTGATTTTGTTCACTGAGAGAGCTTTCATTCATCGGATATTCACTGTGTGAATTTCTTCGCTGTCAAAAAAATAGCCATATGCAAACAATGATATTCAAATAATGCAAAGTTTATGCTTGTCTTGAAATTTTGAAAATGCGTTTTTAGCAGAAAACTTTTGCAAGAAAAATTCAACTCAGGATTTAGAGCAAAGCCTTACAAGAGTCAGGATACCTTTTGTAACAATATGCTTTCGAACTAACCCATGCTTCAATTAGGACTTTTGAAGGGTTGTAACGTGGCTTGGTTCGCGGTTTAAGAAACAAAGGATAAAGGCTCAAAGTATATTTGTACCCACCCGCTCTTCGTGATCTTCTTCAGTCCTAAACTCAGTTAATTGTGCGTTTGAACTCCAAATGAGTCTGGAATGACATTTTGGTGATGGTTCAAACAAGTTAAATTTGTTGGAAGGTATACATTTTTGCAATATTAGTTTTGTTGAGGATTTGTAGTGACCTCTTTCTTTCGATTTATTATCCCTAATTTTTGCCTGACTGTTCTTGTTTTGAGATTATAGTCAGCAGGATGCCCCAGTTTTTTTCTTTAAGTCTCGTTTGTAGGTTTCGACTCAGTGGGCTTTTCTTTTTGAGAGATAACGACTGCCTATGTGATAAGGAACCATCACCGTCTTTTGATTCCAAAGGAATGTTTTTGATGTCATTCATTATATTACAAGATGAGAGTTTGCGACTTTAACGTGTGTTTGAATTAACTAAGAGACTACCCTGCCCCAGGTTTTGATTAAAGGTTTCAATTTGTGTTAAAACAGAAAACTTCTACTTCTTTGGCTCGAAGGGGTTGACTAGGGATTATCTTCCTTATAACTCCAGTGTTTAGGATTTGAAAGAAACGCATGTACATCGTCAGCAAGGTCTGTCCAAAAGCATACTGTATGAGATTATGACATTGTTTTCGTTATCCTCCCTCTAAAGGTTTGTGTCATAAGAAGAATAAAAACATAGTTTAAAAATAGTAAAAACAAAAATATGAATTCAAGACAAACGTATGCAATGCATTAATGAAGCAGAGTTTGACATTAATAGATAATTGTTTGAATAACAAACAAAAATTACAAATGGAAATTCAAAATGAACAGAAGCCTCTTTGTTCGAACTTGTCATTTTAGGTGGAGAGCCCTCAGCAGAAGATTTTCATCTGGCCATCTTGTGTGAATTCCAGCGTTGTTTCTTTAATCAGATCTTGAATTTTGTTTCTCAATGCCCAACAGCTATCGGTGTCATGTCCAGGACTGTTGGAGTGGTACGCACATCTTGCATTTGGATTGTACCCTGGAGAGGCTATGTTGGGATGCCGAGGGGGGTCCCTTAATACAATCAGCTTGATTTCGATCAAGCATTGGAGCACTTGGGATAATGACATGTTAATCTCAGTGAAGCGCTTTTCAGATGTATTTTGCTTACGCTGATTACCCTGTTGACGTTGGTGAGGTTGTTGTTGGGCTTGTGACCCTGAAGCAAACTGGGGAGGTTCTCTCTCGGCTTCTTGTCTTAAGGGAGGCTGAATGACGACTTGATCCTCAACCCTAGTTGTTTTCCCCATTTGGTTACATCCATCCCGATGCAGTTTGTTGATGAGGATCCTTAGTTCTTCTTGTCCTTGTGCCAAGTTTTGGATGAGAGCCATCTGACCCACCAGTTGTCCCATCATTTGGACTTTCATTATGGCTATCTCATTTTGTAGTAGCTACAACTGATCATCTTTGTTGACCTCAGGATTCCCCATGATCATGCCCCTAGTGAGGAGAGATTTCACTTCTTCCTGCCCCTTGGATAGGTTCAAGAACATCTCTTGAAGTTGAGCATTTTGAGCCTGGATGTCTTTGATAGTCTTCTCTAGAGCCATCTCTACTAAAATAAACAGTAGGAAGATAAAGAGACCTCAAGTGGAGAAACCTGTCATGATATGATGCATGATATGTGGATGCATGTTTTCAAGGATCTCGCGGGGTAAACATATGAAAATGTTAGAGGTTGAACTTCGATCAACATCTTTGATTGGAGAGCTTCATATTGGTGGACGTCTTTCCACGAGAATTAAGCTCACCATATCAAGTGGGTCATAGCCCTCGACTCAAGTTGTTGTACTTGATCTTTGACGGCTTTTGTTTAGAGGAAAATGAATCCTCTTGCCCCCTGGTAGATGTCTGGTTCAACGTGACCCTGTATCAAAGACCCTCGAGATCTTTGAAATGGTTATTGAAAATGCTATGGTATGATGTTATGATGTTATGTACAGATATTCGAGGTAAGCAAGTTTATATACAAGTAATCATATTCACACAAAGCAGACAAGTCCTTAGGTTTAAGCTTGCATGGAGTTTGTAGGTAAGTACCCTCTTGAAGTCTAGTTGGTTCAACCTGTCTTAGAAATAGTAATCGGGTTCTAAGGATCTCAATATCACTGGATTATTTCCTTGTTCATTGTTTCAATTTAGCCTCTTACCGGCGACCGAAATATTCCAAGGAAAAAACCCTCAATGAGTGTAGTATCGAGTATCTACCAATTTTCAGCTCTACACCGAAACCGGTCATCTCACTACGTCCTAAAAGGCCAAGTTGGTCAAGTAAGGTTCTAAGGTTGGTTAATGTTTCATGACACCATGCGGTGGCCCCGTACTCTCCTTGATTCAACTCAAGGGTTACCGATACCAACCAAAGTGCCACATCAACGTAGCTACTGCTTCAACCATGTCGGTATACCCTGCACAGTTCCCTCACAGTCTATGCTACTTACCTAAAAGGTGTCCCCAAATCCGGGTGTAGGATCTAAAACAAACCCAAACAAGGAACCAAAAATGTAAAGCATACAAATCAAACAAGATAAGCATGTAAAGGTGATATAAAACCCTAAGGTAACCCCACAAAATTTATTCTCCCCAGCAGAGTCTCCAGTTTTGTGATGCGGTGGGATAACTGACTTGAAATTTTGCGTTTCGTTCGCACTTGTGTGGTTAGCAAGAGTTGCCACCGACTTTTCTTTTATCCAAAAGGAAAGGTAAAAAAGCACAGGAAAGACCTTTCGAGATTACTCTCGGGTTCGGGGGGTAGATTATGAAAAGGGAAGGTGTTAGCACCCTTTTCATTCATGGTTTTCCATGGGCTCTTAGTTACTCGTTTAGATCACTTGCTTTTGTTTGATTGTGTGCTTGTGGTGTGGGTTTTGAAAGTATTTTGGAAAGTTTCTTTGTAATGGTTCTCGTCTCTTATAAGAACATATACAAAGTTTTGTTTCGAAAAAATAGTTCAAAGAGGTGTTTGTGAATCGTGTTTCGAAAAGTGTTTTGAAAAGAGGTTTTGCCATGGTTCTCGTCTCTATAAGAACGTATGCAAAATGTTTTGTATTTTGAAGATGTTTTGAAATGGAAGTGTAGGTGTGAAAGTTTTTGTCGTGAGCAAGCGAGCAACTAAGAGCGAATCTATCTACTCGAAAAGTCTTAAGTTGTTCTTTTCTTATTCCTTTTAATGGTGCTATCTTACCATTGATTTGGTAAGAAGCCCCATCATTGGATGTGAAGGGACAGGCACGGGTCCATTTTACAATCATTGAAGGTAACTTGTGAGACGCTCTAGCAATTTTTTGTAAGGGACGAGATCGTTTTATCGAAGGTAACATCGAGGGACTACGATCTTTATTTATCGAAGGGTCATTTGCTCGAGTGTCTCCTATTCGAGGGACGTGATTGTATTTCCGAGGAAACAAGCGAAGTTACCCTAGAGGTGCACGTGTGAGAAGTGTGTTGATTTCAAGTTATTTATTCTTGGATTAGGTCATCTAGCGATTGATTTTTGAATCTTGCCATACATGCCTAATTACTACACAGTATATAGAAAGCAATAAATTGCGGGAATTAAAAGTCTAAGCTATTACAAAAGTATCCGGGAATGGGGGTACAATTATTACAAATGAGGATGAATCACATAAAAATAGCAATGTCCAAATAATATAACCAAATCGAATTGTTGTGCGGTTCAATATGAAGCTATGACAATTTACGGAATAAAGTCAACAATATATGAAATGTATGTATTTACTTGAAAAAATAAAAATAAAAACTTAATCTAAAAAGAAAATGATTTAAGCTAAAAATCTTTATTATATTATTCTTTGTATTTTTATTAATTATGTAAACTAACTTTAAAGAAAGAAAATAAATTAAGTTAAAATTTGATGTTTTTATTAAGTGTAAGAAAATTAATAAAAAGAAAATGATAAAATAAAACTAATTAAAAAATCAAATTAATTTTACAAAATGAAGTTTTAAAAATCATTAGTATATTATTAACACAAAGAAATAAAACAAATTAAATTAGATTGAAACAAAAACAAGTGAAAATAGGCTTAATGGGATTGAAGGGTGTTAGGCCCAAAGGTGTTATTGCCGGAAAAAAAAAAACAAGGCCAGATGGGGGGGGGGGGGGGGGGGGGGGGGGGGGTTGTTAGCAATTACGTGTGGGCTTGAGAAATTGTAAACAGAAATGGCCCAATTCCTTAAGTTTGCATAATGTTTGATTAGGGTAACCAAAATTAGGGTTTGCGCTTGCGTTTCTCACAGCGGCGCTATCGTCCTCTTCGTCCCTGTCACTTCTCTCTTGTTCATCTCTTCCCTATTTCATTCAACTCTCCATCTCTGAACATCTCTCTTCGTCCCTGTCCCTCTTTGATTCAACTTGGTTTACATTTTTCTGGAAATCCCTAAGTTTGAAATGAAATTCTCTAAAGGGTTTGAAACGCGTTTTGATCTGATCCTCCCTCTACTTTCGTTGCCGGAACGCCTCTCAATCGTCACCTCCTAACCAAGTGCTAGCGGTTTCGTTCTTGAAAGGTATGGTTCGGTTTTGGTTTTGAACTTAACAATTTCGTTGGTTTTGTATGTTTTGTTCATGTTTTGCTTGTTAATCATGCTTATTGTCTTATTGAGATGTAGAAAAATTTGTAAGGAGAGCGAGGGATCCATACCTGTTTAGGGCTTTTCTGGAATGGAAGGGAATGGTGAGACTTGAGGGAGGCGCTCCCTGGTGGCGGATTCTAGCGAGGGAGGAAGATGAATATTGAAAGATGCTAGGGTTTCTGGTATTTTTTTCTATACTCTTTGAGCCTTGAATGATGATGTTGTACTTCTGACTTTGTGATTCTTGTAAGTTTGTTGGATATTGTTTTGATACTTTGAGAGCTTGATGGTTACAACTTGATGATGTTGGGTATCTGGAATTTGTTACTATTGGTTTGAGATTAGGCTTGGTTCTTTGATCTGTATGTTTAGACTGTTTGATAGTTTGAGGATGGTTTGCAAGTTGAAAGTTGGTTTGGCTTTGTTTCTGAGTTTTTGGTTGTTTTGAAAACTGATTTTTGAACTGTTTTTGGATTGATGAGGATATTACAGGTTTGAATGTTTTGTGATTTGAAAACCTTTTTTACAGTTTGGGAGTTTGATGGTAGTTTTGAATCTTAACAGTTATGGAATGTTTTCTGAAAGTTGTTGTTTTGGCTACAGTTTGCAGGGTTTTGTTGACAGTTTTTTTTGTTACATTGATAATGGTTTGATGATTTTGTATGCTGTTGTTGGTTAGTTTGAAGGTTTGTTTGAAAGTGGTTGGTACTGTATTATAGGTTTTGAGTTTTTGGTTGTTGGGAGGTTTTTTGAGTTGTGTTTGTTGAAAATGGTTTTGCAGTCGTGATGCCTTTTACAGTTCTTTGGTTTGAGAACTGGTTATGCAACTTTTGTTTCTTTCACAATTTGGCAGGTTTGAGAACTGAGTTACAGTCTTTTTGAAACTGGTTAGGCAGTTTTGAGCTTTTTGTAGGTTTTTGTGAGGAGACTTCTGTTGTTGAAATTTCTGAGTTTTATAAAATGTTCTCCTTCTCTTTCTTGCATTTTGCCTACTGTTATATTTTCTCTTCTTTTTGACAGCCTTGTGGGCAGAATAACCAAGCTATACCTTTTGTGCAATTCCAACAAATTAGGTGATTTCTTTCCTCTCTCTCCTCTCTCAATGATAAAATAAAAATGCTTTTTCACCTTTTTTCTGAAAAGTTTGCAACAATCTTGGAAAATGATGAAAAAGGCTATTGAAACAAGTCCCTTGCTTGTTGGCTTGGTTTACCATATTGCTTTCTCCTTGCCTGCTGTTTGTATGCTACTTTGTCCAATTTGCTGCATTGTACTTTTGCCACGCTGTTGTTGCTTGTCCCAGCTGTTATGTTGTTGTTACTTATACTTTGTTTTGCTTGCTTGTATTGCTTGCACTGCTTGCTTGTACTGCTGTTTGGACAGCTTGCTGCATGTTTGCTTGTACTGCTGCATCCAGTTTGTATTTTGGCTGTTGTTTAGTTTGTTTTGGCCATGTTGTTGTTTGCCTTTGGACAATTGCTTGCATTCTTTAATTGGACAGCTTTGCTTGCATTTTTTATTCTTCTTTTTGTGAACCAAGAAGAGAAATCTTCTTGTGATTTGCAAATAGAAAAATAAAAATGTGATGAATTATAAATAGCCCTCTGATTCCAAATTGCAAACTTTAATGATGAACACATTTTCTCTTTTGAAGATTCTTATTCATGTCCAATTAACTGTGCTAATTATTTTTCTGTCTTTCTTTCATGTGAGCGCAAACTGGATGGTGGCAAAGCAGAGGAAGCAAGAGATTCTTTGGCAAGCATGGAAGCAATGGAAGCTTAGTCATCCTTAGGCTTAGATTTTTCTTTGTAATTTAGAGAGAAATGCTCAAACAATTGTACTAATTTATTTTTCAAATACAATAAGTTGTAAAACTTAAAGCATTTAAATAATAAATTGTATTGTAACAATTTTTGAAATAAATGAAAAAGTTTTATGAGGTATTCTGATGTCCATTAGAATCCTTTACCGTCAATAACTCGCAATTTTCTCTTCGCATCTTCACTAATTCTTTAAGATTCCTGATTAAGATAATTGAAATTGTATTCCAATAATTCCAACCAAGATAACTTAAATTCCAATGATCATGTAATCTTGCCACTTCATTCCAAATAAACACGCACTGTGTAAAACAAACGAATGTTTATTTCATAAACAAACAAATGTTTATTCCATAAACAAACAAATGTCTTAACAGACGCAAATTATCTGGTTAACCTGGATCAAAACAAAACATGAATATTCCAAATGACAGTCTTAAATCCCATCTCTTGTCCCAAATAAACATGCCTTGAGAACAAACAGTAAACTTGAAAAAAAGCACGAAAACATGTTAAAACCAATTGGATCTTTGTGAATTCATTTCTTCTGAGAATTGCAAGTAAAAAACCCTAATTGCTGATTTACCGCCACAGGAGAAAAATCTGTCTGATCGATTCCTGAGCTAATCTTAAATATTTGAGAAACCCTAGGGTTGTGCTTTCTATGCAAAATGGGAGGGAAAATTTTGGGGTACAACACTCGCCTTCTGCGCCAATATATGATTAACCATATTACTTGCTTGATCTCCAAAATGGATCTGATCAAGTACATCTTTGAGAAGCTCACCTTGTCTTGAAGAATAACCTGTTGGAATATGTTATTATCTGAGTATGACATTGAGTATCACACTCATAAAGCAATCAAAGGAAGTGTTCTAGCCGATGATTTGTCTCACCAGCCAATTGATGATTATCAATCCATCAAGTTTGACTTCCCAGAGGAAGATGTTATGTACTTGAAGACCAAAGATTGTGAGGAGCCCTTACCTGGAGAAGGACCTGATCTCAAATCCTGTTGGGGTTTGATATTTGACAGCGATGTAAATGCTTATGGAAATGGAATTGGGGAAATCATCATCACCCCCCGAGGGACTCATATCCCGTTCACCGCGAGGTTGAAGTTTGACTGTGCGAACAACATGGATGAATATGAAGCATGTATTATAGGTCTCGAAGAAGCAGTGGATCTAAGGATCAAAATTCTTGACATATACGGAGACTCGGCTTTAGTAATCAATCAAATAAAAGGAGAATGGGAGATTCGTCATCTTGGTTTGATCCCTTACAGAGATTATGCTAGAAGATTGTTAACTTTCTTCAACAAAGTAAAATTACAACATATCCCTAGAGATGAGAACCAAATGGCTGATGCTTTAGCTACTTTGTCTTATATGTTCCAAGTGAATCATTGGAACAACATGCCTTCAATCAAAATTATGCACCTCGACAAACCCGCTCATATGTTCTCAGCAGAAGAGGTCACCGACGACAAACCGTAGTTCTATGATATTAAACATGTTCTTCAAACTCAAGAGTACTCACCTGGAGCATCCAATAAGGATAGGAATACATTAAGGAGGTTGGCAAGTAGTTTCTTCCTCAATGAAGAAGTATTATATAAGAGAAATTATGACATGGTTTTGCTCATATGCGTTGATAGACACAAAGCAGACATGTTGATGCAAGAAGTACACGAAGAATCCTTTGGACTCATGCCAATGGAAATGCAATGGATAAAAAGATGTTGAGAGCGGGTTACTATTGGATGACGATGGAATCTAATTGTTGTAAATATGTGAAGAAATGCCATAAGTGTAAAATTTATGCGGACAAGATACATTTGCCACCAACCCTCCTCAATGTTATCTCTTCACCTTGACCTTTCTCTATGTGGGGCATTGATATGATTGGAATGATTGAACCCAAGGCTTCAAATGGTCATCGTTTCATCTTAGTGGCCATTGATTACTTTACTAAATGGGTGGAAGCAACATCATATGCTAATGTTACCAGACAAGTGGTAGTCGGATTTATCAAGAATCAGACCATTTATCGATACGGCATCTCGAGCAAGATCATCACTGATAATGGTTCGAATTTGAATAACAAAATGATGAGAGAACTTTGTGAAGAGTTCAAGATCAAACATCATAATTCTTCACCCTACAGAACAAATATGAATGGGGTTGTTGAAGCTACTAATAAAAACATCAAGAAGATTATCCAAAAGATGGTGGTGACTTACAAAGATTGGCATGAGATGCTCCTGTTTTCTCTACATGGGTACCGTACTTCAGTTCGAACATCAACAGGTGCAACTCTATTTTCTCTAGTATATGGCATGGAAGCAGTACTCCCCGTGGAGGTTGAGATTCCGTCTATGAGAGTTTTGATGGAAGCTAAGCTTTCTGAGGCTGAATGGTGTCAAAGTAGATATGATCAGTTGAGTTTAATTGAAGAAAAGAGAATGACATTGTTGTGTCACGGCCAGCTATATCAGCATAGAATGAAGAAGGCATTTGATAAGAAGGTTCGGCCATGCGAATTCAGAGAAGGTGGCCTCATGCTCAAGAAGATATTATCTTCCCAACCTGATTCTCGGGGAAATGGGCTCTGAATTATGAAGGATCGTATGTTGTTAAGAAGGTTTTCTCTGGAGGCGCCATGATTCTTATAAATATGGACAGTGAGGAGCTTCTGTGCTCTGTGAATGCCGACATAGTCAAGAAGTATTTCATCTAAAATTGACATGACAACTCGCTAAGTTGAAAACCCAAAAGGGTGGCTTAAGCAGGCTTTTGAGCAGACCAGTCACGACAAATTTGAACACATCTTGGAATTCAAAGTTGTTAGGGAAAATAGTGGTCATTGTTTTTGTAACATTTTCTTTCATGTACTATTTTCCAAATTTTTGTAAACCTTTGGAGTCACGCCGTTAGCGGACTACCATCTTATTAATGAAATTTGAGCATTTATATTTTTTGTTTTTTTTATCGGGAAATTTTTTAGTTTTTATAGCAATATTTGAAACAAAGTTAATTAGAGTATTCCTATCTTAAAATGTGTCGTGAATATTGGAAGGAATATTAACATTTGCTCCGAGAATGGTTAAGCCTTGAAATTCAAAACAACATAGTAATTCATCCTTGTGTGATGAATAATGGTTCTTCCTTCAAAATCATCATGGGGTGTTGGTTTTGTGATCTTGTGTTCCTAGTAGAGTACTAATCTTGGTGACTCCCTAGCAATCCCGGTTAAGCCTTGATTCAGTTATCTCTAGTTGAGCAAGTTTTTCTCCCTAACCAAAGTGAAGTACATTTTGTTATCATGTCAGTAGCTTGTTGAAGTTGAAAGATTGAAATTTGGGTATGGTCCTCTTCAAAGAGACTTGATCCTTGTAATATGATACGCTCTGACGATGCCTTTTGTTCTATCTCTAGTTATTTTCCAATCTCTTTGATATTGGCCGAGTATCTGGTCATTTTATGATGTCTTATCATCTTCAGTTTATCTCTTTTATCTGTTTCATCAGCATATACATGACATTCGTTTATTCATTCACACTTGCATCATGCATGCACATTCATATTTGTCAATGTTATTGGGTTCATATACCTTGGTTATTTCTATTCAAATAGCGTATTTTCTCTTTCTAGATAGAGTGTCAACTTAAGCAAAAAGTGTGCCTCCTTTCTAATTCCCCAACTGAGCTAATCCTCGTGGAAGAATCTTGCTTTAGCCTTCCTTTTCCATCTCTGTATAGGATAAATCCCCAATTGAGTTGTTTCCTCATTGGGTGGAGTCTTGTTTAATTATTTTCTCTCCAGTTCATCTCTGGATTGAGCTTTGTCTCTTACATATGCTACCCCGTGGTTTTCTCTAGGCTGTGAAACCTAGATGAAGAGAGTATTTATGTTGTGCATTTAAAATGCTTGGTCTCCTCAGGAAGAACCTATTCATGGTTCCCTTTGAAGAAGAACTTTATTCCCTAGAAGTGTTATCACAACATTATTTTGGAATATCAATGTGATAACAAGTGGCGGTCTCTTCATGGGCAACTTGTGTGTTATTGATATCTTTGGAAAATAGCAAGTGGCAGTCTCTTCATGAGCAGCTTGTGTGTTATAGATATCTTTGGAAAACAACAAGTGAGGTCTCTTCATGATCAACTTGTGTGTTATAAATATCTTTGGAAGACAACAAGTGGCGGTCTCTTCATGAGCAGCTTATGTGTTATAGATATCACTGGAAGACAACAAGTGACAGTTTCTTCACGAGCAGCTTGCGTGTTATTGATATCCTTTGAAGTAGAAAGTGGCGGACTCTTCATGAGCAGCTTGTGTACTATTAATATCCTTTAAAGTAGCAAGTGGCAGACTCTTCATGAGCAGCTTGTGTACTATTAATATCCTTTGAAGACAACAAGTGGCAGCCTCTTTATTTGAGTAGCTTGTGTGTTTATTAATATCCTTTGAAGACAACAAGTGGCGGCCTCTTTATTTGAGCAGCTTGCGTATCCACAACCATATGTTATTTCAGCAGCAAATGGTATCTCTTTGGAAAAGTCCCACAGAGAAGTTTGTTATGAAATCTCTACCTTCTGTAATAATCAGTAGTTCACTATCAGTAAAAGTTGGTATATCTTTGGTCTACCTTTGACCCTGAGTTGTAAAATAATCATCATCTTGAGTTAATAATCATCTATCTTTTTGTAGCCTATGCAAGATGTTTTCTTTGTTAGAGTCAGAAAGTTGCTTTCTCTCGAAGTTATTCCCCGATAAGAGTCTTTCATTCGAAGTCAGTGGCTCTATTTCTCCAATAGAGTTATAACCTCTTTCCATGTGGATTATTTTATCATGTGCTTGGTTTCTCCAGCATTAGTTTGTCTCATGCGGCATCATTCTCCATAAGATTCAAATATTACATTCATATCATAAACATAATGGTGGTATCTTAGGGCCTAAAATTGCGTATTTTATACTTAAGTCCCTTCAATCTCGTCGAGACGAAGATTTCAATCTTCATATCTCAGGATAGAAGAAACTTAAATAGGGGCAGCTGTCATACCCCAATTTTTTACCTAAGATCCCAACTTTATTTTCATTTTTTGTTATATACACCAAGGTCATGAAATATGGTCGGTTTCGAACGTCTCACCTTCGAGCATTGCAAGTCAATTCAAAACACCTTGACCGGAAGTCACCTGCAAGTTTTCTTTAAAAGTTGAAGACGAATTGTGTTTAGAAAGCCATGAGAGGACTTTATGGGACGTCTGTCATGATTAAGAGTTTCTGGATCTCTAAGTTTAATTCATTGTGCCAATTTCTCAATGCGATAACATTTCGCCTCAAATCCCTCTTCTAGTGATCATTCATAGCTTTTAAGTATGGTTCGATTTCTTATATTTACATGAAGCAGGGTGAATTTCGTTAGAGTGGGTTGATTGAATTCAAGATCGCTTTGGAATAATTTATTTACAATACTTTGAATTTTCATCATGTGAATTCAAGTATTAACTAAATATAAGTTATTAAAAGGGCTCATTCAAGATTCAAAATATTCCTCACATTGCATTTATTCAAGATTATTTTTGTGTGATTACTTTGATGGATTCACACCATGGCCATTTGAATTCACATGGGGCATGTAATAAAGAAGATAATGGAAAAATAAACTTGATTCAAATAATCATTCATCACAAGAACAAATACATGATAGTTACAAGATCAATTCATGTAATTTATTTGGATCTCTAATACAAGATGCAAGATTGAGGTCTTAAGGCTTGCATCATTATTTATTCATCACTAAAAAATTCATTCAAGTATCAATCAATTCCTTTCCAAATTCAAGTGGAAGATTTCTAATTTTCATCAAGATAAATATAAATATTCAAAGTGTTTACAATTATTGAGAAAATTACATTCAAGACAAGTTCCATTCATGTTACAATTTTATTTAGAATTATCACTACAAAGTTACAAGAGGAATTACAAGTTTGTACATAAAAATCAAGACTAAATTTCTAATGTCCTAAAGCTTCATGCTTCAAACATGCTTCCCATACTTTATATCCATGTTCAACAATGCAAATCAGCCCAATAGCAGCCTGTAAATCAGCCCAACAATAGCTTGCAATGATCCAAAAAACTGTTGTAAGTCAGCCTAACAACAGCCAGCAATAACAGTCCCAATTTTGCCCAAAAATGCTATAAACCAGTCCAAAAAAATAGCATCTTGTAACAGTCCAAAAACTGCTGTAAAACTGCTAAAAAAATAGCCTAGACCAGTCTGCAACAGCCTGCTGCCCTGCATCATAACAACCAAGAAATTGCATCAAAATGGCAACTTAAAATTGTATGAAAAAGGCATCAAAACAGTTCAAATGTTCTACTATCCCCCCCCCCCCCCCCCCCCCCTAAATGCCTTATTCTTTCACTATAAAAGCCATCTTCATGGACAACAAAATAACACAAGAAAAACTCAAGGAGAGGAAAAATAGAAAAAACTCAAGGGGAGAAAAAAATAGAAAAAGAGAGATATTTGTTCAAGTTTTAACAGCAAGAATAAGAGTAAGAGAGGTTTGAGCATCAACATGAGAGGGAGGGAGAACTTACTGTTTTTGAAGCTCCATCGGAGAGACTCCGATAGGTATTTCTTCTCCCTATTATTTTCTGCATACATCAATACCTGCTGGATTCGTTTGCATAGCGACATCATTCACATGTTTGAATCTTCTCTTTGCACCACTTTTATGCCATGTGAATGCTTGCTTTATCATACTTTTTGCTGTATTTTGGGTTACTGCAATATATGGACATTTAAACATGTTTAGAAATCATAATAACAGTAAATAACATAAAATTCACAGAGATAAAAAAATCTCAAATTTGCTTTTTCTAAGTACCCAAATCACATACAGAACCGCCAACCAGCATCTCCGCTGACCACCCGACAAATTGCCTTGGCAGTTTTCCAACCGCATCCCCATTCTTCAGTCTATTTTCCGAATACCTTCCGTCTGTTACTTTTCATCACATAACAGCCAAACCACAACCTCCAGCCAGCGAGCCAGCAATATCACCATCATTAGCTATCTGCGATTACATACTCCCTTCCGTTAAACAACCTTCAAATGTAAACCAACAACCTTTATCTCACAAGCATAAACTCCATCTTTCTCCCTTCCTATTTTGCTCTCACCGTCTCACCACAACCGTCCAAATGGCCTACATATATGTCCAAACTTAGATCAAAGGTAATAAAATGCAAAGCAAGAAAGATAACCAGATAGACTACTGAATTGAAATTACCTCTTGGACTCCCCTGTTCTCCAATCACGCGACCTTCATTCGATGCTAATCGTTACGCTCTTTGGACAAAGGCTCTGGGTTCACTCTGCCGATCTGGATTTTCCTTGAGCTTCCGTGAGAAACCGATGGTATTTCAAAGGTCAGAAGATGATTTGGATTGGGTTCGATTCATACTGCTTAACCGTTAGAGGGGGATGGGTTGTGATCATCATGGCAGTGTCTGTTTTTTGAAAGAGACGGATTTGTGAGGAAACAATCAGAAGTTGAAGTTGAAAGAACGAATGCAACGATGCATGATGGAGACGAAACACACATGATGATGATCGGTGCCAGATTGAAGCATGACGGCGGCGCGTTCGCAGCAAAGATGAGAGCAAGATGGAAGCTGTTGATAAGGAAATTGCTGGTGAGATTGAAAAAGAACCTTCTACAGAAGGAAAGAGGAAGTTGGAAGGAAGATGGAGAGAGAGGATCGTAATTTTTTTTTCTTCAATTTTCCTCTTAATTAAGTTTTATTGTAAATAATAATTAAATCTTAATTTTCCTTCCCGATAACAAGACAACAACAGCGCCTCTTTGTTATTAGGGTTTCCAAAACTTTTCTTTTGTTTCTTCCAAATCGGGTCAGCCCCATTGGGCCTTTTGGCCCAATCCCATTACCATCATCACCTTATATTTTAATTAAAATATATAACAGATAAATAACATGGTTAAATTAGCAAGGCATAACATTGATAACCTAAGGGACACGAGTTCAACTCTTCGCTGGGACATTTTATTCCGTTTTTCTTGATTCTTTTATCCTTATTTCCAAATTTTATTAAATATAATTTATAACCAAAATATTAACTTAGTTTATTATATATATAAAATTTATTTCTTGCTATTATAAAAATACCAAAAAAAAAACATGCTATTAAATTAGTCTTTCATTTAATTTTATTATTTATTTAATTGTTCAAAAATGCTTGCTTATAATTTAGTCTTTATTTAATTTTTGTTATTTATTTAATTTTTTAAAAATACATGCTTATAAATTAATCTCTTATTGAATTTTCGTTATTATTCAATTGTCGCTCTAATTAACTTTATTCTCGATTGTTTAATCTTTATATCTTTCGTCCGTCTCAAATCTAAGGGATATGTTTTAACTTTGTTGACTTCATGTCATCAAATACATCTTATCTGATTGTGAGAATCCCTTCATTCATTTTTGTTTTACTATTTGGTTAATCTTAAGTTAATTTTCCTAAAAGACTCAATTTTAAAAATTAACACCTTTTAAGTCAAAACTTCGACACTAGGTCGCTGTATCTTTAAAATCTCGTCCACACCCATTTCTTAACTAAATAAACCATTTTAATCAAACAAACAATTTTAACCAAAAAACAGATATTTCAAAAGGTTCATGCGGAGTATCGCTGATGCATTAGGTGCTAGTACCTTTCTATTGTATAACCAACCCCCGAACTTTAGATCTCTTTCAAAAAACGCATTGTATTTTCATTACTTTTAAGTATTACTTTACATTGCATATTTAAGGGTTTTATTTTGCTCTTTTCCATTTTCCCTTGTAAATAATAAAGCGCGATGGCGACTCTTGATTTTGTGAGGCGAGTTAATTAATAGCTCGATCTCCGATTTACACCACTACATTTTTTATCGCTACAGACATGATAGCCAGGTCTCAGACTGAAGAAGAACATCTCGAGCACCTGCACAAGCTGTTTGAGAGATTGAAGAAATACAAGTTAAGGTTGAATCCAATCAAGTTTACCTTTGGGGTAATATCCGGTAAACTCCTAGGTTTCGTCGTTAGTGGTAAAGGTATTGAAGTTGATCCTACCAAGGTTAAAGTCATTCAAGAAATGCCAGCTCCCCATACTGAGAAGGAAGTCAGAGGTTTTTTTGGGACGATTTAACTATATTTCTAGGTTTATTTCCCATTTGATCGCTACTTGTGAGCCAATATTCAAGTTATTGAAGAAAGATCAAGTAGTAAAGTGGAATGACGATTGTCAATTGGCCTTCAACAATATCAAGGAGTACCTCCAGGAACCTTTAATTTTGATACCACCGGTTGAAGGAAGACCTCTGATCATGTACTTGAAAGTATTAGAGAACTCAATGGGGTGTATATTGGGATAACATGACGAGTCTGGTCGAAAAGAGCATGCAATATACTACCTTAGCAAAAAATTTACTGACTGTGGAACAAGATACTCACTCCTTAAGAAAACTTGTTGCGCTTTGGCATGGGCTATGTTGTACCCCAAAATTTACCCTCTTCATTTCAACCTTTTTGGCTTATATTTAATCATTATATACATGCATATAATGGGTTCTATGTTTATGGGATCAATTTATCTCTAGAAAGCCTCGTCAGGTTACAAGTGACATTTATTTCGTCAATGGATGTTCTAAGAGTATTTTCCGTGCTGCAGATTGGCTCGCTGTTTCGCAATGATTGAGGGTTCAAAGATTCATAAGTCCAACCTGGCGCGTCATATTCAGGTGTTCTATCTCCATGATATCCCTAGTAACGTATTCTCAAATTCAGGTTCGACTCGAGAGCCAATTCTTTAAATAAGGTCTTTGAAAGTGCGAGTTTTCTCGAAGAAATATGTTGAAAAAGTGTGCGGAAAGTGAAGTTTTTACGCACTAAAAAATTAATAACTTGAAGCCCGTGGCTCGTTTTGAACCCGCTTTGGTGGCCTAAATTTCGTCTTGACATCAAATACGTTTTCATCTCTCACGACCGGAAGCCAATTTCATTCAGAATGTCTCCAAAAATATGGATTTATCAAGTGTTTTCGCACAGGAAAATTATGACATATGTTTATCTGCCCCGTATTCAAAAAATCATAACTCGGTTAATTTTTATCTTATCGAGTTGGTTCCGTTGGCATTGTCTTACAAATTGAGTTAGTTAATTTCTTCTTATTGTTTTAAAAAGCAAACGGTACCCCAAAGGCTTCCGTTTTTTACCCGAATCGCGTGCAACTCACTGAAAATTTTGAAGCTGGAAATTAAGTTGTCTGTGGCGAAACTTAAAAAATTCATAAATAATTCACCATTTATCCGATTGAGCCTATTTTCGGATAGGATTTTGTTCTTGATGTCGGCTATATTCTATTTTCACATTTCAACTTCAAAAATCGCACTGAGGTCCCTGGGATTTTTCCTGGAACATGTCAGACTCAAGTGAATAAAAATATGCGCTATTGCTTGTAGTTATTAGAGGTCCAATTGCACATCCAAAGCCCGTATCTTTGCCCTAATTTCCATTATACAATCTCATTATTTTCATATAAACAAAGACACGAAAAAAAATTCTTACCACAACCTTGTCAAAATATCAATTTTTTTAAAGAACACTAGAAATCTTGAAATCCTTATTACAAACCCTTGTCACTACAAACAAGCCATCTCATTCACTTCCAGGAACTCAGTAGGGTAAGGCTGGTTTGATATACATGATCAAAAGGGTGTAGAAGCATTCATACATGCCATATCGGTTTTAATATTACAAAATTTCATATATTTGTTTTCTTTGTATTTCATGGTATACTAATTTGTTTAATGTGTTCATGAGATTCAACACTACAGGTTTGGACCATCGTAATGGTCCCATGCAGGTTTATTATAAAACTTGTTGAGGCCAGATCCTAACACCAAGGCACGCTTGGCCTGGTGATGAGCATGTTGATGGAAAGTCCTGAGGGCGTGTGTGATCGGTGGATCTGGAACTGACTGTTTAACGCTGGTTCGCGAAATGTCACGGAAGCAAGAGTCGCCACCGTCTTTTATTTTCTCCAAATGGAAAGGACAAAAGCACAGAAAAATTCCTTCTAGAGATTGCTCTCGGTTCGGGAGGTAGATTTATAGAAAGGGAAGGTGTTAGCACCCTTTCTATCCATGGTTATCCATGGGCTCTTAGATACTTGCTCATTTGTGTTTTCAAAAATGGTTTGTTTGCTTTTCAACTGTGGGTTTTAAAAAGTTTCTTTGAAAACTCCAGTTCGACTCTTGTATCGGTCCTCAAGAGTGTTTGAAAAATTGCTTTCGAAAGCTTTTTGAAAAGGTGTCGGTGTGAAAAGTATTTTTGATTTATTTTGAAATTAGAGCAAGTATCTAGAGTCGTCTACCTACCCTAAGGAATTCGTCTGTGTAAATGTCCTTTAAAGTAGTGCCATCCCACCATTGAGAGGTAGGTAGCACCACCGTTGGAGGTGTTCGGGTCAATTCGAGGTTCGGGACATGGTGATCACCGGAGCAATAGGAAGATACCTTAGAATCTACCCTCATGCCAGGTTCCCGGATCATGAGGACTTACTAAAACATCCTCTACTCGACGATCACCTTTCGAGAGGCAAGGCAACAGTGAAGCGTACCCTAGGGGTGGTGTGTGACTTGTGTGTCGTTTTCAGATATTTTGTCTTGTTCATGTCATGGGTGATCTACGCTTTGTTTTTATTTTAACATTCATTCTTGCATGCAATCTATTAGCAGTTAAAAAGTTGCGAGAAATATAAAGTTCCTGAACTATTACAAAGGCGCGGGTCCACATCGCCAAATTTAATCCAGGACCCGATTTGACATAAAATAAAGTAAAGTGCGAGAAATATAAATGTCCGAATTACATGGCTTTGGGAGAATTACATTAATATTTATAAGAAAATAAAATAACGTGCGAAAAGAATAAAAATAGAACGTTTGAGGGCGTTGGACCCTTTTGAAATTAAATTGAATTAAAAATTAATTAAGTATTCAATAAAAGAAAAGAAATGTTTTTTTTTTGTTTTTGTATTTAACGAAAATAAAGAAAAGGATTAAAATTATAGTTTAACGAAACCCTAATTCTAAATTATTTTTAATTATTAAGAAAATATTAAGGTTTAACCTAATTTATTAAATAATTAATGTACATGTTTATTTACAAAATATTTAGTAATTAATAATGATAATAATGATAAGAAAATTATTTATTTAAAAAAAATGATGAAAAGTTAAAAAAAACCTAATTTCCACATGTTTTAATTTATTAAGAAAAATATTAAAGTTTTGAAACCTAAATTAACTAAGTTAATTATTAAAGTATATTTACAAAAAATAATGGTGAAATTAATATTAATAACAATAAACATTTTTAGTTTCTGATTTTTTATTATGAAAATTATTTTAGGAAATTAAAGAAAACGATTAAAAACAATTAAAAGAATGAAAAGGAAAATCAAATAAAAAAATAAAAATGATGCAAACCATGGGGGGTGTCTGGCCCTTTTTGGAGGTGAATTGGAGTGGTTTGGCCATGTATTGGTGTCATGCATAAGTTGTTCTACTTTGGCCATTTGGCTTTTGGCTTTTGGCCATTTGTGTTTTGGCCTCAACATTCCTTAACCTTCTCAAGATGTCTGCCTCGCCATGTATTAGTGTCATGCATAAGTTTTTCTACTTTGGCCATTTGGCTTTTGGCTTTTGGCCATTTGGCTTTTGGCCTCAACGTTCCTTAATGAACCTGCATGGGATCCTGTCTAAATCTGTAGTGTTGAATCTCACGAACACATTAAATAAAATCATAAAATGCAAATAAAGCCAATATATGAAGAAATTTAATGTTTAGGCACAATATGGCATGTATGAATGATTATACCCTTTTGATCATAGAAATCAAATCAACCTTACCCTTACTGGAAAAGTAGTGACATGAATGCTTTTACGCCCTTTGGATCACGGAGATCAAGCCAGCCTTACCCTTACTGAAGAAGTAATAAGATGTTGGTTTGTAACTGAGATGGCTTGTTTGTAGTGAGAGAGAGATTTGTAATAAGGATTTCAAGGTTTTAGGGTTCTTGAAAGAATTTGATATTCTAACAGTGTTGTGGCAAGGTTTTCTCTCTCTTTTTCTCCTCTTTTTTTTTTCTGGTTTGTGTGAAAAGAAGGTGATTATATAATGGAAATTAGGGTAAAGCAAATGGGCTTTGAATATGCAATTGGGCCTCCAATATTCACTTGAATTCGTCACTTTCCAGGCTAAATCGCAGGGACTTAAGTGCATTTTTTGAAGTTGAAATGTGAAAACAAAATGTAGCCGACATCGATAGCTAACTCCTGTCCGAAAATCGGCTCAATCGGATAAACGGTGAATTAGTTATGAATTTTTGAAGTTTCAGCTCAGACAAACTTATTTTGGGCTCCAGTGTCGACTCTGACACGTTCTTCAATAAAAAACTGGTATTGATCGGAGCATAATCCAGTCTCGACTTTTGAAGCAAAGTTGTAGATCTACAAGTCAGGGACCTTGTGTAAAAATATGAGCCCAATCCGATAAAGATTGACCGAGTTATGAATTTTCGAAGTTTCGGCCCAGATGAAATAATATTCAGCATTCAGGATTTTCGGTGTGTCATGCACTCTGAGCAAAAAACGAAGGCCTTTTGTATACCGTTTGAACTCAATACCTTATGTGAAAATGTAGCCAACTCAATTTGTGAAATTTTGGCGCCGGAACCAGCTCGATACGATGAAAATCGACCAAGTTATGATTTTTTGAACATGACGCAAATAAACTTCTGTCACAAATTTTCTGCACGAAAATACTTGATAAATCCACATTTTTGAAGACCTTCTGATCGAAATTGGCTTCCAGCCGTGAGAGATGAAAACGTAGATAATGTCAAGACGGAATTTTGGCCACCGGAACGGGTTCAAAACGAGCCACGATCTTCAAGTTATGAATTTTTTAGCGCGTAAAAACTGCACTTTCAGCACACTTTTTCACCATATTTCTTCGAGAAAACTCACACATTCGGATACCTTCTTTAAAGAATTGACTCTTGAGCCGAACCTGAATTTGAGAATATGTTATCAGAGATATCTTGGCGAAAGAACACCTGAATATAACGCGCCGGGTTGGACTTGTGAATTTTCTTGAAATATTTTGAGAAATATGGGAGGGCAAATTTTGGGGTACAACAGTTGCCCCTGTTCAATCTTCTTAAACCTGAGGATGTAGATTGGCTGACGTGCCTTTCGTAATCCGAAGGTGGAAGATGATTGAACACTAAAGTGCCCAGAAATTTGCGCTCACATAGTAGTGTGGTGGTGGAATGGGCTTATAGATGCCATTTGGAGATTGATGGATAGGATGATGGGCTTATAGATGCCATGCTAAGAGATGATGGAAGGTGGATGGGCTTATAGATGCCATCTGGATGTTGATCGCGTAAGAGCTTCCTTAGCGAGAACTTGCGTACCTGCAAAAGAAAAATGAGTACCTGACATGTTGCAGGAGCTGGTCTTCAGACTCTTTGTAGATGTGTCCTGACTGGTTACAGGAGCTGGATCTGGAGCTTCAAACGGTGATGAATGAACCAGGGATGGTTACTATCTCAACAGGAACGGTGAGAGAACCTTGGATGACTTTAACCTCAACAGCAATCGTTGAGAAAATCTTGGGATGATTACTACCTCCGCAGGATTGGGAGAGAACCATAGGCGACTACAACCTCAACAGCAAACATTGAGAGAATCTTGGATAACTTCACTTCAACAGCAATCATTGAGAGAAATCTGGGATTACCACCTCCGCAGGATCGGGGAGAGAACCATAGGCGACTACAACCTCAACAGCAAACATTGAGAGAATCTTGGTGGGAATTACCATCTCCGCAGTATCGGGGAGAGAACCATAGGCGATTACAACCTCAATAGCAATCATTGAGAAAACCTTGGATGGAATTATCATCTCCGCAGTATCGGGGAGAGAACCATAGGCGATTACAACCTCAATAGCAATCATTGAGAAAACCTTGGATGGAATTATCATCTCCGCAGTATCGGGGAGAGAACCATAGGCGATTACAACCTCAATAGCAATCATTGAGAAAACCTTGGATGGAATTATCATCTCCGCAGTATCGGGGAGAGAACCATAGGCGATTACAACCTCAATAGCAATCATTGAGAAAACCTTGGATGGAATTATCATCTCCGCAGTATCGGGGAGAGAACCATAGGCGATTACAACCTCAATAGCAATCATTGAGAAAACCTTGGATGGAATTATCATCTCCGCAGTATCGGGGAGAGAACCATAGGCGACTACAACCTCAATAGAAATCATTGAGAGAATCTTGGATGGAATTATCATCTCCGCAGGATCGGGGAGAGAACCATAGGCGATTACCACCTCAACAGCAAACATTGAGAGAATCTTGGATAACTTCAACCTCAACAGCAATCGTTGAGCGAATCTTGGGATTACCACCTCCGCAGTATCGGGGAGAGAACCATAGGCGACTACAACCTCAATAGCAATCATTGAGAGAATCTTGGATAACTTCAACTTCAACAGCAATCGTTGAGCGAATCTTGGGATTACCACCTCCGCAGGATCGGGGAGAGAACCATAGATAACTTCTACTGAGTCTTTATCAGGAAAATCTGTTTGGGGTCGATTTAACTAGACTATAGAAGGCCTTGGACTGGATAAGAAACAGAGAATCTTAGGGTCGATTAACTGAACCGGTCTAGGTCTTGGAATGTCTTCAACTGGGTCTTTATCAGAAAAATCTGTTTGGGGTCGATTTAACTGGACCAGAGAAGGCCTTTGACTGGATAAGAAATCTTTGGAGTCGATTTAACTGAACCGGTCTAGGTCTTGGAATGTTCAACTGGAATAAGTGTCAGAACGTCGCCATGCCTGGGTCACATCCGAACCATATCTGGAAGGAAATCTGGAAGAAGTATCAGAACGTCGCCATAACTGGTTCACATCTGAACTATATCTAGAAGGAAATCTGGAAGAAGTATTAGAACGTTGCCATATCTGGTTCACATCTGAACTATATCTAGAAGGAAATCTGGAAGAAGTATCAGAACGTCGCCATGTCTGGGTCACATCTGAACCATATCTAGAAAGAAATCTGGAAGAAGTATCAGAACGTCGCCATGTCTGGTTCACATCTGAACCATATCTAGAAAGAAATCTGGAAGAAGTATCAGAACGTCGCCATGTCTGGTTCACATCTGAACTATCTCTAGAATGAAATCTGGAAGAAGTATCAGAACGTTGCCATATCTGGTTCACATCTGAACTATATATAGAAAGAGTTGCGATAGTTGATAGTAATCATCTTTGTATTGACCTTTTTCCTGAAAAGGCAAAACATCAATTGTATGCAAGATCATGATGCATGAACTGCATGATTTCAAAATGTCCTCAAAATTAATTAGATTCGTGTTGTATGATGCATATGCATGCTATAGTGTATGAAGATGTGATATTTATGAATGCATTTTTGTCTAAGAAAATAAATCCTTGACGGGTGCCAGGAAGTTAACTCCTGGGCTGGTGTTGAAGAATAGATTTTTCTTCCGCTGGGGATGATAGTTGCAAGAATATCGGTAGGAGAAGATAACTCCGTTGGGGAATAAACTTGGCGAATGGATTATTCTGCAGGGAGAAAAGTACTCTAGCGATCTTGCTGGGGAGCAATGCTCTGTGGGGATAGAGGTACTGTGCTGAAATGTTGATGGTAACTTCGTTGGGGATACCATTGCTGTGTTGGAAGTGTTAATAGACTTCGCTGGGGATAAGAAGACTTTGCCGAGAATGATCTTTCCGTGGTTTTGGCTGAGGATAACCCAGTTATATCCTGGAAAGGAAATAACTCTTTGAATAAAGCCGGGAGACGCGTTCGTGCTCTGCGAGAATAAGCTTCCAGAATCTACTGGGGATAAGCTTACTGCTTGGGGAGATGGATTCCCACCTTGCCTGGGGAAACTGGATTGGACTCTCCTGGGGAAGTATTGAACTGTATTGGGTATGTTCTTCAACGGAACCTACCTTGATACCTTGGAGGACAGCACAGTTAGATTGCTTAGACAACTCTTTTATTGCCCCTGTTTCTGAGGTGGGAGAGGAAGACCTGTGAGGTGCTGATAGCTTGTTGATGGACAGACCTTCTTCTGGTAGGCAGGTGACAAGATGACAGGATATAATCGTACGCTTTGATCCCTAACTTTTTCCTGGACCGCCCTTTCGGGTTTTCAATCCACCGGGATACCCATTTTTGCCCAAGTCGTCTTTTCAGGTTTTCAACTTGCCGGGTGTACAGATTTTTCATTTCATCCCTTATTTTTTCCCGAACCCTTTTGGTTCGCCGGGAAGCCCTTATTTTTGCCTAGGTATGTCAACCTAGCGGGTCTTTGATTACGCGTAGTATTTTTTTTCGACTATGTCCACGCTCTCAGAATGTAGGGAGATGCCCCTGTCAGTAGTGTTTTGTCATGTCACCAGAAGATGTCTGACCGGGCAAGATTCGTTGCTGGAATGCCCCAAGTGACTCAGGCGGAGATTTGCCCCAGGCTATTTGGCCTTTGAGAGATTCTCCGAATCTTGATTGGATTTCCCCAGATGATGGACCATGCTCATGCCATGCCCCTTGATTGGAAGTGCTTTTGTTCACTAGGTATTCATCGTGCGAATTTCCCTGCTGTTCAAACAAAAAGTCATATGCAAACAAAGTTATGTTAAAAATGCAAAGCTTATGTCTGTCTTGAAGATTTTGAAAATGCATTTTTTTTCATAAAACAAGTGAATGTTTTTAAAACGTGATGTCAACTCCGTATTTACCGTAGGCCTTAAGGAGTCAGGATACCTTTCGTAACAGTATGCTTTCGAACTAACCCATGCTTCAGCTAGGACTTTTAAGGGTTATAACGTGTCCTGGTTCACGGTTTAAGAAACAAAGGATAAAGGCTCAAATTATTTGTACCCACCCGTTCTTCGTGATGTTCTTCGATCCTAAACTCAGCTAATCGTGCATTAGACCTTGGTTGAGTCTTTGCTTTGATATACTAGTGATGATTCGGATATTGAACGTTTATTTGAATAGGCAGTCATCTCCTTTTTTGCTGAGGGTTTGTAGGACCTCTTTCTTTTTTTGATTTTTTGTTATCCCTTTCTTTTTTTGCCTGAACTGTTTCCTTTTTTGGAATCACAGACAGCGGGATGCCCCAGTTTTGTAAGTCTACTTCATAGGTTTTGACTTAATGGGTTTTTATTTTTGAGATATAATGACTGCCTATCCTTATGATTATTCGGAATCATCACTGTCTTCTTTTTTTTTGTAAGGACCTCTTTGGTGCCATTTGTTATGCACTTGGATCAACTGAGAGACTACCCTGCCCCAGGTTATGATTAAGGGTTTTAAATTTCGAAAAGAAAAACTCCTACTTCTTTGGCTCAGAGGGGTTGACGAGGGATTATCATCCTTATAACTCCAGTGTTTAGGGATTTGAAACAATGCCTGTACTTCATCAGCGGGGTCTGTTCAAAAGCATACTGTAGATTATGGTATCGTTTTCGTCATCCTCCCTCAAGAGGCTTAGAATTATTAATCGAGCGTTGATCATCAGAAAAAATATGAAAATAATTTGCATTTAGTGAATACGAATATATTGTTTCAGAACAGACATATGCGATGCATTAATGAAATAACAATGTTTAACATGAGTAAATGTTTGAACAAAGGAAAATTGCAACTTGAACATTCGAATGAACCAAAATTTCTCAATCCTAGCCATGATTTGGCAAGGGAGCAGTGATTATGTTCGGAGTCTCAGGTACTTTAAACTGAATCTCTCCAGCGTCGATCATGTCTCGAATCTTGTTTTTGAGAGGCCAGCAGTTGTCCGTAGTATGCCCCGGGCTATCAGAATGGTATGCGCACCTATCGTTGGGATGATAGTTAGGAGCAGAAGTGTTTGGATTCTGGAGAGGAGCCCTTAAGGTGATCAGCCCTGCCTCCAACATTTGTTGTAGTGCTTGATCCAGCGGCATGTTGATCTTGGTGAACTGCCTCTTAGGCTTGTCTGGTTTGCTCTGATCAGCCCGTTGTTCTGGGCGAGGTCGTTGTTGGACCTGTGAAGTAATAGCAGCTTGGAGAGGCCCAAACCTTTGACTTCTTGGAAGTTGATTAATGACTGGGTCCCTGACTTGGGCTGGTTGCTTCATGTCTTGATGAAGCTGACTGATCATGGCCCTCAGCTCTCCTTGCTCCTGAGCTAAACCTTGAATGAGGGCCCTTTGCCCCAGCATCTGGGTTTTCAATGTGTCTACCTCAGCTTGTAGACGTTTCAGCTGCTCGTCCTTGTCATCTTCAGGACTCTTTCTGATCAGATTCCCCATGAGGAGTGTCCTCAACTCTTCCTGCCCCTTGGATAGGCTTAGGAAGATCTCCCTGAACTGAGTCTCTTGAGTGTGAAGGTCCTGGCTATCTGGTTGGGGAGCCATTGCTGAAATAAACAGTGAACAAGGGTAAGTGGCCTGCAACAAGGGTACCTGTAATGCAATGATATATGCAATGTTTTCAAGGATCTCGCGGGGTAAACAAAAATTGTTAGAACTAGGTAGCTTGATTGAGGGAACTTCATGTTTGCTGAGAGTCCTTCTTCAAGGGTCAAAGGCTCACCATATCCAGTGGGTCATAGCCCCTGACTCGAGTTATCAACCTTGTTTTGATTTCCAGGCAACCTTGGCTAGGGGAACCTTCTTCAGGAGTCAAAGCTCACCATATCAAGTGGGTCATAGCCTCTGACAACTTTGGCTAGAGGAAAATAAATCCTCTTTGCCCCTTGCTAGATGTTTGATTCATCATGACCTGCATCACAGACCCTTGAGATCCTTGAAATGGGTTAGTCCTTATGCAGGATGTATGCAATGGTATGATGTTATGCTATGCATGGGGGTAATGTAAGTAACCCTGTTATGAGTCCCAATTAAGGACTGCAAACCAAAACCTGCAAGAAACTCAAGTAAAACCTGTCATGAGTCCCAATTAAGGACTATAAACAGAACTTGCAAGTAGTTAGTATACCCTGTTATGAGTCCCAATTAAGGACTATAAACAAAACCTGCAAGAGACTTAGTAAACCCTGTTACGAGTCCCAATTAAGGACTATAAACAAAACCTGCAAGTAGTTTGGTAAACCCTGTTATGAGTCCCAATTAAGGACTATAAACAAAACCTGCAAGAAATTTGGTAGACCCTGTTATGAGTCCCAATTAAGGACTATAAACAAAACCTGCAAGAAATTTGGTAAACCCTGTTATGAGTCCCAATTAAGGACTATAAACAAAACCTGCAAATAGCTTGTGGGTCAGATGACAAGCATGCAAGTAGTCAAGTACGAAGGCACACAAGTCACACAAGAGAAACTCTTAGAGTTTAGGCCAGCATGAGGTCTAGGTATTACCCTCTTGAAGTTGGTGGGCTCAACCTGTCCTATTAGAAGTAACCGGGTTCTAAGGGTCCCAATATCACGGGATTGCTTTCATTGTTCATCGTTTCGATTTAGCCACTGAACTGGCGACCGAAATATTCCAGGAAAGCAACCCTCAATTGAGTGTAGTATCGAGTATCAACCAACCTCGGACTGCACCAAAGTCAGTTATCTCACTACCCTAAAGAGGCCAAGATAGTTCAATTAAGGTTCCTAAGGTTTGTTGATGCTTCATGACACCACGCGGAGGCCCCGTACTCTCCTTGACTGAACTCAAGGGTTACCGGTACACACCAAAGTGCCACATCAACGTAGCAGACTGTTTCAACCATGTCGGTATACCCCGCACAGTTCCCTCACAGCCTTGTTGCTACTTTCTAAGAAGGTATCCCCCAGATCCGGGTTAGGATCTATAGAACTCCCAAGACAGACCCACAATTTAAAGCAAACAATTCAGACAATTGAAAACACAAGTGATCTTAGTCCTAAGGTACACCTCACTTTAAAAGTTATCCCCAGCAGAGTCGCCAGTTCTGTGATCGGTGGATCTGGAACTGACTGTTTAACGCTGGTTCGCGAAATGTCGCGGAAGCAAGAGTCGCCACCGTCTTTTATTTTCTCCAAATGGAAAGGACAAAAGCACATAAAAATTCCTTATAGAGATTGCTCTCGGTTCGGGAGGTAGATTTATAGAAAGGGAAGGTGTTAGCACCCTTTCTATCCATGGTTATCCATGGGCTCTTAGATACTTGCTCATTTGTGTTTTCAAAAATGGTTTGTTTGCTTTTCAACTGTGGGTTTTAAAAAGTTTCTTTGAAAATTCCAGTTCGACTCTTGTATCGGTCCTCAAGAGTGTTTGAAAAATTGCTTTCGAAAGCTTTTTGAAAAGGTGTCGGTGTGAAAAGTATTTTTGATTTGTTTTGAAATTAGAGCAAGTATCTAGAGTCGTCTACCTACCCTAAGGAATTCGTCTGTGTAAATGTCCTTTAAAGTAGTGCCATCCCACCATTGAGAGGTAGGTAGCACCACCGTTGGAGGTGTTCGGGTCAATTCGAGGTTCGGGACATGGTGATCACCGGAGCAATAGGAAGATACCTTAGAAGCTACCCTCATGCCAGGTTCCCGGATCATGAGGACTTACTAAAACATCCTCTACTCGACGATCACCTTTCGAGAGGCAAGGCAACAGTGAAGCGTACCCTAGGGGTGGTGTGTGACTTGTGTGTCGTTTTCAGATATTTTGTCTTGCTCATGTCATGGGTGATCTACGCTTTGTTTTTATTTTAACATTCATTCTTGCATGCAATCTATTAGCAGTTAAAAAGTTACGAGAAATATAAAGTTCCTAAACTATTACAAAGGCGCGGGTCCACATCGCCAAATTTAATCCAGGACCCGATTTGACATAAAATAAAGTAAAGTGCGAGAAATATAAATGTCCGAATTACATGGCTTTGGGAGAATTACATTAATATTTATAAGAAAATAAAATAACGTGCGAAAAGAATAAAAATAGAACGTTTGAGGGCGTTGGACCCTTTTGAAATTAAATTGAATTAAAAATTAATTAAGTATTCAATAAAAGAAAAGAAATGTTTTTTTTTGTTTTTGTATTTAACGAAAATAAAGAAAAGGATTAAAATTATAGTTTAACGAAACCCTAATTCTAAATTATTTTTAATTATTAAGAAAATATTAAGGTTTAACCTAATTTATTAAATAATTAATATACATGTTTATTTACAAAATATTTAGTAATTAATAATGATAATAATGATGAGAAAATTATTTATTTAAAAAAATGATGAAAAGTTAAAAAAACCTAATTTCCACATGTTTTAATTTATTAAGAAAAATATTAAAGTTTTGAAACCTAAATTAACTAAGTTAATTATTAAAGTTTATTTACAAAAAATAATGGTGAAATTAATATTAATAACAATAAACATTTTTAGTTTCTGATTTTTTATTATGAAAATTATTTTAGGAAATTAAAGAAAACGATTAAAAACAATTAAAAGAATGAAAAGGAAAATCAAATAAAAAAATAAAAATGATGCAAACCATGGGGGGTGTCTGGCCCTTTTTGGAGGTGAATTGGAGTGGTTTGGCCATGTATTGGTGTCATGCATAAGTTGTTCTACTTTGGCCATTTGGCTTTTGGCTTTTGGCCATTTGTGTTTTGGCCTCAACGTTCCTTAACCTTCTCAAGATGTCTGCCTCGCCATGTATTAGTGTCATGCATAAGTTTTTCTACTTTGGCCATTTGGCTTTTGGCATTTGGCCATTTGGCTTTTGGCCTCAACGTTCCTTAATGAACCTGCATGGGATCCTGTCTAAATCTGCAGTGTTGAATCTCACGAACACATTAAATAAAATCATAAAATGCAAATAAAGCCAATATATGAAGAAATTTAATGTTTAGGCACAATATGGCATGTATGAATGATTATACCCTTTTGATCATGGAAATCAAATCAACCTTACCCTTACTGGAAAAGTAGTGACATGAATGCTTTTACGCCCTTTGGATCACGGAGATCAAGCCAGCCTTACCCTTACTGAAGAAGTAATAAGATGTTGGTTTGTAACTGAGATGGCTTGTTTGTAGTGAGAGAGGGATTTGTAATAAGGATTTCAAGGTTTTAGGGTTCTTGAAAGAATTTGATATTCTAACAGTGTTGTGGCAAGGTTTTTTCTCTCTTTTTCTCCTCTTTTTTTTCTGGTTTGTGTGAAAAGAAGGTGATTATATAATGGAAATTAGGGTAAAGCAAATGGGCTTTGAATGTGCAATTGGGCCTCCAATATTCACTTGAATTCGTCACTTTCCAGGTTAAATCGCAGGGACTTAAGTGCATTTTTTGAAGTTGAAATGTGAAAACAAAATGTAGCCGACATCGATAGCTAACTCCTGTCCGAAAATCGGCTCAATCGGATAAACGGTGAATTAGTTATGAATTTTTGAAGTTTCAGCTCAGACAAACTTATTTTGGGCTCTAGTGTCGACTCTGACACGTTCTTCAATAAAAAACTGGTATTGATCGGAGCATAATCCAGTCTCGACTTTTGAAGCAAAGTTGTAGATCTACAAGTCAGGGACCTTGTGTAAAAATATGAGCCCAATCCGATAAAAATTGACCGAGTTATGAATTTTCGAAGTTTCGGCCAAGATGAAATTATATTCAGCATTCAGGATTTTCGATGTGTCACACACTCTGAGCAAAAAACGAAGGCCTTTTGAATACCGTTTGAACTCAATACCTTCTGTGAAAATGTAGCCAACTCAATTTGTGAAATTTTGGCGCCGGAACCAGCTCGATACGATGAAAATCGACCAAGTTATGATTTTTTGAACATGACGCAAATAAACTTCTGTCACAAATTTTCTGCACGAAAATACTTGATAAATCCACATTTTTGAAGACCTTCTGATCGAAATTGGCTTCCAGCCGTGAGAGATGAAAACGTAGATAATGTCAAGACGGAATTTTGGCCACCGGAACGGGTTCAAAACGAGCCACGATCTTCAAGTTATGAATTTTTTAGCGCGTAAAAACTGCACTTTCAGCACACTTTTTCACCATATTTCTTCGAGAAAACTCACACATTCGGATACCTTCTTTAAAGAATTGACTCTTGAGCCGAACCTGAATTTGAGAATATGTTATCAGAGATATCTTGGCGAAAGAACACCTGAATATAACGCGCCGGGTTGGACTTGTGAATTTTCTTGAAATATTTTGAGAAATATGGGAGGGCAAATTTTGGGGTACAACAGCGTGGGTTCAACATCCACCCATACTCTTTTGGATTATTTCTTGTTTCAATTCTATATTTCTCACTCTTTTCCTCCTTTTTTTCCTATTGTCACCTATAACCAAAACCTTTTTCGTAAAACCTCATTTTTCACAAACCTTTGATTTTTCAAAATAATCTCAAATAATTAATTTTAGGTTTTTAATTTAACTTTATGTTTTAAATTAATTTTAGGTTTTAATTTAATTTTATGTTTTTAATTTAATTTTAGCTTTTTAATTTAATCAACTCAATTTAATTTTAGGTTTTTTATTTAATAAATCCTAATTTAATTTTTTAGTTTTTTCACTAATTAACTATTTTTTTAATTAAATTAAAATCAACTTAGATTTAGGGTTTTATTTAATTTAATTACCTAAATTTTTCTATTAATTAAAATGAACTAGGTTTCAGGTTAATCATCAAACTTTTGTATCAAACAATCAAAACGAATTTTCTCTTTTCTTTTCCTTTTATAATTTCGCGTATGTTATTAGTGTCGTGTATTTTATTATTTTTTCCGATTATTGTAACTGCTAAAGGAATGTAATAGCTTAAATTAGGAATTTATTCATTTGCTATTTTTCCCCCAATTTTGTGGCTTTGTACCCCCTTCCCCGAAGCATTGTAATAGCGTAGGACATTTATTTTCTGCTTTTACTGTTTTCCTTATAACGATCTAGTTTAATAGGATTGTATGGCAAGATCTAAAATCAAACGCTAGATAACCCTAATATACAAGATGAAATAAACTGAACTGAATCACTATTCGCACAAGCACCTCTAGGATAACCTCACTTGTTGCCTTCAGTTAAATATTGTCATGTCCCTCGAACATAGGGATACCATTAACAAAGACCCTCTGTAAAAAAATCATCATAAAGATCATAGTCCTGCGATGTCCCTCGAGTTGTCTACGAGAAATGATCTTGTCCCTCGATGTTGCCTACGAATATATGATGTCAGTCCCTTCGAATTGCTAAGGTATCCCTACATGTTGCCTTCTATGACCATAACAACGACCCGCGCCTGTCCCTCACACATCCAACGATAGGGCTTCCTACTAACTAATGGTAGGAAAACACTATCTAAAGAAGGAGGAAAATAACACGAAAGACTTTTGATTAAGGGTAGATAACTGTTAATCGCTTGCTCATACAAAAACAAAACGTTTTCACAAAACACTTCTTTTCTAAAATATTTTCAAAATAAAACAATTTTTACGCATTTTTAACGATAAGAGAATCATTACAAATTTGCCGCACTTAGGCATTTTTTAAAAAAAATTTCAAACTTACACATTCACAAAGCAATTTTCAAAGTGAGCTAATGATTAAGAGCCCGTAGATAACTACAGATGAAAAGAGTGCTAACATCTTCCCTTTTCATAACCTACCCCCCAAACTCAAAATTATAGAAGGTCTTTCATGTTCTTTTCACCCTTTCCTTATTGGATAAAAGAAAAGTCGATGGCGACTCTTACTATCCACAACATTTACGATAAAATGCAAAACCAAGTCAGTTCTCTCACCGTATAACAGGCTACTCACCGACTAAGACAGTATATGTTGACTCATACTACTTTGTTGATCTCTAAGATGGATCCATTAAAATACATGTTCGAGAAACCCGCTCTCTCACGGAGAATATAAAGATTGAAAATGGTCTTGACAGAATACGATATTCAGTACACTACTCAGAAGGCAATCAAAGGAAGTGTACTGACAGATCATTTGGATCATCAAGATGTAGATGACTATCAGTCTATGAATTTTGAGTTCCCAGATGATAATATCATGTTAGTTACTGATTATGAAGGACCTGAATCGGAATCTCGATAGACTATGGTTTTTGATGGATCTTCCAACGCGCTTGGTAATGGAATTGGTGTTGTGATTGTATCTCCCAAGGGTTGCCATACGCCCTTAATCGCCAGATTGTGCTTTGACTGTACCAAAAATATGGCCGAGTACAAAGCATGCATCATGGGTATCAAAGCTGCCATCGATATGAGAATTAAATTCTTGAATGTATACGAGGACTCAGCCCTAGTGATCAGTCAGATTAAAGGAGAATGGGACACGAAGCATCCAAATCGCATTCCTTATCGAGAGCATGTGTTGACATTAATTTCGTACTTCGAAGAGGTCACTTTTGAGCACATTCCACGAGAAGAGAATCAATTGGCAGATGCACTAGCTACTATGTCATCTATGTTCAAAGTCAGATGGGATAATGAAGCTCCTCAAGTTACTATTGAGAGACTAGATGAATTGGCGCATTGCTATGAAGTTGATACTTATGGAGTAGATGAAAAGCCTTGGTACCATGAAGTAAAAAGATACCTCGGAACTCAAGAGTATCCTGAAGGAGCATCTATAAATGATAATAAATTTCTAAGGAGGTTCTCTTCCAAGTTCTCTCTGAGTAACAAAATCTTGTATAAACGCAACCACGACTCAACTTTGCTTCATTGTGTAGAGAAGAAGGAAGCTGGGAAAATTATGGAAGATATACACGAAGGCGTCTTTGGTAGTCACTCCAGTGGACATACAATGGCTAAGAAGATTACGGGAGCAGGTTATTATTGTTCTACCATGGAAACCGATTGTTATCATCATTCCAGAACTTGCCAGAAATGCCAGATTTATGCTGACAAAGTACATGTGCCTCAGGTTCCTTTGAATGTCTTGACTGCTCCTTGGGTGATTGCAATGTGGGGCATTGATATGATTGGAGAGATTAAGCCTACTTCTTCCAATGGGCATCATTTCACCCTTGCCGGTAATGATTACTTCATAAAGTGGGTAGAGGCATCCTCGTCTACTTTCGTTACCAAGAATATTGTGACTCGGTTCATTAAGCATAACCTTATCTATCGGCATGGTATCCCTGAAAGTATCATCACGGACAATGGTACCAATCTTAACAATACTATGATCACGGAACTCTGTATTCAATTCAATATTAAGCATTAAAATCCCTTTCCATGCCGACCAAATATGAATGGCACAGTGGAAGCCACCAACAAGAATACCAAGAAGATCTTCCAGAAGATGACTGTGACATACAAAAATTGGCATGAGATGTTACCATTTTCTCTGCATGTTTATCTCACTTCAATACGTACATCAACTGAAGCAACCCTGTTCTCTTTAGTCTATGGTATGGAGGTTGTCTTACATATTGAAGTCTAGATTCCTTCCCTAAGGATTATGAAAGACGCAAGTTTAGATGAAGACGAATGGATTCAGACTCGACTTGACTAGATAAATTTGATTGATGAAAAAAGGCTTGCGGCTTTTTGTCATGGTCATATGTATTAGAAATTCATGACCAAGGATTTTAACAAGAATGTCAAACATCAGGTGTACCAGGCTAGTGATTTGATAATAAAGCGCATCATCCTACCACAAGGTGATCCCAGGGGAAAATGGACTCCCACATACGAAGGGCCATTTGTGATCAAAAAGATATTTTCTGGAAATGCTAAGATACTTACCACCATGGACGATGAATATTTTCCACACCCTGTGAGTGCAAACATAGTCAAAAAATACTACGCATAAAAGAGACTCGTTAGGTTGACAGGCCTAGGCAAAAATAAGGGCATCCCGGTGAACCAAAAGGTTCAGAAAAAAATTAGGGATATATATATATATATATATATATATATATATATATATATATATATATATATATATATATTGTACATCTGGAAAGTCGAAAACCTGAAAAGGAGGCTTGGGCAAAAAAGGATATCCCAATGGACTGAAAACTCGAAAGGGTGCTCCAGGAAAAAGTTAGGGATTAAAGCATAAGACTATGTACCGTTGGATCACCTATCTACTTACATCCAACATTATTACAAGCGTCAAGTTCAAACGGTACAGATCAATTCAATCATCTTCTTCCAACAACAAGTGATAAGATACTTCAAGACATAGAGGCAATAGCAGAGTTGAAACTCGATGGGACCGTTTCCACATAGTTGTTTTTATTTGTTTTTCTTTGTATCCTTTTTTCAATTTTTATGACGATTTCCTCTTACTATAATTTTTGTCTCTGTATAAAACTACCTGCTTATAGGCAAAGTCTCATAATCAATGCAATTAAATATATTTCAAATTCAAATTTGTTTTTACTTTCTTTGTTTTGTTTGCAAAAACGTCCAATGATTACGTTGAATGAACATATGCATTTGAATATGATTAACTGTTTACAAAATATATGTATGAAAATAGGATTAGCATTTACTAAAGACCCTAGAAGTTTGGATAATGTTCAAGTTGTCCATAAATTCCCACAAAGCAATCTCCATAGGACTATCTTTACAAAGCTATCTTCACAAGCTCATCCCCAATAGAGATATATTCCCCAACAAGTCTAATATGCCCTCAGACAGAAATTGGGGCATCTTCCAACAATTCACCTCCATATCCCTAAGGGATAGCTTGACATGATCATCTTCCCCAATAGGTCCCTTAGCAGATAAGGAAGTTGGATCATTTCCCCAACATGCAATGGAAACTTCCTCATCACAGACTACATGATTTAGTTCCCCAACAGAGTTTATTTCTCCAATACTGCAGATTCCCCGACAAAATTCTCTTCCCCAGCCATATGTCATTCAATGTTGTCCTCCCCAGAAGAGCTGATAACCATGTCTAAAACCTAGTCAGATAGCGCATCAGAGGAATATCCATCTCTTTTATCCCCAATAAGGGTACATAAGAATTAAATCCTTAAAAAGAACGACGAACGATCGACTTTCTTGGAATTCTTTTATCCCCAAGCAGAACTCGAAGATCCCCAGCAGAGTATGCTCAAACAGAAAGCAGAAATATCCAGTAAAGTCGTTCTAAACAAAATTAAAGAATTACTTTCTTCATCCCCAGCAACAGTCAGGGAATTATTTTCCCCAGCTAGACGTTATTACATGAAGCTACCATATGTTCCAACGACATATTGCATCCATACATCATTTACAAAATATCATAACATATGCATACATAATGCATATACTATTCTCGTTTATTTTGAGAGCATCATTACAAAGTACATTACACACATCATGACATTGCATAAAATTAAATTTGTCTTTTCAGGTTAACAGATAGATATTATCAACAATTTATCACCTTTTAGGTACAGTCAGATAATGATTAATTCTGATAAACACATCTTTCAAATAAAATCAGTCGAAGATTCACTCTAGATTCCCTTCCAGATACAATTCAGATACGATCGAGATATAGATTCATTCTGATACTCATTCCAGTACATCTTTTAGATACAGTTCGGATACGATTGAGATATAGATTCATTCTGAGACACATTCTTCTAATACAGTCGAACATAGACTCATTCTGATCCATTTCTATATACAGTCAGGTGTAGACTCATTCTAGTACATCTTTCATATACATCCGAGCGAAGACTCATTCTGATCAACTTCTGGATATAGTCGGTCATAGACTCATTCCAATACATTATTAAGATACAGTCAGGCGAAGACTCATTTTGATCCTCTTATAGATACAGTCAAGGCATAGACTCATTCTAGAACATCATTTAGATACAATCGAGACATAAGATTCATTATGACACTCCCCAACATGTCTTTTAGATACTGTCGAACACATACTCATTCTCGTATACTTTTTCAGATACAGTCGGGAATAGACTCATTCTGATACTCCTATCAATATTTACTTCGGATGGCATCTATAGGCCAATCTCCGATGGCGTCTTTAAGCCCATTCCTGATAAAATTAACCTGCAGCGTTACATCGTGCATTCGCGAGTGCGAATTTCCAGACACTTATAAGTATTCAATCCTCTTCAACCTTTAGATCACAAAAGGCAAGCATGCCAATCTAACTCTTCAGGTTTAAGAAGATTGAACAGGGGAAGCTGTTGTACCCCAAAATTTTCCCTCCCATCTTTGAGATAAATTAATTCAAGATATCTCCTCATGTTCATGAAGGTCTAAAACACTCAAGACTACTCAAGGGTTGACCAGGAAAACTCTCCTCCTAAGAAATTGACCTACAACTAGGGTTCTATCAAAGAAAATTGGACTTCTAATGCCTCAAGAGGATTTCATGGCTTCTCATATGTCTCAAGGTACCCTCATACCAAATTTCAAGTCTTACATCACAAGTTTGCTCAATCAATTAGCCAGATGATTGAAAATCAACTATATTGGATAAAAAGTCAACTTTGACCAATCTACAGTCAAACTTCAAGATTTTTGATCAACATCAACATTTTGAAGTCACATTCATCATTTGATCAAGGGTTAATCATGATTCATCAAGAAAACTCAAGATTCATCAAAAGTTAAAAGTTACTAAATTAGGGTTTTCTTTAGGAGAAGTCAACTGAACTTTGACCAAGTACAACTTTCACATAATTCATCAGAAATTCCTCAACCAAAGCCTATCTTAAAGTAAATTCAATTCTCTACAACTTTGTCTAGCTAAGCTCAAGGCCAAAAATGCTTTATTTGAGAGATATGAGCCAAAACATTTCAGGTCATTTTAAAAGTCAACAAAAATACATCTTTTTTCAAAGCAATTTACAAAAGGACAAATACTTCAAATGAAAAAATGACCAGCATGAAATTTGTAGGAGACATCTTGGGGTTTCCAAAAAGTCCAAGATCATCTTCATATGACAAAAATTGAGAGAGTTTTGATTGGTGCAAGTTGAGCAATTTTGAGAAAATGCATGAAACCTAAATAGAGCAAAGTTGAATTTTTGGGCTAATGGGTCTAAGTTTTTAGGTTCAAATGTGTTCATGACCTCATATTAGACCTCTAAATCTATTCATTTATTTTTGTGGTTTTTATTTATTTTTATTTTTATTTTATTCAATTAAAAGCAAAATAAATCAAATAAAATACCAAATAAATGATACAAGGCGTGTGGATCTATTTTTGAATCAAATCATAAGTCCAAAAGCTGGTGACAACTTGCCAAAGCCCTGTGGAGCATGAATATTTGATTTGGCCTGAAATAGAAGCTTTTCATGCAAAATTCAAATCAAATCTTTTCACCATGAATTAGAAAGATTAATCTCACAAAAGTTGACCTAATCTTATCTCTATAAATACCCAACATATTCAGACATCAAAAAACATGCGAGGCTGCATTATAGAAGCAACTCTAAAATTCCAAAATTTCTCAAAACTAGGGAAAACTCAAACCCTCGGGTGCAGATGTTTTCAGTTCATTTCAAGCATCAAGGAAGCTTCCTGAAGACTCCAGGAACTCATTCAAATCATCCCCGAAGCTCGTAGCATCCCAAGCTCTCTCCCTTGATTGCACCGGTTTGGTAACTTTCTTTAAATTCAGACTCATAATTTATGCATTGTTGATCGATTCTATGGACATATACCTGTTTATAATGATGTTTGGACTTGTTTAGAATCATCATTTGCAAGCTTTTACGCAAGAATAATGATATGCCATTGTTAGGGTAGTTTGAAATATTTTCTTTGAAACTCACTCTATAGGCATTTTCAGGTCAAACAAATGCCACCATTGGATTCGCAAGGGTCAAATTAGGGGGATAGTGTCCCTGTTATGATCCAACTCATGCGTTTTTGCAGGTTTGGCATTTGAGCTTGCCGAAGTTTGACTCCAGCGTCACTGTGTTTTATTCGACTCCGGTAGGGCTTGCATGGCATATAGGAACAATGTGATTGGTTGATTCAAATAAAAACTTGGCCCCACCACTGGGCGTGTAACTGGTTTAATTGAATTTGATTTTTATTTTTCAATTTATATTATATTGAATAATGATGATTGTACCAACACGCAACAACAAGTGTTCCAATGTTGAGAGTGATGGTCATTATGTGTGAGGGCATGGGTTCGAGCCAGCCCTTGTGCAAATTTTCTTTTATTTTCCAGGATACAAAGCATGGCACAGTGGTAGGAAGGCATACCTGGGACCTCAAGGGCGTGGGTTCAACTCCCACCTCATGCATTTTTTTCTATTTTTACTAACCCTAATTTTCATTCTATTTTACTAAATATTTTCTAATTAATCTATTTTCTAACCTTAAACTTTTTTTAAAATTATAACAAATTAGGAGTAGGGTTTTCTTGTTAGTAAATAATTCTTTGACATATTCTTCATTTATTAATTGATTAATTTAATTAGTTTTTTCTTAATATTAAAATTAATTAGAAATAATTAGTTTTTTATTAATTATTAACTTAAATTACACAAAAACATCAAAAATACTTATCTTGACATATATAATTTTAGGGCTTTCAAACACCTCTTTTAACATTATTTTATTTATCTTTTGCCTTTTATTTTCTTAGACAAATGTATAGGTTCGCACAACTAATGTAATAGCGTAGATTTACATTCCCATATTTTTCCTATTATGTAACTGCTCACAGGATGTAATAGCTTAGGTTTAATTTTATGCACTTTACATTCCACGCATTATATTTAACTGTTAGTAATTAGGGTTTGTATGGAAAGACTAAAAGCAATCTAGAAAACCCTAATTTTCAAGATTAAATAAATGAAATTAACACACTCTTCACACTTTGCACCTTTAGGGTAACCTCTTTTGTTGCCTTGCGAATATTGGTCACGTCCCTCGAAAGTAGGGATACTTTAGACCCGCAATATACAATATCATCATAGTCCCTTTCGAATAAAGATCATAGTCCCCCGATGATCCTTTGAGTTTCCTACAAAATAATCTAGTCCCTCAATGACCCTACAAGCAAAATAATGATAATCTCTCCGATACAATTGCTAAAGTATCCTTACATGTTGCCTTCGATAACCATACGGTGATCCTACGCTTGTCCCTTTACATCCAATATATAGGGCTATCTACCATTTAATGGTATGGTTAGTACTATATCCAAAGGAGAAGGAAAATAACAAGAAAGACCTATTTAGTGGGGAAGACTCCTAGTTGGTTGCTCACAACATGTTCAAATATCACATTTTCAGAACAACAAATATTTTCAAAAACACTTTGTATACATTCTTGAGGACTGATACAAGAATTATTACAAAGTTAGCCTTACATTGGCATTTCAAAAGATTTTTAAACAAACCACACACACACAAAGGATGTTTTTAAAGTTAGCTAAGAAATTAAGAGCCTTTAGATAACTACGGATGAAAAGGGTGCTAACACCTTCCATTTTCATAACATACCCCCTTAACTCAAAATCTATCAAAGGTTTTTCCTGTTCTTTTCACCTTTCCTAAGTGTTAGATAAAAGAAAAGTCGATGGTGACTCTTGCTAACTACAACATTTGCGATAAAACCTAAAAATTAGTTCTACCACCGTATTACACATACATGCATGTCATTGGGTCTATGCTCATGGAATCACAATATTTCTCTACAAGAAAGAGTTGCGAAATTTGACTGTTTCGTTAAGTAGCATTGTGAAGCAGAAATCAGGGTTCTCAGGTTTTAAATGCACTCCACACGGTTGCCAAGATATCCAATCAACAACCAAGAAAGTCATCATCATTTCAAACTCTTAGGCGTTCCCACATGCTCTGAATCATGCAGAAAGTTAAGCATTTCAATCGATGTGGGACAGTGCAGACATAAATTCAGTACGGTGCGTTTCAAGCTAAAAAATTCACAACTTTAGATCAAAAATTGGTTTGGGAATGATTCTTCAATCATTAGAACCATCTTGAGGTCTTCTTTAGTACATCTGTTCAAGTCGAAGGCTAATTTTGTGAGAAAGATTTTCTAAAGCGCAAAATACCTGAAATGCGTTATACAATGGATTTACTGTTTCCTTGGTTTTCGGATGCTTAAAAATTTGTAACTTCTGATTGGAAAATCATATTTGAGGGCCTCTTGGAGAATTTGTACCGACTTGTTATTTCCTTCAAATTTCATGTTCGGATCAGAAGCCAATTCATTGAGGAAGATCTCTGAATGCGCGAGTACTCATAAGCTATATAGTGAATAAGCACTGAAAATAATGTATTGAACCTTTATTTTTAAGATGTTAAAAAATTCATAACTTTTTCCCAGTTCGAGGTTTTTGAGTGGTTCTTTGGGCAAAAAAACCCATCTTAATTTTGTCTTCGATCTGTATGTTTGGGTCAGAAGCTAATTCTTTGCAAAATATTTCAAAAAGTGCCAATTACCAGAGAAAATCGCACGCCGAAGTGGTTTTCTAATGGACTATTTTTCGATATTATAAACATCATAACTCTATTGATTTTTATTGTATCGAGATGATTCTTGAAGTGTGAGTTCACAAATTTTGTAAGCTTCAACTATGCTTCGGGGCCCGGGTTCAGATTGTGCTCTAAAGACTTCGATTCATGGCTCGCATCCAAAAGTGCGCCTGGAGATAAACTGAAATTGTTCAAAACGGTGAAATAAGACCACTGTTTCTTGCCATTCGAAAATTCATAACTTTCTCGATTTTTATGTATCGCATCCAATATTTCGAAATCGCGTCACAAATTACACCTTCTTCATTTTTGCTTCAAGGCTCCAGTCGATATTTTGCACCGATGATGACCTTGTATTTTCTTCTTGCGTTGTGCATTAAATTTGCTGACACTGTCAAAATAAGGCCCAACTCAAATCCAAATCCAAGGCCCAATTTTCCCATACTATATATTTCAAAATTCAGATTTCAAACAGAACTTCCACCCATTCTCACAAACCTCTCAAATATTTATCTCTATTCTCTCAAAGATCAAAACCAATTCTCTCAACTTTTTCTCAAGATCTTCATCAAGAATATTCAAACTCATTCAATAAAAACTCAAAAAACTTCTTCTCCACCATAGATCCGCACGAGTCTATCACCCTCTCCCCGAACCACCGTGCCTCCGCCTAGAATCGGTCTGCCACTTCCAAGAACTCCCTCCAGCCTCCAAGAATTCACTGAACTCCTTTTGGTACCGATTTTCACGTGGAATCTCTCCTTCTCACCGTCACAATTTCGCGGATCTCCTCCCCTTCGTTTCGCCGCGTTTCTTCTGGTGATCTCCTCCATTCTTTGCTCCGATCTACTTTTCAGTACTAGTTCTTGAAACTTGTGGAATTAATTGCTTATTTGCATATTGATTTTGTGAATTGGTTGTGGTTTGAGTTTATTACATGAATTTGAATTTTTGAATTGCAAAATTGAATTTGAATCTTGAATTTGTGTATTGAACTTAATTCTTGAATTTAATGATGATTAAAAGTAGAATTGGTTGAACATTATGTGAATTCTTGATATTATGTTGATTCTTCAATTGATTATGAGATTTAAATTGATTTTAAATAATTTCGTGAGTTGAATATTCTTGAAACATTGCTCTTGAACTGATAAATTGTTGTTGTTTCTGGATTATGACTTTTGATGTCAAATTATACCGATAATTTTTTATTCTTGAATTGTGATGAATTTTGGATTTAATTTCATGAGTTAATGCAAGTTCATACTGATTAGTTGATGAATTAATTTCTTTGACATCGAAAACCTCAAATTGGTTGAAATTACATTAACACTTGAAATATGATTTGTGCTTGGAATTAAAGCATTTGATGTGATTTAGTTGTTTGTAACATGTTTTAAATTCCTTATAAGAACAAGATTTGGTTCTACAATATCATCTCAGAGTTTTGATGATAACAAATGAGTATGATTGTATGAACAATTTTGTTACACTAATGTTTGTTATTGTTGAGTACTTAACAAACAGGTTCTGCTTCTGATGAATGGCGTGACCAAGACATTAGAAGAGAAATAATTCAGCTTTTATGCTAAACAATTAATATTAAGTAGTAGCAAGACACTCCATAAGACTCTAAAGTATAAAATCAGATATTTGTCTGAAGAAACCAGTCAAAAGATCTGAAGACATAAGTTGTTACTTATGTCCAGATACTGAAGACTCAAGCTTCTAAAGACAACATACTCTAAGGAAATCAGTCAGAAGATCTGAAGACAGAAGTTATTACTTACGTCTAAATGTTGAAGACTCACATTTCTAAAAGGTAACATGTTCCAAAGAAACAAAGTTAGATGATCTGAAGACAAAGTTTCTACTGATGTCCAGATTCTGAAAGCTTGTGTTTCTATTTATGAAGTTCTAAAGATAAGGGTTTTGAAGACCAAGTGCTGAAGAATCTAAAAGACAAAAGGTCTAAATATTCTAAAGACATGAAGTTCTAAAGATCCAAGGTTTGAAGAAAAGGTTCTCATAACCAAGTGCTGAAGACTCTAAAGACGCAGTTCATAAGACTCTGAAGACTTGAAGTTCTGATGACCTGATGTTATGTTCTCACTTCTAAACTCATGCTCACAGAAGCCTCTTAAGTACAAAAGGAAAGAAGATAATGTTAACATGGTACAAATAGTACATGGTACAATCAACGTTTCATTCCACTACCATGAAAGGATAGATGCGTCGCACGATCTTGTCCCATACGTTATTGTTCAAGTTGCTAATGTTTCTGGAAATTCCAAGAGTATCCTTGAATGGATATATAATGTTAATGGCTATATAAAGGCTTGAATAATAAGAAAGAAAGCTTGCTAACTACTGAATACTCACACGCAAACGTTATTCATTGCTTTCACATTCTTAAGTCATTGTTCATAAAATAGTTTACATACTCAACTTTTTAGAAGCAATACTCTTGTAGAAAAAACTTGTATTCAAACTATTGTTTGATATTCCTTAAAATCCTTAAGAAGTCTAGAGCTTACGAGTTTTGGAAGTTGTTAGTCACTTGCGGGTAGCTTGTGCATTGTAATAATCAGGTTGGTTATTAGTTGATATTCCTTAAGAGACCGGGTAGGTCTGAATCCTTAAGAAGTCTAGGGCTTGCGAGTATAGAAGTTGTTAGTCACTTGTGGATAGCTTGTGAAAATTGTAATCAGTTTAGTTATAGTGGATTAAGTCCTTAAATGAGTGAGCGAAATCACCTTGGCGGGTGGACTAGACTAGCTTGAAAATTTTCAAGTGAACTAGTATAATTATAGATTATTCTTTACTTCATGTTCTTACTTATTGTTATTATCAAGAGTGAAGGAAAAAGTATTTTTAAATTAAAGGGAAATAATATTAATTTTTCAAAAGAATAGTTTGTTTTAAAAACCCAATTCAACCCCCCCCCCCCCCCCCCTTTCTCTTGTGTTTTTCACACCTTCAATTGGTATCAGAGCTCCGGTTCTGGGAAGATAAAAAGTTTGAATTTTTATAAACACTTAACAGTGTCCGATACCGATCCAGTGTGTTACTGAAAAACTAATTGCTACATCCATTTCCACTGTTGATAATAAGGATAATGATAGAGATCACTATAGTTCAAAACCTCTTATGTTTGACGGGGATAAATTTGACTATTGGAAGGATAGAATAGAAAGTTACTTTCTAGAATATGACTTAGATCTATGGGACTTGGTAGTTGATGGCTAAACTCACCCAGTAGATGATAAAGGTCATAAGATTGCAAGAAGTGAAATGACTGAAGCACATAAGAAAGTATGCAGAATTCACAACAAAGAAAGAACCATTCTTCTAAGTGCTATCTCATATAATGAATATGATAAAATCAGAGATAGAGAGACTACAAAGTCTATTTTTGATTCTCTTTATATGACACATGATGGCAACTCATAGATAAAATAAACAAAGTCTCTGGCCTTAATTAAAAAGTATGAAGCCTTCAAAATGGAAGACGACGAATCTGTGGAAACAATGTTTTCAAGATTTCAGACTCTTGTGGTAGGACTTGAGGTTCTAAACAAAGGTTACTCCACCACATATCATGTTAAAAATATTATCAGGAAAAATGGAGACCAATGGTAACTGCCTTGAAATTTGCAAAGGATCTAACAAACCTCCCTTGAGGAGGTGATTAGATCTTTAAGAAGCCATAAAATAGAGCTGGAATAAGATGAACCTTAGAAGAGGGTAAAACCAGTTGCTCTAAAGTCTACTCCTGGGAAAACCAAGGCTTTCCAAGCTAAGGAAGAATTAGAAGAATATGAAGAAGATTCAGATAATGATGAACTTTCCTTAATATCTAGAAGAATAAGTCAAATCTGGAAGCATAGGCAAAGCAAGTTCAAAGGTTAGAGAAGGACGTATGGAAGAGGTGAATCCACTTTCGGTCAAAGGAATGCTTCTGGAAAATAAGTCACTTGTTCTGAATGAAACGAGCCTGGACATTACAAAAATGATTGTCCAAAGCTTAAGTAAGACAAAAAACCTATAAAGGCTTACAAAGCTAAGAAGGGTATCATGGCAACATGGGATGATTCAGAATTAGAAGATAAATATTTTAATGAAGAATAGGAAAACATGGCATTCATGGCCGGGACCAACAGGGGAGAAACATCATTAGAAGATGGACTAACAATTAATTATGAGTCAGATTCTGATGACGACAAAGAGGTACTTTCTTCTTTATCTCGTTATGAACTTGAAATTGGTTTAACTGAACTAATGAAAAGGTATCAATCTCTTCTAAGTAAATACAAAATATTGGAAAAGAATGTTGTGGCTACTTTCAAGAACATGAATATAGATGAGCAAAGTATTTCTGTTTTAAATGAAAAACTATTTGTTTTACAAAAATCAAACATTGCTCTGAAAAGTAAAGTGTCTAGATTGGAAGAAGAGATTCTCTCTAACACGTCTGTTACTAATGAAGTAACCAGATATGATAGATCTTTTTAACACTTCCTCGCTAAAAGCATAGATAGAAACAAAATGGCTTCAATGATCTATGGTGTTAGTAGAAATGGAAGCAGAGGCTTGGGGTATTCAGGACCATTAAAGAAAATTGATAAGACTTTGAATGTCAAACCAAAACCTCTTTCTGAACATTTCATTCCTGCTGAAACAAATTTGAAATGTCCAGAATAAGAAAGTTCTAATACCTCTGTAGCACGAACATAAACACAGAAGAAATTTTTTAAACCAAAGTATCATGCACAAATTTCATATGATTATTCTGTTGCACAAAAATCCAAAGGGGTCAGAACCTCTGGTACTTCTAACAAAAGAGGACCTATAAAATAGGTACCTAAGGATCATATAATCTACATTGTAAATCTCTTTAATGGCGCCATTGAAACACCAATCATGGTACCTGGACAATGGATATCCCCTACAACTCTCATGTAGATCATTTTCCTTGAAGATTTTAACTTTATGCAAATTGCTTTGACAAAAAGTGTCTTTTTGTTGACTTTTAAAATGACCTGTAATATTTTGGCTCATATCTCTCAAATGAAGCATTTTTGGGCCTTGAGCTTAGAGAGACAAAGTTTTATAGAATTCAATTTCCATCAAAATGGGCTTTGGTTGAGAATTTTTTGATGAATCATGTGAAAGTTATGCTTGGTCAAAGTTCAGTTGACTTCCCCTATAGAAAACCCTAATTTAACAACTTTTGAATTTTGATGAATCTTGATTTTTCTTGATGAGTTATGATAAACCATTGATCAAATGATGAATGTGACTTCAAAATGTTGATGTTGACATAAATTTTTAAATTTTGACTGTATGTTGACCATAATTGACTTTTTGTCCAATACAATTGATTTTCAATCTTCTGATCAATTGACTGAGAAAATTTGTGATGTAAGGGTTACAACTTGACATGAGGATTCTTTGAAGCATATGAGGAACCATGAAACTAACTTGAGGCATTAGAAGTTCCATTTTCCTTGAGAATATCAAAACCTTTGTTATAGGTCACTGCTTAGGAAGAGGATTCATCTGATCATTCTTGAGTAGTCTTGAGTACTTGAGGATCATAGGAGCATGAGGAGATCTTTTGAAATGGGAGGAAAATTTTGGGGTACAACAACTGCCCCTGTTCAATCTGTAGCGATAAAAAATGTAGCGGGGTAAATCGGAGATCGAATTATTGATTAATTCGTCTCACAAAAGCAAGAGTCGCCACTGCGCTTTATTATTTCCAAGGGAAAAGGGGAAAGAGCGAAATAAAACCCTAAATATGCAATGTAAATAATACTTTTAAAAGTAATGAAAATACAAGGCGTTTTTGAAAAGAGATCTATGGTTCGGGGGTTGGTTATACAGTGGGAAGGTATTAGCACCCAATGTATCTATAGTACTCTATAGGAACCTTTTGAAATATCTGTTTATTAAAATTGTTCGTTTGATTTAAAAATAAATTGTTTTGGCCGAAAAGGGATACGGACGGGTTTTTGAAGATACGACGACCTAATGTCGAAGTTTTTGCTTAAAAGGTATGAGTTTTGAAAAGATCGAATATTTGGGGAAAAATTATCCTAAGTTTTAATGAAATGAAGACATTCGCGTGATTGGACTTGAGGATATGAAGTCAACAAATTTAATCATTTTTTCCCTTGGATTTAGACGTAAACAGAATAAACGAGTAAAGATGAAATAATTAAACAGAAAATTAGATAGATAAATGATATACAACCATAACAATGATTAAATAATAAACTAAAGGATGTGAAAATGTATTTTTTTTTGTATTTTTATTCTAATATTAAGGAAAAGAAAATGTTTTAATAGTTTTCATTTTTATGCATTTTTTAATATGGACAAAGCATGAGAATTAATTAAAAGAAAATAAAATGTTTTTAATGTTTTTTAGAGTTTTTATTATTATATGTTTTTTTAATATTAATATAAGATATTATTTTAAGAATTATTAAATAACTCTAAACTAAATCAAAACTTAAAAGCTATTAATTAAACCTAATAAAAAAATACTAAAATTACTAAACTAAACCTAAAAAATAATAAAAATAGTCACATTATTAAAATGTTTTAATTAAATACATATCTTATTTTTGATTAAATCTAATAATTAACTAAATTAATAAAGTTCTAAAAAAACTAAAAGAGAAAAAAAAGAAAGAGGTGTATTAGAAATAAAGGGGGTAAGACATAAACTAATTACATGGGCCAAAAGGGTTCCAAGAGGCCTAATCAGGAAACAAACGGAAATAAGGGGGGTGTGCTTAAGAAATCGTTGGGCTTTAGGCAAGAAACAGGTTTAGGTCCAAGCATTTCCTAATTTGTTTTTAGGGTTAAACATTGTTTGTTTTAGTGAATTAGGGTTAAGGTTTTGCAGCAACGGCGCCGCTCGCTTGTTCATGCGTTCTTCTTCGTTCTCATCCTCTTCGCTGTGAGCTTCTGATTTCGCCCTTTGTCCATGGCCACCAGTATCCTAAACCTTCTTCTTCCCTCCAACAAAGCATTAGGGCGACAGATTCACGGTACAATTTCGTTTTCTATTTCGTTAGGGTTTTTGATTACTGCATGTTATGATTTTGATTCATTTCGATTCTAACTTCGTTTTCCTCACATGATTATTTGAGGTATTTTTGAAAGAAAAAAAAAAGAGAAGTGTTACCCTTGGAGACGGAGGAGGAAGGTTGGATGTGCGTAGGAGGCCAAGGGCGGAAGAAAAGGTGATGCGTTGCGAGCTTCTTTGGTATCCTGGTTTGTTTCTTTGCCCCTTTGATTTAATGATGAAAACCCTGAAAACAAACCTTATCCTCTTCCTCTTGGTAGCCTTTGTATACTTCTTTTCATTCTTCTTCTTTGATATGCTTCAGTTGACTCCTTTTACTGGCCTATGATGAATATCTGTGAGGCTTTTCCGGTTGCCTTGAACATGCTACTGTTGAAATATTTTTTGTTTTGACTAGCTTCTTTTCTTCTTCTTCTTGCCTTGCTACTGTTGCTTTCCTATATTAGCCTATGATGAACACTCTGAGGCTGTTTGCTGGGTTTGGATGTTGGTTGGATAAGTTTGTATTGTTCTAGTTTTTGGCTTTGACAAAGTTCACAGGTTTTATGGTTTAGGCCATGGTTTTGACATGGTTTAAGGCTTGATGGTGTTTATGCTGGTTTATTGGTTTTTAGGCCATAAGGTTTATGCTTGATGGTGTTTATGCTGGTTTATTGGTTTTTAGGCCATAAGGTTTATGCTTGATGGTGTTTATGCTGGTTTATTGGTTTTTAGGCCATAAGGTTTATGCTTTGTGGTTATGGTTGACTTTTTTTGCTTTGGGCGTGTATGGTTTTGATGAAGCTTTACTGGTTATAGCCTTAGAACTGGCATGGAATGGGGAGGTTTGAAACAGGTACAGGCTTGGTTTTAGGCCATATTGGTTTTACTGGTTTTATGCAGGTTATGGCCATATTGGTTTAAAGTTTGGTGATGGCTTTTTGTGGTTTAAGCTATGTGTTTGTGGTTTCGGTCAGGTTGGGCGTGTATGGCAGGTTTGATGGGTTTAGGCCATAAGGTTTTTTGTTTTGCTGGTTGTGGCCTTGATATGGTTTAGAGGTTTTATGGTTTAGGGCAGTAGGTTCTTACTGGTTTTATGCAGGTTGTGGCCTTGAGAATTGGTTTTGTATTTGTTTGACAATTTTTGGTTTCAAAAGCTTGAAAACAGGTTATGAACTCTGAATTTTTTGAAGAGTTTTTGTTGTGTTATAACGGTTGCTGGCTTGAGGTTTATGCTACAGGTTGTATATTTTACTATATTTCTGCCTTCTCTCTGCACATTATTGTTCCATCAGTTTGTTTGTATTCTTTTACATGCTTTCTTTTTTCTTACTGGATGCTGCTGCAGTTTGTTTTGTATCCATTTCCTGCCTAAGGCCAAAACCTGTAAAACCCAACACTCTTTCTCTCTTTTCTCTCTTAGTACAGATTGACATTAAAATGTGATATACTGTACTTGGTTCTGAAAAAGCAAGCTGGAAAATGATGTAAAATGGAAAGATATTGTTTGCACATTTTGATTTTAAAACTGCATACTTCCTCTTTGTCAATTGTATGGTACATCATGGGAGCCTTTGATTTTTGGCCTCTTCCTATATTTTGGCATGTTTACGTTGCATATTGGCTTTTGTGTTGAAAATGTAACTTGGTTTACATATACTGCTGAACTATGCATATGACAATGCAGTTTTGACAAAAATGAATTTGGGCAATTTGTTTTGAATTATGCAGTTTTACTTTGAAAAAAGCAATTTTGACAAAAAAATGAATTTGTGCATGTTTCTAATTTATGCATTCGTTTTTATCAATAAAAATTCATCCCTTTTTGTGAACCGGGAGAAATCCCGTGATTTGCAAAAAGGGTAAAAACTGATTCCAGCCGTTTGCTTTTAATGATGAACGCTTAAATTAATTTCCTGCTTTTAATATTCATTTCTGACTTTTTCTTTTAATTTTTTTGCAGGTAAAATCAAATGATCATTAAAGAAGCATTGGATAGAAAATGAAGATTTAGAACTTAGGAAAAAATTAGGATAGCCTTTATTTTACTTTAATCATTTTATATAATTGTCATTGTAAATACTTTGTAAATAATACAGTATTTAAATAACAATTGTAATAATTAGAATAAAATGAATAAAAACTCCAATATTTTACCAGTTAACTCTTTTCTTCTTTCCAATTGTTTATTTATCGTTTATAATTCTTTAAATTATATAATAACTGAAAATAAATTTCAATTACTTAAATTCAGAATAATAAACGATTAAATAAACATCATTGATCAATAAACTTCTCTTCAATTATTTACTTCATTATCTATAATTCTCTAAATTGTAATAACTGAAAATAAAATTTCAACTATTTAAACTTAGAATAATAAATAATTAGATAAACATTGTTGATCAATTAATAAACTCTTTTCAAATATTTATTTTATTATTTATAAATCTTTAAATTATATAATAACTGAAAATAAATTCCAATTATTTAAATTTAAGATAATAAATAATTAATAAACATTGTTGATCAATTAATAAACTTCTTTTCAGATATTTACTTTATTATTTATAATTCTTTAAATTATAGAATAACTGGAAATCAATTCCAATAATTTAAATTCAGAATAATAAATAATTAAATAAACATCATTTAGCATTGATCGATTAATAAATTTAGCGTTCAAAAAAATAAACAGCTCTCGACTTGAAAAAGTTATGAATTTAAAACTGCTTTGAAAATTGATAAGAATAGGTCAAAACCTTTGCAATGTAATGATGCAGATGGGAGATGGTATCTTAGGTCAAAATTTGGGGTACAACAGCTGCCCCTATTTAAGTTTCTTCTATCCGGAGATATGAAGATTAAAATCTTCGTCTCGACGAGATTGAAGGTACTTAAATACATAATACGCAAATTTTTGCCCTAAGATACCGCCATTATGTTTGATATGAATGTAGTGATTGAATTCACAGAGAAATATATTGTATGAAACAAGACAATGCTGTAGAAATCAAACACCAACAAAACACAAAGACATGGATTATACACTACTGGGGAAACGAGCCATCGACTTCAAATGACAGACTCTTGACGGCGAATAAAATTGAGGGGATACGACCTCTGACCCTAACAAAGAAGGCATCTTGCATAGGCCATAAAACAGATTATTGACCCAAAATAACAGTGAGTTTACAACTCAAGGTCAATGATAGACAAAAAGGTATCAATTTTGCTGATGATGGATTACCAACTTCTGAAGGTAAAGATTCATAACAAACTTCTCTGCGAGATTTCCGGAGATATACTCATTAATGCTGAAATAATAACAAGATTGTAGATACGCAAGTTGCCTCAAATAAAGAAGCTTCCACTTTCTGTCTTCCAAAAATATTATGACATACAAGCTGCTCAAATAAAGAGGCTGCCACTTGCTGTCGTCCAGGGATGTCAATAACATACAAGCTGCTCAAATAAAGAAGCCGCCACTTGCTGTTTTCCAAAAAAATACCAATAACATACAAGCTGCTCAAATAAAGAAGCTGCCGCTTGCTGTACTCCAGAAAAATAATAACGTACAAGTTGCTCAAATAAAGAGACTGCCGCTTGCCGTTTTCCAAAATAATAACGTACAAGTTGCTCATGAAGAGACCGCCGCTTGCCGTTTTCCAACGATGTCTATAACGTACAAGTTGCTCATGAAGAGACCGCCGCTTGTCGTTTTCCAATAATAATAATAACGCACAAGTTACTCGTGAAGAGCTGCCGCTTGTCGTTTTCAAAAAATAATAACGCACAAGTTGCTCGTGAAGAGCTGCCGCTTGTCGTTTTCCAAAAATAATAACGCACAAGTTGCTCGTGAAGAGCTGCCGCTTTTCGTTTTCCAACGATGTTGTTGTACCCCAAAATTTGCCCTCCCATATTCTTCAAGATTTGCAAAGAGCATGCTTCAAAATCTCCCCAAGGGTTGCACAGTTCAAGGGCCTCATAACAGTCAAAAATTAGGGTTTTGGTTCTGGCAAAGAAATTGAAGTTTTCAAGGGTCCAATCTAGTCCCACATGCCTACAAACATGGTCAAGCATATTCATGCCAAGTTTCAAGACTTACAGCACAAAATTGCACAGTCAAAAACCCTAATTGCCCTACAGTCAACTGCAGGGGCAAAATGGTCATTTGACAGTCAAAAGTTCAAATTTTTGGTCAACATCTCATTTTGAAGCCACAAACATCATTTGATCAATGCTTGATCATGATTCTCAAAGCTTGGCTCAAAATGTCTCAAGATGCAAAAGTTTCCATATTTGGACAGTTGAAAAAGTCAACTGTAACTTGACCAAGGCATATCTTCCACATGTTTTATCAGAAAAATTCCATCCAAAGCTCATTTTGAAGATAAAGACATTTCCTACAACTCCTCTTCACACTTCAAGTCCAAGAAATGCTCTCACAAAAAGTTATCAATTTCAACATTATAGGTCATTTTCAAAAGTCAACAAAAAGGGACTTTAAGTCAAAGACCATAACTTGAGATTGGTAAATCAAAATGACATGGGACCAAAGGAATTGGTTAGAGGACTTCAAGACCTTTCCAAAATGTCCAAGAACATGATCAAAGCTTAAAAATTGAGCAAGATATGCCTTGTGGAAGTTGGGAAATTTTTGGGAATTTTGAAAAGTCAACTTTGCTTCAAATGCCTTAAAATTGCTAATGGGTCACATTTTCTTCCAAGATTCATCATCCAAAGCATATGCACGACCATTGGGCCCAAAGGGGATTTATTTCATCATTTTTATTTATTTATTTGAATTTTTAATTATTATTAATTCATTTAATAAAATAAAATATGACAAAAATACTAAAATAAAGTTTTCAAATCTTTTTGTGCAGAATAAACTCTCCTTAAAGGCTCAAGATTCGTGCATAACCAAAATTGGAAGGTTTTTCCATGATTGACATCAAAATCACAAGGAAAAAGATTTGAAAAATATGCATGAAAATCAAATATTCATTCCATCAATGCAAAAGGTTTTGGACATATTTTTCAACCCTAATCCATCACTCATATAAGACTGATCAAAACCTAATGCCTGAGGACCTGAAAGTTGCGCCACACTTCATAAACAACTTTGCACTTTTTCAAGAAAATTCAAAAACTGAAAACTCGATTCTAAGGCGTTTCAAGGCAAAATAATTGTCCCATTGCATTCCTGAGGCTTCAAGGAACGTGTCTGGATCAAAATCATTGTCCCTAACGCAGGAAATTGGTAGAACGACCGTGTCCGGTTCATGATTTTTTCCATATTCATGTATCATGATTCACGTATTATTTTCAATTTTTAATGTTTGATTTGTATTCAGTTAATCATTCTAAAGCTAACCATATATTTTAATTGAGTTTTCGTGCATCATATGAGAATCCACCATTGGAGCATTTTAGGGTTGCAGAGGTTCAAATTTGGGGTTTCTCTGTTATGGAAAAATTGAGACATGAGACTTGTACCATGAGAACGAGAAGCTTCACACGAATCCAACTACCCTATCGCGCCTAATTTCTGATCAAAGATGGCCTATTCGCTATTTTTCCATGTACCATGTAGTGGGGGTTTAAAACCCCCGCAATCTTGTTTTATATTTTCAGGCCAAAAGCAAACCAACGAAGAAGAAGGCCTGCTGTCTCAACGCCATTGGTCTATTCAAGTTTAGCGCGCTTTTTTTTTTAATTAATAGCATCAGCGTTTGTTTTTTTATTTATCTTCCATTATAATGACAAAGAAAGCGTTTGGCACAAGTGGTGGATGTGCTGTCCTCTAAACACTGGGACCTGGGTTCGATTCCCAGGTCCCCTCACTCTTTTAATATATTTTGCTTCTATGTGATTCTATGCAGATTCAATCCAAAGGCCTACCATACAACCTTAGATCCAAGCGCGCCACATGTCTCAGAGATCCAACCAAGGGCCCTGATCTGAAGAGTATCATATGCATAAGTCAACCAGGCCACACGCCAGCGTGAAAAGTCAACAAGGCCAAGGGTCTATTGGGCCTAATTGCTGGGACAAAACCTCCAAACTGGGGTCAGCACCCCCAAGGGTTTGCAATTCTTTTCTTTTTTTCTATTTTCCATTATTTGTGTTAATTCAATTATTTCTTTTTTAATTCTTCAAATTAATATTTTTCACAAAACATAAAAAATATAATAAAAAAATCAGAAAGTCATAAAATAAAATATATTTTATTTAAATATTATTTTGTAAATAAATGTTATTAGTTAATTTAGTTTTTAAATTCTAGGATTAATTTTAACATTTTCTTAATAAACTTAAAAAATTTGTAGAATTAGGTTTTAATTACCTTTATCTTTTTTTTCCCTTTCATCACTAATTATTAATTATTATTTTTTGTAAATAAAATTGTATTAATTAATTAGGTTAATTCTAGGTTTAACTTTAACATGTTTTTTTTAATAAATTAAAAATAGTTAGAATTAGGTTTAAATTCCATTAATTCTTATTAAAAATCCATAAATACAGAAAACTCCAAAAAATCTTTTCTTTTTTTATTTTAATTTAATTAATTTGTTAATCATAATTTAATTTCATTAAAAAGGGTCCAACGCCCTCGCTTTCGATTATTAGTTCGTTTCGCGCATTTATTTCCTTTCTTATAATTTTCATGTAATTCTCCCGAAGCCATGTAAATCAGACATTTATATTTCTCGCACTTTATTTCTTTATTCAAATCGGGTCCTGGATTAAATTTGGCGATGTGGACCCGCGCCTTTGTAATAGCGTAGAACTTTTAAATTCCGCAACTTTTAAACTGTTAATTAAATTGCATGAAAGAATGAATGTCAAAATAAAAGCAACGCGTAGATCACCCACGACATGAACAAGATAAATGCAAATGAACATGACACACAAATCACACACCACCCCTAGGGTACGCCTCACTGTTGCCTTTCCCCTCGAAAGGTGATCGTCGAGTAGAGGATGTTTTAGTAAGTCCTCATGATCCGGGAACCTGGCATGAGGGTAGATTCTAAGGTGTCTTCCTATTGCTCTGGTGATCACCACGTCCCGAACCCTCGAATTGACCCGAACACCTCCAACGGTGGTGCTACCTACCTCTCAATGGTGGGATGGCACTACTTTAAGGACATTTACCCAGACGAATTCCTTAGGGTAGGTAGACGACTCTAGATATTTGCTCTAATTTCAAAACAAATCAAAAATACTTTTCACACCGACACCTTTTCAAAAAGCTTTCGAAAGCAACTTTTCAAACACTCTTGAAGACCGATACAAGAGTCGAACTGAAATTTTCAAAGAAACTTTTTTTAAACCTACAGTTGAAAAGCAAACAAACCTTTTGAAAACACAAGTGAGCAAGTATCTAAGAGCCCATGGATAACCATGGATAGAAAGGGTGCTAACACCTTCCCTTTCTATAATCTACCTCCCGAACCGAGAGCAATCTCTATAAGGAATTTTTCTGTGCTTTTGTCCTTTCCATTTGGAGAAAATAAAAGACGGTGGCGACTCTTGCTTCCGCGACATTTCGCGAAACCAGCGTTAAACAGTCAGTTCCAGATCCACCGATCACAGAACTGGCGACTCTGCTGGGGACTCTTTATAAAGTGAGGTATACCTTAGGGTTAGTTCATAACTGTGTTTTCAATTGTATTGATTTGCTTGCTTTAAATTGTGGGACTGTCTTGGGAAGTTCTATAGATCCTAACCCAGATCTGGGGATACCTTCTTAGAAAGTAGCAACAAGGCTGTGAGGGAACTGTGCGGGGTATACCGACATGGTTGAAACAGTCTGCTACGTTGATGTGGCACTTTGGTGTGTACCGGTAACCCTTGAGTTCAGTCAAGGAGAGTACGGGGCCTCCACGTGGTGTCGTGAAGCATCAACAGACCTTAGGAACCTTAATTGAACTATCTTGGCCTCTTTAGGGTAGTGAGATAACTGACTTTGGTACAGTCCAAGGTTGGTTGATACTCGATACTACACTCAATTGAGGGTTGCTTTCCTGGAATATTTCAGTCGCCAGTTCAGTGGCTAAATCGAAACGATGAACAATGAAAGCAATCCGGTGATATTGGGACCCTTAGAACCCGGTTACTTCTAATAGGACAGGTTGAACCCACCAACTTCAAGAGGGTAATACCTAAACCCCATGCTGGCCTTAAACTCTAAGGGCTTGTCTTGTGTGACCTGTGTGCCTTACATGTTTGCCTTTGTAAATATCTGTGGTGTGTTTAAACATAGCATCATGACATCATCCAGCATCATATGCATTGACTAACCATTTCAGGGGTTCGAATTTTCATCTTTGTTCTTGTTTTGTAGGACATGGAAACTGTTCGCAGAAAGACAATTCAAATCAGCCTTGTAAGGATCCCTCCTCAGCTTAAGGAGCTTATATCCAGGATTCCCGAGAGCTCTTCATTCAGTGAAAGACATGGAAGACTCATCAGCTTGGTCAATACCAACATTGAGGAAGATATGATAAAGGTTCTGTTCCAGTTCTTTGACCCTCTGCATCACTGTTTCACCTTCTTGGACTATCAGCTGGTACCTACATTGGAGGAGTTCTCCCGGCTCCTGAAGATCCCTATCCTTGATCAACTACCCTACAACGGTACAGAAAAGGAACCCAAGCTTGAAGATATTGCTAAAGCCTTGCACCTATAATCATCTGACCTCAAGGGACATTGGGAAGTTAGAAGTGGTATCAAAGGGTTCTTAGCCAGGTTTCTGTTTGAAAAGGCCCATGAATGTTGGAACTCCCTTGACTTACAAGCTTTTGAAGAAGTTGTGGCCCTCCTTGTCTATGGTTTAGTGTTGTTCCCTAACCCAGACCAGCTTATAGATATCAGTGTTGTCCAGATCTTCATGTCCAGGAATCCTATACCTACGTTGCTGGGGGACATCCTTCACTCATGTTACACTCGAACCATGAGAAAAAGAGGTGTTCTTATGTGCTGCACTCCTCTCCTGGGTAGGTGGTTTATTTCGCACCTTCCACAATCAGTTTTGAAGAACGAGCGAGGTTTGAGGTGGTCACAACGGATGATGACTCTTACACATGCAGACATACATTGGTGCCCTCGGTCCAGAGAGGATGTCACTATCATTGATCGTTGCGGGGAGTACCCTAATGTTCCTTTACTTGGAATCAGAGGAGGTATTACTTACAACCCATGTGCCTGGCTTGGAGACAGTTTGGTTATGCTCGAAGGGATGGCCCTCATGACATGTTAATTCCTGACATAGTTTTTGACTTCGACAACGATGCACAAGGACTTCGCCAGAGATTTATCAGAGCTTGGAGGATGCCAAGTTAGGATAGACAGCAAGACACTGGGGCACAGGAATTCCATCCCATTGGAACCTTATCTCAAGTGGGTACGGGCCCGCTCCCAGAAGTTAGTGATGCCATATCCTCATATGCTCCCAGTAATCAAAGAGCCAGTCTCGGAAGGAGAAGTGTCCTACACCATTCAGCATCCTGACATGCCCACATCCTGGGAAGATATGCAGAAAAGCTGGATCCAACTTAAGGAAGAACGAAATTCTCTTGAGACCAGTCTACATGCTAGTGAAAAGAAGGTCTTGGAGCTCACCCGCCTATTGCATGAGGAGAGGAATCTCAACACCTACATAGCTCCAAAGAGGATGCGTAGTGTCTTTTGGGATTGATTTGCTTTGTAATTTGTGCCCATGAGGTTTTGATGTACTGAACAATTATTTCCTTAATAATAACGTGTGTTCCTTTTTTGGCTACAACAAATTTGAACTTTCGAACCCTTGAATGCATTGCATAAACACATATCATTCATCATGTGCATAGCAGGTTTTCTTCTTTTCAGGTTGCTTACCGTTCTTCGCTATTTATTTCAGCATCATGAATCCTGACTCATCATCAACCGAGATGTCCATCAAGGCTCTTCAGGCGCAGAATGCTTCAGGAACTAATCATGGGTTTGGCTCAGGGCCAAGAAGAGCTGAAGGCTCTGCTCCTGAAGAAGGAGAAGAAGAAGAATAAGAGAACTGTTCTTTTCAACTTGGGCCGAAGGTTTGGCAACACTCTGCAGAATGAAGAGGCTGGTTCTTCTATAGGCAAGAGCAGTCCCCAAGGGGGAAAAGGTCCTAGTCCGGTAGTCTCTGACAACGAGACTGACTTTGATGAGGAACAGTATCCTCCTGCTGAAGACCGGTATAAGCAGTTGGAAGACAGACTGAATGCTATGGAGATCCAACAAGTGCCTGGGCTGGATTTTGGAGATTTGGGCTTATCTACTGGTGTGATCATTCCTCATAAGTTCAAAGTACCATCTTTTACCAAGTATGACGGGGCGTCTTGTCCCAAGCTGCACCTCAGATCTTACGTGCGGAAGATTCAACCGTACTCGGTGGACAAAAACTTGTGGATCCACTTCTTCCAGGAGAGTCTTTCAGGGACTCATCTCGAATGGTTCTATCAGCTGGATGGGACCAAGGTTCGTAACTGGGAGGAGTTGGCTACTGCTTTTTACAAGCAGTATCAATATAATGCCGACCTTGCCCCTACACGTACCTAACTCCAGGGTATGTCGCTAGGTTCAAGCGAAGGTTTTAAAGAGTATGCACAGAAGTGGAGGGATCTGGCTGGCAGGGTGCAGCCTCCGTTAACTGACCGGGAGTTGGTAGACATGTTCTTGGGGACCCTATCTGGGCCGTTTTCAATCATCTCATCGGTAACTCGTCTGCAGGGTTCACTGATCTTATTCTAACTGGAGAGAGAATAGAGGCTGGGATGAAGTCTGGTAAAATTCAGAAGGGTGCATCTGCAAGTTCTGAGAAGAAGCCCTTCAAGAAGGAGGCCAGTGCTGTATACGGGTCTAGAAGACAAGAGAAACCTGAGCGCCGCCAATCTGTCAACACGGTGATGATTGCTAAACCTGCTGTCGCTCCTCGGCAAACCAATCCTCAAAGGGCTGAAAAACCCAGGAGAGAGTTCACCCGTTTGAGTATGACCCTATCGCAAATCTTGCCGCAGTTGCTGTCCACCAACTTAGTGACTGTCAGGGAGGCCCCGAAAGTGGTGAATACGGCTTCTCCCAAGTACAATCCAAATGCCCGCTGTGCTTATCACTCCGATAGCCCGGGGCATTCCACTGATGACTGTTGGGCCTTAAGGAACAAACTGCAGGACCTTATTGATGCAAAGGAGGTACAGTTTGAGGCATCTGAGAAGCCTAATGTAGTGACAGCTTCCCTGCCTGCTCATGGAGTGAATGCTATTGGGGATGAGGATGAAGTGGATGAAGCTGAGTTCGACAGCTGGATTTACCCGGCAACCGACAGTGAACCTAGCAATTGGATTGCAAAGGACAACCTACTTGTTTCTCTTGTTACTGAGTAATGAATTCCTATGTTTTTGTTATTTGTAATAAACAATTAAAACTTTATGGCCCAGTGTCTTACCCGAGGCACCGTGGCTTCATTTGTGAGGGTATATTAATTGTCATTTCATATATCATGAATAAAGATCTTGGACGTTTTCTCGCATTTCAAATGTTATGCTCCTTTTCTTTCTTTCCTTTCTTTATATATTGTAAAGCAGCTGTATTTACACACACTCACTCATACAGGTTCCAATCCACTCTGGATCTCACTGGTAACGACTCTGCTACTGCCAGTTATGACTTCGAAAATCCGATCAACTTAGCCGAAGACGAAGGTGAAGATGATTGCGAAGTGCCTGGAGAGCTTGCAAGACTGTTACTCCAGGAAGAAAGGGCAATTCAACCACACGAAGAGCCAGTGGAGATAATCAATCTGGGTACTGAGACGGACAGGAAGGAAGTAAAGATTGGTGCCAACCTAGAGCTCAGCGTGAAGCAGCGGTTGACTCAGATGCTACATGATTATATGGAGATCTTTGCCTGGTCCTACGAAGACATGCCCGGGTTGGATACCGATATTGTGGTCCATCACTTACCTACCAAGGAAGACTGCCCTCTGGTTAAACAAAAGGTCCGCCGTATGCGTTCAGAGATGTCTGAGAAGATCAAAGCCGAGGTTATGAAACAGTTTGATGCCGGGTTCCTTGCAGTAACTTCTTACCCTCAGTGGGTTGCTAATGTGGTGCCGGTACCTAAGAAAGATGGAAAGGTCAGAATATGTGTCGATTACAGGGATCTGAACAGGGCCAGCCCCAAGGATGACTTCCCCCTACCTCACATTGATGTCCTTGTTGACAATACAGCTCAGCATAAGGTGTTCTCTTTCATGGATGGTTTTTCAGGTTATAATCAGATCAAGATGGCACCTGAAGACATGGAAAAGACTACTTTTGTTACACAGTGGGGCACCTTCTTCTACAAGGTCATGCCTTTTGGACTAAAAAACGCTGGGGCAACCTACCAACGTGCCATGGTTGCTTTATTTCATGACATGATCCATCATGAGATAGAAGTGTATGTTGACGACATGATCGCAAGGTCCCAGACTGAGGAAGAACACCTAGATCATCTACAGAAATTGTTTGACCGTCTGAAGTTGTACAAGCTGAGGTTGAACCCGAACAAGTGCACCTTCGGGGTTAGATCTGGGAAGTTGCTAGGCTTCGTTGTAAGTGATAAGGGTATTCAAGTGGACCCTGCCAAGGTTAAAGCTATTCAAGAGATGCCAGTTCCTAGGACAGAGAAAGAGGTCAGAGGCTTTTTAGGACGCCTGAATTACATTGCTTGATTCATCTCACACCTGACTGCTACCTGTGAGCCAATCTTCAAGCTGCTGAAGAAAGATCAGGTAGTACGTTGGAATGATGAATGTCAGGCTGCTTTTGACAGAATCAAGGAGTATCTCCAAGAACCACCCATCCTTATGCCACCGGTTGAGGGGAGACCTCTGATACTATACCTGACAGTACTTGACAACTCAATGGGGTGTGTGCTGGGGCAGCATGATGAGTCTGGCCGAAAAGAGCATGCCATTTATTACCTTAGCAAAAAGTTTACCGACTGTGAGACCCGATACTCACTGCTTGAGAAAACTTGATGCGCTTTGGTATGGGCTGCTCGCCGGCTGAGACAGTATATGCTGACTCACACTACCTTGTTGATCTCAAAGATGGATCCTATAAAGTACATATTTGAAAAGCCTGCTCTGTCTGGGAGAATAGCAAGATGGCAGATGATCTTGACAGAATACGACATCCAGTACACGACTCAGAAAGCCATCAAGGGAAGTGTATTGGCAGACCACTTGGCACATCAGGCAGTAGATGACTATCAGTCAATGAACTTCGAGTTTCCAGACGAGAGCATCATGATAGTGACTGATTGTGAAGTACCTGGGCCGGATGAAGGACCTGAGGAAGGATCCCGATGGTCTATGCACTTTGACGGAGCCTCCAATGCTTTGGGTAACGGTATCGGCACTGTAATCATATCCCCTCAAGGCACTCATACTCCACTTACTGCCCGGCTATGTTTCAACTGCACCAACAACATGGCGGAGTATGAGGCATGCATCATGGGTCTCCAAGCTGCGATCGACTTAAGGATCAAGTTTCTGAGTGTCTTCGGAGATTCCGCTCTCGTGATCAATCAGATCAAAGGAGAGTGGGATACGAAACATCCGAATCTTATTCCTTACAAAGAATGTGTGTTGACATTGATCCCCCACTTCACAGAGATCACCTTTGAACACTTTCCAAGAGAGGAGAATCAGTTGGCGGACGCGCTAGCTACGATGTCTTCTATGTTCAAGGTCAAATGGGACAATGAGGCTCCCCGGATCATCATCTGGAAACTGGACGAACCGGCATACTGTTGTGATCTTGAGACTGAGTTGGTAACTGAGAAGCCTTGGTACCAGGAGGTGAAGAGATACTTGGAAGCCCAGGAGTATCCTGAAGGTGCCTCTGTCAATGATAAAAAGTTTCTGAGAAGGTTCGCAGCGAAGTTCTTCCTTAGCAACGGCATCCTGTACAAGCGAAATCATGATTCGACCTTACTGCGTTGTGTGGATAAGAATGAAGCAGAAAGGATCATGGAAGAGCTACATGAAGGGACCTTCGGTACACATTCCAGTGGACACACTATGGCAAAGAAAATCCTCCGGGCAGGGTATTTCTGGCCCACAATGGAAGCCGACTGCTACCAACACTCTCGGACATGCCATAAGTGCCAGATATATGCAGACAAGGTGCATGTTCCTCCAGTTCATCTAAATGTTCTGACTGCGCCTTGGCCGTTTGCAATGTGGGGCATAGATATGATCGGTGAGATTAAACCTACGGCATCCAATTGGCATCGCTTCATCCTGGTGGCGATTGATTACTTCACAAAGTGGGTCGAAGCAGCATCCTACGCTACAGTAACCAAGACTGTTGTGGCACGGTTCATTCGGCACAACCTGATCTGTCGATACGGCGTCCCTGAAAGAATTATTACAGACAACGGTACCAATCTTAATAACAAGATGATCACTGAGCTCTGCGAGCAGTTTAAGATACAGCACCACAACTCTTCTCCTTACAGACCGAAGATGAATGGGGCTGTAGAGGCAGCAAATAAAAATATCAAGAAAATCGTGCAGAAGATGACAGTGACCTATAAAGATTGGCACGAGATGTTACCGTTCGCTCTACATGGGTACCGTACCTCAGCCAGGACGTCAACCGGGGCAACTCCTTTCTCCTTGGTTTATGGTATGGAGGCAGTCTTACCGATTGAAGTGCAGATACCCTCTCTCCGGATAATGAAGGATGCAAATCTGAACGAAGATGATTGGATCCAGACACGACTTGATCAATTAAACCTTATTGATGAAAAGAGGCTTGCTGCTATCTGTCATGGTCAGACGTATCAGAAACGGATGATCAGGGCATTTAACAAAAAGGTCAGACCACAAGAATATCAAGTTGGGGATCTGGTAATCAAGCGAATCATCCTTCCTCAGAGTGATCCAAGGGGCAAATGGACCCCTACGTACGAAGGGCCATTTGTGGTTAAACATGTGTTCTCAGGAGGAGCCATGATTCTAACCAACATGGATGGTGACGACCTTCCTCACCCCGCCAATGCAGACATAGTAAAAAGATACTACGCATGAAAAAGACCCGCTAGGCTGACATGCCTAGGCAAAAATTAGGGCTTCCCGACGAACCAAAAGGGTTCGGGCAAAATGAAGGGATGAAATGAAAAAATATGTACACCCGGCAAGTCGAAAATCTGAAAAGGCGGCTTGGGCAAAAATGGGTATCCCGGTGGACTGAAAACCCGAAAGGGCGGTCCAGGCAAAAGTTAGGGATAAAGCGTAATACTATGTCTCATCGGATCATTTTGCATCCAGAATCCGGTATCTACATCAAGTTCAGACGACATCGATCAGTCAGCTTCACTTTCAGCTAGGTCATCAAGTGATGAGACGCTCGAAGATATAAAGGCGATAGCAGAGTTGGAACCCAGTGGGATCATTCATTTCACACAACTGTTTTATTTTCTCTTGTACAAACTTGTATAAACTCTTTTGTTCGGCGGCGTCCTCCTACTAGGACGTCAGCCTCTTGTACATAAAAAGCCTATTTACAGGCAATTCACAAAAATCAATACAAAAATCACTTTTTCAGCTCAAACTGTCTTTTGTTTTTTCCTTTTCTGTTTTGTTTTGCGAAGAACGTCCAAGGTTCAATTTGTGATATATGCATTGACAATAATTTGCTAACTCATGAATATTTTCATACGAAACAAAGGATTAATTACCGGTAACATTAGAAACAGGGGCAATAAAGAGTTGTCTAAGCAATCTAATTGTTCTGTCCTCCAAGGTACCAAGGTAGGTTCAACTAAAGAACATAACCAGATATCTTAATTCCCCAGAGAGTGAGCCAGCAAGTCAGTGCACTCTCCCCAAGCAAAGCTATTATCAAACTTAAGGATGTTGGGTATCCTCCCGCAGATCTCAACATTCCCCAGCAGTATATATGCATTCTTAACAAGCATCCCCGGCAATCTTGGTCTAAAGATTGTTCCCCGGCGGTATATCAAACATTCAGTGGAGTTACTTCCAATACATCTCAAAACTTCCCCAGGAAAGTCCAATCTAGTTTCCCCAGGAAAGTTGGAATCCATCTCCCCAAGCAGCAAGCTTATCCCCAGTAGATTCTGGAAGCTTATCCTCGCAGAGCACGAACGCGTCCCCCGGCTTCATTCAAAAGAGTTATTTCCCTACCGGGATATAACTGGGTTATCCTCAGCCAAAAGCCACGAAAAGACTGTCCTCGGCAAAGTCTTCTTATCCCCAGCAAAATTACCATCAACATTTCAGCAAGTACCTCTCTCCCACAGAGTATTGCTCCCCAGCAAGATCGTTAGAGTACTTTTCTCCCCGCAGAGTAATCTATTCGCCAAGTTTATTCCCCAACGGAGTTATCTTCTCCTACCGGTATTCTTGCAACTTTCATCCCTAGCGGAGACAAATATTCTACTCTTCAATATCAGCCCAGGATTCAACTTCCCGGTACCCGTCAAGGATTTATTTTCCTAAGACGAAAACATACATTCATAAATATCGCATTTTCATACATTATAGCATGCATATACGCATCATATCTCACAAATCTCATTTATGTTGAGAACATCATTGCTTGATTCATATCATGCCTTGCATATGACTAACCTTTACCTTTCAGGAAGAATTCAGTTAAGTTCTCAGCTATATTCAAGACCTTGACCGGTTCAGTTAAATCGACCCTAAGATTTTTCTGTTTCTTATCCAGTCAAAGGCCTTCTCTGGTTCAGTCAGATCGACCCTAAGATCTCCCTGTTTCTTATCCAGTTGAAGATTTCAAGACCTAGACCGGTTCAGTTAAATCGACCCTAAGATTTTCCTGTTTCTTATCCAGTCAAAGGCCTTCTCTGGTTCAGTCAGATCGACCCTAAGATCTCCCTGTTTCTTATCCAGTTGAAGATTTCAAGACCTAGACCGGTTCAGTTAAATCGACCCTAAGATTTTTCTGTTTCTTATCCAGTCAAAGGCCTTCTCTGGTTCAGTCAGATCGACCCTAAGATCTCCCTGTTTCTTATCCAGATGAAGATTTCAAGACCTAGACCGGTTCAGTTAAATCGACCCTAAGATTTTCCTGTTTCTTATCCAGTCAAAGGCCTTCTCGGTCCAGCTAAATCGACCCCTAACAGATTTTCCTGATAAAGACTCAGTAGAAGATATCCAAGATTCTCTCAGCGTTACTGTTGAGGTAGTAATCGTCCCCAGATTCTCTCAGCGTTACTGTTGAGGTTGAAGTCGTCCAAGATTCTCTCAGCGTTCCTGTTGAGGTAGTAATCGTCCCCAGATTCTCTCAGCGTTCCTGTTGAGGTAGTAATCATCCAAGGTTCTCTCACCGTCCCGTTGAGGTAGTAACCATCCCTGGTTCATTCATCATCTTTTGAAGCTCTAGATTCAATTCCTGTAACCATTCAGGACGCATCTATACAAAGAGTTTGAAGACCAGCTCCTGCAACAGGCTAGGTAATCATTTTCTTCTGCAGGTACGCAAGTTCTCGCTAAGGAATCTCTTACGCGATCACCTCTCAGCATGGCATCTATAAGCCCATCATCCTATCCATCAATCTCCAAATGGCATCGATAAGCCCATTCCTACCATCACACTGCCAACATGTGAGTGCAAATTTCTGGGCACTCTAGTGTCCAATCATCTTCCACCTTTGGATTACGAAAGGCACGTCAGCCAATCTGCATCCTCAGGTCTAAGAAGATTGAACAGGGGCAACTGTTGTACCCCAAAATTTGCCCTCCTGTATTCTTCAAGATTTGCAAAGAACATGCTTCAAAATCTCCCCAAGGGTTGCACAGTTCAAGGGCCTCCTAACAGTCAAAAATTAGGGTTTTGGTTCTGGCAAAGAAATTGAAGTTTTCAAGGGTCCAATCAAGTCCCACATGCTTACAAACATGGTCAAGCATATTCATGCCAAGTTTCAAGACTTACAGCACAAAATTGCACAGTCAAAAACCCTAATTGCCCTACAGTCAACTGCAGGGGCAAAATGGTCATTTGACAGTCAAAAGTTCAAATTTTTGGTCAACATCTCATTTTGAAGCCACAAACATCATTTGATCAATGCTTGATCATGATTCTCAAAGCTTGGCTCAAAAAGTCTCAAGATGCAAAAGTTTCCATATTTGGACAGTTGAAAAAGTCAACTGTAACTTGACCAAGGCATAACTTCCACATGTTTTATCAGAAAAATTCCATCCAAAGCTCATTTTGAAGAGAAAGACATTTCCTACAACTCCTCTTCACACTTCAAGTCCAAGAAATGCTCTCACAAAAAGTTATCAATTTCAACATTATAGGTCATTTTCAAAAGTCAACAAAAAGGGACTTTAAGTCAAAGACCATAACTTGAGATTGGTAAATCAAAATGACATGGGACCAAAGTAATTGGTTAGAGGACTTCAAGACCTTTCCAAAATGTCCAAGAACATGATCAAAGCTTAAAAATTGAGCAAGATATGCCTTGTGGAAGTTGGAAAATTTTTGGGAATTTTGAAAAGTCAACTTTGCTTCAAATGCCTTAAAATTGCTAATGGGCCACATTTTCTTCCAAGATTCATCATCCAAAGCATATGCACGACCATTGGGCCCAAAGGGGATTTATTTCATCATTTTTATTTATTTATTTGAATTTTTAATTATTATTAATTCATTTAATAAAATAAAATATGACAAAAATACTAAAATAAAGTTTTCAAATCTTTTTGTGCAGAATAAACTCTCCTTAAAGGCTCAAGATTCGTGCATAACCAAAATTGGAAGGTTTTGCCATGATTGACATCAAAATCACATGGAAAAAGATTTGAAAAATATGCATGAAAATCAAATATTCATTCCATCAATGCAAAAGGTTTTGGACATATTTTTCAACCCTAATCCATCACTCATATAAGACTGATCAAAACCTAATGCCTGAGGACCTGAAAGTTGCGCCACACTTCATAAACAACTTTGCACTTTTTCAAGAAAATTCAAAAACTGAAAACTCGATTCTAAGGCGTTTCAAGGCAAAATAACTGTCCCATTGCATTCCTGAGGCTTCAAGGAACGTGTCTGGATCAAAATCATTGTCCCTAACGCAGGAAATTGGTAGAACGACCGTGTCCGGTTCATGATTTTTTCCATATTCATGTATCATGATTCACGTATTATTTTCAATTTTTAATGTTTGATTTGTATTCAGTTAATCATTCTAAAGCTAACCATATATTTTAATTGAGTTTTCGTGCATCATATGAGAATCCACCATTGGAGCGTTTTAGGGTTGCAGAGGTTCAAATTTGGGGTTTCTCTGTTATGGAAAAATTGAGACATGAGACTTGTACCATGAGAACGAGAAGCTTCACACGAATCCAACTACCCTATCGCGCCTAATTTCTGATCAAATATGGCTTATTCGCTATTTTTCCATGTACCATGTAGTGGGGGTTTAAAACCCCCGCAATCTTGTTTTATATTTTCAGGCCAAAAGCAAACCAACGAAGAAGAAGGCCTGCTGTCTCAACGCCATTGGTCTATTCAAGTTTAGCGCGCTTTTTTTTTAATTAATAGCATCAACGTTTGTTTTTTTTATTTATCTTCCATTATAATGACAAAGAAAGCGTTTGGCACAAGTGGTGGATGTGCTGTCCTCTAAACACTGGGACCTGGGTTCGATTCCCAGGTCCCCTCACTCTTTTAATATATTTTGCTTCTATGTGATTCTATGCAGATTCAATCCAAAGGCCTACCATACAACCTTAGATCCAAGCGCGCCACATGTCTCAGAGATCCAACCAAGGGCCCTGATCTGAAGAGTATCATATGCATAAGTCAACCAGGCCACACGCCAGCGTGAAAAGTCAACAAGGCCAAGGGTCTATTGTGCCTAACTGCTGGGACAAAACCTCCAAACTGGGGTCAGCACCCCCAAGGGTTTGCAATTCTTTTCTTTTTTTCTATTTTCCATTATTTGTGTTAATTCAATTATTTCTTTTTTAATTCTTCAAATTAATATTTTTCACAAAACATAAAAAATATAAAAAAAAATCAGAAAGTCACAAAATAAAATATATTTTATTTAAATATTATTTTGTAAATAAATGTTATTAGTTAATTTATTTTTTTAATTCTAGGATTAATTTTAACATTTTCTTAATAAACTTCAAAAATTTGTAGAATTAGGTTTTAATTACCTTTATCTTTTTTTTCCTTTTCATCACTAATTATTAATTATTATTTTTTGTAAATAAAATTTAATTAATTAATTAGGTTAATTCTAGGTTTAACTTTAACATGTTTTTTTTTAATAAATTAAAAATAGTTAGAATTAGGTTTAAATTCCATTAATTCTTATTAAAAATCCATAAATACAGAAAACTCCAAAAAATCTTTTCTTTTTTTATTTTAATTTAATTAATTTGTTAATCATAATTTAATTTCATTAAAAAGGGTCCAACGCCCTCGCTTTCGATTATTAGTTCGTTTCGCGCATTTATTTCCTTTCTTATAATTTTCATGTAATTCTCCCGAAGCCATGTAAATCAGACATTTATATTTCTCGCACTTTATTTCTTTATTCAAATCGGGTCCTGGATTAAATTTGGCGATGTGGACCCGCGCCTTTGTAATAGCGTAGAACTTTTAAATTCCGCAACTTTTAAACTGTTAATTAAATTGCATGAAAGAATGAATGTCAAAATAAAAGCAACGCGTAGATCACCCACGACATGAACAAGATAAATGCAAATGAACATGACACACAAATCACACACCACCCCTAGGGTACGCCTCACTGTTGCCTTGCCCCTCGAAAGGTGATCGTCGAGTAGAGGATGTTTTAGTAAGTCCTCATGATCCGGGAACCTGGCATGAGGGTAGCTTCTAAGGTGTCTTCCTATTGCTCTGGTGATCACCACGTCCCGAACCCTCGAATTGACCCGAACACCTCCAACGGTGGTGCTACCTACCTCTCAATGGTGGGATGGCACTACTTTAAGGACATTTACACAGACGAATTCCTTAGGGTAGGTAGACGACTCTAGATATTTGCTCTAATTTTAAAACAAATCAAAAATACTTTTCACACCGACACCTTTTCAAAAAGCTTTCGAAAGCAACTTTTCAAACACTCTTAAGGACCGATACAAGAGTCGAACTGAAATTTTCAAAGAAACTTTTTTTAAACCCACAGTTGAAAAGCAAACAAACCTTTTGAAAACACAAGTGAGCAAGTATCTAAGAGCCCATGGATAACCATGGATAGAAAGGGTGCTAACACCTTCCCTTTCTATAATCTACCTCCCGAACCGAGAGCAATCTCTATAAGGAATTTTTCTGTGCTTTTGTCCTTTCCATTTGGAGAAAATAAAAGACGGTGGCGACTCTTGCTTCCGCGACATTTCGCAAAACCAGCGTTAAACAGTCAGTTCCAGATCCACCGATCACAAATGTCTATAACGTACAAGTTGCTCAAATAAAGAGACTGCCGCTTGCCGTATTCCAGAAAAATAATAACGTACAAGTTGCTCAAATAAAGAGACTGCCGCTTGCCGTTTTCCAAAAAAATAATAACGTACAAGTTGCTCGTGAAGAGCTGCCGCTTGTCGTTTTCCAAAAATAATAACGCACAAGTTGCTCGTGAAGAGCTGCCGCTTGTCGTTTTCCAACGATGTCTATAACGTACAAGTTGCTCATGAAGAGACCGCCGCTTGCCGTTTTCCAAAAATAACTCAGAAGGAAATTATGATGATACTGGCAGAGAATAAGATCCTCGTCAAAGAGAATCATGAATCCATCCTTCCCGAGGAGATCACATACTTAAATGTGCAAAATAAATGCACCTTTCGTCTAGGTCGCGACTTCACTGGGGAAAATCAAGAGATAGCCTATGCAAGAGACAACAACTTCATCCAGGAATAAACTAGAGAGAAGACAGTCAACAAGACTCCACCCAATGAGAAAGTAATTTGATTGGGGATTCATCCTATCCAGAAATGGACAAGGTAAGCTAAATCAAAAATCATCCATGAGGATTAGCTCAGTTGGGGAATTTAGAAAGGAAGCACATTTTCTGCCTAAGCTATCCTTCTACTTGGAAAGAACGTGTACATTGTATTAGAACGAAGTAAAACTACCCAAAATCAACGGCAAATGTGAATATGCATACTGATATAAGTGTAAATGAATAAATGAATGTTATGCTGACAAAACGAACATATGGAATATCTTGAAGACGATAAGATGTCACGACAAGATAGATACTCGGCCAATCTTAAAAAAAGACGGAAGATAACTGGAACTGGAACCACAAAGCAACGCCAAAGCGTAACACGCCACAAGGTTCAAGTCTTCTGAGGAGAAAAGTATTCAAATCCAATCTTCTAATACCAATAGACCACTGGCATGAGACAAAGCGTACCACACTTCAGAAATCGCCCAAATAAAGGTAACCAAACAACGCTTAACTGGAAAAGCTGGGGAGTCAACAAACTTAGTAACACGAGAAACGCAAGTTTACACAACCAACACCTCATGACGATTTTGAAATAAAACATGTTCATCATGCAAGGATAAATTACTGTATTGTTTTGCATTTCATGGTTTGACCATCCTTGGAACAACTGTTAATATTCTTTTCATCATTCACGACACATTTTTTAAAATAAGAATACTTTAAATAACTTTGTTTCAAATATTTCCATAAAAATTAAAATTTTGCCCACAAAAGGTAAATGCTCAAATTTCATTAATAAGATGGTAGTTCGCTAAAACGCGACTCCAACGGTTTACAAAAGTTTGGGAAATAGTACATGAAAGAAAGGGTTACACAAAAACAATGATCACTATTCTCCCTAACAACTTCGAATTCCGAAATGTGCTCATATACCAAGACTGGTCTGACCAAAAGCTTGCCTAAGCCGCTCCTTCGGGTTTTCAACTCAGCAAACTGTCAACTCAAATCTAAGTGAAATACTTCTTGACTGCATCGACGTTCATGGGACGCGGGAGCTCGTCACCGTCCATATTTGTGAGAATCAAGGCACCTCCAGAGAAAACTTTCTTAACGACATACGGTCCTTCATAATTCGCAGCCCACTTGCCCCTAGAATCAGGTTGGAAAGATAATATCTTCTTAAGCACAAGGTCACCTTCTCTGAACTCGCGTGGTCGAACCTTCTTATCAAAAGCCTTCTTCATTCTCTGCTGATATAATTGACCGTGACACAAAGCTGTCAATCTCTTCTCTTCAATTAAATTCAACTGATCATATCTACTTTGACACCATTCAGCCTCGGAAAGTTTAGCTTCCATCAACACTCTCATAGACGGAATCTCGACCTCCACAGGGAGTACTGCTTCCATACCATAAACCAGGGAAATGGGGTTGCACCTGTTGAAGTTCGAACTGAAGTACGGTATCCATGCAGAGCAAACGGAAGAATTTCATGCCAATCTTTATAAGTTACCACCATCTTCTGGATAATCTTTTTGATGTTCTTGTTAGCAGCCTCGACAACCCCATTCATCTTCGGTCTGTAAGGAGAAGAATTATGATGTTCGATCTTGAACTCTTCACAAAGCTCTCTCATCATCTTGTTATTCAAATTCGAACCATTATCAGTGATGATCTTGCTCGGGATGCCGTATCGACAAATGATCTGATTCTTGATAAATCTGACAACCACCTGTCTGGTTACATTAGCATAAGATGCCGCTTCCACCCATTTAGTAAAATAATCGATCGCTACCAAGATGAAACGATGACCATTTGAATCTTTGGGTTCAATCATTCTAATCATATCAATCCCCCACATAGAGAAAGGCCAAGGTGAAGAGATAACGTTTAGGAGGGTCGGTGGCACATGCATCTTGTCCGCATAAATCTGGCATTTATGACATTTCTTCACATATTTGCAGCAATCAGATTCCATTGTCATCCAATAGTAACCAGCTCTCAACATCTTTTTAGCCATCGCATGTCCGTTGGCATGAGTGCCAAAGGATCCTTCATGTACTTCTTGCATCAGCATGTCCGCTTCACGTCTGTCTACACATCTGAGCAAGACCATGTCGTAATTCCTCTTATACAAAACTTCTTCATTGAGGAAGAAACTGCTTGCCAATCTCCTCAATGTCTTCCTATCTTTACTGGATGCCCCAGGCGGGTACTCTTCAGTTTGAAGAACACGTTTAATGTCATAGAACCACGATTTGTCGTCGGTAACCTCTTCTACTGAGAACACATGAGCAGGTCTGTCGAGGCGCATAACCCGGATTGTAGGCACATCGTTCCAACCATTTACTTGAAACATTGAAGACAAAGTAGCTAAAGCATCAGCCATTTGATTCTCATCTCTAGGGATATGATGTAATTCCACTTTGTTGAAGAAGGTTAACAATCTTCTAGCATAGTCTCTGTAAGGGATCAAACCAGGATGACGAGTCTCCCATTCTCCTTTGATTTGATTAATTACCAATGCCGAATCTCCGTAAATATCAAGAATCTTAATCCTTAGATCCACTGCTTCTTCGAGACCCATAATACATGCCTCATATTCAGCCATGTTGTTCGTGCAGTCAAACTTCAATCTCGCCGTGAACGGGATATGAGTACCTCGGGGAGTGACGATGATTGCCCCAATTCCATTTCCGTAAGAATTTACAGCTCCGTCAAAAATCAAACCCCAATGGGATTCGGGATCAGGTCCTTCTTCGGGTAACGGCTCTTCACAATCTTTAGCTTTCAAGTACATAACATCTTCATCTGGGAAATCAAACTTGATGGATTGATAATCGTCAATTGGTTGGTGAGCCAAATGGTCGGCTAAAATACTCCCTTTGATTGCTTTCTGAGTGTGATACTCAATGTCATATTCAGATAACAACATCTGCCAACGGGTTATTCTTCCAGATAAGGCGGGCTTCTCAAAGATATACTTGATCGGATCCATTTTGGAGATCAACCAAGTGGTGTGGTTAATCATATACTGGCGCAGACGACGAGCAGCCCAAGCCAAAGCACAACAGGTTTTCTCAAGCAATGAGTATCGAGACTCACAGTCTGTGAATTTCTTACTCAGATAATATACGGCATGTTCCTTTCTTCCAGTCTCATCTTGTTGACCAAGCACACATCCCATGGAATCTTCCAATATAGTCAGGTACATAATTAAAGGTCTTCCTTCCACCGGAGGAATCAAAATGGGAGGTTCAAGTAAATATTCTTTGATGCTATCAAAAGCTCTCTGACAATCTTCTGTCCACACACATCCTTGGTTCTTTCGGAGAAGCTTGAAAATCGGCCCACAGGTAGCAGTCATATGAGATATAAATCTAGAAATATAGTTCAGTCTCCCAAGGAATCCTCTTACTTTTTTTTCCGTCTTGGGTGCAGGCATTTCCCGAATAGCTTTGACTTTATCAGGATCTACCTCAATACCTTTCTGACTGACAATGAAACCCAGAAGTCTTCCAGAATGAACACCAAAAGTGCACTTGTTGGGATTCAGACGGAGTTTATACTTTCTCAAACGCTGGAATAACTTCAATAAATATTCCAAATGATCTTCTTCAGTTTGTGATTTGGCAATCATATCATCTACATACACTTCTATCTCTTTATGCATCATGTCATGGAATAAAGCAATCATGGCTCTTTGGTATGTTGCACCAGCATTCCTCAAACCAAACGGCATAACCCGATAACAAAATGTTCCCCACGGTGTAATGAAAGCTGTCTTCTCCATATCTTCTGGTGCCATCTTGATTTGATTGTAACCAGAGAAACCATCCATGAAAGAAAAGACTTTGAACTTTGCGGTACTGTCGACCAATATGTCAATGTGCGGTAATGGGAAGTCATCCTTTGGGCTAGCTCTATTCAGATCTCTATAGTCTACACACATTCGAACTTTGCCATCTTTCTTAGCAACAGGAACTATATTGGCTAACCACTGAGGATAAACTGATGTAACAAGGAAACCTGCATTAATCTGCTTTTGAACTTCTTCTTTGATCTTGTCAGCCATATCGGGATGAGTCCTTCTCAACTTCTGCTTAATCGGCGGACATTCAGGTCTCAACGGTAAATGATGCTCCACAATATTGTTGTCCAAACCTGGCATATCTTGGTAGGACCAAGCAAACACATCAACATACTCTTTGAGAAGCTCCAACATTTTCTCTTTGACCTCTGGGATAAGCAATGCTCCGACTTTGACTTCCTTTTTATCTTCTTCATCACCCAAATTGATCAACTCTACAGGTTCTTCAAACAGTTGAATAATCTTTTGATCATGCTCAAGCAAACGGGAAATTTCATCAGGAATCTCTTCACTATCCTCTTCTTCGGCTCTGAACACAGGGAATTCAAAGTTGGGAGAGGGCATAGGATCATTGTTTTCAATGGTTAAGTCATGGATTAATCTGCACATATGATTATGCTTTATTTTAGAAATCGATTAATATGAATGTTGTATAAATGAAACAAAATATTATTATATTTTCCTATTACTACCAATTAATTTTCATTACTATTTCCCAGAAAAAATGAAAAATAAAACAGTAGTGGACAAAATAACATTTTTATTCATGAAGGGAAATACTTGCAACAAAGAGCCCATACATCTCTCTTTTGCCTTGGGCAGAGCAAAAGGATTTATTTTCATCATAGCCCGACACAAATACTTTTCGCCTTGGGCAGAGCGGAAATTTTTTTTCTTAAAATAAAACAAAACATTACTCAGAAATGTGCATCACAACAGGAACATCAACAGCAATCCAGTTCTGGCAAGCCACTCCATGCGTCACAAAATCGGGTAAATCCTCTTCAGAATCGTCTCCTATTATAGCATCAACCTCAGGAGGAGTCGGATGGATAAAACCTACGCTTCGGAAAACCTCTTGAATCGGACGAGTAACTACTTCCTGCTTGACTCTTGTAGACACGGGATGAAAACCGAGACCTTCTCCAGACTTGTTCTCGGGTAAAGTCAACACCTGGCTCCAACCTTCAGCCAAACCACTTTCAACCACTCGTCGCGCATCCTCAAAAGAAGAAATATATGTCCCTTGCTTCTTCACTTCATTATTAGCAACAGATAGAGCTTGGAATTGGGTTCCAACATCCTCATCAGCATCAATAAAAGAGAAAGATGACAAATGGCTTACCACCATAGCCTGCTCTCCACCAATCATTACCAGCTTTCCATGCCTTACAAACTTCAATCTCTGATGGAGCGTGGAAGTGACTGCCCCTGCATCATGGATCCATGGACGACCCAATAGAAAACTGTAGGCGGCACGAATATCCATTACTTGAAAGGTGATCTGAAAAGTATGAGGACCAATTACCATAGGAATATCCACTTCACCAATGACAGTCTTCCTAGAACCATCAAACGCTTTGACAATTACTCCACTAGGTCTCATGGGAGCACCTTGATATGAGAGTCGAGATAATGTAGTTTTGGGCATTACATTTAACGACGAACCTGTATCTACCAACACACTTGATAAAGTATCGTTTCCACAACTTATTGAGATATGCAAAGCCATATTATGGTTCCTTCCCTCCTCCGGGAGCTCTTCATCACTGAAACCCAGATTGTTACACGAAGTAATATTTCCCATAATTCCATCAAATTGGTCAACTGTCACATCATGATCCACAAATGCCTGGTCCAAGACCTTCATCAAAGCTTCTCTATGGGCACCAGAATCTCTCAGTAAAGCAAGCAAAGAAATCTTGGAAGGAGTTTGCAAAAGTTGGTCCACAATCTTATATTCACTTCTCTTGATAAGCTTCAGAATCTCATCATCCTCGGGATGAGGGATAAGTTCATTGGATCGGCCTATCTCAACCCTTGGTTCAACATTTCTCGCTGGAATTTCTGCCGGTACGGGCCTCCTGACTTGAACTTCTGGTCTCTTCAAAGGTACTGCTGCAAAGACACGTTCGCTTCTCGTAACTCTACTCACATCAGCGATGTTGACAAAAGACGGTCTTGTTGGTATAGGGACTTCTACCCCATTCTCAATCATTGTGGCATTATACTTATACAGTATAGCTTGGTCTGAGTTGTAAGGCACAGGACCAGGTGGGTAAATGGTCAAAGGAGCAACAGGTGCAGTCTGACTATCGTAAACGATCTCTACTGATTCAGGCAAATTGAATTGTGGTATTATAACATTCACTTCATCCTCCGGATCTCTGTCATACGTAATAGTGATAACCCTCTGGTCTAACAACTTTTGAATATCCTCCTTCACAATAGGGCAATCAACCTCCCTTGAACAAAATTCACAAACATCATAATCATGCTGATGCCTAACAAAGGCAAGTCTTCTTAAACTCTGATGTAACCTGATCAACGACTCTCTTATGTGTTCAACTTGAAAAACTCGAAACTTTCCCGGACAACCTTCCACCATATTCACTGAAGCTGCCCCATGTCGAGGCAAAGGATTATCTCTAACATTTGGGTTAACATCCTTGAAAGACAAGATACCATTCTTAATCAACCTCTGCACATCCGCTTTTAGAGCAAAACAATTTTCAAGGTTGTGCCCCGGCGACCCTTGATGATATTCACAAAACTGATCCACCTTGTACCACGGAGAAGTACTATTTGGTGCGACAGGAGGAGGCTTCGTTGTTATGAGGTTCTTTCTGATAAGAGCAGGTAACAATTCAGTATAAGTCATAGGAATGGCATCGAACTGCGGTTTTCTAGGTGAACGATTCTGGTTGTTGAATGGATAAGCCTGTTGTCGAGGCTGCTGCTGAAATGGCCGTTGTTGAGTTGGTGGGGTTTGATGAGCTGGGGTCATCAAAGCTGGGCGGACAGCCGGAGTGACTGCCGCAACATGTGAGTAACCTCTCCTCGGTCTCCCTGGGAACAATGCGTTGACATCCTGTTCTTTTCTTTTTGGGAAAACACTTCCAAACTTCTTAGTACTGCTAGACGGACTTCCTTCTTTAACCAAACGCCCTTCACGAATCCCTTCCTCCAACCGCATGCCCATGCTTACCATTTCGGTGAAGTCACTGGGTGCGCTGGCAATCATTCTTTCATAGTAAAAGGAACCTAAAGTCTTCAAGAATATCTTCGTCATCTCTTTCTCCTCAAGAGGAGGATATATTTGAGCAGCAATTTCACGCCACCTCTTGGCGTATTCCTTAAAAGATTCTCTGTCTCTCTGCAACATCGCCCAGAGTTGATCCCTGTCCGACGCCATGTCAACGTTGTACTTATACTGGTGAACAAAGGCTTCGCTAAGATCGTTGAAGTTGCGGATCCGAATATTGTCTAGACCCATATACCACTTTAGAGCAGCACCCGTCAAACTGTCTTGAAAATAATGAATCAACAAGTCATGATCATCGGAATACGTAGACATCTTTCTCACGTACATAGTCAAATGACTTCGAGGACACGAATCACCCTTATATCTCTCAAAGTCTGGCACTTTGAATTTTGCTGGAATCTTGACATTCGGAACTAAACAAAGGTCATGAGTGTTCTTTCCAAACAAATCCTTCCCCTTTAACGCTCTGAGCTCCTTCTGCATTTCTTGGAATTGGTCTTGAAATTCTTCCATTCTATCAAAAAGACCCACACTTTCAGCAGGCTCGGCAGGATAAGTAGGTTCATTCAAGTATGGCACGGAGTGAACCACAGGAGCGACAGTTGTCATTACCGGTTGCGGGAAAGGTGTTACAGACGGGATTACCGGCGGCATGGCAGTTGTCTCTGGTTGAGGAAGAGACAAAGTAGGTTGAAACAAAGGCTGTACGACAGGCTGATACCCCTCTGGCACAAAGTTGTAAGGCATTCCCCACGGAAAACCTTTCGGCATCTGATGTTGAAGCGGAGAGCTGATTTGAGTCACAGACGTTGGAACGGTGACAATCTCGGAAACCATAGTAGTTGAAGTCTGAATCTCAGCAGCCGTAGTCGATGGCTGATTCTGAACAGCCACCAAACTTTCCACTAGCGCAGTTAACTTTTCCATACCGACACGAAGGGTAGCGACCTCCTCACGAAGCTCATGGTTTTCCTGTTCCAGATCTTCCATCTTCTTCTGTCGATTGGCTCGAGTATCGTATCGATGAGACAGCTTGACAATCTATCGGAGTGGAAAAAGAAACAAGGATAAGACTCTAGAAAACATGTGAAGTGGAATGTCGGATGATGCATGATGTGTGATGCAAATGATAATTCATTTTAATAGTTTTTCAAGGAACTTCGATAATTTTGCACACATCAATGGTAAAGGAATTTGGAACAACAAAAACTCATTTCATTAATCAAAAGCGGTAAATTACAACTTACAACTTTGGAACAACAAAACAATAAATTACACTTTGGGATAACAACCCAATAATAAAAGCAGTAAACTACAACTTTGGAACATGAAGCCCATAATAAAAGCAGTAAATTACAACTTTGGAACATGAAGCCCATAATAAAAGCAGTAAATTACAACTTCGGAACATGAAGCCCTTTTACAGAGTTTTACAAAATGACATCAGCAAAATAAAACTAAGAACTAAAGATCACTCAGAATCATCAGATGAAGGACCAAATGCCAACTGTAACTGGAGCTTCCTGATCTTCTCTTCATAAAAGTCTTCCATCTCTTTCTTCTCAGCTACCAGTCGATCAACGATTTCCTTTTGCGGATTAGGAACGAGAGCAACGCTTACCGAACCTTCCTTCTTTCTCTTCCTTTCACTAGCATACTTCTTCAGTAAAGCATCCTTTTGACGAAGCTTCTCATCATGATCAATGAACCAACCGTCTTGAATAAATAGCAAATCCTCCTTTTCCTTTAGTTGTCGAGCCAGGACCCGATTCTCATATTCAGACATATTATACTTTTCTCTCCAAGCATCTCTCTCGGACTTCATCCTAGCCAGATTTCCTTGTTATTCTCCCATATTCTCGATAGGGATATCAACAGATGATGATGAAACGGTAGGGAATAAAGGTTTCTCAGGTTTATAGGGCATCTTGAGAGCACAAGCCCTAGCGCGGACCCATTGTAGGTAAGGCTCCAACGAAACGGCACCCTTATGTCCTAACATATCTCTCCCTTTCCTATGGATGTGGCACCAAGCTCCTTCGATCTCCCTCTTAGCTGCCTGCTGATCTTGTCCTTCCTGTAGAAAGAAACCACTCACATGGATGTTGTTTGGCTTGTCCCTCATCGGGTACCCAAACTGACGGCGCGCGAGAACAGGGTTATAATTAATTCCACCTTTCGTACCAAGAAGAGGCACGTTAGGAAAAGCACCATAGCTATCGATGATCTTCACGTCATAGTAAACTCGATTATACCAATCAATGTCGAAATGAGTGAGAGCCATAATTTTTGGCGCCCATCGCGGCTCTTTCTCGAGATCCCAGAAAACATCAGACCTAGGTAGATGAGAAACATACCACTGATACAACAACAGTGCACAACAAATAATCATCCCTCCTTGATAAGAGTTTCGAAGATGGATGGAGTAGTAGGTATCTCCTAGCAGCGTAGGGACCGGATTTCCAATCAAGAAAATTCTGATGGCGTTAATATCCACAAATTTATCAACGTTAGGGAACAAGAATAGACCATAAGCGAGCAAAGCAAATACGTCTTCAAAGGCAATAGTATCTTTTATCTCAGCGAAATGACGAGCTTTTCTCAAAAAAAACTGTGCAGACAAACCTCGGATTCCCCCTTTTGTAGTCATGTTCTCCTCTATCTCTGACTTCTTCAAGTGGGTGATGGTCGCTATCTCGTGAGATTTGGGTTCCTCTTCCAAACAAGAAAAAGGAACACAGTCGGTGATCGGCAAACCAAGTATGTAGGAGTACTCTTCTAAGGTGGGCATCAACTGGTAATCCGGAAAGGTGAAACATCGGTACAAAGGATCGTAGAATTGGACCAACGTATTAAGGATGCCTTCCTTCATCTTGCGCTTCATGAGAGGTATAATGGACCCATACTTTTTCTGAAAATCCGTCGGGTTCTTGATCTCAGGAATTAAACTCTTCAATTCTTCAATCTCGGGCTCCTTAAAACTAAAACTTCGAGTGTTTCTCCTTCCAAATTCCATAATAATAATACCTGAGATGTCTGCAAGAATCATTCCTAAGTTCCTTGAAAAACAATTTTTTACAAAAAATGTTGATGAATGCATGAATGAATGATAATGCAACAGTTACACACAAGTTCACAAACATGGGGTTCAAAGGTTCAACGTTTCAGCATGGAGTCGAGGGTAAAGCCCACCCCAAGGTATGTACTAACGGTTTAATCACACCTGTAAGACAAGGTTCTAAGAGTTCCCAGAGTCTACATTCCTCCTTCGGATATTACCAACGTCTTGATTACTCAATAATTAGCAATATTCTCAAGAGAAACTCATCCGAGCGTAGCATCGCGTAACAATTACTTCCGAATTACTCCGTTATAGTCTCCGCGCTACACCTAAAAGGCCAAGATGGGTTAGGGTTCTACGGTTCTCAATTTCTCTGGCTCCTAGGTCGAAAATAATAATGTCTTCCCGATTACTCGGTAAACAAATATTAAGTTCAAGAGGGCCTTCCATTGAGTGGAAGATCTCATGCCTCCTTCTTCGGGATTACTCCCTCAAAGTTAACATGACTGTACCGCCCGTCCTATTCTTAAGTGTAACTTAATCCGGGTATAGGATTCGTCCTTTGCAAAAAACCCAAACAACCCCAATATAAACACATAATCAAACAAATCAAATAATAATAAAACAGATAAAACAAACTAGGCTTAACCCACTTAGGGATGGACCAGCAAGAGGTCAATCTTTCCCCAGCAGAGTCGCCAATTCTATAGCGATAAAAAATGTAGCGGGGTAAATCGGAGATCGAATTATTGATTAATTCGTCTCACAAAAGCAAGAGTCGCCACCGCGCTTTATTATTTCCAAGGGAAAAGGGGAAAGAGCGAAATAAAACCCTAAATATGCAATGTAAATAATACTTTTAAAAGTAATGAAAATACAAGGCGTTTTTGAAAAGAGATCTATGGTTCGGGGGTTGGTTATACAGTGGGAAGGTATTAGCACCCAATGTATCTATAGTACTCTATAGGAACCTTTTGAAATATCTGTTTATTAAAATTGTTCGTTTGATTTAAAAATAAATTGTTTTGGCCGAAAAGGGATACATACGGGTTTTTGAAGATACGACGACCTAATGTCGAAGTTTTTGCTTAAAAGGTATGAGTTTTGAAAAGATCGAATATTTGGGGAAAAATTATCCTAAGTTCTAATGAAATGAAGACATTCGCGTGATTGGACTTGAGGACATGAAGTCAACAAATTTAATCATTTTTTCCCTTGGATTTAGATGTAAACAGAATAAACGAGTAAAGATGAAATAATTAAACAGAAAATTAGATAGATAAATGATATACAACCATAACAATGATTAAATAATAAACTAAAGGATGTGAAAATGTATTTTTTTTTGTATTTTTATTCTAATATTAAGGAAAAGAAAATGTTTTAATAATTTTCATTTTTATGCATTTTTTAATATGGACAAAGCATGAGAATTAATTAAAAGAAAATAAAATGTTTTTAATGTTTTTTAGAGTTTTTATTATTATATGTTTTTTTAATATTAATATAAGATATTATTTTAAGAATTATTAAATAACTCTAAACTAAATCAAAACTTAAAAGCTATTAATTAAACCTAATAAAAAAATACTAAAATTACTAAACTAAACCTAAAAAATAATAAAAATAGTCACATTATTAAAATGTTTTAATTAAATACATCTCTTATTTTTGATTAACTCTAATAATTAACTAAATTAATAAAGTTCTAAAAAGAACTAAAAGAGAAAAAAAAGAAAGAGGTGTATTAGAAATAAAGGGGGTAAGACATAAACTAATTACATGGGCCAAAAGGGTTCCAAGAGGCCTAATCAGGAAACAAACAGAAATAAGGGGGGTGTGCTTAAGAAATTGTTGGGCTTTAGGCAAGAAACAGGTTTAGGTCCAAGCATTTCCTAATTTGTTTTTAGGGTTAAACATTGTTTGTTTTAGTGAATTAGGGTTAAGGTTTTGCAGCAACGGCACCGCTCGCTTGTTCATGCGTTCTTCTTCGTTCTCATCCTCTTCGCTGTGAGCTTCTGATTTCGCCCTTTGTCCATGGCCACCAGTATCCTTAACCTTCTTCTTCCCTCCAACAAAGCATTAGGGCGACAGATTCACGATACAATTTCGTTTTCTATTTCGTTAGGATTTTTTATTACTGCATGTTATGATTTTGATTCATTTCGATTCTAACTTCGTTTTCCTCATATGATTATTTGAGGTATTTTTGAAAGAAAAAAAAAAGAGAAGTGTTACCCTTGGAGACGGAGGAGGAAGGTTGGATGTGCGTAGGAGGCCAAGGGCGGAAGAAAAGGTGATGTGTTGCGAGCTTCTTTGGTATCCTGGTTTGTTTCTTTGCCCCTTTGATTTAATGATGAAAACCCTGAAAACAAACCTTATCCTCTTCCTCTTGGTAGCCTTTGTATACTTCTTTTCATTCTTCTTCTTTGATATGCTTCAGTTGACTCCTTTTACTGGCCTATGATGAATATCTGTGAGGCTTTTCCGGTTGCCTTGAACATGCTACTGTTGAAATATTTTTTGTTTTGACTAGCTTCTTTTCTTCTTCTTCTTGCCTTGCTACTGTTGCTTTCCTATATTAGCCTATGATGAACACTCTGAGGCTGTTTGCTGGGTTTGGATGTTGGTTGGATAAGTTTGTATTGTTCTAGTTTTTGGCTTTGACAAAGTTCACAGGTTTTATGGTTTAGGCCATGGTTTTGACATGGTTTAAGGCTTGATGGTGTTTATGCTGGTTTATTGGTTTTTAGGCCATAAGGTTTATGCTTGATGGTGTTTATGCTGGTTTATTGGTTTTTAGGCCATAAGGTTTATGCTTGATGGTGTTTATGCTGGTTTATTGGTTTTTAGGCCATAAGGTTTATGCTTTGTGGTTATGGTTGACTTTTTTTGCTTTGGGCGTGTATGGTTTTGATGAAGCTTTACTGGTTATAGCCTTAGAACTGGCATGGAATGGGGAGGTTTGAAACAGGTACAGGCTTGGTTTTAGGCCATATTGGTTTTACTGGTTTTATGCAGGTTATGGCCATATTGGTTTAAAGTTTGGTGATGGCTTTTTGTGGTTTAAGCTATGTGTTTGTGGTTTCGGTCAGGTTGGGCGTGTATGGCAGGTTTGATGGGTTTAGGCCATAAGGTTTTTTGTTTTGCTGGTTGTGGCCTTGATATGGTTTAGAGGTTTTATGGTTTAGGACAGTAGGTTCTTACTGGTTTTATACAGGTTGTGGCCTTGAGAATTGGTTTTGTATTTGTTTGACAATTTTTGGTTTCAAAAGCTTGAAAACAGGTTATGAACTTTGAATTTTTTAAAGAGTTTTTGTTGTGTTATAACGGTTGCTGGCTTGAGGTTTATACTACAGGTTGTATATTTTACTATATTTCTGCCTTCTCTCTGCACATTACTGTTCCATCAGTTTGTTTGTATTCTTTTACATGCTTTCTTTTTTCTTACTGGATGCTGCTGCAGTTTGTTTTGTATCCATTTCCTGCCTAAGGCCAAAACCTGTAAAACCCAACACTCTTTCTCTCTTCTATCTCTTAGTACAGATTGACATTAAAATGTGATATACTGTACTTGGTTCTGAAAAAGCAAGCTGGAAAATAATGTAAAATGGAAAGATATTGTTTGCACATTTTGATTTTAAAACTGCATACTTCCTCTTTGTCAATTGTATGGTACAGCATGGGAGCCTTTGATTTTTGGCCTCTTCCTATATTTTGGCATGTTTACGTTGCATATTGGCTTTTGTGTTGAAAATGTAACTTGGTTTACATATACTGCTGAACTATGCATATGACAATGCAGTTTTGACAAAAATGAATTTGGGCAATTTGTTTTGAATTATGCAGTTTTACTTTGAAAAATGCAATTTTGACAAAAAAATGAATTTGTGCATGTTTCTAATTTGTGCATTCGTTTTTATCAATAAAAATTCATCCCTTTTTGTGAACCGGGAGAAATCCCGTGATTTGCAAAAAGGGTAAAAACTGATTCCAGCCGTTTGCTTTTAATGATGAACGCTTAAATTAATTTCCTGCTTTTAATATTCATTTCTGACTTTTTCTTTTAATTTTTTTGCAGGTAAAATCAAATGATCATTAAAGAAGCATTGGATAGAAGATGAAGATTTAGAACTTAGGAAAAAATTAGGATAGCCTTTATTTTACTTTAATCATTTTATATAATTGTCATTGTAAATACTTTGTAAATAATACAGTATTTAAATAACAATTGTAATAATTAGAATAAAATGAATAAAAACTCCAATATTTTACCAGTTAACTCTTTTCTTCTTTCCAATTGTTTATTTATCGTTTATAATTCTTTAAATGATATAATAACTGAAAATAAATTTCAATTACTTAAATTCAGAATAATAAACGATTAAATAAACATCATTGATCAATAAACTTCTCTTCAATTATTTACTTCATTATCTATAATTCTCTAAATTGTAATAACTGAAAATAAAATTTCAACTATTTAAACTTAGAATAATAAATAATTAGATAAACATTGTTGATCAATTAATAAACTCTTTTCAAATATTTATTTTATTATTTATAAATCTTTAAATTATATAATAACTGAAAATAAATTCCAATTATTTAAATTTAAGATAATAAATAATTAATAAACATTGTTGATCAATTAATAAACTTCTTTTCAGATATTTACTTTATTATTTATAATTCTTTAAATTATAGAATAACTGGAAATCAATTCCAATAATTTAAATTCAGAATAATAAATAATTAAATAAACATCATTTAGCATTGATCGATTAATAAATTTAGCGTTCAAAAAAATAAACAGCTCTCGACTTGAAAAAGTTATGAATTTAAAACTGCTTTGAAAATTGATAAGAATAGGTCAAAACCTTTGCAATGTAATGATGCAGATGGGAGATGGTATCTTAGGTCAAAATTTGGGGTACAACAGCTGCCCCTATTTAAGTTTCTTCTATCCGGAGATATGAAGATTAAAATCTTCGTCTCAACGAGATTGAAGGTACTTAAATACATAATACGCAAATTTTTGCCCTAAGATACCGCCATTATGTTTGATATGAATGTAGTGATTGAATTCACAGAGAAATATATTGTATGAAACAAGACAATGCTGGAGAAATCAAACACCAACAAAACACAAAGACATGGATTATACACTACTGGGGAAACGAGCCATCGACTTCAAATGACAGACTCTTGACGGCGAATAAAATTGAGGGGATACGACCTCTGACCCTAACAAAGAAGGCATCTTGCATAGGCCATAAAACAGATTATTGACCCAAAATAACAGTGAGTTCACATCTCAAGGTCAATGATAGACAAAAAGGTATCAATTTTGCTGATGATGGATTACCAACTTCTGAAGGTAAAGATTCATAACAAACTTCTCTGCGAGATTTCCGGAGATATACTCATTAATGCTGAAATAATAACAAGATTGTAGATACGCAAGTTGCCTCAAATAAAGAAGCTTCCACTTTCTGTCTTCCAAAAATATTATGACATACAAGCTGCTCAAATAAAGAGGCTGCCACTTGTTGTCGTCCAGGGATGTCAATAACATACAAGCTGCTCAAATAAAGAAGCCGCCACTTGCTGTTTTCCAAAAAAATACCAATAACATACAAGCTGCTCAAATAAAGAAGCTGCCGCTTGCTGTACTCCAGAAAAATAATAACGTACAAGTTGCTCAAATAAAGAGACTACCGCTTGCCGTTTTCCAAAATAATAACGTACAAGTTGCTCATGAAGAGACCGCCGCTTGCCGTTTTCCAACGATGTCTATAACGTACAAGTTGCTCATGAAGAGACCGCCGCTTGTCGTTTTCCAATAATAATAATAACGCACAAGTTACTCGTGAAGAGCTGCCGCTTGTCGTTTTCAAAAAATAATAACGCACAAGTTGCTCGTGAAGAGCTGCCGCTTGTCGTTTTCCAAAAATAATAACGCACAAGTTGCTCGTGAAGAGCTGCCTCTTTTCGTTTTCCAACGATGTTGTTGTACCCCAAAATTTGCCCTCCCATATTCTTCAAGATTTGCAAAGAGCATGCTTCAAAATCTCCCCAAGGGTTGCACAGTTCAAGGGCCTCATAACAGTCAAAAATTAGGGTTTTGGTTCTGGCAAAGAAATTGAAGTTTTCAAGGGTCCAATCTAGTCCCACATGCCTACAAACATGGTCAAGCATATTCATGCCAAGTTTCAAGACTTACAGCACAAAATTGCACAGTCAAAAACCCTAATTGCCCTACAGTCAACTGCAGGGGCAAAATGGTCATTTGACAGTCAAAAGTTCAAATTTTTGGTCAACATCTCATTTTGAAGCCACAAACATCATTTGATCAATGCTTGATCATGATTCTCAAAGCTTGACTCAAAAAGTCTCAAGATGCAAAAGTTTCCATATTTGGATAGTTGAAAAAGTCAACTGTAACTTGACCAAGGCATATCTTCCACATGTTTTATCAGAAAAATTCCATCCAAAGCTCATTCTGAAGAGAAATACATTTCCTACAACTCCTCTTCACACTTCAAGTCCAAGAAATGCTCTCACAAAAAGTTATCAATTTCAACATTATAGGTCATTTTCAAAAGTCAACAAAAAGGGACTTTAAGTCAAAGACCATAACTTGAGATTGGTAAATCAAAATGACATGGGACCAAAGGAATTGGTTAGAGGACTTCAAGACCTTTCCAAAATGTCCAAGAACATGATCAAAGCTTACAAATTGAGCAAGATATGCCTTGTGGAAGTTGGGCAATTTTTGGGAATTTTGAAAAGTCAACTTTGCTTCAAATGCCTTAAAATTGCTAATGGGCCACATTTTCTTCCAAGATTCATCATCCAAAGCATATGCACGACCATTGGGCCCAAAGGGGATTTATTTCATCATTTTTATTTATTTATTTGAATTTTTAATTATTATTAATTCATTTAATAAAATAAAATATGACAAAAATACTAAAATAAAGTTTTCAAATCTTTTTGTGCAGAATAAACTCTCCTTAAAGGCTCAAGATTCGTGCATAACCAAAATTGGAAGGTTTTTCCATGATTGACATCAAAATCACAAGGAAAAAGATTTGAAAAATATGCATGAAAATCAAATATTCATTCCATCAATGCAAAAGGTTTTGGACATATTTTTCAACCCTAATCCATCACTCATATAAGACTGATCAAAACCTAATGCCTGAGGACCTGAAAGCTGCGCCACACTTCATAAACAACTTTGCACTTTTTCAAGAAAATTCAAAAACTGAAAACTCGATTCTAAGGCGTTTCAAGGCAAAATAATTGTCCCATTGCATTCCTGAATCTTCAAGGAACGTGTCTGGATCAAAATCATTGTCCCTAACGCAGGAAATTGGTAGAACGACCGTGTCCGGTTCATGATTTTTTCCATATTCATGTATCATGATTCACGTATTATTTTCAATTTTTAATGTTTGATTTGTATTCAGTTAATAATTCTAAAGCTAACCATATATTTTAATTGAGTTTTCGTGCATCATATGAGAATCCACCATTGGAGCATTTTAGGGTTGCAGAGGTTCAAATTTGGGGTTTCTCTGTTATGGAAAAATTGAGACATGAGACTTGTACCATGAGAACGAGAAGCTTCACACGAATCCAACTACCCTATCGCGCCTAATTTCTGATCAAAGATGGCCTATTCGCTATTTTTCCATGTACCATGTAGTGGGGGTTTAAAACCCCCGCAATCTTGTTTTATATTTTCAGGCCAAAAGCAAACCAACGAAGAAGAAGGCCTGCTGTCTCAACGCCATTGGTCTATTCAAGTTTAGCGCGCTTTTTTTTTTAATTAATAGCATCAGCGTTTGTTTTTTATTTATCTTCCATTATAATGACAAAGAAAGCGTTTGGCACAAGTGGTGGATGTGCTGTCCTCTAAACACTGGGACCTGGGTTCGATTCCCAGGTCCCCTCACTCTCTTAATATATTTTGCTTCTATGTGATTCTATGCAGATTCAATCCAAAGGCCTACCATACAACCTTAGATCCAAGCGCGCCACATGTCTCAGAGATCCAACCAAGGGCCCTGATCTGAAGAGTATCATATGCATAAGTCAACCAGGCCACACGCCAGCGTGAAAAGTCAACAAGGCCAAGGGTCTATTGGGCCTAATTGCTGGGACGAAACCTCCAAACTGGGGTCAGCACCCCCAAGGGTTTGCAATTCTTTTCTTTTTTTCTATTTTCCATTATTTGTGTTAATTCAATTATTTCTTTTTTAATTCTTCAAATTAATATTTTTCACAAAACATAAAAAATATAATAAAAAAATCAGAAAGTCACAAAATAAAATATATTTTATTTAAATATTATTTTGTAAATAAATGTTATTAGTTAATTTAGTTTTTAAATTCTAGGATTAATTTTAACATTTTCTTAATAAACTTAAAAAATTTGTAGAATTAGGTTTTAATTACCTTTATCTTTTTTTTCCCTTTCATCACTAATTATTAATTATTATTTTTTGTAAATAAAATTGTATTAATTAATTAGGTTAATTCTAGGTTTAACTTTAACATGTTTTTTTTAATAAATTAAAAATAGTTAGAATTAGGTTTAAATTCCATTAATTCTTATTAAAAATCCATAAATACAGAAAACTCCAAAAAATCTTTTCTTTTTTTATTTTAATTTAATTAATTTGTTAATCATAATTTAATTTCATTAAAAAGGGTCCAACGCCCTCGCTTTCGATTATTAGTTCGTTTCGCGCATTTATTTCCTTTCTTATAATTTTCATGTAATTCTCCCGAAGCCATGTAAATCAGACATTTATATTTCTCGCACTTTATTTCTTTATTCAAATCGGGTCCTGGATTAAATTAGGCGATGTGGACCCGCGCCTTTGTAATACCGTAGAACTTTTAAATTCCGCAACTTTTAAACTGTTAATTAAATTGCATGAAAGAATGAATGTCAAAATAAAAGCAACGCGTAGATCACCCACGACATGAACAAGATAAATGCAAATGAACATGACACACAAATCACACACCACCCCTAGGGTACGCCTCACTGTTTCCTTGCCCCTCGAAAGGTGATCGTCGAGTAGAGGATGTTTTAGTAAGTCCTCATGATCCGGGAACCTGGCATGAGGGTAGATTCTAAGGTGTCTTCCTATTGCTCTGGTGATCACCACGTCCCGAACCCTCGAATTGACCTGAACACCTCCAACGGTGGTGCTACCTACCTCTCAATGGTGGGATGTCACTACTTTAAGGACATTTACCCAGACGAATTCCTTAGGGTAGGTAGACGACTCTAGATATTTGCTCTAATTTCAAAACAAATCAAAAATACTTTTCACACCGACACCTTTTCAAAAAGCTTTCGAAAGCAACTTTTCAAACACTCTTGAGGACCGATACAAGAGTCGAACTGAAATTTTCAAAGAAACTTTTTTTAAACCCACAGTTGAAAAGCAAACAAACCTTTTGAAAACACAAGTGAGCAAGTATCTAAGAGCCCATGGATAACCATGGATAGAAAGGGTGCTAACACCTTCCCTTTCTATAATCTACCTCCCGAACCGAGAGCAATCTCTATAAGGAATTTTTCTGTGCTTTTGTCCTTTCCATTTGGAGAAAATAAAAGACGGTGGCGACTCTTGCTTCCGCGACATTTCGCGAAACCAGCGTTAAACAGTCAGTTCCAGATCCACCGATCACAGAACTGGCGACTCTGCTGGGGACTCTTTATAAAGTGAGGTATACCTTAGGGTTAGTTCATAACTGTGTTTTCAATTGTATTGATTTGCTTGCTTTAAATTGTGGGACTGTCTTGGGAAGTTCTATAGATCCTAACCCAGATCTGGGGATACCTTCTTAGAAAGTAGCAACAAGGCTGTGAGGGAACTGTGCGGGGTATACCGACATGGTTGAAACAGTCTGCTACGTTGATGTGGCACTTTGGTGTGTACCGGTAACCCTTGAGTTCAGTCAAGGAGAGTACGGGGCCTCCGCGTGGTGTCGTGAAGCATCAACAGACCTTAGGAACCTTAATTGAACTATCTTGGCCTCTTTAGGGTAGTGAGATAACTGACTTTGGTACAGTCCGAGGTTGGTTGATACTCGATACTACACTCAATTGAGGGTTGCTTTCCTGGAATATTTCAGTCGCCAGTTCAGTGGCTAAATCGAAACGATGAACAATGAAAGCAATCCGGTGATATTGGGACCCTTAGAACCCGGTTACTTCTAATAGGACAGGTTGAACCCACCAACTTCAAGAGGGTAATACCTAAACCCCATGCTGGCCTTAAACTCTAAGGGCTTGTCTTGTGTGACCTGTGTGCCTTACATGTTTGCCTTTGTAAATATCTGTGGTGTGTTTAAACATAGCATCATGACATCATCCAGCATCATATGCATTGACTAACCATTTCAGGGGTTCGAATTTTCATCTTTGTTCTTGTTTTGTAGGACATGGAAACTGTTCGCAGAAAGACAATTCAAATCAGCCTTGTAAGGATCCCTCCTCAGCTTAAGGAGCATATATCCAGGATTCCCGAGAGCTCTTCATTCAGTGAAAGACATGGAAGACTCATCAGCTTGGTCAATACCAACATTGAGGAAGATATGATAAAGGTTCTGTTCCAGTTCTTTGACCCTCTGCATCACTGTTTCACCTTCTTGGACTATCAGCTGGTACCTACATTGGAGGAGTTCTCCCGGCTCCTGAAGATCCCTATCCTTGATCAACTACCCTACAACGGTACAGAAAAGGAACCCAAGCTTGAAGATATTGCTAAAGCCTTGCACCTACAATCATCTGACCTCAAGGGACATTGGGAAGTTAGAAGTGGTATCAAAGGGTTCTTAGCCAGGTTTCTGTTTGAAAAGGCCCATGAATGTTGGAACTCCCTTGACTTACAAGCTTTTGAAGAAGTTGTGGCCCTCCTTGTCTATGGTTTAGTGTTGTTCCCTAACCCAGACCAGCTTATAGATATCAGTGCTGTCCAGATCTTCATGTCCAGGAATCCTATACCTACGTTGCTGGGGGACATCCTTCACTCATGTTACACTCGAACCATGAGAAAAAGAGGTGTTCTTATGTGCTGCACTCCTCTCCTGGGAAGGTGGTTTATTTCGCACCTTCCACAATCAGTTTTGAAGAACGAGCGAGGTTTGAGGTGGTCACAACGGATGATGACTCTTACACATGCAGACATACATTGGTGCCCTCGGTCCAGAGAGGATGTCACTATCATTGATCGTTGCGGGGAGTACCCTAATGTTCCTTTACTTGGAATCAGAGGAGGTATTACTTACAACCCATGTGCCTGGCTTGGAGACAGTTTGGTTATGCTCGAAGGGATGGCCCTCATGACATGTTAATTCCTGACATAGTTTTTGACTTCGACAACGATGCACAAGGACTTCGCCAGAGATTTATCAGAGCTTGGAGGATGCCAAGTTAGGATAGACAGCAAGACACTGGGGCACAGGAATTCCATCCCATTGGAACCTTATCTCAAGTGGGTACGGGCCCGCTCCCAGAAGTTAGTGATGCCATATCCTCATATGCTCCCAGTAATCAAAGAGCCAGTCTCGGAAGGAGAAGTGTCCTACACCATTCAGCATCCTGACATGCCCACATCCTGGGAAGATATGCAGAAAAGCTGGATCCAGCTTAAGGAAGAACGAAATTCTCTTGAGACCAGTCTACATGCTAGTGAAAAGAAGGTCTTGGAGCTCACCCGCCTATTGCATGAGGAGAGGAATCTCAACACCTACATAGCTCCAAAGAGGATGCGTAGTGTCTTTTGGGATTTATTTGCTTTGTAATTTGTGCCCATGAGGTTTTGATGTACTGAACAATTATTTCCTTAATAATAACGTGTGTTCCTTTTTTGGCTACAACAAATTTGAACTTTCGAACCCTTGAATGCATTGCATAAACACATATCATTCATCATGTGCATAGCAGGTTTTCTTCTTTTCAGGTTGCTTACCGTTCTTCGCTATTTATTTCAGCATCATGAATCCTGACTCATCATCAACCGAGATGTCCATCAAGGCTCTTCAGGCGCAGAATGCGCAATTTCAGGAACTAATCATGGGTTTGGCTCAGGGCCAAGAAGAGCTGAAGGCTCTGCTCCTGAAGAAGGAGAAGAAGAAGAATAAGAGAACTGTTCTTTTCAACTTGGGCCGAAGGTTTGGCAACACTCTGCAGAATGAAGAGGCTGGTTCTTCTATAGGCAAGAGCAGTCCCCAAGGGGGAAAAGGTCCTAGTCCGGTAGTCTCTGACAACGAGACTGACTTTGATGAGGAACAGTATCCTCCTGCTGAAGACCGGTATAAGCAGTTGGAAGACAGACTGAATGCTATGGAGATCCAACAAGTGCCTGGGCTGGATTTTGGAGATTTGGGCTTATCTACTGGTGTGATCATTCCTCATAAGTTCAAAGTACCATCTTTTACCAAGTATGACGGGGCGTCTTGTCCCAAGCTGCACCTCAGATCTTACGTGCGGAAGATTCAACCGTACTCGGTGGACAAAAACTTGTGGATCCACTTCTTCCAGGAGAGTCTTTCAGGGACTCATCTCGAATGGTTCTATCAGCTGGATGGGACCAAGGTTCGTAACTGGGAGGAGTTGGCTACTGCTTTTTACAAGCAGTATCAATATAATGCCGACCTTGCCCCTACACGTACCTAACTCCAGGGTATGTCGCTAGGTTCAAGCGAAGGTTTTAAAGAGTATGCACAGAAGTGGAGGGATCTGGCTGGCAGGGTGCAGCCTCCGTTAACTGACCGGGAGTTGGTAGACATGTTCTTGGGGACCCTATCTGGGCCGTTTTCAATCATCTCATCGGTAACTCGTCTGCAGGGTTCACTGATCTTATTCTAACTGGAGAGAGAATAGAGGCTGGGATGAAGTCTGGTAAAATTCAGAAGGGTGCATCTGCAAGTTCTGAGAAGAAGCCCTTCAAGAAGGAGGCCAGTGCTGTATACGGGTCTAGAAGACAAGAGAAACCTGAGCGCCACCAATCTGTCAACACGGTGATGATTGCTAAACCTGTTGTCGCTCCTCGGCAAACCAATCCTCAAAGGGCTGAAAGACCCAGGAGAGAGTTCACCCGTTTGAGTATGACCCTATCGCAAATCTTGCCGCAGTTGCTGTCCACCAACTTAGTGACTGTCAGGGAGGCCCCGAAAGTGGTGAATACGGCTTCTCCCAAGTACAATCCAAATGCCCGTTGTGCTTATCACTCCGATAGCCCGGGGCATTCCACTGATGACTGTTGGGCCTTAAGGAACAAACTGCAGGACCTTATTGATGCAAAGGAGGTACAGTTTGAGGCATCTGAGAAGCCTAATGTAGTGACAGCTCCCCTGCCTGCTCATGGAGTGAATGCTATTGGGGATGAGGATGAAGTGGATGAAGCTGAGTTCGACAGCTGGATTTACCCGGCAACCGACAGTGAACCTAGCAATTGGATTGCAAAGGACAACCTACTTGTTTCTCTTGTTACTGAGTAATGAATTCCTATGTTTTTGTTATTTGTAATAAACAATTAAAACTTTATGGCCCAGTGTCTTACCCGAGGCACCGTGGCTTCATTTGTGAGGGTATATTAATTGTCATTTCATATATCATGAATAAAGATCTTGGACGTTTTCTCGCATTTCAAATGTTATGCTCCTTTTCTTTCTTTCATTTCTTTATATATTGTAAAGCAGCTGTATTTACACACACTCACTCATACAGGTTCCAATCCACTCTGGATCTCACTGGTAACGACTCTGCTACTGCCAGTTATGACTTCGAAAATCCGATCAACTTAGCCGAAGACGAAGGTGAAGATGATTGCGAAGTGCCTGGAGAGCTTGCAAGACTGTTACTCCAGGAAGAAAGGGCAATTCAACCACACGAAGAGCCAGTGGAGATAATCAATCTGGGTACTGAGACGGACAGGAAGGAAGTAAAGATTGGTGCCAACCTAGAGCTCAGCGTGAAGCAACGGTTGACTCAGATGCTACATGATTATATGGAGATCTTTGCCTGGTCCTACGAAGACATGCCCGGGTTGGATACCGATATTGTGGTCCATCACTTACCTACCAAGGAAGACTGCCCTCCGGTTAAGCAAAAGGTCCGCCGTATGCGTTCAGAGATGTCTGAGAAGATCAAAGCCGAGGTTATGAAACAGTTTGATGCCGGGTTCCTTGCAGTAACTTCTTACCCTCAGTGGGTTGCTAATGTGGTGCCGGTACCTAAGAAAGATGGAAAGGTCAGAATATGTGTCGATTACAGGGATCTGAACAGGGCCAGCCCCAAGGATGACTTCCCCCTACCTCACATTGATGTCCTTGTTGACAATACAGCTCAGCATAAGGTGTTCTCTTTCATGGATGGTTTTTCAGGTTATAATCAGATCAAGATGGCACCTGAAGACATGGAAAAGACTACTTTTGTTACACAGTGGGGCACCTTCTTCTACAAGGTCATGCCTTTTGGACTAAAAAACGCTGGGGCAACCTACCAACGTGCCATGGTTGCTTTATTTCATGACATGATCCATCATGAGATAGAAGTGTATGTTGACGACATGATCGCAAGGTCCCAGACTGAGGAAGAACACCTAGATCATCTGCAGAAATTGTTTGACCGTCTGAAGTTGTACAAGCTGAGGTTGAACCCGAACAAGTGCACCTTCGGGGTTAGATCTGGGAAGTTGCTAGGCTTCGTTGTAAGTGATAAGGGTATTCAAGTGGACCCTGCCAAGGTTAAAGCTATTCAAGAGATGCCAGTTCCTAGGACAGAGAAAGAGGTCAGAGGCTTTTTAGGACGCCTGAATTACATTGCTTGATTCATCTCACACCTGACTGCTACCTGTGAGCCAATCTTCAAGCTGCTGAAGAAAGATCAGGTAGTACGTTGGAATGATGAATGTCAGGCTGCTTTTGACAGAATCAAGGAGTATCTCCAAGAACCACCCATCCTTATGCCACCGGTTGAGGGGAGACCTCTGATACTATACCTGACAGTACTTGACAACTCAATGGGGTGTGTGCTGGGGCAGCATGATGAGTCTGGCCGAAAAGAGCATGCCATTTATTACCTTAGCAAAAAGTTTACCGACTGTGAGACCCGATACTCACTGCTTGAGAAAACTTGATGCGCTTTGGTATGGGCTGCTCGCCGGCTGAGACAGTATATGCTGACTCACACTACCTTGTTGATCTCAAAGATGGATCCTATAAATTACATATTTGAAAAGCCTGCTCTGTCTGGGAGAATAGCAAGATGGCAGATGATCTTGACAGAATACGACATCCAGTACACGACTCAGAAAGCCATCAAGGGAAGTGTATTGGCAGACCACTTGGCACATCAGGCAGTAGATGACTATCAGTCAATGAACTTCGAGTTTCCAGACGAGAGCATCATGATAGTGACTGATTGTGAAGTACCTGGGCCGGATGAAGGACCTGAGGAAGGATCCTGATGGTCTATGCACTTTGACGGAGCCTCCAATGCTTTGGGTAACGGTATCGGCGCTGTAATCATATCCCCTCAAGGCACTCATACTCCACTTACTGCCCGGCTATGTTTCAACTGCACCAACAACATGGCGGAGTATGAGGCATGCATCATGGGTCTCCAAGCTGCGATCGACTTAAGGATCAAGTTTCTGAGTGTCTTCGGAGATTCCGCTCTCGTGATCAATCAGATCAAAGGAGAGTGGGATACGAAACATCCGAATCTTATTCCTTACAAAGAATGTGTGTTGACATTGATCCCCCACTTCACAGAGATCACCTTTGAACACTTTCCAAGAGAGGAGAATCAGTTGGCGGACGCGCTAGCTACGATGTCTTCTATGTTCAAGGTCAAATGGGACAATGAGGCTCCCCGGATCATCATCTGGAAACTGGACGAACCGGCATACTGTTGTGATCTTGAGACTGAGTTGGTAACTGAGAAGCCTTGGTACCAGGAGGTGAAGAGATACTTGGAAGCCCAGGAGTATCCTGAAGGTGCCTCTGTCAATGATAAAAAGTTTCTGAGAAGGTTCGCAGCGAAGTTCTTCCTTAGCAACGGCATCCTGTACAAGCGAAATCATGATTCGACCTTACTGCGTTGTGTGGATAAGAATGAAGCAGAAAGGATCATGGAAGAGCTACATGAAGGGACCTTCGGTACACATTCCAGTGGACACACTATGGCAAAGAAAATCCTCCGGGCAGGGTATTTCTGGCCCACAATGAAAGCCGACTGCTACCAACACTCTCGGACATGCCATAAGTGCCAGATATATGCAGACAAGGTGCATGTTCCTCCAGTTCCTCTAAATGTTCTGACTGCGCCTTGGTTGTTTGCAATGTGGGGCATAGATATGATCGGTGAGATTAAACCTACGGCATCCAATGGGCATCGCTTCATCCTGGTGGCGATTGATTACTTCACAAAGTGGGTCGAAGCAGCATCCTACGCTACAGTAACCAAGACTGTTGTGGCACGGTTCATTCGGCACAACCTGATCTGTCGATACGGCGTCCCTGAAAGAATTATTACAGACAACGGTACCAATCTTAATAACAAGATGATCACTGAGCTCTACGAGCAGTTTAAGATACAGCACCACAACTCTTCTCCTTACAGACCGAAGATGAATGGGGCTGTAGAGGCAGCAAATAAAAATATCAAGAAAATCATGCAGAAGATGACAGTGACCTATAAAGATTGGCACGAGATGTTACCGTTCGCTCTACATGGGTACCGTACCTCAGCCAGGACGTCAACCGGGGCAACTCCTTTCTCCTTGGTTTATGGTATGGAGGCAGTCTTACTGATTGAAGTGCAGATACCCTCTCTCCGGATAATGAAGGATGCAAATCTGAACGAAGATGATTGGATCCAGACACGACTTGATCAATTAAACCTTATTGATGAAAAGAGGCTTGCTGCTATCTGTCATGGTCAGACGTATCAGAAACGGATGATCAGGGCATTTAACAAAAAGGTCAGACCACAAGAATATCAAGTTGGGGATCTGGTAATCAAGCGAATCATCCTTCCTCAGTGATCCAAGGGGAAAATGGACCCCTACGTACGAAGGGCCATTTGTGGTTAAACATGTGTTCTCAGGAGGAGCCATGATTCTAACCAACATGGATGGTGACGACCTTCCTCACCCCGCCAATGCAGACATAGTAAAAAGATACTACGCATGAAAAAGACCCGCTAGGATGACATGCCTAGGCAAAAATTAGGGCTTCCCGGAGAACCAAAAGGGTTCGGGCAAAATGAAGGGATGAAATGAAAAAATATGTACACCCAGCAAGTCGAAAACCTGAAAAGGCGGCTTGGGCAAAAATGGGTATCCCGGTGGACTGAAAACCCGAAAGGGCGGTCCAGGCAAAAGTTAGGGATAAAGCGTAATACTATGTCTCATCGGATCATTTTGCATCCAGAATCCGGTATCTACATCAAGTTCAGACGACATCGATCAGTCAGCTTCACTTTCAGCTAGGTCATCAAGTGATGAGACGCTCGAAGATATAAAGGCGATAGCAGAGTTGGAACCCAGTGGGATCATTCATTTCACACAACTGTTTTATTTTCTCTTGTACAAACTTGTATAAACTCTTTTGTTCGGCGGCGTCCTCCTACTAGGACGTCAGCCTCTTGTACATAAAAAGCCTATTTACAGGCAATTCACAAAAATCAATACAAAAATCACTTTTTCAGCTCAAACTGTCTTTTGTTTTTTCCTTTTCTGTTTTGTTTTGCGAAGAACGTCCAAGGTTCAATTTGTGATATATGCATTGACAATAATTTGCTAACTCATGAATATTTGCATACGAAACAAAGGATTAATTACCGGTAACATTAGAAACAGGGGCAATAAAGAGTTGTCTAAGCAATCTAATTGTTCTGTCCTCCAAGGTACCAAGGTAGGTTCAACTAAAGAACATAACCAGATATCTTAATTCCCCAGAGAGTGAGCCAGCAAGTCAGTGCACTCTCCCCAAGCAAAGCTATTATCAAACTTAAGGATGTTGGGTATCCTCCCGCAGATCTCAACATTCCCCAGCAGTATATATGCATTCTTAACAAGCATCCCCGACAATCTTGGTCTAAAGATTGTTCCCCGGCGGTATATCAAACATTCAGTGGAGTTACTTCCAATACATCTCAAAACTTCCCCAGGAAAGTCCAATCTAGTTTCCCCAGGAAAGTTGGAATCCATCTCCCCAAGCAGCAAGCTTATCCCCAGTAGATTCTGGAAGCTTATCCTCGCAGAGCACGAACGCGTCCCCCGGCTTCATTCAAAAGAGTTATTTCCCTACCGGGATATAACTGGGTTATCCTCAGCCAAAAGCCACGAAAAGACTGTCCTCGGCAAAGTCTTCTTATCCCCAGCAAAATTACCATCAACATTTCAGCAAGTACCTCTCTCCCACAGAGTATTACTCCCCAGCAAGATCGTTAGAGTACTTTTCTCCCCGCAGAGTAATCTATTCGCCAAGTTTATTCCCTAACGGAGTTATCTTCTCCTACTGGTATTCTTGCAACTTTCATCCCTAGCGGAGACAAATATTCTACTCTTCAATATCAGCCCAGGATTCAACTTCCCGGTACCCGTCAAGGATTTATTTTCCTAAGACGAAAACATACATTCATAAATATCGCATTTTCATACATTATAGCATGCATATACGCATCATATCTCACAAATCTCATTTATGTTGAGAACATCATTGCTTGATTCATATCATGCCTTGCATATGACTAACCTTTACCTTTCAGGAAGAATTCAGTTAAGTTCTCAGCTATATTCAAGACCTTGACCGGTTCAGTTAAATCGACCCTAAGATTTTTCTGTTTCTTATCCAGTCAAAGGCCTTCTCTGGTTCAGTCAGATCGACCCTAAGATATCCCTGTTTCTTATCCAGTTGAAGATTTCAAGACCTAGACCGGTTCAGTTAAATCGACCCTAAGATTTTCCTGTTTCTTATCCAGTCAAAGGCCTTCTCTGGTTCAGTCAGATCGACCCTAAGATCTCCCTGTTTCTTATCTAGTTAAAGATTTCAAGACCTAGACCGGTTCAGTTAAATCGACCCTAAGATTTTTCTGTTTCTTATCCAGTCAAAGGCCTTCTCTGGTTCAGTCAGATCGACCCTAAGATCTCCCTGTTTCTTATCCAGTTGAAGATTTCAAGACCTAGACCGGTTCAGTTAAATCGACCCTAAGATTTTCCTGTTTCTTATCCAGTCAAAGGCCTTCTCGGTCCAGCTAAATCGACCCCTAACAGATTTTCCTGATAAAGACTCAGTAGAAGATATCCAAGATTCTCTCAGCGTTACTGTTGAGGTAGTAATCGTCCCCAGATTCTCTCAGCGTTATTGTTGAGGTTGAAGTCGTCCAAGATTCTCTCAGCGTTCCTGTTGAGGTAGTAATCGTCCCCAGATTCTCTCAGCGTTCCTGTTGAGGTAGTAATCATCCAAGGTTCTCTCACCGTCCCGTTGAGGTAGTAACCATCCCTGGTTCATTCACCATCTTTTGAAGCTCTAGATTCAATTCCTGTAACCATTCAGGACGCATCTATACAAAGAGTTTGAAGACCAGCTCCTGCAACAGGCTAGGTAATCATTTTCTTCTGCAGGTACGCAAGTTCTCGCTAAGGAATCTCTTACGCGATCACCTCTCAGCATGGCATCTATAAGCCCATCATCCTATCCATCAATCTCCAAATGGCATCGATAAGCCCATTCCTACCATCACACTGCCAACATGTGAGCGCAAATTTCTGGGCACTCTAGTGTCCAATCATCTTCCACCTTTGGATTACGAAAGGCACGTCAGCCAATCTGCATCCTCAGGTCTAAGAAGATTGAACAGGGGCAACTGTTGTACCCCAAAATTTTCCCTCCTGTATTCTTCAAGATTTGCAAAGAACATGCTTCAAAATCTCCCCAAGGGTTGCACAGTTCAAGGGCCTCCTAACAGTCAAAAATTAGGGTTTTGGTTCTGGAAAAGAAATTGAAGTTTTCAAGGGTCCAATCAAGTCCCACATGCTTACAAACATGGTCAAGCATATTCATGCCAAGTTTCAAGACTTACAGCACAAAATTGCACAGTCAAAAACCCTAATTGCCCTACAGTCAACTGCAGGGGCAAAATGGTCATTTGACAGTCAAAAGTTCAAATTTTTGGTCAACATCTCATTTTGAAGCCACAAACATCATTTGATCAATGCTTGATCATGATTCTCAAAGCTTGGCTCAAAAAGTCTCAAGATGCAAAAGTTTCCATATTTGGACAGTTGAAAAAGTCAACTGTAACTTGACCAAGGCATAACTTCCACATGTTTTATCAGAAAAATTCCATCCAAAGCTCATTTTGAAGAGAAAGACATTTCCTACAACTCCTCTTCACACTTCAAGTCCAAGAAATGCTCTCACAAAAAGTTATCAATTTCAACATTATAGGTCATTTTCAAAAGTCAACAAAAAGGGACTTTAAGTCAAAGACCATAACTTGAGATTGGTAAATCAAAATGACATGGGACCAAAGTAATTGGTTAGAGGACTTCAAGACCTTTCCAAAATGTCCAAGAAAATGATCAAAGCTTAAAAATTGAGCAAGATATGCCTTGTGGAAGTTGGAAAATTTTTGGGAATTTTGAAAAGTCAACTTTGCTTCAAATGCCTTAAAATTGCTAATGGGCCACATTTTCTTCCAAGATTCATCATCCAAAGCATATGCACGACCATTGGGCCCAAAGGGGATTTATTTCATCATTTTTATTTATTTATTTGAATTTTTAATTATTATTAATTCATTTAATAAAATAAAATATGACAAAAATACTAAATAAAGTTTTCAAATCTTTTTGTGCAGAATAAACTCTCCTTAAAGGCTCAAGATTCGTGCATAACCAAAATTGGAAGGTTTTGCCATGATTGACATCAAAATCACATGGAAAAAGATTTGAAAAATATGCATGAAAATCAAATATTCATTCCATCAATGCAAAAGGTTTTGGACATATTTTTCAACCCTAATCCATCACTCATATAAGACTGATCAAAACCTAATGCCTGAGGACCTAAAAGCTGCGCCACACTTCATAAACAACTTTGCACTTTTTCAAGAAAATTCAAAAACTGAAAACTCGATTCTAAGGCGTTTCAAGGCAAAATAACTGTCCCATTGCATTCCTGAGGCTTCAAGGAACGTGTCTGGATCAAAATCATTGTCCCTAACGCAGGAAATTGGTAGAACGACCGTGTCCGGTTCATGATTTTTTCCATATTCATGTATCATGATTCACGTATTATTTTCAATTTTTAATGTTTGATTTGTATTCAGTTAATCATTCTAAAGCTAACCATATATTTTAATTGAGTTTTCGTGCATCATATGAGAATCCACCATTGGAGCGTTTTAGGGTTGCAGAGGTTCAAATTTGGGGTTTCTCTGTTATGGAAAAATTGAGACATGAGACTTGTACCATGAGAACGAGAAGCTTCACACGAATCCAACTACCCTATCGCGCCTAATTTCTGATCAAATATGGCTTATTCGCTATTTTTCCATGTACCATGTAGTGGGGGTTTAAAACCCCCACAATCTTGTTTTATATTTTCAGGCCAAAAGCAAACCAACGAAGAAGAAGGCCTGCTGTCTCAACGCCATTGGTCTATTCAAGTTTAGCGCGCTTTTTTTTTAATTAATAGCATCAACGTTTGTTTTTTTTATTTATCTTCCATTATAATGACAAAGAAAGCGTTTGGCACAAGTGGTGGATGTGCTGTCCTCTAAACACTGGGACCTGGGTTCGATTCCCAGGTCCCCTCACTCTTTTAATATATTTTTGCTTCTATGTGATTCTATGCAGATTCAATCCAAAGGCCTACCATACAACCTTAGATCCAAGCGCGCCACATGTCTCAGAGATCCAACCAAGGGCCCTGATCTGAAGAGTATCATATGCATAAGTCAACCAGGCCACACGCCAGCGTGAAAAGTCAACAAGGCCAAGGGTCTATTGGGCCTAATTGCTGGGACAAAACCTCCAAACTGGGGCCAGCACCCCCAAGGGTTTGCAATTCTTTTCTTTTTTTCTATTTTCCATTATTTGTGTTAATTCAATTATTTCTTTTTTAATTCTTCAAATTAATATTTTTCACAAAACATAAAAAATATAAAATAAAAAAATCAGAAAGTCACAAAATAAAATATATTTTATTTAAATATTATTTTGTAAATAAATGTTATTAGTTAATTTAGTTTTTAAATTCTAGGATTAATTTTAACATTTTCTTAATAAACTTAAAAAATTTGTAGAATTAGGTTTTAATTACCTTTATCTTTTTTTTTTCCTTTTCATCACTAATTATTAATTATTATTTTTTGTAAATAAAATTGTATTAATTAATTAGGTTAATTCTAGGTTTAACTTTAACATGTTTTTTTTAATAAATTAAAAATAGTTAGAATTAGGTTTAAATTCCATTAATTCTTATTAAAAATCCATAAATACAGAAAACTCCAAAAAATCTTTTCTTTTTTTATTTTAATTTAATTAATTTGTTAATCATAATTTAATTTCATTAAAAAGGGTCCAACGCCCTCGCTTTCGATTATTAGTTCGTTTCGCGCATTTATTTCCTTTCTTATAATTTTCATGTAATTCTCCCGAAGCCATGTAAATCAGACATTTATATTTCTCGCACTTTATTTCTTTATTCAAATCGGGTCCTGGATTAAATTTGGCGATGTGGTCCCGCGCCTTTGTAATAGCGTAGAACTTTTAAATTCCGCAACTTTTAAACTGTTAATTAAATTGCATGAAAGAATGAATGTCAAAATAAAAGCAACGCGTAGATCACCCACGACATGAACAAGATAAATGCAAATGAACATGACACACAAATCACACACCACCCCTAGGGTACGCCTCACTGTTGCCTTGCCCCTCGAAAGGTGATCGTCGAGTAGAGGATGTTTTAGTAAGTCCTCATGATCCGGGAACCTGGCATGAGGGTAGCTTCTAAGGTGTCTTCCTATTGCTCTGGTGATCACCACGTCCCGAACCCTCGAATTGACCCGAACACCTCCAACGGTGGTGCTACCTACCTCTCAATGGTGGGATGGCACTACTTTAAGGACATTTACACAGACGAATTCCTTAGGGTAGGTAGACGACTCTAGATATTTGCTCTAATTTTAAAACAAATCAAAAATACTTTTCACACCGACACCTTTTCAAAAAGCTTTCGAAAGAAACTTTTCAAACACTCTTGAGGACCGATACAAGAGTCGAACTGAAATTTTCAAAGAAACTTTTTTTAAACCCACAGTTGAAAAGCAAACAAACCTTTTGAAAACACAAGTGAGCAAGTATCTAAGAGCCCATGGATAACCATGGATAGAAAGGGTGCTAACACCTTCCCTTTCTATAATCTACCTCCCGAACCGAGAGCAATCTCTATAAGGAATTTTTCTGTGCTTTTGTCCTTTCCATTTGGAGAAAATAAAAGACGGTGGCGACTCTTGCTTCCGCGACATTTCGCGAAACCAGCGTTAAACAGTCAGTTCCAGATCCACCGATCACAGATGTCTATAACGTACAAGTTGCTCAAATAAAGAGACTGCCGCTTGCCGTATTCCAGAAAAATAATAACGTACAAGTTGCTCAAATAAAGAGACTGCCGCTTGCCGTTTTCCAAAAAAATAATAACGTACAAGTTGCTCGTGAAGAGCTGCCGCTTGTCGTTTTCCAAAAATAATAACGCACAAGTTGCTCGTGAAGAGCTGCCGCTTGTCGTTTTCCAAAAATAATAACGCACAAGTTGCTCGTGAAGAGCTGCCGCTTGTCGTTTTCCAACGATGTCTATAACGTACAAGTTGCTCATGAAGAGACCGCCGCTTGCCGTTTTCCAAAAATAACTCAGAAGGAAATTATGATGATACTGGCAGAGAATAAGATCCTCGTCAAAGAGAATCATGAATCCATCCTTCCCGAGGAGATCACATACTTAAATGTGCAAAATAAATGCACCTTTCGTCTAGGTCGCGACTTCACTGGGGAAAATCAAGAGATAGCCTATGCAAGAGACAACAACTTCATCCAGGAATAAACTAGAGAGAAGACAGTCAACAAGACTCCACCCAATGAGAAAGTAATTTGATTGGGGATTCATCCTATCCAGAAATGGACAAGGTAAGCTAAATCAAAAATCATCCATGAGGATTAGCTCAGTTGGGGAATTTAGAAAGGAAGCACATTTTCTGCCTAAGCTATCCTTCTACTTGGAAAGAACGTGTACATTGTATTAGAACGAAGTAAAACTACCCAAAATCAACGGCAAATGTGAATATGCATACTGATATAAGTGTAAATGAATAAATGAATGTTATGCTGACAAAACGAACATATGGAATATCTTGAAGACGATAAGATGTCACGACAAGATAGATACTCGGCCAATCTTAAAAAAAGACGGAAGATAACTGGAACTGGAACCACAAAGCAACGCCAAAGCGTAACACGCCACAAGGTTCAAGTCTTCTGAGGAGAAAAGTATTCAAATCCAATCTTCTAATACCAATAGACCACTGGCATGAGACAAAGCGTACCACACTTCAGAAATCGCCCAAATAAAGGTAACCAAACAATGCTTAACTGGAAAAGCTGGGGAGTCAACAAACTTAGTAACACGAGAAACACAAGTTTACACAACCAACACCTCATGACGATTTTGAAATAAAACATGTTCATCATGCAAGGATAAATTACCGTATTGTTTTGCATTTCATGGTTTGACCATCCTTGGAACAACTGTTAATATTCTTTTCATCATTCACGACACATTTTTTAAAATAAGAATACTTTAAATAACTTTGTTTCAAATATTTCCATAAAAATTAAAATTTTGCCCACAAAAGGTAAATGCTCAAATTTCATTAATAAGATGGTAGTTCGCTAAAACGCGACTCCAACGGTTTACAAAAGTTTGGGAAATAGTACATGAAAGAAAGGGTTACACAAAAACAATGATCACTATTCTCCCTAACAACTTCGAATTCCGAAATGTGCTCATATACCAAGACTGGTCTGACCAAAAGCTTGCCTAAGCCGCTCCTTCGGGTTTTCAACTCAGCAAACTGTCAACTCAAATCTAAGTGAAATACTTCTTGACTGCATCGGCGTTCATGGGACGCGGGAGCTCGTCACCGTCCATATTTGTGAGAATCAAGGCACCTCCAGAGAAAACTTTCTTAACGACATACGGTCCTTCATAATTCGCAGCCCACTTGCCCCTAGAATCAGGTTGGAAAGATAATATCTTCTTGAGCACAAGGTCACCTTCTCTGAACTCGCGTGGTCGAACCTTCTTATCAAAAGCCTTCTTCATTCTCTGCTGATATAATTGACCGTGACACAAAGCTGTCAATCTCTTCTCTTCAATTAAATTCAACTGATCATATCTACTTTGACACCATTTAGCCTCGGAAAGTTTAGCTTCTATCAACACTCTCATAGACGGAATCTCGACCTCCACAGAGAGTACTGCTTCCATACCATAAACCAGGGAAAATGGGGTTGCACCTGTTGAAGTTCGAACTGAAGTACGGTATCCATGCAGAGCAAACGGAAGAATTTCATGCCAATCTTTATAAGTTACCACCATCTTCTGGACAATCTTTTTGATGTTCTTGTTAGCAGCCTCGACAACCCCATTCATCTTCGATCTGTAAGGAGAAGAATTATGATGTTCGATCTTGAACTCTTCACAAAGCTCTCTCATCATCTTGTTATTCAAATTCGAACCATTATCAGTGATGATCTTGCTCGGGATGCCGTATCGACAAATGATCTGATTCTTGATAAATCTGACAACCACCTGTCTGGTTACATTAGCATAAGATGCCGCTTCCACCCATTTAGTAAAATAATCGATCGCTACCAAGATGAAACGATGACCATTTGAATCTTTGGGTTCAATCATTCTAATCATATCAATGCCCCACATAGAGAAAGGCCAAGGTGAAGAGATAACGTTTAGGAGGGTCGGTGGCACATGCATCTTGTCCGCATAAATCTGGCATTTATGACATTTCTTCACATATTTGCAGCAATCAGATTCCATTGTCATCCAATAGTAACCAGCTATCAACATCTTTTTAGCCATCGCATGTCCGTTGGCATGAGTGCCAAAGGATCCTTCATGTACTTCTTGCATCAGCATGTCCGCTTCACGTCTGTCTACACATCTGAGCAAGACCATGTCGTAATTCCTCTTATACAAAACTTCTTCATTGAGGAAGAAACTGCTTGCCAATCTCCTCAATGTCTTCCTATCTTTACTGGATGCCCCAGGCGGGTACTCTTCAGTTTGAAGAACACGTTTAATGTCATAGAACCACGATTTGTCGTCGGTAACCTCTTCTACTGAGAACACATGAGCAGGTCTGTCGAGGCGCATAACCCGGATTGTAGGCACATCGTTCCAACCATTTACTTGAAACATTGAAGACAAAGTAGCTAAAGCATCAGCCATTTGATTCTCATCTCTAGGGATATGATGTAATTCCACTTTGTTGAAGAAGGTTAACAATCTTCTAGCATAGTCTCTGTAAGGGATCAAACCAGGATGACGAGTCTCCCATTCTCCTTTGATTTGATTAATTACCAATGCCGAATCTCCGTAAATATCAAGAATCTTAATCCTTAGATCCACTGCTTCTTCGAGACCCATAATACATGCCTCATATTCAGCCATGTTGTTCGTGCAGTCAAACTTCAATCTCGCCGTGAACGGGATATGAGTACCTCGGGGAGTGACGATGATTGCCCCAATTCCATTTCCGTAAGAATTTACAGCTCCGTCAAAAATCAAACCCCAATGGGATTCGGGATCAGGTCCTTCTTCGGGTAACGACTCTTCACAATCTTTAGCTTTCAAGTACATAACATCTTCATCTGGGAAATCAAACTTGATGGATTGATAATCGTCAATTGGTTGGTGAGCCAAATGGTCGGCTAAAATACTCCCTTTGATTGCTTTCTGAGTGTGATACTCAATGTCATATTCAGATAACAACATCTGCCAACGGGTTATTCTTCCAGATAAGGCGGGCTTCTCAAAGATATACTTGATTGGATCCATTTTGGAGATCAACCAAGTGGTGTGGTTAATCATATACTGGCGCAGACGACGAGCAGCCCAAGCCAAAGCACAACAGGTTTTCTCAAGCAATGAGTATCGAGACTCACAGTCTGTGAATTTCTTACTCAGATAATATACGGCATGTTCCTTTCTTCCAGTCTCATCTTGTTGACCAAGCACACATCCCATGGAATCTTCCAATATAGTCAGGTACATAATTAAAGGTCTTCCTTCCACCAGAGGAATCAAAATGGGAGGTTCAAGTAAATATTCTTTGATGCTATCAAAAGCTCTCTGACAATCTTCTGTCCACACACATCCTTGGTTCTTTCGGAGAAGCTTGAAAATCGGCCCACAAGTAGCAGTCATATGAGATATAAATCTAGAAATATAGTTCAGTCTCCCAAGGAATCCTCTTACTTTTTTTTCCGTCTTGGGTGCAGGCATTTCCCGAATAGCTTTGACTTTATCAGGATCTACCTCAATACCTTTCTGACTGACAATGAAACCCAGAAGTCTTCCAGAATGAACACCAAAAGTGCACTTGTTGGGATTCAGACGGAGTTTATACTTTCTCAAACGCTGGAATAACTTCAATAAATATTCCAAATGATCTTCTTCAGTTTGTGATTTGGCAATCATATCATCTACATACACTTCTATCTCTTTATGCATCATGTCATGGAATAAAGCAATCATGGCTCTTTGGTATGTTGCACCAGCATTCCTCAAACCAAACGGCATAACCCGATAACAAAATGTTCCCCATGGTGTAATGAAAGCTGTCTTCTCCATATCTTCTGGTGCCATCTTGATTTGATTGTAACCAGAGAAACCATCCATGAAAGAAAAGACTTTGAACTTTGCGGTACTGTCGACCAATATGTCAATGTGCGGTAATGGGAAGTCATCCTTTGGGCTAGCTCTATTCAGATCTCTATAGTCTACACACATTCGAACTTTGCCATCTTTCTTAGCAACAGGGACTATATTGGCTAACCACTGAGGATAAACCGATGTAACAAGGAAACCTGCATTAATCTGCTTTTGAACTTCTTCTTTGATCTTGTCAGCCATATCGGGATGAGTCCTTCTCAACTTCTGCTTAATCGGCGGACATTCAGGTCTCAACGGTAAACGATGCTCCACAATATTGTTGTCCAAACCTGGCATATCTTGGTAGGACCAAGCAAACACATCAACATACTCTTTGAGAAGCTCCAACATTTTCTCTTTGACCTCTGGGATAAGCAATGCTCCGACTTTGACTTCCTTTTTATCTTCTTCATCACCCAAATTGATCAACTCTACAGGTTCTTCAAACAGTTGAATAATCTTTTCATCATGCTCAAGCAAACGGGAAATTTCATCAGGAATCTCTTCACTATCCTCTTCTTCGGCTCTGAACACAGGGAATTCAAAGTTGGGAGAGGGCATAGGATCATTGTTTTCAATGGTTAAGTCATGGATTAATCTGCACATATGATTATGCTTTATTTTAGAAATTGATTAATATGAATGTTGTATAAATGAAACAAAATATTATTATATTTTCCTATTACTACCAATTAATTTTCATTACTATTTCCCAGAAAAAATGAAAAATAAAACAGTAGTGGACAAAATAACATTTTTATTCATGAAGGGAAATACTTGCAACGAAGAGCCCAGACATCTCTCTTTTGCCTTGGGCAGAGCAAAAGGATTTATTTTCATCATAGCCCGACACAAATACTTTTCGCCTTGGGCAGAGCGGAAATTTTTTTTCTTAAAATAAAACAAAACATTACTCAGAAATGTGCATCACAACAGGAACATCAACAGCAATCCAGTTCTGGCAAGCCACTCCATGCGTCACAAAATCGGGTAAATCCTCTTCAGAATCGTCTCCTATTATAGCATCAACCTCAGGAGGAGTCGGATGGATAAAACCTACGCTTCGGAAAACCTCTTGAATCGGACGAGTAACTACTTCCTGCTTGACTCTTGTAGACACGGGATGAAAACCGAGACCTTCTCCAGACTTGTTCTCGGGTAAAGTCAACACCTGGCTCCAACCTTCAGCCAAACCACTTTCAACCACTCGTCGCGCATCCTCAAAAGAAGAAATAGATGTCCCTTGCTTCTTCACTTCATTATTAGCAACAGATAGAGCTTGGAATTGGGTTCCAACATCCTCATCAGCATCAATAAAAGAGAAAGATGACAAATGGCTTACCACCATAGCCTGCTCTCCACCAATCATTACCAGCTTTCCATGCCTTACAAACTTCAATCTCTGATGGAGCGTGGAAGTGACTGCCCCTGCATCATGGATCCATGGACGACCCAATAGAAAACTGTAGGCGGCACGAATATCCATTACTTGAAAGGTGATCTGAAAATTATGAGGACCAATTACCATAGGAATATCCACTTCACCAATGACAGTCTTCCTAGAACCATCAAACGCTTTGACAATTACTCCACTAGGTCTCATGGGAGCACCTTGATATGAGAGTCGAGATAATGTAGTTTTGGGCATTACATTTAACGACGAACCTGTATCTACCAACACACTTGATAAAGTATCGTTTCCACAACTTATTGAGATATGCAAAGCCATATTATGGTTCCTTCCCTCCTCCGGGAGCTCTTCATCACTGAAACCCAGATTGTTACACGAAGTAATATTTCCCACAATTCCATCAAATTGGTCAACTGTCACATCATGATCCACGAATTCCTGGTCCAAGACCTTCATCAAAGCTTCTCTATGGGCACCAGAATCTCTCAGTAAAGCAAGCAAAGAAATCTTGGAAGGAGTTTGCAAAAGTTGGTCCACAATCTTATATTCACTTCTCTTGATAAGCTTCAGAATATCATCATCCTCGGGATGAGGGATAGGTTCATTGGATCGGCCTATCTCAACCTTTGGTTCAACATTTCTCGCTGGAATTTCTGCCGGTACGGGCCTCCTGACTTGAACTTCTGGTCTCTTCAAAGGTACTGCTGCAAAGACACGTCCGCTTCTCGTAACTCTACTCACATCAGCGATGTTGACAAAAGACGGTATATGGTTGTATAGGGACTTCTACCCCATTCTCAATCATTGTGGCATTATACTTATACGGTATAGCTTGGTCTGAGTTGTAAGGCACAGGACCAGGTGGGTAAATGGTCAAAGGAGCAACAGGTGCAGTCTGACTGTCGTAAACGATCTCTACTGATTCAGGCAAATTGAATTGTGGTATTATAACATTCACTTCATCCTCCGGATCTCTGTCATACGTAATAGTGATAACCCTCTGGTCTAACAACTTTTGAATATCCTCCTTCACAATAGGGCAATCAACCTCCCTTGAACAAAATTCACAAACATCATAATCATGCTGATGCCTAACAAAGGCAAGTCTTCTTAAACTCTGATGTAACCTGATCAACGACTCTCTTATGTGTTCAACTTGAAAAACTCGAAACTTTCCCGGACAACCTTCCACCATATTCACTGAAGCTGCCCCATGTCGAGGCAAAGGATTATCTCTAACATTTGGGTTAACATCCTTGAAAGACAAGATACCATTCTTAATCAACCTCTGCACGTCCGCTTTTAGAGCAAAATAATTTTCAAGGTTGTGCCCCGGCGACCCTTGATGATATTCACAAAACTGATCCGCCTTGTACCACGGAGAAGTACTATTTGGTGCGACAGGAGGAGGCTTCGTTGTTATGAGGTTCTTTCTGATAAGAGCAGGTAACAATTCAGTATAAGTCATAGGAATGGCATCGAACTGCGGTTTTCTAGGTGAACGATTCTGGTTGTTGAATGGATAAGCCTGTTGTCGAGGCTGCTGCTGAAATGGCCGTTGTTGAGTTGGTGGGGTTTGATGAGCTGGGGTCATCAAAGCTGGGCGGACAGCCGGAGTGACTGCCGCAACATGTGAGTAACCTCTCCTCGGTCTCCCTGGGAACAATGCGCTGACATCCTGTTCTTTTCTTTTTGGGAAAACACTTCCAAACTTCTTAGTACTGCTAGACGGACTTCCTTCTTTAACCAAACGCCCTTCACGAATCCCTTCCTCCAACCGCATGCCCATGCTTACCATTTCGGTGAAGTCACTGGGTGCGCTGGCAATCATTCTTTCATAGTAAAAGGAACCTAAAGTCTTCAAGAATATCTTCGTCATCTCTTTCTCCTCAAGAGGAGGATAGATTTGAGCAGCAATTTCACGCCACCTCTTGGCGTATTCCTTAAAAGATTCTCTGTCTCTCTACAACATCGCCCAGAGTTGATCCCTGTCCGACGCCATGTCAACGTTGTACTTATACTGGTGAACAAAGGCTTCGCTAAGATCGTTGAAGTTGCGGATCCGGATATTGTCTAGACCCATATACCACTTTAGAGCAGCACCCGTCAAACTGTCTTGAAAATAATGAATCAACAAGTCATGATCATCGGAATACGTAGACATCTTTCTCACGTACATAGTCAAATGACTTCGAGGACACGAATCACCCTTATATCTCTCAAAGTCTGGCACTTTGAATTTTGCTGGAATCTTGACATTCGGAACTAAACAAAGGTCATGAGTGTTCTTTCCAAACAAATCCTTCCCCTTTAACGCTCTGAGCTCCTTCTGCATTTCTTGGAATTGATCTTGAAGTTCTTCCATTCTATCAAAAAGACCCACACTTTCAGCAGGCTCGGCAGGATAAGTAGGTTCATTCAAGTATGGCACGGAGTGAACCACAGGAGCGACAGTTGTCATTACCGGTTGCGGGAAAGGTGTTACAGACGGGATTACCGGCGGCATGGCAGTTGTCTCTGGTTGAGGAAGAGACAAAGTAGGTTGAAACAAAGGCTGTACGACAGGCTGATACCCCTCTGGCACAAAGTTGTAAGGCATTCCCCACGGAAAACCTTTCGGCATCTGATGTTGAAGCGGAGAGCTGATTTGAGTCACAGACGTTGGAACGGTGACAATCTCGGAAACCACAGTAGTTGAAGTCTGAATCTCAGCAGCCGTAGTCGATGGCTGATTCTGAACAGCCACCAAACTTTCCACTAGCGCAGTTAACTTTTCCATACCGACACGAAGGGTAGCGACCTCCTCACGAAGCTCATGGTTTTCCTGTTCCAGATCTTCCATCTTCTTCTGTCGATTGGCTCGAGTATCGTATCGATGAGACAGCTTGACAATCTATCGGAGTGGAAAAAGAAACAAGGATAAGACTCTAGAAAACATGTGAAGTGGAATGTTGGATGATGCATGATGTGTGATGCAAATGATAATTCATTTTAATAGTTTTTCAAGGAACTTCGATAATTTTGCACACAGCAATGGTAAAGGAATTTGGAACAACAAAAACTCATTTCATTAATCAAAAGCGGTAAATTACAACTTACAACTTTGGAACAACAAAACAATAAATTACACTTTGGGATAACAACCCAATAATAAAAGCAGTAAACTACAACTTTGGAACATGAAGCCCATAATAAAAGCAGTAAATTACAACTTTGGAACATGAAGCCCATAATAAAAGCAGTAAATTACAACTTCGGAACATGAAGCCCTTTTACAGAGTTTTACAAAATGACATCAGCAAAATAAAACTAAGAACTAAAGATCACTCAGAATCATCAGATGAAGGACCAAATGCCAACTGTAACTGGAGCTTCCTGATCTTCTCTTCATAAAAGTCTTCCATCTCTTTCTTCTCAGCTACCAGTCGATCAACGATTTCCTTTTGCGGATTAGGAACGAGAGCAACGCTTACCGAACCTTCCTTCTTTCTCTTCCTTTCACTAGCATACTTCTTCAGTAAAGCATCCTTTTGACGAAGCTTCTCATCATGATCAATGAACCAACCGTCTTGAATAAATAGCAAATCCTCCTTTTCCTTTAGTTGTCGAGCCAGGACCCGATTCTCATATTCAGACATATTATACTTTTCTCTCCAAGCATCTCTCTCGGACTTCATCCTAGCCAGATTTCCTTGTTATTCTCCCATATTCTCGATAGGGATATCAACAGATGATGATGCAACGGTAGGGAATAAAGGTTTCTCAGGTTTATAGGGCATCTTGAGAGCACAAGCCCTAGCGCGGACCCATTGTAGGTAAGGCTCCAACAAAACGGCACCCTTATGTCCTAACATATCTCTCCCTTTCCTATGGATGTGGCACCAAGCTCCTTCGATCTCCCTCTTAGCTGCCTGCTGATCTTGTCCTTCCTGTAGAAAGAAACCACTCACATGGATGTTGTTTGGCTTGTCCCTCATCGGGTACCCAAACTGACGGCGCGCGAGAACAGGGTTATAATTAATTCCACCTTTCGTACCAAGAAGAGGCACGTTAGGAAAAGCACCATAGCTATCGATGATCTTCACGTCATAGTAAACTCGATTATACCAATCAATGTCGAAATGAGTGAGAGCCATAATTTTTGGCGCCCATCGCGGCTCTTTCTCGAGATCCCAGAAAACATCAGACCTAGGTAGATGAGAAACATACCACTGATACAACAACGGTGCACAACAAATAATCATCCCTCCTTGATAAGAGTTTCGAAGATGGATGGAGTAGTAGGTATCTCCTAGCAGCGTAGGGACCGGATTTCCAATCAAGAAAATTCTGATGGCGTTAATATCCACAAATTTATCAACGTTAGGGAACAAGAATAGACCATAAGCGAGCAAAGCAAAGACGTCTTCAAAGGCAATAGTATCTTTTATCTCAGCGAAATGACGAGCTTTTCTCAACAAAAACTGTGCAGACAAACCTCGGATTCCCCCTTTTGTAGTCATGTTCTCCTCTATCTCTGACTTCTTCAAGTGGGTGATGGTCGCTATCTCGTGAGATTTGGGTTCCTCTTCCAAACCAGAAAAAGGAACACAGTCGGTGATCGGCAAACCAAGTATGTAGGAGTACTCTTCTAAGGTGGGCATCAACTGGTAATCCGGAAAGGTGAAACATCGGTACAAAGGATCGTAGAATTGGACCAACGTATTAAGGATGCCTTCCTTCATCTTGCGCTTCATGAGAGGTATAATGGACCCATACTTTTTCTGAAAATCCGTCGGGTTCTTGATCTCAGGAATTAAACTCTTCAATTCTTCAATCCCGGGCTCCTTAAAACTAAAACTTCGAGTGTTTCTCCTTCCAAATTCCATAATAATAATACCTGAGATGTCTGCAAGAATCATTCCTAAGTTCCTTGAAAAACAATTTTTTTACAAAAAATGTTGATGAATGCATGAATGAATGATAATGCAACAGTTACACACAAGTTCACAAACATGGGGTTCAAAGGTTCAACGTTTCAGCATGGAGTCGAGGGTAAAGCCCACCCCAAGGTATGTACTAACGGTTTAATCACACCTGTAAGACAAGGTTCTAAGAGTTCCCAGAGTCTACATTCCTCCTTCGGATATTACCAACGTCTTGATTACTCAATAATTAGCAATATTCTCAAGAGAAACTCATCCGAGCGTAGCATCGCGTAACAATTACTTCCGAATTACTCCGTTATAGTCTCCGCGCTACACCTAAAAGGCCAAGATGGGTTAGGGTTCTACGGTTCTCAATTTCTCTGGCTCCTAGGTCGAAAATAATAATGTCTTCCCGATTACTCGGTAAACAAATATTAAGTTCAAGAGGGCCTTCCATTGAGTGGAGGATCTCATGCCTCCTTCTTCGGGATTACTCCCTCAAAGTTAACATGACTGTACCGCCCGTCCTATTCTTAAGTGTAACTTAATCCGGGTATAGGATTCGTCCTTTGCAAAAAACCCAAACAACCCCAATATAAACACATAATCAAACAAATCAAATAATAATAAAACAGATAAAACAAACTAGGCTTAACCCACTTAGGGATGGACCAGCAAGAGGTCAATCTTTCCCCAGCAGAGTCGCCAATTCTATAGCGATAAAAAATGTAGCGGGGTAAATCGGAGATCGAATTATTGATTAATTCGTCTCACAAAAGCAAGAGTCGCCACCGCGCTTTATTATTTCCAAGGGAAAAGGGGAAAGAGCGAAATAAAACCCTAAATATGCAATGTAAATAATACTTTTAAAAGTAATGAAAATACAAGGCGTTTTTGAAAAGAGATCTATGGTTCGGGGGTTGGTTATACAGTGGGAAGGTATTAGCACCCAATGTATCTATAGTACTCTATAGGAACCTTTTGAAATATCTGTTTATTAAAATTGTTCGTTTGATTTAAAAATAAATTGTTTTGGCCGAAAAGGGATACAGACGGGTTTTTGAAGATACGACGACCTAATGTCGAAGTTTTTGCTTAAAAGGTATGAGTTTTGAAAAGATCGAATATTTGGGGAAAAATTATCCTAAGTTCTAATGAAATGAAGACATTCGCGTGATTGGACTTGAGGACATGAAGTCAACAAATTTAATCATTTTTTCCCTTAGATTTAGACGTAAACAGAATAAACGAGTAAAGATGAAATAATTAAACAGAAAATTAGATAGATAAATGATATACAACCATAACAATGATTAAATAATAAACTAAAGGATGTGAAAATGTATTTTTTTTTTGTATTTTTATTCTAATATTAAGGAAAAGAAAATGTTTTAATAATTTTCATTTTTATGCATTTTTTAATATGGACAAAGCATGAGAATTAATTAAAAGAAAATAAAATGTTTTTAATGTTTTTTAGAGTTTTTATTATTATATGTTTTTTTAATATTAATATAAGATATTATTTTAAGAATTATTAAATAACTCTAAACTAAATCAAAACTTAAAAGCTATTAATTAAACCTAATAAAAAAATACTAAAATTACTAAACTAAACCTAAAAAATAATAAAAATAGTCACATTATTAAAATGTTTTAATTAAATACATCTCTTATTTTTGATTAACTCTAATAATTAACTAAATTAATAAAGTTCTAAAAAGAACTAAAAGAGAAAAAAAAGAAAGAGGTGTATTAGAAATAAAGGGGGTAAGACATAAACTAATTACATGGGCCAAAAGGGTTCCAAGAGGCCTAATCAGGAAACAAACAGAAATAAGGGGGGTGTGCTTAAGAAATTGTTGGGCTTTAGGCAAGAAACAGGTTTAGGTCCAAGCATTTCCTAATTTGTTTTTAGGGTTAAACATTGTTTGTTTTAGTGAATTAGGGTTAAGGTTTTGCAGCAACGGCGCCGCTCGCTTGTTCATGCGTTCTTCTTCGTTCTCATCCTCTTCGCTGTGAGCTTCTGATTTCGCCCTTTGTCCATGGCCACCAGTATCCTTAACCTTCTTCTTCCCTCCAACAAAGCATTAGGGCGACAGATTCACGATACAATTTCGTTTTCTATTTCGTTAGGGTTTTTGATTACTGCATGTTATGATTTTGATTCATTTCGATTCTAACTTCGTTTTCCTCATATGATTATTTGAGGTATTTTTGAAAGAAAAAAAAAGAGAAGTGTTACCCTTGGAGACAGAGGAGGAAGGTTGGATGTGCGTAGGAGGCCAAGGGCGGAAGAAAAGGTGATGCGTTGCGAGCTTCTTTGGTATCCTGGTTTGTTTCTTTGCCCCTTTGATTTAATGATGAAAACCCTGAAAACAAACCTTATCCTCTTCCTCTTGGTAGCCTTTGTATACTTCTTTTCATTCTTCTTCTTTGATATGCTTCAGTTGACTCCTTTTACTGGCCTATGATGAATATCTGTGAGGCTTTTCCGGTTGCCTTGAACATGCTACTGTTGAAATATTTTTTGTTTTGACTAGCTTCTTTTCTTCTTCTTCTTGCCTTGCTACTGTTGCTTTCCTATATTAGCCTATGATGAACACTCTGAGGCTGTTTGCTGGGTTTGGATGTTGGTTGGATAAGTTTGTATTGTTCTAGTTTTTGGCTTTGACAAAGTTCACAGGTTTTATGGTTTAGGCCATGGTTTTGACATGGTTTAAGGCTTGATGGTGTTTATGCTGGTTTATTGGTTTTTAGGCCATAAGGTTTATGTTTGATGGTGTTTATGCTGGTTTATTGGTTTTTAGGCCATAAGGTTTATGCTTGATGGTGTTTATGCTGGTTTATTGGTTTTTAGGCCATAAGGTTTATGCTTTGTGGTTATGGTTGACTTTTTTTGCTTTGGGCGTGTATGGTTTTGATGAAGCTTTACTGGTTATAGCCTTAGAACTGGCATGGAATGGGGAGGTTTGAAACAGGTACAGGCTTGGTTTTAGGCCATATTGGTTTTACTGGTTTTATGCAGGTTATGGCCATATTGGTTTAAAGTTTGGTGATGGCTTTTTGTGGTTTAAGCTATGTGTTTGTGGTTTCGGTCAGGTTGGGCGTGTATGGCAGGTTTGATGGGTTTAGGCCATAAGGTTTTTTGTTTTGCTGGTTGTGGCCTTGATATGGTTTAGAGGTTTTATGGTTTAGGACAGTAGGTTCTTACTGGTTTTATACAGGTTGTGGCCTTGAGAATTGGTTTTGTATTTGTTTGACAATTTTTGGTTTCAAAAGCTTGAAAACAGGTTATGAACTCTGAATTTTTTAAAGAGTTTTTGTTGTGTTATAACGGTTGCTGGCTTGAGGTTTATACTACAGGTTGTATATTTTACTATATTTCTGCCTTCTCTCTGCACATTACTGTTCCATCAGTTTGTTTGTATTCTTTTACATGCTTTCTTTTTTCTTACTGGATGCTGCTGCAGTTTGTTTTGTATCCATTTCCTGCCTAAGGCCAAAACCTGTAAAACCCAACACTCTTTCTCTCTTCTATCTCTTAGTACAGATTGACATTAAAATGTGATATACTGTACTTGGTTCTGAAAAAGCAAGCTGGAAAATAATGTAAAATGGAAAGATATTGTTTGCACATTTTGATTTTAAAACTGCATACTTCCTCTTTGTCAATTGTATGGTACAGCATGGGAGCCTTTGATTTTTGGCCTCTTCCTATATTTTGGCATGTTTACGTTGCATATTGGCTTTTGTGTTGAAAATGTAACTTGGTTTACATATACTGCTGAACTATGCATATGACAATGCAGTTTTGACAAAAATGAATTTGGGCAATTTGTTTTGAATTATGCAGTTTTACTTTGAAAAATGCAATTTTGACAAAAAATGAATTTGTGCATGTTTCTAATTTGTGCATTCGTTTTTATCAATAAAAATTCATCCCTTTTTGTGAACCGGGAGAAATCCCGTGATTTGCAAAAAGGGTAAAAACTGATTCCAGCCGTTTGCTTTTAATGATGAACGCTTAAATTAATTTCCTGCTTTTAACATTCATTTCTGACTTTTTCTTTTAATTTTTTTGCAGGTAAAATCAAATGATCATTAAAGAAGCATTGGATAGAAGATGAAGATTTAGAACTTAGGAAAAAATTAGGATAGCCTTTATTTTACTTTAATCATTTTATATAATTGTCATTGTAAATACTTTGTAAATAATACAGTATTTAAATAACAATTGTAATAATTAGAATAAAATGAATAAAAACTCCAATATTTTACCAGTTAACTCTTTTCTTCTTTCCAATTGTTTATTTATCGTTTATAATTCTTTAAATTATATAATAACTGAAAATAAATTTCAATTACTTAAATTCAGAATAATAAACGATTAAATAAACATCATTGATCAATAAACTTCTCTTCATTTATTTACTTCATTATCTATAATTCTCTAAATTGTAATAACTGAAAATAAAATTTCAACTATTTAAACTTAGAATAATAAATAATTAGATAAACATTGTTGATCAATTAATAAACTCTTTTCAAATATTTATTTTATTATTTATAAATCTTTAAATTATATAATAACTGAAAATAAATTCCAATTATTTAAATTTAAGATAATAAATAATTAATAAACATTGTTGATCAATTAATAAACTTCTTTTCAGATATTTACTTTATTATTTATAATTCTTTAAATTATAGAATAACTGGAAATCAATTCCAATAATTTAAATTCAGAATAATAAATAATTAAATAAACATCATTTAGCATTGATCGATTAATAAATTTAGCGTTCAAAAAAATAAACAGCTCTCGACTTGAAAAAGTTATGAATTTAAAACTGCTTTGAAAATTGATAAGAATAGGTCAAAACCTTTGCAATGTAATGATGCAGATGGGAGATGGTATCTTAGGTCAAAATTTTGGATACAACACAATCTTCTTAAACCTGAAGAGTTAGATTTGCATGCTCGCCATTCGAGATCTGAAGGTGGAAGAGGATTGAACACTTGAGTGCCCAGAAATTTGCACTCACATGTGCACGAAGTAATATTGTTGGTTGATTGTATTGCTTGAATAGTCTTAAAGATGCCATTCGGAGAGGTGATGGAGGGGCTCCAGAGATGGGCTTATAGATTCCATTCAAAGTAATTATCGATAAGAGTGTCAGATTAGATCAACACTTAACCATATCTGAAGATTGCTTTTCCGAAAATCTCTAAAGGGAAATGCTTTTCAGAACAAAGGCTCTGAAGGAGATACTTTTCAGAATTCCGCCTCTGAAGGGGAAATGATTTTTAGAATAATCCTCTAAAGAAGATGCTTTTCAGAATAAACTTATGAAGGGAGATGCTCTCCAGAACTCGGTCTCTGGGGGGAATGCTTTTCAGGATTCCGTCTCTGAAGGGGAAATTCTTTTCAGAACGAAGCGCTGAAGGATATGCTTTTCAGAAAAAACTTCAGAAGGAAATGCTTTTCAGAACGAAGTGCTGAAGGGGAAATGCTTTTCAGAACTCCTCTAAAGGAAATGCTCGCCATAACTCGGTCTCTGGGGGGAATTATTTTGAGGATTCCGTATCTGAAGGGGAAATGCTTTTCAGAATGAAGCGCCGAAGGAGATGCTTTTCAAAATAAACTTTTGAAGAAAATGCTTTTCAGAATGAAGTGCTGAAGGAGAAATGCTTTTCTGAACTCCTCTGAAGGAAATGCTCGCCATAACTCGGCCTCTGGTGGAAATGCTTTTCATAATAAACTTCTGAAGGGAGATGCTTTTCAGAACGAAGGTCCTGAAGGAGATGCTTTTCAAAATGAAGGTCCTGAAGGAGATGCTTTTTAGAATTCAGTTTTTGAAGGGAATCGCTTGGTCATGTAGATAGTCGCCCCATCTTGCTTCAGGAATTGATCCATAACCTGTCTATAAATTACTGGTAATATCTGCCGATTTGTGAACTTAACCTGAAAAGACAAAGTTAGTTTTGTGCAATGTCATGATGTAATGCATTTTGTAATGATGCTCTCAAAATAAATGAGAATAGTGTACACGTTTTGTATGTATATGTCATGATATTTTTGAAAATGATGTATGGATGCAATGTGTTATTGGAGCATATCAGTCGCTTCGTGTAATAGTGTCTGGCTGGGGAAAACAAATCCCTGATTGTTGCTAGGGATGAAGACAGTAGTTCTTCAACTTGTTTAGAACGCCTCTACTAGGGATTTCGGCTTTATGCTTGAGGATATTCCGTTTGGGATCTTCGACTTCGGCTTCGGGATAGAAGCCTTCAAGAAGAGTTGGTCATTCATTTTTCTTTGTAAGATTTGTATTCTAACTGGAGATGAAAGAGATTAAATTCTTCTATTTTGCTATTTGATCGGGTTTCATATATGAGTATTAATTCTTCTAGGGAGGATAACATTGAGTGTCATCTGGTCCGAGAGGAGAATCTTACCGAGGAATGAAAATACTAGAGAAATAAACTCTGTTTAGGAAGTAAACCCTACAGATCGTGCCGAGGAGATAAACTCTGATGGGGATCAGTTTGTGAAAATTGTTTTGCGGGATTTTATGGTCAACTTTGAATGTCATTCCAACTCTCGAAGTCTTTCGTAAATGCTAATCTTGTTTTCATGCATATATTTGTAAACGGTAATCATATTCAAATGCATATGTTCATTTAATATAATCACTGGACACTTTTGCAAACACAACAGAGAAAGTAAAAATAGCTTTTGAATTTGAAACTAGTTGCATTGATTTGGAAAATTTGCCTATAAACAGACAGTTTTATACAAGGAGACATAAAGCCTAGTAAGAGGAAATCATCGTAAAAGAAAAGGTGTACAAAGAGAAAAAAAGAAAAACAACTACGTGGAAAAGATCCCATCAAGTCTCAACTCTGTTATTGCCCATATGTCTTCAAGCATCTCATCCCTCACTGTCAAAAGAAGTTGATTGAATTGATCTGTACCATTTAAACTTTGATGTCGGTAATCATGCTGGTTATAAGTAGATGGGTGATCCAACGAGACATAGTCGTACGCTTTTAATCCCTAACTTTTTCCTGGACCTCCCTTTTGGGTTTTTAGTCCACCGGGATATCCTTTTTTGCCCAAGCCGCCCTTTCAGGTTTTCGATGCCAGATGTACGTTCTTATATATATATATATATATATATATATATATATATATATATATATATATATATCCCTAATTTTTCCCCAAACCCTTTTGGTTCGTCGGGATGCCCTTATTTTTGCCTAAGCTAGTCAACCTAGCGGGTCTCTTTTATGCGTAGTATTTTTTAACTATGTCTGCATTTACAGGGTATGGAAAATCTTCACCATCCATGGTGGCAAGCATCATAGCACCGCCAGAAAAAATCTTCTTGATCACAAATGGCCCTTCGTATGTGGGAGTCCATTTTCCCCTGGGATCACCTTGTGGTAGGCTCATGCGCTTTATTACCAAATCACCAGCCTGGTACACCCGATGTCTGACTTTCTTGTTAAAGGCCTTGATCATGCGCTTCTGATACATCTGACCATGACAAATAGCCACAAGCCTTTTCTCATCAATCAAATTTACCTAGTCGACTCTAGTCTGAATCGATTCGTCTTCATCTAAACACGCGTCTTTCATAATCCTTAGGGAAGGAATCTGGACTTCAACAGGTAAGACAACCTTCATACCATAGATTAGAGAGAATGGGGTTGCCCCAGTTGATGTACTTATTGAAGCGCGGTAAGCATAAAGAGAAAATGGTAACATCTCATTCCAATCTTTGTATGTCACTGTCATTTTCTGCAAAATCTTCTTGATGTTCTTGTTAGTGGCTTCCGTTGCACCCTTCATCTTTGGTCGATACAAAGAAGAGTTATGGTGTTTAATCTTGAACTGTATGCAGAGCTCTGTGATCATAGTATTGTTAAGACTGGTACCATTATCCACGATGATCATTTCAGGTATGCCATATCGACAGATGAAGTTATGCTCAATGAACCGGGCCATAATATTATTGGTAACGGAGGAAAACAAGGCTGCTTCAACCTACTATTGGAAATAATCGACAGCGACCAGGATGAAACGATGCCCATTAGACGCAGTAGGCTTAATCTCTTCAATCATATCAGTTCCCGACATTGCAAATGGCCAAGGAGTAGTAAAGACATTCAAAGGAACCAGAGGCACGCGTACTTTATCACCATAAATCTAGCATTTGTGGCATGTTCTAGAATGACGATGGAAATAAGTTTCCATGGTCGACCAATAATAACCCACTCTCAGAATTTTCTTAGCCATCGCATGTCCACTGGAGTGATCACCAAAGACTCCTTTGTGCATATCTTCCATAATCTTCTTAGCTTCCTTCTTGTCTACACAACGAAGTAGAGTTGAATCGTGATTGCACTTGTAAAATATTCTGTAACTCAGAATGAACTTGGCCTAGAACCTCTGTAGAAATTTCTTATCATTAATATATGCCCCTTCAGGATACTCTTGAGTCTCGAGGTATCTTTTCACTTCGTGGTACCAAGGATTTTCCTCTACTCTATCAGTATCAACTTCGTAGCAATGCACCAGTTCATCTAGTCTCTCAATAGTAATTCGAGGAGCTTCATTGTCCCATATGTCTTTGAACATCGATGACATGGTAGACAATGCATTTACCAATTGATTCTCTTCTCGCAGAATATGTTCAAAAGTGATTTCTTTAAAGTATGGAATTAATGTTAACACATGCTCTCAATAAGGTATGAGATTCGGATGCTTCGTATCCCATTGTCCCTTAATTTGACTGATTACTAGGGTTGAATCCCCATATACATCTAAGAACTTGATTCTCATATCAATGGCAGCTTTGATACCCATGATGCACACTTCGTATTCGGCCATATTGTTGGTACAGTCGAAACATAATCTGGCGGTGAAGGGTGTATGGAAACCCTTGGGAGAGACGATCACAACACCAATTCCATTACCAAGCACATTAGAAGCTCCATCAAAAACCATAGTCCATCGTGATCCTAGTTCAGGTCCTTCATCTGGTCTAGGTTTTTCATAATCAGTAACTAGCATAATATTCTCATTCGAGAACTCAAAATTCATAGATTGATAATCATATAGAGCCAGATGAGCCAAATGATATGCCAATACACTTCCTTTAATCGCTTTCTGAGTGGTGTACTGAATATCATATTCCTTCAAGACCATTTTCTATCTTGTTATTCTTCCGGAGAGAGCGGGCTTCTCGAATATGTATTTTATTGGATCCATCTTAGAGATTAACAAAGTAGTATGAGTAAACATATACTATCTTAGTCGGCGAGAAACCCATGCCAAAGAGCAACAAGTTTTCTCGAGTAATGAGTATCTTGTTTCACAGTAGGTAAACTTTTTGCTAAGGTAGTATGTTGCATGCTCTTTTCGACCAGACTCGTCATGCTGCCCCAATACACATCTCATTGAGTTCTCTAATACTGTCAAGTACATGATCAGAGGTCTTCCTTCATCCAGTGGAATCAGAACTGGAGGTTCTTGGAGATACTCCGTGATTTTTTCAAAGGCTATCTGACAATCGTCATTCCATTTCACTACTTGATCTTTCCTTAGTAACTTGAAGATTGACTCACAAGTAGCGGTCAAATGGGAAATAAATCTGGCAATATAGTTCAATCGTCCCAGGAAACCTCCGACTTCTTTTCAGTACGGGGTGCTGGCATTTCTTGAATGGCTTTAACCTTGGCAGGATCAACTTAAATAAATTTACCACTGACGTTGAAACCTGGGAGTTTACCTGAACTTACCCCAAAGGTGAACTTGTTTGGATTCAACCTCAATTTGTACTTATTCAATCTCTCAAATAGATTGTATAGGTAGTCAAGATGTTCTTCTTCAGTTTGAGACATGGCTACCATGTCATCCATATAAACCATTTTCTTGTGATAAATCATATCATGGAACAAAGCTACCATAGCCTGTTGATATGTCGCAACGACAATCTTCAAACTGAAAGGCATTACTTTGTAACAGAAAGTGCCCCACTGTGTCACAAAAGTAGTCTTCTCCATGTCTTCGGGTGCCATCTTGATTTGATTATAACCGGAGAAACCATCCATGAAGGAGAATACTTTGTGCTGAGAAGTGTTATCAACCAGAACATCAATACGTGGAAGCGGAAAGTCATCTTTGGGGCTTGCCCAATTTATATCCCTGTAGTCTATACACATACGCACCTTACCATCTTTCTTAGGTACTGGCACCACATTTTCGACCCACTGAGGATAGAACGTAACAACCAAGAAACCTGCATTGAACTGCTTCATAACTTCAGCTTTGATATTTTCAGACATCTCACGATGCATATGACAAACCTTTTTCTTTATAGGAGGACAACCTTCCTTCACCGATAGATGGTGAACCACAATATCGGTATCGAGTCCTGGCATGTCTTCATACGACCAAGAAAAGATCTCAACATAATAACACAACATCTGGATTAGTCTCTTTTTGACACTGTCTTCTATGTTGGCACATATCTTGATTTCTTTCTTGTCTTCTTCAGTACCCAAATTCACAACCTTGAACGGTTCTTCATGTGGTCTTATGGCTCTTTCTTATTGCATTAACAACCTAGCAAGCTCTCCAGGTATTTCAAAATCTTCCTCACCTTCGTCCTCAGCTTGGTAGATCGGATTTTTGAAGTTATAACTGACAATAGAAGAATTGTTATTAATGGGATCCATGGTGGATATGGATCTTCAACTTGTTGTGTGGGTGTGTGTAAGAATACATAACTATTTTGAAAACAATAACGTAAAAGAAAGACAAAGAGCACCAAATTTGAATGCAAACATCCAATGATTTATTTAATGAAAATATGTTGATGAATAATGACAACCCTAACAGATGGACCATTGTGCCCCGGGTAAGGCACAAGGCTTAAAGTCATTGTTTAAATTACATAACCAAAACTTAAAAGCAAGAAAACAGAAAATAGCATTTACTTCTGAATGAAGAAGATTTTTATAAAGTCTTCAGTCTTCCAATTATTGAGCCCACTGTCGATAGTAGGGAAGATCAACATGTCAATGTCGCAGTCACTATCGGCGTCTTCCACAATGTTTACATGATTGTTGTGAACTCCATTACTGTTGATACAGAATAAAGGTCTCCCAGGATTGGAACGAGCATGACGGACAACCCTCTGAGCCTCAGAAGTGAAACCCAAACCAAACTTTTCGTATTTGTAAGGAATATTGGGAAGCTGACCCCAAACAGTGCAACCACCTTCTTCAACCACAACCCTAGTGTCTTTCAGAGAAACCATTTTTGATGGAGTCTTAGGAACAACAGAAGCAGCTTTATCAACCGAGGTTATCTGAGAAATAAATTCAAATATCTGGCAAGGAGTCTCGACGAATTCACCATCCACCTCAACATACTTGAAAGAATTCAAATGGCTCACCATATATTCTTTTTCGCCACAAACTGTAATGATCTTTCCCTTCATGGGATACTTCAACTTCTGGTGTAGGGTAGAAGTAACAACACCTGCCCCATGAATCGAATGGCGTCCCAGCAAACAAGAATAGGCTGGACGAATATCCATCACATAGAAAGTATATTCGAAGACCTAGGAACCCACTTTGATTGGAATATCAATCTCTTCATGCACCATTCTCTTCAAACTAACAAAAGCTCTTACCACAATATCATTGGGTTTTAGAACAATCCCTTCACAATCATGTTTGTCTAAAGAAAATTTTGGCAATACATTCAATGAGGAACCTGTGTCTACCAACACATGGGATAAGGTAGTTCCCCTGCACTCAATGGAGACATGCAGGGCCTTATTATGATTCATTCCTGCGGAAGTTAAGTCTGCGTCAGAAAATCCTAGCCCATTATCAGTCATTCGCTAGCAATATAATTTTCAAAATGATCAATAGATATTTCTTACGCTACATGAGAATATTTCAGAAATTTCACTAAAGCCTGAGCATGGGCTTCAGAGCACAACAACAGGGATAGCATAAATATTTTGGAGGGTGTCTGCTCAAACTGTTCAACAATCTTGTAGTCACTCTTTTGGATAATATTTTATATTTCCTCCATCTCTTGCTTGGAGGGGTCTTTAACATTAACTTCTTCTGGTGCCTCCGTCTGGGCAGGCTCGATCACATGTTCTTCGTCCTGAGTCTCAGTAGTAGTAGCGATACAAACTGGTGTAGTAACAACCTTCCGAGAGATCTCTAGAGAGAAAACCCTTCCACTTCTGGTAACCTTACTAGTCCCAGCAATATTGCCAACATCGGGATTCGTAACTTCAGCATTTTCCTCTTCAATAATCAATGGTTCCTACTTGACTGCATGGTAGTAGACATCAACTCCATAATTCCAAGGGATAACCTTATCAGAGGAATATGGAATTGGCCCAAGTGCAGTAATGATCAGAGGAGCAACTCTGGGTTCGGTAGTAATCTTCACAGGACTTTTATAGGTGATCCTTATAAGGGTATTGGAAATTGTAGACACGTCTTCAATATTCAGGTCTTATGGTGTACTTTCCATAAAAGGAGTCTTCTCAAAAGGAATTTTCTCAAACAGAATTACACGGTCATCCATAAAACACTGAATACCTTCTTTCAGAAAAGAATAACCATTGGATTGAGATGCACAGTAGTAGCAGTCTTCAACATAACCCAGAAATAAACTGGCTTGCAGTAGCTTCTCCTTAACAATCATCAGAGGAGTAGTCAAATCATTCATAGTAGGAACATAAGAAACATTTTCAATAGCATTAACGCCCTTGTCATGATTGGGCATAGGCGCAGTAATCACATTAGGAGTCTTAGGAGGATCAAGTTCAATTTCCTTGGCATCAATCATGTCTTGGATCTTATTCTTCAGAGCCCAACAATTGCTAGTGTTGTGCCCGAGGTTATCATAGTGATATGCACATCTTTCATTGGGATTGTAGCAGGGAGAAGAAGTGTTGGGATTCCGAGGAGGTTCTCTCAATGTAACCAACCATGCCTTCAACATGTGTTATAATTCTTATGCCAATGGCATGTTGATCTTTATGAACCGCCTCCCTGACGCCTCATACATGCGCTGATTATTCTATTGTTGTTGCACTAGCGCGGGATTAGAGATCAATACTTCCCCCACAAATTGATTGTGATTGCTCTTATTATAACCCTTCTGGCTGCATACAACATTGGATTCCCTCTTAGCGTTATAAGGCTTCTTCACAGCATTTGAAGATGTAGTCACTTGGATTTTTCCGCTTCTGATTCCATTTTCCACATGTTCCCCTGTCAAAACCAGTTCAATGAAACTAGCCAAAGAACTTCCTAGAAGATAATTATAGAAAGGACTTGTCAGTATGCTCATGAACATGTCAACCATCTTTCTATCATCCAAAGGAGGTTAAACTCTGCACGCAAGATATCTCCATTTCTACGCATACTCTTTAAAGCCTCCGTTGGAGCCCATGATTATACTCTGTAGTTGCATACGGGTTAGTGCCAAATCAGAATTATATTGGTATTGCTTATAGAAAGAAGTATCCAAATCTTCCTAGGTGTGAATATTGGTCCCTTCTAGTTGATAAAACCATTCCAACTGTGTTCCAGCCAGGCTCTCTTAAAAGAAATGAACCCACAACTTCTTGTCAGTAACATGTTCTTGGATTTTCCGAACGTAAGACATCAAATGTAGCTTTGGACAAGAAACACCATCATATTTAGCAAAGACAAGAGTTTTGAATTTAGGAGGGATGACAACTCTTGAGACAAGACCCAAATTATTAAAGTTCAAACCGGGCACTTTCTGGATCTCCATAGCTCTTAGACGCTCTTCCAATAACTTATACTTTTCATCAGCAGGGGGATACTGCTCTTCCAAGTAATCATTTTCTTCTTCATCAGGACATTTGTTAGAATCGGGATAGCTTCTTTCAGTCTTCACACTCTTACTATCTTCATCCTGTTTGTCTTCTTCATCCAATGGGATATTAAGATCTAGAGCTTGCTTGACAAGACCTCTGAACCTTCTCCCCATGTCAAGAACGCTGATTGGTTTCTTTGATTTATTCTTTTTTTGACTGGTGACAAGTACCTCCAGTTCTTTCTGACCCTTGGCTAAGTTCAGGAACATCTGTTGAAATTGGGCATTCTGAGCTTGGAGATCTTTGATTGTTTGTTCAATATCCATTTTTCTGCTGAAGTAAATAGCAAGAAGATGAGAAAACTTGTCTTGGGAGTACCTGCTATGATATAAATGACATGTAGATGTATATACAATGTTTTCAAGGATCTTATGGGATGAAAAATGGAAAAAGAATTTGGTTGCAGCTTTGTCTTGAAGAACATTGAGTTTTCATCTTCAAATGTCCTTCTATAAGAATCAAGCTCACCATATCAAGTGGGTCCTAGCCTATGACTCAAGAGAATGTATTTTGAACTTTAACGGCATCTGGTTAGAGGAAAATAAATCCTCTTGCCCCTTGCTAGCAATGTGGCTTATAATAATCCTGCACCAAAAGGTCCCTAAGATCCTTGAAATGGTTAGTAAAAATGCCATGTCAGATGATATGATGTCATGATATTACGTTTATGTTTAAACAAACAGAAAACACAAACAAATCACACAAGAGTCTTAGGTTTAAAGGCTTGAATGAGGTCCATAGGTAACTACCCTTCTCTATTGAAGTTAAGTTGGCTCAACTTGTCCTAAAATAGCAACCAGGTTCTAGGGATATCATATCACAGATCTTTCTCAAAGGTTTTATTTTAGTACAAGAATTGACTTTCAACCAAAAGATCCTGCGAGTCATATCTCATTGAGTGTAGCATGGAGTATCAACCAACCTTGGAATGCACCAAAGTCGACCATCTCACTACTTTCTAATGGCCAAGATGGGTCAATTAAGGTTCTAAAAGTCAGTTAGTGCTACTGACACCATGTGGAAGCCTAATGTTACCCTCAACTAACTCAAGGAACATTAGTACAACCCAAAGTGTCACACTAACCGTAGCCATCACTTCAACCATATCGGTCTAAGCCGTACAATTTTCATGATCTATTGCTACTTACCTAAGGCATCCCTAGATCCGGTTGTAGGATCTTACAAGCAAATAAACCCAACCAACCCTTAAATTTAAAGCAAACAAAGTAAACAGAGAAAACAGGTAAAGTGATCTAACTCTAACGTAACCCCTCTTTTTAAGTAGTCCCCAACAGAGTCGTTGATTCTATAATACGGTGGGAGAACTGACTTTTTTGGGTTTTACCCAAAATGTGCGGATAGCTAGATTCGCCACCGACGTTTCTTTTATCTAATAAGGAATAGGTGTAAAGAACAGGAAAGACCTTGATAGATTTTGAGTTCGGGGGGTAAGTTATGAAAAAGGAAGGTGTTAGCACCCTTTTCATCTGTAGTTATCTACGGGCTCTTAATTGCTAACTCACTTTTAAAAAATTTCTTTTTGTGTATGTGTATTGAAAAATATTTTGAAAAGCCAAAGTACGGCTAACTTTGTAATGGTTCTTGTATCAGTCCTCAAGAACGGATACAAAGTATTTTAGAAAATATTTTGAAAGTGTGATGTGTAAAATGTTTTTGTTTGTGAAAAATGTTATGAGCAAGCATTTAAGAGTTCCTTGCCCACTAAAGTCTTTCTTATTCTTTTCCTTATCCTTTAGAGATAGTACTATCCATACCATTAGTTGGTAGGTAGCCCTATCTATTGGATGTGAAGGGACAAGCGAAGGGTCGTCGAATGGTCATCGAAAGCAACACATAAGGATACTTTAGCATTGTATCGGAGGGTCTAGGTCATTTTTCATAGGCAACGTCGAAGGGTCATCGATGGACTATGATCTTTATTTGAAGGGACTTTGCTAAAGTATCCCTATTTCGAGGGACATGACCATGTTTCTGAAGGAAACAAAAAGAGATTACCCTAGAGGTGCAAAGTGTGAATGGTGTGTTCAGTTCAATTATTTATCTTGTATTAGGGTTATTTATCGATTGTTTTTATATCTTGCAATACATGCCTAGTTACTATCAGTATAATATGTATACAGAAAATTAAAGGTGCGGAAAGTAAATCCTAAGCTATTACAGGGCTTTGGGGGCAGATACATAAAAAATATGCGAAAAATAAAGTGCAAAATTAAACCCTAAACTATTACATCCAGTAAGCAGTTATATAATAGACAAAATGAGAAAAGACAAATCTAAACTATTACAAGAAAAAGTCGCGCGACCTATACAATTTCTCTAAGAATTTAAATGCAAAAATAAAAAATGTTTGAATGTGATTTTTTATGAAGTTAATTTGATGTTAATTAAATAGTTAAAATCCTAAGTCTAATTAAATTTAAATAATAAAAATCCTAAAGTCTAATTAATTTTAATTTTAAGAAAATATTAATTAACCTAATTAATTAGTAAATAAAAAGGTCAAAACTAATTATTGATTAAAAAAACTATACCTAATTTATTAGGGTTTTAAAAAGGAGTTAAATTAGTTCATGAATAATTAAGAAAATATTTAAGAAAAGGGAAAGAAATTAGGGTTAGAAATCAAAGAAAATAGGTTAAAAGGAAACAAAAAGGTAAAACTGCATGGGGTGGTTGTTGAACCCACGCCCTCTAACCTTCTCACTTCCTTGCTTGCCACTGAGCCAAGTGCTTGTTGGTGTCTGAAAATAGAACGTGAATAATACATTGAAAACCTGCGCGTTAGATGACAAATAACAAAAATATTTGCAGCGCGCACGGATCGAACCCACGCCCTCTACATCATATGCCTTTGTCTTGACAAGCGGTGCTACCCCCTCATCCGTTCATATATATGAAACAATTAAATATAAAATAAACAAAAACAGATGGACCGGAGAGGCGCCAGAGCCCTAGCTCCGATCGTCTTCTCTGATGAGACTTTTTTTGTACCTGCAAAAATAGAGCATGTTAGTGATCAAATAGAATCCTACCCCCCTAAATTGACCCTTGTGAATCTATTGGTGGCCTTAGTTTTGGTTGAATAATCCTGTACAGATATATCTGAACAAGATAACACAAAACAATTCAAACATGGTGATGCATGATTCTGGCATCATGGGATTCATGTGAGGGTTCAGACCTGTGCTATTACATTTCAGGAACACATTAGAATCATTAGTATGAATTAAAGCATGGTAAAAATTAAAAATCAAAATTCATGAAAATATGAAATCCGATAATGTTTGGGATGCTTGTTTCATGCACTTTTGATCATCAAGGATGACCCCAACTTACTCTGTAATGTCTCAGGAATTGATTTAGATGGTGGTTTGCTTTGAAAAGGGTTGGAAAATGATTTTCAAGTTTTCCCTAGTTTGGACAAAATTTGAGGTTTTGAGTGAGTGTCTTGAGGAAATTTTTTTCGTGTCCTTGTGTCTAAATACGTTGTGCTTATATCTAGGAAGAAATTAGGTCAACAAAAGTGGGCTTGGACCTCTTGTAAAAAAATCTTTGATTTTGTTTGGAAATAGGTTGGAATAAGACAAAGTTATGGAGATTTGATACAAAAATAGGTTCACACGGCTGACACTGAGATCTTGGGCCTCCAAAGTATTTGAAAGAAAAGCCTTTTATGGCTTATACCTCCACTTAATATTTATTTGATTTAATTTGCATTTAAATGAATAAAAATTCAAATAAAAGAAATAAAAATCATAAAAAATATGTGAATGGTTTTGGGGGTCCCCAAACATGTCATGAACACGTTTGAACTTCAAAAGTTAGGCTCATTAGTCTAAAAGCCCAAAATTGTTCAATTGAGGTTTCATGCAATTTCACAAAATTACCCAACTTGTGCAACTCGTAACTTGTGCAATTTTTGTCATATAAAGGTGATCTTTGACTTTTTGGAAAGCTCAAGATATCCTCTACAATTCTCATATTTATTATTTTTCCATTGGAAGATTTTAACTTGATGCAAATTGCTTTGACAAAAAGTGTCTTTTTGTTGACTTTTAAAATAACCTATAATATTTTGGCTAATATCTCTCAAATGAATCATTTTTGGGCCTTGAGCTTAGAGATCACTATGATGAAGCATTTGAAAGTTATGCTTGGTCAAAGTTCAGTTGACTTTTTTTTAAAGAAAACCCTAATTTAGCAACTTTTGACTTTTGATGAATCTTGAGTTTTCTTGATGAGTTATGATCAACCCTTAATTAAATGATGAATGTGACTTCAAAATATTGATGTTGACAAAAAAATATTGAAGTTTGACCTTATGTTGACCATAATTGACTTTTTGTCCAATACAGTTGATTTTCAATCATCTGAGCAATTGACTGAGCAAATTTGTGATGTAAGGCTTGAAACTTGACATGAGAATTGTTTGCAGCATATGAGGAACCATGAAACTCACTTGAGGCATTAGAAGTCCCATTTTCCTTGAGAATACCAAAACCCTAATTATAGGCCACTACTTAGGAGGAGGATTCATCTGATCATTCTTGAGTAGTCTTGAGTACTTGAGGAACTTAGGATCATGAGGAGATCTTTTGGAATGGGAGGGAAAATTTTGGGGTACAACAGTATCATCAAAATACATAGTTTTGTCATCATCAAAAAGGGGGAGATTGTAAGAACAAGATTTGGTTCTGTAATATCATCTCTGAGTTTTAATGATAACAAATGAGTATGATTGTATGAATAATTTTGTTACACTAATGTTTGTTATTGTTGAGTACTTAATAAATAGGTTCTGCTTCTGATGGATGGCGTGGCCAAGTTATTAGAAGAGAAATGATTACGTTTCTATGCCACACAAGTTCTATTGAACAGTAACAAGTTCTGTTGTTACTTATGTCCAGATGCTGAAGACTCAAGCTTCTAAAGACAACATATTATAAGGAAATCAGTCAGAAGATCTTAAGACAGAAGTTATTACTTACGTCCAGATGCGGAAGCCTCACGTTTCTAAAAGCAACATGTTCCAAGGAAACAAAGTTAGAATATCTGAAGACAAAGTTTCTACTGATGTCCAGATGTTGAAATCTTGTGTTTCTATTTATGAAGTTCTAAAGATAAGGGTTTTGAAGACCAAGTGCTGAAGACTCTAAAAGACAAAAGGTCTAAATTTTCTTAAGACTTGAAGTTCTAAATATCCCAAGGTTCGAAGAAAAGGTTCTCATAACCAAGTGTTGAAGACTCTAAAGACTCAGTTTAGAAGACTCTGAAGATTTGAAGTTCTGATGACCTGGTGTTATGTTCTCGCTTCTAAACTCATGCTTGCAGAAGTCTCTGATGTGCAGAAGGAAAGAAGATAATGTTAATGTGGTACAAATAGTAATTGGTACAATCAATGTTTCATTCCACTACCATGAAAGGACGGACGCATCGCACGATCTTGTCACATACGTTATTGTTCAAGCTGCTAATGTTTCTGGAATTCCAAGAGTATCCCTCAATGGATACATAATGTTAATAGCTATATAAAGGCCTGAATACTAAGAAATAAAGATTTCTAACTAATGAATATTAACATGTAAACGATATTCATTGCTTTCACATTATTGTTGACTGTCTTGATTTCAGTGTGTTTTTTGGGTTTATTCTTCAGGAGACAGAGGTACTGCCTCGGTTTTGTAAAGTGTACTCGGAATTAGTTCTAATTGTTGGTTTATGCATCATTGTACTTGCGTTGGTCTTTTTTAGATGTTTGCATAGAGTTGTGTTGATTTCAGACCGATATTTTGTGTGTTGCATTGTGAGATGTACATGCTGCCCAGTATTTGGTTTGCCTTTCTGTTGCTTGTTTAATCTTGATTTATGCATGATAATATGTCATTTTGAGTTGTGATGTCAATTATTGAGTTACATTTGATATTCCTCCTTATTTTCTAACTATTCTTGTGACATTGTCGATCACATAAGAGATTCCTTAGCGAGAGCTTGTATACCTATTGTTGAGGAAGATTCCGCTGGGGAAGGCTAATCTTTGTCGAGGGAAGTAGAATTTTTAGGAGCTTTGGTCGTCCGTATTCTACTGAGGAAACATCTCTGTCGAAATTTAGGAACTCGTCTGTTTATTCTACTGAGGAATCATCTCTGTCGAAATTTAGGAACTCGTCCGTAATTCAACTGGGGAATCATCTCTGTCGAGATTTAGGAACTCGTCCATAATTCAACTGAGGAAACATCTCTATCGAGATTTAGGAACTCGTCCGTAATTCAACTGAGGAAACATCTCTGCCGAGATTTAGGAACTCGTCCGTAATCCAACTGAGGAAACATCTCTGCCGAGATTTAGGAACTCGTCCGTAATTCAACTAAGGAAACATCTCTGTCAAGATTTAGGAAATCATCTGTAATTCAACTGAGGAAACATCTCTATCGAGATTTAGGAACTCGTCCATAATTCAACCGAGGAAACATCTCTGTCGAGATTTAGGAACTCGTTCGTAATTCAACTGAGGAAACATCTCTGTTGAGATTTAGGAACTCGTTTGTAATTCAACTGAGGAAGCATCTCTGTCGAGATTTAGGAACTCGTCCGTAATTCAACTGAGGAAACATCTCTGTCGAGATTTAGGAACTCGTTCATAATTCAACTGAGGAAACATCTCTGTCGAGATTTAGGAACTCGTCCGTAATTCAACTGAGGAAACATCTCTGTCGAGATTTAGGAGCTCGTCCGTAATTCAACTGAGGAAACATCTCTGTCGAGATTTAGGAACTCGTCCGTAATTCAACTGAGGAAACATCTCTGCTGAGATTTAGGAACTTGTCCGTAATTCAACTGAGGAAACATCTCTGCTAAGATTTAGGAACTTGTTCGTAATTCAACTGAGGAAACATCTCTGTCGAGATTTAGGAACTCGTCCGTAATTCAACTGAGGAAACATCTCTGTCGAGATTTAGGAACTCGTCCGTAATTCAACTGAGGAAACATCTTTGTCGAGATTTAGGAACTCGTCTGTAATTCAACTGAGGAAACATCTCTGTCAAGATTTAGGAACTCGTCCGTAATTCAACTGAGGAAACATCTCTGTCGAAATTTAGGAACTCTTCCGTAATTCAAATGAGGAAACATCTTTGCTGAGATTTAGGAACTTGTCCGTAATTCAACTGAGGAAACATCTCTGCTGAGATTTAGGAACTCGTCCGTAATTCAACTGAGGAAACATCTATGCTGAGATTTAGGAACTCGTCCGTAATTCAACTGAGGAAACATCTCTGCTGAGATTTAGGAACTCGTCCGTAATTCAACTGAGCAAACATCTCTACTGAGATTTAGGAACTCGTCCGTAATTCAACTGAGGAAACATCTATGCTGAGATTTAGGAACTCGTCCGTAATTCAACTGAGGTAAAAGCTTCATAGCTTGAATTTTGTGAGAATTTAATCGTATCCTTCCTGAAGGGTAAAGGTTAGCTGTATGTAATGCATGATATGTATCAGGCAATGATGTTCTCAAAATAAATGAGACTGTGTTGTATGATGCGTATGCATATCTTGATATATGGAAATGTGATGTTTTTAACTGGGGAAAATAAATCCTGGATTGCTGCTGGAGAAAAGAGTTAAATTCTTTGTTTCCACTGAGGATAATGAATGAAAATGATTGTTAGAATAAGCCTGCAGGAGAGGATAACTCCGCTGGGGAGTAAAATGACGAGAGGATGACTCTGCGGGGAAGAGATGCCTTGTTGAGGATTCCACTGATAAATTCAGCTGGGGATGAATTACCGTTGCTGGTGATAATGAAACCTGTCGAGGATTGAATTTCTGTTTGTAAAAGGGAATGAACTCTGCTGGAGATGGTTTGCGACTTCACTGGGAATAATCTTTTAGGCTCTACTGGAGATAATTCTCCAAACTCCACTGGGGATAATTTTCTAGTGTTGATGGTAGACAAACTCTGCTTGGGGAGAATACTGCCGATTCATTCGCGGTTGCGAGCTTCAGCTGGGGAGAATTAACACCACTATCTTTCTCTTACTCTGCGGGGAGTGAATGCTATTGGGATGCATGCTAAGGATATGACGATGGCTTTGCATCGAGATTTTTCTGCCCCTGTATCTGCGGGAGAAGGTGCCTACGGAGGCCTTGTGGATCGAGTGTTATCCCAACCTATGAGGTGCTTGGTAACTGCCGATTAGAACGATAAGTCTTCTAAGTGACGAGATGGCGGGACATAGTCGTACGCTTTAATCCCTAACTTTTACCTGGACTGTCTCTTCAGATTTTTAGTCCACCGGGATACCCTTTTTTGCCCAAGCCGCCTTTTCAGGTTTTCGACTTGCCGGGTGTACAGATTTTTTCTCTTTATCCCTAATTTTTTCCCAAACCCTTTTGGTTCGTCGGGATGCCCTTATTTTTGCCTAGGCCAGTCGACCTAGCGGGTTTTTGTTCATGCGCGGTATTTTCTGACTATGTCCATGCTCTTAGAGTGTAGGGAGTTGTTACTGTCGGTAGTGTTGTGTTGTCATACTACCAGGAGACGTTCGTTTGATCATGCAAGATTCGTTGCTGGAATTCATGTCCAATGCCCCAAGTGATTCAGATGGAGATTTGCCCCTGGCTATTTGGCATCTTTGAGATATTCTTTGAATCTTGACTTGACTGCCCCAGATGACGGACAATGATCATGCCGTGCCCCTTGTTTGGAAGTGTTTTTCCACTTGAGGTGATCCTTTTTATTGAGAGGGTTTTTTGTTCACTAGATATTCGTCGTGCGAACTTCTCTGCTGTCTGAACAAATAGTCATATGCGAACAATGTTATTTTAAGAATGCAAAGCTTATGTCAGTCTTTGAAATTTTTCAAAGTGCATTTTTTAGTAAAACAGGCAAATTTTGTAAAATGTGATGTCAACTCAGGATTTACAGCAAGTCCTACAGGAGTCAGGATACCTTTGTAACAATATGCTTTCAAACTAACCCATGCTTCAGCTAGGACTTTTAAGGGTTATAACGTGGCCTAGTTCATGGTTTAAGAAACAAAGGATAAAGGCTCAAATTTTATTCGTACCCACTCGTTCTTCGTGATGTTCTTCAATCCTAAACTCAGCTAATTGTACATTTTAGGTCCCGTTTGAGTCTTTGCTCTGATATTCTGGTGACGGTTCGGATACTGATAATTTATTTTGAACAGGAAGTCATTTTTGTTGAGAGTTTGTAGGATCTCTTTCTTTTTGATTTTATTATCCCCGTCTTTTGCCTGAACTGTTTCTTTTTGTGATTACAGTCAGCGGGATGCCCCAGTTTTCTTAAGTTTCCTTCATAGGTTTTAACTTAATGGGCTTTTATTTTTGAGATATAATGACTGCATGTCTTGACGCTTATGGGGAACCATCACCATCTTTCATCTTGGAAGGACGTCTTCGAAACCATTCATTGTGCACATGAGTTAACTGAGAAAACTACCCTTCCCCAGGTTGTGATTAAGGGTTTTAATTTGTGTGAAGAGAAAACTCCAACTTCTTTGGCTCAAAGGGGTTGACTAGGGATTATCTTCCTTATAACTCCATTGTTTAGGATTTGAAACAATGTCTGCACATCGTCAGCGGGGTCTGTTCAAAAGCATACTGTAGAGATTATGGTATCATTTTCGTCATCCTCCCTCTAAAGGCTTACAGTTTTTTTAGTCGAGAGTTGAACATCACAAAAATGAAATCATTTTGAATATAGTGAATACAAATGGATTGATTCAAAACAGACATATCCAATGCATTGATAAAGTAACAAAGTTTGACGTGAATAAATATTCGAACAATCAAAAGAAAATTACAAATTGAAAATTCTAATGAACAAAAGCCTCTCTTGTCAGAACTTGTCACTTCAAATGGTGAGCCTTGGAGGATTGACAAAAACATTCCAGTTGACCATCTTGTGTGAATTCCAATGCTCCTTTATTGATCAGGTCTTGAATTTTGTTTTTCAATGCCCAACAGTCATCAGTATCATGCCCGGGGCTGTTGGAATGATATGCACACCTTGCATCAGGATTGTAGTCTGGGGAGGATATGTTGGGATTCTGAGGAGGGTCCCTTAACGTCACCAGATTCAATCTCAACAGGTGTTGTAAAGCCTGAGACAGCGACATGTTGAGCTTGGTAAATTGCCTCTTGGGTGTATCTGGCTTACTCTGATTAACCCAATGCTTTTGGAGAGGTTGTTGTTGGACCCGTGAGGTAGTAGCAACTTGGAGAGGTCCATTATTTACCAACCCAAACCCTTGTCTTCTAGGAGGCTGATTAATGACTTGGTCCCTGGCCTCGACTGTTTACTTCATGCTGTTGTATCTGTCTTGATGAAGCTGGTTGATAATGGTTCTCAGCTCTTCTTGTGCCCGGGCTAAGCCTTCGATGAGATCCAACTGCCCTAACATTTGGGTTCTTATTGCATCTACCTTAGCTTGCAGTTGTTCCAGCCATTCATCCTTATTGTCTTCAGGACTTTTCTTAACCAGGTTCCCGACGAGGAGTGTTTTCAACTCTTCCTGTCCCTTGGATAGGTTTAGGAACATTTCCCTGAACTGAGTTTCTTGAGTATGAAGATCTTGGTTGTCTTATTGGAGAGCCATTGCTGAAATAAACAGCGAGAACATGAGAGACCTGTACTGGGAGACCTTTTACGCAATGATATGTATGATATATGTATGCAATGTTTTCAAGGATCTCGCAGAGTAAACAAGAAACTGTTAGATTTTGAATTTTGCAGCTTTGATTGAAGAAACTTTGTGTCATCAAGAGTCCTTCTTCAAGAGTCAAGCTCACCATATCGAGTGGGTCATAGCCCCTAACTCAAGTTATCGTGTTTTGATCTCCAGACGACATTGGCTAGAGGGAAATAAATCCCCTTTGCCCCTTGCTAGACGTTTGATTTACCATAACCTGCATCACAAACCCTTGAGATCCTTGAAATGGTTAAGGAAATGTTAAGGCATGATGTTATGATGTGCATGCTATGTGTTTAAGCAAAAGTACGAGGTGATGTAAACAAGTAAATCCGGCAAGAAATCCAAGTTATTGGATAAGGACTGTAAACAAAACCTGCAAGGAACTCATGTTGTCAGATAACAAAAATGTACAAGTAGTTCAAGTTTGAAAGCACACAAGTCACACAAACAGCCTTAAGTTTAGGCTTGCATGGGGTCTAGGTATTACCCTCTTTCAGTTTAGTTGGTTCAACATGTCCTAGTAATAGTAACCGGGTTCTAGAGGTTCTCAATATCACTGACCATCCTCGATCGGTCATAATTCCAGTTTAGCAACCTTTTCTTGCAACCGGAATCATCGCGAGAGTATGGTCTCAATGAGTGTAGCATACTGCTACTTTTCTATGGCCAAGTTGGTCAATTATAGGTTCTAAGGTCAGTTGATGCTTAATGACCCATTAGCAACCCCATACTCTCCTTGTTCCTCCACAAGGGATATCGGTACCAACTAATATGTCACACCAACGTAGCTACTGCCTCAACTGTATCGGTCTACGCCGTACAGTTCCCTTATAGTCTATTGCTACTTACCTAAAAGGTGTCCCCGAATCCGAGTTAGGATCTATAGTAACTCTGATACAAAGCCCACAAAGATAAAGCAAACAAATCATACAATTGAAAACAATATGATGAACTAATCTTAAGGTACACCTCACTTATATGTCCCCAGCAGAGTCGCCAGTTCTGGTGATATGGTGGCCAGAACCGGGACGTGGTTTCCCTATTGTTTAAGGAATTTATTGGTTTGCGTTTTTTGTTCGCAAATGTCGCGGTAAGCAAGAGTCACCACCGACTTTTATTTTATCCAACAAGGAAAGGAAAAAAGCACAGAAAAATTCCTTTTTCGAGATATTTCTGAGTACGGGGGGGGGGGGGGGGGGGGGGGGGGGGGGGGGGGGGGTAGATTTATAGAAAGGGAAGGTATTAGCACCCTTTCTATCCGTAGTTATCTACGGGCTCTTAGGTACTTGCTCATCATTTTCAAAATTGTTTTCTTTGTGTTTGTGCGCTTTGAAAAGTTTTTGTTTTGACTTCAATTTAACTCTTGCTTCTGTCTTCAAGAGTGTAATGAAGTGTTTTTGAAAACTTTGTTTATAATGGAGTGTAAGTGTGAAAAATTTGTTTTGATTGAGTGAGTACTTAAGAACTAATTTACCAACTCGAAAAAAGAATCGTTCTATGCTTGTTTCCTTTAGACAACGCTATCCCACTATCAGTGAGTAGGTAGCATCATCGTTGGAGTTTTGAGGGTCAATTCGAAAGGGACGTACGGTCACTAAAGCAATGTTAGGACGTCTTAGTAGTAACAATTCCGAGGCAATAATTCCGAGGCAACAATTCCGAGGCAACAATTCCGAGGCAACCATTCCGAGGCAACTTTTCCAAATCGGGACTTTGATCTTTGTTTAGACAAAAGGACGACCACTAAAGCATCCTATACTCAATGACCGTTTACCGAAGGCAACCAAGTGGGAGTGTACCCTAGGAGTGCGCATGCGCGAATGATTCAATTTAAGTTTATTTATCTTTGCACATTTAGGGTGATCTAACTGTTTTAAATTTAATCATACATTCTTGTCATGCATCCCTATTATCATACATCTAACAGTTAATAATTTGCGGAATTTAAAGTGCGGAATTTAAACTATGCTATTACAAGGCTTCGGGTATTTACATAGCCAAAAACAAACCCTTTGAAAATAAAGCGATAAACGTAAATAAACGTTCTAATTAAACTATTACAAACTGTAGGCAGTTACATCAATATGGTAAACAATAAAAATAAAGCGCGCAAGAAGAATTAAGATCGGCGATAATTTAAGGTTTTGACCCTTCTAACCTAATTAAAAGAAAAATTGTTTTTTTTGTTGTTTTTAATAAAAGAAATAAGTTTTCTAAATTAAATATGCAATTAATTAGTTAATTAAATTAATTAATAAAAATAATTACATGACCTATTTTGGTTTCTTTGGTTATTTTAGGAAAAAAATAAAATATAATTAAGTTAGTAATAAAACCTATTTATTCTAATTATTTTTAAGTTATTTACAAAAAGAAATTAAAGTTTTACCTAAAACTAAAATTTAATTAAGAAACAATCCTAAATCTATTTTTATGTGATTTTTATATTTGTTTATTGATAAAAAAAATAAAAGGGATTAAAAGAAATAAATAAAATGAATAAAACATGAAAATAAAGATGGGCCTAGTAGCAAAAGTAAACAGGGGGCGCAATCATCAGAAATCCCTAGGCCCGAATCTTCGAAAGCTTCATGCTCTAACTATGGTGTTTTTTGATTCTTGCGTGGAACCTATGATTCAACCATCCATAACTGTTCTATATAAACTCGAACAAACGTTAGCATACCATAAAATGTGATTAAAATTAGAGATTCAAAGTTTAAAGTTTTACCAAACCGGTGTTGTCAAATGGGGGCGTGCTAAGCGTGTAATGGATTACTCTTGGGCCTTGTAAGACTCTTGAGTACTTCAATAGGATGGTTTGAGGCTTGAGTCAATTGAGAGAGACCGGAACCTCGAGATATGACTTGCACCAATTCTTTGATTTCTGGAGAGCTTTTTGAAGAGCTTTTAGAGAGCTTTTTGAAGAGCTTTTTGAGAGCTTTTTAGAGAGGATTTGCGTCCCTTTCAAGCTTGTATTGCTCTATATTTATAGAGGAGAATGAGGAGACAAGAAATCATGGAAAGAATCCCCCTCATAATGTTGTGTTTTAAGACCATGATCAAGATTTGAAAAAAATGTCATATTTGATGATTTTATGCCATTTTCACATGTGGATGAACCTGGACATATTTGAAAAGTTATTGCATGAAATCAATTGACATAAACCAGCATAAAACTTTCCCAAAATAGATTCACATCAAAATTTACATTATTTCTATTATTTATTTATTTAATTCTGAATTTTAATGAATAAAATATCAAAATAAATAGCATAAATAGTAGAAAAATGTATGGGTGGGATTAGAGGTCGTGGACCATGTTAGGAATGAGTTTCAAACTTGAAAAGATAGGCCCATTTGGAAAAAATCCAAGTTTGGTCAATATTTGCTTCATGCATTTTTTCAAAAAATATCCAACTTTGACAATGCATATCTCTCTCAATTTTAACCTTATGAGGGTGTTCTTGGACTTTTTAGAAAACTTAGGACGTCCCCTAATCAACCCTTTTGGTATCATCTCATTTTGATATTCCATGCTCATGTATGAAGCTTTGACAAAAAAGGTGTTTTTGTTGACTTTCCAAAATGACCTATAATGTCCAAATTCATAACTTCTTGTGAATGCATATTTTGAACTTAGGAGATGAATATGGATTGTAGGTAATTGCATCCTATAAAAAATGTGCTTTGGATGGGTCATTTCTCATAAAGTAGTAGAAAGTTATGCTTGGTCAAAGTTGAGTTGACTTTTCCTGCAAAACCCTAATTTAGCATCTTTTGAGTCTTGATGAATTATGAGCAATCCTTGATGAATCATGATCAAACCTTGATCAAATGATGAAATATACTTCAAAATGAGGATGTTGACCAAAGATATTGAAGTTTTACTGTATGTAGGTCATAATTGACTTTTGCCCTAACATAGTCGATTTTTGGACCTTTGAGCAATTGACTGAGCAAACTTCCTCTACAAGGCTTGAAACTTGACATGGAAGGTCTTGAGAACATATTAGGACAATGTTTAGCATTTTGGGTCACTTGGACTCAAGTATCTTGATGCAACATGAAACCCTAATTTGGGGTAGACTGCCTTAGGAGAGAGCTTGTTTGGCCAACCCTTGGGCTACCTTGAGCAATTTGGAGATCTTTCTTGAAATGTTTTTAGAAATATGGGAGGGCAAATTTTGGGGTACAACATAGTGTAACTTCTCCAAGTACTTTGAAGCCTGGACCCGACCAGATAAAATTTTAAGCTCTTCGAGGTATTGAAGAACTTGGACTCAACCAAACAAGGGATTAGCTTCTTTTCCCCAATAGAGTTTGCCTCTACCCCGACAAGTTACTGTGAAGCCTGGACCCGACCAGATATCAGTTCAACTCTATCTCTTCAGACTAGTTTATTGTGAATCCTGGACCCGACCAGATAGAAATTAATTTCATCCACCTCAAAACCTATGAAGCCTGGATCCGACCAGATATCAGTTAAACTTCATCTTTTTAAGCAAGTTATTGTGAAGTCTGGACCCGACCAGATAACATTTAACTTTATTCCCTTAGAAATTCGTTGTGAAGCCTGGAATCCGACCAGATAACAACCAATACCCAGCAAGACACTATGAAGTCTGGCCTCAACAAGATAATAGTATAAATTTTCAAAAAAAAACTATGAAGCCTGGACCCGACCAGATAATAGTTACCACTTCAAGTTATTATGAAGCCTGGATCCGACCAGATAACAATTCAAGTTCAATAAATTTTCTACAAAGCCTGGAATCCGACCAGATAATAGTTAATTTATCCTCCCCCAGTAAGTTATTATGAAACCTGGAACCCGACAAGAAAGCATTTGACTTCATCATCCTCAGCAAGTTGTTGTGAAGCCTGGATCCAACCAGATAACAACTAGCATTCAAGATACAATCCATAGTGGAAGCATTCTTTTAACAAATTTGAAGATATGTACATTCTTCATCTCCAACAGCAATCCAGGATTCAGCTTCCCAAAACTCCTCAGCAGTAGTCAGGGATTTATTTTCCCGGACAAATATGCATCCCACATTCATACATCATAGCATATACAAAATGCATTTAACATGATCTTATTCATCTTGTGAACATCATGCATACATCTGCATTTTACTAACCTCTTTTCCCACAGGTAAAACATCAAGTTTTAGTATAAATATACCAGAGATCAGTGTTGATACTTCTTCCAGTGTTTACCATAATTCCTCCAAATGGAATCTATAATCCCATTCCCAATACATCTTCGAGTGCAAATTTCTGGGCACTCTAGTGTTCAATCATCTTCCACCTTCAAGTCACGAATGACGGGTCCGCCAATCTAACTCTTCAGGTTTAAGAAGACTGAACAGGGGCAGCTGTTGTACCTCAAAATTTTCCCTCTCATTTCTCAAGTAATCTCTCATAAGATTTCCATTGATTCAAGACTGCACAAGATTTGATCAGCTCAAGACACTTCCTCAAGCACTGATCACTCAAATTAGGGTTTGAGTTTGTACAAGGTAAAATGGACTTTTAATTCCCAATATGACTTTCATGGATCATTTTGTACCCTCAAGATTGCTCATGTCAAGTTTCAAGTCTTGGATCACATTTTTGCTCAGTCAATTGATCAGTTGACCTAAAATAAGCTGTATTGGGGAAAAAGTCAACGATGGTCAATTTGCAGTCAAACTTCATAATTTTTTATCCATATCAACATCATGAGCTCATATATGTAATTTGATCAAGTTTGGATCATAATTCCTCAAGAAATTTGATTAGATCATCAAAAGGGTAAAATGGTCAAGATTAGGGTTTTGACTGAGAAGGTGTAATTTTTGACTTTTGACCTAATCAATGACCTATTGATTCAAGACATGATCGCAAGTATCCAAGTACATCATTTTGACCTAATGGAATGGATTAAAACATTTCTCAAGTTCATTTGATTGATAGTTGAATTTCAGTCAACTGATGAAAAGTCAATTGTACACTGAAAAGTCAAACTTTGACCTTTTGATCAAAATCAAGTTTCAAAGATTACAAATCATCAAGACATGTCAAAATATGAAACTTTTTCATCAAGAAACCAAAAAGTCAAGATTTCATTTTGAAAAGTCAAAATTTCCAAGACTTAGAATTTTTCTAAGTGTTGAAAATTCACATTTTTTTATAACTTTATGCCAAATTTTCACCATGATGCGAGATGATTCAAAGGAAACTTCCAACATGAAAGTTATAGATCTAAATGATATATAAAACATTATAGGGCAGAACGTTTCTTAGAAATGCTTATATTTCAAGTTATGATTTTGTGAAGACATGTTCATGAAACTTGAAGACTTAGTGAAATTTTACCCTAGTTTAGGCAGGATTTTAACCTAACTTCATGGCAATTTTTCACCTAGTTCCAATTTGAATTTTCAAAAATGTCCAACATGAAGGTTGTAGGGGATGTTACAAGATTTCCAAAATGTCGAAGAAATCATTGTGATCATACTTGAGCTAAGAGAATTGAAGCCATGAAGTTAGGGTTTTATTCTTGTATTACAAGTCAATTTTGTGATGAACACGTGATCCAATCTTCAAGCATGTTGTACAAATCCTACTTTGCAGGTTTATAACTTGCATTTCACTCCATAATTAAATATCTACATAGCTGTTAGAAGCTTTAATCTAAGCATTCAATGCATTGCCCATGCTTAATACCATTTTAGGAAGAAAGGCAACATTGCCATTTTGGAAAAGTGGCTTTTTTGCACAAAGTCAATTCTTGAGCCTCTCACTTATTCCCTCTGATCACACTTCATCTACAAAGTCAGAAGAAATGTGATAAAAGTGATTTAACCACTCTACATTGTGGGTACAAACTTTGAAACTTGATTTTCTCACATTTTTTCAAAATCAAGCAATCTAGCCATAACCCTATAACTAAGAAATTTGTTGTGAAGAAGTCCTCTAACCTTTTTCATATAACTATAAAAGTCTATTGCAAGCCAATACACGATTTCAAGCATCCTCAAACTCTTCCAAACACCATTGCTGCACAGAACTGCCCAAACTTGACAGTTTTGAGCCAAAACTCCCCATCTCCATTTCCACTCGTGCGTTTTGATTCTTAATCATCCAAACACATCACATATGTCATACACAAGTGATACAAGTCCCTGTTTCAAGATTGTAACCCCTCCATCACTATCCACCATTTTCAAAACTGGAGCTTGCAACTTGACTTGAGTTGAGAGTTTCAGCCATCCTCAAAGCAAAGTATGAGTTGGGATACATTCAAGGAGGTCCAGGCAAGTTACAGAAATCATCAGGCCATATCAAAGGTAGCTCAAACTCCATACACCCGACTCCAGATGCAAGAGGTAAATTTTCAAACTTCTATCTCTTCATACAAGCATCATTTGATTCTGATTTGTGAAGATAAAATATAGATATCATTATCTTGAAACTGTACATGTCCATAGATTTCATTTATATTGATTGAGCTTAGAGAATTTTAGGTTTGAATCTCTTAAAAAAGTTATGTCAGAATTTGGTACTTTTAAAAATTCTCATTCATCTTTGATTTATAGCTTATGATATTTATATGGTTGGAATCGCATGGAAAAATAAAGCAACTTTCATGTTTGCATCTTTCATTTTTATTGAGAAATGAGGAAGTTACAGGAACCAAGACTGGAGGTTGAAGATGAAGTCATTTTCAGGACTTGACTTATGTTATGTATTTATTGTTTCACTTATGTTAATGGATGTATAGTCATCCCAGTGGTAAGGCAGCGCGCGTTTCAAGCTCAGGGCGTGCGTTCAAGCCCCATCGCTACCACTTTTCATATTTTTCACATTTGCTCTCTTTTTTGTCACAAACAAGCGCACATGGGCCTCTAAGCAGTGGGCCTTGTCTTTTTGCTAACTTCTGACCCCTCTATTACTTTTGCACACCTGACCCAATTATTTTTTATCATTTCTTTTTCTTTTTCTTATTTTATGTTATTTCATTTTTCTTTATTATTTTTTATTACTAATATTATTAATATTATTATTATTTTTATTAATTAAAAATCTAAAAATATTTTTATTTTGTTTATTTGCATATTTAAAAATACTTTTTATTTTATTTCTTTTAAAGAAAAAAGATCCAAAAAACATTTTCTTAACAAATTTAATTTGTTTTTCTTAATAAATAATAATTAGATTTAAGTTTAGTTATTTTCTTTTTCTTAATTAAAATTAACTTAGAACTTAAGTTTCTTTTAATTAATTAATTTCCATATTATTTTTATTAAACTTAAAACCTTTCACAAAAAAACCTAAAAATGCTTTTTTAACTTAATTTCCTTTCTTAATTAGTTTAGGTTTATTTTTATTTATTTTTAATTAATCAATTTTCTTAATTAGGTTAAAACTAAACCCTTATCAAAAACAAAACAAAAATCACTTCTTTTCCATTTATCTTCTTGTATATTATATTTTCAATTCTTGTACATTATTCAATATGGTTGTAATATATAATTAGGTTTAATTTTCTTGCAATTCCCATTTGTAAATTTGTATACCCCCTCCCCTAATGATGTAATAGCGTAGTGATTTTATTTTTCACGATTTATCGCTTTCATATAAATGTTAGTAATTAGGGTTTGTATGGCAAGATTAAAATCAACAATTAGTAAACCCTAATTCAAGATAAATAATGCATGTAAATCAAACACACTTGCACACTTGCACGCGCTAGGGTTAACTCCACTTTGTTGCCTTATAAAAAATGGTCATGTTATGCATGTGGGGTATCTTAGCAAAAACAATCCAAAAATACAAGATCATAGTCCCTCGATGACGCTATAAATGTTGCCTTTCAAATGATCTTAGTCCCTCAAAGAGAAATGCTAAGATATCTCACAACATTGCTATCATGACTATACGATGACCCATGCCCGTCCCTTTACATCCAAAGATAAGGCTCCTTACCAAATCAATGGTAAGATAGCAATATCAAAGGAAGGAAGAAATAAACAAAAGACTTTTGAGTAGGTATATCGTTCCTAGTTGCTTGCTCACTTTCAAAAAAAATATCCTTGCTCATTTTTCAAAACAAACATAAAATACTTTCAAAAACACTTTCCAAACTTGAAATATTTTCAAAAGTCCAACACTTTGTATACGTTCTTACGAACGATAACTATTACAAAGTTTGCCTAAACAAAGGCGCCTTTTCAAAATACTTTCAAAATCACCACAATGCATATTTTCCAAACAAAGCACATTTTCAAACAAAAGCAAGTGATCTAGAAAGAAACTAAGATCCCATAGATAACTATGGATGAAAAGGGTGCTAACACCTTCCCTTTTCATAATCTACCCCCCGAACTCAAGATAAAAATCTCAAAGGTCTTTACTGTTCTTTTCCACCTTTCCTTTTGGATAAAAGAAAAGTCGGTGGCGACTCTTGCTAACCCAATAATTGCGATCAAACACAAAACATCTCAAGTCAGTTCTCTCACCGTATTACACACACCACGTCTCTACACACTCCAGACAATCAATGTACATGGATACTAGCACAACATCTCGCACGATAATATCTCAAGCTAATCTCTCGTCTTATTCTCATTTGAGTAATTCAAATAAGAAAGTTATTATTGATAAATGCCACAAAATTCCAATTTGCAGTACCAGACACACATGAATAACCACCTATCACCAACCCCTTCACATAAACAATATCTTGCATGCCCCAAAAATTATTAAAAATTTAATTTCTTTGAGACGGTTCACCACTGACAACAATGTAGTTGTTTCCTTTGAACCTTTTGATTTTACTTATCTGTTTTTTAGACGAGGATCCCTCACATGAAATGTGATAGCAGTGGAAATCTATATCATGTCACCACTCCCTCCAGTTTTTTTGGTCTTACGTTCAGTCTCGTGCATATTCGTCTTGGTCATTATGGCGTGTCTGTTTTAAATTCCCTTCTAAAAAATAAGTTCATATATTGTGAACCTTTTAATTCTTCTATTATTTCTGACTATTGTATTTTAGGAAAACAAGTTAAATTTCCATTTTCTAATTCTCAAACTACAACTTTGATGTCATTTGATATTTTACATAGTAATTTATGAACGTCTCAAATTTTAAGTTTTGTTGGTCATAAATATTATGTAATATTTTATATGATTTTACAAATTTCTTGTGGACCTTTCTTATTAGCAAAAAATCTCAAGTATTTGAAACGTTCAAGTCACTTACAAAACTTATTCAAACACCATTTTTTCGAACTCTAAAATCTTTTAAATGTGACAATGACAATGAATATAACAATGAACTATTTTGAAAATATTGCTTTGATCATGGCCGTATGTTTTAAATATTCTTCCCTGTAAAACACATCAAAATCAGTCACCAACATAACTCTTATATCATCGAAATCCCACCTACACACATCTATGATTTTTTGGCTGTTTATGTTATCCTTTATTCTTGTCCTATAACATTCATAAGTAACAACTTCACTTTATTCTGTGTGTATTCTTGGGTTATCCGCTGAATCATAGAGGCTACAAGTGTTATGATTTGTCAAACAAAAAATTAATAATTTCGATGCATGTTATCTTTGATGAAACCCAATATTCCTTCACTGAGATACATAGATAGCCATATCGAAACGAACATCCATTTTGGTAGCTTTCGGTCAGGCACATGCTCTTTATGTTCTCTCCCGACATCATATTGCTGACATCTTCACCAAAGAGCTTCCTCGCATTTTCTTTGATGATTTTCGAACCAGTCTAAGTGTATTTGAACCTCCCGCTTCGATTGCAGAGATGTGATAGAATATAATATTTTTTAAATAATTTATCATATTCTGATAATTATATTGTACAATAATTAGATTGTTGACCAAACATTACACGTTGGTGTGTGTGTGTGTATATATATATATATATATATATATATATATATATATATATATATATATATATATATATATATATATATATATATATATATATATATATATATATATATATATATATATATATATATATATATATATATATATATATATATATATATATATATGTTAGGGTTGGTTGAAAATATACATGTTAAAGAAGTCCCACATTGCTTAATTTTGTGAATGAAGAGGGAGTCCAAGGTTATATATATAAGATACAAGTTCTTTGAAGTCCCACATTTCTAAGTTTTGTGGAGGAAGAGGGAGTTCAATGCTATATATAGGATTCAAGTTCTTCGTTATAAGATGCACCAGTCAAAATTACTTTAAGTTTGTATTTGACTTTTTTTTCTTTTCTCTTATGCTCTTGTGTGTTAGAGTGTTGTGAGATGTAGTTAAATATTCACTTTAGGAGAGTGCGAATGTATTGGGGGCCGTGGCGTGGTTGAGAGTAAATTATGTGTTGTAACAATTTTCACATAGTATTATTTTCTGGTTGTCATTTGACAATGTTCGTGGTTTTTTCTCTGATTTTGGAGTTTCTATGTTATGTTCTTGTGTTGTGATTTTGTTCCTCTTTTTTCTCTATGCTTTGTTTGATTTTTTTCCCAACGTGTTGAAGAAGTCCTACATTACTTAGTTTTGTGAATGAATGGAGACTCCAAGGCTATATATAGGATACAAGTTCTTTGAAGTCCACATTTCTTAGTTTTGTGGAGGAAGAGAGAGTCCAAGGCTATATATAGGATTCAAGTTCTTCGTTACAAGATGCACTAGTAAAAAATTCTTTAAGTTTGTATTTGACTTTTTTCATCAATTTTCTCTAGTCCAAACTGCACATCAGAACTTGTGTTTGGAGCTCAATAACTCTTTCACAACACCATCATTCTTTTCTGATGTGGAAGATCATACAAAGTTACAACCACATAACATACGAAGAACATTTATTCCCGAATCGAACCAAAAACTCTGATACCAGTTGTTGGGAAAAGTTAAATGCATACTTAAAGTGTTTTTGAATGGTGTATCTTATAACGAAGAACTTAATCCTATATATAACTTTGGACTCTCTCTTCCTCCACAAAACTAAGAAATGTGGGACTTCAAAGAACTTGTATCCTATATATTCTTTGACTCTCTATTCATTCACAAAACAAAGTAATGTGAGACTTTTTTAATATATATATTTTCAACCAACCCTGACAATCTCCACTTTTATTAAAAATAATTCCTAAGCTTTCACTGTCTTTACCAACAATCATACTTCATCGTAAAAAATACCAACATAATATATATATTTTCAACCAATCTCATTCATATATATATATATATATATATATATATATATATATATATATATATATATATATATATATATATATATGAATGAGGAAAACAAACATTTCATTGTCTTACAGGTAGATTGACCGAGATTCGACTTAAAGTTTCTCTGAAGGAAACATGAACAACCTTAAAACTACTTTTGGACTGCACAATAATATATATTGAAGACTTTCAAATCTGAAAAATAATCTAGGTTTAACCTTGACTGTGACGAAAAAGAGAACACTGTTATGATATTTCCAACCGTTAAAAAAAAACCGTAACAAATTAGTGGTGAGATGATTTAAGGAGGAGTAAATCAAACTTTAGATATCATGTTTAATTTGTGATTATGTCTAAAAGATGATACAAATATTATTATAATGAGTATTGACTTGATACAAACACTCGATATTAATTCCTATTTATAAAAATGCACATCAATTTTATTCTAAATTAGAAATAAATTATGATAATCATAATTAATATTAAATTAAATTAAAAATATCAAAACATTTTTAAATTAATAGACAAGATATTTTTCAGATATTTTATAGAGGATATCGAAATTTTGATTTGATAACGTTGGAATTGAGTAATTGCTTAGGAAGTATTAATATTTGTTGAAACTTGAGGTACGTGGGGAGTCCAATTGTGATGGTGGATCTTCTTGGAACATAAAAGAACATGATAAGGGAGAATGATTTGAATATTGAATTATTATGGAAGATAAAGAAAACCACTTTCCTGTGTAATATTAACTTAAAAATTATACTTTTAATTGGAACATAAAAGAACATGATAAGAGAAAATGATTTGAATATTGAATGAAAAGATGATAAAATAACCACTTCATTATGTAATATTAACGTGAAAATTATACTATCGGAACATAGAAGAACATGATGGAACATTTAAGAACACGATAAGAGAGAATGATTTGAATATTGAATGAATATATGATAAAGGAAGCAACATCACTCTATCATCTAATATAAATATATAAAAGTTAAAATATTTTGAAAAATCAAGAGTATCTTTTTAATAATTTTTTTTATTTAAATTTTAGAGTTATAAATAATTTATTCCATCTTTGTTTTATTGTGGTTGATTTGACAATTAATGAGGCTGGTGTATCACTCCTTTATTTTTTAAAAAAATATTTTCTATTTATTTTTTATGTTAATTAAAATCTGATTAATCCCTTTAACTTTTATTAAAAGTGGAAATAATTTTTGAAAATCAAATTAAACACATTGAGCAATAAAAAGTCCCACAATTTTCTATGTTGGACATCAATTGTCATTATAACTCATAACTATTCATTTTTTTCATTCAAATTATTCCTTCACTTTCTTTGCGTGCATGCTTCATTGCTTCCCTCTCTGTTCCTAATCTTCGTCTATTCCATCTCCTTTCCGTGCGCTTCATGTTCTATCACACGCCCTGTTTATTTTTCGATTCCTGTTTTTCTCTACTATATTTGGCTTGCCTCTGTGATTCTTATTTGTTTTCAAATGATACATCTTTATCTGGCATAGTTTCTTTTATGATGTTTTACAGTTTTGTTAACACTCTATGACTCGGCCTATTGAAGCTGTCAAGGATATCAATGACTCAAAGAATTTGTGGAAGATAGTTGTTCGGTGTAAGCATCTATGGTCAGTGACAAGTGCGTTCAACAAAGAGCACTTTAAGATGGTTTTGGTTGATTCAAAGGTATGAAAAATTGGTCATATTTGTTTGATTATCTTTACAACGAAATTTTAGTTAATATAAACGCTTTATATTTCAATTTTTTAGCGTGATATGATTCAAGTCAATGTCCCACATCATTTGGTTTTGAAGTTTAACATTGTGCTTGCTGTTGGAAGTGCTTACATTATACAGAACTTTAAAATTTCCAATAATGATTTCCCTTTTAAATTGACTACTCATGGTTACTGTAACTTCCCAATTTTTAGAATTAATTATTTAAATAAGTTATTAGAAATATTTATGAATTATTGATGAATATATGATGTTTTATTGAGTTTGATGCATGATGTAATGCTATGTTGTGGGACAATGAGAATTTAGATGAGTAAGGAGTATTTTAGTAATTTAAATAGCTAGTTAATAATTATTTAGAATTCTTTAGAATTATTATGATTATTAAAATAAAAGAATAATTGGTGTAGAGAAGATAAGAGAAATGTTGTAATTGGTAAAAGGATTAGTGAGGACAAGTTAGACAAAGCATATTAGGGGTCCATAGGTTAAATAAGGAATAAAGGAAAAAATATTTCATTTTGGTACAATCGTGAAAGAATTGAAAGAAGCGGAGAAGAAAGCTAGGGCACGAAGAACATAGAAGAATTTTCGTAGATCGCGAAGAGAAAAGATCAAAGCTAGGAATCTAAGGTAAGGGGGGAGGGGTGATTTGTCATTATAATTGATATGGGGTTTAGAGGTATGCAGGGATTTGTTGGAGTTTATGATAATTTTGATTATATGTTCCATTGTGATGAATTTATGTTGAAATTGACGAAAATACCATGTTAATTTGCCATGAGTTTGTGTATATGATGCCTATAATATTGTATGGTTGTTGTATGATGATTCTATGTTGAAAAATACGGAAATATGGACTGTATTGGTATGTAATCCCAAGAGGATTTGGGGTTGAACAGGTGCAGAATCGTAACAGGGAATTGTTGTCTGGTGCGCATCGCTGAGAGAAGGAAAGCGTCGTCGGGCGAGGCAGCGTTGTCTGGTCTTTGCCGGGCGATACAAGGGGTGAAGGAATGGGTGGAAATTGGTGCTCCTAGAAAAATGTATGGGAGGAGGAGCTTCACTCTAACCTCGCCGGATGAGCAAGAGGCGAGAGCCTCTTGCCTTTGCGCCGCCGGGCAAGCACAAGGCGAAAGGTCCAATTCGTCGGGCGAAGTAGTAGCGAGCAGGTCTGCTTGTGGAATTTTGTAAATGCCATAACTTGACTTTTTGAACTCCGTTTAAGGAGACGTTCAAAGTGTTGGATAGCTAATGCGATGAACTACATGTAGGTAGAATAAAATTAATACAAGGATGTATATTTCTAATACCTAGGCTAAGATAGACTTATATTTCCCATGAGGTAGGCTATAATAATGTATGTAGCTATGATGAATTGTGAATACTATGATGATAATATATTGTGACTATGAAGTGTTGAATGATGTTGATGATTAGTATGCTTAACGTGTATATATACCATATGAATATTGATGATGATTCGGTGAATGGTGATGCACTTGACTAGATGTGGTCGCGAATATTATGTTGACTATGCATCATGCATTCATAACATTGTTAGGACGGAAGTTCAGTGTTGTTGAGGACGAAAGTCTTGTGTTGTTGAGGATGTTAGTCCACTGTTGGCCTCAATCCCATTGTATGGATCGAGTGTGTTTGATGTTGTTCTCTGGTTCCAAGATGGAATCAATATTATGGTGGGGATCTTTGGAGGGTGATGAGTCAATTACTCATAACAAATTGGTACCATATACATGTGTCTATATTATTTGACTATATTTTATGTGGCATTGCATGATTGTTGACTAGATGACGTTGTATATGTTTTTATGACAATTGATAAAGTTTTGATGATTATTGTTGACTATTGGATGTTATGATGTTGGTTTTTGAACTATTATGTCTATTCGGTATATCTTTTGTAATGAATGTGATTAATCACTCTTTCTATTTGAATGTTGCCTCTACGTGGGTAACGCGCATGTGACCAGGAGTAGTTCGTAGAAGCTTAAAGGATAGCTTGAAATGTGTTTTTTATTTTCCGTTGATTTTAGAAGATCTTATTCTTATACGTAACATCAGGGTCGGGAACGTGTGATTTGAACCATGTGTTTCATATTGATGACATGAATTATATGTTATTTCTTTATTGAGGATGTTTTCAGTTATAACTCCCTTATGATGGGAAATGAAGATATTTTTGAAGTATTAATGAAGTTATATTTAAAACTATGATTTTCCGTTGCATAGTAAATTAATATTGTGTTATTAATATTTTGAAAGGGAATTGATTATAAATGTTGAAAAGCCCTAGTTATGGAGCAAGATAAGCATGTATGATGTTTTAGGAAGCATGTGGAACCCTTTTGGTGCTTTGTGTGATTTATTTAATTAAATTATTCATGAATATTCATTGGGTTTAGAAGGGTGTTATATTAGTGGTATCAGAGTAGGTCGATTTGTCCGGCCAGGTTGTTGAGTCTGTAGTGTGTGACGGTTGACTATCGAGATAGTTTATAACCATTTTTGTTGATTGTTATGTGAACTTGAAGAATGGAGGGAAGGAATGATGTTGTGATCGTTGTTGCTTTGCAAGTTGTTGCTCAGGCTATGTGAATCCTCCCAACACTATTGGGAATGATGACGAAGCTCGTTCATGGGGGAGGTTTTAGAGGAACAACTCGTTGATCTACAAGGGAAGCAATGATGCAGATGGTGCGCAAGTATGTCTTAAGGGGATTGAAAATATTTTCTGGGTAGTGATCTACACGGAGGATCAGAAGGTGCAATTTAGCACGCGCATTTTAGAAGAAGAAGCTGAAGACTGGTGGAACAATGCGCACCTGAGAATGGAGATTCTGGGAACGAGATTACTTGGGATGTATTCAGAAATGCTTTTATGGATAAGTACATTTTGGAAGATGTGTGTGAAAAGAAGGAGATCGAATTCCTTGAGCTAAAGCAAAGAAGTTTGACAATTGCTGAGTACGCGGCTAGGTATGAGGAACTAGTGAAATTTTGTCCACACTATAACAACCCAGCAACTTAAGTGTCGAAGTGCATTAAGTTTTAGAATAGACTACATCCATAGATCAAGCAGGGTAATGGATATCTGCAGATTCGTCAATTTTCTATGCTGGTGAGAAAATGTAGAATCTTCGGTCAAGATAGTAGAGACAAAGCTTCTTTTTATAAGAATTATAATGAAAATAAGGGAAGGAATCATGATCATGGTAAATTGTATGTTACTCCTGCTGATAAAGAGAAGCATAAAGCTTATGATGAGAAGAAGCCAAGTAGGGGAGGAGCTCCTGCTTCTATGAAATGCTACTGGTGTGGCGATTTAGGCCACCGTGTTGATGCTTGCACTAATAAGATGCTGAGATGTTACAGGTGTGGCAAGGCTGGTTATCGTGTTACTTAATGAAAGAACGAAGGTCCTACTTGTTTCAACTATGGTGAACAGGGTCACATCAATACCCAGTGTCAGAAACCAAAGAAGACTGTTGCTACTGTTGCTCAAACTAATGGCAGAGTGTTCGCTCTGAGTGGTTCAGAAGTCACCAAGAAAGACAACCTGATCAGAGGTACTTGTTTTATTAACAATGTTGTTGAGTTAATCGCTATTATTGATACTGGTGCTACTCATTCGTTTGTTTTGCTTGAATGCGCTACTATGTTGGGATTAAAATTGTATGATCTTAATGGGATAATGGTAGTAGAACTCTCTGCTAAGGGTTCCGTTACTGCTACTAATCTCGTTTGTTCGAAGTATCCTTTAACGATTTATGGTAAAAGTTTTGTGATGAATTTGTTGTGTCTATCCTTACACCAAATTGATATTATTCTTGGGATGAACTGGTTGGAGTTCAACTATGTTCATTTCAACTGTTATAATAAGACGATGATGTTCCCTAAGTTTGGCGATAACGGAGAACTCATGTTTCTGTTTTCTAAGCAAGTGGATGAACTCTTAGAAGATAAAGCTTTGATGGTTGCAATATGTGAATGCATATACTCCATCAATTTGTTTCGATGAAGACCACCATGGAATCCGTACAAAGCAATATCAAGGATGTGTAAAAGAAGCTCTTCAATATATATATATATATATATATATATATATATATATATATATATATATATATATATATATATATATATATATATATATATATATATATATATATATATATATATATATATATATATATATATATATATATATATATATATATATATATATATATATATATATATATATCAAGCTTTAAAGATCAAGTTATGAAGACTTCTCAAGTGTACAAGCTACTTTTAAATATGAAGACTTTTGAAGATTCATCACCATTATATATGTACAAGTATTAATAAGAAGTTTAAGTATGTCTAAGTGCTCATAATATGTATAACTATCATGCATACATGTTTCATGAACTTAAGCTCATTTCTGTTACATTTCCAAGCTTTCCTAAAACTAATTTTTCACTTTCAAAACAGTAGTAATCAGTTACTAGGTTGAGTAATCGGCTACAGCCCTTTTAATTGTTTCTGGAAAATTATTATCACTCAGTGGTAACCGGTTACTGCTTCTGGGTAACCAGCTACTACTTCATGTTTTTGAAAATTTTAAACATTACAAAGTCTGGGTAACCGGTTACTGCTTACCTGTAACCGGCTACCACTGATACAGTTTTGAAAAAAAAATTGTTATGATGGTTTTTGGATGGAAACTTTTGGCCATGAACCATTGCACTCTTATATGCATTTAGAGTCTTTTGAAAGGGTGCATTTCATGTATAAATATCATTTTTGTTTCTAGTGTACAATACAACACATCATTCTAAAACTTTCAATTCAATTTTTCTACAAATCTTCAAACTTAGAAAAATCTGAATTTGCATGTGCTGTACCCGAAAATTTTCCCTCCCATTTTTAAGACAAATTAATTCAAGACACATCCTCATGCTCATGAAGGTCTCAATTACTCAAGACTTATCAAAGATTGATCTGATGGACTCTCCTCCTAAGCAACCAACCTACAACTAGGGTTTTGATTATCTCAAAGGAAATAGAGTTTCTAATGCCTCAAATGAACTTCATGGTTTCTTATATGTCTCAAAGTATCCTCATGCCAAATTTTAAGCCTTACATCACAAGTTTTCTCAGTCAATTAGTCAGATGATTGAAAATCAGTTGTATTGAACAAAAAGTCAACTTTGACCAATTGAATGTCAAATCTCAAGATTTTTGGTCAACATCAAAATTTTGAAGTCACATTCATCACTTGATCAAGGTTAGATCATGATTCATCAATAAAACTCAAGATTCATCAAAATTCAAAGTTACTAAATTAGGGTTTTCTTAAGGAGAAGTGAACTGAACTTTGACCAAGTACAACTTTCACATACTTCATCATAAATTCCTCAACCAAAGCTTATTTAGAAGTAAATTCAATTCTATACAACTACGTATCTCTAAGCTCAAGGCCAAAAATGCTTCATTTGAGAGATATGAGCCAAAACTTTACAGGTCATTTTGAAAGTCAACAAAAAGACATCTTTTGTCAAAGCAATTTACCTTAAGTTAAAGACTTCAAATGAAAAAATGACCAACATGAAAGTTGTAGGAGACATCTTGAGATTTCCAAAAAGTCAAAGATCATCTTCATATGACAAAAATTGAGAGAGTTATTATTGGGGAAAGTTGAGCAATTATGAGAAAATACATGAAGTTCACTTTGAGCAAAGTTGAACTTTTGGGCTAATGGGCATAAGTCTTTAGGTTTAAACATGTTCATGACCTCATATTAGACTCCTAAATCCGTTCATGTATTTTTTTGATTTTTATATCTTTTTATTTTAATTTTTATTCAATTAAAAGTAAAATAAATCAAATAAAATACCAAATAAATGATACAAGGCGTGTGGATCTGTTTTTGAATCAAATCATAAGTCCAAAATCACATAATTATGCTGGAGAAACCGTGGGGATCATGAATATTTGATTTAGCCTAAAATAGAAGTTTTTTATGCAAAATTCAAATCAAATCTCTTCATCATGAAATACATATATTCATCTCACAAATGTTGACCTAAACATTATCCTATAAATACACAACAACTTCAGATGGAAAATAACACGCATGCTGCCTCCAAGAAGCAACCCTAAAGCTCACAAATTTTCTAAAAAATAGGGCACAATCAAACCCTTATCTCCATCCATTCTTAATTCAAGCATCACACTAGCCTCCTGAAGGTCCCAAGAATTCATATCAACCATTACTCAAGTTTGAAGCACGCCAGAACTCTCTCCCTCGACTGCACCAGTTTGGTAACCTTCTTTAATTTCAAACTTTTAAGATACGCATTGTTGAATTATTTGATGCATTCATTCATGTTCATATTGATGTTTGGAACAATTTTGACGCATTATTTGTAAGGTTTGACACAGGAATGGAGATCTACCATTGTTAGGGCACGATCTGAGTTTGCATTTGAATCTCATTATGCGCTAACCTTTTGCTTATTTTGAGCCTAGATTCGAGTTTAGGGCACAATTTTGTATAGGACAAGCCTTTTGGTTTGCTTCGAATCTTCCATTTTTGCAGGTTTGGCATTGGAGCTCGCCAGAGAATACGACCGGAGTTTGACTCCGGCGTCTCTGTGTTTTGTTTGACTTTGATAGGGCTTGCGTGGCATGAAGGCGCTTCATGATTGGTCATCACTTAAGTCGTTGTGGTCCACTTTTGACTCGTTTGAAAATTCAAAAACTAACGGTCATTTTATTATTTCTTGTTTAATTTATAATCAGTTAACGCGTAACAACTGATGGACGAGTGGTAAGTGTGATGTGTGTTAACCATAGAGGTGTGGGTTCGATCCCTCCTCTTGTCAAATAATTTTGTTTTTTAGGAGAACGTGCAAATTTATAATAGATTGACTGGTTCATATTCCATATTACAAACAACACCATGGCACAATGGTAAAGGGAATAATCATTGAAATTGATTGGTTCCTATTCTATACATTTGGTTTTTTTTCTAACTCTAATTTTCATTCCATTTTGATTAATTTAGCCATTAACCTTTAATCAACATTAACCAATTAGGTTTAGAATTGATTTTCATGTAATTAGACTTTTTAGGTCTTTTTATAAATTAAAATTAATTAGAATTAGGATTTTAATTATTATTATTAACACCTGAATTAATTTCTAAAAATACCAAAAACATTAACATTTTGATCTTAGATCTTTAAAATATTTTTCTAACACTTTCATTCATCTTTTGTTAGTTAAGTGTATAGGATCGCACTATCAATGTAATAGCGTAGATTTATTTTCTCCCATATTTTACCTATTATGTATTTGCTCCGAGGATGTAATGGCGTAGATTTACTTTTCTGCAAATTTCTATATTTATGTATCTCTCCCAAAGTCATGTAATAGTGTAGGAACTTTATATTCCGCACTTTAATTTTCTGTACATATTTAATTGCTAGTAAAATAGGGTTTGTATGGCAAGACTAAAAGAAAATCTAGAAAACCCTAATTCAAGACTAAATAACTGAAACTAATACACTTTGCACACTTCACCTCTAGGGTAACCTCTGATGTTGCCTCATAAATATTAGTTATGTCCCTCGAAATCAGGGATACTTTAGCAAAAGACACTCGATATACAATATCATCATGGTACCTTTCAAATAAAGATCATAATCCCTCGATGACCCTTCGAGTTTCCTACAAAATGATTTAGTCCCTTGATGACCCTACGAGCAAAATGATGATAGTCCCTTCGATACAATTGCTAAATTATCCTTTCATGTTGCCTTCGAAGACTATACGATTACCCTATGCATGTCCCTTCACATCCAATAGATAGGATTACCTACCAACTAATGTTAGGGATGATACTATCTCAAAAGAAGAAGGAAAAGAATAATAAAGACCATACTTAGTGGGTAGGACTCTTGAATGCTTGCTCACAAACAAAACATTTTTCACACTACACTTTCAAACAAGATATTTTCAAAAACACTTTGTATACATTCTTGAGCACCAACACAAGGATTATTACAAAGTTAGCCTTACATTTTCATTTCAAAATATTTTCAAACAAATCACACACACACAAAGCAAGTTAAAAGCGAGCTAAGCAATTAAGAGCCCGTAGATAACTATGGAAAAGGGTGCTAACACCTTCCCTTTTCATAACTTACCCCACGGACTCAAAATCTATCAAAGGTATTTCCTATTATTTTCACCTTTACTAAATATTGGATAAAAGAAAAGTCGGTGGCGACTCTTTCTAACCGCAACATTTGTGATAAAATTAAAAAATCCAGTTCTCCCACTGTATTATAACATGAAACTTTGAAACTCAACTTTCATACTCCTCATAGTTTCTTCATAAAGTGAGCACTTAAAATGATCATAAAATTTCTATTGATTTTTTCCATAGTTCTTGATAACCATAATGTTAATCAATATTTTTGAACATTGTAAAAATTCAAGAATTCATTATTATTTCGCTTTCTGTCCAGGATTTTTGGAAGCAAGTGTGTGCATTGAAGAGGATTGTTCTTCTTGCACTTAGTGTTTATATATTAAAAGTTTTAAGAGCCTTTGATCTCTTATGGGTTATATAGTAAGCATTACAATTAGTGTGAATAGGTTATACAATAATTCTAACTATAGTGAAATCTCTTTCGTGTTAGCAAGGGGACTGAAGTACCTTCGAAGTGTGAGGGAAACCAGGATATATCTGGTGTCATTTATTTTTCTTCCATTTACTGCTTTAATAATCCTAACATCATTAAATTTTTAGAATTTCCAAATCACCTAGTTCACCCCCCTCTTAGGTGCACTAATGACTTACATTTGATATCAGGGCAAGTTAAGGTAACTTGTTCCTATTTGATCCAGAATGGCTTCCACACAACCAACTTTCAAAGATGGTGGTAGTAACAACAAGCCTCAATTATTTTGTGGTGAATACTTTGACTTTTGGAAAATTTGCATGAAGGCTCATTTAGAAGCACGAGGAGAATAAATATGGGATGCTGTCCAAAATGGTCTGTTTACTCTGACATGTGTTGTCAATGGTGTTGGAACATTAAAGCCCAAAACATCATGGGATGACGATGATAAGAAAAAAATTACTTTATGAAAATAAAGCAATCAATCTCTTCAAGGTTCACTTTGCATGGATGAATTCTTTCGTGTTTCGGCATGCACAACAATAAAGGAAATTTGGGGTACTTTGATTGAAACACATGAAGGAACAGTCGAAGTCAAAAGATCAAGATTGGATACCTTAAGAGTTCGAGATATTTAGAATGCAACCCGGAGAATCTATTCTTAATATGCAGAAAATATTTGTTCATTTTATGAATCATTTAAAGGCTCTTGGTAAAACTCTCACCAATGACGAACTCAACCTAAAGGTGCTTCGATCTTTAACTAGAGAATGGAAACCGAAAGTAACGACTATTTCAGAAAAGAAGAATTTATCCAATATGTCATCTGCAACTCTATTTGGTTAACTTCAAGAGTACGAGACGTAACTTGGAAGACTTGCTAAGCATGAAAATCAAGAAAAGAAATTAAAAGGTATCGCTTTGAAGGTAGAATCCAAGGAAGTCTTTATTAAAGATAATCTGAAAGAAGATGAAAATTCCATGCTTCTTGTGAAAAGGTTAGGAAAATTCTTTGGACCTAAAAATAATTTTGGTAATTCTAACTTTGTCAAAAGGAAGAAATTTTCAAAGAACAAAGATAGAGAAGCCTACACATCAACACAAAACATCACATGTTATGAATGTGGGAAGCACTGCCATATTAAACCAGACTGTCCAAATATCTCCAATAAAAGTGACTACAAAGGAAAGAAATATTCCAAGTAAAAGAAATCCTACATTTCTTGGGAAGACACTGAATTTAGTTCATCATCCGAATCGGAAAGCAGCAAATGTGCAAACTTAGCATTAATGGCTACTCATAATTCCGAAGATGATAAAGACGAAGAGGTTAGTACAAATTTTACACTTTATGATATTGATAAACAAGGTGCCATTGATTAAATTCTAAATGAATGCAAAGTTTTATATAAAAAAGTGTCAATGCAAGAAAAGAAACTCTTATCTTCTCAAGAAAAGATTAACACTATGAACAAAGATTTTGAATGTCAAAAACAGAATTTTCTCAAAGAAAAACAAAACTTTGTATGCAAAGATTGTGAATCCTACACTTTTCAAATTGTTCAATTAAAGAGAGTTATTGAAAGATATGAGAAGGGACAAATTGATTTGGATGGATTACTTAGCCAACAAAGATACTCTAATGACAAAAGTGGACTTGGTTATTCAAGATCAAATAAATCAAGTGTCAACAAAATGATATTTGTAAATGCTAGTGATCAATCTAAAACCAAGAAAGTCAACAATGTGCAAAATGTTCATAATCATCAAAAGAAAAAGAAAAGAGTTGCTAAGAAAAAGCAAGTACCTAGATACAAAAGCAACTTTATTCCAAATTGTTTCTATTGTAGAATTTTTTGCCATACACCTAATGCTTGTTATATTAGAAATTTTAGCATGGCAAGTGGACATTATGTGTGGGTTAAGAAAGTAACTAACTATGAAGGACCCAAAGCAACTTGGGTACCTAAAAAGAAATAATTTCTTTTTTTTATAGGTATGCTTGAAATCAACTCAAAATATATGGTATCTCGATAGTGGATGTTTGAAGCATATGACAAGAGATGTTAACAAATTTTCACATCTAAATTGAAAGCCAATGGGCATGTCACCTATGGAGATAATACCAAAGGAAAAATTCTTGGAATTGGAAAAGTTGGTACATCACCTTTCACATCCATCAAAGATGTTTTTTATGTCGAAGGACTCAACCACAATCTTCTATGTATTAGCCAAATTTACGGCAAAGGTTTCAAGATCAAGTTCAACAAAGATGAATGTTTGATCATGGATGAAACCACCGATGAGATAAAACTCAAAGGTAACTGAACTAACAATACTTTTATGATTGCTTAGATGATTTATCATTGAAGGTAAAATGATTATTGGTAAACAACAATGATGTGTGGCTATGGCTCAAAAGAGATGCTCATATTCACACGGAGCACTTGAACAAAATTGTCAAACATGACTTAGTCATTGAATTGCCTAAAATAAAATTCATTAAATATAAACTAGGTGACGCTTGTCAAAAAGGAAAACAAACAAAATTAACTTTCAAACCAAAGAACGTGGTGTTTACAACAAGACCAATTCAATTATTGCATATGGATCTCTTTGGATCATCACAAACTAAAAGCTTCGGAAATAATGTATATGCACTTTTATTGTTGATGATTTTTCAAGATATACATGGACTTTGTTCTAGTGCAGAAAAGTGATGCATTCAAGGCCTTTAAAAGATATGCTAAGCAAGTCCAAAATGAAAAGTCACTAAAGTTTACATCAATCTGAAGTGATCATGGTGGAGAATTCCAGAATGCATCATTCGAAGAATTTTGTGAAGAAAACGGTATCTTCCTATAATTTTTCAGCACCTAGAACTCCTGAGCAAAGTGGCATGGTAGAAAGGAAGAATCGGTCACTCATTGAGCTTGCTCGCACAATGTTAAGCGAATCAAAATTACAAAATTACTTTTGGGCTGATGCGATAAGCACAACTTATTAGTAAGCAACCATGTGATCATCCGACCAATGTTGAAGAAAACACCATATGAGTTGTTCAAGAATCGAAAGCCGAACATTTCTCATTTTCGCATTTTTGGATGCAAGTGTTTTATTCTTAATAATGATAAGGACTACCTCAGTAAGTTCGACGAAAAATCGGATGAAGGTATATTTCTTGGATACTCTCTTTCAAGTAAAGCTTATAGAATATACAATAAAAGAACTTTAACTGTAAAAGAATCTATGCATGTTTCTTTCGATGAAACTAACCCCTCAGAAGAGGATATAGTCTCTTGTGGTGATGATGATGTTCTAGATATGCCAATAGAAGATACTACCAAGGCCAATCAAAACAACAATCAAGATTCTCTCATAGAATAAAATTATCAACAAGATCTACCTAAAGACTGGAGAGCTCATCGAGATCACCCAATTGACAATATTATCGGTGATATTAGAAAAGGAGTGTCAACAAGACTCAATCTTCAAGCTGTATGTCTACACGTGGCATTTGTATCTCAAATTGAACCTTCCAAAATAGATGAAGCTTTGGTGGACGACCATTAGATGATAGCTATGCAAGAAGAATTAAACAAATTCGAAAGAAGTCAAGTTTGGGAACTAGTACCAAGATCGAACGGAAAATATATCATTGGAACTAGATGGGTATTAAAAAACAAACTCCACGAGAATGGGATAATTGTTCGGAACAAATCAAGATTGGTTGCACAAGGATACAATCAGGAATAAGGAATTGATTTTGAAGAAATTTTCGCTCCGGTTGCAAGGTTAGAAGCAATTAGATTATTATTGGCTTACGCTTGTTCTATGAATTTTTAGCGTTTCCAAATGGATGTCAAGAGTGCATTATTGAATGGATACATCAACGAAGAAGTCTATGTCAAACAACCTCCTAGTTTTGAAGACTTCAAGAATCCTTCAAATGTATTCAATTTGAAAAAGGCACTTTATGGCTTAAAGCAAGCACCAAGGGCATGGTACGATCGACTTAGCAATTTTCTATGTGAAAAGGGCTTTGAAAAGGGACAAGTGGATAAGACACTTTTTATCAAGAAGTTCAAGAATCATACTCTACTTATTCAAGTTTATGTCGATGATATCATCTTTGGATCAACCAATAAATACTTTTGTGAAGATTTTTCAACAATAATGGAAGGAGAATTCTAATGTTCATGATGGGAAAATTGAACTACTTTCTTGGACTTCAAATTAAGCAACTTGCAACGGGCATGTTCATTCATCAATCAAAATATTCTAAAGAGTTGTTAACAAATTTGAAATGGATAATAACAAAACTATCTCCACTCCAATGGGTTCTGGAACATACGTGTGTTGTACCCCAAAATTTGCTCTCTCATTTATCAAGACTTTTCTCACAAGATTTCTTTGAATCAAGACTAGATTAGGGTTTTGTCAGCTCAAGACACCTCATCATGCACTGATGACCCAAAATTAGGGTTTAAGGTTACACAAGGATTTTTGGACTATCAATGCTTCATGTGACTTTCAAACATCATTATGGATCCCTAAGATCACTCAGGACAAGTTTCAAGCTTTGAACTATATTTTTGATCAGTCAATTGGACAGTTGACCTAAAAATCAATTGTGTTGGGGAAAAAGTCAACCATGGCCATTTTACAGTCAAACTTCATAATTTTTGATCAAATCACCAAAAGGGCAAAATGGTCAAAAATTAGGGTTTTTACTGAGAAAAGGTAATTTCTGATTTTTGACCTAGAAAATAACCAATTGAGTTAAAGCATGATTTCAAGGATTCAATTGCATCATCTTGACCTTATTACATGGCTCAAAACATTTCAATTTCATTGGATTGACAGTTGAATTTTACAGTCAACTGATCAAAAGTTAGTTGTACACTGAAAAGTCAAACTTTGACTTTTTGGTTAAAATCAAGTGCCAAGGGTCATAATTCATCAAAACATGTCAAAATATGAAGCTTGTTCATAAAGAAATCCAAGTTTGAAGATTAGGGTTTGAATTTGAAATTTTTCTTAACTTAGAAAATTTTCTAAGTATAGAAAATTTCTTATTTTTTCTCAACTTTAGGCCACTTTTTCACCATGATGCATAATGATTCAAAGAAAGTTCCCAACATGAAAGTTGTAGACCTCCATGAAATCTACAACTTTACTTCACACACTTTTCCCTAAAGATGCTTGGATATCAATATATAAATTTATGAATACATGGTCATGAACTAAATAACTTAGTGAAATTTTGTAATTTAGGAAGGTTTTGGATCCAACTTCATGGCAATTTTTCACCTAGTTCCAAGAGGTATCTCAAAATTAATTTCATATATGAGTTATAGAGCACATTGTAATATTTCTAAAATGTCCAAGAACTCCTCAAGATCATTTTTGAGTAGGGAGAATCGAAGAGTTGAAGTTGGCAATTTCTCACTTTTTGTCCAAGCCATTTCATGAAGAACAAAGTTCCAATCTGTACCTATGCTCCCTAATCCATGTTTTACAGGTCCCAAACTTGTTCCTCACTCCTTAATTTAATGCTTACTCAGTTGACAAAGCTTTGATCCATGCCCTAGAGCCATTACCCAAGTTGTAATTCCATAAATGGCATAAAGTGACCATTGCCATTTTGAAAAAGCTCAACTTTTGCCACTTTCCAATTCTTGAGCATTGCACCTGTCTACATTGCACATACCAATCTTACAGGTCTAAAGCAATTTGTACAAGTTTATACTAAGCCTAAGAAAGCAAGTACAAGCATGGCAAGCCTTGTCCCTTCACTTTACTTCAAAAGCAAGAAAGGTTGCAAAAAGGCTTGAACTGGCACATCTGTTAGAGGGTTGACATGAAACGGATTCTATACTAATATACAAACATAATACAACACAAGGGACGATTAGTAAAGCCCTGAAACACTCCCAATCTCAAAAACACCAGAAAACTGTCAAACTTGCAGTTTTTGGCATAAGCATACCAATCTCTCATTTGGCTCGTGCGTTTCCATTCTTGATCATCAAAACATCTTACCTACTTGATATCAAACCAATCCAGACCTTCATCCCTGTTCTGTAACCACTTCTCCATCATCTGCCATTTTTGTTTTCAAAGCTTGCAGGTTGACTTGGCCAAGGAGTTTCAGACACTTTCAGAGCAAGGCAAGGGTGGGAATACATTCAAGGAAGTTCAAGGAAGCTCAAGCAAGCATCAGGCTTCTATCAAACTCACTCCAGTTCCATCCATGATTGCAACTGAAGGAGGTAAAATCTCAACTTCTATCTCCTTGTACAGGCAACCATTGGCCACCATTTATGAATAAATAATGTAATCCTCATTGCAACGAAACTGTACATACCTTTATCTTGCATTTATTTTACTTGAGTTGAGAGAATTTAGAACTTGAAATTTATGAAAATATTAGGTTTAAATTTATGGCTGTTAAAATTCTTTCTGACCTTTGATTGTCAGTTCACATAACTTATATGGTTAGAATCGTGAGATCAAGTACTACAACTTTCATGTTATAAGTTTTCATTTTCATGGAAGAATGAGAGAGTTACAGGATGTCTGGCCAAGCTTGGGGAAGAAGATGAAGTACAGGGCAATGACTTGTTACATGTTATCTTATTTTTGCTTCACTTAAGACAATGGATGTATAGCCACCTCAATGGCAAAGTAGCGCGCTGGTGAGACCCATGTCCTGGGTTCGAACCTGGGCGCTACTTTTTTTGTTCCATATTTTTCCATTTTTTCCAGTTTTTTGCTTTGTGCAGGTTTGGGCCCCCATATTTGGGCCATGCTCTTTTTTGCTAACATATTATCTCTAGTTTGTTTACTACACCCCTCTGGCCCATTATTTTCCATACATTTTTATTTTAATTTACTTTTGTTTTCATTAATATTTCTTTAATGTATAAAAATCCAAAAAATATAAATTTCATAATATTGCATTTTTATTTTATTTTAGTTTATTTTTCACATAAAAATATATTTTATTTTTAATGTATATCATATAATTTTCTTAATAAACTTGTGAAATATAATTAAAATATATTTAGTTTATTTTATTTATTTCCTTTTCATCCCATACTTATACATATTTATTTTTGCATATATAAAAACTTTATATTTTTATATACAATATTATTTATTATTTTAATATAAAAAATGCATAAAAAATAATACATATGAACTTTATTTTCTTTTGAAATAGAAACTAGGGTTGAGCCTCCCTTTTAAAAAATTAATTTCTTTTCCTTACATTTTTAGGTTTAGATTAAAATCTCTTTTACATAAAAACAAAATAAAAATCTTTTCCTCACATATATATTATATTGCATATTTAAATATTGTATTATTTATTCTAATTCGTACAAATTCGATTTGGTTGTAATAATTTATTTAGGTTTACATTTTGCAAATCCCCATTCAAATTTGTATTCCCCCCTCCCATAAAATTGTTGCAATAGCTTAGTAATATTTACATTATGCAATTTATCGCTTTGTATACCATGTTTAGTAATTAGTGTTTGTATGATAAGATCAAAACAAAACAAAATAGAAAACCCTAAATACAAGATAAAATCAAAGCATGAAAATGATACACTTGCACACAAGCATCCTTAGGGTTTCTCCACTTGGTTGCCTAAAACAAAAAAGGACATATTGCGCATGCGAAGTATCTTGGAAAAACAAACAAATATAAAGATCATAGTCCCTCGATGACGCTATTCAAAAGTTACCTTACGAAATGATCTTGGTCCCTCAAAATGCTAAGATACTTTGCAAACATTGCTAATCATGGTTATACGATGACCCACGCCCGTCCCGTTTACATCCAAAGATAGGGTTGCTTACCAAATCAATGGTAAGACAACAATGTCAAAGGAATAGAAAATACATAAGAAAGACATTTGAGTAGGTAGATTGCTTCTAAGTTACTTGCTCCATTTTAAAACAACTATCCTTGCTACTTTCAAAACAAACACACACATTTCCAAACATTTTACAAACATTGAAAACATTTTTAAAAAGACAAACATCTTTGTATACATTCTTACGAACGAGAATTATTACAAAGATTGCCTAAACGAATGGACTCTTTTACAAAATACTTTCAAAACCACACCAAACACATTTTCAAACAACAAAAGCAAGTGATTTAAGCAAGTAACTAAGAGCCCATGGAAAACCATGGATGAAAAGGGTGTTAATACCTTCCCTTTTCATAATCTACCCCCCGAACTCAAGAAAACATCTCAAAGGTCTTTCCTGTGCTTTTTCACCTTTCCTTTTGGATAAAAGAAAAGTCGGTGGCGATTCTTGCTAACCTCAACATTTGCGATAAAATGGAAAACCCTCAAGTCAGTTCTCCCACTGTATCACAGAACTGGCGACTCTACTGGGGAGTTTTATAAAAGTGGGGTTACCTTAAGGTTTATATCACATTTATTTGCTTACATTTGTTTGACTTGTTTGCTTTACATTATGGTTCTTTGTTTGGGTTTGAATCCTCCACCCGGATTTGGGAAACATTATAGGTAAATAGCAATACATTGTGGAAACTGTGCGGGGTATACCGACATGGTCTAAGCAATAACTATGTTAGTGTGACATATTTGTAGGTACCGGTAGCCTTTGAGTTAATGAAAGAGAATACGGGGCCGTTGAGTGATGTCATGAAGCACTAATGAACTTCTAGAACGCTTTACATGACCAACTTGGCCTTTAGGATGTAGTGAGATGACCGGCTTTGGTGCAGTCCGAAGTTGGTAGATACACAATACTACACTCATTGAGGTTTGGTTTCTTGGGATATTTCAGTCTCCATTAAAGAGGCTTGAGCTGAAACAATGACCAAGGAAACAATCCAGTGATATTGAGCTGCTTAGAACCCGGTTACTATTATTAGGACAGGTTGAGCCAACTAAACTTTAAGAGGGTATTTACCTATAAAACCCCATGCAAGCCTAAACTAAGAACTTGTTTGATTTTCTTGTATATGCATACTTGTACATAACATCATGGACATCATGAACATCATATGCATTCACTAACCATTTCAAAGATTTTGGAGATTCATCTTTGTTCTTGTTTTGAAGGATATGGATTCACTCCACAAGAAAACTATCCAAATCAACCTTGTAAGAATTCCTCCACAACTCAAGGAGCTAGCTTCAAGGATCCCTGAGAATTCTCCATTCACCGAGAGGCATGGTCGTCTACTCAACTTGGTCACCTCCAACACAGAGGAGGATATGTTGAAGGTGATCTTCCAGTTCTTTGACCCTTTGCATCATTGCTTCACATTTCCTGACTATCAGCTTGTGCCCACTTTAGAAGAATTCTCTTAACTCTTGAGGATTCCTATTCTCAATGAACTACCTTTCAACGGTACAGAAAGAGATCCAAAGCCAGAAGATATTGCTCAAGCCCTGCACTTGCACTCATCTGATGTCACAACTCATTGGGAAACTAGAAGTGGTGTCAAAGGTTTCTTAGCAAAGTTTCTGTTTGAGAAGGCCCAAAGCTGTTGGAATTCCCTAGACTTGCAAGCTTTTGAAGAGATTGTGGCTCTTCTTATCTATTGGATGGTCTTGTTCCCCAATCCTGACCAACTCATAGATGTAAGTGCCGTCAAAATCTTCATGTCACACAATCTGGTGCCTACATTGCTAGGGGATATCCTACACTCTTTTCACACTCGTACAATGAGGAAAAGAGGTGTCCTTATATGTTGAACTCCTCTCCTGGAAAGATGGTTTATTTCTCATCTTCCCCTATCAGTCTTAAAGAATGAGCAAGGATTAAGGTGGTCACAAAGGTTAATGACGCTCAAACATTCAGATATTCATTGGTGCTCTCGATCCAAAGAGAATGTTATCATTGTTAACCGTTGTGGGGAATTCCCTAATATCCATCTACTTGGTATTAGGGGAGGCATCACCTACAACCCATGCTTATCTCTAAGACAATTTGGGTTTTCCCAAAGGGATGGCCCGCATGAGATGCTGATTCAAGGCTTGGTATTCGACTACGACAACGACGATCAAGGTCTTCGCCAGAGATTTATCCGAGCTTGGAGGATGCTAAACAAGGTGGATAGTAAGACTTTAGGACACAAGAATTCCATCCCTCTTGAGCCTTACCTCAAGTGGGAACGAACCCGCGCTCAAAGTTTTATGATGCCTTATCCTTCCATTCTCCCAATGATTATTGAGCCTGTTAAGGAAGGAGAAGTTCCATACATTATCTTACATCCTGACATGCCCACATCTCTTGAAGACCTACAAAGGGATTGGATACAACTCAAAGGAGAGCGAGATACTTTCGAAGCCCAATTCTACACAAGTGAGAAGAAGGTTTTGGAACTCACTAGGCTACTTCAAGAGGAGCAGACTCTAAATTCCTACATAGCACCAAAGAGGATGCTCACTACTTCTTTTATCTTAGAGTGTTGTATTATTTTGCCCAAGGGGAATTGATGTACTCAAACTTTGTTTTATTAATATAACGTGTGTTTCTTTTTATTTAAAACAAATTTGAATTCTTAAATCCTTGAAAGCATTGCATGTATACATATCATTCATCATAACATAAACAGGTCTTTTGCAACGAGTTTCCTCATCTCTCTACTGTTTGTTTCAGTAAGATGGATCTTGAACAGACGGTCAAAGATCTTCAAGCCCAAAACACGCAGTTTCAACATTTACTCATGACTCTAGCCAAGGGGCAAGATGAGTTAAAGACTCTGTTAGCTGAAGAAAGAAAGAAGAAAACAAAGAAGGCCATTGGGGTCTTGAACATGGGGAGAAGGTTTCAAGGACAAACTAGAAGAACCTTGAATTTTGAAACCACTTTCGGGGAAGGAGAAGGGAAAGGAAAAGAAACATCATTTCCGTCTGAATCTGAAGAGGAGTTAGAAGAGGAAGACTACTCTAAGGAACAGTACCCTCCGGATGATGATAAGTACAGACATCTGGAAGAGCGTTTAAGCGCTATGGAAATACAAAGGGTACCAGGTCTAGACTTTGAAGAATTGGGGCTAGTGTAGAGAATTGTGATCCCACCAAAGTTCAAAGTGTCGTTGTTTGCAAAATATGATGCGGTGTCATGTCCTAAAATACACCTCCGATCATACGTGAGAAAGATTCAACTGCACTCTGCCGATAAAGACCTGTGGGTGCATTTTTTCCAAGATAGTTTATCTGAAACACAACTCGATTGGTTTTACCAATTGGAAAGGGCCGACGTCCACAACTGGGAAGACCTTGTCGCAGCTTTCTATAAACAATACCAGTATAATGCAGATTTGGCGCATACCCGTACTCAACTTCAGAGTATGGCTATGGCTTCAAATGAGGGGTTCAAAGATTACGCGCAGAAATGGAGAGATCTAGCTGGTAGAGTGCAACCCCCTCTGTCTGAAAGGGAGTTGGTGGATATGTTCTTAGGCACTCTATCGGGCCCTTTCTTCAACCATTTGATTGGGAGCTCATCTGCTGGGTTTACTGAGTTAATATTAACCGGTGAGAGGGTGGAAGCTGGCATAAAAAGTGGAAAGATTCATAAGGATTCATCTGCCTCTACAGCTATGAGAAAGCCTTTCACCAGAAAGAAGGAGGTATCTGCTGTTTATCCACAAAGGAACCAAGGGAGAGTTGAGCGCCGACCAATGGTAGGGGCCGTTATGATCCCAAAGCCTACATTTGATCAACCAAGAAGTAACCAACCAAGGGTGGAAAGGCCAGTCCGGCAATTCACCATAATTAATATGACTCTAGCCCAGGTTTTACCACGTCTTCCAAAATCTAATCTGGAAACTTTAAAAGAAGCTCCAAAGAATCCCAAAACTGCATCCCCTTATTATCACCCAAATGCATATGCGCATATCATTCTGAAAGTCCAGGTCACGACACTAACAACTGTTGGGCTTTGAAAAACAAAATTCAAGACCTTATAGTTGCAAAAGAAATTGAGTTTGATGCGCGCGAGAAACCAAATGTCATTTCCGCTCCTATGCCTAGGCATGGTCATAACACCAATGCTATCGAGGAAGATTTGTTTGTTGCCATAGTGGATGAACTCTTGACTCCGCTCCCAATCATTAAGATAAACTTGTTGAAAGCTGATATATTCCCAGGTTGTAATGAAGACTGTCATCTTTGCTTATCCTCACCAACTGATTGCCCTCTGTTGAAGACAGGAATTCAACGCTGTATAGGCAACCAAGAGATTCTGTTTGAAAATGCTCCTGTTTCACCTGTTCCTGTTGAAGACATTTCAATCATAACCATCTCCGCCAATCCTTCTAGGGTCCCCAAAAGACCCGTTAGGATTACATCAGTTCCAAAGACTACTCCTCTCATAATCACAATGCCCGGGCCGGTCCCGTATGAATCAGATAAAAAGTACCGTGGAATTACGGTGGAGACATCTACTACCATGGTATCAAACAAAATGGGATGACCACCGAAGAAGTGAGCTCCGAAGAAGAAGATTACGACATTAGCAATATTTTCGGAACTAGTAAGATTACCCGTAGCAGTAGAATCTTCTCTCCAGAGATTGCCCCTCCAAAGGCAGTTTTTGGACCCATGGTTGTTTCGAAGATTACCTCTGTATCAATAATCATATCTGCAAGTGCTCCTACTGACAAAGACGACACAATCCCTACTGTTATCCCTACCAACATTTCTACTGCTGAAATTTGAGGAAAAAAGATTCTAGAAGAGCTTGTCCGGACGAAGGCTCAACCGCTGACAATCTCTGAAACCTCTAAGAAGGAAATGGAGGAGATCCTAAGGATAATAAAAAAGAGTGACTATGACGTGGTTGAACAGTTGGGGAAAACTCCCTCCAAGAACTCCATGCTAGCATTACTGCTGTGTTCTGAGGCACATGCGAAAGCTCTGGTGAAATTTCTGAAGACAACCCATGTGCCACAAGAGACGTCTGCTGACCAATTCTAAGATTGTGTGGCCAGTTTGACAATTGATAACGGCCTAGGCTTCTCTGATGCTGATTTAACACCGAAAGGGATAAAGCATAACGAGGTATTACATGTCTCTGTAGAGTGTAGAGGAACAACTCTGGCCCATGTCTTGGTGGACACGGGCTCATCTTTGAACGTTTTACCGAAGAAAGCTCTTGACAGATTGGATTGCAAAGAGCTGACATTGAAACCCAATAACATAGTTGTGAGAGCATTTGATGGCTCAAAGAGGATGGTCCATGGGGAGGTGGACATCCCCATAAAGGTGCGAACTCAGACTTTCAACTCAACCTTCTATATAATGGACATCCGCCTCTCTTACTCATGTCTGTTGGGACAACCCTGGATTCATAATGCCGATGATGTCACCTCTACACTACACCGGATGCTGAAATACCCGGTCCATGGAAAGATTATCACTGTCCACGGAGAGGAAGAGTACATGATTAGCCACCAAAATTCTTTCCGGTATGTGGATTTGGATGGCGAGTTCATTGAAACTCCTTTTCAACATTTCGAAGAAGTCTCGCAAGAGGTAGCAGTAACAAAGGCGGTATCCCAGATCCCCAAGATCACAAGACCTCCTCTTTGGATGTCATCTCTAAAAGACGCCAAGGCAGTAGTAGAAGTGGGTGGATGTACCATCTGGGGACAGCTTCCAGACATTCCGTATAAATCTGACAAGTTTGGCTTAGGGTTTACTTCAAATGCTCAGAAGGCTGTGCGTCGTGCCCGTGCTGGAGGGCCACCTTTGAAGATTAGCAACCGAGAGGTCAAAGCAGTGGAAGATGGTGAAGAAGATGGCAGCTTGGAAGATTGGATATTTCCTACTGTCAACGGAGGACTTCGCAATTGGGAAGCCAGAGACTTTGTCCCAATAACTTTCATCTCTCAGTAATTTATCTTTTACATTTCTGTTGGACTTGTAATATTCACAAACAATTCGCACATTTAAAACCTTGTGTCTTACCCGAGGCACAATGGTCCATTTGTAAGGGTTTTTATTTCATCTTCATATGACATTCAATGAATCATGGACGTTTTTTCACATACAAACCTTTTGTGCTCATTGTCTTTCTTTTACATTTTATTGTTTAAAGATGGCTATACCCTTACACACACCCACACTCACAAATGCAGGTACCCCTCCATTTCGGATCCCATGGGTAACGTCTCTAGGATATTCCATAAGCAATCTCCACAGTACGTCATTTAGATCCCCAGCGGAACTAAAACTTCAAATTATTAATCCCCAGTAGAGATCGTCAAATTTCTCGGGATTCCTCAAAGCAATATATGGCATTACTCTGACAACAAAATTTTGTCAGTATTTCAACTTCAAGACGTGAAGAATCCATATATCCTCATCATTGTTCAGGAATTTATTTTCCTCAATCAGGCAGCATTACAACAAATCAGCTTACATACGCATACATTACATCCATATATCATAAACATTGATAAAACACATATATTGCATCATACATTTCATGCAACATAATTTTGTGTTCCAGCTAACATTCTATCTTTTTTAGGATAAGATTAACAGCTACCCTTAACAATGTTCAAAGGCTTTTCAGATACGCTCCAGACACGGATGCCATTCTGTTACTCATTCAAATTCAGCTTTCAGATACAGTTCAGATACGCTTCAGATACGGATGTCATTCTGTTACTCATTCAGATTCCACTTTCATGATACAGTTAAGATACGCTCCAGACACAGATGTCATTCTGTTACTCATTCAGATTCAACTTTCAGATACAGTTCAGATACGCCTCAGACACGGGTGCCATTCTGATACTCATTCATATTTCAAGTTCAGATACAGTATGGATACGCTCCAGACAAAGCTGCCACTCTGTTACTCATTCATATTCAGACTTCAGATACAATACAGATACACTCCATACACGGATGCCATTCTGATACTCGTTCTTTCAGCATACAATTTACAATTCAACAAACATTCTTGGATGTCATCTACAAGCCCATCTCCAACAATATTCTATCACTTCTCCAAATGGCATCTCTAAGCCCATTCCCTCAACTACACATTGTCGAGTGCAAATTTATGGGCACTCTAGTGTCCAATCATCTTTCACCTTCAAGTCAAGAATGGCAAAACTCGCCAATCTAACTCTTCAGGTTTAAGAAGATTGAACAGGGGTAGCTGTTGTACCCCAAAATTTGCCCTCTCATTTATCAAGACTTTTATCACAAGATTTCTTTGACTCAAGACTAGATTAGGGTTTGGTCAGCTCAAGACATCTCATCATGCACTGATGACCAAAAATTAGGGTTTGAGGTTACACAAGGAGTTTTGGACTATCAATGCTTCATGTGACTAAGAAAGGGCAAAATGGTCAAAATTTAGGGTTTTGACTTAGAAAGGGTAATTTCTGATTTTTGACCTAGCAAATAACCAATTGAGTTAAAGCATGATTTTAAGGATTCAATTTCATCATCTTGACCTTATTACATGGCTCAAAACATTTCAATTTCATTAGATTGACAGTTGAATTTTACAATCAACTGATCAAAAGTCAACTGTACACTGAAAAGTCAAACTTTGACTTTTTGGTTAAAATCAAGTGCCAAGGGTCATAATTCATCAAAACATGTTAAAATGTGAAGCTTGTTCATCAAGAAATCCAGGTTTGAAGATTAGGGTTTGAATTTGAAATTTTTCTTAACTTAGAAAATATTCTAAGTATAGAAAATTTCTTTTTTTTTTCTCAAATTTAGGCCACTTTTTCACCATGATGCATAATGATTCAAAGAAAGTTCCCAATATTAAAGTTGTAGACCTACATGAAATATACAACTTTTCTTCACACACTTTTCCCTAAAGATGCTTTGATTTCAAGATATAAATTTATGAATACATGGTCATGAACTAAATAACTTAGTGAAATTTTGCCCTAATTTAGGCAGGTTTTGGACCCAACTTCATGGCAATTTTTCACCTAGTTCCAAGAAGTATCTCAAAATGAATTTCAAATATGAGTTATAGAGAACATTGCAAGCTTTCCAAAATGTCCAAGAACTCCTCAAGATCATTTTTGAGTATGGAGAATCAAAGAGATGAAGTTGGCAATTTCTCACTTTTTGTCCAAGCCATTTCATGAAGAACAAAGTTCCAATCTGTACCTATGCTGCCTAATCCATGCTTTACAGGTCCAAAACTTGTTCCTCACTCCTTAATTTAATGCTTACTCAGTTGACAAATCTTTGATCCATGCCTTAGAGCCATTACCCAAGTTGTAATTCCATAAATGGCATAAAGTGACCATTGCCATTTTGAAAAAGCTCAACTTTTGCCACTTTCCAATTCTTGAGCATTGCACATGTCTCCATTGCACATACCAATCTTAAAGGCCTAAATCAAGTTGTACAAGTTTATACTAAGCCTAAGAAAGCAAGTACAAGCATGGCAAGCCTTGTCCCTTCACTTTACTTCAAAAGCAAGAAAGGTTGCAAAAAGGCTAGAACTGGCACATCTGTTGGAGGGTTGACATGAAACTGATTCTATACTAATATGCAAACATAATACAACACAAGGGACGATTAGTAAAGGCCTGAAACACTCCCAAGATAAAAAACACCAGAAAACTGTCAAACTTGCAGTTTTTGGCATAAGCATACCAATCTCTCATTTGGCTCGTGCGTTTCCATTCTTGATCATCAAAACATCTTACATACTTGATATCAAACCAATCAAGACCTTCATCCCTGTTCTGTAAAAACTTCTCCATCATCTGCCATTTTTGTTTTCAAAGCTTGCAGGTTTACTTGGCCAAGGAGTTTCAGGCACTTTCGGAGCAAGACAAGGGTGGGAATACATTCAAGGAAGTTCAAGGAAGCTCAAGCAAGCATCAGGCCTCCATCAAACTCACTCCAGTTCCATCCATGATTCCAACTGAAGGAAGTAAAATCTCAACTTCTATCTCCTTGTATAGGCAACCATTGTCCACGATTTGTGAATAAATAATGTAATCCTCATTGCAACGAAACTGTACATACCTTTATCTTGCATTTATTTTACTTGAGTTGAGAGAATTTAGAACTTGAAATTTATGAAAATATTAGGTTTAAATTTAGGGCTGTTAAAATTCTTTCAGACCTTTGATTGTCAGTTCACATAACTTATATGGTTAGAATTGTGAGATCAAGTACTACAACTTTCATGTTATGAGTTTTCATTTTCTTGGAAGAATGAGAGAGTTACAGGATGTCTGGCCAAACTTGGGGAAGAAGATGAAGTACAGGGCAAAGACTTGTTACATGTTATCTTATTTTTGCCTCACTTAAGACAATGATGTATAGCCACCCCAATGGCAAAGTAGCGCGCTGGTGAGGCCCATGTCCTGGGTTCGAACCTGGGCGCTACTTTTTTTTGTTCCATATTTTTCCATTTTTTCATGTTTTTTTCTTTGTGCAGGTTTGGGGCCCCATATTTGGGCCATGGTCTTTTTTGCTAACATACTATCTCTAGTCTATTTACTATACCCCTCTGGCCCATTATTTTCCATACATTTTAATTTTAATTTATTTTTGTTTTAATTAATATTTCTATAATGTATAAAAATCCAAATCATATAAATTTCATAATATTGCATTTTTATTTTATTTTAGTTTATTTTTCACATAAAAATATATTTTATTTTTAATATATATCATATAGTTTTCTTAATAAACTTGTGAAATATAATTAAAATATATTTAGTTTATTTTATTTATTTCCTTTTCATCCCATACTTATACATATTTATTTTTGCATATATAAAAACTTTATATTTTTATATACAATATTATTTATTATTTTAATATAAAAAATGCATAAAAAATAATACATATGAACTTTATTTTCTTTTGAAATAGAAACTAGGGTTAAGCCTCCCTTTTAAAAAATTAATTTCTTTTCCTTACATTTTTAGGTTTAGATTAAAATCTCTTTTACATAAAAACAAAATAAAAATCTTTTCCTCACATATATATTATATTGCATCTTTAAATATTGTATTATTTATTCTAATTCGTACAAATTCGATTTGGTTGTAATAATTTATTTAGGTTTACATTTTGCAAATCCCCATTCAAATTTGTATTCCCCCCTCCCATAAAATTGTTGCAATAGCTTAGTAATATTTACATTATGCAATTTATCGCTTTGTATACCATGATTAGTAATTAGGGTTTGTATGATAAGATCAAAACAAAACAAAATAGAAAACCCTAAATACAAGATAAAATCAAAGCATGAAAATGATACACTTGCACACAAGCATCCTTATGGTTTCTCCACTTGGTTGCCTAAAACAAAAAAGGCCATATTACGCATGCGAAGTATCTTGGAAAAACAAACAAATATAAAGATCATAGTCCCTCGATGACGCCATTTAAAAGTTTCCTTACGAAATGATCTTGGTCCCTCAAAAATTCTAAGATACTTTGTAAATATTGCTAATCATGGTTATACGATGATCCACGCCCGTCCCGTTTACATCCAAAGATAGGGTTGCTTACCAAATCAATGGTAAGACAACAATGTCAAAGGAATAGAAAATACATAAGAAAGACATTTGAGTAGGTAGATTTCTTATAAGTTACTTGCTCCATTTTAAAACAACTATCCTTGCTACTTTCAAAACAAACACACATATTTCCAAACATTTTACAAACATTGAAAACATTTTTAAAAAGACAAACATCTTTGTATACATTCTTACGAACGAGAATCATTACAAAGATTGCCTAAACGAATGGCCTCTTTTACAAAATACTTTCAAAACCACACCAAACAAATTTTCAAACAACAAAAGCAAGTGATTTAAGCAAGTAAATAAGATCCCATGGAAAACCATGGATGAAAAGGGTGCTAATACCTTCCCTTTTCATAATCTACCCCCCGAACTCAAGAAAACATCTCAAAGGTTTTTCCTGTGCTTTTTCACCTTTCCTTTTGGATAAAAGAAAAGTAAGTGGCGACTCTTGCTAACCGCAACATTTGCGATAAAACGCAAAACCCTCAAGTCAGTTCTCCCACCGTATCACAACGTGGATCTTGACAAAGTCGGTGTTTCCATAGAGGAATGATTGGTTCACTTTTGTACTTAACGACAAATTGACCCGATATTATGTTTAGTGTTTGTCTATGTGCTCATTTTCAAGCCAATCCTAAGGAATCACATATTGCTGCAGTCAAGCGCATAATGAAGTATCTCAAGGGAACTATAAATGTCGGCCTATGGTATGCGTAAGGTAGTATGTGTTCTTTGCTTAGTTATTTTGATGCATATTATGCATGATGTAAAACTGATAGGAAAAGAACTAGCAGCACTTGTCATATTCTTGGCAATGCTTGTCATACCCCAATTTTTGACCTAAGATCCCATATCTCTTTTGTATCATTACTTAGAATCAATATCACCGAACACCTTCGTGTTTTCCTTTTATATTTACTAACCATTAATCAAAATACAAAAAATAATTTTTTGTTTCTTTTGTTTGTGTTGCAAGGTAGGATTTGAATCGAGAAGATCAAATGTGGTTTCTCGAGTAAGGTTTTGTTCCCTCAAATACCTTCATGTATTTTATTTATTTTCTCTGCTTCATACATTGTGCAAAGTTGATCAAAATCTAATAATATTGATATTTCGGTTCTACAGACAGACTGTTAAAAGCAATTCGACATTGTGCAGAAAATTAGCAGGAAAAATATTTCGAGCTTTGATCTTCCGTAAACGATCTAGTCCCTAAATGAAAATTGCTAAAACATTCTATAGGTTGCTGTGATCGGTGGATTTAGAACTGACTGTTTAATGCTGGTTCGCGAAATATCGCGGAAGCAAGAGTCGCCACCGTCTTTTATTTTCTCCAACATGGACAGGACAAAAGCATAGCAAAATTCCTTATGAGATAGTTTCTCGGTTCGGGAGGTAGATTTATAGAAAGGGAAGGTGTTAGCACCCTTTCTATCCATGGTTATCCATGGGCTCTTAGATACTTGCTCATTTGTGTTTTCAAAATGTTTGCTTTTCAAGTGTGAGTGGGTTTGAAAAAGTTTCGTTTAAAGATTTCAGAATGACTCTTGTATCAGTCTTCAAGAGTGTTTGAAAAATTGTTTTGAAAGCTTTTTGAAAAGTGTCGGTGTGAAAAGTGTTTTGATTGTTTTTTTTAGAGAGCAAGTATCCACGAGTCATCTACCTACCCTAAGGAATTAGGCTGTGCAAATGACCTTAAGGTAGTGCCATCCCACCATTGAGAGGTAGGTAGCACCACCGTTGGAGGTGTTCGGGTCAATTCGTTTGTAGGGACGGTGTGGTCACCAGAGCAACAATAGGACACCTTAGAAGCTACCCTTATGCCCTTGATCCTTTTTTAATCCGAGGAAACCATTTCGAGGCAACTGGATCATGGACATAAGGACTTACTAAAACGTCCTATACTCGACGACCACGTTTCGAAGGTAAGGCAACAGGTGAGGCGTACCCTAGAAGTGGTGTGTGAATTTGTGTGTTATTTTCATGTTATGTTTTATCTTGTACATGTATTGTGAGCTACGAGTTATTTTTATTTAGCCATACATTCTTTCATGCAATTTAGAATTTAAAAGTGCGAAAATTTAAATGCGGAAAGATAAATCCTACGCTATTACAAGGCGCGGGTCTATACATCGCCAAATTACAAAGACCCATTTTAATAAAAATGCGGAAAGTAAAAGACCTAATTACTATTACAAGCCTTGAGCAGTTACATAATATTCGAAAAGAAAATAAAAGTGCGAAAGAGAAATTAAAATTGAACGTTCGAGGGCGTTGAACCCTTTTGGAATTAAATTGGAATTAAAGAGCTAATTAATTATTTAATTAAGGAAAAAAATTGTTTTTTATGTTTTTTGGTATTTATGAAAATAAAGAAAATACAAGGAAACCCAAATTCTAGATTGTTTTTAATTATTTAAGAAAATATTCAAGTTAACCTAATTTACACTAATTAATTAATTTACATATTTATTTACAAAAGTAATAATTAATAATAATAATAATGAGAGAAAATTATTTATTTAAGAAAAAGATGAGAATGTTAAAAAACCCTAATTTCTACATATTTTAATTTATTAAGAAAAAGATTAAAGTTTTAAAACCTAATTTACTAAATTAATGGTTAGAGTTTATTTACAAAATAAATTAATAGAAATTAAATATAATTAAATATATTACAATTTTTGATTTCTGATTTTTATATTATGAAAATTATTTTTGGTGAATTAAATAAAACAATTAAAGCATTAAAAAGAATTAGAATTGAAAAGAAAATAAAATTGAAGAATGCAAACCAGGGGGGTGTCTGGCCCATTTTGGAGGTTTTTTGGAAGCAATTTTGGCCCATCAAAACAAGGCCTGTTTGACTTTCCAGCTTGTGTGTGGGATGGTTGACTGAGTGTACCATGGACCTCCTCCTGCAGCCTTCAGATTGTACCTTGAAGCCACTTGGCAAGCTAGCATATGAGCGTGTATGGTAGGCCATGGAATGAGTGCTGCATGGAAACACAGTATAACAAAATTCATGAATTAAATGGGGGGACCTGGGAATCGAACCCAGGTCCCAAGGCTTGCAACACATGTCCACTACCAACTGAGCTGCTGTACGCGTTTGTTATGTTAATGGAAAACAAATAATATAAAAGAAGACAACGTTAATGATAGAAAAACATGCCAGATTTTGAATTGCCCAACCACATAGTGACACGCCAGGCTTCTTCTTCGTTGTTCCTGAAAATACAAAACAAGTAGCGGGGGTTTTAAACCCCCACTAAGTGCAAACTGCAAAAATAGCGATTAGAACATGGATAAATATAAAAAGGGCGCGAGGTGTTGGTTTGCTTCGTCTTGATGTCACGAATTCAGCTGTACAGGTCTGGTGGTCCAATTTTTTCATATCAAGAAAGCCCTAATTGGGACGTTCTGAAAACCTAACATCCTTTAATGGCAGATTTGGATTCAGGTAGAGTTAGGTCAATTAACCTATGCCAATCGCTTCAGAACATCATGATTAGTGTAAATCAACAAAGAAAACACATGAATAATGCATGGAAATCAAAAATCGATTATGGACATATTCATGAAAAGTGTGACTCTGTTCTACCAATTCTTGGAGTATGGAGACTGGTTCTTGATTGCAATCGACTCCTAGCAATGTCAGGAATGTATTAGAATGCTTGTTATGCTTTGAAACGCCCTGTAACTGTGATTTCAGTTTTCAACTTTTGGTGGAAATTTTGCAATTTGGTTATGGCCTCCTGAGTAGTTTTTCGTGTCCATTGGAATATGGTTGAGTTGTGCATAAGTACATGAATGAAATTAGGTCAAAAACAAGCACATGGATTCATGCATTTATGTTTTGAATATTTGATTTTTGTCACATCTTTTTCAATCTTTTTTCATGCAAATCCTTGCCAATTGTGGAAGATATTGTCCCCTTGAGATGGTGCACGAAATCTCTAGCATGTGTGGAAGATATTTGCTGCACAAAAAAGATTTAAAACCATGATTTGATATTTTTCTCATATTTAAATCTAATTAAATGAATTAATAAGATTAAAAATTCAATTAATTAATTAAAAATAAGAAAATAAATCCCTTTGATCTTAATGGGTCGTGCATATGCTTTGGGTAATGATTCAAGGAAGAATTTGAGGCCCATTAGCATTTTTGAAGCTTTTGAAGCAAAGTTGACTTTTCAAAATTCCCAAAAATTTCCCAACTTCTCCAAGGCATATCTTGCTCAATTTTGAAGCTATGATCATGTTCTTGGACATTTTAGAAAGGTCTTGCAGTCCTCTAACCAATGTATTTTGTCCCATATCAGTTTGATTCACCAATCTCAAGTTATGGTCTTTGACTTAAAGTGCCTTTTTGTTGCTTTTGAAAATGACCTATAATGTTGAAATTGATAACTTTTTGTGAGAGCATTTCTTGGACTTGGAGTGTGAAGGAGAGTTGTAGGAAATGTTATCCTCTTCAAAATGAGCATTGGATGGGATTTTTTTGATAAACCATGAGGAAGTTATGCCCTGGTCAATTTGTAGTTGACTTTTCCAACTGTCCAAAAATAGAAACTTTTGCATCTTGAGACTTTTTGAGCCATGCTTTGAGAATCATGATCAAGATTTGATCAAATGATGTTTGTGGCTTCAAAATAAGATGTTGACCAAAAATTTTGACTTTTGACTGTCAAATGACCATTTTGCCCCTGCAGTTGACTATGAAGCAATTAGGGTTTTTGACTGTGCCATTTGATGCTGTGAGTCTTGAAACTTGACATATGGATGCTTGACAATGTATATAGGCATATGGGACTTGATTGGACCCTTGAAAACCTCATTTTCTTTGCAAGAACCAAAACCCTAATTTTGACTGTGTTAGGAGGCAATTAGACTGTGCAACCCTAGAGAGATTTTGAACTATGATCTTGGCAAATATTGAAGAATGTGGGAGGGAAAATTTTGGGGTACAACAGTTTCCCCTGTTCAATCTTCTTAGACCTGAGGATGTAGATTGGCTGGCGTGCCTTTCGTAATCCGAAGGTGGAAGATGATTGAACACTAGAGTGCCCAGAAATTTGCACTCACATAGTTGCGTATCAGCAGTGTGGTGGCGGGAATGGGCTTACATATGCCATTTGGAGAGATGATGGATAGGAGTATGGGCTTATAGATGCCATCTGGAGATGTGACAGAACCTTGTCGGGAATGGGCTTATAGATGCCATTTGGAAGTGTAATGGATAGTTGTGGAGATGGGCTTAAAGATGCCATCCAGGGGTCGATCGCGTAAGAGATTCCTTAGCGAGAACTTGCGTACCTGAGAAAGAAAAATAATTACCTGGCTTGTTGCAGGAGTTGATCTTCAAACTATTTATGTAGATGTGCCCTGGCTGGATACAGGAATCGAATCTTTAAACTCTTCAGACGTGCCCTGGCAAGATACAGGAATCGAGTCTGGAAAATAGTCGTCAACAGATACACCCTTGTAGGATACAGGAATCAGATCTTCGACCTCTTCAGACGTGCCCTGGCAGGATACAAGAATCGAGTCTGGAATGTAGTCGTCAACAGATACACCCTGGCAAGATACAGGAATTAGATCTTCGAACTCTTCAGACGTGCCCTGGCAGGATACAGGAATCGAGTCTGGAATTAGTCGTCAACAGATACACCCTGGCAAGATACAGGAATCGGATCTTCGAACTCTTCAGACGTGCCCTAGCAAGATACAGGAATCGAGTCTGGTAATGTAGTCGTCAACAGATACACCCTGGAAAGATACAGGAATCGGATCTTCGAACTCTTTAGACGTGCCCTGGCAAGATACAGGAATCGAGTCTGGAATTAGTCATCAACAGATACACCCTGGCAAGATACAGGAATCGGATCTTCGAACTCTTCAGACGTGCCCTGGCAAGATACAGGAATCGAGTCTGGAATATAGTCGTCAACAGATACACCCTGGCAAGATATAGGGATCGGATCTGGAATCACGACCGTTGATAGTAATTATCTTTGTATTGATCTTTGTCCTGAAAAGACAAAACGTTAGTTGTATGCAATGTCATGATGTATGACATGCATGATGTTCTCAGAATAAGTGAGATTTTATGTTCATGATGTGTATGTGCATGCTATAATGTATGAAAATGTGATGTTTATGAAATGTGTTTTTGTCTAGGAAAGTAGATCCTTGACGGGTGTCGGGAAGTTAAATCCTGGGCTTGATGTTGAAGGATAGTGCTTTGTTTCCGCTGGGGATGATGGTTGCAAGAATACCGGTAGGAGAAGATGACTCCGTTGGGGACTAAACTTGGCGAATAGATTACTCTGCGGGGAGTGAACTCTGTGGGGAAAGAGAGGTACTTTGCTGAGATCGATGATAACTCCGCTGGGGATACCGTTGTTGTGTTTTGTTGGAAGATGAACTCCGCTGGGGATAGGAAGACTTCGCTGGGGACGATCTTTCTGTGGTTTTCAGCTGAGGATAACCCAGTTATATCCTGGTGGGGAAATAACCTTTGAATAAAGCTGGGAGACGTGTTCGTGCTCTGCGGGTGACAAGCTTCCATAATCTACTGAGGATAAGCTTTAAGACCTGCTGGGGGGATATGGATTCCACTTTCCTGGGGAAACTTTTGAGATATGCACTGGGATATGGCTCCACTGGTTGTTTTGTATACCGCCGAGGAACAATCTTAGAATAAGACTGCCGAGGATGCTTGTTAAGAATGTTTGTATACTCCTTTGGGGAATATTGAGATCTGCTGGGGATACCCAATTTCCATAAGGCTGACTGTAGGCTAACTCTGATTGGGGAGAGTGTCGCTGACTTACTGGAGATACGGTGCCTTGTTAGGGCTGATGGGAGACCAACTGCTTGGGAGAGAATTGTTGATTCTCGGCTCTCTCTCTGGGGAATTAAGATATCCTGGTTACATTCTTCAGCCGAACTTACCTTGGTACCTTGGTGGACAGAGCAATTGGATCGATTTAGACAACTCATTATTGCCCCTGTTTCTAATGTTACCTGTAATTAATCCTTTGTTTCGTATGCAAATATTTATGAGTTAGCAATTAGTGTCAAATGCATATATCACAATTGAACATTGGACGTTCTTCGCAAGACAAAACAGAAAAAGGAAAAAACAGTTGGCAATTTAACTGAAACGTGAATTTGTATTGATTTTTGAATTTGCCTGTAAATAGGCGTTTATGTACAAGGGGTTGACGTCCTAGTAAGAGAACACCGCCGAACAACAGAGTTTATACAATTTGTACAAAGAAAACAAAACAGCTATGTGAAAAAGAATAATCCCACTGGGTTCCAACTCTGCTATCGCCTTTATATCTTCGAGCGTCTCATCACTTGGCTGCTCAGTTGAAGATGAAGCTGACTGATCGATGCCGTCTGAACTTGATGTTGATACCGGATTCTGGATGCAAGGTGATCCAATGAGACATAGTATTACGCTTTAATCCCTAACTTTTGCCTGGGCCGCCCTTTCGGGTTTTCAGTCCACCGGGATACCCATTTTTGCCCAAGCCGCCTTTTCAGGTTTTCGACTTGCCGGGTGTACAGATTTTTTTTCATTTCATCCCTCATTTTGCCCGAACCCTTTTGGTTCACCGGGAAGCCCTAATTTTTGCCTAGGTATGTCAACCTAGCGGGTCTTTTATCATGCGTAGTATCTTTTTACTATGTCTGCATTGGCAGGGTGAGGAAGGTCGCCACCATCCATGGTAGTTAGAATCATAGCTCCTCCTGAGAAGATATGTTTAACCACAAATGGCCCTTCGTATGTAGGGGTCCATTTTCCCCTGGGATCACTTTGAGGAAGGATGATGCGCTTGATTACCAGGTCCCTAACTTGATACTCTCGTGGTCTGACTTTCTTGTTAAATGCCCTGATCATCCGTTTTTGGTACGTCTGAACATGACAAATAGCAGTGAGTCTCTTTTCGTCAATTGGGTTTAATTGATCAAGTCGAGTCTGGATCCAGTCATCTTCGCTCAGATCTGCATCCTTCATTATCCAGAGAGAGGGTATCTGGACTTCAATCGACAAGACTGCCTCCATGCCATGGACCAAGGAAAAAGGAGTTGCCCCGGTTGACGTTCTTGCTGAGGTACGGTACCCGTGAAGAGCAAACGATAACATCACGTGCCAATCTTTGTAGGTCACTGTCATCTTTTGCACAATCTTCTTGATATTCTTATTAGCTGCTTCTACAGTCCCATTCATCTTCGGCCGGTAGGGAGAAGAGTTGTGGTGCTGTATCTTGAATTGCTTGCAGAGCTCAGTGATCATCTTGTTATTAAGATTGGTACCATTGTCCGTAATGATTCTTTCCGGGACGCCGTATCGGCAGATCAGATTATGCCGAATGAACCGTGCCACAATGTTCTTGGTTACCGTGGCGTAGGAAGCCGCTTCAACCCACTTCGTAAAGTAATCAATCGCTACCAGGATGAAGCGATGCCCGTTGGATGCTGTAGGTTTAATCTCGCCGATCATATCAATGCCCCACATTGCAAAAGGCCAAGGTGTTGTCAAGACGTTCAGAGGAACTGGAGGAACGTGCATCTTATCTGCATATATCTGGCACTTGTGACATGTCCGAGAATGTTGGTAACAATCAGCTTCCATTGTGGACCAGAAGTATCCTGCCCGAAGGATTTTCTTTGCCATGGTATGTCCACTGGAATGTGTTTCGAAAGTACCCTCATGTAGTTCTGCCATGATTCTTTCTGCTTCAGTCTTATCCACACAACGCAGTAAGGTCCAATCATGGTTTCGCTTGTACAGAACGCCGTTGCTAAGGAAGAACTTTTCTACGAACCTTCTCAGAAACTTTTTATCATTGATGGATGCACCTTCAGGGTATTCTTGAGCTTCCAAGTACCTTTTCACTTCATGATACCAGGGTTTCTCGCTTACTGTCTCAGCCTCAAGATGACAACAATATGCAGGTTCGTCCAGTTTCCAGATAATGATCCGGGGAGCCTCATTGTCCCACTTGACTTTGAACATGGAAGACATCGTAGCTAACGCGTCCGCCAACTGATTCTCCTCTCTTGGAAAGTGTTCAAAAGTTATCTCTATGAAATGGGGGATCAATGTCAACACACATTCTCTGTAAGGAATAAGATTCAGATGTTTCGTATCCCACTCGCCTTTGATCTGATTGATCACGAGAGCGGAATCTCCGAAGACACTCAGAAACTTGATCCTTAAGTCAATCGCAACTTGAAGACCCATGATACATGCCTCATACTCCGCCATGTTGTTGGTGCAGTTGAAACATAGCCGGACAGTAAGTGGAGTATGAGTGCCTTGAGGAGATATGATCACAGCGCCGATACCGTTACCCAAAGCGTTGGAGGCTCCGTCAAAGTGCATAGACCATCAGGATCCTTCCTCAGGTCCTTCATCCGGTCCAGGTATTTCACAATCAGTCACTACCACGATGCTCTCGTCAGGAAACTCAAAGTTCATTGACTGGTAGTCATCTACTTCCTGGTGTGCCAGGTGGTCTGCCAATACACTTCCTTTGATAGCTTTCTGAGTCGTGTACTGGATGTCGTATTCTGTCAAGATCATCTGCCATCTTGCTATTCTTCCAGACAGAGCAGGCTTTTCGAATATGTACTTTATCGGATCCATCTTTGAAATCAACAGAGTAGTGTGAGTCAGCATATACTATCTCAGCCGGCGAGCAACCCATACCAAAGCGCAGCAAGTTTTCTCGAGCAGTGAGTATCGGGTCTCACAATCGGTAAACTTTTTGCTAAGGTAATAAATGGCATGCTCTTTTCGGCCAGACTCGTCATGCTGCCCTAGCACACACCCCATTGAGCAGTCAAGTACTGTTAGGTATAGTATCAGAGGTCTCCCTTCAACCGGTGGCATAAGGATGGGTGGTTCTTGGAGGTACTCTTTGATTCTGTCAAAAGCGTCCTGACATTCATCGTTCCAACGTACTACCTGATCTTTCTTCAGCAGCTTGAAGATTGGTTCACAGGTAGCTGTTAGGTGCGAGATGAATCGAGCAATGTAATTCAGACGTCCTAGAAAGCCTCTGACTTCTTTCTCTGTCTTGGGAACTGGCATCTCTTGTATGGCTTTAACCTTGGCAGGGTCCACTTGAATACCCTTGTCGCTCACGATGAAGCCTAGCAACTTCCCAGATCTTACCCCGAAGGTGCACTTGTTCGGGTTCAACCTCAGCTTGTACAACTTCAGACGGTCAAACAGCTTCTGTAGATGGTCAAGGTACTCCTCCTCAGTTTGGGACCTTGCAATCATATCGTCAACATACACTTCAATCTCATGGTGGATCATGTCATGAAATAAAGCAACCATGGCACGTTGGTAGGTTGCCCCAGCATTCTTCAGTCCAAAAGGCATGACCTTGTAGCAAAAGGTGCCCCACTGAGTAACAAAGGTAGTCTTTTCCATGTCTTCAGGAGCCATTTTGATTTGATTATAACCTGAAAAACCATCCATGAAGGAGAACACCTTGTGCTGAGCAGTATTGTCAACCAGAACGTCAATGTGAGGTAGAGGGAAATCATCCTTGGGGCTTGCCCTGTTCAAATCCCTGTAATCGACACACATTCTGACCTTACCATCTTTCTTTGGCACTGGAACCACGTTGGCAACCCACTGAGGGTAAGAAGTCACTGCAAGAAAACCGGCGTCAAATTGCTTCATAACCTCAGCTTTGATTTTCTCGGACATCTCTGGACGCATACGGTGGACTTTCTGCTTAACCGGAGGGCACTCTTTCTTGGTAGGCAAGTGATGGACCACAATGTCGGTATCCAACCCAGGCATGTCTTCGTAGGACCAGGCAAAGATTTCCACATAATCATGCAACATCTGGATCAACCGTTGTTTCACACTGATCTCTAGATTAGCACCAATCTTAACTTCCTTTTTATCTGTCTCAGTACCCAGGTTTACCGTTTCCACTGGCTCTTCATGTGGTTGAATGGCCCTCTCTTCCTGGAGTAGCAGTCTTGCAAGTTCACCAGGCACTTCGCAATCATCTTCACCTTCGTCTTCGGCTAAGTTGATCGGATTTTTGAAGTCATAACTGGCAGTAGCAGAGTCGTTACCAGTGAGATCCAGAGTGGATTGAAACCTGTACGAGTGAGTGTGTGTAAATATAGCTATTTTGCAATATATAAAGAAAGAAAGAAGGAAAGTGAGCACAAGATTTGAAATGCGAAAAACGTCCAATGTCTTTATTCATGATATATGGAAATGACAAGTAATAAGCCCTCACAAATGAAGCCACGGTGCCCCGGGTAAGACACCGGGCCATAAAGTTTCAATTTATTATTCATTACAAATTAAAGAAACAAAGGAATTCATTACTGCGTAACAAAAGTAACAGGTATGTAGTCTTTTATAGTCTAATTGTTCAACACACCGTCAGCCGTCGGGTAGATCCAGCTGTTGAACTCAGATTCTTCCACTTCGTCACCTTCCCTGATAGCATTCACCCCATGGTCGGGCAGGGGAGCTGTCACCACATTAGGCTTCTCAGGCGCCTCGAACTGTACTTCTTTGGCGTCGATAAGGTCTTGAACCTTATTCCTTAGGGCCCAACAATCATCAGTAGAGTGCCCCGGGCTATCAGAGTGATAAGCACAGCGGGCATTTGGATTATACTTCGGAGAGGTAGTGTTTACCACCTTCGGAGCTTCTCTGACGGTCACCAAGTTAGTTGATAGCAATTGCGACAAGATTTGTGACAAGGTCATACTCAGCCGAGTGTATTCTCTTCTGGGTCTCTCACCCCTTGGTTGGTTAGGTTGCCGAGGAGCGACAACAGGCTTTGCAATTACCACCGCGTTGACAGCTTGGCGGCGTTCTAGTTTGTTTTGCCTCCTAGGCCCATACACAACACTGGCTTCCTTTTTAAAAGGTTTCTTCTCAGAACTTGAGGACGCACCCTTTTGAATTTTCCCTGATTTCATCCCAGCTTCTATCCTTTCCCCAGTCAGAATGAGATCTGTGAACCCTGCAGACGAATTGCCAATGAGATGATTGAAGAACGGCCCAGATAGGGTCCCCAAGAACATGTCTACAAGTTCACGGTCGGTTAATGGTGGCTGCACCCTGCCAGCCAGGTCCCTCCACTTCTGCGCATACTCTTTAAAACCTTCTCCCGATCCTAGCGACATACCCTGGAGTTGGGTACGTGTAGGAGCGAGGTCGGCATTATACTAATACTGCTTGTAAAAAGCAGTAGCCAATTCCTCCCAGTTACGAACCTTGGTTCCATCCAGCTGATAGAACCATTCGAGATGAGTCCCTGAAAGACTCTCCTGGAAGAAATGGATCCACAAGTTCTTGTCCACAGTGTATGGTTGGATCTTCCGCACATAAGATCTGAGATGTAGCTTAGGGAAGGACGCCCCGTCATACTTTGCGAAAGATGGCGCTTTGAACTTGTGTGGGATGACCACACCAGAAGATAGACCCAAGTCTCCGAAATCCAATCCAGGCACTTGTTGAATTTCCATGGCATTCAGACGGTCTTCCAACTGCTTGTACTTGTCTTCAACTGGAGGATACTGCTCCTCATTAAAATCAGTCTCGTTGTCAGAGACCACAGGACTAGGAACCCTTCCCCCCTGGGGACTGCCTTTCCCTACAGAAGAACCATCTTGATCAACCTCATTCTGCAGTGTGTTACCAAACCTCCGGCCCGTGTTGAATAGTACAGTTCTCTTCTTCTTCTTGACTAGCAGAGCCTTCAATTCCTCCTGTCCTTGGGCCAAACTCATGATCAGCTCTTGGAATTGGGCGTTCTGAGCCTGGAGGGCTTTGATGGATTGCTCAGTAGATGATTTAGGGTTCATGATGCTGAAATAAACAGCGAAGAACATTAAGCAACCTGAAAAGAAGAGTACCTGCTATGCACATGATGCATGATATGTGTTTATGCAATGCATTCAAGGGTTCGAAAGTTCAAATTTGTTGTAGACAAAAAGGAACACACATTATCATTAAGAAATAATTGTTCAGTACATCACAGCCTCATGGGCAAACATTACAAAGTAAATCAATCCCAAAAGACACTGCGCATCCTCTTTGGAGCTATGTAAGTGTTGAGAGTCTTTTCCTCGTGCAGTAGGAGGGTGAGCTCCAAGACCTTCTTCTCACTAGCATGTAGACTGGACTCAAGAGAATTCCGTTCTTCCTTAAGCTAGATCCAGCTCTTCTGCATTTCTTCCCAGGATGTAGGCATGTTAGGATGTTGAATGGTGTAGGACACCTCTCCTTCCAAAACTGGCTCTTTGATCACAGGGAGAACATGAGGATATGGCATCACTAGCTTCTGGGAGCGGGCTCATACCCACTTGAGATAAGGCTCCAACGGGATGGAGTTCCTGTGCCCTAGTGTCTTGCTGTCTACCTTGTTGGGCATCCTCCAAGCTCTGATAAATCTCTGGCGAAGTCCTTGTGCATCGTTGTCGAAGTCAAAAACTATGTCAGGAATTAACATGTCATGAGGGCCATCCCTCCGAGCATAGCCAAACTGTCTCCAAGCCAGACACGGGTTGTAAGTAATACCTCATCTGATTCCAAGTAAAGGAACATTAGGAAACTCCCCGCAACGATCAATGATAGTGACATCTTCTCTGGACCGAGAACACCAATGTATATCAGCATGTGTAAGAGTCATCAATCGTTGTGACCATCTCAAACCCCGCTCATTCTTTATAACTGATTGTGGAAGGTGCGAAATAAACCACCTTCCTAGGAGAGGAGTGCAGCACATAAGAACACCTATTTTTCTCATGGTTCGAGTGTAACATGAGCGAAGGATGTCTCCAAGCAACGTAGGTATAGGATTCCTGGACATGAAGATCTGGACAGCACTGATATCTATAAGCTGGTCTGGATTAGGGAACAACACCAACCCATAGACAAGGAGGGCCACAACTTCTTCAAAGGCTTGTAGGTCAAGGGAGTTCCAACATTCTTGGGCCTTCTCAAACAGAAACCTGGCCAAGAACCCTTTGATACCACTTCTAACTTCCCAATGTCCCTTGATGTCAGATGGTTGTAAGCGTAAGGATTTAGCAATCTCTTCAAGTTTGGGTTCCTTTTCCGTACCGTTGTAGGGTAGTTGACTAAGGATAGGGATCTTCAGAAGCCGGGAGAACTCTTCCAATGTAGGCACCAGTTGATAATCCAGGAAAGTAAAACAGTGGTGCAGAGGGTCAAAGAACTGGAAAAGGACCTTTATCATATCTTCCTCAATGTTGGTGTTGACCAAGCTGATGAGTCTTCCATGCCTCTCACTGAAAGAAGAGCTCTCGGGAATCCTGGATATAAGTTCCTTAAGCTGAGGAGGGATCCTTACAAGGCTGATCTGAATTGTCTTTTTGCGAATAGTTTCCATGTCCTACAAAACAAGAACAAAGATGAAGATTCGAACCCCTGAAATGGTTAGTCAATGTATATGATGATGTATGATGTTATGATGCTATGATTAGGCACACCACAAATATCCACAAAAGCAAACATGGTAAAGCACACAAGTCACACCACAACCCTTAGAGTTTAGGCCAACATGGGGTCTGGGTATTACCCTCTTGAAGTTGGTGGGCTCAAACCTGTCCTATCAAAGTAACCGGGTTCTAAGGGTCCCAATATCATTGGATTGCTTTCATTGTTCATCGTTTCGATTTAGCCACTGAACTGGCGACCGAAATATTCCAAGAAAACAACCCTCAATTGAGTGTAGTATCGAGTATCAACCAACCTCGGACTGCACCAAAGTCAGTTATCTCACTACCCTAAAGAGGCCAAGATGGTTCAATTAAGGTTCCTAAGGTCAGTTGATGCTTCACGACACCACGCGGCGGCCCCGTACTCTCCTTGACTGAACTCAAGGGTTACCGGTTGTTGTACCCCAAAATTTGCCCTCCCATATTCTTCAAGAGTTGCCAAGACCATGGTTCAAAATCTCTCAAGGGTTGCACAGTCCAATTGCCTCCTAACACAGTCAAAATTAGGGTTTTGGTTCTGGCAAAGAAATTAAGGTTTTCAAGGGTCCAATCAAGTCCCACATGCCCATATACATTGTCAAGCATCCGTATGCCAAGTTTCAAGACTCACAGCATCAAATTGCACAGTCAAAAACCCTAAATGCTTCACAGTCAACTGTAGGGGCAAAATGGTCATTTGACAGTCAAAAGTCAAAATTTTTGGTCAACGTATTATTTTGAAGCCACAAACATCATTTGATCAATTCTTGATCATGATTCTCAAAGTATGGCTCAAAAAGTCTCAAGATGCAAAAGTTTCTATTTTTGGATAGTTGGAAAAGTCAACTGCAAATTGACCAGGGCATAACTTCCTCATGGTTTATTAGAAAAATCCCATCCAATGCTCATTTTGAAGAGGATAACATTTCCTACAACTCATCTTCACACTCCAAGTCCAAGAAATGCTCTCACAAAAAGTTATCAATTTCAACATTATAGGTCATTTTCAAAAGTCAACAAAAAGGCACTTTAAGTCAAAGACCATAACTTGAGATTGGTAAATCAAAATGACATGGGACCAAAGGCATTGGTTAGAGGACTTCAAGACCTTTCCAAAATGTCCAAGAACATGATCATAGCTTCAAAATTGAGCAAGATATGCCTTGGAGAAGTTGGGGAATTTTTGGGAATTTTGAAAAGTCAACTTTGCTTCAAAAGCCTCAAAATTGCTAATGGGCCTCAATTTCTTTCATGAATCATTACCCAAAGGATATGCACGACCCATTAAGCTCAAAGGGAGTTATTTTATTATTTTTGATTAATTATTTGAATTTTTATTATCATTAATTCATTTAATTAAATTTAAATATAAGAAAAATACCAAATCATGTTTTTAAATCCTTTTTATGCAGCAAATATCTTCCATACATGTAAGAGATTTCGTGCATCAATCAACAAGGCCAAATCTTCCATAATTGGCATGATTTTCATGGCAAAAAGATTGAAAAAAGATGTGAAAAAATCAAAGATTGGAATCATTAATTCAATGGATTATGGGCTTGTTTCTTGACCTAATTCCATTCACCTACAAAGGCATAACATAACCCTATTCCAATACACACGAAAAGCTGCTCAAAAAAGGAACCAAATTGCATTTTCTCCATAAAAACTTGAAATCTGAAATCCTAGTGAGAGGACAATTCAAAGCTCCAAAAGCATTCCAATACATTGCCAAAGCATCCAGGAGTCGATTACAATCAAAACCAGGCCTCCATACCCCAAGAATTGGTAGAACCGAATCACACTTTTCACAAACTTTTCCATAATCGTGTTTAACTTTTCATGCATTGTTCATGTATTTTAATTGTTGATTCTTACTAACAATGATATTCTGAAGCTGTTGGTACCATTTAATTGAACTATGGCTGCCTAAATAAGAATCCACCATTGTTGAAACCTAGGGTTTCAGAAACTTCGAATTAGGGATTTCTGTATATGGAAAAATTGGATCTTAAGACTTATGCCATTGAACTCAGGAGCTCCATACGAACACAACCATTACCTCGCTCCCTTTTTATATTACAGCATGGGCTATTCGCTATTTTTACAGGTCTTGTTTAGTGGGGGTTTAAAACCCCCGCTACTTGTTTTGTGTTTTTGCAGAAAGATGAAGAAGAAGCCTATGTGTCCAAGCGTGAATGAAGGATTCAAATGCTGGCGCACAAATTTTTGTTAATACCACTAACTAACACTTTTTGTATATTATATTTCCCATGCACTATGTTAACAAAGAAACGAGCTAGCCTGGATGGTTGTTGAGGTTTCTGGCAGGTATTGGGACCTGGGTTCGATTCCCAGGTCCCCCTACATATTTCATCTTTTTTTCCTTAACGTGTTTCTATGCAGCATCCCTTCAAAGGCCTACCATACATCCTCAAATGCTAGCCTGCCACGCGCCCATGAGCTTCAATCTGAAGGCTACCAAAAGACGTCTACCATGTACCTCAGTCAATGGATGAGCATTCAAACTGGAAAAGTCAACGTGGCTAGATTTCTAATGGGCCTGAATTTCTCAATTTACCTCCAAAAGGGCCTGATACCCCCCTATGGTTTGCATCATTTTATTTTTTTGATTTTTCTTTTTATTCTTTTAATTGTTTTTAATTGTTTTCTTTAATTTCATAAATTAATTTTCATAATATAAAACCAGAAAATCAAAAACTAAAAATATGTTTAATTAATATTTAATTCATTATTATTTTTTTTGTAAATAAATTTTAACCATTAATTTAGTAAATTAGGTTTTAAAACTTTAATGTTTTTCTTAATAAATTAAAATATGTAGAAATTAGGGTTTTTAACCTTTTCATCTTTTTTAATAAATAATCTTCTCTCATTATTATCATTATTAATTATAAAATATTTTGTAAATAAACATGTACATTAATTATTTAGTAAATTAGGTTAAACTTTAATATTTTCCTAATAATTAAAAATAACTTAGAATTAGGGTTTCTTTTAATTTTAATCTTAATTTTCTTTATTAAATACCAAAAACATAAAAAACATTTCCTTTCTTTTAAAATAAATAATTAACTTTCTTATTTAATTTAATTTCAAAAGGGTCCAACGCCCTCGAACGTGCAACTTTAATTCTTTCGCGCATTTATTCTAATTTTTTTCTTTGTGAATATTATGTAACTGTTCAAACCATGTAATAGTAACTAGGTTTTACTTTCCGCATTTTTATTCAAACGGGTCTTTGTAATTTGGCGATGTATAGACCCGCGCCTTGTAATAGCGTAGGATTTTACTTTCCGCATTTAAATTTCGGCACTTTTAAATTCTAATTGCATGAAAGAATGTATGGCCTAAATTAAAAACAAGCGTAGATCACCATGATACATGTACAAGATAAAACATAACATGAAAATAACATACAAATTCACACACCACTCTTAGGGTACGCCTCATTGTTGCCTGGCCCTCGAAACGTGGTCGTCGAGTATAGGACGTTTTAGTAAGTCCTTATGTCCATGACATGATCCAGTTGCCTCGAAACGGTTGCCTCGGAATTAAAAAGGATCAATGGAATAAGGGTAGCTTCTAAGGTGTCCTACTTTTGCTCTGGTGACCACACTGTCCCTACAAACGAATTGACCCAAACACCTCCAACGGTGGTGCTACCTACCTCTCAATGGTGGGATGGCACTACCTTAAGGACATTTACACAGCCTAATTCCTTAGGGTAGGTAGATGACTCATGGATACTTGCTCTATTCAAAAAACAAATCAAAACTCTTTTCACACCGACACTTTTCAAAAAAGGCTTTCAAAACAATTTTTCAAACACTCTTGAGGACTGATACAAGAGTCGATCTGAAATCTTTAAATGAAACTTTTTCAAACTCACTCACAATTGAAAAGCAAACACTTTTGAAAACACAATGAGCAAGTATCTAAGAGCCCATGGATAACCATGGATAGAAAGGGTGCTAACACCTTCCCTTTCTATAAATCTACCTCCCGAACCGAGAAACTATCTCATAAGGAATTTTGTTGTGCTTTTGTCCTGTCCATGTTGGAGAACATAAAAGATGGTGGCGACTCTTGCTTCCGCGACATTTCGCGAACCAACTTTAAAACAGTCAGTTCCAGATCCACCGATCACACTGGTACTCACCAAAGTGCCACATCAACGTAGCAGACTGCTTCAACCATGTCGGTATACCCCGCACAATTCCCTCACAGTCTTGTTGCTACTTTCTAAGAAGGTATCCCCCAGATCCGGGTTAGGATCTTAGGACTCCCAAGACAGTACCCACAATAATAAAGCAAGCAATTCAAACAATTGAAAATACAAGTGATCTTAGTCCTAAGGTACACCTCACTTTTATAAGTTTCCCCAGCAGAGTCGCCAGTTCTATGATCGGTGGATTTAGAACTGACTGTTTAACGCTGGTTCGCGAAATGTCGCGGAAGCAAGAGTCGCCACCGTCTTTTATTTTCTCCAACATGGACAGGACAAAAGCACAACAAAATTCCTTATGAGATAGTTTCTCGGTTTGGGAGGTAGATTTATAGAAAGGGAAGGTGTTAGCACCCTTTCTATCCATGGTTATCCATGGGCTCTTAGATACTTGCTCATTTTTGTTTTCAAAATGTTTGCTTTTCAAGTGTGAGTGGGTTTGAAAAAGTTTCGTTTAAAGATTTCAGAATGACTCTTGTATCAGTCCTCAAGAGTGTTTGAAAAATTGTTTTGAAAGCTTTTTGAAAAGTGTCGGTGTGAAAAGTGTTTTGATTGTTTTTTTTAGAGAGCAAGTATCCACGAGTCATCTACCTACCCTAAGGAATTAGGCTGTGCAAATGTCCTTAAGGTAGTGCCATCCCACCATTGAGAGGTAGGTAGCCCCACCGTTGGAGGTGTTCGGGTCAATTCGTTTGTAGGGACGGTGTGGTCACCAGAGCAACAGTAGGACACCTTAGAAGCTACCCTTATGCCTTTGATCCTTTTTTAATCCGAGGCAACCATTTTGAGGCAACTGGATCATGTACATAAGGACTTACTAAAACGTCCTATACTCGACGACCACGTTTCGAAGGTAAGGCAACAGGTGAGGCGTACCCTAGAAGTGGTGTGTGAATTTGTGTGTTATTTTCATGTTATGTTTTATCTTGTACATGTATTGTGAGCTACGAGTTATTTTTATTTAGCCATACATTCTTTCATGCAATTTAGAATTTAAAAGTGCGAAAATTTAAATGTGGAAAGATAAATCCTACGCTATTACAAGGCGCGGGTCTATACATCGCCAAATTACAAAGACCCGTTTTAATAAAAATGCGGAAAGTAAAAGACCTAATTACTATTACAAGCCTTGAGCAGTTACATAATATTCGAAAAGAAAATAAATGTGCGAAAGAGAAATTAAAATTGAACGTTCGAGGGCGTTGAACCCTTTTGGAATTAAATTGGAATTAAAGAGCTAATTAATTATTTAATTAAGGAAAAAAAATTGTTTTTTTTTATGTTTTTTGGTATTTATGAAAATAAAGAAAATACAAGGAAACCCTAATTCTAGATTGTTTTTAATTATTTAAGAAAATATTCAAGTTAACCTAATTTACACTAATTAATTAATTTACATATTTATTTACAAAAGTAATAATTAATAATAATAATAATGAGAGAAAATTATTTATTTAAGAAAAAGATGAGAATGTTAAAAAACCCTAATTTCTACATATTTTAATTTATTAAGAAAAAGATTAAAGTTTTAAAACCTAATTTACTAAATTAATGGTTAGAGTTTATTTACAAAATAAATTAATAGAAATTAAATATAATTAAATATATTACAATTTTTGATTTCTGATTTTTATATTATGAAAATTATTTTTGGTGAATTAAATAAAACAATTAAAGCATTAAAAAGAATTAGAATTGAAAAGAAAATAAAATTGAAGAATGCAAACCAGGGGGGTGTCTGGCCCATTTTGGAGGTTTTTTGGAAGCAATTTTGGCCCATCAAGACAAGGCCTGTTTGACTTTCCAGCTTGTGTGTGGGATGGTTGACTGAGTGTACCATGGACCTCCTCTTGCAGCCTTCAGATTGTACCTTGAAGCCACTTGGCAAGCTAGCCTATGAGCTTGTATGGTAGGCCATGGAATGAGCGTTGCATGGAAACACAGTATAACAAAATTCATGAATTAAATGGGGGGACCTGGGAATCGAACCCAGGTCCCAAGGCTTGCAACACATGTCCACTACCAACTGAGCTGCTGTACGCGTTTGTTATGTTAATGGAAAACAAATAATATAAAAGAAGACAACGTTAATGATAGAAAAACACGCCAGATTTTGAATTGCCCAACCACATAGTGACACGCCAGGCTTCTTCTTCGTTGTTCCTGAAAATACAAAACAAGTAGCGGGGGTTTTAAACCACCACTAAGTCCAAACTTCAAAAATAGCGATTAGAACATGGACAAATATAAAAAGGGCGCGAGGTGTTGGTTTGCTTCGTCTTGATGTCACGAATTTAGCCGTACAGGTCTGGTGGTCCAATTTTTTCATATCAAGAAAGCCCTAATTGGGACGTTCTGAAAACCTAACATCCTTTAATGGCAGATTTGGATTTAGGTAGAGTTAGGTCAATTAACCTATGCCAATCGCTTCAGAATATCATGATTAGTGTAAATCAACAAAGAAAACACATGAATAATGCATGGAAATCAAAAATCGATTATGGACATATTCATGAAAAGTGTGACTCTGTTCTACCAATTCTTGGAGTATGGAGACTTGTTCTTGATTGCAATCGACTCCTAGCAATGTCAGGAATGTATTATAATGCTTGTTATGCTTTGAAACGCCCTGTAACTGTGATTTCAGTTTTCAACTTTTGGTGGAAATTTTGCAATTTGGTTATGGCCTCCTGAGCAGTTTTTCGTTTCCATTGGAATAGGGTTGAGTTGTGCATAAGTACATGAATGAAATTAGGTCAAAAACAAGCCCATGGATTCATGCATTTATGTTTTGAATATTTGATTTTTGTCACATCTTTTTCAATCTTTTTTCATGCAAATCCTTGCCAATTGTGGAAGATATTGTCCCCTTGAGATGGTGCACGAAATCTCTAGCATGTGTGGAAGATATTTGCTGCACAAAAAAGATTTAAAACCATGATTTGATATTTTTCTCATATTTAAATCTAATTAAATGAATTAATAAGATTAAAAATTCAATTAATTAATTAAAAATAAGAAAATAAATCCCTTTGATCTTAATGGGTCGTGCATATGCTTTGGGTAATGATTCAAGGAAGAATTTGAGGCCCATTAGCATTTTTGAAGCTTTTGAAGCAAAGTTGACTTTTCAAAATTCCCAAAAATTTCCCAACTTCTCCAAGGCATATCTTGCTCAATTTTGAAGCTATGATCATGTTCTTGGACATTTTAGAAAGATCTTGAAGTCCTCTAACCAATGGCTTTGGTCCCATGTCATTTTGATTCACCAATCTCAAGTTATGGTCTTTGACTTAAAGTGCCTTTTTGTTGACTTTTGAAAATGACCTATAATGTTGAAATTGATAACTTTTTGTGAGAGCATTTCTTGGACTTGGAGTGTGAAGATGAGTTGTAGGAAATGTTATCCTCTTCAAAATGAGCATTGGATGGTATTTTTCTGATAAACCATGAGAAAGTTATGCCCTGGTCAATTTGCAGTTGACTTTTCCAACTGTCCAAAAATAGAAACTTTTGCATCTTGAGACTTTTTGAGCCATGCTTTGAGAATCATGATCAAGATTTGATCAAATGATGTTTGTGGCTTCAAAATATGATGTTGACCAAAATTTTTGACTTTTGACTGTCAAATGACCATTTTGCCCCTGCAGTTGACTGTGAAGCAATTAGGGTTTTTGACTGTGCCATTTGATGCTGTGAGTCTTGAAACTTGACATATGGATGCTTGACAATGTATATAGGCATATGGGACTTGATTGGACCCTTGAAAACCTCATTTTCTTTGCAAGAACCAAAACCCTAATTTTGACTGTGTTAGGAGGCAATTAGACTGTGCAACCCTTGAGAGATTTTGAACTATGATCTTGGTAAATCTTGAAGAATATGGGAGGACAAATTTTGGGGTACAACAGTTGCCTTCTATGACTATACAAATGACCCACACGTGTCCCTTCACATCCAATGATGGGGCTTCTTACCAAATCAATGTTAAGATAGCAACATCTAAAGGAGGAGGAAAAGAACAAAAACCTTTTGAGCAGGTAGGATGCTCATAGTTTCTCGCTTGCTCATAACAAAAAACATTTTTCACACCAACACTTTCAATTGAAACATTTTCAAAAGTCAAAGCTCTTTGTACGCATTCTTATAGAGACGAGAATTATTACAAAGGCACTTTTCAAAATTACTTTCAAAAACATCTTCCACAACAAACATCTCTTTGAACTATTTTTAAAACCAAAAATTTGTACGCATTCTTATAGAGACGAGAATCATTACAAAGAAGTTTTCAAAATATTTTCAAACCCACGCAAAGCATATTTTCAAACAAAGAAAGTGATCTAGCAAGCAACTAAGATCTCGTAGAAAACTACAGATGAAAAGGGTGCTAATACCTTCCCTTTTCATAACCTACCCCCCGAACTCAAGAAATAATCTCAAAGGTCTTTCCTGTTCTTTTCACCCTTTCCTTATTGTATAAAAGAAAAGTCGGTGGTGACTCTTGCTATCCACGATAATTGCGATCAAACGCAAAACACCAAGTCAGTTCTCCCACCGTATTACATGATCTATTTATACCCAAAAAGGTATTCATTAAGGATAAGAGTTTGTAACCAATTGATCTATCCACTAATTTGTCTATGTTGGGTAAAGGGTATGCATCTTTAGGGAAAGATGAATTTTCTTCACTGAAACTAAATTTGAAACCCATTATGTCCAAAATTTTCTTGGTAGACTTAGCTTTTTCTGGCCACAAACAACGACGTCTTTGAGCAATGTACTTGGAAAAATGGTTTTTGTTTAGCTAATGGAATGTGATGTCGGGATTGATGCCCGACATTTCCTTTGGAGGGGAATGCAAATGTGTCTGTGTTAGCCTTGATGCACTTGATGAGTTTATCCTTTGATAGAGTATGTCAGGTTATTAGTGAGTTGGACATGAATGAAGTCACCATCTGGGATTAGCATTGGAATCTTCATTTTGGATTCTACTGGGAGAGGTCTCATTGTGCCATACTTGTCCTCAAACATGGATTCCTCTATATAAGTTTAGAATTTCGATATGTTAATGTCTAGGAGGAGTTGTAAAAAGGAGTTGGCCTCTTTCACTTTTCTTTTACCTTAGACTTAAAGTTGTGCAAGGGAATCTTTAGACAACCTCGTTAATGGACATGTGAATCCATACACAAGACGGAGGGGGAGGGGGGGGGGGGGGTGACTGTGGAGGTTTGAAAAACTTTGGTTTAGAACAAAATCATTTGAAAAACCAGAGTTTCAAAATATTTTTTTAAGCAAATAAATTGGCAGCGGAAAACCAATGGAAAAAATAATGGAAAGTAAAAGAGTTTCAAAATGTCTTACACTCCCTGTCTTTCATAGCTCTGGAGCTTCAATTCTTGGCATCTTTATATTTGATTTTAGCATCCCATAAGAGCTTTGAATATTCTTAATGAGTCTTGATATATCTTCATCTTGATTGCTATTATTTGAGAGCTTAAACCACTGGTGTCCCTTGAAATCTAAGTCTTCACTTAAAAGTCATTGAACTACATTGTTGACTTTAAAAAATGTCTTGATCTTCAAGAGCATGGCTTGATTTGAGAGGGTAGCTTAATCAACCATCTTGCACCTCTTTGAATGCTTGAGCTATCTTCAACAGTTGCTTGACTTTAAGTGTTATCATCATCAAAACTAAGCAGCTTCTAGTTGACTTGCATCTTTGATATCCATAAGCTTCACCATCTTGGATCACTTCTTGACTAATATCTGCAAGCACATAGATCCACAGCGGTGGTAGCTAATGGATCCTTCTTATCCATGTAATTTGTTATAATTTCATCGTGAGCATTATGGTATATCATTTTGAGACGGATAATAAATGGTGTTTCCCTTAAGATTACAAGGGTGGGCCTCCTAATGATGCAATTATAAATGTATTTATATGGAACAACTAGGAATTGAATGTCTACAACCTATTCTTATCTTCCTTATCCAAAGGTCACCATTAATTCTAAAAATCCCCAAGGAAAAGTTACAATATTGTTTAAGCCCTGAAAATCTCTCCCATGTATACTATCAAACATTATTTTCTATAGCCCAATTTGGTGGATAGATATGCGTACATGGTGTCATATGAACTCCCTTTGCAAGCGAGAATTTAGGATACATCACATTTTGCCACGATCACCATGATTATATATGGAAAATTTTATTTGGATCTCCTAAAATAGGCCATTAAGGGCTCTCATATGGTATGAATTTTTGGTACTGATAAACAGATAACAACTTTGCAATCTTATTATTGATTATTCTCTTTGAATGATCCTTTGGAAGTGGGATTCCTTTTATTCGTGTCCTCCTTCTAACCATATTATTGTGTACGTCTCAAGCTTCCCCTTATTGAGCGGATCTTCAATTGCATCCTTGAGGTGTATACATTCATTGGTTTCATGCATGTGGTGTAATACCATAATTCCTAACTCAACATAAAATAAGATAATTCAATAAATAACTCAAATCAGTTAAGGAGGCATCAACACCGTCCTCTACCTTAAGAATATACTCTTTAACTTGATTGTCTGTACCCTCGAGGAGCATATACACCACATACAAACAAAAAGGGGCGAGAATACACTCAAATATATTAGGGGTGAAAAAGATAGCAAGGGAAGCATATTCACACAATCACCAATCACACAAGTTATTCAAAATTCAATCATAATTATAACCAATACAATCATAAACATCACGAATTCAATTCATAATCATCACTAAATGCAATCAGAATCACCACCATTTACATTTATAAACATCACCAGATAATGCAATGTATATGCAATGTTCTTATCACCTCGTCACCATATGTATGTGGTACCAATCCTACTCACCGATTTAGATTTCAGACTTATAGTAATGAATAATAACATCATAAATATTTTGGAAAATCAGAGTTATATTACTGATTAAGTCTCACCACCAATTCGTCACTGAAACCTAGACTCTGAAATACATGATGCATGAAAATGCCACAACAATGTCATATGAGATTCATCCCCAATGATCCTTATAGAAACCATATACTTCACCATAATACATCACCGATGATAACTTGCCAATATATGGTATTATATGATATATCACTCATGCAACACCATATAATTCATCACCAAAAGGGCATTTAATCAATCACAACAAGTAAACTCTTTCCATCATTATTAACCATTCATAACTTATACCTTAAGGAAAAAATTTATTCAAGCCCTTACCATGAGATATTAATACACGTTAGTTTTCCAATGCTTATAACCGCGCCTCAAACAGAGTCACAAAACTCAAGTTATGATGAAAAATGTATCTGAACAAAATCAGCCTGGTCGTGACGATTGAACTGCCACAAAGTCGGTGACTATCAGCTAGATGGATGCAATGACGGGTGGTCCATCAGAAAGGTGACGTCCGTCATTGTTGAAGAATTCAGAATTTGCATGTTTTTTCACCATTTTAGGCCTTCAGAACCTCCTATTTTTATTCCCTAAAAAATCAAACGCTTAGAATAATGCAATGCAATGAAACTGAGCGCAACTCAATACATGTGGTACCATTATGGTATAAGCCCCCAACATAGTTCCAAATTTGGGTAACAACATGGAATAAGCCCTTAACATAATGCCATTACTTGACAACAGCAGGGCATGAGCCCTCACCAATGAAATGTATGCATTATCAACATGCAACAACACAACTATGTGACAATAAGGCATAAGCCTTCTACATTTACAAATAAGGCCACCACATCATTATCATCATGAATATAAAAAAGTAATTCATACAAAGTACCATGGTTTAATCCCAATTTCTATTACTACTACCCTCCCTACGTTTACCAAAGTTATACTAGTCATTAAGAATCAAGTGAAACTACACTACACGTGAAAATGAGAATTTCTACACCTCAGGCTGCTCATACGCGTATGACCCTGTCACATACATGTATGGCTCCTTTCTGTGCCCATCCATATGCGTATCATATGCGTTTCATTCCATCACTCAAGTCTTTTACGTGTACCATATGCGTTTGATCAGAGACAGTTTTCTTCTTAAAATCCTCCCAACCTTCCCATACGCATACGACCGTCCCATACGCGTTTTTCCTCCTCTTCATATGCGTATCATACGCTATCGGCGGAAGGCAGTGCTGGCACTGGGGACATGACATGTTTCATGCATGGATGGCCCATGGGAATATCCCTTATACGCATATCATACGTGTATGGCTAGTCTGCTACATCAAAATTTCTGCTATCGCACCAGAACGATTTCCACTCGTTTTGAGCATTTTCAACCTCTTATTTGGGTCAAAAATAGTGTTTTTACACATAATAATTCATAGACTTAATCTAACTTCATTACTCTACTATTCTACAACAATTTCTACTTCTAATTTTCTCCAATTTTCATTATATTCCTATATCTACAATTTTCCAGGTTTGGGATTCAATGGACAACACAATAATAGTAAAATCAACAACAATAACATATACATGGCATCACGGGATTCACAAATTTCATATACCATCTATGATACGGTGGGAGAATTGACTTGGGTTTTGCTTTTGTTTTCGCAAATGTTTCGGTTGAGCAAGAGTCGCCATCGACTTTTTATTTTATCCTAAGGAAAGGTTAAAAAGCACAGCAAAAACCTTTGAGATGTTTTCTTGGGTTAGGGGGGTAGATTATAGAAAGGGAAGGTATTAGCACCCTTTCTATCCATGGTTATCCATGGGCTCTTAGTTACTTGATTAGATCACTTGCCTTGTGTTTTCAATTGTTTGAAATGGTGCTTTGTGTGTGGGTTTGAAAATGTTTTGAAAAGAGGCCATTTGTTGTGGCAACCTTTGTAATGATCCATGTTTGAATGTATACAAAGGTGTACTTATCTTTTGAAAAGTTTTCAATGTTTTTGAAAGTTGTTTTGAAAGTGTTTGTGGAGTGTGGTTTTGAAAAGTAGGCAAGCGTGTTTTGCAAGTTTATCAAGTAACTAAGAGTTGTCTACCCCTAAATTTACTCAAAGGTCTTTCCTATGTTTTAACCCTTTTAACAATTTTGTTCCACCATTATATTTGGTGGACAATCTTGTGTTAGGATGTTAACGGGACGGGCGCGGGCCATCGTTTAGACCATGATTGCAATGGTGCCAAGTGTCTTTGGCAATTTTTCCTTTAAGGGACTTGATCATTTTTAGGCAACTTTCGAAAGCGTCATCGAGGGACTATGATCATTTGATTTGTTTTATTTTGCCAAAAACACCCAACATGCAACATGGCCCATTATTGAAGGCAACAAGTGGAGTAACCCTAGGGGTGCAAGTGTGATTGGTGTTGTCCATTTTCATGCTTTGTTATCTTTGAATTAGGTCAAGCTATTTGTTATTTGATTTTTGCATACAAACCCTAAGTCTATCATGGCATATTTAGAAAGCTTTAAAATGCGGAATTAAAAGTCCTAAATTATTACACAATAATCATGGGGATGGGGGTACAAATGTCCAAATGGGGATGAGACTTAATAGGAGAGTAGTATCCAAATAAATTTACAACCAAATCGAATCAATCGCAAATGTAAAATGATCAATGTATAAGAATAAAGCAATGTGTATGTGTAAATGTATTTGTGTAAGTGTATGATTTATTTACAAGTGAAATAAAAATAATTAAAAAAAAGGTTAATTTTTTTGGATATTTTCATGTTTAGGACAAAACCCTAATTTTGTAAATAAAAGGTATTTATTATTTATTATATACAATATTTATTAACTATATACAAAAAATAAATAAAAAGGAAGTATATTGTAAAAAAGTGATTTTTGAGGTTAAATATTAATAAAAATAAAAATGTATTATTTTTATGTTTTTATCCTAAATATTCTAATAAATATAAGTATTTATATTATGTATTAAATATATTAAATATATACAAAAATAAAATATTTATTATTTACAAAAAAAAAAAGTATATTTTAAGAAAATGTTTTCAAAAGATAAAATAAAATAAGATCAGAAAATAAAATGTATTTGTATTATTTTTAGTATTTTAAATAAAAGTATATATATATTTATTTACATACACATATCAAATAAAACAAATAAATGCCTAATAAATACAAAAAAAAGGTGAAAAATATTTTTAATGTTTTTATTTATATTTTAACAAAAAAATAACAAGTCAGAATCAAAAAGAAAAAGTCAAAAATGATAAAAATAACACACAATGGGCCAAGGGGGTGTATGTGTGGAATAGTGGTGCAAACAGAAAAAATAAGCCATGCCCAGCCCAAAGGACTTTGTCTTCAACCTCCAACCATTTTCAAACAAAAACGCGCGCCTTCTTGTTCATCACCCTAACTTCTGATTCTTTGATCCTTTGACAAATCTTAAAACATGAAACTTGTAGAGCTTGAAGCCACGATTCTAAACATATAAAGAAGTTGATCTAACTCTCAGAAATGAGAGAGAATTTCTTCTCCCCCAATTCCTGACCTAGCTTTTTTCAGACATTCAGTTTCAAAATTCTCCCAGTACACACAACATAAATGAAAAGTAAAGACATGGGTAGCTTCAGGGCCATGAGTAGGACATAACTTCTTCACAAACCTAAGCCTAGATATGCCTGGATAGAGAGATAGAAGTTCAAACTTTTACCTGTTCAGCTTGAATCGTGTACAACAATGGAGGCACTTTCAATGCAGTGTGAGGACTGGTACAGCTTGCTTGAGGTCCAAGGATGCTCTTCCAACTTCTAGCTTGCTTTGAAACTAACTGAAACGAGCTATGTAACTCAACCTGCACAACTGAAAAAATGAAAATGGTGAACTTGGTTAGAGGTGTTACAGTATGTAGCTAGGGCTTGGTATAGTTTGTATGGATGTTATGGGATGTGTTTGAACTGGTTTGGATGAAAATGCACGAGGGAAATGAACTGGCCAATTCAAAATGCAGAAGGTACCCTGTTTTGCCACAAAAATGTGTTTTGATGAATGAGAAGGTTTGAAACTTGGTTGATTCGTGTTTTAGGTTGGTTAGGGAGTATGAAAAGTGTTTACAAACTTTGCTTTGGCTAGTTGTTACAGGAATGAGAGATGGGATCAGTTTTGCAAAGTTTCTTCCTAGATAAGCAAGAGTTGTCAAGTTGAGTTATAGGCCAAGGAAGGTCCCTCAAGCATGCTGCATTTTCTCTCCTTGATCAGTGGGATTAGTCCATAAACTTGTGCCTAAAAGATCTGGCTTGTACCTCTTCGATTTGTGTTTTGACATAAAGCCATGCTTTTTCAAAATGGCAAACTTGCTTTTTCCATATATGGATTGATTTTGTGTGTATTGTCCAAATGCACAAAATAACACTCTAACACAAAGGATATGCATTGAATTATTGAGTGTAAGAAGGATTAGAGGCCTGTGATCTAGCTTGTGCAAGCTGAGTTTGAAAATGCATAGTGTTATGAACATGAAAATGGCCATGAACAAAGTGACTTTTGCCCATCTTTACAAATTCGATTCTCCCTAACCACAAGGGTGTTTTAGAAGTTCTTGGACAATTTGGAAAGCGTGGAATGTGTACTACAATCCATCTTTGTAATGCAAGTTGAAATTCCAAGTGGAAGCATGTGAAAAGTGGTCATGAAGTTGGGCAAAAATCTTGCCTAAAATAGGTCAAAAAATTTCGAAGTTAAGAATGTTTTGCACCCCTATTCCAAAAATCATAACTTGAGCTACAAGCTTCTTTTGAGGAAACTTTGTGAATCAAAGTTGTAGATTTCGCAATGGACTATAACTTTCATGTTTTGAGTTTTGCTTGAATCCAAATGTATCTTAATGAAAAAATGGGACAAAGTTAGGAAAAAATTAGGAAATTTCATAACTTAGAAAATTTCTAAGTTATGAAATTTCTTCATTTCAAACCCTAATTTGTAATTTTTGGTTTTTTGATGAACCAGTTTCACAATTTGACATGTCTTGATGAAAAATGGATCTTGGCACTTGATTTTGACCAAAAAGTCAAAGTTTTACTTTTCAGTATACAGTCAAATCTTACTCAGTTGACTGGAAAATTCATATGTCAATCTTGTGCATTTGGGATCTTTTGAACTTGTTGAACATGTCAAGACAATGCCATTGAGTCCTTGAGTCCATAAGCTTGAATTGCCATTGGTTAGGTCAAACAGTCAAAAATTGCCTTTGTGCAGTCAAAACCCTAAAAATGACCATTTTGCCCTTTTGGTGATCTGATCAAATTTCTTGTGGAATTATGATCCAAACTTGATCAAATGGTCCATATGAGTTCATAATGTTGATGTGGGTCAAAAATCATGAGGTTTGACTGTCAATTGACCACAATTGACTTTTTCCCCAATACAACTGATTTCTAGGTCAACTGTCCAATTGACTGGGCAAAGATTGGAATCAAGGCTTGAAACTTGGTATGGATAAACTTGTGAGTCCAACATGAAGTATGAAAGTCATCTTGGGAATTTTAGGTCAAAACATCTTTGTGCAAACTCAAACCCTAATTTGGGTCAACAGTGCAAGGAGGAGTCTTGAGCAGAGCAAACCCTAACTTGATCTTGAGCTCCAAGGGTCTTGTGGTGAGAAAATATTGATGAAATGGGAGGGAAAATTTTGGGGTACAACAGTTGCCCCTGTTCAATCTTCTTAGACCTGAGGATGTAGATTGGCTTGCGTGCCTTTCGTGATCCGAAGGTGGAAGATGATTGAACACTAAAGTGCCCAGAAATTTGCACTCGCATGGTGAAGTATCAGCAATGTGATGTCGGGAATGGGCTTATAGATGCCATTTGGAGAGATGGTGGATAGGAGGATGGGCTTATAGATGCCATCTGGAGACGTGACAGAACCTTGTCGGGAATGGGCTTATAGATGCCATTTGGAAGTGTTGATCGTGTAAGAGATTCCTTAGCGAGAACTTGCGTACTTTGAGAAAGGGAGATGGTTTCCTGGCCTGTTACAGGTGTTTATCTTCAAACTCTTCATGTAGATATGCCCTGGATAGGTACAGGTATCGAATCTACAATTAGTTGCTCACAGACGTGCCCTGGCTAGATACAGGAATCAAATCCGGAATTGGTCGTCTACAGATATGCCCTGGCTGGATACAAGAATCGAATCTGGAATTTGTCGTCTACAGATATGCCCTGGCTGGATACAGGTGTCGAATCTGGAATTAGTCGTCTACAGATATGCCCTGGCTGGGTACAGGTATCGAATCTGGAATTTGTCGTCTACAGATATGCCCTGGATGGGTACAGGTATCGAATCTGGAATTTGTCGTCTACAGATATGCCCTGGCTGGATACAGGTATCGAATCTGGAATTTATCGTCTACAGATATGCCCTGGCTGGATACAGGTATCGAATCTGGAATTTATCGTCTACAGATATGCCCTGGCTGGATACAGGTATCGAATCTGGAATTTAGAATGAGAGATAATTTCCTGGCCTGTTACAGGGGTTGATCTTCAAACTCTTCATGCAGATATGCCCTGGCTGGATACAGGTATCGGATCTACAATCAATCACTCACAGATATGCCCTGGCTAGATACAGGTATCGAATCTGGAATTGCGATAGTTGATAGTAATCATCTTTGGATTGTCCTTTTTCCTGAAAAGGCAAGACATTAGTTGTATGCAATGTCATGATGATGTCATGATGTTCTCAAAAATAAATGAGATCATGTGATATGATGCGTATATGCATGCGTCATGGTGTATGATAATGTGATGAATGTATTTTTGTCTAGGAAAATAAATCCTTGACGATTGCCGGGAGTTTGTGGAATCCTGGGCTGATGTTGAAGAGTGGAGTTCTTCGTTTCTGCTGGGGATGATGGTTGCAAGAGTAAACCGGTAGGAGAAGATGACTCTGTTGGGGAATAAACTTGTTGGAGAGATTACTCTGCGGGGAATTACTCTGTGGGAAGAGATACTTCACTGAGGTTTTGATGAGAACTCCGTTGGGGATTCCACTGATAAGTTATGTTGGGGAATTTGATGAACTCCGCTGGGGATAGGAAGAACTTCGCCGAGGAAGATCTTTCTGTGGTAATTAGCTGAGGATAACCCAGTTATAAGCTCTGGTGGGAAATAACCTTTGAATGAAACCGGGGAGACGCGTTCGTACTCTGTAGGGGATAAGCTTCCAGAATCTACTGGGGATAAGCTTCAGAATCTACTAGGGAGGACGATTCAACTTTCCTGGGGAAACCTTTCAGACTGTACTGGGGGAGTGACTCCACTGGGGTGTCTGGTATTTCGCCGGGGAACAATCTTATATTAAGACTGTCAGGGATGCTTGCTGAGGAATGTCTATACTCCGCTGGGGAATGTTGAGATCTTCTGGGGATACCCAACTTCCTTAAGGCTGACAGTAGACTAACTCGACTTGGGGAGAGTATCGCTGACTTGCTGGAGATACTGTGCCTTTTTAGGGCTGATGGGGGACCAACTCTTCCTGGGGAGAGTATTGCTGAATCTTGTCTTACTCTGTGGGGAGTGAAGGTATTTTGGTCAAATTCTTCAGCTGAACTTACCTTGGTACCTCGGTGGACAGAGCAACTAAATTGCTTAGACAATTCTTTATTGCCCCTGTTTCTGATGTCATCTGTAACTAGTCCTTTGTTTCGCATGCAAATATTCATGATTAGCAATTTATGTCAGATGCATATATCAAACATGAACATTGGACGTTCTTTGCAAAGCAAAACAGAAAAAGGAAAAACGATGGGTAATTTGTCTGAAAAATTGAACTTGTATTGATTTTGAAATTTGCCTGTAAATAGGCGTTTTGTACAAGAGGCTGATGTCCTAGTAAGAGAACGCCGCCGAGCAAAATAAAGTTTATAAAATTTTGTGAAAAGGAAACAAAACAGCTATGTGAAAAATAATCCCACTGGGTTCCAACTCTGCTATCGCCTTTATGTCTTCAAGCGTCTCATCACTCTGCTGCTTAGTTGAAAATGAAGCTGGTTGATTGGAGTCATCTGAGCCCGATAGTTGATGCCGAATTCTGGATGCAAGGTGATCCAATGAGACATAGTATTACGCTTTATCCCTAACTTTTGCCTGGACCGCCCTTTCAGGTTTTCAGTCCACCGGGGTACCCATTTTTGCCCAAGCCGCCTTTTCAGGTTTTCGACTTGCCGGGTGTACAGATTTTTTTCATTTCATCCCTTATTTTTGCCCGAACCCTTTTGGTTCGCCGGGAAGCCCTTATTTTTGCCTAGGTGTGTCAACCTAGCGGGTCTTTAATTCATGCGTAGTATCTTTTTACTATGTCTGCATTGGCGGGATGAGGAAGGTCGTCACCATCCATGGTGGTTAGAATCATGGCTCCTCCTGAGAAGATATGTTTAACCATAAATGGCCCTTCGTACGTAGGGGTCCATTTGCCACTGGGATCACTTTGAGGAAGAATGATGCGCTTGATTACCAGGTCTCCGACTTGATACTCTTGTCGTCTGACCTTCTTGTTAAATGCCCTGATCATCCGTTTTTGGTACGTCTGACCATGACAAATAGCAGTGAGTCTCTTTTCGTCAATTAGGTTTAATTGATCAAGCCGAGTCTGGATCCAGTCATCTTCGCTCAAACCTGCATCCTTCATTATCCGGAGAGAGGGTATCTGGACTTCAATAGGCAAGACTTCCTCCATGCCATAGACCAAGGAAAAGGGAGTTGCCCCTGTTGACGTCCGTGCTGAGGTACGGTACCCATGAAGAGCAAACGGCAACATTTCGTGCCAATCTTTATAGGTCACTGTCATCTTTTGTACAATCTTCTTGATGTTCTTATTTGCCGCTTCGACAACCCCATTCATCTTCAGCCGGTAGGGAGAAGAGTTGTGGTGCTGTATCTTGAATTGCTCGCAGAGCTCAGTGATCATCTTGTTGTTAAGATTGGTACCATTGTCCGTAATGATCCTCTCAGGTATGCCGTATCGACAGATCAGGTTGTGCCGAATGAACTGTGCCACGGCGTTCTTGGTTACCATAGCGTAGGAAGCTGCTTCAACCCACTTTGTGAAGTAATCAATCGCTACCAGGATGAAGAGATGCCCGTTGGATGCCGTAGGTCGGATCTCTCCGATCATATCAATGCCCCACATTGCAAAAGGCCAAGGTGCTGTCAAGACGTTCAGAGGAACCGGAGGAATGTGCACCTTATCAGCATAGATCTGGCATTTATGACAAGTTCGAGAATGCTGATAACAGTCGGCTTCCATTGTGGACCAGAAATATCCTGCCCGAAGGATTTTCTTTGCCATGGTATGTCCACTGGAATGTGTTCCGAAGGTACCTTCATGTAGCTCTGCCATGATCTTTTCTGCCTCAGTCTTATCCACACAACGCAGTAAGGTTGAATCATGGTTTCGCTTGTAGAGAACGCCATTGCTGAGGAAGAACTTTGCCGCAAACCTTCTCAGGAACTTCTTGTCATTAACAGATGCGCCTTCGGGATACTCTTGAGCTTCAAGGTACCTCTTCACTTCATGATACCAGGGTTTCTCTGTTACCTCTTCGGTCTCGAGATCGCAGCAATGTGCAGGTTCATCCAACTTCCAAATAATGATCTGGGGCGCCTCGTTGTCCCATTTGACTTTGAACATAGAAGACATCGTAGCCAACGCGTCCGCTAACTGATTCTCCTCTCTTGGGAAGTGTTCAAAAGTTATCTCCTCGAAGTGGGGAATCAACGTCAACACATACTCCTTGTAAGGAATAAGATTTGGGTGTTTCGTATCCCACTCGTCTTTGATCTGATTGATCACGAGAGCGGAATCTCCAAAGACACTCAGAAACTTGATCCTTAGGTCGATTGCAGCTTGAAGACCCATGGTACATGCCTCATACTCTGCCATGTTATTGGTGCAGTTGAAACATAGTCGGGCGGTGAGTGGAGTATGAGTGCCTTTAGGGGATATGATCACAGCGCCGATACCATTACCCAAAGCGTTCGAGGCTCCGTCAAAGTGCATAGACCATCGGGATCCTTCCTCAGGTCCTTCATCCGGTCCAGGTACTTCACAATCAGTTACTACCATGATATCCTCGTCTGGAAATTCAAAGTTCATCGACTGGTAATCGTCCACTGCCTGGTGCGCCAAATGGTCTGCCAACACACTTCCCTTGATTGCTTTTTGAGTCGTGTACTGGATGTCATATTCCGTCAAGATCATCTGCCATCTGGCTATTCTTCCGGACAAGGCGGGCTTTTCGAAGATGTACTTTATTGGATCCATTTTTGAAATCAACAGTGTAGTGTGAGTCAACATATACTGTCTCAGCCGGCGAGCAGCCCATACCAAAGCGCAGCAAGTTTTCTCGAGCAGTGAGTATCGGGTCTCACAGTCGGTAAACTTTTTGCTAAGGTAATAAATGGCGTGTTCTTTTCGGCCAGACTCGTCATGCTGCCGCAACACTCACCCCATTGAGTTGTCCAGTACTGTCAAGTATAAGATTAGAGGTCTCCCTTCAACCGGTGGCATAAGAATGGGTGGTTCTTGGAGATACTCTTTGATTCTTTCGAAAGCGGCCTGACATTCATCGTTCCAACGTACTACTTGATCTTTCTTCAACAGCTTGAAGATTGGTTCACAGGTAGCAGTTAGATGTGAGATGAATCGGGCAATGTAGTTCAACCGTCCTAGAAAGCCTCTGACTTCTTTCTCTGTCTTGGGAGTTGGCATCTCTTGTATGGCTTTCACTTTGGCAGGGTCCACTTGAATACCTTTGTCGCTTACGACGAAGCCTAGCAATTTTCCAGATCTCACCCCAAAGGTGCACTTGTTTGGGTTTAACCTCAACTTGTACAACTTCAGACGGTCAAACAGCTTCTGTAGATGGTCAAGGTGTTCCTCCTCAGTTTGGGACCTTGCAATCATATCGTCGACGTACACTTCTATATCGTGATGGATCATGTCATGAAATAAAGCAACCATGGCACGTTGGTAGGTTGCCCCAGCATTTTTCAACCCAAAAGGCATGACCTTGTAGCAAAAGGTGCCCCACTGAATAACAAAAGTGGTCTTCTCCATGTCTTCAGGAGCCAACTTGATCTGATTATAACCGAAGAAGCCATCCATGAAGGAGAATACTTTATGCTGAGCAGTGTTGTCAACCAGAACGTCGATATGAGGCAGAGGGAAATCGTCCTTGGGGCTTGCCCTGTTCAAATCCCTGTAATCAACACACATTCAGACCTTACCATCCTTTTTCGGCACTGGAACCACGTTGGCAACCCACTAAGGGTAAGAAGTCACTGCTAGAAACTCGGCATCAAATTGTTTCATAACCTCAGCTTTGATTTTCTCGGACATTTCTGGACGCATACGGTGGACCTTCTGTTTTACCGGAGGGAAGTCTTCCTTGGTAGGCAGGTGATGAACCACAATATCGGTATCCAACCCAGGCATGTCTTCGTAAGACCATGCAAAGATTTCCACATAGTCATGCAGCATCTGAATCAACCGTTGTTTCACACTGAGCTCTAGATTGGCACCAATCTTGACTTCCTTTTTGTCTGTCTCAGTACCCAGATTTACCGTTTCCACTGGCTCTTCATGTGGCTGAATGGCCCTCTCTTCCTGGAGTAACAGTCTTGCGAGCTCACCAGGCACTTCGCAATCATCTCTGCCTTCGTCTTCGGCTAAGTTGATCGAATTTTCAAAGTCATAACTGGCAGTAGCAGAGTCGTTACCAGTGAGATCCAGAGTGGATTGGAACCTGTATAGGTGAGTGTGTGTAAATATAGTTGTTTTATAATATATAATAAAGAAAGAAAAGGAGCGCAAGATTTTGAAATGCAACAAACGTCCAATGTTTTTATTGATGATATATGAAAATGACACACAAAAGCCCTCACAAATGAAGCCACGGTGCCCCGGGTAAGACACCGAGCCATAAAAGTTTCAAAATATTGTCTGTTACAAATTCAAAACAAAGGAGTTCATTACTGAGTGACAAAAGTAATAGGTGTGAAGTCTTTGGCTGTCCAGTTGCTTGGTCCACTGTCGGTTGTTGGGTAGATCCAGCTGTCGAATTCAGATTCCTCCACGTCGTCTTCAATAGCATTCACTCCATGCTGGGGCATGGGAGCAGTTACAACATTGGGCCTTTCGGGCGCCTCAAACTGTATTTCTTTAGCATCAATAAGGTCCTGAACCTTATTCCTCAGAGCCCAGCAATCATCCGTAGTATGCCCCGGGCTATCAGAGTGATAAGCGCAACGGGCATTGGGGTTGTACTTTGGAGAAGCTGTATTCACTACCTTCGGAGCTTCCTTGACAGTTACCAGATTGGTTGACAGTAGTTGCGACAAAATCTGAGACAGGGTCATACTGAGCCGAGTGTACTTCCTTTTGGGTCTCTCACCCCTTGGTTGATTATACTGCTGAGGAGCAGCAGCAGGCTTTGAAATTACCAACGCATTGACAGCTTGGCGGCGTTCCGGTTTAATTTTTCTTCTGGGACCATAAACAGCACTGGCTTCCTTCTTGAAGGGCTTCTTTTTAGTACTCGAGGAGGCACCTTTCTGTATCTTCCCCGACTTGATACCAGCTTCTATTCTCTCACCAGTCAAGATCAAATCTGTAAACCCAGCAGAAGAATTCCCAATCAGATGGTTGAAGAACGGACCGGACAGGGTCCCCAAAAACATGTCGACAAGCTCACGGTCAGTCAAAGGTGGCTGCACCCTTCCAGCCAGGTCCCTCCACTTTTGCGCATACTCCTTGAATCCTTCGCCCGTCCCCAGTGACATACCCTGGAGTTGGTTACGCGTGGGAGCGAGGTCGGAATTGTACTGATACTGCCTATAAAATGCAGTAGCCAAGTCCTCCCAGTTTCGGATACTGGCTCCATCCAGCTGATAGAACCATTCGAGTTAAGCCCCTGAAAGGCTATCCTGAAAGAAATGGATCCATAGGTTCTTGTCTGCAGTGTAAGGTTGGATCTTCCTTACATATGATCTGAGATGCAGCTTAGGGCAGGAAGCCCCGTCGTACTTCGCAAAGGCAGGTGCCTTGAACTTGTGTGGGATTACCACCCCAGAAGATAAACCTAGATCTCCAAAATCCAGCCCCGGTACATGTTGAACCTCCATGGCACTTAAACGGTCCTCTAGTTGCTTGTACCTGTCTTCGGCAGGAGGGTACTGTTCGTCATTGTAATCTGTCTCGTTATCGGAGACGATAGGACTAGGAGCCCTTCCCCCTTGGGGACTGTATTTCCCTGCAGAGGAAGTAGCCTGATCAGCCTCATTCTGCAGTGTATTCCCAAACCTCCGTCCAGTGTTAAACAACGCAGTCTTCTTCTTCTTCTTCTTCTTCAAGAGAAGAGTCTTCAACTCCTGTTGACCTGGGCTAAGCTCATGACCAGCTCCTGAAACTGGGCGTTCTGGGCCTGGAGGGCCTTGATAGCTTGTTCGGTAGTAGGCTCGGAAGACATGATGATTGAGTGCTGAAATAAACAGCGAAGAAGATTAAGCAACCTGTAGAAGAAGGGTACCTGTTATGCATATGATGTAATGAGATGCTTATGATTTATGTTTTCAAAGACAATCGGGATTCAACTTTGTAGACAAAAAGGAAACACACTTCATTAGATTCAAACTTTAAATTGTTCAACAATTTGCCCTTAGGCATTACAAGAATGAAAATACTGAAAAGGAAATAAAAGTTGTAAAAGAAACATCCAAAGCCCATCAGTGCTCCCATGGCCTTCTCTTCTCAGTACGGATATAGTCGTTCAGGATCCGCTCCTCCTCCAATTGCTTAGTCAGCTTCTGGATCTTTTGTTCCCGTTCGTTGAACTTTTCCCGATAAAAATCCCGTTCTTCCTGTAGCTGCGCCCAAGATCTCTTTAGTGTATCAACATCAGTGGGTATTTGAGGAGGGAGGACAGTTGGAGGAACCCCGTCTTCATCAGGAAATTCAAGAATGATAGGCCTGACAGCTTCGTATGGCATACCTAACTTCTGAGCACGGATGCGGACCCATCTGCAGTAGGGTTCCATTGGTAGAGAAGTCTTCGTTCCCAAATCATGAGGGTCAGCTTTGTGAATTCTGTCCCAAGCCTTGATGAATCTACGGCGTAGCTCGTCACTGTCTACCTGAAACTCAAAATTGATGTGAGGTACCAACATCTCATGAGGCCCTGCTCTTCTGGCTCTTCCAAACTGACGGAGAGCTAAACATGGATTATAAGAGATTCCTCCCTGGGTACCGATCAATGGAACATTAGGATATTCTCCGCAACGATCAATAATGGCTACCTCATCCAAACCTCTGAGAGTCCAAATGATGTCATTATCAGTGAGAGACATTAACCTATGAGCCCAGCCTTTTCCTTCTTCATTCTTCAGCACGAACTTAGGGAGGTGCGAAATAAACCACCTCACTAACAAAGGAGAACAACACCACAGATTTCCCCGTCTTCGGGCAGTACGAGCATAGAGCTGTTGCAGGATATCACCCAAGAGAGTGGGTACAGGGTTCCGAGACATGAAGATCCTTATGGAATTGATATTGACAAAGTTATCAGGATTTGGAAACAATACTAGACCATAGATTAAAAGAGCCAGAATGTCTTCGTACGCCTTGAAGTCTAAGTCATTCCAGAAACTATTAGCTTTGCCAACCAGAAACTTAGCCAAAAAGCCCTTAACTCCATTTCTAGTCTCCCAGTTAGCCATTACCTCTTCTTTGGTCAAGGGAAGGACTGCAACAATCTCTTCAGGCCTAAGAGTCTTCTCCCAACCAGTGAATGGAGTCTGCTCCAAAACAGGGATACCAAGTAACTCAGAGAATTCTTCCAGGGTAGGGACCAACTGGAAGTCTTAAAAAGTGAAGCAATGGTACAGGGGATCATAAAACTGGACCAGGACACTCATCAGTTGTTGGTCCCACTTTGAAGTAACTAAACCGAGGAGAGAACCATGCCTCTTGATGAAGGAAGTGGTGTTTGGAATCCTATCAACCAATTCCTTAAGCAAAGTAGGTGGTTGAACAAAGTTGAGCCGGATAGTATTCCTATGCACGGGCATCATGATGTCCTACAAAACAGAGCAAAGATGATACCCTCTTGTCTTTGAAATGGGTCAGTCCTTATGCAGGATGCATGCAATGGTATGATGGTATGATGTTATGATAAAGCACACCACAAGTATTCACAAAGGCAAGCATGATAAGGCACACAAGTCACACTAGACAGCCCTTAGAGTTTAGGCCAGCATGAAGTTTGGGTATTACCCTCTTTCAGTTTCGTTGGTTAAGACCTGTCCTATCAAAAGTAACCGGGTTCTAGAGGATCTCAATATCACTGACTACCCTCAATCAGTCATAACTCCAGCATCGCAATCTTTTCTTGCGGCCAGAACCATCGCGAGAGTTTAGCCTCAATGAGTGTAGCATACTGCTACCGTTCTATGGCCAAGTTGGGTCAATTTAGGGTTCTAAGGTCGGTTGGTGTTTAATGACTCCTTAGAAGACCCATATTCTCCTCCTTGCAACACAAGGGATATCGGTACAGACCAAGGTGTCACACCAACGTAGCCACTGCTTCACCCATGTCGGTCTACGCCGGACAAGTCCCTCACAGCTTATGCTACCTAAAAGGGTATTCCCCAGATCCGGGTTAGGATCTATGAAACTCCGATGCTAAGCCCACAAATATAAAAGCAAACAAAGCAAGTAATTGAAAACAAGAGTGGTCTAATCCTAAGGTAACCCCACTTTTAAGTTTTTCCCCAGCAGAGTCGCCAGTTCTATGATACGGTGGGAGAACTGACTTGGGTTTTGCGTTTGTTTTCACAAATGTTTCGGTTGACCAAGAGTCGCCACCGACTTTTTATTTTATCCTAAGGAAAGGTTAAAAAGCACAGCAAAAACCTTTGAGATGTTTTCTTGGGTTCGGGGGGTAGATTATAGAAAGGGAAGGTATTAGCACCCTTTCTATCCATGGTTATCCATGGGCTCTTAGTTACTTGATTAGATCACTTACCTTGTGTTTTCAATTCTTTGAAATGGTGCTTTGTGTGTGGGTTTGAAAATGTTTTGAAAAGAGGCCATTTGTTGTGGCAACCTTTGTAATGATCCATGTTTGAATGTATACAAAGGTGTACTTATCTTTTGAAAAGTTTTCAATGTTTTTGAAAGTTGTTTTGAAAGTGTTTGTGGAGTGTGGTTTTGAAAAGTAGGCAAGCGTGTTTTGCAAGTTTATCAAGTAACTAAGAGTTGTCTACCCCTAAATTTACTCAAAGGTCTTTCCTATGTTTTAACCCTTTTAACAATTTTGTTCCATCATTGTATTTGGTGGACAATATTGTGTTAGGATGTTAACAGGACGGGCGCGGGTCATCGTTTAGACCATGATTGCAATGGTGCCAAGTGTCTTTGGCAATTTTTCCTTTAAGGGACTTGATCATTTTTAGGCAACTTTCAAAAGCGTCATCGAGGGACTATGATCATTTGATTTGTTTTGTTTTGCCAAAAACACCCAACATGCAACATGGCCCATTATTGAAGGCAACAAGTGGAGTAACCCTAGGGGTGAAAGTGTGATTGGTGTTGTCCATTTTCATGCTTTGTTATCTTTGAATTAGGTTAAGCTATTTGTTATTTGATTTTTGCATACAAACCCTAAGTCTATCATGACATATTTAGAAAGCTTTAAAATGCGGAATTAAAAGTCCTGAATTATTACACAATAATCATGGGGACGGGGGTACAAATGTCCAAATGGGGACGAGACTTAATAGGAGAGTAGTATCCAAATAAATTTACAACCAAATCAAATCAATCGCAAATGTAAAATGATCAATGTATAAGAATAAAGCAATGTGTATGTGTAAATGTATTTGTGTAAGTGTATGATTTATTTACAAGTGAAATAAAAATAAATAAAAAAAAAGGTTAATTTTTTTTTGGATATTTTCATGTTTAGGGCAAAACCCTAATTTTGTAAATAAAAGGTATTTATTATTTATTATATACAATATTTATTAACTATATACAAAAAATAAATAAAAAGGAAGTATATTGTAAAAAAGTGATTTTTGAGGTTAAATATTAATAAAAATAAAAATGTATTATTTTTATGTTTTTATCCTAAATATTCTAATAAATATAAGTATTTATATTATGTATTAAATATATTAAATACATACAAAAATAAAATATTTATTATTTACAAAAAAAAAGTATATTTTAAGAAAATGTTTTCAAAAGATAAAATAAAATAAGATCAGAAAATAAAATGTATTTGTATTATTTTTAGTATTTTAAATAAAATTATATATATATATATATTTATTTACATACACATATCAAATAAAACAAATAAATGCCTAATAAATACAAAAAAAAGGTGAAAAATATTTTTAATGTTTTTTTTATATTTTAACAAAAAATAACAAGTCAGAATCAAAAAGAAAAAGTCAAAAATGATAAAAATAACACACAATGGGCCAAGGGGGTGTATGTGTGGAATAGTGGTGCAAACAGAAAACATAAGCCAGGCCCAGCCCAAAGGACTTTGTCTTCAACCTCCAGCCATTTTCAAACAAAAACGCGCGCCTTCTTGTTCATCACCCTAACTTCTGATTCTTTGATCCTTTGACAAATCTTAAAACATGAAACTTGTAGAGCTTAAAGCCACGATTCTAAACATATAAAGAAGTTGATCTAACTCTCAGAAATGAGAGAGAATTTCTTCTCCCCCAATTTCTGACCTAGCTTTTTTCAGACATTCAGTTTCAAAATTCTCCCAGTACACACAACATAAATGAAAAGTAAAGTAATGGGTAGCTTCAGGGCCATGAGTAGGACATAACTTCTTCACAAACCTAAGCCTAGATATGCCTGGATAGAGAGATAGAAGTTCAAACTTTTACCTGTTCAGCTTGAATCGTGTACAACAATGAAGGCACTTTCAATGCAGTGTGAGGACTGGTACAACTTGCTTGAGGTCCTAGGATGCTCTTCCAACTTCTAGCTTGCTTTGAAACTAACTGAAACGAGCTATGTAACTCAACCTGCACAACTAAAAAAATGAAAATGGTGAACTTGGTTAGAGGTGTTACAGTCTGTAGCTAGGGCTTGGTATAGTTTGTATGGATGTTATGGGATGTGTTTGAACTGGTTTGGATGAAAACGCACGAGGGAAATGAACTGGCCAAGTCAAAATGCAGAAGGTACCCTGTTTTGCCACAAAACTGTGTTTTGATGAATGAGAAGGTTTGAAACTTGTTTGATTCGTGTTTTAGGTTGGTTAGGGAGTATGAAAAGTGTTTACAAACTTTGCTTTGGCTAGTTGTTACAGGAATGCGAGATGGGATCAGTTTTGCAAAGTTTCTTCCTAGATAAGCAAGAGTTGTCAAGTTGAGTTATAGGCCAAGGCAGGTCCCTCAAGCATGCTGAACTTTCTCTCCTTGATCAGTGGGATTATTCCATAAACTTGTGCCTAAAAGATCTGGCTTGTACCTCTTCGATTTGTGTTTTGACATAAAGCCATGCTTTTTCAAAATGGCAAACTTGCTTTTTCCATATATGGATTGATTTTGTGTGTATTGTCCAAATGCACAAAATAACACTCTAACACAAAGGATATGCATTTAATTATTGAGTGTAAGAAGGATTAGAGGCCTGTGATCTAGCTTGTGCAAGCTGAGTTTGAAAATGCATAGTGTTATGAACATGAAAATGGCCATGAACAAAGTGACTTTTGCCCATCTTTACAAATTCGATTCTCCCTAACCACAAGGGTGTTTGAGAAGTTCTCGGACAATTTGGAAAGCTTGGAATGTGTACTACAATCCATCTTTGTAATGCAAGTTGAAATTCCAAGTGGAAGCATGTGAAAAGTGGTCATGAAGTTGGGCAAAAATCCTGCCTAAAATAGGTCAAAAAATTTCTAAGTTAAGAATGTTTTGCACCCCTATTCCAAAAATCATAACTTGAGATACAAGCTTCTTTTGATGAAACTTTGTGAATAAAAGTTGTAGATTTTGCAATGTACTATAACTTTCATGTTTTGAGTTTTGCTTGAATCCAAATTTATCTTGATGAAAAAATGGGACAAAGTTAGGAAAAAATTAGGAAATTTCATAACTTAGAAAATTTCTAAGTTATGAAATTTCTTCATTTCAAACCCTAATTTGTAATTTTTGGTTTTTTGATGAACCAGTTTCACAATTTGACATGACTTGATGAAAAATGGATCTTGGCACTTGATTTTGACCAAAAAGTCAAAGTTTGACTTTTCAGTATACAGTCAAATCTTGCTCAGTTGACTGGAAAATTCATCTGTCAATCTTGTGCATTTGGGATCTTTTGAAATTGTTGAACATGTCAAGACAATGCCATTGAGTCCTTGAGTCCATATGTGAGCTTGAATTGCCATTGGTTAGGTCAAACAGTCAAAAATTGCCTTTGTGCAGTCAAAACCCTAAAAATGACCATTTTGCCCTTTTGGTGATCTGATCAAATTTCTTGTGGAATTGTGATCCAAACTTGATCAAATGGTCCATATGAGTTCATAATGTTGATGTGGGTCAAAAATCATGAGGTTTGACTGTCAATTGACCACAGTTGACTTTTTCCCCAATACAGTTGATTTCTAGGTCAACTGTCCAATTGACTGGGCAAAGATTGTAATCAATGCTTGAAACTTGGTATGGATAAACTTGTGAGTCCAACATGAAGCATGAAAGTCATCTTGGGCATTTTAGGTCAAAACATCTTTGTGCAAACTCAAACCCTAATTTGGGTCAACAGTGCAAGGAGGAGTCTTGAGCAGAGCAAACCCTAACTTGATCTTGAGCTCCAAGGGTCTTATGGTGAGAAAAAATTGATGAAATGGGAGGGCAAATTTTGGGGTACAACACCATCACATAGAAACAATAGAAAATCAAATAAACAAGAACATGCACCATTTAGAGAACTCATTCACCCCATTACCTTAATTTACAGTTTTGATTTTTCAACAATGGAGGAATCTCTCTTACCCTAGTTTTTCCCTTCTCTTCTCTTCTCTGTTTCTACATTACAGTCATTTTTCCTAATTTTTCTAATCTTGTTTTAATTATATTTTATTATTACTAATACTAACTAATAATAATATTAATACTAATATAAATTATAACTATAATATTAATAATAATAGTATTGTCCTTCAATTTCCATTATTATCAATATTTCCCCGTATGCTAAACTTATCCTAATTATTTAATTAAAACTAAGCTCTCATATACTCTTAGTTATGCCAACATAATTTAAATTCAACAAATAATGACTGAATATTTTAATAGGAAATTACAACTCTCCCCTACTTAGAATATTTCCGTCCTCAAAAGTTACCTGATGCGAACAACTCCGGATAAGACTCCTGCATCCAGCTTTCTAATTTCCACGTCATACTTTCTCCAGCTGCTACTCCCCAAACTACTTTGACTAGAGGAATTTCTTTGCCCCGCAGCTTCTTCATTTCATGGTCTTTGATCCTCTCTGGTAAGGTCTCTACCGTAAGGTTATCCCTTAATTGTATGTCATCCATCAAAATTACATGAGATAGATCCGACATATACTTCCAAAGTTGCGACACATGGAACACATCATGCAAATTCAAAAGGTTAGGTGGTAAGGACACCCTATAAGCCACAATCCCCACTTTTTCAGAAATTTGATAGGGACCAATAAACTGAGGAGTTAGGTTCCTTGACATCAGAGCACGACCTACACCGGTTATCGGGGATACTCTCAAGAATACATGATTTCCCTCTTGAAACTCAAGATTTATCCTCCTCTTATCATGGTAACTCTTTTTTCTACTCTGTGAATCTTTCATCTTCTCTTGGATCATTTTCACTTTCTACGTAGTATGTCGCATGATTTTGGGTCCGAGCATCACAATTTCACCAGATTTGTACCAACACAAAGGCGTTCTACACCTCCGACCATACAATTCCTTGAAAGGTGCCATGCCAATACTAGAATGAAAACTATTGTTATAAGTGAACTCAATCATTGGAAGATAATTATCCCATGTACCTCCTGATGGTGTAAGCCCTAGAGGCTAATACTTTGGGTACTTGTATCGAATTATTTATTAATAATGAAAGGAATTGATTTATTATATTTGCATTTCCAAAATAATAGAGTCCCTAGAATAGTCCGTTTGTTTAATGAAATTTTAAGTGTGACTTAATCATGAGATCCCATTAAACATAAGAACATTATTATTAAAATATTCATAGTCGAGCTTTATTTCAAAGTGGGATAACATTAAAGCATTGAGATTATTATGAAGATAGACTGATGATCACACCTCATAGATCATGGATAACGAGTTATCAAGTCTTGACCTAGGTATGAATATTAGGAGTAATATTTATACTGGATTGACCCGCTATGAGAATACTACATAGAATATTATGCAAGGTGTTATAAGTTATTCTCATGGTGATAATGGTGTATACCACCCTTCGACCTGAAACCACTATGGACCTTAGATGTGTAGTTAAGTACTTTATTGCTGATCAAACATTATTCGTAACTGGATGACCATAAAGACAGTTAATGGATACTTTACAAAGTATGTTGAGGGACATGAGTGACCTGAATGGAATTTGTCCATCCTGCATAACAGGATAAATGTCTAAGGGTCCAATATTGAACTGGACAAGGGTGACACAGTTTATGCCTTGTGTTCAATATAGACATAAGGGCAAAAGGGTAATTGTACACACAAATATTATCACAAAAAAGTTTTGTCAGATCACATGACATTTTCGTGACTTGGGTAGCAGTGATGTGTTTCTAGGTACCGCTCACTATTAATTATGTTAAATGTGTAATTTAATATAATTGTCAACGTCACGAAAACCTACAAGGTCACACACATAAGGACATGTTGATGAGAGATAGAGTAAATAAGGAACATCGTAAGGTACGATGCACTTAAGTGAAATATGGAATATGGTAAGTGTGATACGGCGGCAGAACCGACTGTTATAATGGTTTTGCATTTATGTTCGCAAATGTTGCGATAAGCAAGAGTCGCCACCGACTTTTATTTTATCCAACAAAAGGAAAGGGTGAAAAGAACAGAAAAAGACCTTTCGAGAGTTTTCTAAGTAAGGGGGTAGATTATGGAAAGGGAAGGTGTTAGCACCCTTTCCATCCGTATTTTTCTACGGGCTCTTAGATGCTTATCTCATTTGAAAAATACCTCGTGCTTTGTGTCTTTTGAAAAGTATTTCTGAAATGCCAATAGTAAGGCGATTTGCTTTATGATAACTCTTGTATCAGTCCTCAAGAGTGTTGATAAAGCATTTTTGAAAACATTTTTGAAAGTTGTTTCGTGTAAGTGTAAAATTTTGTTTGAGCAAGCATCTAACAGCTATCTACTTTACTCGAAAGGGTTGTTCTTTTCCTCTTTTCCTTTAGACAGTGCTATCCTACTATTAGTGAGTAGGTAGCCCTAGTCGTTTGATGTTTTAGGGACATTCTAAGGGACATTTATAGTCACAAAGGCAATTGGGCAAGAAACCTTAGTAACTACCCTAGGGTTTTAAAATTATTTTTATCGAGGAAACACCGAGAGGATCATCGAGGGACTTATGATCTTTAAACCGGAGGGCATCCACTAAAATCTCTCACGTTTAGAGAGTTGTGACTGTTTTCCAAAGGCAACCAAAGTGGGATACCCTGGAGGTGCGCATGTGCAATTATGTTGTTTTCAGTTATTTTAGTCTTGTGTTAAGTTCTCTAGCATTTTGTTTTTAACTCTTGTCATGCAACCCTATTAATCATACATCTAAGCAGTTAATAATTTTCAGAAATTAAAAATACGAGAATTGTAAATCCTAGCTATTACAAGGCTTCGGGGAGGGGGAATTATTTACATGTCCAAAACTTGGGGAAAATTTAAAAGGCAGTAAAGTAAAGTCCTAGTTAAGTCTATTACATCCCAGTAAGTAGATACAATAATATGCGAAAGTGCAAAAGTAAAAGTAAACGCGCGAATTGAAAATACGTCTAAAATTCCTAAAAAAATGAAATATTTTTGCTTGTTTTGGATTTTATATTATTAAGAAAATGTTCAAGTTAACAAGTTAATTAATTAACCTAGAAAAAGATATTAATTATTGGAAAAAAATGAAATTTAAAATAAAGAAGACAAACCTAAGCTTTTTTCGATATTTATTATGAAAAGAAATTAAAATCTAAGTCTGTTTAATTTTAATTTTAATAAAATGCTAAGGTGATTAATTAATTAATTTACCAAAAAACTAACCTAATTTTTTTGTGATTTTTATCTGATTTTATATTGTAATAATAAAAAAAACAATTAAACAAATAAATAGAAAAAAGAGGAAAAAGGTAAATGGGCCAGCACATCAGTAGAAATATGGGGGGTATGACTTGTAAAGTGCAAGCCCAAGATAGAAGGAGCCCAACTCTATCTTGTGATCCAGTGAGGACAGCCTCTGAGTGCCAATGGTGATCTACATGCTTGGATGTTGATTTGGATCAGATGAGATCTCCTGGTGTTGACCATGTGGTGTATGGTATGCATACGCTGGCTGGATACACTGAATCTGCATGTAAAGTGTTGTACCCCAAAATTTGCTCTCCCATATTCTTCAAAAATTTGCCAAGTCAAAGCTTCAAAATCTCCCCAAAGGTTGCACAGTTCAAGGGCCTCCTAACAGCCAAAAACTAGGGTTTTGGTTCTGACAAAGAAAATGAAGTTTCCAAGGGTCCAATCAAGTCCCACATGCCTACAAACATGGTCAAGCATCATCATAACAAGTTTCAAGACTTACAACACAAAATTGCACAGTCAAAAACCCTAATTGCTCAACAGTCAACTGCAGGGGCAAAATGGTCATTTGACAGTCAAAAGTTCAAATTTTTGGTCAACATCTCATTTTGAAGCCACAAACATCATTTGATCAATGCTTGATCATGATTCTCAAAGCATGGCTCAAAAAGTCTCAAGATGCAAAAGTTTCCATATTTGGACAGTTGAAAAAGTCAACTGTAACTTGACCAAGGCATAACTTCCACATGGTTTATCAGAAAAATTCCATCGAAAGCTAATTTTGAAGAGAAAGACATTTCCTACAACTCCTCTTCACACTTCAAGTCCAAGAAATGCTCTCACAAAAAGTTATCAATTTCAACATTATAGGTCATTTTCAAAAGTCAACAAAAAGGGACTTTAAGTCAAAGGCCATAACTTGAGATTGGTAAATCAAAATGACATGGGACCAAAGGCATTGGTTAGAGGACTTCAAGACCTTTCCAAAATGTCCAAGAACATGATCAAAGCTTAAAAATTGAGCAAGATATTCCTTGTGGAAGTTGGGAAATTTTTGGATATTTTGAAAAGTCAACTTTGCTTCAAATGTCTTAAAATTGCTAATGGGCCACATTTTCTTCCAAGATTCATCATCCAAAGCATATGCACGACCATTTGGACCAAAGGGGATTTATTCATCATTTTTATTTATTTATTTGAATTTTTAATTACAATTAATTCATTTAAATCAAATAAAATATGGAAAAATATTAAACCAAAGTTTTTAAATCTTTTTGTGCAAGATAAACTCTTCTTAAAGGCTCAAGATTCGTGCATAATCAAAATTGGAAGGTTTTGCCATGATTGGAATAAAAAACATGTGAAAAAGATTTGAAAATATGCCATGAAAATCAAATATTGTTCTCATCAATGCAAAGATCTTTTGATTGAAAACTCAACCCTAATCCATACTCATATAAGTGTGATCAAAACCTAATGCCAAGGGACCTAAAAGCTGCGCCAAAAGCTGAAGAAGAACATTGCACTTTTTGTGAAAAATTCCAAAACTGGAAACGTGGTTCCAAGGCATTTCAAGGCAAGAAAACTATCCTATTGCATTCCTGAGGCTTCAAGGAACGTGTCTGAATCAAAATCATCAACTCTAACATCAAGAAACGGTAGAACTAAGTGATCCTGTTTCAAATTTTGTACCTATTCGTGTTTCAATTTATAAGCATTTTCATTGCATTCTTTCTATTGATTTGGACTAATCTGACCATTCTGAAGCTAACCATGTGTTTTAATTGAGTTTTTATGCATCATACGCGATTTCACCATTGAAGCTCGCTAGGGTTCCTCAAGCTTCAAATTGGGCATTTTCGTATACTGTAAAATTAGAACATCCCAGTACCATGGCTAAACTCAGGAAGCTTGGACGATCGTAACACACTATTCGTGCTCAATTTATGAGTCACCATATTCTATTCGCTATTTTTATGCTTGCTATTTAGTGGGGGTTTAAAACCCCCGCTATTCAATTTGTTTTTTGTTTCAGGTACAGCAAGCCATTGGAGAAGATGGTGATGTGTAGGCCAATGATTAGCGCGTTTGAATTTCGCGCGGAAAAATGTCACTAACCCTTGTGTTGACTGATATTATTTATTTGTTATATTATAAACAAAGAGCGTGGTTGGTACAGATGGCTAAGGCGTTGTCTCATAAGGCACTGGGACCTGGGTTCGAATCCCAGGTCCCCCTCCCTTTGTCATATTATTTTCCATTCTATCTTCCTATGTAGCGTGTACTCCAGGGGCTCACCATACACCCATAATCCACACATGCCACATGGCCACCGAAGGCAGTCCAAAGGTTGAGATTTGAGGAGCACCATGGGCATGAGTCAGACGTGTCATACGCAAGCCAAAAGTCAACAAGGCCTTGAGACAAATGGGCCTGATTGCTAGCCAAAGACCTCCAGTTTGGGGACAGAACCCCCCCATTGGTTTGCTCTTTCATCTTTTTTTGTATTTTTCTACTTTTATTTGTTTTAATTAATTTTAATTTAATTCTTTAAATCAATATTTTCATAACATAAAAAAATAATAATAAAAATCAGAAAGTCATAAAAATTAAAATATATTTCATTTAATGTTATTTTTTTGTACAAAAGGTCTTATTAATTAATTAGTTTTTTTTTATTCTAGGGTTAACTTTAACATTTTCTTAATAAATTTAAAATTTGTAGAATTAGGTTTTAATTACTTCTATCTTTTTCTTTTCTTTTATCATTATTAATTATTAATTATTTTCTTGTAAATAAAATTGCATTAATTAATTAGGTTTGATTTTAGGTTCAATTTTAATATTTTTTCTCAATAAATAAAAATAGTTAGAATTAGGGTTAATTAATTTCTTAGTTTCATTTAATTCTCTTATTAAAAATCCATAAATACAAAAACTCAAAAAATCTTTTCTTTTTTTTAATTTAATTAATTCGTTGACCATAATTTAATTTCATTAAAAAGGGTCTAACGCCCTCGCATTCGATCATAATTCCAATTCGCGCGTTTATTTTATTTCCTCCTTTTATGTAATTCTCCCAAAGCCATGTAAATTAGATATTTATATTTCTCGCACTTTACTTTATTTTATGTCAAATCGGGTCCTGGATTTAATTTGGCGATGTGGACCCGCGCCTTTGTAATAGCGCAGGAACTCTTAATTTTCGCATCTTTTTAACTGTTAAGAAATTTGCATGCAAGAATGAATGTCAAAATAAAAGCAACGCGTAGATCACCCATGACATGAATAAGAAAAAAATAAATGAACATGACACACAAATCACACACCACCCCTAGGGTACGCTTCACTGTTGCCTTGCCTCTCGAAAGGTGATCGTCGAGTAGAGGATGTTTTAGTAAGTCCTCATGATCCGGGAACCTGGCATGAGGGTAGCTTCTAAGGTATCTTCCTATTGCTCTGGTGATCACCACGTCCCGAACTTCGAATTGACCCGAACACCTCCAATGGTGGTGCTACCTATCTCTCAATGGTGGGATGGCACTACCTTAAAGGACATTTACACAGACGAATTCCTTAGGGTAGGTAGACGACTCTAGATACTTGCTCTAATTTCAAAACAAATCAAAAATACTTTTCACACCGACACCTTTTCAAAAAGCTTTCGAAAGCAACTTTTCAAACACTCTTGAGGACTGATACAAGAGTCGAACTGAAATTTTCAAAGAAACTTTTTAAAACCCACAGTTGAAAAGCAAACAAACCATTTTTGAAAACACAAGTGAGCAAGTATCTAAGAGCCCATGGATAACCATGGATAGAAAGGGTGCTAACACCTTTCCTTTCTATAACCTACCTCCCGAACTGAGAGCAATCTCTTTAAGGAATTTTTCTGTGCTTTTGTCCTTTCCATTTGGAGAAAATAAAAGACGGTGGCGACTCTTGCTTCCGCGACATTTCGGGAACCAGCGTTAAACAGTCAGTTCCAGATCCACCGATCACAGAACTGGCGACTCTGCTGGGGACTTAAACTTAAAGTGGGGTGTACCTTAGGGTTAGTTCATAACTGTGTTTTCAATTGTATTGATTTGCTTGCTTTATTATTGTGGGACTGTCTTGGGAGTTCTATAGATCCTAACCCGGATCTGGGGATACCTTCTTAGAAAGTAGCAACAAGGCTGTGAGGGAACTGTGCGGGGTATACCGACATGGTTGAAATAGTCTGCTACGTTGATGTGGCACTTTGGTGTGTACCGGTAACCCTTGAGTTCAGTCAAGGAGAGTACGGGGCCTCCGCATGGTGTCGTGAAGCATCAACAGACCTTAGGAACCTTAATTGAACTATCTTGGCCTCTTTAGGGTAGTGAGGTAACTGACTTCGGTGCAGTCCGAGGTTGGTTGATACTCGATACTACACTCAATTGAGGGTTGCTTTCCTGGAATATTTCGGTCGCCAGTTCAGTGGCTAAATCGAAACGATGAACAATGAAAGCAATCCCGTGATATTGGGACCCTTAGAACCCGGTTACTTCTGATAGGACAGGTTGAGCCCACCAACTTCAAGAGGGTAATACCCAGACCCCATGCTGGCTTAAACTCTAAGGGCTTCTCTTGTGTGACTTGTGTGCCTTCGTACTTGACTACCTGCATGCTTGTTATCTGACGCATGAACTACTTGCAGGTTTTGTTTATAGTCCTTAATTGGGACTCATAACAGGGTTTACTAAGTTTCTTGCAGGTTTTGTTTATAGTCCTTAATTGGGACTCATAACAGGGTTTACTAAGTTTCTTGCAGGTTTTGGCTTGCAGTCCTTAATTGGGACTCATAACAGGGTTACTTACATCACCCCATGCATAGCATAACATCATACCATCATACCATCGCATACATCCTGCATAAGGACTAATCCATTTCAAGGACCTCAAGGGCTTGTGATACAGGTCATGATGAATCAGAACGTCTAGCAAGGGGCAAATGGGATTTATTTTCCTCTAGACATGGTTGTCAGGGGCTATGACCCACGTGATATGGTGAGCCTCTGACCCTTGAAGAAGGATCCTCAGCAACGTGGAGTTCCTTCAATCAAGCTACAAATTCAAATGCTAACAATTTTCTTGTTTATCCCGTGAGGTCCTTGAAAACATTGCATGCATACATACACATCATTGCATAACAGGTATCCTTGTTGCAGGTCACTTACCTTTCCCGCTGTTTATTTCAGCAATGGCTTCCCAACAAGATAACCAGGACATTCTTGCTCAAGAGACTCGGTTCGGGGAAATCCTCCTGAATCTATCCAAGGGGCAGGAGGAGCTAAGGACACTTCTCATGGAGACTTTGGTCAGGAACAGCGCTGAGGACGAACGGCTGAAACATCTGCAAGCTGAAGTGGATGCATTGAAAGCCCAGATGCTGGGGCAGGTGACTGTCATTCAAGGCTTAACTCAAAGACAAGGAGAGCTCGGAGTTCTCATCAACCAATTGATTCAGGGTAACCAACTAGGGCAAACATCCAAGGTTGAAGGGCCAGTTATCATTCAACCACCTTTGAGACAAGAAGATAAGGGGAGAGCTCCTCAAATGGCCTCAGGGTCACAAATTCAGCATCAACCTCACCAGCTTCAGCTAGACAAGCCCAGGAGGCAATTCACCCAGCTCAACATGTCGCTGTTTCAAGCTTTACAACGCCTGTTGAGGTTGAACCTGATCACACTAAGGGCTCATCCCCGGAACCCCAACACAGCATCTCCTATCTATGATCCCAATAAAAGGTGTGCCTACCACTCTGCCAGTCCAGGACATGATACCAATGAGTGTTGGGCTCTGAAGAACAAAATCCAGGACCTGATCGATGAAGGGGCATTGGAGTTCACGCAAGATGGTCAGGCTGATTTTTTCTACCATTCCTCCAAGGCTCTCCAGTTTAAGTAACAAGCCCTGAGATGAAAAGACTTTTGTTCATTAGGATTTTCAAGTTGTAACTTTCTTTTGTTCAAACATTTATTCATGTTAAACATTGTTATTCCATTAATGCATCGCATACGTCTGTTTTGAAGCAATATACTCGTATTCACTATATGCAAATTATTTTCATATTTTTTCTGATGATCAACGCTCGATTGATAATTCTAAGCCTCTTGAGGGAGGATGACGAAAACGATACCACGATCCTTACAATATGCTTTTGAATAGACCCCGCTGATGAGGTACATGCATTGTTCCAATCCCTAAACACTGGAGTTATAAGGAAGATAATCCCTCGTCAACCCCTTTGAGCCAAAGAAGTAGGAGTTTTTCTTTTCGAAAATTGAAACCCTTAATCATAACCTGGGGCAGGGTAGTCCTTTCAGTTGACTCAAGTGCATGACAAATAGCACCAAAGAGGTCCTTACAAAAAAGAAGACAGTGATGGTTCCGAATAATCAATAGAGAAAGGCAGTCATTATCTTTCAAAATAAGAACCCATTAAGTCAAAACCTAAGAAGGAGACTTACAAAACTGGGGCATCCCGCTGATTGAAATCACAAAAGAACAGCTCAGGCAAAAAATAGGGATAGCAAAATCAAAAAGAAAGAGGTCATACAAACCCTCAACGAAAACAAAAAAATGACTGCCCATTCAAAATAAGTTATCAACATCCGAATCATCACTGGTATATCAGAGCAAAGACTCAAACAAGGTCTAACGTATGATCAACTGAGTTTAGGTTTGGATAACATCACGAAGAGCGGGTGGGTACAAATAATTTGAGCATTTATCCTTTGTTTCTTAAACCGTGAACCAGGCCACGTTATAACCCTTAAAAGTCCTAGCTGAAGCATGGGTTAGTTCGAAAGCATACTGTTACGAAAGGTATCCTGACTCCTTAAGGCTCGCAATAAAATAACGAGTTGACATCACGTTTTACAAACATTCACTTGTTTTATGAAAAAGAATGCATTTCCAAAATCTTCAAGACAGACATAAGCTTTGCATTTTTGATATAACATTGTTCGCATATGACTTTTTGTTTGAACAGCAGGAAAATTCGCACGATGAATACCTAGTGAACCAAAGCACTTCCAATCAAGGGGCATGACATGATCTTGGTCTATCATCCGGGGCAGTTAAGTGAAGATTCAGAGAATCTCTCAACAATGCCAAGCAGCTAGGGGCAACTCTCCGTCTAAGACACTTGGGGCATTAGACAGGAATTCCAACATTGAATCTTGCCTGAGTAAACGTCTTCTGGTGGCATGACAAAACACTTCTAACAGGGGCAACTCCCTACATTCTGAGAGCATGGACATAGTCGAAAAAATACGGCGCACAATCAAAGACCCGCTAGGTTGACATACCTAGGCAAAAATTAGGGCTTCCCGGCGAACCAAAAGGGTTCGGGCAAAATAAGGGATGAAATGGAAAAAATATGTACACCCAACAAGTCGAAAACCTGAAAGGGCGGCTTGGGCAAAAAAGGGTATCCCGATGGACTGAAAACCCGAAAGGGCGGTCCAGGCAAAAATTAAGGATCAAAGCATACGACTATGTCCTGGCATCTTGTCACCTGTCTACCAGAAGATTTGTCAATTACCCCCACAAGTGCCTTCTCCCACTGAAACTGGGGCAATAAAGAGTTGTCTAAGCGATCTAATTGTTCCGTCCACCAAGGTATCAAGGTAGGTTCGGATGAAGAACACAACCAGTACATCTCAATTCCCCATAGAGTGAGCCAGCAGGTCAGTACACTCTCCCCAAGCAAAGCTATGATATCAGCCTTAAGGAGTTGGGTATCCTCCATCAGATCTCAACATTCCCCAACGCAGCATACATACATTCTTAACAAGTATCCCCGGTAGTCTTGACATAAAGATTGTTCCCCGACGGTATATCAAACGTTTAATGGAGTCACTTCCCTGTTACAGTTCAAGATTTCCCCAGGAGAGTCCAATCCAGTTTCCCCAGGAAAGTGGGAACCCATCTCCTCAGCAGTAAGCTTATCCCCAGTAGATTCTGGAAGCTTATCCTCGCAGAGCACGAACGCGTCTCCCGGCTTTATTCAAAGAGTTATGTCCCTACCAGGATATAACTGGGTTATCCTCAACCAAAAGCCACGGAAAAAGCGTCATCGACGAAGTCTTCTTATCCCCAGCGAAGTCTATTAGCATTTCCAACACAACAATGGTATCCCTAGCGAAGTTACCATCAACCTCCCAGCAAGTACCTCTCTCCCCACAGAGTATTGCTTCCCAGCAAGATCATTAGAGTACTTTTCTCCCCGTAGAGTAATCCATTCGCCAAGTTTATTCCCCGACGGAGTTATCTTCTCCTACCGGTATTCTTGCAACTATCATCCCCAGCGGAAGCAAAATCTATTCTTCAACATCAGCCCAGGACATGACTTCCCGGCACCCGTCAAGGATTTACTTTCCTAGACGACAAAGATACATTCATAAACATCACATCTCCATACATTATAGCATGCATATACGCATCACATCTTACAAATCTCATTTATGTTGAGAACATCATTGCTTGATCCATATCATGCATTGCATATGACTGACCTTTACCTTTCAGGAAAGATCTAGTTAAATTCTCAGCTATATTTCAAGACCTTGACCGGTTCAGTTAAATCGACCCTAAGATTTTTCTATTTCTTATCCAGTCAAAGGCCTTCCCTGGTTCAGTCAGATCGACCCTAAGATCTCCCTGTTTCTTATCCAGTTGAAGATTTCAAGACCTAGACCGGTTCAGTTAAATCGACCCTAAGATTTTTCTGTTTCTTATCCAGTCAAAGGCCTTCTCTGGTTCAGTCAGATCGACCCTAAGATCTCCCTGTTTCTTATCCAGTTGAAGATTTCAAGACCTAGACCGGTTCAGTTAAATCTACCCTAAGATTTTTATGTTTCTTATCCAGTCAAAGGCCTTCTCTAGTCCAGCTAAATCGACCCCTAACAGATTTTCCTGATAAAGACTCAGTAGAAGATATCCAAGATTCTCTCAGCGTTACTGTTGAGGTAGAAGTCGCCAAAGATTCTCTCAGCGTTACTGTTGAGGTTGAAGTCGCCCAAGATTCTCTCAGCGTTACTGTTGAGGTTGAAGTCGCCCAAGATTCTCTCAGCGTTACTGTTGAGGTTGAAGTCGCCCAAGATTCTCTCAGCGTTACTGTTGAGGTTGAAGTCGCCCAAGATTCTCTCAGCGTTACTGTTGAGGTAGAAGTCGCCCAAGATTCTCTCAGCGTTACTGTTGAGGTTGAAGTCTCCCAAGATTCTCTCAGCGTTACTGTTGAGGTAGAAGTCGCCCAAGATTCTCTCAGCGTTACTGTTGAGGTAGAAGTCGCCCAAGATTCTCTCAGCGTTACTGTTGAGGTTGAAGTCGCCCAAGATTCTCTCAGCGTTACTGTTGAGGTTAAAGTCGCCCAAGGTCCTCTCAGCGTTCCTGTTGAGGTAGTAATCGTCCAAGGTTCTCTCACCATCCCGTTGAGGTAGTAACCATCCCTGGTTCATTCATCACCTTTTGAAGCTCCAGATCCAGCTCCTGTAACCAGTCAGGACACATCTACACAAAGAATTTGAAGACCAGCTCCGACAACAAGTCAGGTAATCATTTTTTCTTTTTCAGATACGCAAGCTCTCGCTAAGGAATCTCTTATGCGATCAACATCCAGATGGCATCTGTAAGCCCATCCACTTTCCATCATCTCTTAGCATGGCATCTATAAGCCCATCATCCTATCCATCAATCTCCAAATGGCATCTATAAGCCCATTCCCATCATCACACTGCTACTATGCGAGCGCAAATTTCTGGGCACTCTAGTGTTCAATCATCTTCCACCTTCGGATTACGAAAGGCATGTCAGCCAATCTGCATCCTCAGGTCTAAGAAGATTGAACAGGGGCAACTGTTGTACCCCAAAATTTGCCCTCCCATTTTCTTCAAAAATTTGCCAAGTCAAAGCTTCAAAATCTCCCCAAAGGTTGCACAGTTCAAGGGCCTCCTAACAGCCAAAAACTAGGGTTTTGGTTCTGACAAAGAAAATGAAGTTTCCAAGGGTCCAATCAAGTCCCACATGCCTACAAACATGGTCAAGCATCATCATAACAAGTTTCAAGACTTACAGCACAAAATTGCACAGTCAAAAACCCTAATTGCTCAACAGTCAACTGCAGGGGCAAAATGGTCATTTGACAGTCAAAAGTTCAAATTTTTGGTCAACATCTCATTTTGAAGCCACAAACATCATTTGATCAATGCTTGATCATGATTCTCAAAGCATGGCTCAAAAAGTCTCAAGATGCAAAAGTTTCCATATTTGGACAGTTGAAAAAGTCAACTGTAACTTGACCAAGGCATAACTTCCACATGGTTTATCATAAAAATTCCATCCAAAGCTAATTTTGAAGAGAAAGACATTTCCTACAACTCCTCTTCACACTTCAAGTCCAAGAAATGCTCTCACAAAAAGTTATCAATTTCAACATTATAGGTCATTTTCAAAAGTCAACAAAAAGGGACTTTAAGTCAAAGGACATAACTTGATATTGGTAAATCAAAATGACATGGGACCAAAGGCATTGGTTATAGGACTTCAAGACCTTTCCAAAATGTCAAAGAACATGATCAAAGCTTAAAAATTGAGCAAGATATGCCTTGTGGAAGTTGGGAAATTTTTGGATATTTTGAAAAGTCAACTTTGCTTCAAATGTCTTAAAATTGCTAATGGGCCACATTTTCTTCCAAGATTCATCATCCAAAGCATATGCACGACCATTTGGCCCAAAGGGGATTTATTCATCATTTTTATTTATTTATTTGAATTTTTAATTACAATTAATTCATTTAAATTAAATAAAATATGGAAAAATACTAAACCAAAGTTTTTAAATCTTTTTGTGCAAGATAAACTCTTCTTAAAGGCTCAAGATTCGTGCATAATCAAAATTGGAAGGTTTTGCCATGATTGGAATCAAAAACATGTGAAAAAAGATTTGAAAATATGCCATGAAAATCAAATATTGTTCTCATCAATGCAAAGATCTTTTGATTGAAAACTCAACCCTAATCCATCCTCATATAAGTGTGATCAAAACCTAATGCCAAGGGACCTAAAAGCTGCGCCAAAAGCTGAAGAAGAACATTGCACTTTTTGTGAAAAATTCCAAAACGGAAACGTGGTTCCAAGGCATTTCAAGGCAAGAAAACTATCCTATTGCATTCCTGAGGCTTCAAGGAACGTGTCTGAATCAAAACCATCAACTCTAACATCAAGAAACGGTAGAACTAAGTGATCCTGTTTCAAATTTTGTACCTATTCGTGTTTCAATTTATAAGCATTTTCATTGCATTCTTTCTATTGATTTGGACTAATCTGACCATTCTGAAGCTAACCATGTGTTTTAATTGAGTTTTTATGCATCGTACGCGATTTCACCATTGAAGCTCGCTAGGGTTCGTCAAGCTTCAAATTGAGCATTTTCGTATACTGTAAAATTAGAACATCCCAGTACCATGGCTAAACTCAGGAAGCTTGGACGATCGTAACACACTATTCGCGCTCAATTTATGAGCCACCATATTCTATTCGCTATTTTTATGCTTGCTATTTAGTGGGGGTTTAAAACCCCCGCTATTCAATTTGTTTTTTGTTTCAGGTACAGCAAGCCATTGGAGAAGATGGTGATGTGTAGGCCAATGATTAGCGCGTTTGAATTTCGCGCGGAAAAATGTCACTAACCCTTGTGTTGACTGATATTATTTATTTGTTATATTATAAACAAAGAGCGTGGTTGGTACAGATGGCTAAGGCGTTGTCTCATAAGGCACTGGGACCTGGGTTCGAATCCCAGGTCCCCCTCCCTTTCTCATATTATTTTCCATTCTATCTTCCTATGCAGCGCGTACTCCAGGGGCTCACCATACACCCATAATCCACACATGCCACATGGCCACCGAAGGCAGTCCAAAGGTTAAGATTTGAGGAGCACCATGGGCATGAGTCAGACGTGTCATACGCAAGCCAAAAGTCAACAAGGCCTTGAGACAAATGGGCCTGATTGCTAGCCAAAGACCTCCAGTTTGGGGACAGAACCCCCCCATTGGTTTGCTCTTTCATCTTTTTTTGTATTTTTCTACTTTTATTTGTTTTAATTAATTTTAATTTAATTCTTTAAATCAATATTTTCATAACATAAAAAAAAAATAATAAAAATCAGAAAGTCATAAAAATTAAAATATATTTCATTTAATGTTATTTTTTTGTACAAAAGGTCTTATTAATTAATTAGTTTTTTTTTATTCTAGGGTTAACTTTAACATTTTCTTAATAAATTTAAAATTTGTAGAATTAGGTTTTAATTACTTCTATCTTTTTCTTTTCTTTTATCATTATTAATTATTAATTATTTTCTTGTAAATAAAATTGCATTAATTAATTAGGTTTGATTTTAGGTTCAATTTTAATATTTTTTCTTAATAAATAAAAATAGTTAGAATTAGGGTTAATTAATTTCTTAGTTTCATTTAATTCTCTTATTAAAAATCCATAAATACAAAAACTCAAAAAATCTTTTCTTTTTTTTAATTTAATTAATTCGTTGACCATAATTTAATTTCATTAAAAAGGGTCCAACGCCCTCGCATTCGATCGTAATTCCAATTCGCGCGTTTATTTTATTTCCTCCTTTTATGTAATTCTCCCAAAGCCATGTAAATTCGATATTTATATTTCTCGCACTTTACTTTATTTTATGTCAAATAAGGTCCTAGATTTAATTTGGCGATGTGGACCCGCGCCTTTGTAATAGCGCAGGAACTCTTAATTTCCGCATCTTTTTAACTGTTAAGAAATTTGCATGCAAGAATGAATGTCAAAATAAAAGCAACGCGTAGATCACCCATGACATGAATAAGACAAAAATAAATGAACATGACACACAAATCACACACCACCCCTAGGGTACGCTTCACTGTTGCCTTGCCTCTCGAAAGGTGATCGTCGAGTAGAGGATGTTTTAGTAAGTCCTCATGATCCGGGAACCTGGCATGAGGGTAGCTTCTAAGGTATCTTCCTATTGCTCTGGTGATCACCACGTCCCGAACTTCGAATTGACCCGAACACCTCCAATGGTGGTGCTACCTATCTCTCAATGGTGGGATGGCACTACCTTAAAGGACATTTACACAGACGAATTCCTTAGGGTAGGTAGACGACTCTAGATACTTGCTCTAATTTCAAAACAAATCAAAAATACTTTTCACACCAACACCTTTTCAAAAATCTTTCGAAAGCAACTTTTCAAACACTCTTGAGGACTGATACAAGAGTCGAACTGAAATTTTCAAAGAAACTTTTTAAAACCCACAGTTGAAAAGCAAACAAACCATTTTTGAAAACACAAGTGAGCAAGTATCTAAGAGCCCATGGATAACCATGGATAGAAAGGGTGCTAACACCTTCCCTTTCTATAACCTACCTCCCGAACCGAGAGCAATCTCTTTAAGGAATTTTTCTGTGCTTTTGTCCTTTCCATTTGGAGAAAATAAAAGACGGTGGCGACTCTTGCTTCCGCGACATTTCGCGAACCAGCGTTAAACAGTCAGTTCCAGATCCACCGATCACATAAAGCATTAGAAAAAATGAAAATGCAAGACCTGGGTATCGAACTCAGGTTCTTCCCCTTAATTCGAATCCCCATATAATTTGAATCCATGAGTCCAAATCTGAAGCTATTCTATCCTGAAACAACATGAATCTTGAGATTCGAAGGAACCAAATTTGAATGCCCTAGCAATAGAATTTTGTGTTTTTGGCACTGAAACTCACATGAATAATATTAAAGCATTCAAACAACATTCATAACATGGATATACGTTTAATATGGATTTAAATTACATATTGAATGGGTTTGAGATCAAAGACAAGTTACCAACAGAGAGATTTCATGAGGGATGCTCCTGCGTGTTTTGGGCCTGCCTAATGCGTGGAAACATCTCCTAGAACCTTCAGGGAGTGAGTGGAATGCTTGTTTTGGATTGAGGAGGCATGTAACGATGGCTTCGATTCTGACAACTTTGTGAAGGTTTGGAGAATTTGGGGTGGTTTTCTGGGGTATCTTCATGTGTCTGTAGCCAATGTTTTTTCTTTGTGTCTGGGCAATGTGTCTGGCTAATGCGTGTGTGATACGGTGGAAGAACTGACTGTTTTTACTGGTTTGCATTTTGCGTTTTTTTTGTTTGCAAAATGTCAGGTAAGCAAGAGTCGCCACCGACTTTTATTTTATCCAATCATGGAAAAGGAAAAAGAACAGAAAAAACCTTTTTTTGAGATATTCTGAGTACGGGGGGTAGATTATAGAAAGGGGAGGTGTTAGCACCCTTTCTATCCGTAGTTATCTACGGGCTCTTAGGTACTTACTCATTTTTCAAATTGCTTGTGTGTGTTTGTCTTGAAAATATTTTACTTCGTGATAACCCTTGTATCAGTCCTCAAGGATGTGACGAAGTTTGTTTTGAAAATTGGCTTTCGAAAGGTGTTTGTGTGAAAAGTTTTCATTAAGAAAGTACTTAAGATTCTACCTACTCGAAAAAAGATTTTTTTTTCTATTTCCTTTAGACAGCGCTATCCTACTATTAAGGAGTAGGTAGCACCGTCGTTGGAGTTGTAAGGGACATTCGAAGAGACAAGTACAATCATCAAAGCAATAGTTAGAAAACTTTAGTAATAATCCTAGAGTCTTAAGATCTTTCCGAGGCAACATTTACGAGGCAACATTTTGATCTTTTAGACTGGAGGGTGACCACTAAAATCTCATATGCTTAATGACTGTTTACCGAAGGCAACCGGAGTGAGGCAAACCCTAGGAGTGAACATGTGCATCTGAATTTTTTCAGTTATTTAGTCTTTGCACATTAGGTGATCTACCGTTTTAAATTTCAAGCATTCTTTTCATGCAATCCTATTAGCCATGCATCTAGACAGTTAAAGATTGCGGGAATTTAAAGTGAGAAAATTAAACCTAGCTATTACAAGGCTTCGGGGAGGGGGATTAATTACATAACCAATAATCGGGGATTTAAACAGTAAATAAAAACCCTAGGTTAACTATTACAAACACTGAACAGTTACAAAATAATGGACAAATAATTAACAAACGCGCAACAAATTAAGTGCGAGGACAATTGAAATAATCTAAAACCCTAATTTGAGAGAAAAAGTATTTTTTTGATTTTTTTATTTGAGAAAATGTTTAATTGCAAATTAATTAAACCTAATTTCTAATTGTTTTTAAATTATGAAAGAAATTAAATTAACCTAATTTTCTAATTAAATAATTTCAAGAAAAATAAAATATTTTGTACAAAAAGATTTTTGTATGTTTTTTTGGTTTTTTATTAGAAAAAAAATAAATTATAAAATTAAATCCTAGATTCTATTTGATTTTAAATGAAACAAAAAATTAAATTTACCTAACTGACTAATTAAATTAAATAATTTATTATTATTAAAAAAATTCTTTTTTTGTGCTTTTGTGATTGGTTGATTTTATGATTTAAAAAAAAGGTAATTAATTTAGGTAAAAAATAATTAAACAAAACAATTAAAATAAAAGAAATAAATTGAGAAAAAAGAACATGGGCCTGTGTTGTTAGCAATTCAGGGGGTGAGAATCTGAATTTCCAAGCCCATTAAGCTGAGTCCAGTCAACCACGCTGGATTCTATGCAAGTGTTGACTTGGGGTGCACCAAGGACCTTCAGGCAGGAAGCGTTAGATCTGGCTAGAGGTGCATCTAGTGGATGGGCGTTGAAGTTGCATGGAAGGCGTGTGAGGGAGTGGAGCATTGGATTTGCCTGAAATAAATAGGAAAATAACAAAATGCACACGCTTGGGATCGAACCCAGGACGTGTGCATCAAAGGCGCGTCTCTCAACCATCTGTGCTACTTGTTCTTTTGTTATTATATATAAACAAAATATAATATAATACAAAAAGCGCATGATGACCAAAGAAACGCGCGGAATTCAAATCAGCCGGTCATGGGCTGCCACGCATAATCTTTTTCACTACAACCGTCGTCTTAGGTTAAAGACTTATACCTACGGACGTTTACTGTAACTACAGCCCCTGCAAAATTCAAAAATCTCATACGAGCATGATAAATTAATTGTGATGGTACCAATCAACTCGTCTTGGTCTCATGAGTATCATGGTACCTCATTCATGGCCCATTTTTTCCTGTACCAGAAATCTCCAAATCATGACCTTAAACCCTAACAATGGTAAATATGGATTTCTACAATGTTTGTACAATTAAGTGATACAAAAAGCTTGCAAACACGATTATGAACAAGAATATATGGATAAAATGGATTTATCATGCGCAAAACATAGAAATTGAATTTGAGTTTGGGATGCAAACTGTGATGTGCCTAGGCGATGATTCTTGATGTTTTGAAGGATGCAAATGATGTTGTTGGCTTCAGGAGATGGTCAGGAAGTGATTAGCAACGTTGGAATGGTCTGAATTGATCTCTAAATGCAAAAATGATCCAACACTTTTTGTCACTTTTAGGAACTTTGTTTTGTGTTTTCACGACTGCTAACCCTCTTCTCTTGATCTGCAATTGTTGTATACATATAGTATACTGATTTAGGTCAATAAAATTGTATCATATCTTTGAGAATTATGAAAATGTGATTTGATTTGATTCATGTATGATATCTTTCTAAAACAAGCTTCAATCCAATCTTTTCCAACCCTAATGAGTCTTGCACGAATTGATCATCATGCTAGATGTACATGGACTCCAAATGTGCACAAAAATCCCAAGATTTGATTTTCTTTTATTATTTTACCATTTAATTTGATTTATTTTGATTTAAATGAATAAAAAATAAAAATAAATGATAAAAGTAATAAAATAATAGGTGGAAAAGCTCATGGGTCGTGGGCCCTATTATAAACATGCTTCAAGCAAGAAAGCATGGGCCCCTTTGGAAAAAATGCAAATTTGATCAATGTTGACTTTTGACAATTTTCCAAAAATTACCAACTTTGACAATGCACAACTTTCTCAATTTTGACCCTAGGAGGGTGTTCTTCTACTTTTTATAAATATTAGGATGTCCCCTAACCAATCCTTTTTGTTTCATCTCAATTTCATATTCCATATTCATGTATGAAGCTTTGACCCAAAATGTGTTTTTGTTGACTTTTCAAAAGGACCTATAATGTAGAAATTCATATCTTTTGATGAGTGCATATTTTGAACTTGAGGGATGAAGATGAATTGTATGGAACGACATCCTCTTCAAAATGATCCTTGGATGGAAATTTTCTGATAAAGTATGAAGAAGTTATGCTTGGTCAAAGTTGGGTTGACTTTTCCTACAAAACCCTAATTTAGCAACTTTTGGGTTTTGATGAATTTTGAGCATTCCTTGGGGAATCATGGTCAACCCTTGATCAAATGATGGAAGTCACTTAAAAATGTTGATGCTGACCAAAAATCTTGAGGTTTGACTGTATGTGGGCCACAATTGACTTTTGACCTAATATAGTCGATTCTCAAGCATTTGAGCAGTTGACTAAGCAAACTTCTTATGCAAGGCCTGAAACATGGCATGGATGATCTTGGGAACATAATAAGACCTTGGAAAGTATTTGAGGCCTTTGTGGTTCACCCATTTTGATGAAAATAGAAACCCTAATTTGAGGTACACTGCTTTAGGAGAGAGTTTGTCTTGTCAACTCTTGGGCAACCTTGAGCAAATTGAGGATCTTAATAGACATGTATTGAGTAAAATGAGAGGGAACATTTTGGGGTACAACAGCGTGTGTGTCTTCCCCTTTGATAGGTAATCCTTTCTTATATTTATAGTGGTGCGGTGGTGGACGAAAATGGCATGAATCAACCATTAACCATGGCTTTGAAAGAAAAATCGAAAGTTTTAAGAAGTTGCCATTTTTGATGATTTTCTACCATTTTGGACTTTGAGTGAACCTGGGCAGTATTCATTTCAAATTTCCACATCTTGATTCTTTTGAATGCTCCCAAACTTTATTATTTTTGATGGCTCTTAGTCCAAATTCGAATGGTTCAAGGCCTCATCCTCATGGCCCCTTCGAAGATGCTCTTTACTAGATTTTCATCAATCGAAGGCTTCATAAAAGCCTCCTCGTATTTTCTTTCAAACCACTCGTTCTTCAATCCTGGCGCTTTGTTGGACATCAGAATAGACTGCATACTGCTGTCAAAGATGCTTCGACCCAAAAGCTCTTAGGCATATTTTCAGCTTTCGACCTACACCTTGTCATATACACTTCCTTTTCTTCTTTCAGATGTGCCATTATGCCGAGGCATATAGGGTGCCATGGAAATCATTTGAAACCTCTTGAGCCATTGAGGACCTCAATGAGCATGCCTTGAATAAAATGAGAGGGTAAAATTTGGGGTATAACAACTGCCTATGTTCAATCTTCTTAAACCTGAAGATTTAGATTGGCTTGTCTGCCTTTCGTGATCTGAAGGTGGAAAGATGATTGAATACTAGAGTGCCCTGAAATTTGCACTCACATGAAATAACGTCATTGGTTGATGATATCAGGAATGGGCTTACAGATGCCATTTGGAGAAGATGACTGAGAGTTGTCGGAGATTGGATTAAAGATGCCATCCAAAGTAGATGCTGACTTCATAAAAGGTCTCTCTGTGGGGATTCTTGTTCCTGTTGTCTGAGGAGGACTCCACTGGAGAATGTTGATTTATGTTCTTTTATTTAAGGAAAACTCTATGGGGAATAGAGTCTAGGAGCTTTAGTTGTCTATGGCTCTACATAGGAGTTATCTCTGGACTGGAGAGATAAAAGTTAGTTGTTTTCTGGTTGAAATCCAGGCTTCGCAGTAACTTACTAGGGAAAATGTAATTAATTGTTATCTGGAAACATATTAGAAGGAGCCAGTGTAGGGCTGCTTCAGGATGAGTCCGTGTTAAACTTCATCTGGAGATATATGAGAAGGAACCCGTGTAAGATTGCTCCAGGAGGAGCCCGTGTAAAGCTGCATCTGGAGATCACGAGAAGGAACCCGTGTAAGATTGCTTCATCTGGTCGTGTAGATAGTTACCCCGTCTTGTTTTAGGAATTGATCCATAATCAGTAGTTCACAGATAGTTGTCATGTCTTGTTTCAGGTATTAATATGGAACTCGCCTTTTGTTGGTCATTGAGATAGTTTCCCTGTCTTGTTTCAGGAATTAATCTCTAACCTTAGAGAAGGAAAGATAGTTTCCCCGTCTTGTTTCGGGAGTTAATCTTCAATATTTTCATGTAGATAGTTTCCCTGTCTTGTTTTATGTATTAATCTATAATTAGTTGTTCACAGATAGTTATCCTGTCTTGTTTTAGGTATTAATCTGGAACTTATTTTTTTTGCTGGTCATAGAGATAGTTTCCCTGGCTTGTTTCAGGAATTAATCTCTAACCTTAGAGAAATAAAGATAGTTTCCCCGTCTTCTTTCGGGAGTTAATCTTCAATCTTCTCATGTAGATTGTTGTCTTGTCTTGTTTCGGGTATTAATCTACAATTAATTGTTCACATATATTTGTCATGTCTTGTTTCAGGTATTAATTTGGAACTTGTTTTTTGTTGGTCATAGAGATAGTTTTCCTGGGTTATTTCATGAATTAATCTATGACTTGGTTTTGTAGATAGTTGCCCTGTCTTGTTTCAGGAATTGATCTATAATCAGTCGTTCACAGATAGTTTCCCTGTCTGGTTTCAAGAATTAATCTAGAAATGTTGAAAATTGATGATGATGTTTGTCTGCTTGCGAACTTTCTTGAAAAAGGTAAAGAGTCAACTGTATGCAGTGTCATGATGCATGAAATGCACTGGGTAATGATGTTCTCAAAATAAATGAGACCGTGATATATGCATTTATGCTGCATATGTGTAATACGGTGGCAGAATCGACTGTTATACTGGTTTGCGTTTTGTATTCGCAAATGTCGCGGTAAGCAAGAGTCGCCACCGACTTTTATTTCATCCAACAAAGGAAAAGGAAAGAGAACAAAAAAAACCTTTTTTCGAGATATTTTTTAGTACGGGGGGTAGATTAAAGAAAGGGAAGGTGTTAGCACCATTTCTATCTGTGGTTTTCCACGGGCTCTTAGGTACTTGCTCATTTTTTAAATTGCTTGTGTGTGCTTGTTTTGAAAAGTTTTGTTTACTTCGTGATAACCCTTGTATCGGTCCTCAAGAGTGTGACGAAGTTGTTTTGAAAAGTGTTTGTGTGAAAAGTTTTTATTTTGAGCAAGTACTTAAGATTTCTACCTACTCGAAAAAAGTATGTTCATTTTCGTTTCCTTTAGACAGTGTTATCCTACTATTAAGGAGTAGGTAGCTCCGCCATTGGATTTTTAAAGGGACGTTCGAAGGGACGAAATGCTCTCTGAAGGCAACAAGTAAAGATACCTTAGAATTTCTAAGGGACTATCGTCATAAGATCAATTCGTAGGCAACTCGAGGGACAAGTAGGGACTATAATCTTTATGACAATTTTGAATTGTGGGTCATTGTTAAGGTATCCCTATGTTCGAGGGACACGACCATTATTTCCAAGGCAACCAAGTGGGGAAAACCCTAGGAGTGAGCATGTGAAAATGTGTTTTTTCCAGTTAATTATCTTTGCATAGTTATGGTTTTCTACTGTTTTAAATTATGATCTTTAGCATACAATCCTACTATCAATCATCTAACAGTTTAATAGTTGAGGAAATTAAAGAGTGCGAGAATTTAAAGACCTAACTATTACAGGGCTTTTGGGCAGATACATAAATATTTGACTGAAAATAAAGATGCGGAAATTAAAACCCTAATTAATCTATTACAAACTTGAAACAATTACAATAATTTGAATTAAAAGAAAGTAAAGACGCGCACGACGAATTAAGCACAGGAATAAAGTTTGAGTCCTAAAAAATTTGATCAATTAAAGAGAAAATATTTTTTGTATTTTATTGTTGAGAAAAATATTTGAAATCTTAACCTAATTTGTCTAATTAATTTAAAAAGAACTTGAATTAATCTAATTATGCTAATTATTTAATAGAATTAAATATTTTTAAAAAAAGAAAACTAAATTTAAATTTTTTATGATTTTATGATTTTATGATTTAATTTAAAAAAAAAAGATGATTTTTATTATGAAAATAATTAAAATACTAAATTAAAAGAAAAACAAATAAAAAGAATAGAAAATTTAAAGAGATGGGCCTGATGTTATAAGCAACCCAGGGGGTGTATTTCCAAATCTGCGCTAGGCCCAAAACTGGTGGCCCAGAGTCTGGCACCTGATCCGTTGGGACCATCTTCTGAGGGTTCATGGTTAGGGGTGTTCGCGGTTCGGTTTGGATCGATTTTAAGATGAAAAATCACCCAATCCAAAGATAAATTTACTTGCGGTTCGGTTCGGTTTTGGATGATATATTAAAAAAAATCCAATCCGATCCGATCCAATTTTATGCGATTTAATTTGGATCAGTTTTTGGATATCCAAATTACACATTATATTTTTATTAATATTATAAAACTACAAATAAATCATAGATTTGATATAATATACAACATATAGTATATTAAAAGTTAATATTACAAAATGAGAGTGGTTGATTATGATTGAAATAATAAAAATAAATAAATTATACCAAGCTAATAACTATTATTAAAAAAATTATTATCATCTAATAATAATTTCACATAACATATCATACTAATAAAAAGTAAATAAGTATAAAAATATATGTATGCAGTTTGGTTTGGTTTGGATCGGTTTTGAAAAATTAATCCGAAATTCGATCCGAACTGATCAGTTTTCACAAAATAACATCCAAACACATCCAATAAATTTTGGCTTTTTGCGGTTTTCGGTTTTTTTGGATCGGTTTTCAGTTTTTTATTTGGATTGGTTTGGATTTGAACACCCCTATTCATGGTGCACCTGAGCATGCTGAGCGTTGGATTTGTGATGGTGATGATCCAATGGAAGGATCTGGGGCGCGTGCTAGGTATTGGAAAGGTGAGACACACCGGATCTGCAATCAATTTGTTAGAAAATAAAAATGCCAAACCTGGGTCTCGAACCCAGGACCTCTGGTTCCCATACGTTCCTCCTTACCACCAGGCCAAGTTGTCATTTGTTGATATATATGACAAAATAATATTATAATGGAAACAATGCTTCATGCCCAAAACACGCGCGTGAATTTAAATGGACCAATGGAAGTTAGCCACGCAATCGTCTCTTTCCTCAAGACTGTTGTTTTAGAAAAAGCTTTTACCTACGGACGGACTCGTCACTATAGGCTATAGTGACGGTTTTTGTGCGTGGCTACAAACCTATAAACATAAAAAATGCAGCACAAGTAATATCAATCCCAACCAAGGGAAAGGGTCAATAGGAAATAACCCCCTGAGTGCTATGGTACCCATAATCTGGGCCAATTTTCCCTAGAGAAGGAAACCCCAAATTCGAGCTCATGAACCCTAGCCATGGCAGATGTCCATACCTACACTCAAACTCCAATTAAAGTATTCCAGTATGTTGCAAATATGATAACAAACATAGATATATAATCAAAACATGTTTATGATGCAAGAATCATTGTAATCGAGTTTTGAAAAAAGGGCAAACCATGAAGGTGTTAGCGCGTGATTCTTGATGCTCCAGGCCTTGATAATGCTTGCAATCGCTTCCGTGGATGTCCAGGAATATGTTTTGATTCTTGGAATGGCATGAAACGGCTTGTAATGAAAGATTCGATCTGCACTTTTTCACAAAAAGGTTGAACTTTGTTCTTGTTCTTGGGAGGCAGGTTGCACATGTGTTCTTGTCCTCTAGGGTTGGAAAGACTTTGCATATGTAGTGAATCCCTTTAGGGAAATATTTTTGGAAAGAATCCAAAGAATAATGTCATGGCCTTAATGAAGAAATCAAATCTTGAAAAGTTGCCAAATGTGGATACTTTGTTCCTATTTGGTCTTGCACGAATTTCTTGCTATTATACAGCCTGTATGGATTGTGATTTAATGCAAAAATCAAATCAAAACAAATATTCATTATTTTATTTAACTTAATTTGATTTTTAAATGATTAAAATCAGAATAAATCAAATAAATAAGCAAATAATGCATGGAGAGGTCTATGGGTCGTGGACCAGGCTAGGAGCAAGATGCAAGCATAAAAAGATAGGCCCATTTGAAGAAAAATGCATTTTTGGGCATGGTTGACTTTGTGCAAATTTCCAAAAATGGCCAACTTTGACAATGCATATCTCTCTTAATTTTGACTCTAAGAGGGTGTTATTTTACTTTTTATAAAGCTTAGGATGTCCCCTAAATAACCCTTTTGGATTCACCTCAATTGGATCTCCCATGTTCATGTAAGAAGCCTTGACCCAAAAGGTGTTTTTGTTGACTTTTGAAAAGGACCTATAATGTCTGATTTTATATCTTTTCATGAGTGCATTTCTTGAACTTGAGAGATGAAGATGGATTGTAGGGAATTGGATTTTCTTCAAAATAAGCCTTGGATGAGAAATTTATGATAAAGTATGAAAAAGTTATGCTTGGTCAAAGTTTGGTTGACTTTTCCTAAGAAACCCTAATTTAGCAACTTTTGAATTTTGATGAATTATGAGCCTTCCTTGGGGAATCATGATCAACCCTTGATCAAATGGTGGATATAAATTCAAAATATTTATTTTTACCAAAAATATTGAAGTTTGACTGTATATGGGCCCCAGTTGAATTTTGACCTAATATAGTTGATTTTCAAGCATCTGAGCAGTTGACTAGGAAAACTTCTTGTACAAGGCATGAAATTTGGCATGATGGTCTTGAGAACATATTAGGACTATGGAGATCATATGAGGCCCTTGGTACTCACCCATCTTGATGAAAATGGAAACCCTAGTTGGAGGTTCATTGCTTTAGGAGAGAGTTTGTCTGGTCAACTCTTGGGCATCCTTGAGCAAGTTGAAGTATCTTAATGAACATATGTTGAGTAAAATGGGAGGGAAAATTTTGGGGTACAAAAATATGCTATGACGCTTCTAAAATTATGTATGAATGCAATGTATAAACTATCAGTTGTTCTACTGCAGTGTTGTTGAACTAGGGAAAATAAATCCCTGATTGTTGTTGGGGATGAAGAATGTAAGTCTTAAAATCTCGTTGAAGTTGAAGTGTTGGGAGACGGATTTCCATTGTTAGAGAAATAAACTCTATTGGGGAAGGTAAACTCTGTAAACTTCTTGGGGATTTTTATGAAACCTTGTTAGGAAACCCAAGAAGCTTGTGAACCAGGCTAGGGAATTCTTTAAGATGTTGGGGAAATAATTGGAGATTCTTGCTTTGCCTGGGATATCAGAAACTTTGACATCATTAGGCTGTAAACTGAGGATATAGCAGTGACTTTTTAGTAGGGTGTCTTTGCCTCTGCACCTTCTGGAGAAAGTATCTGCAGGGATTTGCAAATGGCCTTTTTAGACACCGTTCCGTTTCTTAAAGCCATTAGCAACTGTCTCTCTGTTTTGTATGCGTGTATTCGTAAACGGTAATCACATTCAAATGCATATGTTCAAAAGTAATCATTGGACGTTTTTGCAAACAAAACAGAAAAATAAAAACAAATAGTTTTGCACTTTCAAAGAAAGAGTTTTTTGTATTGATTTGAAGAAGTTTTGCCTATATCAGACGTTTTTGTACAAGGAGACATACATCCTAGTAAGAGAATTTCATCGTCAAAATGAAACTATACAAAAATATTATACAAATAAAAATAGCTATGTGAAATGATCCGAATTAGGTTCCCATTCTGCTATTGCCTTTATGTCTTTGAGCGTCTCATCTCTTTGTTGCTTGTCCGAAGCTGACTGGATTGATTTGTACCATTTGAGCTTGTTAGTTGATTCTGAAAATTAGTTGTAAGGTGATCCAACAGGACATAGTTATACGCTTTCAATCCCTTACTTTTTCCTGGAGCGCCCTTTCGGGTTTTCAGTCCACCGAGATATCCTTTTTTGCCCAAGCCGCCTTTTCAGGTTTTTGACTTGCCGGGTGTACAAATTTTTCCATATGTATATCCCTAATTTTTTATCGAACCCTTTTGGTTCGTCGGGATGCCCTTATTTTTTCCTGGGCCAGTCGACCTAGCAGGTCTTTGTTCATGCGTAGTATCTTTTAACTATGTCTGCGTTTACCGGGTGCGGAAGGTCGTCACCGTCCATAGTGGTTAAGATCATGGCTCCACCAGAAAACATGTTCTTGATCACAAATGGCCCTTCGTGTGTGGGGGTCCATTTACCCCTAGGATCACCTTGAGGAAGGATAATGCGCTTGATTACTAGGTCACCATCCTGATATACCCGACGTCTGACCTTTTTGTTAAAAGCTTTAATCATATGTTTTTGGTACATCTGACCATGACAGACAGCCGCAAGCCTACTTTCATCAATCAGGTTTAATTGGTCAAGTCTAGTCTGAACCCATTCGTCTTCATCCAAACCTGCATCCTTCATGATTCTCAAGGAAGGGATATGGACCTCGATGGGTAGGACAACTTCCATGTCGTATACTAAAGAGAAAGGAGTCGCCCCTATTGACTTATGTACTGAGGTATAGTAACCATGAAGAGCAAATGGTAACATCTCATGCCAGTCTTTCTATGTCACCATCATCTTCTGTATGATCTTCTTGGTGTTTTTATTAGCAGCTTCTATAATGCCATTCATTTTCGGCCGATAAGGAGAAGAGTTATGATGATGAATCTTGAATTGTATGCAGAGATCGGTGATCATAGTATTATTAATATTGGTACCATTATCCGTAATGATTCTTTCTGGAATACCGTACCGACAGATAAGGTTATGTCTGATGAATCGGGCCACTATGTTCTTGGTAACAGAAGAAAAAGAGGCTGCCTCGACCCACTTTGTGAAGTAATCAATGGCAACTAGGATGAAACGGTGCTTATTAGAAGTTGTACGTCTAATCTACCCAATCATGTCGATGCCCCATATTACGAATGGCTAGGGAGCAGTCAAGACATTCAAGGGAACCGGTGGCACATGTACTTTATCAGCATAGATATGGCACTTGTAACGAGTTCGTGAATGCTGATAACAGTCTGCTTCCATAGTGGACCAGTAGTATCTTTCCCGTAGGATCTTTTTAGCCATTGTTTTCCCAGTAGAATGGGTGCCAAAGGTGCTTTCATGCAAATCTGCCATAATCTTCTCTACTTCACTTTTGTCTACACACTGAAGCAAAGTAGAATCGTGGTTGCTCTTGTAAAGGATTCTGTTACAGAGGAAAAACTTGGCAGGGAACCTTCTTAGGAACTTCTTATCATTGATGGAAGCTCCCTCGGGATACTCTTGGGATTCGAGGTATATTTTGACTTCATGGAACCAAGGTTTGTCCACTACTTCTTTAGTATCAACCTCATAACAGTATGCTGGTTCATCCATTCTCTCAATAGTGATCGGAGGAGCTTCATTATCCCACCTGACCTTGAACATGGATAACATAGTAGCTAGCGCATCTGCTAACTGATTTTTTTCTCGGGGAATATGTTGAAAGGTAAATTCTTCAAAATATGGAATCAGTGTCACCACATGCTCCCGGTAAGGGATGATATTAGGATTCTTCATGTCCCATTCTCCTTTGATTTGACTGATTACCAGAGCCGAATCTCTATGTACACTTAGGAATTTGATTCTCAAATTGATAGCAGCTTTGAGACCCATAATACATGCTTCATATTCAGCCATGTTGTTGGTACATTTGAAACATAACATGGAAGTGAAAGGAGTATGACAGACTTCGAGATACATGATCATAGCACTGATGCCATTTTCGAGTGCGTTAGAAGCTCTGTCAAATACCATAGTCCATCAGGATCCTTTTTTCGGTCCTTCATCTGGTCCAGATTCTTCATGATCAGTCACTAACATGATGTTCTCATCTGGGAACTCAAAATTCATGGATTGGTAGTCGTCCATAGCCTGTTGAGCTAAATGATCAGCTAGTACACTTCCCTTAATTTCTTTTTGGGTTGTGTATTGAATATCATATTCAGTCAAGATCATTTTCCATCTTGCTATTCTTCTAGAGAGAGCGGGCTTCTCAAAGATGTATTTGATAGGATCCATTTTAGATATCAATAAGGTAGTATGAGTCAACATATACTGTCTCAGTCGGTAAGCAGCCCATGCCAAAGCGCAGCAAGTTTTCTCGAGCAGTGAGTATCTTATTTGACAATCAGTAAACTTTTTTCTAAGGTAGTATATTGCATGCTCTTTTTGACCAGACTCGTCATGCTGCCCCAACACACACCCTATTGAGTTCTCTAACACTGTTAAGTACATGATCAGAGGTATCCCTTCAACCGGAGGCATCAAAATTGGAGGCTCTTGAATATATTCCTTGATTTTTTCAAAGGCGGTCTGGAAATCGTCATTCCACTTTACTGCTTGATCTTTCTTCAGTAATTTGAAGATTGGCTCACAAGTAGAGGTTAGATGGGAAATGAATCTGGAAATATAATTTAGATGTCCCAAGAATCCCCTAACCTCCTTCTCAGTGCAGGGAGTTGGCATTTCTTGTATAGCTTTAACCTTTGCAGGGGCTACTTCAATACCTTTGCCACTGATAACGAAGCATAAGAGCTTACCAGATCTTACCCCAAAAGTACACTTATTCGGGTTCAGTCTCAGTTTTTTTTTCCAGTCTTTCAAACAGCTTCTACAGATTATCAAGGTGTTCCTCTTCAGTCTGAGACTTGGCTATCATATCGTTGACGTAGACCTCTATCTCATGATGGATCATGTCGTGAAATAAAGCTACCATGGTATGTTGATAGGTTTCCCTGACGTTCTTTAACCCAAATGGCATGACTTTGTAGCAGAAAGTGCCCCACTGTATGATGAAGGTTACTTTCTCTATATCTTTAGGCGCCATTTTGATCTGGTTGTACCCGGAGAAACCATCCATAAAGGAGAATACCTTATGTTATGCGATGTTGTCAACCAGAACGTCAATATGGGGAAGTGGAAAGTCATCCTCGGGGCTTTCCCTATTCAGGTCTTTGTAATCCACACACATACGTACTTTACCATCCTTATTAGGTACCAGAACAACATTAGAAACCCATTATGGATAAGAGGTAAAAGCTAAGAAATCAACATTAAATTGCTTCATGACTTCAACCTTGATCTTTTCTGACATCTCTGGCCGCATACGACGAACCTTTGGCTTCACGGGAGGGAAGTCTTCTTTTGTCGGTAGGCGATGAACCACAATATCATAATCCAGCCATGGCATGTCTTCGTACGACCAGGAAAAGACCTCAACATAGTCATGTAACATTTGAATTAACTGCTTTTTGACACTATGCTCCAGATCGGCACCTATCTTGACTTCCTTCTTATCCTCCTCAGTACCCAAGTTTATTGTCTCAACCGGCTCTTCATGAGGTTGTATTGCTCTTTCCTCCTGTTGTAATAGTATGGCAATTTCTCCTGGTACTTCACAATCTTACTCACCTTCGTCTTCGGCTTCGTAAATAGGATTTTCAAAGTCATAATTGGGAATAGTAGAATCATTACCAATGGGATCCAGAGTGTATGTGGATCTGTAGTTTAATATGTGGGTGTGTGTAAGAAAGCATAGCTATTTTGATAAAGTAAAAGCAAAAAAGAAAGACAGAGAGCGTAAAGTTTGCATGCAAAACGTCCAATGATTTATTAATGACATATGTGGATGAAGTAATAACCCTCACAAAATAGACAATTGTGCCTCGGGTAAAGCAACAAGGCTTCAGAGTTTATATTGTTTAAATGTTAAAAATTCCAAAAACAAAAAGACAATTACTCCTGAATAAAAGTAATAGGAATAAAATCCTCGGCCTCTCAATTGTTGAGTCCACCGCTGATAGTTGGGAAGATCCACTTGTCCATGTCACAATTACTGTCAGCATTTTCTATAGCGGAAACAACATCAATAGCACTGACTCTCGGGTCATGCTTGGGAATTGGTGTAGTTATGACATTGGGGGTATTAGGAGGATCAAATTCAATCTCATTGGCCTCAATGAGATCTTGCACTTTGTTCTTAAGAGCCCAACAGTCATTTGTATCATGCCCTAGACTGTCACAGTGGTAGGCATATCGAGCATTTGGTTTGTAGCATGGGGATGTAGTATTTAGATTTTTAGGAGCCTCCTTTAGAGTAACTAGATTAGACTTTAACAGGTGCGGAAAAACTTGAGATAAGTACATGTTAATCCAGGTGAACTGTCTTCTAGGCCAATCCTATCTGCACTGATTGTTTTGTTATTAATTTGATGCAGGGTTAGAGATCATTACATCTCCTACTGTCATACGGTGTTCCGTTTTGCTTTGATTTCTCTAACCATAAGCAACACTGGCCTCTTTCTTTATAGTGAAGGGTTTCTTCATTGTACTTGAAGATGCATCCCTCTGAATCTTACCACTCTTGATACCCGCTTATACTCGTTCCCTAGTCAATATCATCTTAGTAAACCCGGCTGAGGAGCTTCCAATTAAATGGTTGAAAAATGAACCAGACAAAGTACCCAAGAACATATCTACCAGCTCTCTATCAGACAGAGGAGGAAGGAATCTTCCCGCAAGATCTCTCCATTTATGGGCATAATCTTTGAAACCCTTGTTGGAACCCATAGACATACTTTGAAGTTGTGTACGGGTTGGAGCGAGGTCAGCATTGTATTGGTACTGCTTGTAGAAAGCAGTAGCCAAATCCTCCAAGTTACGAATGTTGGTTCTCTCCAGCTGATAGAACCATTCCAACTGCATCCTTGACAAAATTTCCTGGAAGAAATGAACCCATAGATTCCTGTCAGTGGTGTGAGGTTGGATCTTCCTAACATATGACCTTAAGTGCAGCTTAGGACAGGAGACACCGTCATACTTCACAAAGATGGGAACTTTGAACTTATGGGGAATGACCACTCTAGAGACCAACCCTAACTCTTCAAAATCCAGACCACGTACCCTCTAAATTTCCATCGCATTAAGACGATCCTCCAGCTACTTATACTTATCATCAGTAGGAGGATATTGTTCCTCAGAATAATCAGCTTCTTCTTCATCAGTTCCTGAATTGTTGTTTTCTTCTATTGGATTCTCTTCTTGATTGTCCCCCTCATTTGAAGGGGTTGTGAAATCTAGAGCTCTCTTGGTTGGTCCTCTAAACCTTCTTCCCATATTCAAGACACCAGTCGGTTTCTTTGCCTTCTTCTTCTCTTTGGTGATGAGAGCTTTCAGATCTTCTTGCCCCTTCGCCAGAACCAGGAATATTTGTTGGAATTGAGCGTTTTGTGCTTGAAGATCCTTAACTGTTTGTTCAAGAACCATTTCTTTTTGCTGAAATAAACAGCAAAAAGATAAGAAATATGTCTTGAAATACATGCTTAATGTAATGATATGCATGATAATGTTTATGCAATGTTTTCAAGGACTTCGGGAAATTTAAATTTACGAACCAAAATGAAACAAAGATTTTATTAATAAGATTCAAATTACAACTGCCTTTTAGGCTTACAATTGAAAATTAAAAACTCTTAAAATCTAAGAATCAAATCTCCCATGGATGCTTCCTCTTCGTGCCGAGGTAGACATTAAGACTTTCTTCTTTGTGAAGTTGCTTCGTGAGCTCCAACACTTTCTCTCACTGGTGTAGAATTGATCTCTAAAGGTATGTCGTTCTTCCTTCAGCTGAATCCAGGACCTCTGCAACTCTTCAAGATCAGTGGGCATGTCAGGATGGAGAACTGTATAAGGAACATCTTCTTTGGTGAAAGGTTCCACAATCACTGGTAAGATGGATGTATATGGCATCATAAGGTTTTGGGCACGAGCTCGTACCCATTTGAGATAAGGTTCCATAGGGATGGAATTCTTGTGCCCCAAAGCCTTGTTATCAACCTTGTTTACCATACCCCAAGCTCATATGAACCTTTGACGATACCCTTGAACATCATCCTCGTAGTTGAACATAATGCCTTGGATAAGCATATCATGGGGACCATTCCTTCGAGCATAACTGAATTGTCATAGAGCCAGAGAAGGATTATAAGTGATACCTCCCCTAATGCCAATGGGTGGGACATTAGGGAATTCACCACAGTCGTCAATGATAGAAATATCACCCATGGACCGGGAGTACCAAAGAATATCCGAGTGAGAAAGTGACATTATCCTTTGTGACTAACCCGAACCTTGTTTGTTCTTCAATACTGATTGGGGAAGGTGCGAAATAAACCACCTAGATAGAAATGGTATGAAACACATAAGAACCCCTCTTCTCTTCATGGTACGAGTGTGAAGGGAATGTAAGACATCTCCGAGCAAAGTAGGCACAGGATTACGGGAGAGAAAAACCTTGACAGCATTCACATTTATGAGTAAGTCCAGATTAGGGAACAGTACTAACCCATAGATCAGAAGAGATAAGACTTCTTCGAAAGCTTGGAAATCCAAATCATCCCAAAACAGTTGAGGCCTTTTCTAGTAGGAACTTGATTGGGAAACCGTTGACTCCGCTTCTTGTTTCCCAGTTGGATATAATGTCAGACCGTTTCAGATGCAAGGTTGCTGCAATGACCTCTGGTTTTGGAGCCTCCTCTAAAACGGTGAAAGGCATATGATCCAGAATCGGTACACCCAATAATTGAGAGAACTCTTCCATAGTGGATACCAGCTGATAATCAGGAAATGTGAAGCAACGATGTTTGGGGTCAAAGAACTGAAATAGTACCCTTATCATCTTCTCATCAAATCTTGAGGTAACCAGGTTGAGAAGTCAACCAAATTTCTTGGTGAATGAAGAAGTCTCAGGATTCCTTGATACTAGTTCTTTAAGTTGGAGAGGTATTCTAACAAAGCTGATTCAGATGGTATTTCTATGAACAGAAGCCCTGATCTGCAAAACAGAACAAAGATAAATTCCCTTGGTCCTTGAAATGGTTAGTGAAATGAAAATTGATGTCATGATGCATGATGTTTTGTTTGAACAATTTAATCACACGCAAGAAAATCACACAAGGCCTTAGGTTCAGGCTTGTATGGGGTTTATAGGTGAGTACCCTCTTGAATTTTAGTTGGTTCAACCTATCTTAGAAAAGTAATCGGGTTCTAAGAAGTCTCAATATCATTGATCTTTATTTATCAGGCATTGTTTCAGCTCAAGCGATCTTTTCTCACGGCCGAAATATCCTAAAAGTTTGATCTCAATGAGTGTAGCATCGAGTATCAACGAATCCTCAGCTTTATACCGAGGTCGGCTGTGATACGGTGGCAGAACCGATTGTTAATACTGGTTTTGCATTTATATTCGCAAATGTCGTGGTAAGCAAGAGTCGCCACCAACTTTTCTTTTATCCAACAAAGGAATGGGTGAAAAGAACATAAAAAGACCTTTTTTGAGATTTTCTGAGTAAGGGGGTAGATTATGGAAAGGGAAGGTGTTAGCACCCTTTCCATCTGTGGTTTTCCACGGGCTCTTAGGTACTTGCTCATTTTAAAAACTTCTTTCGTGTTTATGTGTTTTGAAAAGTTTGCTTGCTTAATGATAACTCTTGTATCAGTCCTCAAGAGTATTGATAAAGCATTTTTAAAAAAGGTTTTGAAAGTGTAGTGTGAAAAAGGTTGTTTTGAGTAAGTACTTAACAGCTATCTACCTACTCGAGAAATATAGTCTTTTCCTCCTTTCCTTTAGATAGTGCTATCCTACTATTAGTGAGTAGGTAGCCCTATTGTTAGATGTTGAGGGACTATCGAAGGGACGTTTACGGTCACTAAGGCAACTGGGTAAGAATTCTTAATAATTATCCTAAAGTTTCACAATCACTTTTTTAACTGAGGCAACCGTCGAAAGGATCATCGAGGGACTTGTGATCTCTTGAACTCAAGGATAGTCACTAAAAATTCTCACGTTTCGAGAATTGTGACTGTTTTCTAATGCAACTGAATTGGGAGATACCCTAGGGGTGAGCATGTGCAAGTGTGTTGATTCGGTTCATTTATCTTGTGCATTTAGGGTTATCTAATCGTTTTCTTTTCAGTTTTTTTCATGCAATCCTATTAATCTAAACAGTTATAATAGTACAAAAAATAAATTGCAGAAAATAAAATTCCTAAGCTATTACAAGGCCTTGGAGCAAATACATAAATAGCACAAGAAAATAAAATGCGGAATTTTAAACCTAATGAAGACTATTACAAGTCGGGAAACAATTACATAATGGGAAAAAAAGAAAAAAAAGATAAGCGCGCCAAGAATAGAAAGAGCGTCTACACCGTAAAAAATGTTTAAAAGAAAATCTTTTTTGTTTTTATTTATTTATGAAAATATTAAATTGTATTAATATCCTAATTAACTAAATTAAAAAAGGAAAGAAAAAAATATTAATTACAATTAATTCTAAGGAAACTAATATTCTTTTTGGTATTTTTAAAGAAAAAAAATTTAAAATTTAATCCTAATTTCTAGTTAATTTTAATTTAAAGAAAGAAAGATTAAAGTAATTAAACTAGATTAATTTACAAAATTAATTTTAATTAAAAAAAATCTAATTCTATTTTTTGTGATTTTATTGATTTTATGATTTAAATAAAAAATGATTTTTGAAACAATTAAAATAATTAAAAGAAATAAATTAAAAACAAGATAAAAGAATGGGCCTGATAGTAGGAAGAAATTGAGGGTGTGGAGCTAAAATTGTTAGGCCCAGATCACATGAGCCAAATGTCCTGCGTGATCCAATGGAGAGTATGTTTGAGGGTCCACCATGGGGATGCGTTGCTGGGCGCTGGATCTTAGTGGTGGATGATCTAGTGGCTGAGAGTGAGGATGCATGATGGACGTCTGACCATGTACCACACTGGAACCTGCAAGAAGTGTTTAGAAAATAGCAAAGTGCTGGTCTTGAGATTCGAACCCAGGTCCCTCCCTTCACCACACGTTGCCTGACCATCTGTGCTACCATGTCATTCATTATACAGAGTAAACCAAAAATAATATAACATGAATTTCTTGCAATTATTTAAGAAAATGCGCACAGATATGAACTGGATAGTGGGGCTGTGCCACACAGTCATCTTCTCCACTCATCTGTCGTGTTAGCCTCTGCACTTTTACCTATGGACGTTGTCCGTCACTACAGCACCTGCAACCTCCAAAATCCATAATATGCAATATAAATAAAACCTAAAGCCATAGATCAATTAGGCTTGATCCCCTAAGCACGATGGTACTCATCTTTGGGCCTAATTTTACATGTACCTGGAAACCCTAAAGCAAAAGTCTAAACCCTAATAATGACAGATCATCTTACATTCATCAAAACTTGCAATTAATGATTCAAACACATTCTAAACATTCATACAAACAGGAATGCATGATCAAAACACATTTATAACACATGTATGGCCATAATCATTTTTAAAAATAAAACTCAAATCGTGATTGTATTGGTCGCGATTCTGGGAGCTTTGATGCTTGGAAACAATGCAGTTAGCTTCAGGATGCCTCCAAGAATAGTTTGCAACCCTCAAAACCTCTTGAATCGGCCTCAAATTCCACAACTGATATGAACTTTTCTCTTCAAAATTTGAAATTGGAACATGAGTTTTTTGCGGCCAATCCTTCTTTTCTTGGTCTGACAATGTTGTGTTTATATATTGGGATGCATAAGGGCAACAAAAATGGATTGAATCCTGAAGATTGGATGGAAAAGATTTTATTTGCATCTTGGAATTTTATGTTTCCAAATTTGGCCAAAACTTGCTCATCTCCCTCCAATCACCCTTCACATGAATTCTTGACTCAATATTTTGATTTTGGACTCATGATATGATCATAAAATAAATCTTTTGGATTTAATTCATCATTTTACTATTTTATTTGATTTATTAATATTTAAATTAATGAAAATTCAAATAAATAAAAATAAATCTCATAAAAATAAAATAATGGATTTAAATGTCTTGAATAAGTACATGGATATATTTGAGATCCAAAACCCACGGCCATTAGTTCAAAAGATCCAATTTACTCACATTGACTTTTGTGCATTTTTCATAAAATTTCCAAACTTCTACAAGTCATAACTCTCAATTTTTGTCATATGGAGGTGTTTTTAGCCATTTTGGAAAGCTAAAGATGTCCTCTAAGAGCTCCTTTTGGTTTTATCTCATTTGAGTCTTCCATGTTCATGTATGCTTCTTTGGAAAAAGATGACTTTTTGTTGACTTTTAAGATGGCCTATAATGTCTGAGCTGGTATCTTTTAACTGGGAAATTTCTTGAACTTGAGGGATAAAGAGAAGTTGTATGGAATTGGATTATCTTCAAAATAAGATTTGGTGGAAAAATTTCTGGTAAAGTATGAAAAAGTTATGCCTGGTCAAAGTTTGGTTGACTTTTCCTATAGAAACCCTAATTAGCAATTTTTGACTTTTGATGAATTAAGAGAATTTCTTGGGGAATCATGATCAAACCTTGATGAAATGATGGATATTACTTCAAAATGTTGATGTTGACCAAAAATCTTGAAGTTTGACTGTATATAGGCTACAGTTGACTTTTGACCTAGTACAGTTGATTTTCAGGCATTTGAGCAGTTGACTGAGTAAACTTGTTGTGAAAGGCATGAAATTTGGCATGGATACCCTTGAGGACATATTAGGACTATGGCAAACATTTTATAGCATTGGAGCTCACATATCTTGATGAAAATTGAAACCCTAGTTAAAGGTTCATTGCCTTAGAAGAAGAATTTGTCTGGTTAATTTTTGGTCACCCTTGGGCAGGTTGGGGACTTCAATGGGCATATGTTGAGTAAAAAGGGAGGGAAAATTTTGGGGTACAACAGTTTACCCTGTTCAATCTTCTTAAACCTGAGGATTTAGATTGGCTTGTCTACCTTTCGTGATCTGAATATGGAAGAGGATTGAACACTAGAGTGCCCAGAAATTTACACTCGCATGAAGTAACACTGTTGATTGATGCTAATCGAGAATGGGCTTACAGATGCCATCTGGAGTATATGACTGAGAGTCGTCGAAGATGGGCTTAAAGATGCCATCAGAAGTAGATGACTGAGAGTCATAAATGGTCCCTTTGTGGGGATTCCTGTTCATGTTGTCTGAGGAGGAGTACACTGGGGGATGTTGATTTCTGTTGTTTTCCTATTTGAGGAAAACTTTGTGGTGAATAGAGTCTAGGAACTTCAGTTGTTCATGACTCTACTGAGGGGTTAACTCTGGATTGGAGAGATGAAAGTTTGTTATTTTCTGGTTGAAATTCAGGCTTCACAGTAATTTACTAGGGATAATGAAATTAACTGCTACATGGAAATGTATCAGAAGAAACCTGTGTAGGGCTGTTTCAGGATGAGTCCAGGTAAGACTTCATCTAGAAGTGTATGAGAAGGAAACTGGGCAGGGCTGTTTTAGGAGATATATGAGAGGGAGTCTGGGTAGGGCAGCTTCAGGATGAGTCTGGGTAAAACTGCATCTGGAAATTCAAGAGAAGGAACCTGGGTAGGGTTTCCTCAGGATGAGCCCATGTAAACCTGCATCTGGAATTCAAGAGAAGGAACCTGGGTAGGGTTGTCTCAGGATGAGTCCGTGTAAAACTACATCTAGAAATTCAAGAGAAGGAACCTGGGTAGGGTTGCCTCAGGATGAGTCTGTGTAAAACTGCATCTGGAAATTCAAGAGAAGGAACCTTGATAGGGTTGCCTCAGGATGAGTCCGTGCAAAACTGCATCTGGAAATTCAAGAGAAGGAACCTGGGTAGGGTTGCCTCAGGATGAGTCAGTGTAAAACTGCATCTGGAGATTATGAGAAGGAACCTGGGTAGGGTTGCTTCAGGATGAGTCCGTGTAAAACTTCAGAAGAAGGGAGAAGGAACCCATGTAAGATTGCTTCATGAAGAGCCCGTATAAAGTTGTATTTGGAAGTCAGAAGAAACTCGTGTAAGATTTCTTCATGATGAGCCCGTGTAAAGTTGTATTTGGAAGTCAAAAGAAACCCGTGTAAGATTGCTTTATGATGAGCCCGTGTAATGTTGTATTTGGAAGTCAAAAGAAACCTGTGTAAGATTGCTTCATGATGAACCCGTGTAAAGCTTTATTTGGAAGTCAGAAGAAACCTGTATAAGATTGCTTCATGATGATCTCGTGTAAAGCTGTATTTGGTTGCACAGATAATTACTCTGTTTTGTTTCAGGAGCTAATCTTGGACCTGTTGAAAATAGTTGATGATAAATATCTGTTGATTGATCTTTCCTGAAAAGGTAAAGCATTAGCTGTATGCAATGTCATGATGTATGAAATGCATTGTGTAATGGTGTTCTCAAAATAAATGAGATTGGGATGTATGCATTTGTACTGCAGATGCTATGGCTTTTGTAGAATGATGTATGAATGCAATATGTGAATGTATCAATTGTTCTATTGCAGCGCTGTTGAATTAGGGAAAATAAATCCTTGATTGTTGTTGGCGATGAAGAATGTAGGTCTTCAGATTTTGTTGAAGCTGAACTGCTGGGAGATGATCTTCCGTTGTTAGAGAAATAAACTCTGTTGGGGAAGGAAAGCTCTACACACTGCCTAAGGATTTTGTGAAATCTTATTGGGGAATCCTGAGAAGTTTAATGAATTTACTGGGGAAAACCTGATGTCGGAGCAGTAGTTGGAAATTCCTGTTCTTCTAGGGATACAAGAACACTTGACATCACTAGGTTGTAAGCTGAGGATATGGCGGCGACTTTTTAGTAAGATTCCCCTGCCTCTGTACCTGCTGGAGAAAGTACCTGCGAAGACTTTGTGGATGGTTTGAGTGTCATCCCAACTCCTGGGGTGCTTGGTAAATGCTGATCAGGATGATAAGTCTTCTATTGATAAACAAATGACAAGATGACGGAATATATTCGTACTTTTTAATCCCTAACTTTTGCCTAGACCGCCCTTTCGGGTTTTCAATTCACCGGGATACCCTTTTTTTCAAGCCTCCTTTTCGGGTTTTCGACTTGACGGGTGTATAATTTTTTGTATATATCCATAATTTTTGCTCGAACTCTTTTGGTTCGCCGAGATGCCCTAAATTTTGCCTAGGCCCGTCAACCTAGCGGGTCTTTTTCATGCGTAGTGTTTTTTGCCTATGTCTGTGCTCATCGGATGTGGAGAATTGTCACCGTTTATGACAACAAGTGTTGTAGAAATGCCAGAAAATGTTTATGTGATTGCATGTGCCCTTTCATACGTGGGAGCCTGTGTGGGGCTGCTTCAGGATGAATCTGGTGCACATGATGTTTGATCAAGTTTCTGATAGTCTTGAATTTCCTAGGTATATTTTATAAGAACTGTCATGGAAAGATTCGAAGACATGATACTAACACCATCTGATACTACTGGAATAGACAAGTAATTTGGTGGCACCAACGATTCAAATTTCACAATGATTTTCTACTGGAATCCCCGATCAATGTAACAGCCCTCGAGTGATTCAGATGGAGATCTGCCCCTGGCTATTTAGCATTTTTGGAGAGATTCTTTGCATATTGGCTTGACTTCCCCATATTAATTAGACACCATGTCATGCCCCTTGATTATGAAAGGCTTGTTATTGGGAATGTTTTTCCGTCCGAGGTGATTCTGTCCATTGAGGGGATCTTGGTTCACTGAATATCCATTGTGCAAATTTCTCTGCTATTGAACAAATAGTCATATGCAAATAATGGTATTTTAAGAATGCAAAGCTTATGTCTGTCTTGAAGTTTGAAAATTCATTTTTTAGTAAAACAAACAAATTTTGTAAAAGTTTAATGTCAGCTCAGGATTTATAGCGAACCCTACAGGAGTTAGGATACCTTTTGTAACAGTATGCTTTCGAACTAACCCATGCTTCAGCTAGGACTTTTAAGGGTTATAGCGTGGCCTGGTTCACGGTTTAAGAAACAAAGGATAAAGGCTCAAATTTTATTTGTACCCAACCCACTCTTCATGATGTTGTTCAGTCCTATGCTCAGTTAATTATGCATTTTGAATCCCAATTGAGTTATGGAATGTTGGCCCCGATATTTCGGTGATGGTTCAGAAATTGAACGTTTGTTTGAGAAGGCAGTCATTTTTGTGACCTTTTCTTTTTATTGAGGATTCGTAGGACCTCTTTCTTTTTTTTATTTTGCTATCCATATCTTTTGCCTGAAATTTTTCTTTTGTGATTACAGCCAGCGGGATGCCCCAGTTTTTCTTAAGTCTCCTTCATAGGTTTTGACTTAATGGGCTTTTATTTTTAGAGATAATGACTGCCTGTTATTAATTACTATGTGGAACCATCACCATATTTTGGAGAGCATCTTCTACACTATTTGTCGTGTATGAAGGGAAAGCTTGCGATTGAATGCACATCTGAATTAACTGAGAAAACTACCCTGCCCCAGGTTATGATTAAGGATTTTAATTTGTGTGAAAATAAAACTCCTACTTCTTAGGCTCAAAGGGGTTGACTAGGGATTATCTTCCTTATAACTCCACTATTTAGGATTTGAAACAACGCCTGTACATCGTCAGCGGGGTCTGTTTAAAATCATACTGTAGAGGTTGCGGTATCGTTCTAGTCATCCTCCCTCTAAAGGCTTAGAGATTTTAATCGAGAGTTGAATATCATAAAAAGGAAGTAAGAAAGCAGTTTAAGCATAATGAAAACAAATTAATTCAAGACAAACATGTGCAATGCATTAATGAAATAACAAAGTTTGACATGACAATAATTGTTTGAACAAACAAATAAGATACAACTTGAGAATTCAAATGAACAAAAATGTTCTCAATCTTGGCCATGATTTGGCATGGGAGCAGTGATCACGTTGGGAGTCTCGGGAGGGTTGAACTCAATCTCCTTGGCGTTAATCATATTTTGAATCTTGTATTTCAGTGCCCAACAATCGTTAGTATCGTGCCCAGGACTGCCAAAATGATAGGCACACCTTGCATCAGGATTGTAGTTAGGAGAAGAAGTCTTAGGGCTTGGATGAGGTCCTATCAATGTAATCAAATCCATCCTCAACATATGTTGTAATGCTTGAGGCAGCGGTGTGTTGATCTTGCCAAACTGTCTCTTAGGCTCGTCTTTCCTTCGCTGATTACCCCGTTGTTGTGGTTGTTGCACATGTGCCAAATTAGATACCAGCACTGCCCCTAAAGATTGGTGGTAGTCTGCCTTATTACGACCCTTTTGGCCATACACAACACTTTCTTCCCTCTTACCAGCAAATAGCATCTTCTCAGCATTAGAAGATGCAGCCATCGGGATCTTCCCACTCTTGATACCACTTTCAATCCTTTCTCCAGTCAGAACAATCTCTATGAACCCGAATGAGGAACTCCCAATCAGCATATTAAAGAACGGGCCTGTCAGAGTACCCATGAACATGTCTACCATTTCCCTATCATTCAGAGGAGGTTGTACCCTGCCAGCTAGATACCTCCATTTTTTGGCATATTCCTTGAAGCCTTCACTAGAACCCATAGACATGCTTTGAAGTTGTGTACGAGTTAGAGCGAGGTCAGCATTGTATTTGTACTTCTTGTAGAAAGTAGCAGCCAAGTCTTCCCAGGTATGAATGTTTGTTCTTTGTAGTTGATAGAACCACTCCAGTTGCGTTCCAGCTATACTTTCTTGGAAGAAATGGACCCATAACTTTCGGTCAGCAGTGTGAGGCTGGATCTTCCTGACATAGGACCTTAAGTGCAACTTAGGGCAGGAGACACCATCAAACTTAGCAAATGTGGGAACCTTGAACTTTGGTGGGATGACCACTCTAGAAACTAGCCCTAACTCTTCAAAGTCCAAGCCCGGTACCTGCTGAATCTCCATAGCATTGAGACAATCCTCCAGCTGTTTGTATTTATCGTCAGTAGGAGGATATTGTTCCTCAGAGTAATCAAATTCTTCTTCATCATCCTCGGGGTTGTTGACTTCTTCATGATTATCCCCTTCATTTGATGGAGTTACAAGATCTAGAGCTCCTTTAACCGGTCCTCTGAGTCTTCTTCCCATATTTAGGATGCCAGCCGTTTTCTTTGCCTTCTTCTTCTTATCTTTGATGACCAGAGCTTTCAGTTCTTCCTGCCCCTAGGCCAAAGCCATGAACATTTGTTGGAACTGAGCATTTTAAGCTTTGAGGTCTTTTACTGTTTGTTTAAGGGCCATTTCTTTTGCTGAAATAAACAACGAAAAGATGAGAAACCTGTACTGGAAGACCTGTTATGAAATGGCATGCATGCAATGTTTTCAAGGATCTCGCAGGGTAAACAAGAAAATGTCATAAGTTGAAATTTGCAGCTTTGATTGAAGAACTTCGTATCATTGAGTGTCCTTCTACGAGAGTCAAGCTCACCATAACAAGTGGGTCATAGCCCCTGACTCAAGTTGTTGAGTTTTGGTCTTTTGACGGTGTGATACGGTGGAAGAACTGACTGTTTTGAAATGCTAGTTTGCATTTTGCGTTTGTTTTTGCAAAATGTCGCGGTAAGCAAGAGTCGCCACCGACTTTTATTTTATCCAACAAGGAAAGGAAAAAAGCACAGAAAAATTCGTTTTTCGGGATATTTTTGAGTACGGGGGGGGGGGGGGGGGGGGGGGGGGGGGTAGTTTATAGAAAGGGAAGGTATTAGCAACCTTTCTATTCGTAGTTATCTACGGGCTCTTAGGTACTTGCTCATCATTTTCAAAAATTGTTTTCTTTGTGTTTGTGCGCTTTGAAAAGTTTTTGTTTTGACTTCGATTTAACTCTTGCTTTTGTCTTCAAGAGTGTAATGAAGTGTTTTTGAAAACTTATTCGTAAAAGGAGTGCAAGTGCTGACTGATCATGGCCCTCAGCTCTCCTTGCTCCCGAGCTAAACTTTGGATGAGAGCCCTTTGCCCCAGCATCTGGGTTTTCAATGTGTCTACCTCAGCTTGTAGACGTTTCAGCCGTTCGTCCTTGTCGTCCTCAGCACTGTTCCTGACCAAAGTCCCCGTGAGGAGTGTTCTCAGCTCTTCCTGCCCCTTGGATAGGCTTAAGAAGATCTCCCTGAACTGAGTCTCTTGAGCATGAGGTCTCTGATTATCTTGTTGGGAAGCCATTGCTGAAATAAACAGCGAGAAAGGTAAGTGACCTACAACAAGGGTACCTGTTATGCAATGATACGTATGTATATATATGAAATGTTTTCAAGGATCTCGCGGGGTAAACAAGAAAAATGTTAGAGTTTGTATTCTGTAGCTTGATTGAAGGAGGTTCATGTTGTTGAGAGTCCTTCTTCAAGGGTCAAAGGCTCACCATATCCAGTGGGTCATAGCCCCTGACAACTTTGTCTAGAGGAAAATAAATCCTCTTTGCCCCTTGCTGGGATAGTTGATTCATCATGACCTGCATCACAAACCCTTGAGATCCTTGAAACGGATTAGTCCTTATACGGGATGTATGCAATGGTATGATGTTATGCTATGCATGGGGTAACGTAGGTAAACCCTGTTATGAGTCCTAATTAAGGACTATAAACAAAACCTACAAGAAACTCAAGTGTCAGATAACAAGCATGCAAGTAGTCAAGTTGGAAGGAACACAAGTCACACAACAACCCTTAGAGTTTAGGCCAGCATGGGGTCTGGGTATTACCCTCTTGAGGTTGGTGGGCTCAAACCTGTCCTATCAAAGTAACCGGGTTCTAAGGGTCCCAATATCATTGGATTGCTTTCATTGTTCATTGTTTCGATTTAGCCACTGAACTGGCGACCGGAATATTCCAAGAAAACAACCCTCAACTGAGTGTAGTATCGAGTATCAACCAACCTCGGACTGCACCAAAGTCAGTTATCTCACTACCCTAAAGAGGCCAAGATGGTTCAATTAAGGTTCCTAAGGTCAGTTGATGCTTCACGACACCACGCGGAGGCCCCGTACTCTCCTTGACTGAACTCAAGGGTTACCGGTACACACCAAAGTGCCACATCAACGTAGCAGACTGCTTCAACCATGTCGGTATACCCCGCACAGTTCCCTCACAGCCTTGTTGCTACTTTCTAAGAAGGTATCCCCCAGATCCGGGTTAGGATCTATAGAACTCCCAAGACAGTACCCACAATAATAAAGCAAACAAGCACAACAATTGAAAACACAAGTGATCTTAGTCCTAAGGTACACCTCACTTTTATAATAGTCCCCAGCAGAGTCGCCAGTTCTGTGATCGGTGGATCTGGAACTGACTATTTTTTAGCTGGTTTCGCGAAATGTCGCGGTAAGCAAGAGTCGCCACCGTCTTTTATTTTCTCCAAATGGAAAGGACAAAAGCACAGAAAAATTCCTTATTGAGATTGTTTCTCGGTTCGGGAGGTAGATTTATAGAAAGGGAAGGTGTTAGCACCCTTTCTATCCATGTTTATCCATGGGCTCTTAGATACTTGCTCATTGTGTTTTCAAAAGATTTGCTTTTCAATTGTGAGTGGGTTTGAAAAAAAAGTTTCTTTGAAAGTTTCAGATCGACTCTTGTATCAGTCCTCAAGAGTGTTTGAAAAGTTGTTTTGAAAGCTTTTTGAAAAGTGTAAGGTGTGAAAAGTATTTTGATTTGTTTTTGAAAAGAGCAAGTATCCATGAGTCATCTACCTACCCTAAGGAATTAAGCTGTGTAATTGTCCTTTAAGTAGTGCCATCCCACCATTGAGAGATAGGTAGCACCACCGTTGGAGGTGTTTGGGTCAATTCGAGGGTTAGGGACAGTGTGGTCACCGGGCAATAGTAAGATACCTTAGAAGCTACCCTTATGCCATTGATCTTTTTATTCCGAGGCAACCGTTTCGAGGCAACCGTTCCGAGGCAACTAGATCAATGGAACATAAGGACTCACTAAGACGTCCTGTACTCGACGACCACGTTTCGAGGGGCAAGGCAACAGTGTGATCACCAGAGAAACAGTAGGACACCTTAGAAGCTACCCTTATGCCATGTTCATGGATATAAGGACTTACTAAGACGTCATGTACTCGACGACCACGTTTCGAGGGGCAAGGCAACAGTGAGGCGTACCCTAAGAGTGGTGTGTGAATTGTGTGTCATTTTCAGTTATTATTTGTCTTGTCATGCATTGGGTGAGCTACGCTTTGATTTTATTTGGACATTCATTCTTTCATGTGATTAGCAGTTAAAAGAGTGCGAAAAATAAAAATGCGGAAGATAAAGGTCCTACGCTATTACAAGGCGCGGGTCTACATCGCCAAATTAAACCAAGACCCGATTTGAATAAAAGTGCGGAAAGTAAATGTCCTAATTATCTATTACAAGGCTTTGGGGTAAATACATTGTTGTACCCCAAAATTTGCCCTCCCATATTCTTCAAGAAATTGCCAAGTCAAGCTTCAAAATCTCCCCAAGGGTTGCACAGTTCCAGGGCCTCCTTAACAGTCAAAATTAGGGTTTTGGTTCTGATCAAGAAAATGAAGTTTCCAAGGGTCCAATCAAGTCCCACATGCCTATAAATATGGTCAAGTATCCTCATACCAAGTTTCAAGACTTACAGCTCAAAATTGCACAGTCAAAAACCCTAATTGCTCAACAGTCAACTGCAGGGGCAAAATGGTCATTTGACAGTCAAAAGTTCAAATTTTTGGTCAACATCTCATTTTGAAGCCACAAACATCATTTGATCAATGCTTGATCATGATTCTCAAAGCATGGCTCAAAAAGTCTCAAGATGCAAAAGTTTCCATATTTGGACAGTTGAAAAAGTCAACTGTAACTTGACCAAGGCATAACTTCCACATGGTTTATCATAAAAATTCCATCCAAAGCTAATTTTGAAGAGAAAGACATTTCCTACAACTCCTCTTCACACTTCAAGTCCAAGAAATGCTCTCACAAAAAGTTATCAATTTCAACATTATAGGTCATTTTCAAAAGTCAACAAAAAGGGACTTTAAGTCAAAGGCCATAACTTGAGATTGGTAAATCAAAATGACATGGGACCAAAGGAATTGGTTAGAGGACTCAAATACCTTTCCAAAATGTCTAAGAACATGAGCAAAGCTTAAAAAATTGAGCAAGTTATGCCTTGTGGAAGTTGGGAAATTTTGGATATTTTGAAAAGTCAACATTGCTTCAAATGACCTAAAATTGCTAATGGGCCTCTTTTTCTTCCACAATTCATTATCCAAGGCATGTGCACGACCATTTGGCCCAGGGATTTATTCATCATTTTTTATTTATTTATTTGAATTTTTATTATTAATAATTCATTTAAATTAATTAAAATACATGAAAAATGTTAAACCTAATGTTTCAAATCTTTTTGTACATAAAACATCTCCAAGATTTCGTGCAAATCAGATTAGGGAAGAATTGAAGGTGATTGGATATGATTGAGAGCAAATGTGCATGAAAAGATTGGAAAATTATGGCCATGAAAATCAAAGATCTATTCCATAATTGCAAAGGTTTTTGGACCTCTTTTCCAACCCTAATCACTCACATACAAATACAAAACGCAACCCTAATGCCAATGAACTAAAAAGCTGTGCAGAAAAACCATATGCAAACTTGGAATTTTTCAAGAAAACTCCAATACTGAAAACTGAGTTTTAGGACGATTCAAGGCAAAATAGTTATTCCATTAGCTTCCTGAGGCTTCAAGGAAAGTTTTTCAATCAAAATCAATCATCCTAACGCCCTGAATTTGTAACACGATCGCAACCTGTACAGAAAATATTTCATATTCGTGCATCTCAATTCATGCATCCTTTGCAATTTTTAACATTTGATTTATGTTCATTATTCAATTCTGAAGCTAACTGTGTGGTTTGATTTTGTTTTCGTGCACCATGGAAGGATTCACCATTGTTATCATCTAGGGTTTTCCAAGTTCTAAATTGGGCGTTTCTCATCCCTGTAAAATTAAGACATGCCAATACCATGAATAAAACCAGCAGGCTTGGACGATCAGACTAGTACCCTCGCGCCTAATTTATACTCAAAGAGGGCCTATTCGCTATTATTGGCCATGGCATGATTTGGGGGGGTTCAAAACCCCCGCTAACTCTTTTTCTATTTCAGGGAAAAACAAAGCAACGAAGAAGACGACCCTGTGGCATCAACTGATTGGCTAATTTGAATTCTCGCGCTAAAAAGTTCACTAACACGCGTTTTATTTCATATTAATTCTTAGTTATATTATAATCAAAGTGCGTTGGATGGCTCAGTGGTAGGCACGTACGCTGGTAACCCCTGGGACCTGGGTTCGATCCCAGGTCCCCACCCCCTTTCATATTACTTTTCATCTAATGCTTATATGCAGTTTCAGCGTGGAGACGCATCATACATCCTCAACATCAATCCGTCCACGTGCCTATTGAGATGGATCACAGGGTTCTAATTGGAAGAACATGATGGATGTTGGTCAACGCATATGCATACTTCCTGGAAAGTCAATCAGGCCAGAACTTATTGGGCTTAAAATGACTGGACTTCACCTCTACTTGGGGACAGCACCCCCCTCTAGTTTGTTTCTTTTACCTTTTTTTTTATGTTTTTCTTTTCTTTATTTTAATTAATTTCTTTTAAATTATTATTTTTCATAAAAAAACATAAAAACACCAAAAAATCAGAAAAAGACAAAAATTAAATATATTTATTTAATTAGTATTTTTGTAAATAAAATTCATTAATTAACTTAGTTTTTAATTTAGGTTTTAACCTTAACTTTTTTTAATAAAAATCTAAAATTGGTAGAATTAGGGTTTGTAATAATTTTTTTTATCTTTTTTTCTTTTCTTTCATAATAATTAAATATTTCCTATTATTTATTTTTGTAATTAAATTGCATGTAAATAATTAGATTAAGTTTAGGTTAAAATTTAATTCTTTCTTAATAAACTAAAAAACAACTAGAATTAGGGTTAGCATTTTATTTTAATTAATCTTTTTTTTTCCATTAAAATCATAAAAATACAAAAATACCAAAAACAATTTCTTTTCATTTTAATTTTATTAATTTAATAATCGCTTAATTTAATTTAATTTCGTTAAAAGGGTCCAACGCCCTCGTTTCTAATTTACTTTAATTCGCGTATTTATTTCTTTTTCTTTCAATGTTTATGCATCTCTCCCAAAGCCGTGTAAACATTTTAATCTTTCGCACTTTACTTTCTTTATTTTCTGTCAAATCGGGTTCTGGAAATTTTGGCGATGTGGACCCGCGCCTTTTGTAATAGCTTTAGAACTTTTATTTCTCACAATATTTTAACTGTTAAATAATGGCATGCAAGAATGAATGACAATAAATAAAAACAAACGCGTAGCTCACCTATACCATGACAAGATAAAAATGAACGAATCTGACACACAAATCACACACCACCCATAGGGTACGCCTCACTGTTGCCTTGCCTCGAAAGGTGATCGTCGAGTAGAGGATGTCTTAGTAAGTCCTCATGATCCGGGAACCTGGCATGAGGGTAGCTTCTAAGGTATCTTCCTATTGCTCTGGTGATCACCATGTCCCGAACCTTCGAATTGACCCGAATACCTCCAACGGTGGTGCTACCTACCTCTCAATGGTGGGATGGCACTACTTTAAAGGACATTTACACAGACGAATTCCTTAGGGTAGGTAGACGACTCTAGATACTTGCTCTAATTTCAAAACAAATCAAAAATACTTTTCACACCGACACCTTTTCAAAAAGCTTTCGAAAGCAATTTTTCAAACACTCTTGAGGACCGATACAAGAGTTGAACTGAAATTTTCAAAGAAACTTTTTAAAACCCACATTGAAAAGCAAACAAACCATTTTTGAAAACACAATGAGCAAGTATCTAAGAGCCCATGGATAACCATGGATAGAAAGGGTGCTAACACCTTCCCTTTCTATAATCTACCTCCCGAACCGAGAGCAATCTCTTTAAGGAATTTTTCTGTGCTTTTGTCCTTTCCATTTGGAGAAAATAAAAGACGGTGGCGACTCTTGCTTCCGCGACATTTCGCGAACCAGCGTTAACAGTCAGTTCCAGATCCACCGATCACAGAACTGGCGACTCTGCTGGGGACCTAAACTTAAAGTGAGGTGTACCTTAGGGATAGTTCATAACTGTGTTTTCAATTGTTTTCTTTGCTTGCTTTAAATTTGTGGGACTGTCTTGGGAGTTCTATAGATCCTAACCCGGATCTGGGGATACCTTCTTAGAAAGTAGCAACAAGGCTGTGAGGGAACTGTGTGGGGTATACCGACATGGTTGAAACAGTCTGCTACGTTGATGTGGCACTTTGGTGTGTACCGGTAACCCTTGAGTTCAGTCAAGGAGAGTATGGGGCCTCCGCGTGGTGTCGTGAAGCATCAACAGACCTTAGGAACCTTAATTGAACCATCTTGGCCTCTTTAGGGTAGTGAGATAACTGACTTTGGTGCAGTCCGAGGTTGGTTGATACTCGATACTACACTCAATTGAGGGTTGCTTTCCTGGAATATTTTGGTCGCCAGTTTAGTGGCTAAATCGAAACGATGAACAATGAAAGCAATCCCGTGATATTGGGACCCTTAGAACCCGGTTACTTCTGATAGGACAGGTTGAACCCACCAACTTCAAGAGGGTACTACCCAGACCCCATGCTGGCCTTAAACCCTAAGGGCTTGTCTTGTGTGCCTTGTGTGCCTTACATGTTTGTCTTTGTAAATATCTGTGGTGTGTTTAATCATAGCATCATGACATCATCCAGCATCATATGCATTGACTAACCATTTCAGGGGTTCGAATCTTCATCTTTGTTCTTGTTTTGTAGGACATGGAAACTGTTCGCAGAAAGACAATTCAAATCAGTCTTGTAAGGATCCCTCCTCAGCTTAAGGAACTTATATCCAGGATTCTCGAGAGCTCGTCATTCAGTGAAAGACATGGAAGTCTCATCAGCTTGGTCAATACCAACATTGAGGAAGACATGATAAAGGTCCTGTTCCAGTTCTTTAACCCTCTGCATCACTGTTTCACCTTCTTGGACTATCAGCTGGTACCTACATTGGAGGAGTTCTCCCGGCTCCTGAAAATCCCTATCCTTGATCAACTACCCTACAACGGTACGGAAAAGGAACCCAAGCTTGAAGAGATTGCTAAAGCCTTGCACCTACAGTCACCTGACCTCAAGGGACATTGGGAAGTTAGAAGTGGTATCAAAGGGTTCTTAGCCAGGTTTCTGTTTGAAAAGGCCCATGAATGTTGGAACTCCCTTGACTTAAGAGCTTTTGAAGAAGTTGTGGCCCTCCTTGTCTATGGTTTGGTGTTGTTCCCTAACTCATATCAGCTTATAGATATCAGTGTTGTCCAGATCTTTATGTCCAGGAATCCTATACCTACGTTGCTGGAAGACATCCTTCACTCATGTTACACTCGAACCATGAGAAAAAGAGGTGTCCTTATGTGTTGCACTCCTCTCCTGGGACGGTGGTTTATTTCGCACCTTCCACAATCAGTCTTGAAGAACGAGCGGGGTTTGAGATGGTCACAACGGTTGATGACTCTTACACACGCAGATATACATTAGTGCCCTAGGTCCAGAGAGGATGTCATTATCATTGATCATTGCGGAGAGTACCTTAATGTTCCTTTACTTGGAATCAGAGGAGGTATTACTTACAACCCATGCCTGGCTTGGAGACAGTTTGGTTATGCTCAGAGGGATGGTCCTCATGACATGTTAATTCCTGACATAGTTTTTGACTTCGACAACGATACTCAAGGACTTCGCCAGAGATTTATCAGAGCTTGGAGGATGCCAAGTAGGATAGACAGTAAGACGCTGGGGCATAGGAATTCCATCCCGTTGGAACCTTATCTCAAGTGGGTACGAGCCCGCTCCCAGAAGTTAGTGATGCCTTATCCTCATATGCTCCCTGTAATCAAAGAGCCAGTCTTGGAAGGAGAAGTGTCCTGCACTATTCAGCACCCTGATATGCCCACATCCTGGGAAGAGATGCAGAAGAGCTGGATCCAGCTTAAGGAAGAACGGAATTCTCTCGAGACCAGTCTACATGCTAGTGAAAATAAGGTCTTGGAGCTCACCCGCCTGTTGCATGAGGAGAGGAATCTCAACACTTACATAGCTCCAAAGAGGATGCGTAGTATATTTTGGGACTGATTTGCTTTTGTATTATTTTGCCCATGAGGCTTTGATGTACTGAACAATTATTTCCTTAATGATAACGTGTGTTCCTTTTTGTCTACAACAAATTTGAACTTTCGAACCCTTGAATGCATTGCATAAACACATATCATTCATCATGTGCATAGCAGGTTTTCCCCTTTTCAGGTTGCTTACAGTTCTTCGCTGTTTATTTCAGCATCATGAATCTTGACTCATCATCGACTGAGATGTCCATCAAGGCTCTTCAGGCACAGAATGTGCAATTTCAGGAATTAATCATGGGTTTGGCTCAGGGCCAAGAAGAGCTGAAGGCTCTGCTCCTGAAGAAGGAAAAGAAAAAGAAGAGAAGGACTGTTCTGTTCAGCTCGGGCCGAAGGTTTGGTAACACTCTGCAGAATGTAGAGGCTGGTTCTTCTATTGGCAAGAGTACTCCTCAAGCGGAAAAAGGTCCTAGTCCGGTAGTCTCTGACAACGAGACCGATTTTGATGAAGAGCAATATCCTCCGACAGAAGACCGTTACAAACAGTTGGAAGATCGGTTGAATGCTATGGAGATACAACAGGTGCCTGGGCTGGATTTTGGAGATCTGGGTTTGTCTACTGGTGTGATCATTCCTCGTAAATTCAAAGCACCATCTTTCACCAAATATGACGGGGCGTCTTGTCCCAAGCTACATCTCAGGTCCTATGTTCGGAAGATTCAACCGTACTCAGTGGATAAGAATTTGTGGATCCACTTCTTCCAGGAGAGTCTTTCAGGGACTCATCTCGAATGGTTCTATCAACTGGATGGGACCAAGGTTCGTAACTAGGAGGAGTTGGCTACTGCTTTCTATAAGCAGTATCAATATAATGCCGACCTTGCCCCTACACGTACCCAACTCCAGGGTATGTCGTTAGGATCAAGTGAAGGTTTTAAGGAGTACGCTCAGAAGTGGAGGGATCTGGCTGGCAGGGTGCAGCCTCCGTTGACTGATCGGGAGTTGGTAGACATGTTCTTGGGGACCCTATCTGGGCCATTTTTCAACCATCTTATCGGGAATTCGTCTGCAGGGTTCACTGATCTGATTCTGACTGGAGAGAGAATTGAGGTTGGGTTGAAGTCTGGAAAGATTCCGAAGGGTGCATCGTCTAGTTCTGAGAAGAAACCCTTCAAAAAGGAGGCTAGTGTTGTATATGGCTCCCGGAGACCAGAGAAATCTTAGCGCCGCCAATCTGTCAGTGCGGTAATGATTGCCAAGCCTGCTGCCGCTCCTCGGCCAACCAATCCTCAAAGGGCTGAAAGACCCCGGAGAGAGTTCACCCGGTTAAGTATGACTTTATCGCAGATCCTGCCACAGTTGCTATCCACCAACCTAGTGACTGTTAGAGAGGCCCCCAAAGGTGTAAACACTGCCTCTCCGAAATACAATCCAAATGCCCGCTGTGCGTACCATTCTGATAGCCCGGGGCATTCCACTGATGACTGTTGGGCATTAAGGAATAAGGTGCAAGACCTTATTGACGCGAAAGAGATACAGTTCGAAGCGCCTGAAAGGCCGAATGTGGTTACTGCTCCTATGCCTCAGCATGGGGTAAATGTTGTGGATGAAGAGGTGTACGCTGTTTCTGTGGACGATCTAGTCACTCCCTTAATGACTGTCAAGAAGAACCTACTGCTGGCCGGTTTATTTCCGGGTTGCAGTGAGGGTTGCCTGTTCTGTGCTGTTACCCTTTCTGGTTGTCCCTTGCTGAAGTTAGGCATCCAAAGCCTGATGGACAGTAAGGAGATTCTGTTTAAGAAGTCTGCTGTTCAGTTGGTTCCGGTAGAAGAAGTTTATGTGGTTACCATCTTCAATAATCCAATCAAGGCTCTCCCGAAGAAGCCTATCCAAATCATGACTGTCGCACCTATTGTTATCACTGTTCCGGGGCCTCTGCCCTATGTATCTGATAAAGATGTCCCCTGGAACTATGGGGCAGACGTATATGTGAACAGAATCAAACAAGAATTCAACACTGGCGCCAGTATCTGTGATATCACTGGCCCAGCCAAGGTTACCCGCAGTGGCAGGCTCTTCTCGCCTGACATTGCACCGCCCGCTACTCGAAGACCCCTCCTTATAACACCTACAAGTGTACCTGTTCCTGTTACTGACCAAGTTGTTTCCCCTGCTGCCGAGTCGTCCAATGCTCGGGGCAAAGGAATTGAAGATGAGCCTGCCCGGATGGAGGCACCGATACCTATAAATGCTGAGGCCTCCCAACAAGAAATGGAGGAGATTCTAAAGATAATAAAAAAGAGTGACTTTAATGTTGTGGAACAGCTGGGGCATACGCCCTCCAAGATCTCAATGCTCTCCTTACTCCTATGTTCAGAGGCCCATGCTAAGGCCTTGATCTCATTTCTCAAGACGGCCCATGTGCCATAGGAGACATCTGCTGTCCAATTCACTGATTGCGTAGCAAATCTGACGGCAGACAATGGCTTGGGTTTCTCATATGCTGACCTGACTGCGAAGGGAAGAGACCACAATGATGCTCTGCATGTCTCTATCGAATGCAGGGGCACTACTCTGGCACATGTACTGGTGGATACTGGTTCTTCCTTGAATGTTCTACCAAAGAAGGCTTTAGACCGTTTGGATTGTGAAGGCCTGGAATTAAAACCCAGCAATATCATCGTCAGGGCCTTTGACGGTTCAAAAAGGATGGTTCATGGAGAGGTTGACATTCCTATTCGTGTGGGCTCTCAGGTGTTTGACTCTACTTTTTATGTGATGGATATCCGTCCATCGTACTCTTGTCTACTGGGTCGACCTTGGATCCATAAAGCTGGGGCAGTGACCTCTACCTTGCACCAGAAGCTGAAATACCCCGTCAGAGGGAAGATCGTCACTGTGCAAGGAGAGGAGGAGTATATGGTGAGCCATCTGAATTCCTTCAGATACATTGAGATGGATGGGGAGTTTATTGAAACCCCCTTTCAGCATTTCGAGGAGGTGCTTCCAATTTCATCAGCAGCAGAAACAGCGGTCGGAAAGGATGTTCCCTTGAAGATGGCTTCCCTGAAGGATGCCCGGGTTGTGGTTCAAAAAGGTGAATGTGCTAACTGGGGCAGGCTTCCCGACTTTACACAGAAAACTGATAAATTTGGACTGGGTTTTACTGCAGAGGGTCAGAAAGCTATGCGGAAGGCGAAGACCAGAAGACCTCCTGTACTCATCACAAATCCAGGAGTGAATGTTGTTGGGGAGGACAATGAAGTGGATGAAGCTGAGTTCAATAGCTGGATCTATCCGACGACTGAAGGCGGATTGACCAATTGGATTGTCAAAGACCATACTCCTGTTACTTTTATTACGCAGTAATAAACTTCTTTGTTTTGTTATTTGTAATAAACAATTAATTGAACTCTATGGCCCGGTGTCTTACCCGAGGCACCGTGGTTTTATTTGTGAGGGCATATAAATTGTCATTTCATATATCATAAATGAAAATCTTGGACGTTTTCTCGCATTTCAAATCTTATGCTCCTTTTCTGTCTTTCTTTCCTTTATATATCTCAAAACAGCTGTATTTACACACACTCACTCCTACAGGTTTCAATCCACTCTGGATCTCACTGGTAACGACTCTGCTACTGCCAGTTATGACTTCGAAAATCCGATCAACTTAGCCGAAGACGAAGGTGAAGATGATTGCGAAGTGCCTGGCGAGCTTGCAAGACTGTTGCTCCAGGAGGAGAGGGCAATTCAACCCCACGAGGAGCCAGTGGAAACAATAAACTTGGGTACTGAAGCAGACAGGAAAGAGGTAAAGATTGGTGCCAACCTAGAGCTCAGCGTGAAGCAACGGCTGACTAAGATGCTACATGATTATATGGAGATATTTGCCTGGTCCTACGAAGACATGCCCAGGTTGGATACCGATATTGTGGTCCATCACTTGCCTACTAAGGAAGACTGCCCTCCAGTTAAACAAAAGGTCCGCCGTATGCGTCCAGAGATGTCTGAGAAGATCAAAGCCGAGGTTATGAAACAGTTTGATGCCGAGTTCCTTGCAGTGACTTCTTACCCTCAGTGAGTTGCTAATGTGGTGCCGGTACCAAAGAAGGACGGTAAAGTCATAATGTGTGTCGATTACAGGGATCTGAACAGGGCCAGCCCCAAGGATGACTTCCCTTTACCTCACATTGATGTCCTTGTTGACAATACAGCTCAGCACAAGGTGTTCTCTTTCATGGATGGTTTTTCAGGTTACAATCAGATCAAGATGGCACCTGAAGACATGGAGAAGACTACCTTTGTTACTCAGTGGGGCACCTTCTGTTACAAGGTCATGCCTTTTGGACTAAAGAACGCTGGGGCAACCTACCAACGTGCCATGGTTGCTTTATTTCATGACATGATCCATCATGAGATGGAAGTATATGTTGACGACATGATCGCAAGGTCCCAGACTGAGGAAGAGCACCTAGATCATCTGCAAAAATTGTTTGACCGGTTGAAATTATACAAGCTGAGGTTGAACCCGAACAAGTGCACCTTCGGGGTAAGATCTGGAAAGTTGCTAGGCTTCGTTGTAAGCGATAAGGGTATTCAAGTGGACCCTGCCAAGGTTAAAGATATTCAAGAGATGCCAGCTCCTAAGACAGAGAAGGAAGTCAGAGGCTTTTTAGGACGCCTGAATTACATTGCTCGATTCATCTCACACCTGACTGCTACCTATGAACCAATCTTCAAGCTGCTGAAGAAAGATCAGGTAGTACGTTGGAATGATGAATGTCAGGCCGCGTTTGACAGAATTAAAGAGTATCTCCAAGAACCACCCATCCTTATGCCACCGGTTGAAGGGAGACCTCTAATACTATACCTAACAGTACTTGACAATTCAATGGGGTGTGTGCTGGGGCAGCATGACGAGTCTGGCCGAAAAGAGCATGCCATTTATTACCTTAGCAAAAAGTTTACTGACTGTGAGACCCGATACTCACTGCTCGAGAAAACTTGTTGCACTTTGGTATGGGCTGCTCGCCGGCTGAGACAGTATATGCTGACTCACACTACCTTGTTGATCTCAAAGATGGATCCTATAAAGTACATATTCGAAAAGCCCGCTCTGTCTGGGAGAATTGCAAGATGGCAGATGATCTTGATGGAATACGACATTCAGTACACGACCCAGAAAGCCATCAAGGGAAGTGTATTGGCAGACCACTTGGCACATCAAGCCATAGATGACTATCAGTCAATGAACTTTGAGTTTCCTGACGAAAGCATCATGATAGTGACTGATTGTGAAGTACCTGGACCGGATGAAGGACCTGAGGAAGGATCCCGATGGTCTATGCACTTTGACGGAGCCTCCAATGCTTTGGGTAACGGTATTGGCGCCATAATCATATCCCCTCAAGGCACTCATACTCCACTCACTGCCCGGCTATGTTTTAACTGTACCAACAACATGGCGGAGTATGAGGCGTGCATTATGGGTCTTCAAGCTGCGATCGACCTAAGGATCAAGTTTCTGAGTGTCTTCGGAGATTCCGCTCTTATGATCAATCAGATCAAAGGAGAGTGGGATACGAAACATCTGAATCTTATCCCTTACAGAGAATGTGTGTTGACCTTGATCCCCCACTTCACGAAGATAACCTTTGAACACTTTCCGAGAGAGGAGAATCAGCTGGTGGACGCGTTAGCTACAATGTCTTCTATGTTTAGGTTAAATGGGATAATGAGGCTCCCCGGATCATCATCTGGAAACTGGACGAACCGGCATACTGTTGCGATCTCGAGACTGAATTGGTGATTGAGAAGCCTTGGTACCATGAGGTGAAGAGATATCTGGAAGCTCAGGAATACCCTGAGGGTGCCTCTGTCAATGATAAGAAGTTTCTGAGACGGTTCGCGGCAAAGTTCTTCCTTAGCAACAGCATCTTGTACAAGCGAAACCATGATTCGACCTTATTGCGTTGTGTGGATAAGACCGAAGCAGAAAGGATCATGGAAGAGCTACATGAAGGGACCTTTGGTACGCATTCCAGTGGACATACAATGGCAAAGAAAATCCTTCGGGCAGGGTATTACTGGTCCACAATGGAAGCTGACTGCTACCAACATTCCAGGACATGCCATAAGTGCCAGATTTATGCAGACAAGGTGCATGTTCCTCCAGTTCCTCTGAATATTTTGACTGCGCCTTGGCCGTTTGCAATGTGGGGCATAGACATGATCGGTGATATTAAACCTACGGCATCTAATGGACACCGCTTCATCCTGGTAGCGATTGATTATTTCACGAAGTGGGTTGAGGCAGCTTCCTACGCTACGGTAACCAAGACTGTTGTGGCACGGTTCATTCGGCATAATCTGATCTGTCGGTACGGCGTCCCAGAGAGGATCATTACAGACAACGGTACCAATATCAATAACAAGATGATCACTGAGCTCTGGGAACAGTTCAAGATACAGCACCACAATTCTTCTCCTTACAGACCGAAGATGAATGGGGCTGTAGAAGCAGCAAATAAAAATATTAAGAAAATCGTGCAAAAGATGACAGTGACTTATAAAGGTTGGCACGAGATGTTACCGTTCGCTCTACATGGGTACCGTACCTCAGCTAGGATGTCAACCGGGGCAACTCCTTTCTCTTTGGTTTATGGTATGGAGGCAGTCTTACCGATCGAAGTGCAAATACCCTCTCTCCGGATAATGAAGGATGCAAATCTGAACGAAGATGATTGGATCCAGACACGACTTGATCAGCTAAACCTCATTGATGAAAAGAGACTTGCTGCTATCTGTCATGGTCAGACGTATCAGAAACGGATGATTAGGGCGTTTAACAAAAAGGTCAGACCACAGGAATATTAAGTTGGGGAGCTGGTAATCAAGCGAATCATCCTTCCTCAGAGTGATCCAAGGGGCAAATGGACCCCTACGTACGAAGGGCCATTTGTGGTTAAACATGTGTTCTCAGGAGGAGCCATGATTCTAACCAACATGGACGGTGACGACCTTCCTCACCCCGCTAATGCAGACATAGTAAAAAGATACTTCGCATAAAAAAAAAGACCCGCTAGGCTGACATGCCTAGGCAAAAATTAGGGCTTCCCGGCGAACCAAAAGGGTTCGGGCAAAATGAAGGGATGAAATGAAAACAATCTGTACACCCGGCAAGTCAAAAACCTGAAAAGGCGGCTTGGGCAAAAATGGGTATCCCGGTGGACTGAAAACCCGAAAGGGCGGTCCAGGCAAAAGTTAGGGATAAAAGCGTAATACTATGTCTCATTGGATCACTTTGCATCCAGAATCCGGTATCGACATCAAGTTCAGACGGCATCGATCAGTCAGCTTCATCTTCGTTTAGGTCATCAAGTGATGAGACGCTCAGAGTTATAAAGGCAATAGCAGAGTTGAAACCCAGTGGGATCATTCATTTCACACAGCTGTTTTATTTTCTCTTGTACAAATTTGTATAAACTCTTCTGTTCGGCGGCGTTCTCTTACTAGGACGTCAGCCTCTTGTACATAAACGCCTAATTACAGGCCATTCAAAAATCAATACAAATATACTTTTTAGTTAAAAAGTGCCAATTGTTTTTCCTTTTCTTTTTTGTCTTGCGAAGAACGTCCAAGGTTCAATTTGTGATATATGCATTGACAATAATTTGCTAACTCATAAATATTTGCATACGAAACAAAGGATTAATTACAGGTAACATTAGAAACAGGGGCAATAAAGAGTTGTCTAAGCAATCTAATTGTTCTGTCCTCCAAGGTACCAAGGTAGGTTCAGCTAAAGAACATAACCAGGCATCTTAATTCCCCAGAGAGTGAGCCAGCAAGCAATACACTCTCTCCAACCAAGTTATCAACCTTAAGGAAGTTGAGTATCCTCCCGCAGAACTCAAACATTCCCCAGCAGCATATATACAGGCATTCTTAACGAGCATCCCCGGCAGTCTTAGTCTAAAGATTGTTCCCCGGCGGTGTACCAGCGTTCAATGGAGTCATCTTCCCGATACAGTTCAAGACTTCCCCAAAAGAGTCCAATCCAGTTCCCCAGGGAAGTGGAATCCATCTCTCCAAGTAGTAAGCTTATCCCCAGTAGATTCTGGAAGCTTATCCCCGCAGAGCACGAACGCATCCCCCGGCTTTATTCAAAGAGTTATTTCCTTACCAGGATATAACTGGGTTATCCTCAGCCGAAAGCCACGGAAAGAGCGTCCTCGACGAAGTCTTCTCATCCCCAGCGAAGTCTATTAACACTTCCAACACAACAATGGTATCCCCAGCAAGTTATTATCAACAACTCAGCAAAGTATCTCTCTCCCCACAGAGTATTGCTTCCCAACAAGATCGTTAGAGTACTTTCCTCCCTGCAGAGTTATTCCATTCGCCAAGTTTATTCCCCAACGGAGTCATCTTCTCCTACCGGTATTCTTGCAATTATCATCCCCAGCGGAAGCAAAATCTATTCTCCAACATCAGCCCAGGAGTGACTTCCCGGCACCCGTCAAGGATTTACTTTCCTAGACGAAAAACATACATTCGTAAACATCACATACATCATTATAGCATGCATATACGCATCATATCTTACAAATCTCATTTATGTTGAGAACATCATTGCTTGACCCATATCATGCATTGCATATGACTGACCTTTACCTTTCAGGAAAATATTCAGTTAAGTTCTCAGCTATCTCAGGACCTAGACCGGATCAGTTAAATCGACTCCAAAGATTTCTCTGTTTCTTATCCAGTCAAAGGCCTTCTCTGGTTCAGTCAGATCGACTCCAAAGATCTCCCTGTTTTTTACCCAGTTGAAGACATTCAAGACCTAGACTGGTTCAGTTAATCGACTCCAAAGATTTCTTATCCAGTCCAAGGCCTTTTCTAGTCCAGCTAAATCGACCCCAAACAGATTTTTCTGATGAAGACTCAGTAGAAGTTATCCAAGGTTTTCTCAATGATTGCTATTGAGATTGTAATCGCCTATGGTTCTCTCCCCAATACTGCGGAGATGATAATCCCATTCAAGGTTTTCTCAATGATTTCTATTGAGATTGTAATCGCCTATGGTTCTCTCCCCAATACTGCGGAGATGATAATCCCATTCAAGGTTTTCTCAATGATTGCTATTGAGATTGTAATCGCCTATGGTTCTCTCCCCAATACTGCGGAGATGATAATCCCATTCAAGGTTTTCTCAATGATTGCTATTGAGATTGTAATCGCCTATGGTTCTCTCCCCAATACTGCAGAGATGATAATTCCACCCAAGGTTTTCTCAATGATTGCTATTGAGATTGTAATCACCTATGGTTCTCTCCCCGATACTGCGGAGATGATAATTCCATCCAAGGTTTTCTCAATGATTGTTATTGAGGTTGTAATCGCCTATGGTTCTCCCCCCGATCCTGCGGAGGTGGTAATCCCAAGATTCGCTCAACGATTGCTGTTGAGGTTAAAGTCATCCAAGGTTCTCTCACCGTTCCTGTTGAGGTAGTAACCATCTCTGGTTCATTCATCATCGTTTGAAGCTCCAGATTCAGCTCCTGTAACCAGTCAGGACACACCTGCACATCTATCTGAAGACCAGCTCCTGTAATAGGTCAGGTAATCATTTTTTCTTTTGCAGGTATGCAAGTTCTCGCTAAGGAAGCTCTTACGCGATCAACATCCAGATGGCATCTATAAGCCCATCCACCTTCCATCATCTGTTAGCATGGCATCTATAAGCCCATCATCCTATCCATCAATCTCTAAATGGCATCTATAAGCCCATTCCACCATCACACTGCTACTATGTGAGCGCAAATTTCTGGGCACTCTAGTGTTCAATCATCTCCCACCTTCGGATTACGAAAGGCACGTCAGCCAATATGCATCCTCAGGTCTAAGAAGATTGAACAGGGGCAACTGTTGTACCCCAAAATTTGCCCTCCCATATTATTCAAGAAATTGCCAAGTCAAGCTTCAAAATCTCTCCAAGGGTTGCACAGTTCAAGGGCCTCCTTAACAGTCAAAATTAGGGTTTTGGTTCTGATCAAGAAAATGAAGTTTCCAAGGGTCCAATCAAGTCCCACATGCCTATAAATATGGTCAAGTATCCTCATACCAAGTTTCAAGACTTACAGCTCAAAATTGCACAGTCAAAAACCCTAATTGCACTACAGTCAACTGTAGGGGCAAAATGGTCATTTGACAGTCAAAAGTTCAAATTTTTGGTAAACATCTCATTTTGAAGCCACAAACATCATTTGATCAATGCTTGATCATGATTCTCAAAGCTTGGCTCAAAAATCATCAAGATGCAAAAGTTTCCATATTTGGACAGTTGAAAAAGTCAACTGAAAATTGACCAGGGCATAACTTCCACATGGATTATCAGAAAAATTCCATCCAAAGCTCATTTTGAAGAGAAAGACATTTCCTACAACTCCTCTTCACACATCAAGTCCAAGAAATGCTCTCACAAAAAGTTATCAATTTCAACATTATAGGTCATTTTCAAAAGTCAACAAAAAGGGACTTTAAGTCAAAGGCCATAACTTGAGATTGGTAAATCAAAATGACATGGGACCAAAGGCATTGGTTAGAGGACTCAAAGACCTTTCCAAAATTTCCAAGAACATGAGAAAAGCTTAAAAAATTGAGCAAGTTATGCCTTGTGGAAGTTGGGAAAATATTTGGATATTTTGAAAAGTCAACATTGCTTCAAATGACCTAAAATTGCTAATGGGCCTCTTTTTCTTCCACAATTCATTATCCAAGGCATGTGCACGACCATTTGGCCCAGGGAAGTTTTCTTCATTTTTTATTTATTTATTTGGATTTTTATTATTAATAATTCATTTAAATTAATTAAAATACATGAAAAATGTTAAACCTAATGTTTCAAATCTTTTTGTACATAAAACATCTCCAAGATTTCGTGCAAATCAGATTAGGGAAGAATTGAAGGTGATTGGATATGATTGAGAGCAAATGTGCATGAAAAGATTGAAAAATTATGGCCATGAAAATCAAAGATATATTCCATAATTGCAAAGGTTTTTGGACCTCTTTTCCAACCCTAATCACTCACATACAAATACAAAACGCAACCCTAATGCCAATGAACTAAAAAGCTGCGCAGAAAAACCATATGCAAACTTGGAATTTTTCAAGAAAACTCCAATACTGAAAACTGAGTTTTAGGACGATTCAAGGCAAAATAGTTATTCCATTAGCTTCCTGAGGCTTCAAGGAAAGTTTTTCAATCAAAATCAATCATCTTAACGCCCTGAATTGGTAACACGATCGCAACCTGTACAGAAAATATTTCATATTCGTGCATCTCAATTCATGCATCCTTTGCAATTTTTAACATTTGATTTATGTTCATTATTCAATTCTGAAGCTAACTGTGTGGTTTGATTTTGTTTTCGTGCACCATGGAAGGATTCACCATTGTTATCATCTAGGGTTTTCCAAGTTCTAAATTGGGCGTTTCTCATCCCTGTAAAATTAAGACATGCCAATACCATGAATAAAACCAGCAGGCTTGGACGATCAGACTAGTACCCTCGCGCCTAATTTATACTCAAAGAGGGCCTATTCGCTATTATTGGCCATGGCATGATTTGGGGGGGTTCAAAACCCCCGCTAACTCTTTTTCTATTTCAGGGGAAAACAAAGCAACGAAGAAGACGACCCTGTGGCATCGGCTGATTGGCTAATTTGAATTCTCGCGCTAAAAAGTTCACTAACACGCGTTTTATTTCATATTAATTCTTAGTTATATTATAATCAAAGTGCATTGGATGGCTCAGTGGTAGGCGCGTACGCTGGTAACCCCTGGGACCTGGGTTCGATCCCAGGTCCCCACCCCCTTTCATATTACTTTTCATCTAATGCTTATATGTAGTTTCAGCGTGGAGACGCATCATACATCCTTAACATCAATCCGTCCACGTGCCTATTGAGATGGATCACAGGGTTCTAATTGGAAGAACATGATGGATGTTGGTCAACGCATATGCATACTTCCTGGAAAGTCAATCAGGCCAGAACTTATTGGGCTTAAAATGACTGGACTTCACCTCTACTTGGGGACAGCACCCCCCTCTAGTTTGTTTCTTTTACCTTTTTTTTATGTTTTTCTTTTCTTTATTTTAATTAATTTCTTTTAAATTATTATTTTTCATAAAAAAACATAAAAACACCAAAAAATCAGAAAAAGACAAAAATTAAATATATTTATTTAATTAGTATTTTTGTAAATAAAATTCATTAATTAACTTAGTTTTTAATTTAGGTTTTAACCTTAACTTTTTTTAATAAAAATCTAAAATTGGTAGAATTAGGGTTTGTAATAATTTTTTTTATCTTTTTTTCTTTTCTTTCATAATAATTAAATATTTCCTATTATTTATTTTTGTAATTAAATTTCATGTAAATAATTAGATTAAGTTTAGGTTAAAATTTAATTCTTTCTTAATAAACTAAAAAACAACTAGAATTAGGGTTAGCATTTTATTTTAATTAATCTTTTTTTTTCATTAAAATCATAAAAATACAAAAATACCAAAAACAATTTCTTTTCATTTTAATTTTATTAATTTAATAATCGCTTAATTTAATTTAATTTCGTTAAAAGGGTCCAACGCCCTCGTTTCTAATTTTACTTTAATTCGCGTATTTATTTCTTTTTCTTTCAATGTTTATGTATCTCTCCCAAAGCCGTGTAAACATTTTAATCTTTCGCACTTTACTTTCTTTATTTTCTGTCAAATCGGGTTCTGGAAATTTTGGCGATGTGGACCCGCGCCTTTTGTAATAGCTTTAGAACTTTTATTTCTCACAATATTTTAACTGTTAAATAATGGCATGCAAGAATGAATGACAATAAATAAAAACAAACGCGTAGCTCACCTATACCATGACAAGATAAAAATGAACGAATCTGACACACAAATCACACACCACCCCTAGGGTACGCCTCACTGTTGCCTTGCCTCGAAAGGTGATCGTCGAGTAGAGGATGTCTTAGTAAGTCCTCATGATCCGGGAACCTGACATGAGGGTAGCTTCTAAGGTATCTTCATATTGCTCTGGTGATCACCATGTCCCGAACCTTCGAATTGACCCGAATACCTCCAACGGTGGTGCTACCTACCTCTCAATGGTGGGATGGCACTACTTTAAAGGACATTTACACAGACGAATTCCTTAGGGTAGGTAGACGACTCTAGATACTTGCTCTAATTTCAAAACAAATCAAAAATACTTTTCACACCGACACCTTTTCAAAAAGCTTTCGAAAGCAATTTTTCAAACACTCTTGAGGACCGATACAAGAGTTGAACTGAAATTTTCAAAGAAACTTTTTAAAACCCACATTGAAAAGCAAACAAACCATTTTTGAAAACACAATGAGCAAGTATCTAAGAGCCCATGGATAACCATGGATATAAAGGGTGCTAACACCTTCCCTTTCTATAATCTACCTCCCGAACCGAGAGCAATCTCTTTAAGGAATTTTTCTGTGCTTTTGTCCTTTCCATTTGGAGAAAATAAAAGACGGTGGCAACTCTTGCTTCCGCGACATTTCGCGAACCAGCGTTAACAGTCAGTTCCAGATCCACCGATCACAGAACTGGCGACTCTGCTGGGGACCTAAACTTAAAGTGAGGTGTACCTTAGGGATAGTTCATAACTGTGTTTTCAATTGTTTTCTTTGCTTGCTTTAAATTTGTGGGACTGTCTTGGGAGTTCTATAGATCCTAACCCGGATCTGGGGATACCTTCTTAGAAAGTAGCAACAAGGCTGTGAGGGAACTGTGCGGGGTATACCGACATGGTTGAAACAGTCTGCTACGTTGATGTGGCACTTTGGTGTGTACCGGTAACCCTTGAGTTCAGTCAAGGAGAGTATGGGGCCTCCGCGTGGTGTCGTGAAGCATCAACAGACCTTAGGAACCTTAATTGAACCATCTTGGCCTCTTTAGGGTAGTGAGATAACTGACTTTGGTGCAGTCCGAGGTTGGTTGATACTCGATACTACACTCAATTGAGGGTTGCTTTCCTGGAATATTTTGGTCGCCAGTTCAGTGGCTAAATCGAAACGATGAACAATGAAAGCAATCCCGTGATATTGGGACCCTTAGAACCCGGTTACTTCTGATAGGACAGGTTGAACCCACCAACTTCAAGAGGGTACTACCCAGACCCCATGCTGGCCTTAAACCCTAAGGGCTTGTCTTGTGTGCCTTGTGTGCCTTACATGTTTGTCTTTGTAAATATCTGTGGTGTGTTTAATCATAGCATCATGACATCATCCAGCATCATATGCATTGACTAACCATTTCAGGGGTTCGAATCTTCATCTTTGTTCTTGTTTTATAGGACATGGAAACTGTTCGCAGAAAGACAATTCAAATCAGTCTTGTAAGGATCCCTCCTCAGCTTAAGGAACTTATATCCAGGATTCTCGAGAGCTCGTCATTCAGTGAAAGACATGGAAGTCTCATCAGCTTGGTCAATACCAACATTGAGGAAGACATGATAAAGGTCCTGTTCCAGTTCTTTGACCCTCTGCATCACTGTTTCACCTTCTTGGACTATCAGCTGGTACCTACATTGGAGGAGTTCTCCCGGCTCCTGAAAATCCCTATCCTTGATCAACTACCCTACAACGGTACGGAAAAGGAACCCAAGCTTGAAGAGATTGCTAAAGCCTTGCACCTACAGTCATCTGACCTCAAGGGACATTGGGAAGTTAGAAGTGGTATCAAAGGGTTCTTAGCCAGGTTTCTGTTTGAAAAGGCCCATGAATGTTGGAACTCCCTTGACTTACAAGCTTTTGAAGAAGTTGTGGCCCTCCTTGTCTATGGTTTGGTGTTGTTCCCTAACCCAGATCAGCTTATAGATATCAGTGCTGTCCAGATCTTTATGTCCAGGAATCCTATACCTACGTTGCTGGGAGACATCCTTCACTCATGTTACACTCGAACCATGAGAAAAAGAGGTGTCCTTATGTGTTGCACTCCTCTCCTGGGACGGTGGTTTATTTCGCACCTTCCACAATCAGTCTTGAAGAACGAGCGGGGTTTGAGATGGTCACAACGGTTGATGACTCTTACACACGCAGATATACATTAGTGCCCTAGGTCCAGAGAGGATGTCATTATCATTGATCGTTGCGGAGAGTACCCTAATGTTCCTTTACTTGGAATCAGAGGAGGTATTACTTACAACCCATGCCTGGCTTGGAGACAGTTTGGTTATGCTCGGAGGGATGGTCCTCATGACATGTTAATTCCTGACATAGTTTTTGACTTCGACAACGATACTCAAGGACTTCGCCAGAGATTTATCAGAGCTTGGAGGATGCCAAGTAGGATAGACAGTAAGACGCTGGGGCACAGGAATTCCATCCCGTTGGAACCTTATCTCAAGTGGGTACGAGCCCGCTCCCAGAAGTTAGTGATGCCTTATCCTCATATGCTCCCTGTAATCAAAGAGCCAGTCTTGGAAGGAGAAGTGTCCTGCACTATTCAGCACCCTGATATGCCCACATCCTGGGAAGAGATGCAGAAGAGCTGGATCCAGCTTAAGGAAGAACGGAATTTTCTCGAGACCAGTCTACATGCTAGTGAAAATAAGGTCTTGGAGCTCACCTGCCTGTTGCATGAGGAGAGGAATCTCAACACTTACATAGCTCCAAAGAGGATGCGTAGTATATTTTGGGACTGATTTGCTTTTGTATTATTTTGCCCATGAGGCTTTGATGTACTGAACAATTATTTCCTTAATGATAACGTGTGTTCCTTTTTGTCTACAACAAATTTGAACTTTCGAACCCTTGAATGCATTGCATAAACACATATCATTCATCATGTGCATAGCAGGTTTTCCCCTTTTCAGGTTGCTTACAGTTCTTCGCTGTTTATTTCAGCATCATGAATCCTGACTCATCATCGACTGAGATGTCCATCAAGGCTCTTCAGGAACAGAATGTGCAATTTCAAGAATTAATCATGGGTTTGGCTCAGGGCCAAGAAGAGCTGAAGGCTCTGCTCCTGAAGAAGGAAAAGAAAAAGAAGAGAAGGATTGTTCTGTTCAGCTCGTGCCGAAGGTTTGGTAACACTCTGCAGAATGTAGAGGCTGGTTCTTCTATTGGCAAGAGTACTCCTCAAGCGGAAAAAGGTCCTAGTCCGGTAGTCTCTGACAACGAGACTGATTTTGATGAAGAGCAATATCCTCCGGCAGAAGACCGTTACAAACAGTTGGAAGACCGGTTGAATGCTATGGAGATACAACAGGTGCCTGGGCTGGATTTTGGAGATCTGGGTTTGTCTACTGGTGTGATCATTCCTCGTAAATTCAAAGCACCATCTTTCACCAAATATGACGGGGCGTCTTGTCCCAAGCTACATCTCAGGTCCTATGTTCGGAAGATTCAACCGTACTCAGTGGATAAGAATTTGTGGATCCACTTCTTCCAGGAGAGTCTTTCAGGGACTCATCTCGAATGGTTCAATCAACTGGATGGGACCAAGGTTCGTAACTGGGAGGAGTTGGCTACTGCTTTCTATAAGCAGTATCAATATAATGTCGACCTTGCCCCTACACGTACCCAACTCCAGGGTATGTCGTTAGGATCAAGTGAAGGTTTTAAGGAGTACGCTCAGAAGTGGAGGGATCTGGCTGGCAGGGTGCAGCCTCCGTTGACTGATCGGGAGTTGGTAGACATGTTCTTGGGGACCCTATCTGGGCCATTTTTCAACCATCTTATCGGGAATTCGTCTGCAGGGTTCACTGATCTGATTCTGACTAGAGAGAGAATTGAGGCTGGGTTGAAGTCTGGAAAGATTCCGAAGGGTGCATCGTCTAGTTCTGAGAAGAAACCCTTCAAAAAGGAGGCTAGTGCTGTATATGGCTCCCGGAGACCAGAGAAATCTGAGCGCCGCCAATCTGTCAGTGCGGTAATGATTGCCAAGCCTGCTGCCGCTCCTCGGCCAACCAATCCTCAAAGGGATGAAAGACCCCGGAGAGAGTTCACCCGGTTAAGTATGACTTTATCGCAGATCCTGCCACAGTTGCTATCCACCAACCTAGTGACTGTCAGAGAGGCCCCCAAAGGTGTAAACACTGCCTCTCCGAAATACAATCCAAATGCCCGCTGTGCGTACCATTCTGATAGCCCGGGGCATTCCACTGATGACTGTTGGGCATTAAGGAATAAGGTGCAAGACCTTATTGACGCGAAAGAGATACAGTTCGAAGCGCCTGAGAGGCCGAATGTGGTTACTGCTCCTATGCCTCAGCATGGGGTAAATGTTGTGGATGAAGAGGTGTACGCTGTTTCTGTGGACGATCTAGTCACTCCCTTAATGACTGTCAAGAAGAACCTACTGCTGGCCGGTTTATTTCCGGGTTGCAGTGAGGGTTGCCTGTTCTGTGCTGTTTCCCTTTCTGGTTGTCCCTTGCTGAAGTTAGGCATCCAAAGCCTGATGGACAGTAAGGAGATTCTGTTTAAGAAGTCTGCTGTTCAGTTGGTTCCGGTAGAAGAAGTTTATGTGGTTACCATCTTCAATAATCCAATCAAGGCTCTCCCGAAGAAGCCTGTCCAAATCATGACTGTCGCACCTATTGTTATCACTGTTCCGGGGCCTCTGCCCTATGTATCTGATAAAGATGTCCCCTGGCACTATGGGGCAGACGTATATGTGAACAGAATCAAACAAGAATTCAACACTGGCGCCAGTATCTGTGATATCACTGGCCCAGCCAAGGTTACCCGCAGTGGCAGGCTCTTCTCGCCTGACATTGCACCGCCCGCTACTCGAAGACCCCTCCTTATAACACCTACAAGTGTACCTGTTCCTGTTACTGACCAAGTTGTTTCCCCTGCTGCCGAGTCGTCCAATGCTCGGGGCAAAGGAATTGAAGATGAGCCTGCCCGGATGGAGGCACCGATACCTATAAATGTTGAGGCCTCCCAACAAGAAATGGAGGAGATTCTAAAGATAATAAAAAAGAGTGACTTTAATGTTGTGGAACAGCTGGGGAATACGCCCTCCAAGATCTCAATGCTCTCCTTACTCCTATGTTCAGAGGCCCATGCTAAGGCCTTGATCTCATTTCTCAAGACGGCCCATGTGCCACAGGAGACATCTGCTGTCCAATTCACTGATTGCGTAGCAAATCTGACGGCAGACAATGGCTTGGGTTTCTCAGATGCTGACCTGACTGCGAAGGGAAGAGACCACAATGATGCTCTGCATGTCTCTATCGAATGCAGGGGCACTACTCTGGCACATGTACTGGTGGATACTGGTTCTTCCTTGAATGTTCTACCAAAGAAGGCTTTAGACCGTTTGGATTGTGAAGGCCTGGAATTAAAACCCAACAATATCATCGTCAGGGCCTTTGACGGTTCAAAAAGGATGGTTCATGGAGAGGTTGACATTCCTATTCGTGTGGGCTCTCAGGTGTTTGACTCTACTTTTTATGTGATGGATATCCGTCCATCGTACTCTTGTCTACTGGGTCGACCTTGGATCCATAAAGCTGGGGCAGTGACCTCTACCTTGCACCAGAAGCTGAAATACCCCGTCAGAGGGAAGATCGTCACTGTGCAAGGAGAGGAGGAGTATATGGTGAGCCATCTGAATTCCTTCAGATACATTGAGATGGATGGGGAGTTTATTGAAACCCCCTTTCAGCATTTCAAGGAGGTGCTTCCAATTTCAGCAGTAGCAGAAACAGCGGTCGGAAAGGATGTTCACTTGAAGATGGCTTCCCTGAAGGATGCCCGGGCTGTGGTTCAAAAAGGTGAATGTGCTAACTGGGGCAGGCTTCCCGACTTTACACAGAAAACTGATAAATTTGGACTGGGTTTTACTGCAGAGGGTCAGAAAGCTATGCGGAAGGCGAAGACCAGAAGACCTCCTGTACTCATCACAAATCCAGGAGTGAATGCTGTTGGGGAGGACAATGAAGTGGATGAAGCTGAGTTCAATAGCTGGATCTATCCGACGACTGAAGGCGGATTGACCAATTAGATTGTCAAAGACCATACTCCTGTTACTTTTATTACGCAGTAATAAACTTCTTTGTTTTGTTATTTGTAATAAACAATTAATTGAACTCTATGGCCCGGTGTCTTACCCGAGGCACCGTGGTTTTATTTGTGAGGGCATATAAATTGTCATTTCATATATCATAAATGAAAATCTTGGACGTTTTCTCGCATTTCAAATCTTATGCTCCTTTTCTGTCTTTCTTTCCTTTATATATCTCAAAACAGCTGCATTTACACACACTCACTCCTACAGGTTTCAATCCACTCTGGATCTCACTGGTAACGACTCTGCTACTGCCAGTTATAACTTCGAAAATCCGATCAACTTAGCCGAAGACGAAGGTGAAGATGATTGCGAAGTGCCTGGCGAGCTTGCAAGACTGTTGCTCCAGGAGGAGAGGGCAATTCAACCCCACGAGGAGCCAGTGGAAACAATAAACTTGGGTACTGAAGCAGACAGGAAAGAGGTAAAGATTGGTGCCAACCTAGAGCTCAGCGTGAAGCAACGGCTGACTAAGATGCTACATGATTATATGGAGATATTTGCCTGGTCCTACGAAGACATGCCCGGGTTGGATACCGATATTGTGGTCCATCACTTGCCTACTAAGGAAGACTGCCCTCCAGTTAAACAAAAGGTCCGCCGTATGCGTCCAGAGATGTCTGAGAAGATCAAAGCCGAGGTTATGAAACAGTTTGATGCCGGGTTCCTTGCAGTGACTTCTTACCCTCAGTGAGTTGCTAATGTGGTGCCGGTACCAAAGAAGGACGGTAAAGTCATAATGTGTGTCGATTACAGGGATCTGAACAGGGCCAGCCCCAAGGATGACTTCCCTTTACCTCACATTGATGTCCTTGTTGACAATACAGCTCAGCACAAGGTGTTCTCTTTCATGGATGGTTTTTCAGGTTACAATCAGATCAAGATGGCACCTGAAGACATGGAGAAGACTACCTTTGTTACTCAGTGGGGCACCTTCTGTTACAAGGTCATGCCTTTTGGACTAAAGAACGCTGGGGCAACCTACCAACGTGCCATGGTTGCTTTATTTCATGACATGATCCATCATGAGATGGAAGTATATGTTGACGACATGATCGCAAGGTCCCAGACTGAGGAAGAGCACCTAGATCATCTGCAAAAATTGTTTGACCGGTTGAAATTATACAAGCTGAGGTTGAACCCGAACAAGTGCACCTTCGGGGTAAGATCTGGAAAGTTGCTAGGCTTCGTTGTAAGCGATAAGGGTATTCAAGTGGACCCTGCCAAGGTTAAAGATATTCAAGAGATGCCAGCTCCTAAGACAGAGAAGGAAGTCAGAGGCTTTTTAGGACGCCTGAATTACATTGCTCGATTCATCTCACACCTGACTGCTACCTGTGAACCAATCTTCAAGCTGCTGAAGAAAGATCAGGTAGTACGTTGGAATGATGAATGTCAGGCCGCGTTTGACAGAATTAAAGAGTATCTCCAAGAACCACCCATCCTTATGCCACCGGTTGAAGGGAGACCTCTAATACTATACCTAACAGTACTTGACAATTTAATGGGGTGTGTGCTGGGGCAGCATGACGAGTCTGGCCGAAAAGAGCATGCCATTTATTACCTTAGCAAAAAGTTTACCGACTGTGAGACCCGATACTCACTGCTCGAGAAAACTTGTTGCGCTTTGGTATGGGCTGCTCGCCGGCTGAGACAGTATATGCTGACTCACACTACCTTGTTGATCTCAAAGATGGATCCTATAAAGTACATATTCGAAAAGCCCGCTCTGTCTGGGAGAATTGCAAGATGGCAGATGATCTTGACGGAATACGACATTCAGTACACGACCCAGAAAGCCATCAAGGGAAGTGTATTGGCAGACCACTTGGCACATCAAGCCGTAGATGACTATCAGTCAATGAACTTTGAGTTTCCTGACGAAAGCATCATGATAGTGACTGATTGTGAAGTACCTGGACCGGATGAAGGACCTGAGGAAGGATCCCGATGGTCTATGCACTTTGACGGAGCCTCCAATGCTTTGGGTAACGGTATCGGAGCCATAATCATATCCCCTCAAGGCACTCATACTCCACTCACTGCCCGGCTATGTTTTAACTGTACCAACAACATGGCGGAGTATGAGGCGTGCATTATGGGTCTTCAAGCTGCGATCGACCTAAGGATCAAGTTTCTGAGTGTCTTCGGAGATTCCGCTCTTGTGATCAATCAGATCAAAGGAGAGTGGGATACGAAACATCCGAATCTTATCCCTTACAGAGAATGTGTGTTGACCTTGATCCCCCACTTCACGAAGATAACCTTTGAACACTTTCCGAGAGAGGAGAATCAGGTGGCGGACGCGTTAGCTACAATGTCTTCTATGTTCAAGGTCAAATGGGATAATGAGGCTCCCCGGATCATCATCTGGAAACTGGACGAACCGGCATACTGTTGCGATCTCGAGACTGAATTGGTGACTGAGAAGCCTTGGTACCATGAGGTGAAGAGATATCTGGAATCTCAGGAATACCCTGAGGGTGCCTCTGTCAATGATAAGAAGTTTCTGAGAAGGTTCGCGGCAAAGTTCTTCCTTAGCAACGGCATCTTGTACAAGCGAAACCATGATTCGACCTTATTGCGTTGTGTGGATAAGACCGAAGCAGAAAGGATCATGGAAGAGCTACATGAAGGGACCTTTGGTACGCATTCCAGTGGACATACAATGGCAAAGAAAATCCTTCGGGCAGGGTATTACTGGTCCACAATGGAAGCTGACTGCTACCAACATTCCAGGACATGCCATAAGTGCCAGATTTATGCAGACAAGGTGCATGTTCCTCCAGTTCCTCTGAATATTTTGACTGCGCCTTGGCCGTTTACAATGTGGGGCATAGACATGATCGGTGAGATTAAACCTACGGCATCTAATGGACACCGCTTCATCCTGGTAGCGATTGATTATTTCACGAAGTGGGTTGAGGCAGCTTCCTACGCTACGGTAACCAAGACTGTTGTGGCACGGTTCATTCGGCATAATCTGATCTGTCGGTACGGCGTCCCAGAGAGGATCATTACAGACAACGGTACCAATCTCAATAACAAGATGATCACTGAGCTCTGGGAACAGTTCAAGATACAGCACCACAATTCTTCTCCTTACAGACCAAAGATGAATGGGGCTGTAGAAGCAGCAAATAAAAATATTAAGAAAATCGTGCAAAAGATGACAGTGACTTATAAAGGTTGGCACGAGATGTTACCGTTCGCTCTACATGGGTACCGTACCTCAGCTAGGATGTCAACCGGGGCAACTCCTTTCTCTTTGGTTTATGGTATGGAGGCAGTCTTACCGATCGAAGTGCAAATACCCTCTCTCCGGATAATGAAGGATGCAAATCTGAACGAAGATGATTGGATCCAGACACGACTTGATCAGCTAAACCTCATTGATGAAAAGAGACTTGCTGCTATCTGTCATGGTCAGACGTATCAGAAACGGATGATCAGGGCGTTTAACAAAAAGGTCAGACCACAGGAATATTAAGTTGGGGAGCTGGTAATCAAGCGAATCATCCTTCCTCAGAGTGATCCAAGGGGCAAATGGACCCCTACGTACGAAGGGCCATTTGTGGTTAAACATGTGTTCTCAGGAGGAGCCATGATTCTAACCAACATCCATATCTGGAGTCTAGAAGGAGTCTTGAATAAGCAAAAGAACAGCATCCATATCTGGAGCATTTCCATGCTATCTCTGAAAGGAAATCTGGAATAAGTATCAGAACGTCGCCATGCCTGGGTCACATCTGAACTATATCTAGAAAGGTGATCTCTGAATAAACAACAGAACAGCCTCCGTGCCCGTAGCATCTCTAAGTTATATCTGAGAAGAAATCTGGAATAAGTATCAGAACGTCGCCATGCCTGGGTCACATCTGAACCATATCTAGAAAGGTGATCTCTGAATAAACAACAGAACAGCCTCCGTGCTTGGAGCATCTCTAAGTTATATCTGAGAAGAAATCTGGAATAAGTATCAGAACGTCGCCATGCCTGGGTCACATCTGAACCATATCTAGAAAGGTGATCTCTGAATAAACAACAGAACAGCCTCCGTGCCCGGAGCATCTCTAAGTTATATCTGAGAAGAAATCTGGAATAAGTATCAGAACGTCGCCATGCCTGGGTCACATCTGAACCATATCTAGAAAGGTGATCTCTGAATAAACAACAGAACAGCCTCCGTGCTCGGAGCATCTCTAAGTTATATCTGAGAAGAAATCTGGAATAAGTATCAGAACGTCGCCATGCCTGGGTCACATCTGAACCATATCTAGAAAGGTGATCTCTGAATAAACAACATAACAGCCTCCGTGCTTGGAGCATCTCTAAGTTATATCTGAGAAGAAATCTGGAATAAGTATCAGAACGTCGCCATGCTTGGGTCACATCTGAACCATATCTAGAAAGGTGATCTCTGAATAAACAACATAACAGCCTCCGTGCCCGGAGCATCTCTAAGTTATATCTGAGAAGAAATCTGGAATAAGTATCAGAATGTCGCCATGCCTGGGTCACATCTGAACCATATCTAGAAAGGTGATCTCTGAATAAACAACAGAACAGCCTCCGTGCCCGGAGCATCTCTAAGTTATATCTGAGAAGAAATCTGGAATAAGTATCAGAACGTCGCCATGCCTGGGTCACATCTGAACCATATCTAGAAAGGTGATCTCTGAATAAACAACAGAACAGGCTCGATGCCCGGAGCATCTCTAAGTTATATCTGAGAAGAAATCTGGAATAAGTATCAGAACGTCGCCATGCCTGGGTCACATCTGAACCATATCTAGAAAGGTGATCTCTGAATAAACAACAGAACAGCCTCCGTGCCCGGAGCATCTCTAAGTTATATCTGAGAAGAAATCTGGAATAAGTATCAGAACGTCGCCATGCCTGGGTCACATCTGAACCATATCTAGAAAGGAATTTTGAATAAGCAAAAGAACAACATCCATATCTGGAGCATTTCCAAGCTATCTCTTTAATATTTTTAACATAGACATGCCCTGGCCGGATGCAGGTATCGAATCCACAATCAATCGCTCACAGACATGCCCTGGCTAGATACAGGAATCGAATCTGGGATTGCGATAGTTGATAGTAATCATCTTTGTATTGACCTTTCCTGAAAAAAGGCAAAACATTAGTTATATGCAATGTCATGGTGCATGGAATGCGCAGTGTCATGATGTTTATAACCAATGGGATTGTAGAATGTGATGTTTATATCATGTATGAAAATGTGATGTTTGCGAATGTATTTTTGTCTAGGAAAATAAATCCTTGACGAATGCCGGGAGCTTATCCTGGGCTGATGTTGCAAGAATACCGGTAGGAGAAGATAACTCTGTTGGGGAATAAACTTGGCGAATAGATTACTCTGCGGGGAAAATTACTCTAGCGATCTTGCTGGGGAAAATACTCTGTGGGAAGAGAGGTACTTCGCTGAGATGTTGTATGAGAACTCCGCTGGGGATACCATTGTTGAGTTACGTTTGGGAGGTTTGAGGAATTCCGCTGGGGATAGGAATACTTCGCCGAGGACGATCTTTCTGTGGCAATTAGCTGAGGATAACCCAGTTATAAGCTCTGGCGAGGAATAACCTTCTGAATAAAGACGGGGAGAGATATGCTCTGCAAAGGATAAGCTTCCAGAATCTACTGGGGATAAGCTTCCTACTGGGGAGATGATTTAACTCTCCTGGGGAGACTTTGGACTGTACTGGGAAGGGCTCCGCTGGATGTCTAGATTCTGCCGAGGAACAATCTTAGATCAAGACTGCCGGGGATGCTTGTTGAGGGTGTTTGTAGACTCTGCTGAGGAATGTTGAGATCCGCTGGGGAGAATCCAACTTCCATAAGGCTGACTGAGTATGCTAATTCTGCTTGGGGAGAGTATGTTGACTTGCTGGCTCACTCTCTGGGGAATTAAGGCATCTTGGTTGTTCTTCAGCTGAACCTACCTTGGTACCTTGATTGACAGAGCAACTAGACCGCTTGGACAACTTATTATTGCCCCTGTTTGTGATGTGGGAAAATAAGATACCTTGTGGAGGTGCTTGATGACTGTCAATTGACAAATCTTCTTCTGGTAGGCGAGTGACGAGGTGACGGGACACAGTCGTACGCTTTGATCCCTAAATTTTGCCTGGACCACCCTTTCGGGTTTTCAGTCCACTGGGATACCCATTTTTGCCCAAGCCGCCTTTTCAGGTTTTCGACTTGCCGGGTGTACAGATTTTTATTTTCATCCCTTATTTTTGCCCGAACCCTTTTGGTTCGCCGGGAAGCCCTTATTTTTGCCTAGGTGTGTCAACCTAGCGGGTCTTTAATTCCTGCGTAGTATTTTTTCGACTATGTCCACGCTCTCAGAATGTAGGGAGTTGTCACTGTTATTAGCATTGTGTTGCTATACTACCAGAAGATGTCTGATCATGCAAGATTCGTTGCTGGAATTGATGTCCAATGCCCCAAGTGACTCAAGCGGAGATTTGCCCCAGGCTATTTGGCATTTTGAGAGATTATCCGAATCTTGACTGGACTGCCCCAGATGATAGGCAATGATCATGCCATGCCCCTTGATTGGAAGTGTTTTTTGTTCACTAGATATTCTTCGTACGAATTTCTCTGCTGTTCAAACAAATAGTCATATGCAAATAATGTTATATCAAAATGCAAGGCTTATGTCTGTCTTGAAGATTTTGAAAATGCATTCTTTTAGTAAAAATAAGTGAAATTTTTTTGTAAACAGTGATGTCAACTCGTTATTTTACCGCAAGCCTTAAGGAGTCAGGATACCTTTTGTAACAGTATGCTTTCGAACTAACCCATGCTTCAGCTAGGACTTTTAAGGGTTATAGCGTGGCCTGGTTCACGGTTTAAGAAACAAAAGATAAGGCTCAAAATGCATTTGTACACACCCGCTCTTCGTGATGTTATTCAAACCTAAACTCTGTTGATCGTGCGTTAGACTTTGTTTGAGTCTTTGCTCTGATATTCCGGTGATGGTTCGAATGTTGACAATTTATTTTGAATAGGCAGTCATTTCTTTTTGTTATTGAGGGTTTGTATGACCTCTTTTTCCTGATTGATTTCGTTATCCCTGTTTTTTGCCTGAACTGTTTCTTCTTGGAATTACAGTCAGCGGGATGCCCCAGTTTTGTAAGTCTCCTTCATAGGTATTGACTTATTAGGTTTTTATTTTTGAGATATAATGACTGCCTATCCTTATGATTATTCGGAATCATCACTGTGTTTTTTTTTTGTAAGGACCTCTTTGGTGCCATTTGTTATGCACTTGGATCAACTGAGAGAACTACCCTGCCCCAGGTTATGATAAAGGGTTTTAATTTTCCAAAAGCAAAACCCCTACTTCTTTGGCTCAGAGGGGTTGACGAAGGATTATCTTCCTTATAACTCCAGTGTTTAGGAATTGAAACAATTCCTGTACCTCATCAGCGGGGTCTGTTCAAAAGCATACTGTAGATTGTGGTATTGTTTTCGTCATCCTCCCTCAAGAGGCTCAGAATTATTAATCGAGCGTTGATCATCAGAAAAGATATGAAAATAATTTGCATATAGTGAATACGAATATATTGCTTCAAAACAGACATATGCGATGCATTAATGAAATAACAACGTTTAACATGAGTAAATGTTTGAACAAAAGAAAATTACAACTTGAAAAATTCTAATGAACAAAAGTCTTCTAATCTCAGGACTTGTTACTTCGACCGGTGCATCTTGTAGGGATGGCAGGAGCATTCAGCCTGGCCCATCTGGGTGAAATCCACAGCTCTTTCATTAATCAGATCTTAGATCTTATTCTTCAGAGCCCAGCAGTAGTTGGTATCATGCCCTAGACTGTCAGAGTGGTACGCACATCTTTCCTCAGGATTGTACTTTAGGGAGGTTGTGTTGAGATTCTTAGGAGGGTCCCTTAACGTCACCAGATTCAATCTCAACAATTGCTGTAAAGCTTGAGACGGTGGCACGTTGAGCTTGGTGAACTGCCTTTTAGGCTTGTCTGGCTTGCTCTGATCAGCCCGTTGTTCTTGGCGAGGTTGTTGTTGGACCTGTGAAGTGGTAGCAGCTTGGAGAGGCCCAAACCTTTGACTTCTTGGAGGCTGATTAATGACTTGGTCTTTGACTTGGGCTGGTCGCTTCATGTCTTGATGAAGCTGACTGATCATGGCCCTCAGCTCTCCTTGCTCCCGAGCTAAACTTTGGATGAGAGCCCTTTTCCCCAACATCTGGGTTTTCAATGTGTCTACCTCAGCTTGTAGACGTTTCAGCCGTTCGTCCTTGTCGTCCTCAGCACTGTTCCTGACCAAAGTCCCCGTGAGGAGTGTTCTCAGCTCTTCCTGCCCCTTGGATAGGCTTAAGAAGATCTCCCTGAACTGAGTCTCTTGAGCATGAGGTCTCTGATTATCTTGTTGGGAAGCCATTGCTGAAATAAACAGCGAGAAAGGTAAGTGACCTGCAACAAGGGTACCTGTTATGCAATGATACGTATGTATATATATGCAATGTTTTCAAGGATCTCGCGGGGTAAACAAGAAAAATGTTAGAGTTTGCATTCTGTAGCTTGATTGAAGGAGCTTCATGTTGTTGAGAGTCCTTCTTCAAGGGTCAAAGGCTCACCATATCCAGTGGGTCATAGCCCCTAACAACTTTGTCTAGAGGAAAATAAATCCTCTTTGCCCCTTGCTGGGATAGTTGATTCATCATGACCTGCATCACAAGCCCTTGAGATCCTTGAAACGGATTAGTCCTTATGCGGGATGTATGCAATGGTATGATGTTATGCTATGCATGGGGTAAAGTAGGTAAACCCTATTATGAGTCCCAATTAAGGACTATAAACCAAACCTGCAAGAAACTCAAGTGTCAGATAACAAGCATGCAAGTAGTCAAGTTGGAAGGAACACAAGTCACACAACAGCCCTTAGAGTTTAGGCCAGCATGGGGTCTGGGTATTACCCTCTTGAGGTTGGTGGGCTCAAACCTGTCCTATCAAAGTAACCGGGTTCTAAGGGTCCCAATATCATTGGATTGCTTTCATTGTTCATTGTTTCGATTTAGCCACTGAACTGGCGACCGAAATATTCCAAGAAAACAACCCTCAACTGAGTGTAGTATCGAGTATCAACCAACCTCGGACTGCACCAAAGTCAGTTATCTCACTACCCTAAAGAGGCCAAGATGGTTCAATTAAGGTTCCTAAGGTCAGTTGATGCTTCACGACACCACGCGGAGGCCCCGTACTCTCCTTGACTGAACTCAAGGGTTACCGGTACACACCAAAGTGCCACATCAACGTAGCAGACTGCTTCAACCATGTCGGTATACCCTGCACAGTTCCCTCACAGCCTTGTTGCTACTTTCTAAGAAGGTATCCCCCAGATCCGGGTTAGGATCTATAGAACTCCCAAGACAGTACCCACAATAATAAAGCAAACAAGCACAACAATTGAAAACACAAGTGATCTTAGTCCTAAGGTACACCTCACTTTTATAATAGTCCCCAGCAGAGTCGCCAGTTCTGTGATCGGTGGATCTGGAACTGACTATTTTTTAGCTGGTTTCGCGAAATGTCGCGGTAAGCAAGAGTCGCCACCGTCTTTTATTTTCTCCAAATGGAAAGGACAAAAGCATAGAAAAATTCCTTATTGAGATTGTTTCTCGGTTCGGGAGGTAGATTTATAGAAAGGGAAGGTGTTAGCACCCTTTCTATCCATGGTTATCCATGGGCTCTTAGATACTTGCTCATTGTGTTTTCAAAAGATTTGCTTTTCAATTGTGAGTGGGTTTGAAAAAAAAGTTTCTTTGAAAGTTTCAGATCGACTCTTGTATCAGTCCTCAAGAGTGTTTGAAAAGTTGTTTTGAAAGCTTTTTGAAAAGTGTAAGGTGTGAAAAGTATTTTGATTTGTTTTTGAAAAGAGCAAGTATCCATGAGTCATCTACCTACCCTAAGGAATTAAGCTGTGTAATTGTCCTTTAAGTAGTGCCATCCCACCATTGAGAGATAGGTAGCACCACCGTTGGAGGTGTTTGGGTCAATTCGAGGGTTAGGGACAGTGTGGTCACCGGGCAATAGTAAGATACCTTAGAAGCTACCCTTATGCCATTGATCTTTTTATTCCGAGGCAACCGTTTCGAGGCATCCGTTCCGAGGCAACTAGATCAATGGAACATAAGGACTCACTAAGACGTCCTGTACTCGACGACCACGTTTCGAGGGGCAAGGCAACAGTGTGATCACCAGAGAAACAGTAGGACACCTTAGAAGCTACCCTTATGCCATGTTCATGGACATAAGGACTTACTAAGACGTCCTGTACTCGACGACCACGTTTCGAGGGGCAAGGCAACAGTGAGGCGTACCCTAAGAGTGGTGTGTGAATTGTGTGTCATTTTCAGTTATTATTTGTCTTGTCATGCATTGGGTGAGCTACGCTTTGATTTTATTTGAACATTCATTCTTTCACATGATTAGCAGTTAAAAGAGTGCGAAAAATAAAAATGCGGAAGATAAAGGTCCTACGCTATTACAAGGCGCGGGTCTACATCGCCAAATTAAACCAAGACCCGATTTGAATAAAAGTGCGGAAAGTAAATGTCCTAATTATCTATTACAAGGCTTTGGGGCAAATACATTATATCCACAAAAGAAATAAAAATAAATGCGAAAAGAATTAAGAATCGAGAGTGCGTGGGCGTTGGACCCTTTAAAGAAATTAAATAGAAATTATAAATTAATTAATGATTAAATAAAGAAAAGAGATTATTTTTATGTTTTTTTGGTATTTTATGAAATAAAGAAAGTTAATTGAAATTAGAAATTAAAATAAAAGCCTAGTTCTAAATTTGTTTTTAATTTAAAAAAATGTTTAAGTTTTAACCTAATTTATCCTAATTAATTAAATTCCATATTTATTTACAAAATTAATTAATAATAATAATAAGGAGAAAAAGTTATTTATTGAGAAAAGAATAAAGATACTAATAACCTAATTTTTATGTTTTTTTTTATGATTATTTTAGAAAAAGACATTAAAGTTAAAAACCTAAATTTAAACTAATTGTTTTATTGGAATTTATTTACAAAAACTATTTAAAGAATTAAAAAAATTAAATAAAACATATTTTTATTTTTTAATGATTTCTGATTTTTTTGGTTTTGTGTTATTATTAAGATTAATTTTGGTGAATTAAATAAAACAAAAGAAAAACAATTAAAATAAAAAGAAGAAAAGAAAAATGGAAAAATGAAAGGTGATGCAAACCATGGGGGTGTTGACCCAATTTAGGAGGGAGCACGAAGTCGCGGCAGAAGCGGATCTGGAAGCGGCGGTTGAGTCCGCGGTTGCGCGGCGGAACTGCGATTTGGACGCTTCTCGTTCTTCTGTTTCTGATTCAGAGAGCCAAATTCCAGTCCTGATCTTCACAAAGAATTTTATGGATAAAGTTCAAACAATCAAAAAGAAAATTAAATAGAATAAATGAAATTGAAAATGTTAGAATTTTGTGTTGCTTTATCATGACTCAATGATGTTGTTGTGGTGCTGTCAAGAGGATGATGATTTGTGGTTGCATCAGTTTTGAGCTTGTGTCAACGGTATGAACATGAGCTTGTGTAAGGTTTCTGTTTTGGTTGATGAGATTTTTGTTAAAGTTGGTTCATGGGAAATTGCACGTGAAAAGTGAATTTACAGTGCAACAAGAAGAAAAGTGGGGGTTTCCATCGAGTGGCCTCCGTACAGGATTTTGTATAAGAGAATATGAGGTTTTTTTTTGTGGAATTTTTTGTTTTTTCGTTTTAGAGAGTTCTCTAGGTTGTGTTCTCTTTTTTTTTATCACTTTCATATGCATTATGTAATGTATTTCAATTGGAATTAAGGGCCTTGAAGCCTTGCATTCATACATAAGATTTTGTCATAAACCTCCATTAACAAACTTTCCATCTTTGTACCAATTTTGAATTCTTGCTTGATTAGGCCTTGAAACAAATTTGGGATGTTGTATAATGATGATTCAAAGCTAATCAAGACCAAATATGCCCCTTAATTAACCTTCTTGATTTTTATTTGATTTTAAAGGATTTAAAATGAATTAAATCCAATAAAATCAAATAAAAATGAAAAAATTAATTTTAAAATTTGAAATAAAATGTGGGACACGTGGGAAGCATGGCCAAGCTGATTCAAATGGAAAAAGTGGGCCCCTTTTTTCAAAAATGAAATTTCAAGGATAAATGATTTTGGCCATTTCACAAAAATTTCCCAACTTCTTCAATGCATATCTTGCTCAATTTTGAAGTTATGAACATGTTCTTGGACATTTTGGAAAGGACTTGAAGTCCTCTAACCAATGTCTTTGGTCCCATGTCATTTTGATTTACCAATCTCAAGTTATGGTCTTTGACTTATAGTGCCTTTTTGTTGACTTTTGAAAATGACCTATAATGTTGAAATTGATAACTTTTTGTGAGAGCATTTCTTGGACTTGGAATGTGAAGATGAATTGTAGGAAATGTCTTCCCCTTCAAGATGAGCATTGGATGGAATTTTTCTGATGAACCATGAAAAAGTTATGCCTTGGTCAAGTTACAGTTGACTTTTCAACTGTCCAAAAATAGAAACTTTTGCATCTTGAGACTTTTTGAGCCATACTTTGAGAATCATGATCAAGCATTGATCAAATGATGTTTGTGGCTTCAAAATAAGATGTTGACCAAAAATTTTGATTTTTGACTGCCAAATGACCATTTTGCCCCTACAGTTGACTGTTGAGCAATTAGGTTTTTTTGACTGTGCAACTTGACCTTGTGAGCCTTGAAACTTGACATGTAGGTGCTTGACAATGTGTATGAGCATGGGACTTGATTGAGCCCTTGAAAACCTCAACTTCCTTGCAGGAACCAAAAACCCTAGTTTGACTGGCTTAGGAGGATGGTTGACTGGGTAGCCCTTGAGTAGACTTTGAACCATTTGAGGTGATGCTTGCCAAAACTTTGAAGATTATGGGAGGGCAAATTTTGGGGTACAACAGTTGCCCCTGTTCAATCTTCTTAGACCTGAGGATTTAGATTGGCGTGTGTGCCTTTTGTGATCCGAGGGTGGAAGATGATTGAACACTAGAGTGCCCAGAAATTTGCACTCACATAGTAGAGTATCAGCAGTGTGATAGCGGGAATGGGATTAAAGATGCCATTTGGAGAGATGATGGATAGGAGGATGGGCTTATAGATGCCATCTGGAAGTGTGACACAACCTTGTCGGGAATGGGCTTATAGATGCCATTTGGAGACTGTCGGATAACTGAATTTGAATAAGAAATAGAATAGCTTCCGTGCCTGGAGCATATCTAGCCTATATCTAGTTGTTGACGTCTGAATAAACAGTAGAATGACCGCCGTGTCTGGGGTATATCCATATTGTATCTGTATGAGCGACAGAATGTCATCCGAATCTGGATCGTATCTGGACTGAACAATAGAAGAGCATCCGGGATGGAGCATCTCTAAGTTGTTTTTTAGAAGTTTGAATCTGAATAAGCAATAGAACAGAATCCGGATCTGGAGCATCTCTAGGCTATATCTGAAAGGAAATCTGGAATGAGTGTCAGAACGTCGCCATGCCTGGGTCACATCTGAACCATATCTAGAAGGAGTCTTGAATAAGCAAAAGAACAACATCTATATCTGGAGCATTTCCAAGCTATCTCTGAGAGGAAATATGGAATAAGTATCAGAACGTCGCCATGCCTGGGTCACATCTGAACCATATCTAGAAGGAGTCTTGAATAAGCAAAAGAACAGCATCCATATCTGGAGCATTTCCAAGCTATCTCTGAGAGGAAATCTGGAATAAGTATCAGAACGTCGCCATGCCTGGGTCACATCTGAACCATCTCTAGAAGGAGTCTTGAATAAGCAAAAGAACAACATCTATATCTGGAGCATTTCCAAGCTATCTCTGAAAGGAAATCTGGAATAAGTATCAGAACGTTGCCATGCCTGGGTCACATCTGAACTATCTCTAGAAGGAGTTTTGAATAAGCAAAAGAACAGCATCCATATCTGGAGCATTTCCAAGCTATCTCTGAAAGGAAATCTGGAATAAGTATCAGAACGTCGCCATGCCTGGGTCACATCTGAACTATATCTAGAAGGAGTCTTGATTAAGCAAAAGAACAGCATCCATATCTGGAGCATTTCCAAGCTATCTCTGAAAGGAAATCTGGAATAAGTATCAGAACGTCGCCATGCCTGGGTCACATCTGAACTATATCTAGAAGGAGTCTTGAATAAGAAAAAGAACAGCATCCATATCTGGAGCATTTCCAAGCTATCTCTGAAAGGAAATCTGGAATGAGTATCAGAACGTCGCCATGCCTGTGTCACATCTGAACTATATCTAGAAGGAGTCTTGAATAAGCAAAAGAACAACATCCATATCTGGAGCATTTCCAAGCTATCTCTGAAAGGAAATCTGGAATAAGTATCAGAACGTCGCCATGCCTGGGTCACATCTGAACTATATCTAGAAGGAGTCTTGAATAAGAAAAAGAACAGCATCCATATCTGGAGCATTTCCAAGCTATCTCTGAAAGGAAATCTGGAATGAGTATCAGAACGTCGCCATGCCTGGGTCACATCTGAACTATATCTAGAAGGAGTCTTGAATAAGCAAAAGAACAGCATCCATATCTGGAGAATTTCCATGCTATCTCTGAAAGGAAATCTGGAATAAGTATCAGAACGTCGCCATGCCTGGGTCACATCTGAACTATATCTAGAAAGGTAATCTCTGAATAAACAACAGAACAGCCTCCATGCCTGTAGCATCTCTAAGTTATATCTGAGAAGAAATCTGGAATAAGTATCAGAACGTCGCCATGCCTGGGTCACATCTGAACCATATCTAGAAAGGTGATCTCTGAATAAACAACAGAACAACCTCCGTGCTTGGAGCATCTCTAAGTTATATCTGAGATGAAATCTGGAATAAGTATCAGAACGTCGCCATGCCTGGGTCACATCTGAACCATATCTAGAAAGGTGATCTCTAAATAAACAACAGAATAGCCTCCGTGCCCGGAGCATCTCTAAGTTATATCTGAGAAGAAATCTGGAATAAGTATCAGAACGTCGCCATGCCTGGGTCACATCTGAACCATATCTAGAAAGGTGATCTCTGAATAAACAACAGAACAACCTTCGTGCTTGGAGCATCTCTAAGTTATATCTGAGAAGAAATCTGGAATAAGTATCAGAACGTCGCCATGCCTGGGTCACATCTGAACCATATCTAGAAAGGTGATCTCTGAATAAACAACATAACAGCCTCCGTGCTTGGAGCATCTCTAAGTTATATCTGAGAAGAAATCTGGAATAAGTATCAGAACGTCGCCATGCCTGGGTCACATCTGAACCATATCTAGAAAGGTGATCTCTGAATAAACAACAGAACAGCCTCCGTGCCCGGAGCATCTCTAAGTTATATCTGAGAAGAAATCTGGAATAAGTATCAGAATGTCGCCATGCCTGGGTCACATCTGAACCATATCTAGAAAGGTGATCTCTGAATAAACAACAGAACAGCCTCCGTTCCCGGAGCATCTCTAAGTTATATCTGAGAAGAAATCTGGAATAAGTATCAGAACGTCGCCATGCCTGGGTCACATCTGAACCATATCTAGAAAGGTGATCTCTGAATAAACAACAGAACAGGCTCGATGCCCGGAGCATCTCTAAGTTATATCTGAGAAGAAATCTGGAATAAGTATCAGAACGTCGCCATGCCTGGGTCACATCTGAACCATATCTAGAAAGGTGATCTCTGAATAAACAACAGAACAGCCTCCGTGCCCGGAGCATCTCTAAGTTATATCTGAGAAGAAATCTGGAATAAGTATCAGAACGTCGCCATGCCTGGGTCACATCTGAACCATATCTAGAAAGGAATTTTGAATAAGCAAAAGAACAACATCCATATCTGGAGCATTTCCAAGCTATCTCTTTAATATTTTTAACATAGACATGCCCTGGCCGGATGCAGGTATCGAATCCACAATCAATCGCTCACAGACATGCCCTGGCTAGATACAGGAATCGAATCTGGGATTGCGATAGTTGATAGTAATCATCTTTGTATTGACCTTTCCTGAAAAAAGGAAAAACATTAGTTATATGCAATGTCATGGTGCATGGAATGCGCGGTGTCATGATGTTTATAACCAACGGGATTGTAGAATGTGATGTTTATATCATGTATGAAAATGTGATGTTTGCGAATGTATTTTTGTCTAAGAAAATAAATCCTTGACGAATGCCGGGAGCTTATCCTGGGCTGATGTTGCAAGAATACCGGTAGGAGAAGATAACTCCGTTGGGGAATAAACTTGGCGAATAGATTACTCTGCGGGGAAAATTACTCTAGCGATCTTGCTGGGGAAAATACTCTGTGGGAAGAGAGGTACTTCGCTGAGATGTTGTATGAGAACTCCGCTGGGGATACCATTGTTGAGTTACGTTTGGGAGGTTTGAGGAATTCCGCTGGGGATAGGAATACTTCGCCGAGGACGATCTTTCTGTGGCAATTAGCTGAGGATAACCCAGTTATAAGCTCTGGCGAGGAATAACCTTCTGAATAAAGACGGGGAGAGATATGCTCTGCAAAGGATAAGCTTCCAGAATCTACTGGGGATAAGCTTCCTACTGGGGAGATGATTTAACTCTCCTGGGGAGACTTTGGACTGTACTGGGAAGGGCTCCGCTGGATGTCTAGATTCTGCCGAGGAACAATCTTAGATCAAGACTGCCGGGGATGCTTGTTGAGGGTGTTTGTAGACTCTGCTGAGGAATGTTGAGATCCGCTGGGGAGAATCCAACTTCCATAAGGCTGACTGAGTAGGCTAATTCTGCTTGGGGAGAGTATGTTGACTTGCTGGCTCACTCTCTGGGGAATTAAGGCATCTTGGTTGTTCTTCAGCTGAACCTACCTTGGTACCTTGATTGACAGAGCAACTAGACCGCTTGGACAACTTATTATTGCCCCTGTTTGTGATGTGGGAAAATAAGATACCTTGTGGAGGTGCTTGATGACTGTCAATTGACAAATCTTCTTCTGGTAGGCGAGTGACGAGGTGACGGGACACAGTCGTACGCTTTGATCCCTAAATTTTGCCTGGACCACCCTTTCGGGTTTTCAGTCCACTGGGATACCCATTTTTGCCCAAGCCGCCTTTTCAGGTTTTCGACTTGCCGGGTGTACAGATTTTTATTTTCATCCCTTATTTTTGCCCGAACCCTTTTGGTTCGCCGGGAAGCCCTTATTTTTGCCTAGGTGTGTCAACCTAGCGGGTCTTTAATTCCTGCGTAGTATTTTTTCGACTATGTCCACGCTCTCAGAATGTAGGGAGTTGTCACTGTTATTAGCATTGTGTTGCTATACTACCAGAAGATGTCTGATCATGCAAGATTCGTTGCTGGAATTGATGTCCAATGCCCCAAGTGACTCAAGCGGAGATTTGCCCCAGGCTATTTGGCATTTTGAGAGATTATCCGAATCTTGACTGGACTGCCCCAGATGATAGGCAATGATCATGCCATGCCCCTTGATTGGAAGTGTTTTTTGTTCACTAGATATTCTTCGTACGAATTTCTCTGCTGTTCAAACAAATAGTCATATGCAAATAATGTTATATCAAAATGCAAGGCTTATGTCTGTCTTGAAGATTTTGAAAATGCATTCTTTTAGTAAAAATAAGTGAAAATTTTTTGTAAACAGTGATGTCAACTCGTTATTTTACCGCAAGCCTTAAGGAGTCAGGATACCTTTTGTAACAGTATGCTTTCGAACTAACCCATGCTTCAGCTAGGACTTTTAAGGGTTATAACGTGGCCTGGTTCACGGTTTAAGAAACAAAGGATAAGGCTCAAAATGCATTTGTACACACCCGCTCTTCGTGATGTTATTCAAACCTAAACTCTGTTGATCGTGCGTTAGACTTTGTTTGAGTCTTTTCTCTGATATTCCGATGATGGTTCGAATGTTGACAATTTATTTTGAATAGGCAGTCATTTCTTTTTGTTATTGAGGGTTTGTATGACCTCTTTTTCCTGATTGATTTCGTTATCCCTGTTTTTTGCCTGAACTGTTTCTTCTTGGAATTACAGTCAGCGGGATGCCCCAGTTTTGTAAGTCTCCTTCATAGGTTTTGACTTATTGGGTTTTTATTTTTGAGATATAATGACTGCCTATCCTTATGATTATTCGGAATCATCACTGTCTTTTTTTTTGTAAGGACCTCTTTGGTGCCATTTGTTATGCACTTGGATCAATTGAGAGAACTACCCTGCCCCAGGTTATGATAAAGGGTTTTAATTTTCGAAAAGCAAAACTCCTACTTCTTTGGCTCAGAGGGGTTGACGAAGGATTATCTTCCTTATAACTCCAGTGTTTAGGAATTGAAACAATGCATGTACCTCATCAGCGGGGTCTGTTCAAAAGCATACTGTAGATTGTGGTATCGTTTTCGTCATCCTCCCTCAAGAGGCTCAGAATTATTAATCGAGCGTTGATCATCAGAAAAGATATGAAAATAATTTTCATATAGTGAATACGAATATATTGCTTCAAAACAGACATATGTGATGCATTAATGAAATAACAACGTTTAACATGAGTAAATGTTTGAACAAAATAAAATTACAACTTGAAAAATTCTAATGAACAAAAGTCTTCTAATCTCAGGACTTGTTACTTCGACTGGTGCATCTTGTAGGGATGGCAGGAGCATTCAGCCTGGCCCATCTGGGTGAAATCCACAGCTCTTTCATTAATCAGATCTTGGATCTTATTCTTCAGAGCCCAGCAGTCGTTGGTATCATGCCCTGGACTGTCAGAGTGGTACGCACATCTTTCCTCAGGATTGTACTTTAGGGAGGTTGTGTTGAGATTCTTAGGAGGGTCCCTTAACGTCACCAGATTCAATCTCAACAATTGCTGTAAAGCTTGAGACGGTGGCACGTTGAGCTTGGTGAACTGCCTTTTAGGCTTGTCTGGCTTGCTCTGATCAGCCCGTTTTTCTTGGCGAGGTTGTTGTTGGACCTGTGAAGTGGTAGCAGCTTGGAGAGGCCCAAACCTTTGACTTCTTGGAGGCTGATTAATGACTTGGTCTCTGACTTGGGCTGGTCGCTTCATGTCTTGATGAAGCTGACTGATCATGGCCCTCATCTCTCCTTGCTCCCGAGCTAAACTTTGGATGAGAGCCCTTTGCCCCAGCATCTGGGTTTTCAATGTGTCTACCTCAGCTTGTAGACGTTTCAGCCGTTCGTCCTTGTCGTCCTCAGCACTGTTCCTGACCAAAGTCCCCGTGAGGAGTGTTCTCAGCTCTTCCTGCCCCTTGGATAGGCTTAAGAATATATCCCTGAACTGAGTCTCTTGAGCATGAGGTCTCTGATTATCTTGTTGGGAAGCCATTGCTGAAATAAACAGCGAGAAAGGTAAGTGACCTGCAACAAGGGTATTCCAATGCATAACTTCTTCAATTTTGACTCTTTGGAGGTGTTCTTGGACTTTTTAGAAATCTTGAGATGTCCTCTAATCAACCCTTTTTGTCTCATCTCAATTTGATATTCCATGCTCAAGTATGAAGCTTTGACATAAAAGGTGTTTTTGTTGACTTTTCAAAATGACCTATAATGTCCAAATTCATAACTTCTTGTGTGTGCATATTTTGAACTTGGGAGATGAAGATGGATTGTAGGAAATTTCATCCTCTTCAAAATTAGCTTTGGATGGGTCATTTCTCATAAAGTATGAGAAAGTTATGCTTGGTCAAAGTTGAGTTGACTTTTCCTACAAAACCCTAATTTAGCAACTTTTAAATCTTGATGAATTGTGAGCAATATTTGATGAATCATGATCTACCCTTGATCAAATGATGAAATATACTTCAAAATGAGGATGTTGACCAAAAATCTTGAAGTTTGGCTGTATGTAGGTCACAGTTGACTTTTGCCCTAGCATAGTCGATTTTTGGAGCTTTTGAGCAATTGACTGAGCAAACCTCCTCTGCAAGGCTTGAAACTTGACATGGATGACCTTGAGAACATATTAGGACATTGGTGAGCATTTGGGACCACTTGGAATCAGGTATCTTGATGCAACATGAAACCCTAATTTGGGGTAGACTGCCTTAGGAGAGAGCTTGTCTGGCCAACCCTTGGGCTACTTTGAGCAACTTGGAGATCTTTCTTGCAATGTTTTGAGAAATATGGGAGGGAAAATTTTGGGGTAAAACAGCTGCCCGTTTTCAATTTTCTTAAACCTGAGGATGTAGATTGGCTTTCGTGCCTTTCGTGATCCGAAGGTGGAAGAGAATTGAACACTAGAGTGCCCAGAAATTTGCACTCGCATGAAGTGGTATTGTCTTGTGATGTCGGGAATGGTCTTATAGATGCCATTTGGAAGAGTTTCGGTCGCATAAGAGATTCCTTAGCGAGAGCTTGTATACCTGTTGTTGAGGAAGATTCCGCTTGGGAAGTCTGGTCTTTATTGAGAGAGGTAGAATTTTTAGGAGCTTTGGTCGTCCGTTATTCTGCTGGTGAGTCATCTCTGTCGATATTTAGGAACTTTGATAGTCCGTACTCAACTGAGGAAATATTTTTGCTGAGATTTAGGAGCTCGTCCGTAATTCAATTAAAGAAACATCCCTGCTGAGATTTAGGAACTCGTCCGTAATTCAACTGAGGTAATATCTTTGCTGAGATTTAGGACCTAGTCAGTAATTCAACTGAGGAAATATCTCTGTCGAGATTTAGGAACTCGTCCGTAATTCAACCGAGGAAACATCTCCGCTGAGATTTAGGAACTCGTCCGTAATTCAACTGAGGAAACATCTTTGTTGAGATTTAGGAACTCGTCCGTAATTCAACTAAGAAAACATCTCTGTTGAGATTTAGGAACCCGTCCGTAATTCAACTGAGGAAACATCTTTGTCGAGATTTAGGAACTCCTCCGTAATTCAACTAAGAAAACATCTCTGTTGAGATTTAGGAACTCGTCTGTAATTCAACCGAGGAAACATCTCTGCTGAGATTTAGGAACTCGTCCGTAATTCAACTTAAGAAACCACTTTACTAAGATTTAGGAGCTCGTCCGTAATTCAACTTGAGAAACAACTTTGCTGAGATTTAAGAGCTTGTCCGTAATTCAACTGAGGAAACATCTTTGTTGAGATTTAGGAACTCGTCCGTAATTCAACTGAGGTAATATCTGCTAAGATTTAGGAGCTCATCCGAAATTCAACTGAGGAAACATCTTCGTTGAGATTTAGGAGCTCATCCGTAATTCAACTGAAGAAACATTTATGTTGAGATTTAGGAACTCGTCCGTAATTCAACTGAGGAAACATCTCTGTCGAGATATAGGAACTTGTCTGTAATTCGACTGAGGTAAAATTTTCATAGCTTAAATTTTGTGAGAATCTTTCTTGAAAGGTAAAGATTAGTTGTATGTAATGCATGATATGTATCAAGCAATGATGTTCTCAAAATAAATGATATTGTGTTGTATGATGCGTATGCATGTCATGATGTATGAAAATGTGATGTTTTTATCTGGGGAAAGTAAATCCTGGATCACTGCTGGAGAAAAGAATTGGATTTTTCGTTTCTGCTGGAGATGATGAATGACGATGATTGTGAGAATAAATCTGCAGGAGAAGATAACTCCGCTGGGGAATAAACTGATGAGAGAATGACTATGTGGGGAGGAGATGCTCTACTGAGGATTCCGTTGACAAATTCAACTGGGAATGAATTACCGCTGCTGGTGATAATGAAACCTGTTGGGGATTGAATTCCTGTTTTGTGAAAGGAAAGAACTCTGCTGGGGATGATCTTCCAGTTGCGACTTCACGGGGAATAATATTTTAGATTCTACTGGGGATAATCTTCCAGAGTCTATTGAGGATGATTCTTTCTAACTCCACTGGGGATATTTTTATGCTCCACTGGGGAGGATAAGACTTTTTAGTGCTGATGGTAGATAAAATCTGCTTGGGGAAAATATTACTGATTCATTCACAGTTGCGAGTCTCAGCTGGGGAGAGCTAACACCACTGTCTTCCTCCTTACTCTGCGGGGAATGAATGTATTTTCAATCGTTTCCTCCAGCTAGGCCTATCCCTATACCTGGTGGACAGAGCAACTGTATGGTTTGGACATTTCTCGTTTGCCCTTGTTTCTGATATTACAAGTAATCGTCTTTTGTTTCGCATGTAAATTTTTATGAGAAGAAATCAATGTCAAATACATATATCAAAAATGAGCATTGGACGTTCTCGCAAAACAAAACAGAAAAAAGAAAAATTTATTTGTGAAAATGAATTGTATTGATTTTTAAAGTTAGCCTGTGAATAGGCGTCTTTTGTACAAGAGGCTGACGTCCTAGTAAGAGAACACCGCCGAACAAATAGAATTTATACAATTTGTGAAAAACAAAGAAAAAAAACTATGTGAACAATCCCACTGGGTTTCAACTCTGCTATTGCCTTTATGTCCTCGAGCATCTCATCACTTTTCTACTTGGTTGAAGGTAGATCAGATTGATTAGTGTCGTCCGAGCTTGATAGTCGATACCTAAGTCTGGTTGCAAGGTGATCCAATGAGACACAGTGTTACGCTTTAATCCCTAACTTTTGCCTGGACCGCCCTTTCGGGTTTTCAGTCCATCGGGATACCCTTTTTTCCCAAGCCGCCTTTTCAGGTTTTCGACTTGCCAGGTGTACAGATTTTTTCATTTTCATCCCTTATTTTTGCCCGAACCCTTTTGGTTCGCCGGGAAGCCCTTATTTTTGCCTAGGCCAGTCAACCTAGCGGGTCTTTGATTATGCATAGTATTTTTTCACTATGTCTACATTGACGGGGTGAGGAAGGTTTTCACCATCCATGGTAGTTAGAATCATAGCTCCTCCTGAGAAAATGTTCTTAACCACAAATGGCCCTTCGTAAGTAGGGGTCCATTTGCCCCTGGGATCACCTTGAGGTAATATGATGCACTTGATCACTAGATCCCCAACTTGATACTCTTGTTGTCTGACTTTCTTGTTAAATGCCTTGATCATCCGTTTTTGGTATGTTTGGCCATGATAAATAGCAGTAAGTCTCTTTTTGTCGATTAGGTTCAGCTGATCAAGCCGGGTCTGAATCCAGTCATCTTCGCTCAAACCTGCGTCCTTCATAATCCGAAGAGATGGTATCTGAACTTCAATGGGCAAGACGACCTCCATGCCATAAACCAAGGAATATGGTGTTGCCCCTGTTGACGTTCGCGCTGAAGTGCGGTACCCATGAAGAGCAAACGGTAACATCTCGTTCCAGTCTTTGTATGTCACCGTCATCTTCTGCACAATCTTCTAAATGTTCTTATTAGCCGCTTCTACAGCCCCATTCATCTTCGGCCGGTAAGGAGAAGAGTTGTGATGCTGTATCTTGAACTGCTTGCAGAGCTCGGTGATCATCTTATTGTTTATATTTGTACCATTGTCCATAATGATCCTCTCTGGTACACCATATCGACATATCAGATTGTGCCGAATAAACTGTGCCATGACGTTCTTGGTTACAGTAACAAAGGAAGCTACTTCAGCCCACTTTGTAAAGTAATCAATAGCTACCAAGATGAAACGATGCCCATTGGATGTCGTAGGTGTGATCTCGCCGATCATGTCGATACCCCACATTGCAAAAGGCCAAGGAGCTGTCAAGACATTCAGAGGTACTGGAGGTATGTGCACTTTATCAGCATAGACTTGGCACTTATGACAAGTCCGAGAATGTTGATAACATTCGGTTTCCATGGTGGACCAATAATATCCTGCCCGTAGGATTTTATTTGCCATGGTATGTCCACTGGAATGAGTTCCTAAAGTACCTTCATGCAACTCTACCATAATCCTTTCTGCCTCGTTCTTATCCACACATCGCAGTAAGGTTGAATCATGATTACGCTTGTAAAGAATGCCATTGCTGATGAAGAATTTCGCCGCGAAACTCCTCAGAAACTTATTATCATTAACAGATGCACCCTCGGGGTACTCTTGAGCCTCAAGATACCTCTTTACCTCATGGAACCAGGGTTTATCTGTTACCTCTTCAATCTTAATGTCACAGCAATGTGCAGGTTCTTCCAATCTCTCAATGGTAATATGGGGAGATTCATTGTCCCATATGACCTTGAACATAGAAGACATCGTAGCTAGCGCATCCGCCAACTGATTCTCCTCTCCGGGGAAGTGTTCAAAGGTTATCTCCTCAAAGTGCGGAAGCAACGTCAACACATACTCCTTGTAAGAAATAAGATTAGGGTGTTTTGTATCCCACTCGCCTTTGATCTGACTGATTACGAGAGCGGAATCTCCGAATACACTTAAGAACTTAATCATTAGGTCAATAGCTGCTCGAAGATCCATAATGCATGCTTCATACTCCACCATGTTGTTGGTGCAGTTGAAACATAGTCGGGCAGTGAATGGAGTATGAGAGCCTTCAGGAGATATGATCATGGCGCCAATTCTATTACCCAAAGCGTTTGGAGCTCCATCAAAGTACATAGACTATCGGGATCCTTCCTCAGGTCCTTCATCCGGTCCAGGTGTTTCATAGTCAGTCACCAACATGATATTCTCATCCGGGAATTCAAAGTTCATAGACTGGTAATCGTCCACTGCCTGATGTTCCAAATGATCTGCCAACACACTTCCCTTGATTGCTTTCTGAGTCGTGTATTAGATGTCATACTCAGTCAAGATCATCTGCCATCTTGCTATTCTTCCGGACAAGGCAGGCTTCTCGAAGATATACTTGATTGGATCCATCTTTGATATCAATAAAGTAGTGCGAGTCAGCATATACTGTCTCAGTCGGCGAGCAGCCCATGCCAAAGCGCAACAAGTTTTCTCAAGCAACGAGTATCGGGTCTCGCAGTCAGTAAACTTTTTGCTAAGGTAATAAATAGCATGCTCTTTTCGGCCAGACTCGTCATGCTGTCCCAACACACACCCCATTGAATTATCGAGTACTGTCAAGTATAAGATTAAAGGTCTCCCTTCAACTGGAGGCATCAGAATAGGAGGCTCTTGGAGATATTCTTTGATCCTTTCGAAAACGGCCTGACATTCGTCGTTCCATCTTACCACTTGATCTTTCTTCAGTAGCTTGAAGATTGGATCACAAGTAGCAGTCAGGTGTGAGATGAATCGAGCAATATAGTTCAAACGTCCCAGAAAGCCTCTGACTTCTTTTTCTGTTCAGGGAGCTGGCATTTCCTGTATAGCCTTCACTTTTGCAGGATCCACTTGAATACCTTTATCGCTTACGACGAAACCCAGCAGCTTACCAGATCTCACCCCGAAGGTGCACTTGTTCGGGTTTAACCTCATCTTGTACAACTTCAACCTGTTAAATAGCTTCTGAAGATGGTCCAGGTGTTCTTCCTCAGTCTGGGACCTTGCAATATTGTCGTCAACGTATACCTCAATCTCATGATGGATCATGTCGTGGAACAAAGCGACCATGGCGCGCTGATACGTTGCCCCATCATTCTTTAATCCAAACGGCATGACCTTGTAGCAAAAGGTACCCCATTGAGTAACGAACGTTGTCTTCTCCATATCCTCGGGAGCCATTTTAATCTGATTGCAACCAGAAAATCCATCCATAAAGGAGAAGACCTTATGCTATGTGGTGTTGTCAACCAGAACGTCGATATGAGGCAGAGGGAAATCATCCTTGGGGCTTGACCTGTTCAGATCCCTATAGTCAACACACATTCGAACCTTACCATCCTTATTCGGCACTGGAACCACGTTGGCAACCCACTGCGGGTAAGAAGTAACTGCTAGAAAACCGGCATCAAACTGTTTCATAACTTCAGCCTTGATTTTCTCAGACATCTCTGGGCGCATTCGGTGAACTTTCTGTTTTACTGAAGGACAATCTTCCTTGGTGGGCAAGCGGTGAACCACGATATCAGTATCAAACCCAGGAATATCTTCATAAGACCAGGAAAAGATCTCCACATTGTCACGTAGCATATGAATCAGCCGTTGCTTAACACTAGGCTCCAGATTTGCACCAATCTTGACCTCTTTCTTGTCTACCTCTGTACCCAGATTTACCGTTTCCACTAGATCTTCATGCGACTGTATAACCCTCTCTTCTTGAAGTAACAATCTAGCAAGTTCACCAGGTACTTCGCAATCATACTCACCTTCGTCCTCAGCTTGGTTGATCGGACTTTCAAAGTCATAACTAGCAGTAGCAGAGTCGTTATCAGTGGGATCCAGAGTGGATGTAGACCTGTATATGTGAGTGTGTGTAAAATAGCTGTTTTGCAAGATAGAAAAAGAAAAACAAGGAGTGCAAAATTTGTAATGCAAGAAAACGTCCAATGCTTTTATTAATGATATATGGAAATGACACATAATAACCCCTCAAACAAAGCCATGGTGTCTCGGGTAAGGTACCGGGCCGTAAAGTTTAAAATTGTCTGTTACAAAACCAAAAACAAAAGTCTATTACTGTGTAATAAAAGAAATTGGCACGAATTCCTTTTCCGTCCAATTGCTCAAGCCGCCATCGGTAGTTGGGTAAATCCAGCTGTCAAACTTAGACTCTTCATCACCGTCTTCAATCATATTCACTTCAGGATTAGTGATACTCAGGGGAGGTCTTCCAATCTGTGCACGCCAAACAGCCCTTTGAGATTCTATAGTAAAACCCAAATCAAACTTGTCAGACTTGTGTGCAAAGTCAGGGAGTTGGCCCCAATTCGCACATCCACCTTTTTCAACAACAGCCCGGGCAACCTTGAGGGAAGCCATCTTCATTGGGGGATCTTTAGCAACAGTTTCAGTCGACGCCAGTGTCTGGGGGACTTCTTCAAAATGTTGACAAGGGGTTTCAATGAACTCCCCGTCCATCTCCACATACCGGAAAGAGTTCAGATGGCTTACCATGTACTCCTCTTCTCCTCATATCGTAACAATTTTCCCTTTCACTGGGTATTTCAGCATCTGGTGGAGCGTAGAAGTTACTGCCCCAGCTTTATGGATCCATGGGCGACCCAGCAAACAGGAATAAGATGGTCGAATGTTTATCACATAGAATGTAGACGCGAAAATCTGAGAACCAACCTTAACTGGAATATCCACTTCTCCATGTACCATCCTCTTGGACCTGTCAAAGGCCCTAACCACAATGTTACTCGGCTTCAACACCAACCCCTCATAGTCTAACCGGTCTAATGCTTTCTTGGGTAAAACATTCAATGAGGACCCAATATCTACCAACACATGAGCTAGAGTAGTGCCCCTGCACTCAATGGAGACATGCAGAGCGTCATTGTGATTCTTCCCCTTGGCGGTCAAATCTGCGTCGGAGAAACCCAACCAGTTATCTGCTGTCAAACTAGCCACACAGTCCTAGAACTGATCAGCTGATGTCTCCTGCGGCACGTGCGCAGTTTTCAGGAAAGCAATCAGAGCCTTAGCATGGGCCTCTGAGCATAGCAATAAAGACAACATAGAGATCTTTGACGGGGTTTTCCCCAGCTGTTCGACTACATTGTAGTCGCTTTTCTTGATGATCTTTAAAATTTCCTTTATCTCCTGCCTAGAGGCTTCAATAGTAATCTTCTTCGGTGCCTCCGTCTGGGCAGGCCCACCGGTGATCCCTTTGCCCCGAGTGTCAGATGACTCGGAGACAGGGATAAGGATTGGAACATGAACAAGGACAGTAGCAGATGTACTGACATGTGTAATAACAACAGGCTTCTGAAAAATTGGTGGAGAGATCTCAGGGGAGAAAATTCTTCTGCTTCGGGTGACTTTACTAGATCCAACAATATTGCTGACATCAGTATCAGCCTCTTCGTCCTTCAAGTCTTGTTTAACCCTGTGATAATACACATCGGCCCCATAGTGCCATGGGACAACCTTATCCGACCTGTAAGGGATAGGTCCAGGAACAGTAATGATCAATGGAGCAATTCTCGGAACAGATGTAATTCTAACAGGCTTTCTCGAGGAAGCCTTGGAAGAATTGGCAAAAATGGTGATTATGGAAACTTCTTCCACAGGAACCAATGGAACAAAAGTTTTCTCAAACAGAACACAAATGGAAACCTTCGCCACAACCCGGAAATAAAGCGGCTAACAGAAGGTTCTTCTTCACAGTCAACAACGGGGTAGAAATGTCTTCTACAGAAGTTACAAACACATCATCATCCATATCATTTACTCCATGATTTGGCATAGGAGCAGTCATGACATTAGGCTTTTCAGGCGCTTCAAACTCGATCTCCTTAGCATCAATCAAATCTTGTACCTTACTCTTCAAGGCCCAGCAGTTATTGGTATCATGCCCTGGGCTATCAGAGTGATAAGCACAGCGGGCGTTTGGATTATACAGCGGCGGTGTGGTGTTGGGATTCTTTGGAGCTTCCCTCGGAATCACCAAGTTGGTCTTCAACAACTGCGGTAGAATTTGAGATAAAGTCATGCTGAGCCGAGTGCATTGTCTTTGAGGCCTCTCTACTCTTTGCTGATTGTTGCGTTGTGGGGCAACAGTTGGTCTTGAAATAACTACCGCATTAACCGCTTGGCGGCGCTCAGCTCGGTTCTGGCTCCTCGAGCTATAAACTGCACTAGATTCCTTCTTGAAAGGCTTCTTCTCGGTACTTGATGAAGCGCCTTTCTGTATCTTGCCGCTCTTAATATCGGCTTCAACTCTCTCCCCAGTCATAATCAATTCGGTGAAACCAGACGATGAACTTCCGATCAGGTGATTGAAATACGGACCAAACAAGGTCCCCATAAACATATCCACCAACTCCCTGTCAGCCAGAGGGGGTTGGACTCTACCAGCAAGATCTCTCCACTTCTGAGCGTAGTCCTTAAAACCTTCGCTCGCACCCATAGACATACCCTGAAGTTGGGTTTGCGTGGGAGCAAGGTCGGCATTATATTGGTACTGCTTGTAAAAAGCAGTAGCAAGGTCCTCCCAGTTATGGATGTTACCTCCTTCGAGTTGATAGAACCATTCAAGTTGAGTCCCTGAAAGACTACCTTGAAAGAAATGAATCCATAGGTTCCTGTCAGTAGTATATGGTTGAATCTTTCTAACATACGAGCGAAGGTGCATCTTTGGGAAGGAGACCCCGTCGTACTTAGAAAAGACTGATTCTTTAAACTTGTGCGGGATTACCACCCCAAATGCCAAACCCAAATCTCCGATGTCCAGCCCAGGTATCTTCTGGATCTCCATCGCTCATAACCGGTCTTCGAGTTGCTTATACCTATCCTTGGCCGGAGGATACTGGTCTTCATCAAAGTCAGTCTCATTGTTAGAGACCACAGGGCTAGGAGCCCTCCTTTCTTCCTGATTCTCTCCCCCTCCATATGAGTGAGATAAATCAACTTCCTCCCGTAATTTGTTTCCAAACTTGTGACCTATATTCAGGAGGATCGTCTTTTTCTTCTTCTTCTTCTTATCCTTCAAGATAAGAGTCTTCAAATCTTTCTGCCCCTTGGCCAGGTTCATGAACATTTCCTGGAACTGAGCATTTTGAGCTTGAAGAGCCTTAATAGCTTGATCAGTGGATTTTTCAGAAGACATGATGCTGAAATAAACAGCAAAGAAGATAAGAGACCTGTAAGGGTACCTGTAATGAGGTGCATGGAAATGGAATGTGTATGATATGATTTCAAAGACTTTAGGGAAATTCAAATTCGTAAACCAAAATGAAACACACTTTTATTAGATGAAAAACTTGAAATCAATGTTTAACAAATGCCTTTAAGGCGTTACAAAAAGAAAAACTGAAAAGTAAATCAAAACTAGAAATAAAAAAAGACATCAGTGCTCCCATGGCCGTTTTCCGTTGGTGCTGACATAATCGTTGACGACCTTCTCATTCTCCAGCTGCCTTGTAAGCTTCAGGATCTTCCGCTCTTGTTCATGATACTTCTCTCTGTAAGTATCCCATTCTTCTCTCAACTGTATCCAAGACCTCTTTAATGCCCCAAAGTCAGTGGGCATGTATGGATGGAGGACAGTATGAGGAACCCCTTCTTCATCAGTACTCTCAACAATTACTGGCAAGACAGCTTCGTACGGCATCCCTAGCTTTTGAGCACGGGCTCGAACCCACCGGAGATACGGTTCCATCGGAAGAGAAGTCTTCAATCCTAGATCATGTGGATCAGACCTGTGAACCTTATTCCAAGCTCGTATGAACCTGCGGCGATGTTCCTCAACATCTCCTTGGAAGTCAAAGATAATTCTTGGAATCAGCAACTCATGAGGTCCGTCCCTCCTAGCTCGCCCAAACTGTCGTAAGGCCAAACAAGGATTATAGGTGATCCCCCCTAATTCCAAGTAGTGGAACATTAGGGTATTCTCCGCACCGGTCAATGACAGCCACTTCTTCCATGTCTTTAGTAGTCCAAATAATGTCCGTGTGAGCAAGGGACATAATTCTGTAGGCCCAACCCATGCCTTCCTCGTTCTTCAAAATAGGTTTGGGGAGGTGAGAAATAAACCACCTCGCCAGCAATGGTGCACAGCACATGAGAGTTCCCCGTTTCCGAGCAGTACGGGCATAAAGAGCATGCAGAATGTCACCTAAGAGAGTGGGCACTGGATTACGGGACATGAAGATCTTGACTGCGTTCACGTCGACGAAAGAATCTGAATTAGGAAACAACACCAAACCATAGATGAGAAGTGCCAGGATATCTTCGAATGCTTGAAAATCCAAACTGTCCCAAAACTCTTGAGCCTGATCAATCAATAACTTAGCCAGGAAGCCTTTTACCCCACTCCGAGTCTCACATTTAGACATTACATCAGCCTTTGTCAGATGTAGGGTTGTAGCAATATCCTCTGGCCTAAGAGCTATCTCCAAACCTGTAAATGGTGTCTGCTCTATAATAGAAATGCCATGTAGATCAGAGAACTCTTCCAAAGTAAGGACCAACTGATAGTCCGGGAAGGTGAAACAGTGATGTAGCGGGTCAAAGAACTGGAACAAGACGCTCATCATTTTCTCATCCATCTTAGAAGTGACCAAACCAAGGAGGTGACCATGTCTTTTGACAAAGGAAGAAGTATCAGGCACTTTGGAAACCAAATCTCTAAGTTGAACAGGGATTTGTATGAAGTTGATCCGAATGGTATTTCTACGCATAGATGCCATGATCTGCAAAATAGAACAAAGATGAATCCCCTCGGTCTTTGAAATGGGTTAGTTTGATGAAATATGCATGCAATGTCATGATGCATGATGTTATGATAGAAACACACCACAAGTATTCGCAGATAGCAAACATGGTAAGGGCAAACAAGTCACACAGTAGCCCTTAGATTTCAGGTTGGCATGGAGTTTAGGTATTACCCTCTTTCAGTTTAGTTGGTTCAACCTGTCCTAGTAATAGTAACCGGGTTCTAGAGGATCTCAATATCACTGACCACCCTCGATCGGTCATAATTCCAGTTTAGCAACCTTTTCTTGCGGCCGGAATCATCACGAGAGTTTGGTCTCAATGAGTGTAGCATACTGCTACTTTTCTATGGCCAAGTTGGTCAATTATAGGTTCTAAAGTCAGTTGGTGCTTAATGACCCCTTAGCAGCCCCATATTCTCCTTGTTCCTCCACAAGGGATATCGGTACAAACTAAAGTGTCACACCAACGTAGCTACTACTTCAACCGTATCGGTCTACGCCGTACAGATCTCTCACAGTCTATTGCTACTTCTCTAAAAGGCATCCCCAGATCCGAGTTAGGACCTATAGTAACTCCGATACAAACCCATAAAGATAAAGCATACAAATCAAGCAATTGAAAACAATATGATGAACTATTCCTAAGGTACACCCCACGTATTCATTCCCCAGCAGAGTCGCCAGTTCTGTGATACGGTGGAAGAACTGACTGTTTTGAAATGCTGGTTTGTGTTTTGTGTTTGTTTTTGCAAAATGTCGCGGTAAGAAAGAGTCGCCACCGACTTTTATTTTATCCAACAAGGAAAGGAAAAAAGCATAAAAAAATTCCTTTTTCGAGATATTTCTGAGTACGGGGGGGGGGGGGGGGGGGGGGGGGGGGGGGTAGATTCTAGAAAGGGAAGGTATTAGCACCCTTTCTGTCCGTAGTTATCTACGGGCTCTTAGGTACTTGCTCATCATTTTCAAAAATTGTTTTCTTTGTGTTTGTGCGCTTTGAAAAGTTTTTGTTTTGACTTCGATTTAACTCTTGCTTCTGTCTTCAAGAGTGTAATGAAGTGTTTTTGAAAACTTGTTCGTAAAAGGAGTGTAAGTGTGAAAAAGTTTTGTTTTGGATGAGCAAGTATCTAAGAACTAATCTACCTACTCGAAAAAAGAATCGTTCTATGTTTGTTTCCTTTAGACAATTCTATCCCACTATTAGTGAGTAGGTAGCACCGTCGTTGGAGTTTGAGGGTCAATTCGAAAGAGGGACATACAGTCACTAAAGCAATGTTAGGACATCTTAGTAGTAACCCTAATGTCTTAGATCATTTATCTGGGGCGACGATATCCGAGGCAACCTTTCTGAGGCAACTTATGATCTTTTAGACAAGAGGGCGACCTCTAAAACAACCTATACTCAATGACCGTTTACAAAGGCAACCAAGTGGGAGTGTACCCTAGGAGTGCGCATGTGCGAATGTGTGTGATTTCAGTTATTTTTATCTTTGCACATGTTTAAGGTGATCTAACTGTTTTAAATTTCCAGACATTCTTGTCATGCAAACCCTATTATCAAACATCTAACAATTGAATATTTGCAAAAATTAAAGGTGCGGAATTTAAACTAACTATTACATAGGTATTTACATTGCCAAAAACAAACCCTTTGAAATTTAAAAGCGGTAAAAATAAATAAACGTCCTAATTTAATTATTACAAACCGGGAGCAGATACAATAATTGAAAAAAATGAAGCGTGCGATAAAATTAGATTGAACGCGAAATTAGGGTTTTGACCCTCCTAATTAAAAGAAAATGTTTTTGTTGTTTTTTAATATTTTTTAAGAAAAGAAATTAAGTCCTAAAATTAAATGCTAAATTAATTAGTTATTAAATTAATTAATGAAAAATAATTAAATGTCATATTTTTGGATTTTTGGTTATTTTAGGAAAGAAATAAAATGATTAAGTTAGTATAAATCTTATTTATTCTAATTGATTTTAAATTATTTGCAAAACAAATTAAAGTTATCTAAAAAATAACCTAATTAAATTAATTGATTTTTTTTTACTAAAAATAAATAAATATCCTAAATTTAATTTAACATAAAATATTTTTTGTGATTTTGTTGATAAAAAAAGAAAATTATTTTGAGTTAGTAAATAAATAAATAAGTAATTAAATGAAAATAAACAAAAAAAGAAAGAGAGAGATGGGCCTGAATATAGGGGGTGTGCATAGTCAGAATTCTGGCCCATTTGTGAGGAGGTTCGCTTTGACTTTTGGATCCAGTATGTAGGCGTTTGACTGGGCCTTTGGTGCATCCTCAGTAGTAGCCACCAGATCTGGCCATCTGGCGCATGGATGATGAAGGTCCATGGTTGACGTCAGGATCAAGCGTGCATTGGATCTCCTGAAAACAAATGAGAAAATAACAAATGCTGGAGGCAGGGATCAAACCCCTGACCTCCAGCCTCTAATGCCTTGAAAACCTGTGTGGAAACCACTGGGCTATTTTGTTCTTATTGTTATCATATTGCAAAATAATAATAATATAAGAAAACGAAATATAATGGAAAATAAAATAAAAAACGCGTTGGAATTTGAATTGGCCTATGGGGGAGTGACACGCCTGCTTCTTCTTCCCTGCACCGTGGCTAAAAATTCAAGGCCCTATACCCACGGACAGTGTCCGTCACTATAACCGTTCCCATCCTCAAAATCACGTACAGGCAATGTAAACGACCACCAAGGCCATGGTTAGAACCGTCTCCTTCTTCTGAGCTCAACCATACCCATTATGAAGGCTAATTGTTCCTGAAATAAAAAGCCCTAAACCAAAGTCCAAAACCCTAACAATGGTGGATTTCGTTACAGACCATATAAATGAAATTGAGTAATGCCAAAAGTTTGCAAATGCTTCATAGGTTAAGGATATGCCATTAATTCAGATCAACAATGCTTAAATTGCAAGATGCGAATTCAAGAATAGAGCAAGGTTATGAACGACTTACAGCGCGTTTAGGGACCGGAACGGGCTTGTTCTTGATAGCTTTAGGTTGTGGATACTCCCTGGAAGTGATTGGGATCGTCAAAGAGTCTTGAAACTGCCTCTAATGGTGATTTCGAACTCACACTTTTCTTGGTATTTTTCAGATTTTTGTTTTCTCTAGCGCCTATTTCCAAACCTTGCTTTTGATCTGCACGCACCCCTTATGTATTAGACAATGCATTAGGGTTGATTATTATGTACAAATCTTCCTTCTTTAATGCCTTTTTATTTGATTTGATTTGCTTCTTTAGAGCTTTCTAAACATGGATTTTTCAATCTTTTTGCCCACTCGATGCATTGATGCGAATTTGGAATGATGTTAGTTATTCAATGAAGCCTGAAACAAACACAAAAAAGGTGTTCTTGGACTTTTTAGAAATCTTGAGATGTCCTCTAATCAACCTTTTTTGTCTCATCTCAATTTGATATTCAATGCTCAAGTATGAAGCTTTGACAAAAAAGGTGTTTTTGTTGACTTTTCAAAATGACCTATAATGTCAAAATTCATAACTTCTTGTGTGTGCATATTTTGAACTTGGGAGATGAAGATGGATTGTGGGACATTGAACCCTCTTCAAAATGAGCTTTGGATGGGTCATTTCTCATAAAGTATGAGAAAGTTATGCTTGGTCAAAGTTGAGTTGACTTTTCCTACAAAACCCTAATTTAGCAACTTTTGAATCTTGATGAATTGTGAGCAATCCTTGATGAATCATGATTAACCCTTGATCAAATGATGAAATATACTTCAAAATGAGGATGTTGACCAAAAATATTGAAGTTTGGCTGTATGTAGGTCACAGTTGACTTTTGCCCTCGCACCGTCGATTTTTGGACCTTTTGAGCAATTGACTGAGCAAACCTCCTCTGCAAGGCTTGAAACTTGACATGGATGACCTTGAGAACATATTAGGACATTGGTGAGAATTTGGTACCACTTGGACTCAGGTATCTTGATGCAACATGAAACCCTAATTTGGGGTAGACTGCCTTAGGAGAGAGCTTGTTTGGCCAACCCTTGGGCTACTTTGAGCAACTTGGAGATCTTTCTTGCAATGTTTTGAGAAATATGGGAGGGAAAATTTTGGGGTACAACAGACGGTATTAGATAGAAGAAAATAAATCCTCTTGCCCCTTGCTAGACGTCTGATCATAACCTGCATCACAAACCCTTGAGATCCTTGAAATGGTTAAGGAAATGTTGTAGCATGATATTATGATGTGTATGTTATGCGTTAAGAAAAAGTGTAAGGTGATGAAGACAAGTGAGTCTAAGAAGTCCAGGTTACTGGATAATGATTGTAAACAAATCCTGCAAGGAGACCATGTTGTTAGATAAAAACCATGCAAGTATCTCAATTTGAAAGCAAACAAATCACACAAGTAACCTTAGTTTTAGGCTTGCATGGGGTTTGTAGGTAAGTACCATCTTGAAATTTAGTTTTCTCAACCTGTCCTAGTAATGGTAATCGGGTTCTAAGGGATCTCAATATCACTGATCTTTCCCATTCCCACAAGTTTTGTTCCAATCGACAACTGACTTGCCACCAAATAAAACTCGGGAGTCAAATCTCAATGAGTGTAGTATCGAGTATCAACCTACTTAGGACTACACCAAAGACGGCTATCTCACTACTTCCTAATGGCCAAGTCATTCAATAAAGGTTCTAAGGTCAGTTGATGCTTTATGACACCATGCAGCGGCCCCGTATTCTCCTTGACTACTCAAGGGCTACTGGTACCAACCAAAGTGTCACATCAATATAGCTATCGCTTCAACCGTGTCGGTATACCCCGTATAGCCCCCACGATCTATTGTTACTTACCTAAAAGGTTCCCTAGATCCAGGTGTAGGATCTGTAGTAACAACCCAAACAATCCCAAATGGTAAAGCAAACAAAGCGTACAAAGCAGTTTAAAAATAAACTATCTCTAAGGTAACCCCACTTTTTATTCATATTCCATAATAGAGTCGTCAGTTCTGTGATACGGTGGCAGAATCGACTGTTATTATTGGTTTTTCATTTGTACTCACAAATGTCGCAGTAAGAAAGAGTCGCCACCGACTTTTCTTTTATCCAACAAAGGAAAGGGTGAAAAGAAGAAAAAAAGACTTTTTTCCGAGATTTTCTGAGTAAGGGGAGTAGATTATGGAAAGGGAAGGTGTTAGCCCCCTTTCTATCTGTGGTTTTCCATGGGCCTTTAAGTACTTGCTCATTTTGAAAACTTCTTTCGTGTTTGTGTGTTTTGAAAAGTTTGCCATCTTTATGATAACTCTTGTATCAGTCCTCAAGAGTGTTGATAAAGCGTTTTTGAAAAAGGTTTTGAAAGGGTAATGTGAAAAAGGTTGTTTTGAGCAAGTACTTAACAACTATCTACCTACTCGAAAAAGGTGTTCTTTTCCTCCTTTCCTTTAGATAGTGTTATCCTACTATTAGTGAGTAGGTAGCCCTATCGTTGGATGTTAAGGGACTATAGAAGGAACGTTTACGGTCACTAAGGCAACTGGGCAAGAATTCTTAATAATTGGCCTAAAGTTTCAAGATCACTTTTTTAACCGAGGAAACAGTCGAAAGAGTCATTGAGGGACTTGTGATCTCTTGAACTCAAGGACAGTCACTAAAAATTCTCACGTTTCGAGAATTGTGATCGTTTTTGAAGGCAACCGAAGTGGGAGATGCCCTAGGGGTGAGCGTGTGCAAGTGTGTTGATTCGGTTCATTTATCTTGCGCATTTAGGGTTATCTAATCGTTTTCTTTTCAGTATTTTTTATGCAATCCTATTAATCTAAATAGTTAATAATAGTGCAGAAAATAAATTGCAGAAAATAAAATTCCTAAGCTATTACAAGGCCTTGGGGAAAATACATAAATAGCACAAGAAAATAAAATGTGGAATTTTAAACCTAATTAAGACTATTACAAACCGGGAAACAGTTACATAATAGGAAAAAATAAAAAATAAAATGGAAAACAAAGATAAGCGCGCCAAGAATGGAAAGAGCGTCTACACCCTAAAAAATGTTTAAAAGAAAATCTTTTTTGTTTTTATTTAATTATGAAAATATTAAATTGTAATAATATGCTAATTAACTAAATTAAAAAAGGAAATAAATAATTCTAAGGAAACTAATATTCTTTTTGGTATTTTTAAAGGAAAAAGATTTAAAATTTAATCCTAATTTCTAGTTAATTTTAATTTAAAGAAAAGAAGATTAAAGTAATTAAACTAGATTAATTTACAAAATTAATTTTAATTAAAAAAAACCTAATTCTATTTTTTGTGATTTTATTGATTTTATGATTTAAATAAAAAATGATTTTTGAAACAATTAAAATAATTAAAAGAAATAAATTAAAAACAAGATAAAAGAATGGGCCTGATAGTAGGAAGCAATTAGGGGGTGTGAAGCTGAAATTGTTAGGCCCAGATCACATGAGCCCAATGTCCCACGTGATCCAATAGAGAGTGTGTTTGAGGGTCCACCATGGGGATCCGTTGCTGGGCGCTGGATCTGAGTGGTGGATGATCTAGTGGCTGAGAGTGAGGATGCAGGATGGACGTCTAACCATGTCCCACACTGGAACCTGCAAGAACTGTTTAAAAAATAGCAAATTCCGGTCCTGGGACTCGAACCCAGGTCCCTCCCTTCACCACGCGCTGCCTGACCATCTATGCTACCATGTCATTCATTATACAAAGTAAAACAAAAATAATATAATATGAATTTCCTGCAATTATTTAAGAAAACGCGTGTAGATTTGAACTGGCCAGTGGGGTTGCACCATGCAGTCATCTTCTCCACTCATCCATCGTGTTAGCCTCTGCACTTTTACCTATGGACGTTGTCCGTCACTACAGCACCTGCAACCTCCGAAATCCATAGTACGCAATATAAATCAAATCTAAAGTCGTAGATCAATTAGGTTTGATCCCCTAAGCACGATGGTACTCATCTTTGGGCCTAATTTTACATGTACCTAAAAACCCTAAAACAAAAGTCCAAACCCTAATAATGGCAGATCATCACATATTCATTAAAACTTGCAATTAATGATTCAAACACGTTCTAAATATTCATACAAACAGGAATGCATGATCAAAACACATTTATAACACATGTATGGCCATAATCGTTTTTGAAAATAAAACTCAAACTGAGATTGTATTGGTCGCGATTCTGGGAGCTTTGATGCTTGAAAATGATGCAGTTAGCTTTAGGATGCCTCCAGTAATATTTTGCAACCCTCAGAACCTCTTGAATCTGCCTCAAATTCCACAACTGATCTGAACTTTTCTCTTCAAATTTTGAAATTGGAACGTGAGTTTTATGCGGCCAATCTTTCTTTTCTTGGTCTGGAAATGTTGTGTTTAAATATTGGGATGTGTGATACGGTGGGAGAACTGACTTGAAGGTTTTGTGTTTTATCGCAAATGTTGCAGTTAGCAAGAGTCGCCACCGACTTTTCTTTTATCCAAAAGGAAAGGTAAAAAAGCATAGGAAAGACCTTTGAGATTGTTTCTTGAGTTCGAGGGGTAGATTATGAAAAGAGAAGGTATTATCACCCTTTTCATCCATGGTTTTCCATGGGCTCTTAGTTACTTGCTAGATCACTTGCTTTTGTTTGAAATTATGCTTTGTGTGGTTTTGAAAGTATTTTGTAAAAGAGGCCATTGTTTAGGAAATCTTTGTAATGATTCTCGTTTGTAAGAATGTATACAAAGATGTTTATCATTTTGAAAATGTTTTTAAGTTTGTAAGATGTTTTGAAATGTGCGTGTTTGTTTTGAAAATAGCAAGGATGTTTGTTTGAAATGGAGAAAGTAACCAAAACTAATCTACCTACTCAAATGTATTTCTTGTTCATTTTCTTTTCCTTTGATATTGTTGTCTTACCATTGATTTGGTAAGCAACCCTATCTTTGGATATAAACGGGACAGACGTGGGTCATCGTATGACTATGATTAGCAATGTTGCAAAGTATCTTAGCATTTTGAGGGACTAAGATCATTTTTGTAAGACAACTTTGAATAGCGTCATCGAGGGACTATGATCTTGTTTTTTTGTTTGTTTTGCTAAGATACCTTACATGCGTAATATTTTCATTTTGTTCAAGGCAACAAGTGGAGTAACCCTAGGGGTGTTTGTGTGCAAGTGTGTCATTTTCATGCTTGGTTTTGTCTTAAATTAGGGTTTTCTATTTGATTGGTTTTATCTTGCCATACACACCCAAATTATTAACATGTTATATGTAAAGCGATAAATTTCGGAAAGTAAATATCCTACGCTATTACAATCATTTGGGGATGGGGTGTACAAATTTACAAATGGGGATTGCAAGAAATTAAAGTTCTAATTATCTATTACAACCATATTGAATATCCATGAAGAAAATATATGAAGCGTATAAAATAAAGAAAAATGAAAGGACAAGAAAACATTTTGGATCATTATGCGTCGACACATGCCGTAAAATCAAGCTTCTCGAATGCACTTTTGTTTTGATGAAGACAAATCATGATTGATAAAGAAGGCAAAAATTATTTATCAAGCTAAAAGCCTCCTTGGATGAATACTTTGGTTCAATCCCTTAGCAAATTTCAATGTATAATGATAATACTTACCATGAACTTAAGATATAGATGCTCAATGGTAAAAAAGAAAACATTTTATATTGTTCAACTCTTTATTCAAGTTTTTTCAAAGCAAAAATTCAATTTTTATTTGAGTGCAATCAATTTGCATGTTAGTGCAATCGATTGCATGCTTCAGTTTTTCAAAACATTGTCTACTGACTTCTAGTACAATCGATTTGCATGGTTGTGCAATCGATTGCACACTCAAAATATTTGGAAATCTGGCTACTGGAACCCCGTGCAATTGATTTGCATGGTTGTGCAATCGATTGCACTCAAAATATTTGGAAATCTGTCTACTAGAACCCCGTGCAATCGATTTGCATGGTTGTGCAATCGATTGCTTGCTGTATGGTTTTGAAAAACAGCTGCCTTACGCCTGCCTGTTCATGATACTATTTCATGGAAAACTTTTCACTCAAACTTGGCATTTGTTCATGATTTTTTTTACAAAACTTTTCTTCAAAGGTCACTGCATTTTAGCCTCAAAAATGAACCAAATGATGATGATTGAAATGAAGAGTTTAAAGTTAAGGAGACTTACCTTGCAACTAGAATTTATGTTTGTAGCTTGAGGTGTTGCCTTGTGGACTGTTATGACCTTTTTCAGTTATGAGATTTCTTGAGAGTTTGTCAACAAAACTTCTGGTTTTCTTTCTCCCTTTTTCCTTCCTCCCCTCTTTTTTTTTCTTCTTTGCAAATGCTCCTTCTATTTATAGGAAAAGGATTTGTGAACAAAGGCTGAATAGGTTTACAAGACAATATGTTATGGTTTGGTTGGGATGTAAGTATCAAACTATGTCAAGTACTCCATGGTTCCAATATGAAGTACCAAAGTTGTTGGTTTAGAGGGGTTGATTTTCATGTTTTATGGTGGAGAAAAATCAGAAACAAACAAAGTACGGGCTCAAGACAATTTTTGTACAAAAAGCTTGCTTTTCAAGAATAACAATGGTGCCTTTATGCCATAAATGGAAAGATCCTTTGGACAATGGCTTAAACACTTGGGTAATAGCTCAAAAGTGGGTGTAAACATTAAATTATATAGAGATTTGCAAGCAAGAAGGCCTACAACATAAGTTTATGCAGCATAGCATAAGGGTTTTGTTGTGTGTTCTTTAATAGAATGACTTGCAAATCAAGGGTGGATGCCCAACTTCATGCCCTTGAATCTCCTAGCTCAAGTATGATAAATTCATGCTCTCTGATGTTTTGGAAAGCTTAAAACATCCTCTATAACTTTCATGTTGACCACTTTTGTTAAATAAAACTGGAACTTGATGGAAATTGGCCAATAAGTTCGGATAAAAACCTGTCCAAACTTGCTGAAAAATTCTCTAAGTGTTTATTCAAAAATGCCATGACTTCATGAATTTATAACTCAAAATCCAAGCATTTCTAGAAAAAGTTCTGCTCTACAATGTTTTAGATCTCATTGAGATCTGCAATTTTTATGTTGGAGGTTTTCCTTGAATCATCTTGCATCATGGCGAAAAATTGGCATGAAGTGGTGAAATTATCATGTGTAAAAACACTTAGAAAATTTCTAAGTCGGAAATCTTGACTTTTCAAGTTGACTTTTGACTTTCTTAACTTCTTGATGATCAAGCTTGATATTTTTGAATGTCTTGATGAATTGTGATATTTGAAACTTAATGTTGGCCAAAAAGTCAAAGTTTGACTTTTGGTGCTACAGTTGACCTTTTCACCAATACGGCTGATTTTAGGTCATTTGATCAATTAACTGAGCAAAAATGCGATCCAAGACCTGAAACTTGACATAAGCAATCTTGAGAGTTCAAAATGATACATGAAAGTAAAATGGGGCATTAAAAGTCCATTTGTCCTTGTGCAAACTCAAACCTTAATTTTCAGTCATCAGTACTTGAGGAGATGTCTTGAGCTGATCAACCTTAATGCAGTCTTGAACCAAAGGAGATCTTGTGAGATATTAATTAAGAAATGAGAGGGAGAATTTTGGGGTACAACAGCTGCCCCATGTTCAATATTCTTAAGCCTGAAGAGTTAGATTGGCGAGTTTTACCAGTCGTGACTAGAAGGTGGAAGATGATTGGACACTAGAGTGCCAAGAAATTTGCACTCGGTGATGTGATGGTTGAGGGAATGGGCTTAAAGATGCCATTTGGAGAAGTGATAGAAATCTGTAGGAGATGGGCTTATAGATGCCATCCGAAAGTGATTGTTGAATTGTAATTTGTAAGCTGAAAGAATGAGTATCAGAATTGCGTCCGTGTCTGGAGCTTATCTGAACTGTGTCTGGATGTTGAGTCTGAATGAGTATCAGAATGGCATTCGTGTCTGGAGTGTATCTGAACTATATTTTGAAGTTGATTCTGAATGAGTATCAGAATGGCGTCCGTGTATGGATCGTATTTGAACTGTATTTTGAAGTTGATTCTAAATGAGTATCAGGATGGCATCCGTGTCTAGAGCGTATCTGAACTGTATCTGGAAGTTGAATCTGAATGAGTATCAAGATGGCATCCATGTCCGGATCGTATCTGAACTGTATCTGGAAGTTGAATTTGAATGAGTATCAGGATGTCATTCGTGTCTGGAGCGTATCTGAACTGTATCTGGAAGTTGAATCTGAATGAGTATCAGGATGGCATCCATGTCTAGAGCGTATCTGAATTGTATCTGGAAGTTAAATATGAATGAGTATCAGAATGGCGTCCGTGTCTGGAGCGTATCTGAACTGTATCAAAATGTTGAATCTGAATGAGTATCATAATGGCATCCGTGTCTGGAGCGTATCTGAATTGTATCTGGAAGTTGAATCTGAATGAGTATCAGGATGGAATCCGTGTCTGGAGCGTATCTGAACTGTATCAAAAGGTTGAATCTGAATGAGTATCAGAATGGCACCAGTGTCTGGAGTGTATCTGAACTGTATCTGGAAGTTGAATCTAAATGAGTATCAGGATGGCATCTGTGTGTGGAGCGTATCTGAACTGTATCTAGTTTTCAATATTGTTAATGGTAAATGTGATCGGTGGAAATAGAACTGACTATTTTTTAAGTTGGTTTCGCGAAATGTCGCGGTAAGCAAGAGTCGCCACCGTCTTTTATGTTCTCCAACATGGAAAGGACAAAAGCACAGCAAAATTCCTTATTCGAGAATGTTTCTCGGTTCGGGAGGTGGATTTATAGAAAGGGAAGGTATTAGCACCCTTTCTATCCGTGGTTATCCACGGGCTCTTAGGTACTTGCTCTTATGTTTTCAAAAGATTTGTTTGCTTTTCAAGTGTGTGTGGGTTTTGAAAAAAAGTTCGTTTGAAAACTTCTTGGTAACTCTTGTATCAGTCCTCAAGAGTGTATGAAGTATTGTTTGAAAACTTTTGAAAGTGTAGGTGCGAAAAGTATTTTTGTTTGTTTTTGAAAAGAGCAAGTACCCAGGAGTCGTCTACCTACCCTAAGGAATTAGGCTGTGTAAGAGTCCTTTAGATAGTGCTATCCCACCATTGAGAGGTAGGTAGCACCATCGTTGGAGTTGTTCGGGTCAATTCGATTATCGGGACAGTATGGTCACCGAAGCAATGGTAGGACACCTTATAAGTAACCCTAATTGTCTTAGATCCTTTGTATCCGAGGCAACCGTTTCGAGGCAACTGGATCTTTTAGACAGAAGGGCGATTTCTAAGACACCCTATACTTGATGACCACGTCGAGGTAACCAGTGAGGCGTACCCTAGGAGTGGCATGTGCTTTGTGTGTTATTTTTCAGTTAATTGTCTTTGTACATTTCATTTGTGAGCTACGGATTAATTTTATTTACATACATTCTTGCAGGCATTTTTTAACAGTTAGGAGTGCGGAAAATAAATTGCCGAAAGATAAATCTAACTATTACAAGGCGCGGGTCTATACATCGCCAAAAACAAAAACCCGTTTTTGAAAAGTAAATGCAGAAAATTAAGGAAAGCAATAAAATCCTAATTACTATTACATTCTCTGTACAAATACATGAATATAACCAGAATAAATAAATACGCGCGAAAGAATTAAATCGGGAACGTCCTAAGGGTTTTGACCCTTTTAAGAAAAGAATTGAATTTTTTTTGTCCTTTTTGTAATTAATGAAATTAAAATGTATGACTAATTAATTAATTATTTAATTAAAGAAAAAAAGATGTTTTTGTATTTTTTTATATTTTTAATGAAAATAAAATAAAAATAATTAAAATTAAAGGTTAACCTAATTCTAAATTGTTTTTAGTTATTATAAAGAAAAGAGATTAAAATTGACCTAATTAAACTATTTTTTGTTAGTATTTTATTTACAAAAATAACATGAAATTAATAATAATAATAATATTAGTTCTTTTTTTATTTTTTATGAAAAATATTTATTGGTTAATTTTGGTGATAATACTAATAATTAAAAAAAGTTAATAACTAAATTAGAAAATATAAAAAGGAAAAGAAAAAGAATAAACCAAGGGAGGGGGTCTGGGCCCAATATGGAGGTGGAAATTGGAATCTGAGGCCCATTTGCACAAAGCCATGTTTGACTTCCTGATCAAGTGTGCCAGCGTTGACTGAGGACTATTGTGGTCCTTCATCTTTTGTCATCAGATCTAGACTCAAGGACACATGGCAACTCAATGCTTGAAGGCATATGGTGGAACGCACTAGCAAGCCTGCACACAATTACATGAAGAAAAATATTATGGAAATTATAGGGGACCTGGGATTCGAACCCAGGCCCCAGTGATTCACAGCCAGCACTTGTACCACTAGACCACTCATGCGCGTTTGTAAGCATAATGAGAAATAAACATTATATAAAATAAACACGTTATATGCTGAAAAAAGAAAATTAGCGCGCCACTTTTTGAATGGTCCAGTCCCCTTCTTCCATGTACTCCATCTTCTACCTTTTCCTGCAAAATAAAGAACACGATAGTGGGGGTTTTTAACCCCCACAAAGCAAAACTGCAGAAAATAGCGATTAGGCGCTCAGTGTATATAAAAAAGGCGCGAGGTGTCCAATGTTTTCGTCTCACTCAGGCGGTTTCAACCATGTGCGTTTTGAGGTTTGATTTTACAGTATATGAAAAGCCCTAATTCAAAAGCTCTGAAAGCCTAAGATTCTTCAATGGTGGTTTTTGATTCAGAGCACCATAATCAAATTGAATTACACCAATAGCTTCAGGATGTTCCTATTAACACAAATCAACCCAAAAAATAGATTAACAGTGCATGAATAATGATATGTAATTATGGAAAAATATGCAAACCGTGGGACTTATTGTGGATGATTCTTTGAGTGTTAGGACTCGTTCTTGGTTGCAAATTGTTTCTGGGAATGTCAGCAACGTGATTGAATCAATAAAAGGGTGTGAATTATCCTGCAAGTGAGAATTCAGTTTTCAAATATCTCTTGAACTTTTGGAATTTGGTTATGCCGTTTCAGGGGTCTCTAGGTCGTGCTTAAGGTCTGCAAGGCTTGCATATATGTGTATGAATGAGAATCAAATGACATTAGGAGCCTTAAACCATTGCAATGATGTTTTGAGATTCTTCATAACCATCATTAAAGGAACTTGCCATGTTTGTTCAAATTTGAATTTTTCCTGCCTAAATGATCTTTACACGAATTTGGTAGGTGTATTATGATGCATCAAAGTCATTCAAACCACAAGATATCATTGAATTAATTTTTTTTGATTTTATTTGAATTTTATGGATTTAAAATGAATTAAATCAAATAAAATTAAATAAAAATAGAAAAATTAATGTTTAATCTTGAAATTGATCATGGGACACGTGGGTGGCATGACAAGGCTGAACCAAGTGGAAAAAAGTGGGCCCTTTTGTCAAAAATTGAAGTTTCAAGGATAGTTGACTTTTGCCATTTCACAAAAATTTCCCAACTTCTCCAATGCATATCTTTCTCAATTTTGATCATATGAACATGTTCTTGGACATTTTGGAAAGGCCTTGAAGTCCTCTAACCAATGCCTTTGGTCCCATGTCATTTGAATTTACCAATCTCAAGTTATGGTCTTTGACTTAAAGTGCCTTTTTGTTGACTTTTGAAAATGGCCTATAATGTTGAAATTGATAACTTTTTGTGAGAGTATTTCTTGGACTTGGAATGTGAAGATGAGTTGTAGGAAATGTTATCCCCTTCAAAATGAGCATTGGATGGGATTTTTCTGATGAACCATGAAAAAGTTATGTCTTGGTCAAGTTACAGTTGACTTTTCAGCTGTCCAAAAATAGAAACTTTTGACACCTTGATGATTTTTGAGCCATGCTTGTGGAATCATGATCAAGACTTGATAAAATGATGATTGTGGCTTAAAAATAAGATGTTGACCAAAAATTTTGACTTTTGACTGCCAAATGACCATTTTGCCCCTACAGTTGATTGTGAAGCAATTAGGGTTTTTGACTGTGCAACTTGACCTTGTGAGCCTTGAAACTTGACATGTGGGTGCTTGACAATGTATATGAGCATATGGGACTTGACTGAGCCCTTGAAAACCTCGACTTCCTTGCAAGAACCAAAACCCTAATTTGACTGGCTTAGGAGGGTGTTTGAACTGTGCAACCCTTGGGTAGACTTGAGCAAGTTGAGATGATGCTTGTCAAAACTTTGAAGAATATGGGAGGGAAAATTTTGGGGTACAACAGTTGCCCCTGTTCAATCTTCTTAGACCTGAGGATGTAGATTGGCTTGTGTGCCTTTCGTGATCCGAGGGTGGAAGATGATTGAACACTAGAGTGCCCAGAAATTTGCACTCACATATTAGAGTATCAGCAGTGTGGTGTCGGGAATGGGCTTACAGATGCCATTTGGAGAGATGGTGGATATGAGGATGGGCTTATAGATGCCATCTGGAGATGTGACAGAACCTTGTCGGGAATGGGCTTATAGATGCCATTTGGAAAGGTGATGGATAGTTGTGGAGATGGGCTTATAGATGCCATCGGGGTGTCGATCGTGTAAGAGATTCCTTAGCGAGAATTTGCGTTCTTGAGAAAGAAATATAATTACCTGGCCTGTTATAGGGGTTGATCTTCAAACTCTTCATGTAGGTATGCCCTGGCTAGATACAGGTATCGAATCTACAATTAATTGCTCACAAATATGCCCTGGCTAGTTACAGGAATCGAATCCAGAACTTTAAAAGGTTGCTTACAGACGTGCCCTGGCTGGATACAAGTATCGAATCTCTAAACTCCTCAGATATGCCCTGGCTAGATACAGGAATCGAATCTGGAATTAGTCGTCAACAGATATGCCCTGGCTGGATACAGGAATCGAATCTTCAAAATCTTCAGACATGCCCTGGCTAGATACAGGAATCGAATCTGGAATTAGTCGTCAACAGATATGCCCTGGTTGGATACAGGAATCGAATCTTCAAACTCTTCAGACGTGCCCTGGCTAGATACAGGAATCGAATCTGGAATTAGTCGTCAACAGATATGCCCTGGCTGGATACAGGAATCGAATCTTCAAACTCTTCAGACGTGCCCTGGCTAGATACAGGAATCGAATCTGGAATTAGTCGTCAACAGATATGCCCTGGCTGGATACAGGAATCGAATCTTCAAACTCTTCATACGTGCCCTGGCTAGATACAGGAATCGAATCTGGAATTAGTCATCAACAGATATGCCCTGGCTGGATACAGGAATCGAATCTTCAAACCCTTCAGACGTGCCCTGGCTAGATACAGGAATCGAATATGGAATTAGTCGTCAACAGATATGCCCTGGCTGGATACAGGAATCGAATCTTCAAACTCTTCAGACGTGCCCTGGCTAGATACAGGAATCGAATCTGGAATTAGTCGTCAACAGATATGCCCTAGCTGGATACAGGAATCGAATCTTCAAACTCTTCAGACGTGCCCTGGCTAGATACAGGAATCGAATCTGGAATTAGTCGTCAACAGATATGCCCTGGCTGGATACAGGTATCGAATCTGGAATTGCGACAGTTGATAGTAATCATCTTTGTATTGACCTTTTCCTGAAAAGGTAAAACATCAGTTGTATGCAATGTCATGATGTATGAAATGCATGATGTCATGATGTTCTTAAGAATAAATGAGATTGTGTGTTATGATGCGTATGCATGCTATAGTGTATGAAGATGTGATGTTCATGAATGTATTCTCGTCTAGGAAAATAAATCCTTGACGAATGCCGGGAAATTGAATCCCGGGCTGATGTTGAAGAGTAGAGTTCTTCGTTTCCGCTGGGGATGATGGTTGCAAGAACAAACCGGTAGGAGAAGATGACTCCGTTGGGGAATAAACTTGTTGTAGAGATTACTCTGCGGGGAATACTCTGTGGGAAGAGATACTTCACTGAGGATTTGATGATAACTCCGCTGGGGACTCCGTTGATATGTTATGGTGAGGATTTGATGAACTCTGCTGGGGGATAGGAAGAACTTCGCCGAGGACGATTATTCCGTGGTAATTAGCTGAGGATAACCCAGTTATAAACTCTGGTGGGGAATAACCTTTGAATAAAGTCGGGGAGAGATATGTACTCTGCAGGGGATAAGCTTCCAGAATCTACTGGGGATAAGCTTCCAGAATCTACTGGGGATAAGCTTCCAGAATCTACTGGGGGAGATGGTTCAACTCTCCTGGGGAGACTTTTTGAGACAGTACTAAGAAATGGCTCCACTGGGGTGTCTGGTATTCCGTCGGGGAACAATCTTAGATCAAGACTGTCGGGGATGCTTGCTTAGGAACATCTGTATACTCCGCTGGGGAATATTGAGATTTTCTGGGAATACCCATCTTCCTTAAGGCTGACAGTAGGCTAACTCTGCTTGGGGAGAGTGTTGCTGACTTGCTGGAGATATTGTGCCTTTTTAGGGCTGATTGGAGGCCAAATCTGTTTGAGGAGAGTATTGCTGAAATCTGGTCTTACTCTGCGTGGAGCGAAGGTATCCTGGTTACATTCTTCAGCCGAACCTACCTTGGTACCTTGGTGGACAAAGCAACTAGATCGCTTGGACAACTCATTATTTCCCCTGTTTCTGATGTCACTTGTAATTAGTCCTTTGTTTCGTATGCAAATATTTATGATTAGCAATTAGTGTCAAATGTATATATCAAAAATGAACATTGGACATTCTTCGCAAGACAAAACAGAAAAAGGAAAAACATTTGGCAATTTGTCTGGAAAGTGAATTTGTATTGATTTTGAATTTGCCTGTAAATAGGCGTTTATGTACAAGAGGCTGACGTCCTAGTAAGAGAACTCCGCCGAACAACATAGAGTTTATATAATTTGTGAAAAGGAAAACAAAACAGCTATGTGAAAAATCCACTGGGTTTCAACTCTGCTATCGCCTTTATGTCTTCAAGCGTCTCATCACTTTGCTGCTTAGTTGAAGATGAAGCTGATTGATTGATGCCGTCTGAACCTGATAGTTGATGCCGAATTCTGGATGCAAGGTGATCCAATGAGACATAGTATTACGCTTTAATCCCTAACTTTTTCCTGGACCGCCCTTTCGGGTTTTCAGTCCACCGGGATACCCATTTTTGCCCAAGCCGCCTTTTCAGGTTTTCGACTTGCCGGGTGTATAAATTTTTTTCATTTCATCCCTTATTTTTGCACGAACCCTTTTGGTTCGCCGGGAAGCCCTTATTTTTGCCTAGGTGTGTCAACCTAGCGGGTCTTTAATTCATGTGTAGTATCTTTTTACTATGTCTTCATTGGCGGGGTGAGGAAGGTCGTCACCATCCATGGTGGTTAGAATCATGGCTCCTCCTGAGAAGACATGTTTAACCATAAATGGCCCTTCGTACGTAGGGGTCCATTTGCCCCTGGGATCACTTTGAGGAAGAATGATGCGCTTGATTACCAGGTCTCCGACTTGATACTCTTGGCGTCTGACTTTCTTGTTAAATGCCCTGATCATTCGTTTTTGGTACGTCTGACCATGACAAATAATAGTGAGTCTCTTTTCGTCAATTAGGTTTAATTGATCAAGCCGAGTCTGGATCCAATCATCTTCGCTCAAACCTGCATCCTTCATTATCCGGAGAGAGGGTATCTGGACTTCAATAGGCAAGACCGCCTCCATGCCATAGACCAAGGAAAAGGGTGTTGCCCCTGTTGACGTCCGTGCTGAGGTACGGTACCCATGAAGAGCAAATGGTAACATCTCGTGCCAGTCTTTATAGGTCACTGTCATCTTCTGCACAATCTTCTTGATATTCTTATTTGCCGCTTCGACAGCCCCATTCATCTTCGGCCGGTAGGGAGAAGAGTTGTGGTGCTGTATCTTGAATTGCTCGCAGAGCTCAGTGATCATCTTGTTGTTAAGATTGGTACCATTGTCCGTAATGATCCTTTCTGGGACGCCGTATCGACAGATCAGGTTATGCCGAATGAACCGTGTCACGACATTCTTGGTTACGGTAGCATAGGAAGCTGCTTCAACCCACTTTGTGAAATAATTAATCGCTACCAGGATGAAGCGATGCCCGTTGGATGTCGTAGGTCTGATCTCGCCGATCATATCAATGCCCCACATTGCAAAAGGCCAAGGTGTTGTCAAGACATTCAGAGGAACTGGAGGAACATGCACCTTATCAGCATAGACCTGGCATTTATGACATGTCCGAGAATATTGGTAACAGTCGGCTTCCATTGTGGACCAGAAATATCCTGCCCGGAGGATTTTCTTTGCCATGGTGTGTCCACTGGAATGTGTTCCGAAGGTACCTTCATGTAACTCCGTCATGATCCTTTCTGCTTCAGTCTTATCTACACAACGCAGTAAGGTTGAATCATGGTTCCGCTTGTATAGAATGCCATTACTGAGGAAGAACTTTGCAGCGAATCTTCTCAGGAACTTCTTGTCGTTGACAGATGCACCTTCGGGGTATTCTTGAGCTTCCAAGTACCTCTTCACTTCATGATACCAGGGTTTTTCAGTTACCTCCTCAGCCTCAAGATCACAGTAATGTGCAGGTTCATCCAACTTCCAGATAATGATCCGGGGAGCCTCGTTGTCCCATTTGACTTTGAACATATAATACATCGTAGCTAGCGCGTCCGCCAACTGATTCTCCTCTCTTGGGAAGTGTTCAAAAGTTATCTCCGTGAAATGGGGGATCAACGTCAACACATACTCTTTGTAAGGAATAAGATTTGGGTGTTTCGTATCCCACTCGCCTTTGATCTGATTGATCACGAGAGCGGAATCTCCAAAGACACTCAGAAACTTGATCCTTAAGTCAATCGCAGCTTGAAGACCCATGATGCATGCTTCATACTCCGCCATGTTGTTGGTGCAGTTGAAACATAGCCGGGCAGTAAGTGGAGTATGAGTGCCTTTTGGGGAGATGATCACAGCGCCAATACCATTACCCAAAGCGTTTGAGGCTCCGTCAAAGTGCATAGACCATCGGGATCCTTCCTCAGGTCCTTCATCCGGTCCAGGTACTTTACAATCAGTCACTACCATGATATCCTCGTCTGGAAATTCAAAGTTCATAGATTGGTAGTCGTCCACTGCCTGGTGTGCCAAATGGTCTACCAATACACTTCCCTTGATGGCTTTCTGAGTCGTGTACTGGATGTCGTATTCTGTCAAGATCATCTGCCATCTTGCTATTCTTCCGGACAAGGCAGGCTTTTCGAATATGTACTTGATCGGATCCATTTTTGAAATCAACAGAGTAGCGTGAGTCAACATATACTGTCTTAGCCGGCGAGCAGCCCATACAAAAGCGCAACAAGTTTTCTCGAGCAGTGAGTATCGGGTCTCACGGTCGGTAAACTTTTTGCTAAGGTAATAAATGGCGTGCTCTTTTCGGCCAGACTCGTCATGCTGCCCCAGCACACACCCCATTGAGTTGTCAAGTACTGTTAAGTATAAGATTAGAGGTCTCCCTTCAAACGGTGGCATAAGAATGGGTGGCTCTTGGAGATACTCTTTGATTCTGTCGAAAGCGGCCTGACATTCATCGTTCCAACGTACCACTTGATCTTTCTTCAGCAGCTTGAAGATTGGTTCACAGGTGGCAGTTAGATGCGAGATGAATCAGGCAATATAGTTCAGCCGTCCTAGAAAGCCTCTGACTTCTTTCTCTGTCTTGGGAGCTGGCATCTCTTGTATGGCTTTCACCTTGGCAGGGTCCACTTGAATACCTTTGTCGCTCACGATGAAACCTAGTAGTTTTCCAGATCTCACCCCAAAGGTGCACTTGTTTGGGTTCAACCTCAGCTTGTACAAATTCAGACGGTCAAACAACTTCTGTAGATGGTCAAGGTGTTCCTCCTCAGTTTGGGACCTTGCAATCATATCGTCGACATATACTTCGATCTCATGGTGGATCATGTCATGAAACAAAGCAACCATGGCACGTTGGTAGGTTGCCCCAGCATTTTTCAACCCAAAAGGCATGACTTTGTAGCAGAAGGTGCCCCACTGAGTAACAAAAGTGGTCTTCTCCATGTCTTCAGGAGCCATTTTGATTTGATTATAACCGGAGAACCCATCCATGAAAGAGAATACCTTATGCTGAGCAGTATTGTCAACCAGAACGTCGATGTGAGGCAGAGGGAAATCATCCTTGGGGCTGGCCCTGTTTAAATCCCTGTAATCAAAACACATTCTTACCTTACCGTCCTTCTTTGGCACTGGAACCACGTTGGCAACCCACTGAGGGTAAGAAGTCACTGCTAGAAACCCGGCGTCAAATTGTTTCATAACCTCAGCCTTGATTTTCTCGGACATCTCTGGACGCATACGGCGGACCTTCTGCTTAACCGGAGGGCAGTCTTCCTTGGTAGGCAGGTGATGAACCACAATGTCGGTATCCAACCCAGGCATGTCTTCGTAGGACCAGGCAAAGATTTCCACATAGTCATGCAGCATCTGAATCAACCGTTGTTTCACACTGATCTCTAGATTGACACCAATCTTGACTTCCTTTCTGTCTGTCTCAGTACCCAGATTTACTGTTTCCTCTGGCTCTTCATGTGGCTGAATGGCCCTCTCTTCTTGGAGTAACAGTCTTGCAAGCACACCAGGCACTTCGCAATCATCTTCACCTTCGTCTTCGGCTAAATTGATCGGATTTTCGAAGTCATAACTGGCAGTAGCAGAGTCGTTACCAGTGAGATCTAGAGTGGATTGGAACCTGTATAAGTGAGTGTGTGTAAATATAGCTGTTTTGCAATATATATAACAGAGAAAGAAAAGGAGCGCAAAATTTGAAATGCAGAAAAACGTCCAATGCTTTTATTCATGATATATGAAAGTGACACACAAAAGCCCTCACAAATGAAACCACGGTGCCCCGGGTAAGACACCGGGCCATAAAGTTTAGTAATATTGTTTGTTACAACTTTAAAACAAAGGAATTCATTACTGAGTGACAACAGTAACAGGTATGGAGTCTTTGGCAGTCCAGTTGCTTGGTCCATCTTCAGTCGTTGTGTAGATCCAGCTGTCGAATTCGGATTCTTCCACATCGTCTTCATCCCCAATAGCATTTACTCCATGGTTAGGCATGGGAGCAGTCACCACATTAGGCTTCTCGGGCGCCTCGAACTGTACCTCTTTAGCATCAATAAGGTCTTGAACCTTATTCCTCAGAGCCCAACAATCATCAGTAGAATTCCCCGGGCTATCAGAGTGATAAGCGCAGCGGGCGTTGGGGTTGTACTTCGGAGATGTTGTGTTTACCACCTTTGGAGCTTCCTTGACAGTTACCAGGCTGGTTGACAGCAGTTGCGGTAATATCTGAGAGAGGGTCATGCTGAGCCGAGTATACTGTCTTTTGGGCCTCTCAACTCTTGGCTGGTTATATTGTTGAGGAGCAGCAGCAGGCTTAGAAATTACCACCGCGTTGACAGCTTGGCGGCGTTCTGGTTTGTTCTGTCTCCTGGGACCATAAACAGCACTAGCTTCCTTCTTGAAGGGCTTCTTTTCAGTACTCGAGGAGGCACCTTTCTGTATTTTCCCCGATTTGATACCAGCTTCGATCCTCTCACCAGTCAGGATCAGGTCTGTAAACCCAGCAGAGGAATTACCAATTAGGTGGTTGAAGAAAGGACCAGACAGGGTCCCCAAGAACATGTCCACGAGTTCACGATCAGTCAACGGTGGCTGCACCCTGCCAGCCAGGTCTCTCCATTTCTGTGCTTACTCCTTAAAACCTTCACTAGTTCCTAGTGACATACCCTGGAGTTGGGTACACGTAGGAGCGAGGTCGGAATTGTACTGATACTGCTTATAAAAAGCAATACCCAAGTCCTCCCAGTTACGAATGTTGGTTCCATCCAGCTGATAAAACCATTCGAGATGAGTCCCTGAAAGACTCTCCTGGAAGAAATGCATCCATAAGTTGTTGTTTGCAGTGTAAGGCTGGTTCTTCCTTACATAAGAGCGGAGGTGCAGTTTAGGACAGAAAGCCCCATCGTACTTCACAAAGGCAGGTGCCTTGAACTTGTGTGGGATCACCACCCCAGAAGATAAACCTAGGTCTCCAAAGTCCAACCCAGGCACACGTTGAATCTCCATAGCATTTAACCGGTCCTCCAGCTGTTTGTACCTGTCCTCAGCAGGAGGGTACTGTTCATCATTGAAATCTGTCTCTGTGTCAGAGACCACAGGACTAGGAACCTCTCTCCCTTGGTGATTGCCTTCCCCAACAGATGGAGTAGTCCTCTCAGCTTCATTCTGTAGTGTATTCCCGAGTCTGCGTCCAGTGTTGAACAGCACAGTCCTCTTCTTCTTCTTCTTCTTCTTCTTCAGGAGCAAATCCTTCAACTCCTGTTGTCCTTGGGCTAAGCTCATGACCATCTCTTGAAACTGGGCGTTCTGGGCCTGGAGGGCCTTGATAGCTTGCTCGGTAGTTGGTTCAGGATTCATGATGACTGAGTGCTGAAATAAACAGCGAAGAAGATTAAGCAACCTGTAGAAAAAGGGTACCTGTGATTCATATGATGAATGAAATGCGTATGAATTATGTTTTCAAAGACAATCGGGAATCAACTTTGTAGACAAAAGGAACACACTTTATTAGATTTAAACTTTGGAATTTAAATTGTTCAACAAATTGCCCTTAGGCGTTACAAGAATGAAAATACTTGAAAAGGAAATAAAAGCTGTAAAGGAAACATCCAAATCCCATCAGTGCTCATGGCCTCCTCTTCTCAGTACGGATATAGTCATTCAGAGTCCGCTCGTTCTCCAATTGCTTGGTCAGCTTCTGGATCTTCTGTTCCTGTTCGTTGAACTTTTCCCGATAATAATCCCGCTCTTCCTGTAGTTGCTCCCAAGACCTTTTTAGTGTATCAACATCAGTGGGTATCTGAGGAGGGACTATGGTTGGAGGAACCCCGTCTCTATCAGGAATTTCAAGAATGATAGGCCTGACAGCTTCATATGGCATACATATCTTCTGAGCACGGATGCGGACCCATCTGTAATAGGGTTCCATTGGTAGAGAAGTCTTCGGTCCCAACTCATGTGGGTCAGCTTTGTGAATTCTGTCCCAAGCTTTGATGAATCTACGGCGCAGTTCGTCACTATCTACCTGAAACTCAAAACTGATGTGAGGTACCAGCATCTCATGAGGCCCTGCTCTTCTGGCTCTTCCAAATTGACGGAGAGCTAAACATGGATTATAAGAGATTCCTCCCTGGGTACCGATCAATGGAACATTAGGATACTCTCCGCAACGATCAATAACAGCCACCTCATCTAAACCTCTGAGAGTCCAAATGATGTCATTATCAGTGAGAGACATTAACCTATGAGCCCAGCCTCTTCCTTCTTGGTTCTTCAGCACGAACTTGGGGAGGTGCGAAATAAACCACCTCACTAACAAAGGAGTAAAACACCACAGGGTTCCTCGTCTTCGGGCAGTACGAGCATAGATTTGTTGCAGGATATCACCCAAGAGAGTGGGTATAGGGTTCCGAGACATGAAGATCCTTATGGCATTGATATTGACAAAGTTATCAGGATCTAGAAACAATACCAGACCATAGATTAAGAGAGCCAGAATGTCCTCGTACGCCCTGAAGTCTAAGTCATTCCAGAAACTGTTAGCTTTACCAATCAGAAACTTAGCCAAGAAGCCCTTAACTCCGCTTCTAGTCACTCAGTTATCCATTACCTCCTTGTTGGTCAAGGGAAGGGCTGCAGCAATCTCCTCAAGCCTAAGAGTCTTTTCCCAACCAGTGAATGGGGTCTGATCAAAGATGGGGATACCGAGCAAATCAGAGAATTCTTCCAGGGTAGGGACCAGCTGGAAGTCTTGAAAGGTGAAGCAATTGTACAAGGGATCATAAAACTGGGTCAATATACTCATCAGTTGTTGGTCCCACTTTGAAGTGACTAAACCGAGAAGAGAACCATGCCTCTGGATGAAAGAAGCAGTGTTTGGAATTCTGTCAACCAACTCTTTAAGCAAATCAGGTGGGTGAACAAAGTTGAGCCGGATAGTGTTTCTTTGCACAGGCATCATGATGTCCTACAAAACAGAGCAAAGGTGAAACCCTCTTGTCTTTGAAATAGGTCAGTCCTTATGCAAGATGCATGCAATGGTATGATGGTATAATGTTATGGTAAAGCACACCACGAGTATTCACAAAGGCAAACATGATAAGGCACACAAGTCACACCAGACAACCCTTAGAGTTTAGGCCAGCATGAAGTTCAGGTACTACCCTCTTTCAGTTTCGTTGGTTAAGACCTGTCCTATCATAAGTAAACGGGTTCTAGAGGATCCCAATATCACTGACCACCCTCAATCGGTCATAACTCCAGCGTCACAATCTTTTCTTGCGGCCATAACCATCGCGAGAGTTTAGCCTCAATGGGTGTAGCATACTGCTACTGTTCTATAGCCAAGTTGGGTCACATTAGGGTTCTAAGGTCGGTTGGTGCTTAATGACTCCTCAGAAGACCCATATTCTCCTCGTTGCAACACAAGGGATATCGGTACATACCAAGGTGCCACACCAACGTAGCCACTGCTTCACCCGTGTCGGTCTACGCCGGACAGGTCCCTCACAGCTTATGCTACCTAAAAGGGTATCCCCATATCCAGGTTAGGATCTATGAAACTCCGATGCAAAGCCCATAAATATAAAGCAATCAAAGAAAAGCAATTGAAAACATAAGTATGATCTAATCCTAAGGTACACCTCACTTTTATACTCCCCAGCAGAGTCGCCAGTTCTGTCATCGGTGGAAATAGAACTGACTGTTTTTTAAGCTGGTTTCGCGAAATGTCGCGGTAAGCAAGAGTCGCCACCGTCTTTTATGTTCTCCAACATGGAAAGGACAAAAGCACAGCAAAATTCCTTATTCGAGAATGTTTCTCGGTTCGGGAGGTAGATTTATAGAAAGGGAAGGTATTAGCACCCTTTCTATCCGTGGTTATCCACGGGCTCTTAGGTACTTACTCTTATGTTTTCAAAAGATTTGTTTGCTTTTCAAGTGTGTGTGGGTTTTGAAAAAAAGTTCGTTTGAAAACTTCTAGGTAACTCTTGTATCAGTCCTCAAGAGTGTATGAAGTATTGTTTGAAAACTTTTGAAAGTGTAGGTGCGAAAAGTATTTTTGTTTGTTTTTGAAAAGAGCGAGTACCCAGGAGTCGTCTACCTACCCTAAGGAATTAGGCTGTGTAAGAGTCCTTTAGATAGTGTTATCCCACCATTGAGAGGTAGGTAGCACCATCGTTGGAGTTGTTCGAGTCAATTCGATTATCGGGACAGTGTGGTCACCGAAGCAATGGTAGGACACCTTAGAAGTAACCCTAATTGTCTTAGATCCTTTGTATCCGAGGCAACCATTTCGAGGCAACTGGATCTTTTAGACAGAAGGGTGACTTCTAAGACACCCTATACTTGATGACCACGTCGAGGCAACCAATGAGGCGTACCCTAGGAGTGGCATGTGCTTTGTGTGTTATTTTTCAGTTAATTGTCTTTGTACATTTCATTTGTGAGCTACGGATTAATTTTATTTACATACATTCTTGCAGGCATTCTTTAACAGTTAGGAGTGCGGAAAATAAATTGCGGAAAGATAAATCTAACTATTACAAGGCGCGGGTCTATACATCGCCAAAAACAAAAACCCGTTTTTGAAAAGTAAATGCAGAAAATTAAAGAAAGCAATAAAATCCTAATTACTATTACATCCTCTGTACAGATACATGAATATAACCAGAATAAATAAATACGCGCGAAAGAATTAAATCGGGAACGTCCTAAGGGTTTTGACCCTTTTAAGAAAAGAATTGAATTTTTTTTGTCCTTTTTGTAATTAATGAAATTAAAATGTATGACTAATTAATTAAGTATTTAATTAAAGAAAAAAAGATGTTTTTGTATTTTTTTATATTTTTAATGAAAATAAAATAAAAATAATTAAAATTAAAGGTTAACCTAATTCTAAATTGTTTTTAGTTATTATAAAGAAAAGAGATTAAAATTGACCTAATTAAACTATTTTTTGTTAGTATTTTATTTACAAAAATAACATGAAATTAATAATAATAATAATATTAGTTCTTTTTTTATTTTTTATGAAAAATATTAATTGGTTAATTTTGGTGATAATACTAATAATTAAAAAAAGTTAATAACTAAATTAGAAAATATAAAAAGGAAAAGAAAAAGAATAAACCAAGGGAGGGGGTCTGGGCCCAATATGGAGGTGGAAATTGGAATCTGAGGCCCATTTGCACAAAGCCATGTTTGACTTCCTGATCAGGTGTGCCAGCGTTGACTGGGGACTATTGTGGTCCTTCATCTTTTGTCATCAGATCTAGACTCAAGGACACATGGCAACTCAATGCTTGAAGGCATATGGTGGAACGCACTAGCAAGCCTGCACACAATTACATGAAGAAAAATATTATGGAAATTATGGGGGACCTGGGATTCGAACCCAGGCCCCAGTGATTCACAGCCAGCACCTGTACCACTAGACCACTCATGCGCGTTTGTAAGCATAATGAGAAATAAACATTATATAAAATAAACACGTTATATGCTGAAAAAAGAAAATTAGCGCGCCACTTTTTGAATGGTCCAGTCCCCTTCTTCCACGTACTCCATCTTCTACCTTTTCCTGCAAAATAAAGAACAAGATAGCGGGGGTTTTTAACCCCCACAAAGCAAAACTGCAGAAAATAGCGATTAGGCGCTCAGTGTATATAAAAAAGGCACGAGGTGTCCAATGTTTTCGTCTCACTCAGGCGGTTTCAACCATGTGCGTTTTGAGGTTTGATTTTATAGTATATGAAAAGCCCTAATTCAAAAGCTCTGAAAGCCTAAGATTCTTCAATGGTGGTTTTTGATTCAGAGCACCATAATCAAATTGAATTACACCAATAGCTTCAGGATGTTCCTATTAACACAAATCAACCCAAAAAATAGATTAAAAGTGCATATGTAATTATGGAAAAATATGCAAACCGTGGGACTTGTTGTGGATGATTCTTTGAGTGTTAGGACTCGTTCTTGGTTGCAAATTGTTTCTGGGAATGTCAGCAACGTGATTGAATCAATAAAAGGGTGTGAATTATCCTGCAAGTGAGAATTCAGTTTTCAAATATTTCTTGAACTTTTGGAATTTGGTTATGACGTTTCAGGGGTCTCTAGGTCGTGCTTAAGGTCTGCAAGGCTTGCATATATGTGTATGAATGAGAATCAAATGACATTAGGAGCCTTAAACGATTGCAATGATGTTTTGAGATTCTTCATAACCACCATTACAGGAACTTGCCATGTTTGTTCAAATTTGAATTTTCCTGCCTAAATGATCTTTACACGAATTTGGTAGGTGTATTATGATGCATCAAAGTCATTCAAACCACAAGATATCATTGAATTAATTTTTTTTGATTTTATTTGAATTTTATGGATTTAAAATGAATTAAATCAAATAAAATTAAATAAAAATAGAAAAATTAATGTTTAATCTTGAAATTGATCATGGGACACGTGGGTGGCATGACAAGGCTGAACCAAGTGGAAAAAAGTGGGCCCTTTTGTCAAAAATTGAAGTTTCAAGGATAGTTGACTTTTGCCATTTCACAAAAATTTCCCAACTTCTCCAATGCATATCCTGCTCAATTTTGATCATATGAACATGTTCTTGGACATTTTGGAAAGGTATTGAAGTCCTCTAACCAATGCCTTTGATCCCATGTCATTTGAATTTACCAATATCAAGTTATGGTCTTTGACTTAAAGTGCCTTTTTGTTGACTTTTGAAAATGACCTATAATGTTGAAATTGCTAACTTTTTGTGAAAGCATTTCTTGGACTTGGAATGTGAAGATGAGTTGTAGTAAATGTTATCCCCTTCAAAATGATCATTGGATGGGATTTTTCTGATGAACCATGAAAAAGTTATGCATTGGTCAAGTTACAGTTGACTTTTCAGTTGTCCAAAAATAGAAACTTTTGACACCTTGATGATTTTTGAGCCATGATTGTGGAATCATGATCAAGACTTGATCAAATGATGATTGTGGCTTCAAAATAAGATGTTGACAAAAAATTTTGACTTTTGACTGCCAAATGACTATTTTGCCCCTACAGTTGATTGTGAAGCAATTAGGGTTTTTGACTGTGCAACTTGACCTTGTGAGCCTTGAAACTTGACATGTGGGTGCTTGACAATGTATATGAGCATATGGGACTTGACTGAGCCCTTGAAAACCTCGACTTCCTTACAAGAACCAAAACCCTAATTTGACTGGCTTAGGAGGGTGTTTGAACTGTGCAACCCTTGAGTAGACTTGAGCAAGTTGAGATGATGCTTGTCAAAACTTTGAAGAATATGGGAGGGAAAATTTTGGGGTACAACAGTAACTGTTAATCTTATCCTGAAAAGGGTAAAATGTTAGCTAAAATGCAAAGTCATGTTGCATGCAATGTATGATGTAATGTATTTACATTATCAATGTTTATGATTCATGGGTGCAATGTATGCGTATGTGAGGTTATCTGCTGCATTGCTGTTGGATTGAGGAAAATAAATCCGTGAATGCTGCTGAGGATATGTGAGTCTTAATGTCTTGAAGTCGAAGTATTGATGGATTTCTGCCGAGAAATAAACTCCGTTGTAAGGGAAATACCATGTGCTGCTTGTAAAATTCTATTGGGGAATCCTGAGAAATTTGACGACTTCTACTAGGGATCAACAATTTGAAATTGTGTTTCGCTGGGGATTTAAATGATGTACTGCAGGGAATTACTTATGGAATAGCCTAGAGATATTTTCCTATCCTTTCAACCTATCAGTAATTGTCCTTCTCATTTTGTTTATTTGTAAACAATAATTATGTTCAGATGCATATGTTCAACAAGGAATCATTGGACGTTTTTGTAAACAAAACACAAGCGTAAAGAAAAAGACAAATAGTTTTTGGACTTTCAAAGGGATATCTTCGTATTGATTTTGAGTAAATATTTTTGTACAATAGGGAAAAAACATTCTAGTAAGAGAATACTGTCGTAAAACAAGAAAAATTTGATACAAAGAAAGATAACTATGTGTAATAATCCCATGGGGTTTCCATCCTGCTATAGCCTTCGTATCTCTGAGCATTTTGTCTATTTGTTGCCTTGTCCGAAGATGACTGAATTGATCAGAACCTCTAAGTTTGTCAGTGGAAGTTAAAGGTTGTTTGTAAAGTGATCCGACGGGACATAGTCGTACGCCTTAATTCCCTAACTTTTTCCTGGACCGCCCTTTTGGGTTTTCAGTCCACCGGGAAACCCTTTTTTGCCCAAGTCTCCCTTTCGGGTTTTCAACTTGCCGGGTGTACATCTTTTTTTTTATCCCTAACTTTTTCCCGAACCTTTTGGTTCATCGGGATGCCCTTATTTTTCCTAGGTGTGTCAACCTAGCGGGTCTCTTATGCGTAGTATCTTTTGACTATGTCTGTGTTTGCAGGGTGTGGCAGGCCGTCACCATCCATGGTGCTCAAGATCATTGCCCTACCAGAGAATATGTTTTTGATTACAAATGGTCTTTCATATGTAGGAGTCCATTTTCCCCTGGGATCACCTTGCGGAAATATGATACGTTTGATCACCAGATCCCCAACTTGATACACTTTTCGTCTGACCTTTTTGTTAAAAGCCTTGATCATTCGTTTTTGATACATTTGACCATGACAGGAAGCAGTAAGCCTTTTCTCATCAATCAAGTTTAGTTGATCAAGTCGAGTATGGATCCAATCGTCTTCGTTCAAACCTGTATCCTTCATAATCCTCAGAGAGGGGGTCTGAACCTCGATAGGCAAGACAACTTCCATGCCGTATACCAAAGAATAGGATGTTTCCCCGGTTGATGTGCGAGCCGTGGTACGATATCCGTGGAGAGAGAATGGTAACATCTCATGCCAGTCTTTGTATGTGACTGTCATTTTCTGTATGATCTTTTTAATGTTCTTATTTGCAGCTTCGACGGCACCATTCATCTTTGGCCGATAGGGAGAAGAATTGTGATGATGAATCTTGAATTGCTCGCACAATGAGGTGATCATAGTGTTGTTGAGATTTGTACCATTTTCATTGATGATCCTTTCAGGGATACCGTACCGGAAAATGAGATTCTTCTTGATGAAACGGGCAACAATGTTATTGGTGACGGAAGCGAAGGAAGTTGCCTCCACCCACTTTGTAAAATAGTCAATGGCCACTAGGATGAAGCGGTGTTCATTAGATGTTGTCGGCTTGATTTCCCCAATCATATCTATTCCCCATATAGAAAAGGGACAAGGAGCTGTCAAGATATTCAGAGGAACCGGAGGTAGGTGCACCTTATCTGCATAAATCTGGCATTTATGGCAGGTTCGAGAGTGTTGATAGCAATCTACTTCCATGGTAGACCAATAATAGCATGCCCGTAGGATTTTCTTCGCCATCGTATGCCCACAGGGATGGGTGCCAAAGTGCCTTCGTGCAATTCAGCCATGATCCTTTCAGCTTCAACCTTATCCACACACGAAGTAACCCAGAGTCATGATTGCGTTTGTATAGGATGCTGTTGTACCCCAAAATTTGCCCTCCCATATTCTCCAAGAAATTGCCAAGCCAAGTCACAAAATTCCCCAAGGGTTGTGCAGTGCAACTGTCTCCTATACAGTCAAAACTAGGGTTTGTGTTCTGATCAAGAAATTGAAGTTTTCAAAGGCCCAATCAAGTCTCATATGCTTACAAATATGGTCAAGCATCCTCACATCAAGTTTCAAGGCATTCAGCTCAAGATTGCACAGTCAAAACCCTAAATTGCACTACAGTCAACTGTAGGGGCAAAATGGTCATTTGGCAGTCAAAAGTTCAAATTTTTGGTCAACATATCATTTTGAAGCCACAAACATCATTTGATCAATGCTTGATCATGATTCTCAAAATTTGGCTCAGAAATCATCAAGATGCAAAAAGTTTCCTTATTTGGACAGCTGAAAAAGTCAACTGAAATTGACCAGGGCATAACTTTCACATGGATTATCAGAAAAATTCCATCCAAAGCTCATTTTGAAGAGAAAGACATTTCCTACAACTCATCTTCATATTCCAAGTCCAAGAAATGCTCTCACAAAAAGTTATCAATTTCAACATTATAGGTCATTTTCAAAAGTCAACAAAAAGGGACTTTAAGTCAAAGGCCATAACTTGAGATTGGTAAATCAAAATGACATGAGACCAAAGGCATTGGTTAGAGGACTCAAAGACCTTTCTAAAATGTCCAAGAACATGAGAAAAGCTTAAAAATTGAGCAAGTTATGCCTTGTGGAAGTTGGGAAATTTTTGGATATTTTGAAAAGTCAACTTTGATCCAAATGACCTAAAAATGCTAATGGGCCCATTTTTCTTCCATGATTCATCATTACAAGCCTATGCACGACCACTTGGCCCAAAGGGAAGTATTTTCTCATTTTTTATTTATTTATTTGAATTATTATTTATATCAATTCATTTAAATTACTTAAATACATGGAAAATATCAAACTTGACCTAAAAAATCTTTTTGTACACATTCTAGACTCAATATTTCGTGCACATCCCAATATGGCAAGATTTGGAGCTGATTGGCATGATTGAGAGCAAAATACACATGAAAAGATATGGAAAAGATCCTTAAGAAATCAAATATTGAAAACAATAAAAGCAATGGATTTTGATCAATCTTTTTAACCTAATAGCTTCCATACATAATCAGAATCACAACCCTAATGCTAAGACACTCTAAGCTGCGCAGAAAGAGACATATCAAACTTGGAATTTTCATCAAAAAGTTCAAAACTGAAAACCACTCTAAAGGTGGATTCAAGGCACGAAATCCATTCCAAAAGCTTCCTTGTGGTTCACTGATCATATTCCAATTCATAACACTCATCAAAAGGCAAAGAATCGCTGTACAGAACTCAAAATTTTCTCACAAAATTGCATACACGCATCTTGATTTTAAGGCATTTCCATGACATTTGGTTTACATATTCTTATTCAATGATGCTTTCTGATGCTTACCATGTGATTTAATTACGTTTTTACGCACTATATACAAATATGCCATAACTGGCTTTTAGGGTTTTCAGAGTTCTTGAATTGGGGTTTTTCACCCAAGGAAAAATTAGGACTCAAAGTCACCACCATTGCAATCAGCATGCTCCAACGAACAAGAAGCACTAGTCGCGATTAATTTATGAGCTACATAGGCCTATTCGCTATTTTCTGGTAGCTGGCTTAAGGCAACGCGTCTAAAACCGTTGCTCAATGTTTTATCTTTCAGGCACGCGAGGAAGACGATACCGTGTCAGGGAGTGATTGGTTCTTTTTGAATTTCGCGCTAAAATCTTATCTATATGCGTTACTTATCTTATATTATTTGTTTAATGCTTAATGTTAATGCGCGTTAATTGGCACAACTGGTCAGGGAAGGCATTGGCAAGGCATATGACCTGGGTTCGAGTCCCAGGTCTGTACAATATTTCATGTTATTTTTCAATTCCAACTCCTATGCAGCGCCAGTGATAATACACACCATACATCCTCAAAGATCAACCAGCCACGCGTCCTGGAGATCAAATCAACGGCATAAATCAGAGGTGTACCATAAGCCTTAGTCCAAAGCGCATACGTGGCCTGGAAAAGTCAGCGCATCTCATGCTTAATTGGGCCAGACTATTCCAAGTTACACCTCACAATTGGGACTGAAACCCCCCTGGTTTGCCATTTCATTATATTTTGTTTTATTTTCTTTTTTTCAATTTATTGTTTTATTTTTGCTTTATTGTTTTAATCAAATTAATTAATTTTCTTTTTTACAAAAATATAAAAACATCACAAAAAATCAGAAAAAGATGAAAAATATAATAAATATTTAATTTAATTATTTTCATAAATAAATTAACATGTAAATTAATTTAGTATTAATTTAGGTTGCAACTTTAATTCTTTTCATAATAAAATAATAAAAATATAGAATTTAGGTTTAATTAAGATTTTCATTCCTTTTAATTTTTCTTTTTTATCATGATACTTATTTATTTATTATTTTCATAATTGATTGTACATAAATAACTTAGGTTAAATTAGGTTAAAAACTTCGAACATTTTTAATAAGTTTAAAAAACAATTAGAATTAGGGTTTACATCCAATTTTTAGTTTTAATTAATTCTTTTCTCTCTTAAATCATAAAAAACATAAAATACCAAAAACATTCCTTTTTTTCTTTAATTTTAATTCCTCATTAATTCTAATTAATTAATTCATTAACTTTAAATATTTTTGCAAAAGGGTCCAACGCCCTAGTTTTGTTTTTAATTCCTTTATTTCGCGTATTTATTTATTTCGCTTAATTAATTGTGTATCTCTCCCAAAGCCATGTAACCTTTACTTTTCGCACTTTTCGATTTCTTTACTTTATTTGCTTTATTTTCTTTCCGTCAAATCGGGTCCGGTTTAATTTTGGCGATGTGGACCCGCGTCATTTGTAATAGCCTTAGAATTTATTTTCCCGCAAATATTTTAACTGTTAATTAAATCGCATGCAAGAATGAATGCCTAAAATAAAATCAAGCGTAGATCACAATGAACTTGACAAAAGACAAATGCAAATGAAAACGACACACGAATCGCACACACCACCCCTAGGGTACGCCTCATTGTTGCCTTTCGAAAGGTGATCGTCGAGTAGAGGACGTCTTAGTAAGTCCTCATGATCCGGGAACCTGGCATGAGGGTAGCTTCTAAGGTGTCTTCCCATTGCTCCGGTGATCACCATGTCCCTAAACTCGAATTGACCCGAACACCTCCAACGGTGGTGCTACCTACCTCTCAATGGTGGGATGGCACTACTTTAAAGGACATTTACACAGACGAATTCCTTAGGGTAGGTAGGTTCTCATGGATACTTGCTCTCTTCAAAAACAAACAAAAATCTTTTCACACCGACACTTTTCAAGAGCTTTCAAAGCAAATTTTTCAAACACTCTGACGTACGAGTCGAACTGAAATTTTTCAAAGAAACTTTTTCAAACCCACTCACATTGAAAAGCAAACAAACCATTTTTTGAAAACACATTGAGCAAGTATCTAAGAGCCCATGGATAACCATGGATAGAAAGGGTGCTAGCACCTTCCCTTTCTATAACCTACCTCCCGAACCGAGAGCAATCTCTTTAAGGAATTTTTCTGTGCTTTTGTCCTTTCCAATTGGAGAAAATAAAAGACGGTGGCGACTCTTGCTTCCGCGACATTTCGCGAACCAGCGTTAAACAGTCAGTTCCGGATCCACCGATCACCAGAACTGGCGACTCTGCTGGGGAAATCTTTATAAAGTGAGGTGTACCTTAGGGCTAGGTCATAACTATGTTTTCAATTGTATTGCTTTGTGTGCTTTAAATTGTGGGTTGCTTGGGAGTTCTATAGATCCTAACCCGGATCTGGGGATACCTTTCTTAGAAAGTAGCAACAAGGCTGTGAGGGAACTGTGCGGGGTATACCGACATGGTTGAAACAGTCTGCTACGTTGATGTGGCACTTTGGTGTGTACCGGTAACCCTTGAGTTCAGTCAAGGAGAGTACGGGGCCTCCGCGTGGTGTCATGAAGCATCAACAGACCTTAGGAACCTTAATTGAACTATCTTGGCCTCTTTAGGGTAGTGAGATAACTGACTTTGGTGCAGTCCGAGGTTGGTTGATACTCGATACTACACCCAATTGAGGGTTGCTTTCCTGGAATATTTCGGTCGCCAGTTCAGTGGCTAAATCGAAACGATGAACAATGAAAGCAATCCCGTGATATTGGGAACCTTAGAACCCGGTTACTTTGATTAGGACAGGTTGAACCCACCAACTTCAAAAGGGTACTACCCAGACCCCATGCTGGCCTAAACTCTAAGGGTTTCTCTTGTGTGACTTGCGTGCCTTCGTACTTGACTACTTGCATGCTTGTTATCTGACACATGAACTACTTGCAGGTCTTGTTTATAGTCCTTAATTGGGACTCATAACAGGGTACTAAATTTCTTGCAGGTCTTGTTTATAGTCCTTAATTGGGACTCATAACAGGGTACTAAGTTTCTTGCAGGTCTTGTTTATAGTCCTTAATTGGGACTCATAACAGGGTACTAAATTTCTTGCAGGGTTGTTTATAGTCCTTAATTGGGACTCATAACATGGTTTACCTACATCACCCCATGCATAGCATGACATCATACCATTGCATACATCCTAACCCATTTCAAGGATCTCAAGGGCTTGTGATGCAGGTCATGATGAACAATTATCCCAGCAAGGGGCAAAGAGGATTTATTTTCCTCTAGCCAAGGTTGTCAGGGGCTATGACCCACTGGATATGGTGAGCCTTTGACCCTTGAAGAAGGACTCTCAACGACATGAAGTTCTTTCAATCAAGTTACCAGTTTCCAACTCTAACAAGTTTCTCTGTTTACCCCGCGGGATCCTTGAAATCATTGCATGCATGTCATACATATCATCGCATTACAGGTACCCTTTTCTCTACAGGTTGCTTACCTTCTTCGCTGTTTATTTCAGCCGATCATCATGAATCCTGAATCATCAGCCGAGCAGACTATCAAAGACCTCCAGGCTCAGAACGCCCAGTTCCAAGAGCTGATCATGAATTTGACTCAGGGGCAACAAGATCTGAAGGCTCTGCTCTTGAAGAAGGACAAGAAGAAGAAGAGGATTGTTTTGTTCAGCCCTAGACGCAGATCAGGGAATACACCGCAAATTGAAACTGAGAGGACAACCCCATCTGTGGGAAAAAGCAGTCATCAAGAGGAAAGGGTGCCCAGTCCAGAGGTCTCTGACAATGAAACAGATTTCGACGACGAACAGTACCCTCTGGCTGAGGACAAGTACAAACAGTTGGAGGATAGGCTGAATGCTATGGAGATCCAACAGGTACCTGGGCTGGATCTTGGAGATTTGGGTTTGTCAACTGGTGTGGTTATTCCTCGGAAGTTCAAAGCACCATCCTTTACTAAGTATGACGGGGCGTCTTGCCCCAAGCTGCATCTAAGGTCCTATGTTCGGAAAATTCAACCATATACGGTGGACAAGAATTTGTGGATCCACTTCTTCCAGGAGAGTCTTTCAGGGACTCATCTCGAATGGTTCTATCAACTAGATGGGACCAAAGTTCGTAACTGGGAGGAGTTGGCAACTGCTTTCTATAAGCAGTACCAGTACAATGCCGACCTTGCCCCCACACGTACCCAACTCCAGGGTATGTCGTTAGGTGCAAGCGAAGGTTTTAAGGAGTACGCTCAGAAGTGGAGAGACCTGGCTGGCAGGGTGCAGCCACCATTGACTGATCGAGAGTTGGTAGACATGTTCTTGGGGACCCTATCTGGGCCATTTTTCAACCATCTCATCGGGAATTCTTCTGCTGGGTTCACAGATCTTATCTTGACTGGGGAGAGAATTGAAGCCGGCATCCGGTCTGGGAAAATTCAAGAGGCTGCACCTTCGGATAAAAAGCCTCATCATGGAAAGAAAGAATCCAATGTTGTGCACGGTAAAAAGAGCCGTCATGAGGTAGGGGCAATCCAGATCTCCAATCCTGGACCTGCTCAACAAGGACAGGGGCAGCAGCGCAAGGAGAAACGACAGTATACCAAACTCAACATGTCGCTGGATCAAGCACTGCAACAAATGTTGAAGGCAGGGCTGATCACCTTAAGGGCTCCTCTCCAGAATCCGAACACTTCTGCTCCCAACTATCACCCCAATGATAGGTGCGCATATCATTCTGATAGCCCGGGGCATACTACGGACAACTGCTGGCCTCTCAAGAACAAAATTCAAGACATGATCGACGCCGGGGAGATTCAGTTTGAAGTGCCCGAGACTCCGAACATAATCACTGCTCCGTTACCCAATCGTTGAAGACCTTGTGTTTATTTGAATTTTTGAGCTGTATTTTTCTTTGCTTATACAAACAATTACTGTCATAGCAAACTCTTTTATTCTATTAATGCATCGCATACGTCTGTTTTAGGAATTAATACAATTGTTTTCATTATATTCAAAATTCTTTTCATATTTTTTCTAATGATCAACTCTTGGTTAATAATTCTGAGCCTCTTGAGGGAAGATGACGAAAACGATACCACGATCTTTACAGTATGCTTTTGAACAGACCCCGCTGATGAGGTACAGGCATTGTTTCAATTCCTAAACACTGGAGTAATAAGGAAGATAATCCCTCGTCAACCCCTCTGAGCCAAAGAAGTGGGAGTTTTTCTTTTCGAAAATTAAAACCCTTTATCATAACCTGGGGCAGGGTAGTTTCTCAGTTGATCCAAGTGCATGACGAATGGCACCGAAGAGATCTTTACAAAACGAACAAAGACAGTGATGGTTCAGAACAATCAAAAGGACAGACAGTCATCATCAAAATTCATAAATGAAAAGCCCAAAAAAGTCTAAACCCACAAAGGGGACTTATGAAACTGGGGCATCCCGCTGACTGTGATTCCAAAAAAGGAAACAGTTCAGGCAAAAAAAGAAAGGGATAACAAAATCAAGAAAGAGGTCTCACAAACCCTCAACCAAAGAAAAAATGACTGCCTATTCAGAATAAATCATCAACATCTGAACCATTATTGGAACATCAAAGCAAAGACTCAAGCAAGGTCTAACGCACGATCAACTGAGTTTAGGTTTGGAGAACATCACGAAGAGCGGGTGGGTACAAATAATTTGAGCCTTTATCCTTTGTTTCTTAAACCGTGAACCAGGCCACGTTATAACCCTTAAAAGTCCTAGCTGAAGCATGGGTTAGTTCGAAAGCATACTATTACGAAAGGTATCCTGACTCCTTAAGGCCTACGGTAAATACGGAGTTGACATCACGTTTTACAAACATTCACTTGTTTTATGAAAAAAGAATGCATTTTCAAAATCTTTGAGACAGACATAAGCTTTGCATTTTTAACATAACTTTGTTTGCATATGACTTTTTGTTTGAACAGCATAGAAATTCGCATGACGAAAGTCTAATGAACAAGAGTATCTCCAATCAAGGGGCACGGCATGATCATGTTCTACCATCTGGGGCAGTTAAGTCAAGATCCAGAGAATCTCTCAAAAGGCCAAAAAGCCTGGGGCGAATCTCTGCCTGAGTCACTTGGGGCACTCCAGCAACGAATCTTGCACGATCAGACACCTTCTGGTAATATGGCAACACAAGCAGCCAGGGGCACCTACCTGCATTCTAAGAGCGTGGACATAGTCGAAAAAATACTACGCATAATCAAAGACCCGCTAGGTTGACACACCTAGGCAAAAATAAGGGCTTCCCGGCGAACCAAAAGGGTTCGGGCAAAATGAAGGGATGACATGAAAAATCTGTACACCCGGCAAGTCGAAAACCTGAAAAGGCGGCTTGGGCAAAAATGGGTATCCCGGTGGACTGAAAACCCGAAAGGGCGGTCCAGGCAAAAGTTAGGGATTAAAAGCGTACGACTATGTCCCGCCATCTGTCTACCAGAAGAAGGTTTGTCCGCCAACAACTATCAGCACCCCACAAGAAACAGGGGCAATAAAGGTTGGTCTGAGCAGTCTGATTGTTCTATCCTCCAAGGTATCAGGGTAGGTTCCGTTGAAGAACATAACCAATACAGTTCAATACTTCCCCAGAAGAGTCCAATCAAACTCCCCCAGGAAGGTTGGAACTCATACCCCCAAGCAGCAAGCTTATCCCCAGTAGATTCTGGAAGCTTATCCCCTCGCAAAACACGAACGCGTCGTCCGGCTTGGTTTAAAGAGTTATTTCCTCAACAGGATATAACTGGGTTATCCTCAGCCAAAAGCCAAGGAAAGGTCGTCGTCAACGTAGTTCTTTCCTATCCCCAGCGAAGTCTATCAATACTTCCAACATAACAACGGTATCCCCAACAAGTTATCAACTTCAGCAAGGCATCCCTATCCCCACAGAGTATTGCTTCTCAGCATGGTCGCTAGAGTATCTTTTCTCCCCGCAGAATCTTCCATTCGCCAAGGTTATTCCCCAACGGAGTTATCTTCTCCTACCGGTATACTTGCAGTTATCATCCCCAGTGGAAGCAAAATCTATTCCTCAACATCAGCCCAGGATACGACTTCCCGGCACCCGTCAAGGATTTATTTTCTTAGACAAATATACATCACATCTTCATACATTATAGCATGCATAAGCATCATGCTACACGAATCTCATTAATTTTGAAGACATACAGTTCATGCATCATGATTTTGCATGCAATTATGTTTTGCCTTTTCAGGAAAAAGATCAATACAAAAATGATTACTATCAACTAACGCAATTCTTTCTAGATATAGTTTCAGATATGATCCAGAGATGGTGACGTTCTGATACTGCTTCCAGATTTCCTTCTAGATATAGTTTCAGATATGACCCAGATAGGGTGACGTTCTGATGCTGCTTCCAGATTTCTTTCTCGATATAGTCTCAGATATGATCCAGATATGGTGACGTTCTGATGCTGCTTCCAGAATTCCTTCTCGATATAGTCTCAGATATGATCCAGATATGGTGACGTTCTGATGCTGCTTCCAGAATTCCTTCTCGATATAGTTTCGGATATGATCCAGATATGGTGACGTTCTGATGCTGCTTCCAGAATTCCTTCTCGATATAGTTTCGGATATGATCCAGATATGGTGACGTTCTGAGGCTGCTTCCAGATTTCCTTCTAGATATAGTTTCGGATATGATCCAGATATGGTGACGTTCTGATGCTGCTTCCAGAATTCCTTCTCGATATAGTTTCGGATATGATCCAGATATGGTGACGTTCTGATGCTGCTTCCAGAATTCCTTCTCGATATAGTTTCGGATATGATCTAGATATGGTGACGTTCTGAGGCTGCTTCCAGATTTCCTTCTAGATATAGTTTCGGATATGATCCAGATATGGTGACGTTCTGATGCTGCTTCCAGATTTCCTCTTCAGATGTTTCCCTCTCCGACGATGAGTGTGAGGTGATAGTCTCTTATGGTCCCCTCTCCGACGGTGTGTGAGGTGGTAATTCCTTTTTTAGATGTTTCCCTCTCTGACGATGAGTGTGAGGTGATAGTCTCCTATGGTTCCCTCTCCGACGGTGTGTGAGGTGACAATTCCTTTTCCTATGATTCCCTCTCCGACGGCGAGTGAGGTGATTCCCTTTCAGATTATAGTTGCCTATGGTTCTCTTCCGATACTGCAAAGATGGTATTTCCCACCAAGATTTTCTCAACGAGCGTTGTTGAAGTTAAAATCACCCAAGATTCTCTTACCATTCATGCTAAGGCAGTAACCATCCCTGGTTCATTCATCAGTGTTTGAAGCTCCAGACTCAGCTCCTGTAACCAGTCAGGGCATATCTATACCAAGCATCTGAAAACCAACTCCTGCAACGTGTCAGGTACTCATTTTCTGTTTTGCAGGTATGCAGGTTCTCGCTAAGGAATCTCCTACGCGATCAACATCCAGATGGCATCTATAAGCCCATCATCCCATCCAGCAATCTCAAAATGGCATCTATAAGCCCATTCCCATCACACTGCTACTATGTGAGCGCAAATTTCTGGGCACTCTAGTGTCCAATCATCTTCTACCCACGGATTACGAAAGGCACGCCAGCCAATCTGCATCCTCAGGTCTAAGAAGATTGAACAGGGGCAACTGTTGTACCCCAAAATTTTCCCTCCCATATTCTCCAAGAAATTGCCAAGCCAAGTCACAAAATTCCCCAAGGGTTGTGCAGTGCAACTGTCTCCTATACAGTCAAAACTAGGGTTTGTGTTCTGATCAAGAAATTGAAGTTTTCAAAGGCCCAATCAAGTCTCATATGCTTACAAATATGGTCAAGCATCCTCACATCAAGTTTCAAGGCATTCAGCTCAAGATTGCACAGTCAAAACCCTAAATTGCACTACAGTCAACTGTAGGGGCAAAATGGTCATTTGGCAGTCAAAAGTTCAAATTTTTTGTCAACATATCATTTTGAAGCCACAAACATCATTTGATCAATGCTTGATCATGATTCTCAAAATTTGGCTCAGAAATCATCAAGATGCAAAAAGTTTCCTTATTTGGACAGCTGAAAAAGTCAACTGAAATTGACCAGGGCATAACTTTCACATGGATTATCAGAAAAATTCCATCCAAAGCTCATTTTGAAGAGAAAGACATTTCCTACAACTCATCTTCATATTCCAAGTCCAAGAAATGCTCTCACAAAAAGTTATCAATTTCAACATTATAGGTCATTTTCAAAAGTCAACAAAAAGGGACTTTAAGTCAAAGGCCATAACTTGAGATTGGTAAATCAAAATGACATGAGACCAAAGGCATTGGTTAGAGGACTCAAAGACCTTTCTAAAATGTCCAAGAACATGAGAAAAGCTTAAAAATTGAGCAAGTTATGCCTTGTGGAAGTTGGGAAATTTTTGGATATTTTGAAAAGTCAACTTTGATCCAAATGACCTAAAAATGCTAATGGGCCCATTTTTCTTCCATGATTCATCATTCCAAGCCTATGCACGACCACTTGGCCCAAAGGGAAGTATTTTCTCATTTTTTATTTATTTATTTGAATTATTATTTATATCAATTCATTTAAATTACTTAAATACATGGAAAATATCAAACTTGACCTAAAAAATCTTTTTGTACACATTCTAGACTCAATATTTCGTGCACATCCCAATATGGCAAGATTTGGAGCTAATTGGCATGATTGAGAGCAAAATACACATGAAAAGATATGGAAAAGATCCTTAAGAAATCAAATATTGAAAACAATAAAAGCAATGGATTTTGATCAATCTTTTTAACCTAATAGCTTCCATACATAATCAGAATCACAACCCTAATGCTAAGACACTCTAAGCTGCGCAGAAAGAGACATATCAAACTTGGAATTTTCATCAAAAAGTTCAAAACTGAAAACCACTCTAAAGGTGGATTCAAGGCACGAAATCCATTCCAAAAGCTTCCTTGTGGTTCACTGATCATATTCCAATTCATAACACTCATCAAAAGGCAAAGAATCGCTGTACAGAACTCAAAATTTTCTCACAAAATTGCATACACGCATCTTGATTTTAAGGCATTTCCATGACATTTGGTTTACATATTCTTATTCAATGATGCTTTCTGATGCTTACCATGTGATTTAATTACGTTTTTACGCACTATATACAAATATGCCATAACTGACTTTTAGGGTTTTCAGAGTTCTTGAATTGGGGTTTTTCACCCAAGGAAAAATTAGGACTCAAAGTCACCACCATTGCAATCAGCATGCTCCAACGAACAAGAAGCACTAGTCGCGATTAATTTATGAGCTACATAGGCCTATTCGCTATTTTCTGGTAGCTGGCTTAAGGCAACGCGTCTAAAACCGTTGCTCAATGTTTTATCTTTCAGGCACGCGAGGAAGACGATACCGTGTCAGGGAGTGATTGGTTCTTTTTGAATTTCGCGCTAAAATCTTATCTATATGCGTTACTTATCTTATATTATTTGTTTAATGCTTAATGTTAATGCGCGTTAATTGGCACAACTGGTCAGGGAAGGCATTGGCAAGGCATATGACCTGGGTTCGAGTCCCAGGTCTGTACAATATTTCATGTTATTTTTCAATTCCAACTCCTATGCAGCGCCAGTGATAATACACACCATACATCCTCAAAGATCAACCAGCCACGCGTCCTGGAGATCAAATCAACGGCATAAATCAGAGGTGTACCATAAGCCTTAGTCCAAAGCGCATACGTGGCCTGGAAAAGTCAGCGCATCTCATGCTTAATTGGGCCAGACTATTCCAAGTTACACCTCACAATTGGGACTGAAACCCCCCTGGTTTGCCATTTCATTATATTTTGTTTTATTTTCTTTTTTTCAATTTATTGTTTTATTTTTGCTTTATTGTTTTAATCAAATTAATTAATTTTCTTTTTTACAAAAATATAAAAACATCACAAAAAATCAGAAAAAGATGAAAAATATAATAAATATTTAATTTAATTATTTTCATAAATAAATTAACATGTAAATTAATTTAGTATTAATTTAGGTTGCAACTTTAATTCTTTTCATAATAAAATAATAAAAATATAGAATTTAGGTTTAATTAAGATTTTCATTCCTTTTAATTTTTCTTTTTTATCATGATACTTATTTATTTATTATTTTCATAATTGATTGTACATAAATAACTTAGGTTAAATTAGGTTAAAAACTTCGAACATTTTTAATAAGTTTAAAAAACAATTAGAATTAGGGTTTACATCCAATTTTTAGTTTTAATTAATTCTTTTCTCTCTTAAATCATAAAAAACATAAAATACCAAAAACATTCCTTTTTTTCTTTAATTTTAATTCCTCATTAATTCTAATTAATTAATTCATTAACTTTAAATATTTTTGCAAAAGGGTCCAACGCCCTAGTTTTGTTTTTAATTCCTTTATTTCGCGTATTTATTTATTTCGCTTAATTAATTGTGTATCTCTCCCAAAGCCATGTAACCTTTACTTTTCGCACTTTTCGATTTCTTTACTTTATTTGCTTTATTTTCTTTCCGTCAAATCGGGTCCGGTTTAATTTTGGCGATGTGGACCCGCGTCATTTGTAATAGCCTTAGAATTTATTTTCCCGCAAATATTTTAACTGTTAATTAAATCGCATGCAAGAATGAATGCCTAAAATAAAATCAAGCGTAGATCACAATGAACTTGACAAAAGACAAATGCAAATGAAAACGACACACGAATCGCACACACCACCCCTAGGGTACGCCTCACTGTTGCCTTTCGAAAGGTGATCGTCGAGTAGAGGACGTCTTAGTAAGTCCTCATGATCCGGGAACCTGACATGAGGGTAGCTTCTAAGGTGTCTTCCCATTGCTCCGGTGATCACCATGTCCCTAAACTCGAATTGACCCGAACACCTCCAACGGTGGTGCTACCTACCTCTCAATGGTGGGATGGCACTACTTTAAAGGACATTTACACAGACGAATTCCTTAGGGTAGGTAGGTTCTCATGGATACTTGCTCTCTTCAAAAACAAACAAAAATCTTTTCACACCGACACTTTTCAAGAGCTTTCAAAGCAAATTTTTCAAACACTCTGACGTACGAGTCGAACTGAAATTTTTCAAAGAAACTTTTTCAAACCCACTCACATTGAAAAGCAAACAAACCATTTTTTGAAAACACATTGAGCAAGTATCTAAGAGCCCATGGATAACCATGGATAGAAAGGATGCTAGCACCTTCCCTTTCTATAACCTACCTCCCGAACCGAGAGCAATCTCTTTAAGGAATTTTTCTGTGCTTTTGTCCTTTCCAATTGGAGAAAATAAAAGACGGTGGCGACTCTTGCTTCCGCGACATTTCGCGAACCAGCGTTAAACAGTCAGTTCCAGATCCACCGATCACAGATGCCATTACTAAGGAAGAATTTAGCATAGAATCTCCTTAAGAACTTATTATCATTTATTGAAGCTCCTTCTGGATATTCTTGAGCCTCGAGATACCTCTTGACTTCGTGAAACCAATGTTGGTCCACTACTTCTTTAGTATTAATCTCTAGACAGTGTGTTGGTTCATCCAGTTAGATGGTGATTTTGGGAGCCTCGTTATCCCATTTAAGTTTAAACATAGATGACATTGTGGCTAGTGCGTCTTCTAGCTGGTTTTCTTCTCGCGGGAAATGCTCGAAGGTAATCTTCTCAAAATGTGGTAGCAACGTCAAAACATGCTCTTTGTAAGGGATAAGGTTTGGGTGTTTGGTGTCCTATTCCCCTTTGATCTGACTGATGACCAAAGCTAAATCTCCAAATACATCCAAGGATTTGATCCCCAAGTCTATGGCAGCTTTGAGACCGAAGATGCATGCTTCATATTCCGCCATGTTGTTGGTACAATTGAAGCAAAGTCTGGAAGTAAAGGGAGTATGACACCCTTCCGGGGATATGAGTAGAGCACCAATACCATTACCAAGTGCATTGGATTCCCCATCAAAGAATAGGGTCCATCGGGATCCTTGTTCAGGTCCGTTATATGGCCTGATTTCTTCACAGTTGTCTAATGTCATGATGTCTTCATCCGAGAATTCAAACTTCATGGACTGGTAGTCTTCCACAGCTTGGTGAGCGAGGTGATCAGCTAATACACTATCCTTTATAGATTTTTGGGTAGTATACTGTATGTCATATTCTGTCAGGATCATCTGCTATCTCGCTATTCTCCCAGAAAGAGCAGGCTTCTCGAAGATGTATTTTATCGGATCCATTTTAGATATCAACAAGGTAGTATGAGTCAGCATATACTGTCTTAGCCGGCGAGCAGCCCATGCCATAGTGCAGCAAGTTTTCTCGAGCAGTGAATATCGGGTTTCATAGTCGGTAAACTTTTTGCTCAGGTAGTAAATAGCGTGCTCTTTTCGACAGACTCGTCATGCTTCCCCAATACACACCCCATTGAGTTTTCTAAAATAGTCAGATACATGATCAACGGTCTTCCCTCGACTGGTGGCATCAATACAAGAAGTTCTTGTAAGTATTCTTTGATTTTGTCAAAAGCAACTTGGCATTCATCATTCCATTTGACTACTTGATCTTTCTTCAATAGTTTGAAGATTGGCTCACAAGTAGCTGTCAGGTGAGAAATGAATCTGGCAATATAGTTCAAACGTCCCAAGAATCCTCTGACTTCCTTCTCAGTACGAGGAGCAGGCATCTCTTGTATTGCTTTAAATTTGTCAGGATCGACCTCAATACCTTTGTTACTGACGACAAAGCCTAGGAGTTTACTGGACCGTACCCCAAATGTGCACTTTTTGGATTCAACCTCAGCTTGTACTTCTTCAGTCTCTCAAACAGCTTTTGTAAGTGATCAAGATGCTCTTCTTCTGTTTGCAATCTGGCTATCATATCGTCTACGTAGACCTCTATATTATGATGTATCATGTCATGAAATAAAGCTACCATGGCGCGCTGATAGGTTGCCCCAGCATTCTTCAATCCAAATGGCATTACCTTATAGCAGAATGTCCCCCACTGTGTGACAAATGTTGTTTTCTCCATGTCCTCAGGTGCCATTTTAATTTGGTTATAACCTGAGAATCCGTCCATGAAGGAAAAACACTTTGTGTTGTGTCGTATTGTCAATTAGGATATCAATGTGGGGGAGTGGAAAATCATCCTTAGGGACCGCCCTATTCAAATCTCTGTAGTCCACACACATTCGTACTTTGCCGTCTTTTTTAGGTACGGGAACAATGTTGGAAACCCATTGAGGGTAGGAGGTGATAGCCAAAAATCTAGCATTGAATTGTTTCATGACCTCTGCTTTAATCTTTTCTGACATATCAGGCCTCATGCGGCGAACCTTTTTCTTTACTGGCGGATAATCTTCTCTTGTAGGCAGACTATGTACCACGATGTCTGTATCAAGTCCTGGCATGTCTTCATATGACCAGGCAAAAACTTCAACGTAATCGTGTAACAACTGAATCAGACGCTCCTTGACACTGGGTTTCAGATTGGCACCCACCTTGACCTCTTTTTTATCTTCTTCGATACCTAGGTTGATCGTATCCACGGGTTCCTTGTGAGGCTAAATGGTTCTCTCTTCTTGTTGTAGCAGTCTGGCAAGTTCCCCTGTTACTTCATAATCTTCCTCACCTTCGTCTTTGGCTTGGTAGATCAAATTCTCAGAGTCACGAAAGGCCATAGCAGTATCGTTACCCATGGGATCCAGAATGGATGTATACCTGCATTATGAGTGTGGGTGTGTGTAAGGGTATAGCTATCTTTGAAAGAAAATAAAATGTAAAAGAAAAACAATGAGCACAAAAGTTTGTATGCGAAAACGTCCATGATTCATTGATGTCATATGAAAAATGAGATAATAACCCTTACAAATGGACCATTTTGCCTCGGGTAAGACACAAGGTTTTAAGATTTCAAATTGCTTTTAATATTACATATCCAACCAAATGTAAATATAAATTACTGAGGGATGAAAGTGATTGGGATGAAGTCTCTGGCCTCCCAATTGCTGAGCCCTCCATTGACAGTCGGAAAGATCCATTCCTCCAGGTTATAACCATCTTCACCATCTTCTACCGCGTTGACCTCACGGTTGCTAATCTTCAAGGGTGGCCCTCCAGCACGGGCACGATGTACAGCCTTTTGAGCACTTGAAGTGAAACCTAGGCCAAACTTGTCAGACTTATACGGGATATCTGGAAGTTGCCCCCATATGGTGCATTCACCTTCCTCTACCACTGCTTTGGCGTCCTTTAGTGATGACATCCGGAGGGGAGGCCTTGTAACCTTGGGAATCTGAGACACAGTCTTGGTCCCTGCCACCTCTTGGGGGACCTCTTCAAAGTGTTGAAACGGAGTTTCAATGAATTCTCCGTCCAATTCCACGTATCTGAAGGAATTGAGATGTATAATCATGTATTCTTCCTCTCCATGGACGGTGATAATATTCCCTTGAACTGGGTACTTAAGCATCTGGTGTAGTGTAGAGGTAATAGCACTAATATTATGGATCCATGGTCGGCCTAGCAAGCAGGAGTATGAAGGGCGGATGTCCATCACATAAAAGGTTGAATTTAAGGTTTGGGTTCCAACCTTTATGGGAATGTCCACCTCCCCATGTACCATCCTATTCAAGCCGTCAAAAGCTCTTACCACTATGTTGCTTGGCTTCAAAGTCAACCCCTCACAGTCAAGTCTGTCAAGAGCTTTTTTGGGTAATACATTCAGTGATGAGCCAGTATCCACCAAAACATGTGCCAGAGTGGTGCCCCTATATTCCACTGAGACATGCAATGCCTCATTATGCTTTCTTCCCCTCGGCGTCAGATCCGCATCTGAAAAACCTAAACCATTGTCCGCAGTTAGGCTGGCCACGCAGTCTTGAAATTGATCAGCAGACATCTCTTGAGGTACATGGGCGGTTTTTAAGAAATTCACCAAGGCTTTTGCATGTGCCTCGGAACATAGTAGTAATGCCAGCATGGAGATATTGGAGGGAGTTTGCTTCAATTGTTCAACTACATCGTAGTCGTTCCTCTTTATAATTCTTAGGATCTCCTCCATTTCTTTCTTAGATGCCTCAGGGATGGTCAGTGATTGAGCCTTCGTCCGGACAGGCTCCACTTGAATACTCTTTCCTCGAGTCTCGGTAGCGGGGGTGTTGGTAGGAATGATAACAGGAGTTGTGACGGCTTCGTCAATAGGAGCATTTGCAGAGATGATTATGGGTATGGAGGTAACCTTTGGAGCAGCTACAGGGATAATTACGGGTCCAGAAACTGCTTTTGGGGGAGTAATTTCTGGAGAAGAGATCCTACCACTTCGGGTAATTTTGCTAGTTCCGAGAATATTACTGATGTCAGAGTCTTCTTTCTCGGAATTAATCTCTTCGGTGGCTGGCCAGTCTTGTTTGATGCCATGGTAGTAAATGTCCCCTCCGTAATTCCACGACACGGTTTTGTCTAATACATATGGGATTGGCCCGGGCATTGTGATTATTAAAGGAGTTGCTTTCGGAACCGATGTAATTCTAACGGGTCTTTCGGTGGAGACCCTGGAAGAATTGGCAGAAATGGTAATGATAGAAACATCTTCAACAGGAGTAGGTGAAACAGGATTCTTTTCAAACAAAATCTCTTTGTTATCTATCAGGCACTGAATGCCTGCCTTCAACAAAGGACAGTTAGATGGTGATGATAAGCAGAGATGGAAAACTTCATTACAGCCCGAGAACACACTGGCTTTCAACAAGTTTATCTTAATGGTCGGAAGTGGAGTCATGAGTTCATCAACTGTGGTAACAAACAAATCTTCTTCAATAACATTGGTATTATTACCATGTCTGGGCATAGGAGCAGAAATGACATTTGGCTTCTCGGGCGCATCAAACTCAATTTCCTTTGCTTCAATGAGGTCTTGCATTTTGTTCTTCAAGGACCAACAATTATTAGTATCGTGACCAGAACTTTCAGAGTGATATGCGCAACGGGTATTGGGGTGATAATGAGGGGATGTTGTATTGGGGTTTTTCGGAGCTTCTTTCAAGGTTGCCAAGTTAGATCTCAGAAGATGCGGTAATACTTGAGACAGAGTCATGTTAATTCTGGTGAATTTCCTGACTGGCCTTTCCACCCTTGGTTGATTACTTCTTTGTTGATCAGACGTAGGCTTTGGAATCATAACATCCCCAACCATTGGTCGGCGTTCAGCCCTCTCTTGGTTTCTTTGCGGATATACAACATCTACCTCTTTCTTACCGATGAAAGGCTTCCTCAAAACTGTAGAAGAAGATGAATCCTTCTGAATCTTTCCACTTTTTATTCCAGCTTCCACCCTCTCTCCGGTCAATATTAGTTCAGTAAAGCCTGCAGATGAACTTCCGATTAAATGGTTGAAAAAGGGACCAGATAAGGTGCCTAAGAACATGTCCACCAATTCCCTTTCAGACAGAGGGGTTTGAACTCTTCCAGCCAAATCTCTCCATTTTTATGCATAATCCTTGAAACCTCCATTGGACACCATGGCCATACTCTGGAGTTGAGTATGGGTAGACACCAAATCAGCATTGTATTGGTATTGCTTGTAGAAAGCTATAGCAAGATCTTCCCAATTGTGAACATTATCCCTTTCTAATTGGTAGAACCAGTCAAGTTGAGTCCCAGACAGACTGTCTTGGAAAAAGTGCACCCATAAGTCTTTATCAGCAGTGTGGGGTTGGATTTTTCTCACATATGACCAGAGATGCATTTTAGGGCATGACACTCCATTATACTTGGAAAACATGGGCACTTTGAATTTCGGAGGAATCACAATCCCCGACACTAGTCCCAATTCCTCAAAGTATAAGCCTAGCACCTTTTGTATTTCCATCACACTCAATTTCTCTTCAAGATGTTTATACTTGTCATCAGCTGGAGGGTATTGTTCCTCAGAGTATTCCTCTTCTTCTTCTTATTCTGATTCTGACGGGACAAATGTTTCCTTACCTTTCCCCTCTCCTTCACCGAATGTTGTTACAAAGTCCAAAGTCCTTCTTGTCTGCCCATGAAATCTTCTTCCAATGTTTAAGACTCTGGTTACCTTCTTTGTTTTCTTTTTCCTCTCTTCAGCCAGCAGAGTCTTCAACTCTTCTTGCCCCTTGGCTAGGGTCATGAGCAATTGTTGAAACTGCGTATTCTGAGCTTGAAGATCTTTCACTGTTTACTCGAGATCCATCTTACTGAAATAAACAGTAGAGAGATGAGGAGACTTGTCGCAAAAGACATGTTTATGTTATGATGAATGATATATGCATATGCAATGTTTTCAAGGATTTCAAAGATTCAAGTTTGTTTTAGACAAAAAGGAAACACACGTTATATTAATAAGATAAAGTTTGAGTACATCAATGCCCCTTGGACAAAATAATACAAAACTCTAAGATAAAAAAGTAGTAAGCATCCTCTTTAGTGCAATGTAGGCATTTAAGGTTCGCTCCTCATGAAGTAGCCTGGTGAGTTCCAAAACCTTCTTCTCGCTTGCGTAGAATTGGGCTTCGAAAGTATCTCGCTCTCCCTTGAGTTGTATCCAATCTCTTTGTATGTCTTCAAGATAGGTAGGCATGTCAGTATGTAGGATTGTGTATGGAACATCTCCCTCCATGACAAGCTCAATGATTACCGGGAGAATGGAGGGGTAAGGCATCATAAGACTCTGAGCGCGAGTTCGTACCCATTTGAGGTAAGGCTCAAGAGGGATGGAATTCTTGTGCCCCAACGTCTTTCTATCTACCTTGTTTAGCATTATCCAAGCTCGGATAAATCTCTGGCGAAGACCTTGATCGTCGTTGTCATAATCGAATACCAAACCTTGAATCAACATCTCATGCGGGCCATCCCTTCGGGCGTATCCAAACTGCCTTAAGGCTAAGCATGGGTTGTAGGTGATTCCTCCCCTAATGCCAAGTAAAGGGACATTAGGAAATTCTCCACAACGGTCAACAATGATAACATTCTCTTTGGACCGAGAGCACCAATGAATGTCTGAATGTTTGAGCGTCATTAACCTTTGTGACCACCTTGAACCTTGATCTTTCTTTAAGACTGATTGGGGAAGATGAGAAATAAACCATCTTTCCAAGAGAAGAGTGCAACACATAAGGACACCTCTTTTCCTCATTGTGCGAGTGTGAAAAGAGTGTAGGATATCCCCTAGCAATGTAGGCACCGGGTTACGTGATATGAAGATTTTGACGGTGTTCACATCTATGAGTTGGTCATGATTTGGAAACAAAACCATCCCATAGATGAGGAGAACCACAATTTCCTCAAAGGCTTGCAAGTCTAAGGAATTCCAACAACTTTGGGCTTTCTCAAACAAGAACTTTGCTAAGAAACCTTTGACACCACTCCTTGTTTCCCAATGAGTTGTGACATCCGATGAGTGCAAGTGTAGAGCTTGAGAAATCTCTTCTGGCTTTGGGTCTCTTTCTGTGCTGTTGAAAGGTTGTTGATTGAGAATGGGAATCCTCAAGAGTTGGGAGAATTCTTCCAAAGTAGGCACAAGTTAATAGTCAGGAAATGTGAAGCAATGGTGCAAAGGATCAAAGAACTGAAAGAGCACCTTCAACACATCCTCATCTATGTTGGAGGTGACCAAGTTGAGTAGACGACCATGTCTCTCGGTGAATAGAGAGTTTTCAGGAATCTTTGAAGCTAGCTCCTTAAGTTGTGGAGGAATTCTTATAAGGTTGACTTGAATAGTTTTCCTGCAAAGTGAATCCATTTCCTACAAAACAAGAACAAAGATGAATCCAAAAATCCTTGAAATAGTTAGTGGATGTATATGATGTTCATGATGTCCATGATGTTATGTACCAGTATGCATATACAAGCAAAGCAAACAAGTCCTTAGTTTAGGCTTGCATGGAGTTTTATAGGTAAGTACCCTCTTGAATTTTAGTTGGCTTAAACATGTCCTAGTAATAGTAATCGGGTTCTAAGGAGCTCAATATCACTGGATTGTTTCCTTGGTCATTCTTTTAGCTCAAGCCTCTTTAATAGCGACCGAAATATCCCAAGAAACCAAACCTCAATTAGTGTAGTATCGAGTATCTACCAACTTCGGACTGCACCAAAGCCGGTCATCTCACTACATCCTAAAGGACAAGTTGGTCAAGTAAAGGTTCTAGACGTTCATTAGTGCATTATGACATCACTCAGCGGCCCCGTATTCTCTTTGATTAACTCAAAGGATATCGGTACCGACAAATATGTCGCATTAACGTAGCTATTGTTTAGACCATGTCGGTATACTCCATATAGTTTCCATAACGTATTGCTACTTACCTATAATGTATCCCAAATTCAGGTAGAGGATTCAAACCCAAACAAAGAACCATAATGTAAAGCAAACAAGTCAAACAATGTAAGAAAGTAAATGTGATATAATCCCTAAGGTAACCCCACTTTTAGAATTATCCCCATCAGAGTCGCCAGTTCTATGATACGGTGGGAGAACTGACTCGAAGTTTTTGCGTTTTATAGCAAATGTTTCGGTTAGCAAGAGTCGCCACCGACTTTTCTTTTATCCAAAAGGAAAGGTAAAAAAGCACAGGAAAGACCTTTGAGATTGTTTCTTGAGTTCGGGGGGTAGATTATGAAAATAGAAGGTATTAGCACCCTTTTCATCCATGGTTTTCCATGGGCTCTTAGTTACTTGCTAGATCACTTGCTTTTGTTTGAAATTGTGCTTTGTGTGGTTTTGAAAGTATTTTGTAAAAGAGGCCATTGTTTAGGCAATCTTTATAATGATTCTCGTTCGTAAGAATGTATACAAAGATGTTTGTCATTTTGAAAATGTTTTTAAGTTTGTAAGATGTTTTGAAATGTGCGTGTTTGTTTTGAAAATAGCAAGGATATTTGTTTGAAATGGAGCAAGTAACAAAAAGTAATCTACCTACTCAAATGTCTTTCTGTTCATTTTCTTTTCCGTTGATAATGTTGTCTTACCATTGATTTGGTAAGCAACCCTATCTTTGGATATAAACAGGACATGCATGGATCATCGTATGACTATGATTAGAAATGTTACAAAGTATCTTAGCATTTTGAGGGACTAAGATCATTTTTGTAAGGCAACTTTGAATAGCGTCATCGAGGGACTATGATTTTGTTTTTTTGTTTGTTTTGCTAAGATGCCTTACATGCGTAATATGGTCATTTTGTTCAAGGCAACCAAGTAGAGTAACCCTAGGGGTGTTTGTGTGCAAGTGTGTCATTTTCATGCTTGATTTTGTCTTAAATTAGGGTTTTCTATTTGATTGGTTTTATCTTGCCATACAGACCCTAATTATTAACATGTTATATATAAAGCGATAAATTTCGGAAAGTAAATATCCTACGCTATTACAATCATTTGGGGATGGGGTGTACAAATTTACAAATGGGGATTGCAATAAATTAAAGTCCTAATTATCTATTACAACTATATTGAATAACCATGAAGAAAATATATGAAGCGTATAAAATAAAGAAAAATAAAGGACAAGAAAACATTTTGGATCATTATGTGTCGACACATGTCGTAAAATCAAACTTCTCAAATGCACTTTTGTTCTGATGAAGACAAATCATGATTGATAAAGAAGGCAAAAATTATTGATCAAGCTAAAAGCCTCCTTAGATGAAGTCTTTGGTTCAAGCCCTTAGCAAATTTCAAGGTATAATGATAATACTTACCTTGAACTTAAGATATAGATACTCAATGGTCAAAAAGAAAACATTTTATATTGTCCAACTATTTATTCAAGTTTTTTCAAAGCAAAAATTCAATTTTTATTTGAGTGCAATCGATTTGCATGTTAGTGCAATCGATTGCATGCTTCAGTTTTTCAAAACATTGGCTACTGACTTCCAGTGCAATCGATTTGCATGGTTGTGCAATCGATTGCACACTTAAAATATTTGGAAATCTGGACACTGGAACCCCGTGCAATTGACTTGCATGGTTGTGCAATCGATTGCACACTCAAAATATTTGGAAATCTGGCTACTGGAACCCCGTGCAATTGATTTACATGGTTGTTCAATTGATTTCTTGCTGTATGGTTTTGAAAAACAGCTGCCTTACACCTGCCTGTTCATGATACTATTTCATGGAAAACTTTTCACTCAACCTTGGAATTTATTCATAATTTTTTTACAAACCTTTTCTTCAAAGGTCACTGCATTTTAGCCTCAAAAATGAACCAAATGATGATGATTTAAATGAAGAGTTTAAAGTTAAAAATACTTACCTTGCAGCTAGAATTTATGTTTTGAGCTTGAGGTGTTGCCTTGTGGACTGTTATGACCTTTTTCAGTTATGAGATTTCTTGAGAGTTTGTCAACAAAACTTCTGGTATTCTTTCTCCCTTTTTCCTTCCTCCCCTCTTTTTTCTTCTTCTTTGAAAATGCTCCTTCTATTTATAGGCAAAGGACTTGTGAACAAAGGTTGAATAGGTTTACAAGACAACATGTTATGGTTTGGTTGGGATGTAAGTATCAAACTATGTCAAGTACTCCATGGTTCCAAGATGAAGTACCAAAGTTGATGGTTTAGAGGGGTTGATTTCCATGTTTTATGGTGGAGTAAAATCAGAAATAAACAAAGTATGGGCTCAAGACAAGTTTTGTACAAAAAGCTTGCTTTTCAAGAATAACAATGGTGCCTTTATGCCATAAATGGAAAGATCCTTTGGACAATGGCTTAAACACTTGGGTAATAGCTCAAAAGTGGGTGTAAACATTAAATTATATAGAGATTTTCAAGCAAGAAGGCCTGCAACATAAGATTATGCAGCATAGCATAAGGGTTTTGTTGTGTGTTCTTCAATAGAATGACTTGCAAATCAAGGGTGGATGCCCAACTTCATGCCCTTGAATCTCCTAGCTCAAGTATGATAAATTCATGCTCTTGGATATTTTGAAAAGCTTGAAACATCCTCTATAACTTTCATGTTGACCACTTTTGTTAAATCAAACTGGAACTTGATGGAAATTGGCCAAGAAGTTAGGATAAAAACATGTCCAAACTTGCTGAAAAGTTCTCTAAGTGTTTATTAAAAAATCCCATGACTTCATGAATTTATAACTCAAAATCCAAACATTTCTAGAAAAAGTCCTGCTCTACAATGTTTTAGATCTCATTTAGATCTACAATTTTTATGTTGGAGGTTTTCCTTGAATCATCTTGCATCATGGCAAAAAATTGGCATGAAGTGGTGAAATTATCATGTGTAAAAACACTTAGAAAATTTCTAAGTCTTGGAAATCTTGACTTTTGACTTTCTTAACTTCTTGATGATCAAGCTTGATGTTTTTGAATGTCTTGATGATTGTGATATTTGAAACTTAATGTTGACCAAAAAGTCAAAGTTTGACTTTTGGTGCTATAGTTGACTTTTTCACCAATACGGCTGATTTTAGGTCATCTGATCAATTGACTGAGCAAAAATGCGATCCAGGACCTGAAAATTGACATGAGAAATCTTGAGAGTTCAAAATGATCCATGAAAGTCAACTGGGGCATTAAAAGTCCATTTGTCCTTGTGCAAACTCAAACCTTAATTTTCAGTCATCAGTACTTAAGGAGATGTCTTGAGTTGATCAACCTTAGTGCAGTCTTGAACCAAAGGAGATATTGTGAGATATTAATTGAGAAGTGAGAGGGCAAATTTTGGGGTACAATAGGATGCATAAGGGCAACAAAAATGGATTGAATCCTGAAGATTGGATGGAAAAGATTTTATTTGCATCTTGAAATTTTATGTTTCCAAATTAGGCAAAAACTTGATCATCTCTCTCCAATCACCCTTCACACCAATTCTTGACTCAATCTTATAATTTTGGACTCATGATATGATCATAAAACAAATCTTTTGGATTTAATTCATCATTTTACTATTTTTTTAATAATATTTAAATGAATGAAAATTCAAATAAATAAAAAGAAATCTCATAAAAATAAAATAATGGATTTAAATGTCTTGAATAAGTCCATGGATATATTTGAGATCCAAAACCCACGCCCATTAGTTTAAAAGATCCAATTTACTCACATTGACTTTTATGCATTTTCATAAAAATTTCCCAACTTCTACAAGTCATAACTCTTTCAATTTTTGTCCTATGGAGGTGTTTTTGGCCATTTTGGAAAGCTCAAAATGTCCTCTAAGATCCTTTTGGTTTTATCTCAATTTAGTATTCCATGTTCATGTATGCTTATTTGGAAAAATATGACTTTTTGTTGACTTTTAAGATGACCTATAATGTCTGAGCTGGTATCTTTTAACTGGGGAATTTCTTGAACTTGAGGGATGAAGAGAAGTTGTAGGGAATTGGATTCTCTTCAAAATGATCTTTGTTGAAAAAATTTCGATAAAGTATGAGAAAGTTATGACTGGTCAAAGTTTGGTTGACTTTTCCTATAGAAACCCTAATTAGCGATTTTTGACTTTTGATGAATTAGGAGAATTTCTTGCGGAATCATGATTAACCCTTGATGAAATGATGGATATTACTTAAAAATGTTGATGTTGACCAAAAATCTTGAAGTTTGACTGTATATAGGCTGTAGTTGACTTTTGACCTAGTATAGTTGATTTTCAGGCATTTGAGCAGTTGACTGAGCAAACTTGGTTTACAAGGCATAAAATTTGGCATGGACAACCTTGAGGACATGTTAGGACCATGGAAAACATTTGATACCATTGGAGCTCCCATATCTTGATGAAAATTGAAACCCTAGTTAGAGGTTCATTGCCTTAGGAGAAGAATTTGTCTGGTCAATTTTTGCTCATCCTTGGGCAAGTTGGGGACTTCAATGGGCATGTGTTGAGTAAAAAGGAGGGAAAATTTTGGAGTACAAATATCTCACTACTTTCTAATGGCCAATTTTGTTCAACTAAGGTTCTAAGGTCCGTTAGTGCTTTATGACACCACACAGCGGCCCCGTATTCTCCTCAATTTAACACAAGGGATACAGGTACCAACAAATGTGTCATACTAACGCAGGCATCTCTTCAACCATATCGATCTATGTCATACAATCTCTACGATCTATTGTTGCTTACATAAAAGGTGTCTCAGATGCGGGTGTAGGATCTTTTAGTAACAACCCAAAAAAAACCCTTAAAAGTAAAGCATACAAACACATAATGTAAAGCAATTAAAATGAACTAAGCTCTAAGGTAACCCCACTATTTATATATTTCCCCAGTAGAGTCGCTAGTTCTGTGATACGGTGGCAGAACCGACTGTTATACTAGTTTTGCATTTGTGTTCGTAAGTGTTGCGGTAAGCAAGAGTCGCCACCGACTTTTCTTTTATCCAACAAAAGGAAAGGGTGAAAAGAACATAAAAAGACCTTTTGAGAGTTTTCTGAGTAAGGGGGTAGATTATGGAAATGGAAGGTGTTAGTACCCTTTCCATCCCTAGTTTTCTACGGGCTCTTAGATGCTTAGCTCATTCAAAAAATACCTTGTGCTTTGTGTGTTTTGAAAAGTATTTTTGAAATTCCAATAGTAAGGCGATTTGCTTTATGATAACTCTTGTATCAGTCCTCAAGAGTATTGATAAAGCATTTTTGAAAATGTTTTTGAAAGTTGTTTCGTGTAAGTGTAAAAATTTGTTTGAGCAAGCATCTAACAACTATCTACTTTACTCGAAAGGGTTGTTATTTTCCTCTTTTCCTTTAGACAGTGCTATCCTACTATTAGTGAGTAGGTAGCCCTAGTCGTTGGATGTCTGAGGGACATTCGAAGGGACATTTATAGTCACAAAGGCAACTGGGCAAGAAACCTTAGAAACTACCCTAGGGTTTTAAGATCATTTTTACCGAGGCAACATCGAGAGGTTCATCGAGGGACTTATGATCTTTAAACCGGAGGGTAGCCACTAAAATCTCTCACGTTTCGAGAGTTGTGACTATTTTCTGAAGGTAACCAAAGTGGGATACCCTAGATGTGCGCATGTCCAATTGTGTTGTTTTCAGTTATTTTAGTCTTGTGTTAAGTTCGCTAGCGTTTTGTTTTTTACTCTTGTCATGCAACCCTGTTAATCATACATCTAAGCAGTTAATAATTTGCAGAAATTAAAAGTGCGAGAATTTAAATCATAGCTATTACAAGGCTTCGGGGAGGGGGAATTATTCACATGTCTAAAACTTGGGGAAAATTTAAAAATCAGTAAAGTAAAGTCCTAGTTAAGTCTATTACATCCCAGTAAGCAGATACAATAATATGCAAAGGTGCGAAAGTAAAACTAAATGCGCGAATTGAAAATACGTCTAAAATTCCTTTAAAAAATGAAATATTTTTGCTTGTTTTGGATTTTATATTATTAAGAAAATGTTCAAGTTAACAAGTTAATTAATTAACCTAGAAAAATATATTAATTATTGAAGAAAAAAAGTGAAATTTAAAATAAAGAAGACAAACCTAAGCTTTTTTTTCGATATTTTTGTTATGAAAAGAAATTAAAATATAAGCCCATTTAATTTTAATAAAATGCTAAGGTGATTAATTAATTAATTTACCAAAAAATGACCTAATTTTTTTGTGATTTTTATCTGATTTTATATTGTAATAATAAAAAAAACAATTAAACGAATAAATAGAAAAAAGAGGAAGAAGGTAAATGGTCTAGGACATCAGTAGAAATATAGGGGGTATGACTTGAAAAACGCAAGCCCAAGATAGAAGGAGCCCAACTCTGCCTTGTGATCCAGTGAGGACAGCCTCTAAGTTCCCATGGTGATCTGCGCGCTTGGATGCGTTGATCTGGATCAGATGAGATCTCCTAGTGTTGACTATGTGGTGTATGGTATGCATACTCTGCATGTAAAGCGTTAGAAAAAAATGAAAATGCAAGACCTGGGTATCGAACCCAGGTCCTTCCCCTTAATTCAAATCCCCACCTAATTCGAACCCCTGAGTCCAAATCTGAAGCTATTCTATCCTGAAAGAACATGAATCCTGAGATTCGAAGGAACCAAATTCGAATGCCCTAGCAATTGCATTTTGTGTTTTGGGCACTGAAACTCACATGAATAACATTAAAGCATTCATAAACATCATTCATAGCATGGATATACGATTAATATGGATTTAAATTACATATTGAATGAGTTTGAGATCAAAGACAAGTTACCAACAGAGAGCTTGTGTGAGGGATGCTCATGCGTGCGTTGGGCCTTCCTAATGCGTGGAAACGTCTCTTGGAACCTTCAGGGAGTTAGTGGAATTCTTGTTTTGGATTGAGGAGGCCTGCAAAGATGGCTTCGATTCTGAAAACTTTGTGAAGGTTTGGAGAATTTTTGGTGGTTTTCTGGGGCAGCTTCTTGTGTGTGTAGGCAATGTTTTTTTTGTGTCTATGCAATGCGTCTGGCTAATGTGTGTGTGCCTGCCCCTTTGATAGATAGTCCTGTCTTGTATTTATAGGGGTGTGGTGGTGGACGAAAATGGCATGAATCAGCCATTAACCATGGCTTTGAAAGCAAAATCAAAAGTTTTAAGAAGTTACCATTTTTGATGATTTTCTACCATTTTGGACTTTGAGTGAACCTGGACAGTATTCGTTTCAACCTTCCACATCTTGATTCTTTCAAACTCTCCCAAACTTTATTCTTTTCGATGGCTCTTAGTCCCAATTCGAATGGTTCAAGGCCTCATCCTCATGTCCTCTTCGATTGGGTAACTATCTACCTTAGTTGCTTGATCTGAAAACTATCCAATCAGCCTAATCGAACTCAGCTCTTGTTCCTTTCGATCTCCTTTCCTTCAATCAGACCAATCGAAGCATCACCTTTTCATCCTAGCCTGTCGAAGCTTCGTTTTTCTCCTTTAGATTTCTTTCCACTCAATTCGAACAACTCTTCAATTTGTCCAGTCAAAGCTTCGTTTTTACTCCTTTCGAACACAATTGTATAGGTGGTTCTTCGATGCCAACTCCCACCCTATGCTTTTGTCTATAAGAAAATCTTTCTTGCTCACTAGTTCACCTTCATTTGGTGAATATAGCTTATATGTACCAATCGAAGGATAACCTATGAGCATTCAAGACTTTAAATTTGATCATCCAACTCCTTCCTTGTCTGTTCAGGCACATGCCCAAAACTCTAAGATGATTCATATTTGGATGACTCGTCTCTGAACTGTCCTTCGATCATGCCATGTTTGAAGGTTTTATGTCCTTCGAACTATAGGATCAAACCTTTAGAATTCACCATATTCTTCTTTTTGAAGCGCCCATTCAAACAACATGTCAGTCGAAAGGTATCTTCTTGTAATGCTTCGAATGGCCTATATTTCAATGGTTCGAAGATGAACCCTTCGAAGATGCTCTTTACTAGCTCTTCATCAATCGAAGGCTTCATAAAAGCCTCCTCATATTTTCTTTCGAACCACTCATTCTTCAATCATGGAGCTTTGTTGGACATCAGAATAGAATGCATACTGTTGTCGAAGTTGCTTCGACCCAAAATCTCTTAGGCATATTTTCAGCTTTCGACCTACACCTTGTCATGTACACTTCCTTTTCTTATTTTAGTTGTGCCATTATGCTGAGGCATATAGGGTGCCATGAAAATCATTTGAAACCTCTTGAGCCATTGAGGACCTCAATGAGCATACCTTGAATAAAATGGGAGGGCAAATTTTGGGGTACAACAGTAAGGTACCACGCGCTTAAGTAATATGCGGTATATCATAAGGTATGATACTAGTATGCTTAATTGGGCTTTTAGCTTGCAGCCTTAATTGGGCTTTTAACTTGCATCCCACATAAGTGGTTCTATAAATAGAACCCTTGTGCTAAAGCATTTAACTTGATGAAAATTCGGTCTTGATTTCTAGCCGTATATTTTGTCTCATTCTCTCACTCAAAGTTCCCGTTCGTAAGCAGCTAGCACTGTGTTCAGAAGTGATCTGTTCGTGTGTACTGAGTAGAGACATTGCTATTCATCAATGTTCTGATCACTACATCAAATGTTTGAATCATCACAAGAGGTAATTATTTCTATCACTGACCATGCCCATTCGTAAGGATCACTAAAGGAAAATTTTAATTTTCCGCTGCATTTTGGATCGCAATTTTCCTTCACCTCCATGCTCAAGAACACAAGCTCTCAACAAATCCTCTAACGACTAAATAGTTCTCTTTGTCTGACCATCTGCCTGTGGGTGATACGCAGAACTCAACCACAACTTAGAACCCAACGCATCCTGTAGACTCTTCCAAAAATCAGAAGTAAACCTTGGGTCTTTATCAGAGACAACACTTGACGGAACATCGTGTAGCTTCACAATTATGTAGATAATTCTTCGCCAGCTTCGGCACAAGAAAACTAGTATTAATCAGAATAAAATGATATGATTTTGTTAGCCTATCAATAATCACTCAAATTGTATCATGTTCTCTCAGAGTATTTGGAAGCCTCATCCCAAATTCCATTGATATATTGTGCCACTTCCATTTCAGAATGCCTAACAGTTCTAACAATCCTGCGGGTTTCTAATATTCAATTTTCAACTTCTGACAAGTCAAACATGCATACAGGAACTGGCCTACATCCTATTTTAACCCGGACCACAAAAATAACTTCTTCAAGTCGTGGTATATCTTGGTAGTTCCCGGATGGATACTCAAACTACTTCTATGACTTTCTTCTGGAATAATTTGTCTCATATTTTCATTATCGGGGATACAAATCATATCGTGAAATCTAAACACACCTTAGACATCTACTTTAAATTCACTATCCTCGGACTGGTTACTCCCAAACATCAAGTCTATGAACTTCACATCTAACTTCTAAGCCTCTTTAATACTATCCAAGAAATCATTGTTAATCTTCAACATTCCCAACATCATACTATATGGTGTCACTTCACATGCTAAACTCATGTCTCTGGATTGCTCGATCAACTCTAATTCCCTGACCATCATAGCCGACATATGTAACGTTTTCCTACTTAAAGAATCTGCTACAATGTTAGCTTTATCAAGATGATAGTTTAAACCAAAGTCATAATTTTTCAACAGCTCTAACCACTTGCGCTGCCTCATATTCAATTCCTTCTGATCAAATAAATACTTTAAGCTTTTATGATCACTAACCACTTTAAATTTGGAACCATAAAGGTAATGCCTCCAAATCTTTAGTACAAACACCAGTGAAACTAATTCAAGATCGTGAGTAGGATAGTTCCTTTCATGAATCCTCAATTGCCTTGACGCATATGCCACTACTTTATCATTATGCATGAGCACACCACCTAAACCCAATTTAGAAGCATCACAATACACAACAAATGATTCATCAGGATTAGGTATATCAAAATTGAAGCCGTCATCAATCTGTTCTTTAGCTTGGTAAAAAAAATTTCACACTGGATATCCCATGAAAATGCTTTGCCTTTACAAGTCAGTTGAGTCAATAGAAGTGCCAACTTAGAAAAATCTTCAATGAATCTTCTATAATAGCCATCCAATCCCAAAAAGCATCTAATCTCAGTAACTAACTTTGGAGTTTCCCACTATAATATTGCATCTACCTTGGATGGGTCTACAGTAATTCCACCACCTGAAAAACCTTGACTGTTGTACCCCAAAATTTTCCCTCCCATATTTCTCAATACATTTCAAGTGAGGTCCTCAAATTGCTCAAGGAAGTCCAAGGATTTACCAGACAAACTCTCTCCTAAGGCAGTCTACCCCAAACTAGGGTTTCATTTTGCATCAATATGCTTGAGTCCAAAGGATCCCAAATTCTCACCATTGTCCTAATATGTTCTCAAGATCATCCATGTCAAGTTTCAAGCCTTGCAGAGAAAATTTGCTCAGTGAATTGCTCAAAGGCCTAAAAATCGACTGTGCTAGGGCAAAAGTCAAATGTGGCCACATACAGTCAAACTACAAGATTTTTGGTCAACATTCTCATTTTGAAGTATTATTTATCATTTGATCAAGGGTTGATCATGATTCCTCAAGTATTGCTCACAACTCATCAAAACCCAAAAGTTGCCAAATTAGGGTTTTGTAGGAAAAGTCAACTCAACTTTGACCAAGCATAACTTTCTCATACTTTATCAAAAATGACCCATCCAAAGCTCATTTCTAAGAGGATGCAATTCCCTAAAATTAATCTTCATCTCCCAAGTTCAAAATATTCATTCACAAGAAGATATGAATTTGGACATTATAGGTCATTTTGAAAAGTCAACAAAAACACATTTTGGGTCAAAGCTTCATACATGAACATGGAAGTCTCAATTGATATAAGACAAAAAGGGTTGCTTAGAGGACATCTTAAGCTTTCTAAAAAGTCCAAGAACACCTCTCTAGGGTCAAAATTGAGAGAGTTATGCATTGGCCAAGTTGACCCTTTTTGCAAAATTGTCAAAAGTCAAATGTATCCAAAATTGCATTTTTTGCTAAATGGGCCCAACTTTTTATGCTTGAACTGAGTTTGTAATGTGACCCACGACCCATGAGCCCTTCCACTTATCATTATTTTTATTTTTGTTATTTATCTTGATTTTATTTCATTTAAATCAAATAAAATCAATATAAAATAGTTAAAATATCAAAAACCATTAAAACCTTGAGATTTTGTGCATGATTAGGTCGATTATACAGCTGGAAATAAGATCAAATCGTGCAAGGCTCCATATGGACACAAAAAGATTGAATTTTCTTATTTTGGAAAGATTTGGTGCAAGGATGAAATCATGGATCAATCTTCATAATTGGAAAAGATTTGATACAAACTCTAACCCTAATACACTCTAGTATACATAAGGAACCAATGCAGACCAAAAACAGGGGGGCTAGAGGCGTGCAAAGGTAGAGAACAAATTGCAAAAACTCAAGAAAAAAATGCAAACCAATTTCCAAGTTTCAGGCCATCTCAAGCCTTTCTAACCATACCAATCAATTGCTAGACTCCCCAAGATCGTGTTTCAATCGTTAGCAAGCTTCCCCACGCCTTGAAACGCATCGTAGCAGTCACACAATTTGCATATTTTCTTGAATTTGAATATATTGATTATGGCATATTTAGCATGATTGATTGGCATATTTATAATCCTTGAGGTGTTTGCAAGCTAATGACTATATTCAATTGCATTTTTATTGACTGAACATGAAACTACCATGGCTAGGGTTCATGCTTTGTTTTTAGGGTTTCTTGTACAGGGAAAATTGGACATCAATAATGGTACCATGATGTTCGTGAGGTTGAAACGAGTTGATTGTTATCATTGGTTTTCATTTATCATGCGTATAGAAGATTTTGGAAATGCACAGGGGTTATACCTATGCTTGATGTCCGTAAGTAAAAGTCTTTTATCTAAAACGACAGAATCAATGAAGAAGACAATAGCGTGGCAGTGTGTGAATGGTCAGTTTGAATTTCGCGCGTTTTGGGAAGCGTGGCACGTTGTATGCATTATAGTTTATTTGTTTCATTATTGTTACAACTAACATGATAGTGCAGATGGTGAGGTTGTTGGCCTTTGATCCACACGTCCAGGGTTCGATCCCAGGCGTGTGCATTTTATTATTTTCTCAATAATTTCAGGATAATCCAGTGGTTCACATTCTCAAGCATATCCCATGCACTCTCCACATCAGCCACCTGATGTACTCTTGGCCAGATCCAATGTGCCCACAATGAAGGTCCACCATGCGACTGAGTCAAGCATGCACACATGATTGGGAGAAGTCAACAAGGCCTAGACTTGTTGGGCCAAGAATTTCCAAGCAACACCCCCCTTTTCACTAATGCTATCAGGCCCGTTCCTTTCTTTTCTCTATTTTTTCTTTTATTTAATTTAATTTGCTTAATTATTTTTAACAAATTAATTTCTTTTTTTCACAAAAAAATCATAAAATCAAGAATTCACAAAAAAATTAGAATTAGATTTTAATTTTATAAAAAATTAATTTTGTTAATATAATTTAGTTTAATTTAATTTAGGGAAATTCTAACCTTTTTTTAAATTAAAACCAATTAGAAAAATTAGGGTTAAACTTTTGATTTAATTTCTTTTCTCAAAATAAATACAAAAAATAGGTTAATTTAATTATTTTTCTTAAATTAAAATTAATTAGTAATTAGGTTTTTATTATTATTATTATTCAATTGAGCTTTATTTTCTCAAATAACACAAAAACGACAAAAAAATGATTTTTTTCCTTTAAGGTACAATTAGGTATAGTTGGGGTCAAAACCCTAATTATTTCGCATTCGATTCATCGCACGTGTTTATTATTTTTTGCAATATGATGTAGATGTCCACGATATGTAATAGTTTAATCTAGGATTTTCTTTTTATTTATCGTCTTTTGCGTGTTTTTGGCTATGTAATTAATCCCTATCCCGAAGCCTTGTAATAGCGTAGGTTTATTTTTTCGCATTTTAATTCTCACAAATATTAACTATTTAAGGATTGTATGACAAGATTGCATGATAATTTAAAATGGCTAGAAAAATTTAATGTGCAAAGATAATAACTGAAATCAAATCACTCGCACATGTGTACTCCTAGGGTATGCTCTCACTTTGGTTACCTTCGGTAAACGATCATTAAGCATAGGGTGTCTTAGTGGTTGCCCTCCAGTCTAAAAAGATAAAAACGTCCCATTCAAATGTTGCCTCCGAAATGTTGCCTCTGAAACGTCGCTTCAGAAATGTTGCCTCGAATATGATCTTAAGACTTTAGGGTTATTACTAAGACGTCCTAACATTGCTTTAGTGATCGTACGTCCCTTATGAATTGACCCTTACAACTCCAACGATGGTGCTACCTATTTCTCAATAGTAGGATAGCGCTGTCTAAAGGAAATAAGAATAGAAACGATCTTTTGTCGAGTAGGTAGATGCTAATAGATACTTGCTCAAATCAAACTTTTCACACTTACACTTTTCAAAACAATTTTCAAAACAACTTCTTCACACCTTTGAGGACTGATACAAAGGTAATCACGAAGTCAAAACTTTTCAAAACAAAGTAGACACACAAGCAATTTTGAAAGATGAGAAAGTACCTAAGAGCCCATGGAAAACCATGGATAGAAAGGGTGCTAACACCTTCCCTTTCTATAATCTACCCCCCGTACTCAAAATATCTCGAAAAAGGATTTTTTTTCTGTACTTTTTTCCTTTCCAATTGGATGAAATAAAAGTCGGTGGCGACTCTTACTTACCGCGACATTTTGCGAATAAAAAACGCAAAATGCAAACCAGCATTTTCAAAACAGTCGGTTCTGCCACTGTATCACAGAACTGGCGACTCTGTTGGGGACTAATAAGTGGGGTATACCTTAGGATATAGTTCATTATGATTGCTTCTCTTGTTTGTTTTGGTTGCTTTACTTTTAAGGGTTTTTATTTGGGAGTTACTATAGATCCTAACCCGGATCTGGGGACACCTTTTAGGGAAGTAGCAATAAACTGTGAGGGAACTGTACGACATAGACCGATACGGTTGAAGCAGTAGCTATGTTGATGTGGCACATTGGTTGGTACCGGTATCCCTTATGGAGAAACGAGGAGAATACAGGGCTGCTGCATGGTGTCGTTAAGAATCAACTGACCTTAGAACCTTTAATCGACCAACTTGGCCATTAGAAAGTAGTGAGATAGCCGGCCTCGGTGTAAAGCTAAGAATTGGTTGATACTCGATGCTACACTGATTGAGACCATACTCTCGAGATAGTTCTGGCTGCAAGAAAAGATTGCTTGAGCTGAAACCATGACCGATGGAGGATGGACAGTGATATTGAGAACCTCTAGAACCCGGTTACTTTTGCTAGGATAGGTTGAAACCAACTAAACTACAAGAGGGAACTACCTTTGACCTCATGCAAGCCTTAAACTTAAGGGCTTTGTATGACTTGTTTGCCTTTGCCATGCCTGTTATCTGTTATACCCGTTGCTTTTTTTATCATGGCATCATGCATCATAACATGGGCATTCATACTTCATTATACTAACCATTTCAAAGACCAAGGTAATTTATCTTTGTTCTGTTTTGCAGATTATGGCTTCCGTGTGCAGAAATACCATCTGAGTTAACTTTGTGAAAATACCTGCTCAAGAGTTAGCCTCGAGAGTTTCTGATACTTCTATGTTCATTAAGAGACATGGTCAGCTTCTTAGCCTGGTCACCTCAAAGCTTTATGAGAAGATGATGAGTGTACTTTTCCAGTTCTTCGATCATGTGCATCACTGCTTCACCTTTCCAGATTACCAGCTGGTTCCCACTTTGGAAGAGTTCTCTCACTTATTGGGCATATCCATCCTTGAATAGGTACCCTTCACAGGTATGGAAGAGGTTCCTAGACCAGAAGACATTGCCTCAGATCTGAATCTAAAGCGGGCGGATTTAGTATCCAATTGGGAAACACGAAGCGGGGTCGAAGGTTTTCTAGCCAAATTTTTGATAGACCAGGCTCAGCTGTTCTGGGATAATTTGGACTTTCAGGCCTTCAAAGATATATTGGCTCTCCTTATCTATGGTTTGGTTCTCTTCACGAATCCAGATTCCTTTGTGGATATGAATGCGGTCAAGATTTTCCTTTCCTGCAATCCTGTGCCTACCTTGCTGGGTGATATCTTGCATGCCCTCTATACCCATATTGTGCAAAGAAGAGGGACTCTTATGTGTTGCATACCGTTGTTGTCGAGGTGGTTTATTTCACACCTCCCTAAGTCTGTGCTGAAGAACGAAGAAGGTTTGGGATGGTCTTACAGGATAATGTCACTTGCTCATACAGATATTAATCGGAGCTCCCGGGCTATGGAGGACACTGCAGTTATTGATTGTTGTGGGGGATACCCTAATGTCGCATTGCTTGGAATCAGAGGAGGTATAACCTACAATCCTTGTCTAGCTTTGCGACAGTTTGGTCGTGCTCGGAGAGATGGTCCCCATGAACTACTTCTTAAGGATATTGCATTTGACTACAAGGAGGATGCTAAGGAGCACCGCCGGAGGTTTATACGAGCCTGGGGCATGGTGAACAGATCTGACCCCCAAGAGCTGGGACCAAGGACTTCTCTTCCGATGCAGCCTTATCTCCAGTGGGTTCAAGCTCGTGCTCAGAAGCTTGGGATGCCCTATGAAGCAGTATTGCCAGTAATTGTGGAGCCCACTAATGAAGAAGGCGTTCCTTACACAGTTCTCTATCCTTACATGCCCACTGATCCTGGGGAGTTGCGGAGGTCTTGGATTCAGCTAAAAGAGGAGAGGGATACCTACCGGGAAAAGTACCACGAGCAAGAAAGGAAGATCTTGAAGCTCACCAGGCAGCTTGAGGAAGAAAGAGTGATCAATGACTATGTCAGCACAAAGAGGAAGCGCCTATGGGACTTTTGATTTTGCTTTTCTAGTTTTAGATTTGTTTTCCATTTACTTCTTTGTAACGCCTCACAGGAATTGTTGAACCTTTTACAAGTTAATCTAATAAAGTTTGTTTATTTTTTGGTTTGCAAATTTAAATCTCCCAAAGTCTTTGAAATCATTACATGTGCATCCCATTATCATGCACACCATTACAAGTACCATTACAGGTTTCTCATCTTCTTCGCTGTTTATTTCAGCAGAAATGTCTTCTGATCAAGCCATCAAAGATCTTCAGGCACAGAACGCCCAATTCGAACATATGTTCTTAAGTTTGGCTAAAGGGCAAGAGGATTTGAAGACCCTGATTCTGAAAGAGAAGAAGAAGAAAAAGAAGTCAGTATTCTGAACATGGGTAGAAGATTCGGAGAAAGGATAAGACAAACAACTGATCTAACTCCTCATCCAAAGACGGGGAGAACCAAGAAAGGACAAAGGACCCTAGTCCGGCAGTTTCTAATAACGATACAGATTACGATGATGAGCAATATCCTCTTACTGAGGATAGGTACAAGCAGCTAGAGGACCGTCTAAGTGCTATGGAGATTCAGAAGATCCCTGGTTTGGATTTCAGAGAGCTGGGACTGGTATCGGGAGTGGTGATCCCTCATAAGTTCAAAGCTCCGGTTTTTTCCAAGTACGATGGAGTATCCTGTCCAAAACTCCATCTTCGTTCGTACGTCAGAAAAATCCAAGCTCACACTTCTGATAGAAATTTGTGGGTGCATTTCTTTCAAGATAGTCTGTCAGGGACTCAGCTTGAATGGTTTTATCAATTGGAAGGAGCCAGTGTCCAAATCTGGGAAGACCTGGCTGCTGCTTTTTATAGGCAGTATCAGTATAACGCTGACCTTGCTCCCACTCGTACTCAGCTTCAGGGTATGTCTATGGGTGCGAGTGAAGATTTTAAGGACTATGCTCAAAAATGGAGAGACTTGGCTGGAAGAGTCCAACCCCCTTTGTCTGATAGGGAGTTGGTTGACATGTTTCTAGGGACGCTATCTGGTCCATTTTTCAATCATCTGATCGGAAGTTTGTCATATGGGTTTATTGAGTTGATTTTGACTGGAGAGAGAGTAGAAGTTGGCATTTGAAGTGGTAAAATACAGAAGGATACTTCATCAAGTGCAATAAAGAAGCCTTTCACTAGTAAGAAAGAAGCTAGTGCAGTCTATGGCTCGAGGGGCCAAAGCAGACCTGAACACCATCAAGCAGTAAATGCGGTAGTGATATCAAAACCAACAGTTGCTCCACAATGCAAAAATCAACAAAGGGTGGAAAGACCACAAAGGCAGTTCACCCGACTCAATATGACTTTGTCTCAAATTCTACCACAATTATTGAAGACCAATCTGGTAACTCTAAGGGAAGCCCTGAAGAACCCCAACACCACTTCTCCTCATTATAACCCGAATGCCTGCTGCGTCTATCACTCCGAAAGCCCAGGTCATGATACAAACAACTGTTGGGCCTTGAAAAATAAAGTGCAAAACTTGATCGAAGCCAAAGAGATTGAGTTTGACGCTCTAGAGAAGCCCAGCGTCATAACTGCCCCCATGCCCAAACATGGTCATGGAGTAAATGCTGTAGACGATGATTTATTTGTGACCTCTGTGGAAGAAATTTCTACTCCTTTGATGATAGTAAAGAACAATCTGCTATTGGCCGATTTATTTTCGGGTTGTGGTGAAGATTGCCATATATGTTCAATTCTGCCTACTAGTTGCCACTTATTGAAATCAGGTGTTCAGCGCCTGATGGATAATAAAGAGATCATGTTCAAAAAGAATATGATTTCGTTAGTTCCAATTGAATATGTTGCCATCATAACCATTTCCGCAAATCCTTCCAAGGTTTCCTCGATAAAACCTATTAGGATTACACCCGTCCCAAGAATTGCTCCGTTAATAATTAATGTCCCTGGTCCTATCCCATACACTTCAGATAAGGTTGTCCCTTGGCACTATGGTGCTGATGTATATTACCATGGAGTTAAAAAAGACTTAAAGAGTGAGGAAGCTGATGTTGATGTCAGCAATATTGTCGGGGCTAGCAAGGTCACCAGAAGTGGAAGACTCTTTTCTCCCGAGATTTCCCCTCCGACTGTTCACAAACTTGTTGTCATCCCATCTGCTAGTACATCAACTACTATCCCAGTTCATATTCCAGTTATCACCCCTATCGCCGAGTCGTCTACTTGGGGCAAAGAAATCACAGGTGAGCCTGCCCGGACGGAGGCACCTAAGAAGATCATTGTAGAAACCTCTAAGCAAGAGATAGAAGAAATTTTGAAGATTATCAAGAAAAGCGATTACAACATAGTCGAGCAGCTGGGGCAGACCCCGTCAAAAATCTCCATGTTGTCCTTGTTATTGTGTTCTGAAGCCCATGCAAAGGCTCTAATTGCATTCCTCAAGACTGTGCATGTGCCGCAGGAAACTTCAGCCGATCAATTCAAAGATTGTGTAGCTAGCTTGACTGCCGACAATGGGCTGGGTTTCTCAGATGCAGATCTGACCGCTAAGGGGAGAAATCATAATGATGCTCTGCACGTCTCGATCGAGTGCAGGGGCACTACTATGGCCCATGTATTGGTGGATACCGGGTCCTCATTGAATGTTCTGCCAAAGAAGGCATTAGACCGTCTGGACTGTGAAAGTTTGATTCTAAAGCCGAGCAATATTGTGGTCAGGGCTTTCGACGGGTCAAAAAGGATGGTGCACGGGGAGGTGGACATCCCTGTTAAAGTTGGCTCTCAGACCTTTGCATCCACCTTTTATGTGATGGATATCAGACCATCATATTCTTGCTTGCTGGGTCATCCTTGGATTCATAAGGCTGGGGCAGTGACTTCAATGCTCCATCAAATGTTAAAATATCCGGTAAAAGGGAAGATTGTCACGGAACGAGGTGAAGAGGAGTATATGGTGAGTCATCTCATTTCCTTTCGCTACATGAAGATGGATGGGGAGTTCATCGAAACCCATTGTCAGAACTTTGAAGAGGTCCCTCAGACTTTGGCATCAACTGAAGTTGCTACCGAAAAACCTCCGATAAAGATGGTTTCTCTCAAGGATGCCAGGGCTGTAATCAAAGAAGGTGGGTGTACCAATTGGGGTCAGCTCCCTGATTTCATGCACAAAACCGACAAATTTGTTTGGGCTTTACTATAGGAGCTCAAAGGGCTGTTAGGCGCGCACGGATTGGAGGACCTCCTCTGCACATCAGTAATCAGGGAGTTAATGCAATTGAAGATGGTGAAGAAGATTCAGATATCGACAGCTGGATCTACCCTACAACCAATGGTGGATTGAACAATTGGATGGAGAAGAACTTCATACCTGTTTATTTTATTCCATAGTAATTGACTCTTTGTTTTAAGATTTGTAATACACAGTTTAAAACTTTACGGCCCGGTGCTTTGCCTGAGGCACTTTGGCTTTGCTTGTGAGGGCTTATTGTTTGTCATTTCATATATCATTAATAAAACATTGGACGTTTCTTACATACAAATTTTGCGTTCCTTGTTTTTCTTTTTCTGTCTCTATCAAAACAGCTATGCTCTTACACACACTCACATATCATAATGCAGATCCATATCCACTCTGGATCCCATTTATAACAACTCTTCTACTTCCAGTTATGACTTTGAAAATCCAATCAACCAAGTCGAGAACGAAGGTGATGATGATTGTGAAGTGCCTGGAGAACTTGCTAGACTGTTACTGCAAGAAGAAAGGGCCATACAGCCTCATGAAGAGCTAGTTGAGTCAGTGAATTTGGGTACAGAGGAAGACATGAAAGAGGATAAGATAGGTGCAAATCTGGAGCCCAATGTCAAACAACAGTTGATACAAATGCTACGCGACTATGTTGAGATCTTCGCTTGGTCTTATGAAGATATGCCTGGTTTAGACACTGATATTGTGGTACACCGCCTACCAACCAAAGAAGACTGTCCTCCGGTAAAGCAGAAGGTTTGCCGTATGCTCCCTGAGATGTATGAGAAAATCAAAGCCGAGGTCATGAAACAGTTCGATGCGGGGTTCTTAGCTGTCACTTCCTATCCGCAGTGGGTTTCCAAAGTTGTTCCAGTACCTACGAAGGACGGTAAGGTACGGATGTGTGTGGACTATAGAGATCTGAACAGGGCAAGCCCCAAGGATGACTTCCCACTTCCTCACATCGATGTTCTAGTCGACAACACCACGCAACATAAGATCTTCTCCTTCATGGATGGTTTTTCTGGCTACAACCAAATCAAGATGGCTCCTGAGGACATGGATAAGAGAACCTTCGTTACACAGTGGGGCACCTTCTATTACAAGGTAATTCCTTTCGGGTTGAAGAATGTTGGGGCAACTTCTCAGCGGGCCATGGTAGCTTTGTTCCATGACATGATTCACCATGAGATTGAGGTTTATGTGGATGACATGATAGCAAGGTCCCAGACTGAGGAAGAGAACCTTAACCATCTCCAGAAACTGTTCGACAGTTTGAAGACGTACAAGTTGAGGTTGAACCCGAACAAGTGCACCTTCGGGGTAAGTTCTGGTAAGCTGTTGGGTTTCTTCATCAGTGATAAGGGTATTCAGGTGGACCCTGCCAAGGTAAAGGCCATACAAGAGATGTCGGCTCCCCGCACAGAAAAAGAAGTCAGAGGCTTTTTAGGACGTCTGAATTACATTGCCAGGTTCATTTCACATTTGACTGCTACTTGTGAGCCAATCTTCAAGCTGCTGAAGAAAGATCAAGTGGTAAAGTAGAATGAGGAATGTCAGACCGCTTTCGAAAGAATCAAGGAATACCTTCAAGAACCACCAATTCTGATGCCTCCAGTTGAAGGAAGACCTTTGATCTTATACTTGACAGTACTGGATAGTTCAATGGGGTGTGTGTTGGGGCAGCATGACGAGTCTGGCCGAAAAGAGCACGTTATTTACTACCTTAGCAAAAATTTTACCGACTGTGAGACCCGATACTCATTGCTCGATAAAACTTACTACGCTTTGGCATGGTCTGCTCGCCGGTTGAGACATTATATGCTGACTCACACCACTTTGTTGATATCAAAAATGGATCCAATCAAGTATATCTTCAAGAAGCCTGCCCTGTCCAGAAGAATAGTGAGATGGCAGATGATCCTAACCGAGTACGACATCCAATATACAACCCAAAAAGCAATCAAGGGGAGTGTATTGGCGGATCATTTGGCGCATCAGGCCGTGGATAACTACCAATCCATGAATTTCGAGTTCCCGGATGAGAACATCATGTTGGTGACCGACTATGAAGAACCTGGACCAGATGAAGGACCTGAGGAAGGATCCCGATGGTATATGTACTTTGATGGAGCCTCTAACGCGTTGGGAAATGGCATTGGCGCTGTAATTATATCTCCTGAGGGTTGTCATACTCCGTTCACCGTCCGATTGTGTTTCAACTGCACCAACAATATGGCGGAGTATGAGCGTGCATCATGGGTCTTCGAGCTGCTATTGACCTGAGGATTAAGTTCTTGAGTGTATTCATAGATTTTGCCCTAGTGATCAGTCAGATCAAAGGCGAGTGGGATACGAAGCACCTAAATCTTATTCCTTACAAAGAATATGTATTGACATTGCTCCCACATTTTGAGGAGATAACCTTTGAACACTTCCCAAGAGAGGAGAATCAGTTAGCGGACGCGCTAGCTACCATGTCTTCTATGTTCAAAGTCAGGTGGGACAATGAAGCTCCCCAGATTACCATCGAGAGGTTGGACAAACCCGCACATTACTGTGACATTGAGGCTGAAGAGGTAGCAGATAAACCTTGGTTTCACGAAGTAAAGAGGTATCTTGAGACTCAAGAGTACCCCGAGGGTGCATCTGTTAATGATAAGAAGTTCTTGAGAAGGTTCGCTGCAAAGTTCTTCATCAGTAATGGTATCCTCTATAAGCGTAACCATGATTCGACCTTACTGAGATGTGTCGACAAAAGAGAGGCAGAAAGGATCATGGCAGAGTTACATGAAGGTACCTTTGGAACTTATTCCAGTGGACATACCATGGCAAAGAAAATCCTACGGGCAGGATATTACTGGTCTACTTTGGAAGCCGATTGTTATCAGCATTCTCGAACCTGTCATAAGTGCCAAGTCTATGCTGATAAGGTACATGTACCTTCAGTTCTTCTGAATGTTTTGACAACTCCTTGGCCTTTCGCAATGTGGGGCATTGACATGATCGGTGAGATCAGACCTACTGCGTCTAACGGGAATCGCTTCATTCTGCTAGCAATTGATTATTTCACAAAGTGGGTTGAGGCAGCTTCCTTTGCTACAGTAACCAAGAATGTCGTGGCGCGGTTTATCCGACACAATCTGATCTGTCGATACGGTGTACCAGAGAGGATCATTATGGACAATGGTACAAATCTCAACAATACGATGATCACCGAGCTCTGCAAATAGTTCAAGATACATCATCACAACTCTTCTCCCTACCGTCCGAAGATGAATGGGGCTGTTGAAGCAGCTAACAAGAATATCAAGAAGATTGTACAGAAGATGATGGTGACATACAAAGACTGGCATGAGATTTTACCATTCGCTCTTCATGGGTACCGCACGTTAGCACGGACGTCAACAGGGGCAACACCCTACTCTCTGGTGTATGGCATAGAGGCAGTCCTACCCATCGAAGTCCAGATACCCTCTCTCCGGATTATGAAGGATGCAGGTTTCGGCGAGGACGATTGGATCCAGACCCGACTTGATCAGCTGAATCTAATTGATGAAAAGAGGCTTACTGCTATTTGTCATGGCCAGACGTATCAAAAGAGAATGATCAAGGCTTTTAACAAGAAAGTGAGACGTCAAGAATATCAAGTTGGGGATTTGGTGATCAAACGCATCATACTGCCGCAAGGTGATCCCAGGGGCAAATGGACCCCCACATACGAAGGGCCATTTATGGTTAAGAACATTTTCTCGGGAGGAGCTATGATTCTAACAACCATGGATGGTGACGACCTTCCTCACCCCGTCAATGCAAACATAGTGAAAAGATACTACGCATAATCAAAGACCCGCTAGGTTGACTGGCCTAGGAAAAAATAAGGGCATCCCGGCGAACCAAAAGGGTTCGGACAAAAATTAGGGATAAAAACAAAAACGATTTGTACACTCGACAAGTCGAAAACCTGAAAAGGCGGCTTGGGCAAAAAAGGGTATCCCGGTGGATTGAAAACCCAAAAGAGCGGTCCAGGCTAAAATTAGGGATTAAAGCGTAACACTATGTCTCATTGGATCATCTTGCGACCAGACTTCGGTATCGACTATCAAGCTCGGATGGCGCCAATCAATCTGATCCACCTTCGACCAAGTAGCAAAGTGATAAGACGCTTGAAGATATAAAGGCAATAACAGAGTTGGAACCCGATGGGATTGTTTCACATAGCTGTTTTCCTTTCTTTTACACAAATTATATAATTTCTATTCCCACGACGGTGTTCTCTTACTAGGACGTTAGCCTCTTTGTACAATACGCCTGTTATAGGCCAATTTCAGAAATCAATACAATTCACTTTCACAAAAAAAATTCAAATTGTTTTTTTCTTTTTCTTTTTTGTTTTGCAAGAACGTCTAATGGTTCATTTTTGATATATGCATTTGAAAATAATTGTTGCTCATAAATGTTTACATAAAAAAAAGAAGACAATTACTCGTAATTCCAGGAACGGGGGAAAACAAGAAGTGTCCAAACCTTACAGTTGCTCTACCCACCAGGTACAAGGATAGAGCCAGCTTGAGAATATGACTAAAGGTTCATACACTCCCCGTAGAGTTGGAAGTATCCAAAGACAATGGTGTTAGCTCTCCCCAGCCGAGGTTCATAATCACGAATGAGTCAACAAAATTCTCCCCAAGCAGAGTTTATCTATCACCAGCAATAGAAGCTCACCACCAGCTGAGTTTATTTCTCCAAATCAGCAGATCGTCCAACAGAGTATTTCTCTTCCCCATAAAGTCATTCTCCTACAAGATTATTCTCAAACAGGGTCTCTCCCGGCGGAGTATTCTCGAGCAGAACGGACGCAAGTCTCCAGCTAATCATCTTCGGTCACTATCCCCAGCGAGAACAAAGAACTCAACTCCTTATACTCTCCAACAGCAGTCCGAGATTTATTCTCCCTAACCGGAGAATATCACAAGAACATTGTATATCCATACATCATGGCATGCGCACACGCATCATGCAATACAATCTCATTTATTTTGAGAACATCATCACTCAATACATTTCATACATCATGACATTACATACAACTAACTCTTTACCTTTCAGGGAAAGATGCAATCAAGTTTTGACAAGTTTTCTCTAGTTCAATCAAACCGACACTAAGGTTTCTTTTCTAGTTGAAGACATTTTAAGACTTTCGTCTGGGTCATCCGAATCGCCGCTAAGATTCCCCTAATTTCTATGCCAGTCAAAGTTAATCTGAGACTTCTCCCGGGATCAGTCAAATCGACACTAAGATTTCTCTTCCAGTTGAAGTTCCCACAAGTTTCCCCTGGTTCAGTCAAATCGATACTAAGATTTCTATTCCAGTTCAAGCTTTGAAGCCCGGAAATTGACCGGAAAACAGCTTAACCCTCAGCAAGTTATTGTGAAGCCTAGAAATCGACCAGATAGCAGTACAAGATACCATGAAGCCTGGAATCGACCAGATAACGGTATAAAACACTATGAAGACTGGAGCATGACCAGATAACCGTATAAGGTACTGCGAAGCTTGGAATTCGACCAAATAGCAGTTTACCCGGCCAATTACTATAAAGCCCGGAAATCGACCGGATATTAGTATGCCTTAAATTCAAGTTGAAACTCGGATGCGACCGAATAACCACTTAATTCCTTCTGAAGCCTGGAGCTCTACCAGATAAGAATTGAGAAATTGCAAAGCCTAAAGGACGACCAGATAGAAAGTTTAATCTCATCTCCCCAGTAAGTCACTGTAAAATCGGGAGCACGACCAGATAGCAGTCAGTCTTATTTTCCTCAATAAATCACTGTAAGGCCTGGAGCACAACCAGATAGCAGTTCATTGTCACCTCCTCAACTAAGAGATGATTCCCTAGTAGAGTAACGGACAACTGAAGCTCCTAAAATTTTATTTCTCCCAAGACAGAGACCAGCATTCCCCAGCGAAGTCCTCCTCAACAACAGGTATATGGGTTCTCGCAAAGAAATCTCTTATGCGATCGAGACTTCTTCAGATGGCATCTTTAAGCCCGTCTTCCGTCATTAACTTCCAAATGGCATCTATAAGCCCATTCCCGATATCGCAAGACAAGCACCACTTCATGCGAGTGCAAATTTCTGGGCACTCTAGTGTTCAATCATCTTCCACCTTTAAATCACGAAAGACAGACAAGCCAATCTACATCCTCGGGTTTAAGAAGATTGAACAGGGGCAGATGTTGTACCCCAAAATTTTCCCACCCATATTTCTCAATACATTTCAAGTGAGGTCCTCAAATTGCTCAAGGAAGTCCAAGGGTTGACCAAACAAACTCTCTCCTAAGGCAGTCTACCCCAAACTAGGGTTTCATTTTGCATCAAGATGCTTGAGTATAAAGGAACCCAAATGCTCACCATTGTCCTAATATGTTCTCAAGATCATCCATGTCAAGTTTCAAGCCTTGCAGAGAAAATTTACTCAGTCAATTGCTCAAAGGCCTAAAAATCGACTATGCTAGGGCAAAAGTCAATTGTGGCCCACATATAGTCAAACTTCAAGATTTTTGGTCAAAATTCTCATTTTTAAGATTTATTTATCATTTGATCAAGGGTTGATCTTAATTCCTCAAGGATTGCTCACAACTCATCAAAACCCAAAAGTTGCCAAATTAGGGTTTTGCAGGAAAAGTCAACTCAACTTTGACCAAGCATAACTTTCTCATACTTTATCAAAAATGACCCATCCAAATCTCATTTTTAAGAGGATGCAATTCCCTACAATTAATCTTCATCTCACAAGTTCAAAATATGCACTCACAAGAAGATATGAATTTGGACATTATAGGTCATTTTGAAAAGTCAACAAAAACACCTTTTGGGTCAAAGCTTCATGCATGAACATGGAAGACTCAATTGAGATAAGACAAAAAGGGTTGCTTATAGGACATCTTAAGCTTTCTAAAAAGTCAAATAACACCTCTATAGGGTCAAAATTGAGAGAGTTATGCATTGGACAAGTTGACCCTTTTTGCAAAATTGCCAAAAGTCAAATGTGTCCAAAATTGCATTTTTTGCTAAATGGGCCCAACTTTTTATGCTTGCAATGAGTTTGTAATGTGAACCACGACCCATGAGCCCTTCCACTTATCATTCTATTATTTTTGTTATTTATCTTGATTTTATTTCATTTAAATCAAATAAAATCAATATAAAATAGTGAAAATATCAAAAATCATTAAAACCTTGAGATTTTGTGCATGATTAGGTCCATTATCCAGCTGGAAACAAGATCAAATCGTGCAAGGCTCCATATGGACACAAAAAGATTGAATTTTCTTATTTTGGAAATATTTGGTGCAAGGATGAAATCATGGATCAATCTTCATAATTGGAAAAGATTTGATACAAACTTTAACCCTAATACACTCTAGTATACATAAGGAAAAAATGCAAACCAAAAACAGGGGGACTAGAGGCGTGCAAAGGCAGAGAACAAATTGCAAAAACTCAAGAAAAAAGTGCAAACCAATTTCCAAGTTTCAGGCCATCTCAAGCCTTTCTAACCATACCAATCAATTGCTGGACTCCCCAGGATCGTGTTTCAATCATTAGAAAGCTTCCCCACGCCTTGAAATGCACGGTAGCAGTCACACGGTTTGCATATTTTCTTGAATTCGAATATATTGATTCTGGCATATTTAGCATGATTGATTGGCATATTTATAATCCTTGAGGTGTTTGCTAGCTAATGACTATATTCAATTGCATTTTTATTGACTGAACATGTAACTACCATGGCTAGGGTTCATGCTTTGTTTTTAGGGGTTTCTTGTACAGGGAAAATTGGACATTAATAATGGTACCATGATGCTCGTGAGGTTGAAAGGAGCTGATTGGTATCATTGGTTTTCATTTATCATGCGTATATAAGATTTTGGAAATGCACAGGGGCTACACCTACGCTTGATGTTCGTAGGTAAAAGTCTTTTATCTAAAACGACATAATCAATGAAGAAGACAATGGCGTGGCAGTGTGTGAATGGTCAGTTTGAATTTCGCGCGTTTTGGGAAGCGTGGCGCGTTGTTTGCATTATAGTTTATTTGTTTCATTATTGTTACAACTAACATGATAACGCAGATGGTGAGGTTGTTGGCCTTTGATGCACACGTCCTGGGTTCGATCCCAGGCGTGCGCATTTTACTATTTTCTCAATAATTTCAGGATAATCCAGTGGTTCACATTCTCAAGCGTATCTCGTGCACTCTCCACATAAGCCACCTGATGTACTCCTGGCCAGATCCAATATGCCCACAATGAAGGTCCACCATGCGCCTGAGTCAAGCATGCACACAGGATTGGGAGAAGTCAACAAGGCCTAGACTTGTTGGGCCAAGAATTTCCAAGCAACATCCCCTTTTTCACTAATGCTATCAGGCCAATTCCTTTCTTTTCTCTATTTTTTCTTTTATTTTATTTAATTTGCTTAATTATTTTTAACAAATTAATTTCTTTTTTTCACAAAAAAATCATAAAATCAAGAATTCACAAAAAAATTAGAATTAGATTTTAATTTTATAAAAAATTAATTTTGTTAATATAATTTAGTTTAATTTAATTTAGGGAAATTCTAACCTTTTTTTAAAATTAAAACCAATTAGAAAAATTAGGGTTAAACTTTTGATTTAATTTCTTTTCTAAAAATAAATACAAAAAAATAGGTTAATTTAATTATTTTTCTTAAATTAAAATTAATTAGTAATTAGGTTTTTTTTATTATTATTATTCAATTGAGCTTTATTTTCTCAAATAACACAAAAACAACAAAAAAATGATTTTTTCCTTTAAGGTACAATTAGGTATAGTTGGGGTCAAAACCCTAATTATTTCGCATTCGATTCATCACGCGTGTGTATTATTTTTTGCAATATTGATGTAGCTATCCACGGTATGTAATAGTTTAATCTAGGATTTTCTTTTTTATTTATCGTCTTTTGCGGGTTTTTGGCTATGTAATTAATCCATATCCCGAAGCCTTGTAATAGCGTAGGTTTATTTTCTCGCATTTTAATTCTCGCAAATATTAACTGTTTAAGGATTGTATGACAAGATTGCATGATAATTTAAAACGGCTAGAAAACCCTAAATGTGCAAAGATAATAACTGAAATCAAATCACTCGCACATGTGGACTCCTAGGGTATGCTCTCACTTCGGTTGCCTTTGGTAAACGATCATTAAGCATAGGGTGTCTTAGTGGTTGCCCTCCAGTCTAAAAAGATCAAAACGTCTCATTCGAATGTTGCCTCTGAAATTTTACCTCGGAAATGTCGCTTCGGAAATGTTGCCTCGAATATGATCTTAAGACTTTAGGGTTATTACTAAGACGTCCTTACATTGCTTTAGTGATCGTACGTCCCTTACGAATTGACTCTTATAACTCCAACAACGGTGCTACCTATTTCTCAATAGTAGGATAGCGTTGTCTAAAGGAAATAAGAATAGAAACGATCTTTTGTCGAGTAGGTAGATGCTAATAGATACTTGCTAAAATCAAACTTTTCACACTTAGACTTTTCAAAACAATTTTCAAAACAACTTCTTCACACCTTTGAGGACTGATACAAAGGTTATCTCGAAGTCAAAACTTTTCAAAACAAAGCACACACACAAGCAATTTTGAAAGATGAGCAAGTACCTAAGAGCCCATGGAAAACCATGGATAGAAAAGGGTGCTAACACCTTCCTTTTCTATAATCTACCCCCCGTACTTAGAATATCTCAAAAAAGGATTTTTTCTGTACTTTTTTCCTTTCCGATTGGATGAAATAAAAGTCGGTGGTGACTCTTGCTTACCGCGACATTTTGCGAATAAAAAACGCAAAACGCAAACCAGCATTTTCAAAATAGTCGGTTCTGTCACCGTATCACAATGACCAAGAAAACTAACTTTCTCAAACCAAAACTCGCACTATGACAACTTCCCATATGGCTTTATCTCTTTTAACACTTGCAACATAATCCGCAGATATTCAGTATGATCTTCTTCTTATTTGGAATATATTAAGATATCATCAATGAATACTACCATAAACCTATCCAAATTAGTGTGAAAGATACGATTCATATACTCCATAAACACTTCTGGCGCGTTAGTAACTTTGAAAGACATCACTGATTATTCATAATGTCCATACTGAGTTCTGAAAGTCGTCTTATGAATGTCCTCATCCTTTACTCGAATTTGGTGATAACCCAATCTTAAATCAATCTTGCTAAACACGCGCGCACCCACCAATTGATCCATCAAGTCATCTATTCTTGGAAGTGGATACTTGTTTTTTATTGTCACTTTACAAGAAACATCGTAGCTCCCTAAGGCGATACACTTGGTCTAACAAATTTCTTCTAAAGTAAGTTTTTTAGTTGTTTCTTCAATTATGCCAATTCAAATGCTGACATTCAATAGGGTGCCATAGAAACAGGTTTGGTACCCGGAACAAGATTAATAGAAAACTATACTTCTCTCTCTGGTGGCACATCTATAATATCATCTGGGAAAACTTCAAGAAATTCATGCACCACCCGCAACTTATCAATAGCATTCTGATTCTCAACGAATAAAGATGCCATTAATGAAAACACTTGAGCTTCATCTTGCATCAATTCATTCAATTGTCTAGAAGATAATAATTTATTTTCCCTTTCCTCATCAGTAGTGGAAAATTGCACCGATTTTTTGTAACAGTTTATATGAACGTAAATGTATTCCAACCAATTCATGCCTAGAATCACGTCCAAACCACTCAATGGTAAACAAATTAAATCCACATCAAAGTCTCTATCAAAGATCGACAAAGGACACTTTGAACATACAAGAGAAGTAGTCACCGATCCATTAGTTGGAGTATCGACAACTATATCTTCATTCATAGAAGATAACACAAGACATAACCTTTTCACACAGTTAGCAGCAATAAAATAATGAGTAGCACCAATATCAATAATAATAATTAGAGGAGTACTATTAATGAAGAAAATACCTCTGATCAAACGGTCTCCACTGGATGTATGAGTTCCAGCTAAAGCAAAAACTTTCCCGCCAGCTTAAGCTTTCATCGGTTTCTGGCACTGAGTACTAATGTGTCCTTCCTCACCATAGTTGAAACATATCACTGCTTTGTGTCTGCAATCAGCTACCTCATGCCCAATCTTACCACAATGGAAACACCTCCTCACTTCTCCAATACATGCATTACTTTGATGACCTGACTTTCCACATCTGTAACACACGATGTCAGCAGGAGCACCTCCCCCACTGGTTTTCTTACCATCAACAAACCTCTTTTTACCTTTGTCATTTAGAGCATTGTAGGGCTTCCCATGATTCTGTTGTTGTCTGCCTCTTTTTTCATTTATGGTTTTGTAGTGATCTTTACTATCCTCTTCATAAATTTTGCAGCTATTCACCAAATTCAGAAATTTATGGATCCACTAATACCCAATTGCCTTCTTAATTTCTGAGCGCAACCTATTTTCAAACTTGATGCACTTTGAAAATTCAGCAGTTGCCTCATTGTAATGAGGATAACAGTTCGCCAATTCCACGAACTTGGCAGCATATTCAGTCATTGACGATTCTCACTATTTTAGTTCTAGGAATTCAATTTCTTTCTTCCCGCAGACATCTTCTGGGAAATACTTCACCAGGAACTCCCGGTTAAACACAACCCAAGTAATAACCTCACATGCACTATCAAATCTTTGACGAGTGGCAACATACCAGTCATCAGCCTCTCCCGCCAACATATGCGTACCAAATGCACTTTCTATGCCTCAGAACAGCCCATAACCCGAAAGATAATTTCAATTTCTTTGAGCCACTCTCACGCTCCTTCAAGATCATGATTTCATTTGAACATATGTGCATGGTTCCTCAGGAACGTCTCTAAAACACGAGATCCATCGACCCCGCCAGCATTAGGCTGGTGTTGCACAACCTGAGTCAACACCCGCAAAGCAGCAATAAGTGCAATATCATTTCTTCCAACCATTACTTTGTTTAACATTAAAACATCAAACAAGGGTTAGAAAGAAACACATCAATAGTATTCAACTGTCATACTATACTACTGACTCAACAACCTCGTCGAACGGACCGACCTGCTCTGATATCAATTGTAACACCCCACTTTCCCATAATAATAATTATAGCATAATCTACAGAATACATATATCAGAGTACACAAGTAGGATGTCACATCTTTCAAAATTCATAAAGTCTTAAGTCACTTTACTACTCCATTTATTCAAAATAATCTATTCGGCAGCAGAATAATCAAATTAGTTTATTTCCATGGCATTGAATCATCAACAGTAATATAAACTCCACAATATATGGTCCAGCAGCAGTATAAAAGTAAGATATGTAACAAATGAAATAATGCAAAAACATAACAAATTCCCAATGATCTTGTGTTATGTATCAGAGCGACTCCTAGACTCGGTTAGGTAACACTCTCTCTAAGCACTACTCGAGTACCTGGTTATCTGTACTCCTTGAGGAGCAAGACACAACAATACAAAGGGGTGAGAATTACACTTAATAAATATACGGTGAATATCACATGCTAAGGAGTAGTAGTTCACACAATTCACACATCACACAATAATTTGCAACACATTCCATCATTCACATAATACATCATCAACTCAAAAATAATTCAATGCAATGAAATCGACCTCAACTTAATACATACGGTACCATTAGGGTATAATCCCCAACATAGTGCCAAATTTGGGAAACAACATGGCATAAACCCTAAACATAACGCCATTACATGAAAACAGCAGGGCATGAGCCCTCACCAATGAAATGTATGCATTATCAACATGCAACAACACAACTATGTGACAACAAGGCATAAGCCTTCTACATTTGCCAATAAGGCCACCACATCATTATCATCATGAATATAAATAATTAATTCATACAAAGTCCCATGGTTTAATATCAATTTCCATTACTACTACTCTTCCTACGTTTACCTAAGTTATACTAGTCATTAAGAATCAAGCGAAACTGCACTACACGCGAAAATGGGAAAGAAATTGCGAAAATAGGAACTTATGCACCTCGGCCTGCTCATACGCGTATGACCATATCCCATGCGTGTATGGATTCTTTCTCTGTCTATCCATACTCGTATCATACACGTTTCGCTCCAGCACTCAGGTCCCGTACATGTACCATACGCGTTTATCCAAAGACATTTTTCTTCCCAAAATCCTCCCAACCTTCCCATACGCGTACGACCATCCCATACGTGTTTTGCCTCCTCTTCTTATGCATATCATAAACGTACCGGTAGAAGGCCGTGTTGGCACTGGGGACAGGGCGCGTTCCATGCGCAGATGGCCCTTGGGAACATCCCTCATATGCATACCATACGCGTATGGCCAGTCTGCTACATCAAAATTTCTGCTATTGCACCAGAATGTTTTCCACTCGTTTTGAGCACTTTCAACCTCTTATTTTGGGTCAAAATAGTGTTTTTACACATAATAATTTATAGACTTCATCTAATTTTTTTATTCTACTATTCTACAACAATTTCTACTTCTAATTCTCCAATTTTTGTCATATTCCTAGATCTACAATTTTCCAGATTTGGGATTTCATGGACAACACAACAATAGTAAAATCAGTAACAACAACACATACATGGCATCATGAGATTCACGAATTTCATATACCATCACATAGAAACAACAAAAAATAAAATAAAGAAGAACATTCACCAATTATTCATGAAACCTAAAGAGGAAAAAGAACCCTCACTACCCTCTCATGCTAATATCACCATTTAGAGAACTCATTCACCCCTTACCTTAATTTGCAGCCTTGATTCTTCAACAATGGAGAAATCTCTCTTGCCCTAATTTTTACATTCTCTTCTCTTATCTGTTTCTACGAGACAATAATTTTTCCTAACTGTTCTAACCCTCTTCTAATTATATTTTATTATTACTAATACTAACTAATAATAACAATATTAATAATAATATAAATAATAACTATAATATTAATAATAGTAGTATTGTCCTTCAATTTCTATTATTATAAATATTTCACCATATGCTAAGTTTATCCTAATTATTTAATTAAAACTAAGCTCTCACATACCCTAAGTTATGCCAGTATAATTTAAATTCAATAAATAATGACTGAATATTTAAATGGGACACTATAGTGATCTCATTCTCCCTTGAGTCATTTGTCTTCTATTGTCTCTTGCCTCTTTTCTCTAATTCTCCCAAATTTCTATGTATCAGAATCTTTTAGCTTCCATCATCTTTACTATTTATTTAACCTAATCTTGTTGCTACTAATTCTCCACTTTACCCTTAACTATATCTATTTTTACAAGTAAACCATTAATTTTCTAAAACTTTAATTTACACCCAGAACTCTCTTTTCATTTATTTTCTATTTGATTAATTAATATTCTACTATTTAAATTAAATAAAATTCCACTAATTCCAATAAACTCCAAAAATCAAATAATTCACATAACATGTATTCTTCATCGAAATAATTAATTATAAACATATAAAATCACTCAATAATAAAATAACATGCAACTAAATTCAATTAAATAATTTAATTTAATTCACGGTGTTACAATTGTCCCCCACTTAAAGAGTCTTCGCCCTTAAAAATTACCTGAAGGAAACAGAGTCAGATACAACTACCTTATCTAGCTCTCCAGCTCCCATGCCACGCTTCCACCAGTAGGTCCTCCCCACACAACCTTCACCAAAATAATCTATTTACCTCTCAAGTGTTTCACTTCTCGGTCATTGATATCAATGGTGATGCCTCCACAATCAAGTTATCTCTCAGTTACATATCATCCATTTGAATCACATATGATGGGTTAGGAACATACTTCCGAAGTTGAGACACATGAAACACACTATGAAGATTCAAAAGAGACACTGGTAAAGCCACTATGTAGGCCACTTCTCACACTCTCTTAAAAATATGATAAGCACCAATGAAACACATCGTGAGCTTTCGAGATTTCAGCGCTCGACCAACACTAGTTACTGAAGTAACTCTAAAAAACACATGATCCCCCTCTTAAAACTCAAGTGTCTTTCTTCGCTTATCATGATAACTCTTCTATCAAATCTATGAAGCTTTCATCTTTTCTTGAATAATTGTGATCTTCTCAGTGGTCCGCTGAATAATCTTTGGCCCAAGCAGAACATTCTCACCTGGTTCATACCAACACAAAGGAGTCATAGACCTCATTCTATACAAAGCCTCATACGGTTCCATTTTAATGCTAGAATGAAAATTATTGTTGTAGTTGAACTCAATCAATGATAAGTAGCTCTCCAAGTTACCTCATTTCTCTAGAACACAAGCTCTCAACTATAATTCCAAGGATTAGATAGTCCTCTCCGTCTAATCGTTCGTCTGTGGATGATAGGAAGAATTCCACCTCAACGTAGTCCCCAGGGCTTCTTGGAAACTTTTCCAATACCTCGATGTGAACCTGAGATCTCTATCTGAAACAATATTCATAGGAATATCATGCAGACTAACAATCTTTTGATGTAAACATATGCTAACTTCTACAATGAATAACTGATCTTTATTGGAAGGAAATGAGAAGATTTAGTCATCCTATCAACAACAACCTAGATAAAATCACTTCCCTTCGTCATCTTCGTCAAAACTTTCACAATGTCAATAGATATGTTGCCCCATTTACACTCAGGAACACTCAATGGTTGCATTAATCTTGACGACTTGTGATGCTCGATCTTCGACTTCTGACAAGTCAAATAAGCGTAAACAAATTTAGCCACATCCTTCTTCATTCCTGGCCACATATACATCTTCTTAAGGTCCTGATACATCTTCGTAGCACCTAGATGAATACTCAACCCACTTCTATGCAATTCTTCAAGAATCTTACTCTTAAGCTCTGGCAAATCTGGTACACAAACTCTATCTCTAACCTCATAACACCACTCTCATCAACTATGAAATCCATCTCTTTATCTTAATTGATCAACACTAGCTGGTAAATCAATCCCAAATTTGATTGTCGGCTTTTTCTAATCTCATCCAGAATACTATTATACAATTTAACATACTTAACATAATACTCCATGGAGTCACTTCGCATACCTAACTCAAATCTCAAAACTGCTCAATCAATGCCATCTCTCTAACCGTCAATATCGACATATGCAAGGACTTCTTACTTAAAGCATATGTCACCATATTAGCTTTACCTGAATGGTAACTCATCCCAAAGTCATATTCTTTCAAGATCTCAAGTCACCTTCTCTGTCTCATGTTCAACTCTTTCTGATCGAACAAGTATTTCAAACTTTTATGGTCGCGGAACACTTCAAACCTTGCACCATATATATAGTGCCTCCAAATCTTAAGCATAAACACAACAACTGCCAACTCTAAGTCACGGGTAGGATAATTCCTTTCATAACAATTAAGTTATCTTGAAGAATAAGCTAACACATCAATATTCTGTATAAGCATGCCACCTAAGTCCATCTTTGAAGTATCACAATATACCACAAAGGATTCACTAGCATCTGGTAGAACCAAAACTGGAGCAAACATTGACCTCTTCTTCAACTCTTGGAAGCTCTCTTCACACTGAACACTCCACACAAACACTTGACCTTTTCGAGTCAACTGAGTCAACAACAAATCTTACCTCTAAAAGACTTCTATAAACCTGCGATAGTAGCTAGTTAATCCCATAAAACTTCTAATCTCAGTGACAAAATTCGGAGTCTCCCACTACAATACCACATCTACCTTCGACGAATCAACTAATATACCACCACTAGAAATCATATGGCCAAGAAACTCACCTCTTTCAACCAGAACTCACACTTGGATAGCTTGGCATATAACTTATTCTCTTGCAAAGTCTGTAACATAACTCTCAAGTATCCTACATGCTCTTCATTTGATTTAGAATAAATCAAAATATCATCTATGAATACCATAACAAACTGATCTAATTATGGATGGAAAATTATATTCATGTATTTCATAAACACATCAGGCGCATTAGACACACCGAACGACATAACTAAATATTCATAGTGCCAATATCGGGTTCTAAAAGTAGTCTTCAGACTATCTTCAACCTTCACTCGAATTTGATGGTAACCTGATCTCAAATCAATCTTACTGAACCCACAAGCATCAACCAGCTTATCCATAAGGTCGTCAATTCTTGGAAGAGGATACTTATTATGGGTAGTAACCTTATTCAATTGTCTATAGTCAACATATAACCTCGTGTTATCATCTTTCTTCTTCACCAATAACATTGGCGCTCCCTACAGTGGAACACTAGGTCTAGAAAACTTTTTCTAAAATAAATCTGATAATTGTTTCTTCAGCTCACCCAGCTCTGAAACAAATATATGATACAGTTTAATTGGCACAGGTCTAGTACCAGGTACTAAATCTATAGAGAACTCAACATCACTCAATTATAATCATCGCCATTTACATTCAGAAACATCATTAGACAATTAAATGTATATGCAATGTTCTTATCACCTCGTCACAATATACATGTGGTACCAATGCTACTCACCAATTTGGATGTTAGACTTATAGTACTAAGCAATCCCATCACCAGTATTTTAGACAATCAAAGTTATATTATTGATTATGTCCCATCACCAATTTGTCACTGAAACCTAGACTCTAAGATACATGATGCATGAAAATGCCACAACAATGTCATATGAGATTCATCACCAATGATTCTTATCAAAACCACATACTTCACATAATACATCACCAATGATAACTCACCAATATATAGTATTATGTGATACATCACCAAATTATAACTCAATTAATCATGGAGTTAAAGTTATGCTCAAGGCACCAAATTCACAATAATGTTGTTCTTACAATTCAGATTCACATGCAGTCAATATGCATAAAACTCAACAACTTACCAAATACGAATTTACACATCAAAAATCATAATTATCATGAATTAATCATAATCATACCCAAAACTCATAAATCATATCAATGAAGATAACATCCTATATAAGGGTGAGGTCCCTCTCTCTATCCCTTCATGCAATACACCAAATATTCAAGTAATTTCTCCCTCCTTACCCTAATTTCCAGTAATTACTCAAGCTCTAACTATGGTGATCTCTTTCTTCCTTAAGTCCTTGGCCTTATATTACCTCTTGCCTCTTTTCTCTAATTCTCCTAAATTTCTTTGTATCAGAATATTTTGGCTCCCTTCATCAGTACTATTTATTTAACCTAATTTTCTTTCTATTAATTCTCCATTTTACCCTTAACTTTCTCTATTTTCACCACTCCCCTTATTATTCTAAAACTTTAATTTCCACCAAAAACTCTCTATTTCATTTATTTTCTATTTGATTAATTAATATTCTACTATTTAAATCAAATAAAATTCTAATAATTCCAATAAACCCCAAACATCACACAATTCACATAACATGTATTCTTCACCGAAATAATTAATTAAAAACATATAAAATTACTCAATAATAAAATAACATACAACTAAATTCAATTAAATAATTTAATTGAATTTGGGGTGTTACATGTGGCAGTGGTGAAACCTGTATTACTTTGTCTTGTTAGTTCTTGGGGACTCCTTCACGACTTAGGCGTACTTTACCCCGATTTCTTTAAAATATATGTTGGCACTCTGGTAGGATTATTTCTCTAGACATGTTCAAATGGATGTGCTATGAGAAACTAGAGTAGGGTCTGTTGTTTCACTCTATTCCCTGTCTTCACGTCACTTTTATCTATGTTGAAAGGGTTCTACAAATACATGAGAATAATGCAATGAATGATCCTTCTGATGAAAGGGTTTTGACGATGGATGACAATGAGTTATTCAATATGGATCTTATTATGCCTTCTTCATGGACGGAAGGAAGAATGAGGCCTTCTTTGATGACGACTAATAAGTTGAGTATGGTTACTACTTCCACCATCACATTCATATGGTGGTGAAGGATTATGGTGACGAGGAGACTTGGGCCTTCTTCTTTATTTTTGGGTTATTGATGGTTGGGATCTGTAATGTTCATTAAAACTAATTTAGGTTAGCCACTTTGTAAGGCTTTGATTTGTGTTGCAATTTCACCAGCACTTATTTCTTACCTTACTTCTACGCGGATAAGCCGTGAGTCTTTTTGATGCACTAAGTTTAAGATATTCAGTAGGAGATCGTTCATGCTAGGAGAGCACTAAATGGGGATTGAGATTGCTGGAATATATATGTCCATAGGTATAGGAAACAAATCATGTCATGGAAGAGGCTAAGCGTGTTTTGGAGGAGGATGAGCCTTCTAAGGCAGAGGCTAAGTATGTTGTGGATATGGTTGAGCCTGATTTGGAAGATGTCGAGTTTCTTAGAGAGAGGTATTATTCATACAACAAAAAGGGGATGAAATGATTTTTTATTATGGGAATTTGTTGTTGAAGCTCGTGGATCTTGCCAAGGAAGGTCGTCAAGAACTGTCATCATATTGTCTTGCAGGATCTGGATTTGTAATCAGTGAGTAACATAATTTGACTTTGGATGAGTAATCGATGAAATTACTTAAAGTAGTTATGAATGCTTGGAGTTACAAGTGAAAGAGGTTGTGGTAAAATCAATGAAATTTGAGAGAAATAAAAGGCAATTTCCATATAGAGCAATAATATTTCTTACTACAACAAAAATTATTTGTAATGTCGATGAAGACCACCGCAAAGAAATTTGAGGTGCAACTGAGATATTTCTATAGTGACAAAGAGAGTACATGTAGAAAATGGTTAACACTTTGATGTTCAAGTCAGTATGAGATTGAGGTGCTACTTTGTAAGTGTGAGTAGAATCGTACTTAGATTTGACTAAGGGTCACACATATATAGGAGATGTTGTTGTAAGCGCCTTTAGGTAGCCTGATGTAGAGCGTTGTAATACGGGGGGAGAATTGACTGTTATACTGGTTTTTGCGCTTGTATTTGCAAATGTTGCGGTAAGCAAGATTCGCCACCGACTTTTCTCTTATCCAACAAAGTAAAGGGTGAAAAGAATAGAAAAAGACCTTTCGAGAGTTTTCTGAGTAAGGGGTTAGATTATGGAAAGGGAAGGTGTTAGCATCCTTTTCATCAGTAGTTTTGTACGGGCTCTTAGATGCTTACCTCATTTTGAAATACCTTGTGCTTTCTGTGTTTTGAAAAGTATTTTTGAAAGCGCCTTAATGCAGAGAACTTTGTAATGTTTCTTGGAATGGCAGAGAACGTATATAAAGTGTTTGAAAATTTTTTTGAAAGAAGTTTTGTGTAAGTGTAAAAATTGTTTGAGCAAGCATCTAACAACTATCTACTTTACTGAAAGGTTGTTCTTTTCCTCTTTTCCTTTAGAAATTGCTATCCTACTATTAGTGAGTAGGTAGCCCTAGTCGTTGGATGTTTGAGGGACATTCGAAGGGACGTTTATACAGTCACAAAGGCAACTGGGCAAGAAACTTTAGTAACTACCCTAGGGTTTTTAAGATCATACCGAGGCAACATCGAGAGGGTCATCGAGGGACTTATGATCTTTAAACCGGAGGGTAGCCACTAAAATCTCTCATGTTTCGAGAGATGTGACTATTTTTCCAAAGTAAACCATAGTGGGGTACCCTAGAGGTGTACATGTGCAATTGTGTTGTATTCAGTTATTTTGGTATTTGCCTTAGGTTTGCTAGCATTTTGTTTATTATTCTTGCCATACAATCCTAGTTAGCATGCATCTAAATAGTTAATAATTTGCAGTAATTAAAAGTGCGGAAATATAAATCTAACTATTACAAGGCTTCGGGGAGGGGGTTATTACATGTCCAAATGTTGGGGAAAAATAAAGAAAATAGTAAAGTAAAAGTCCTAATTATAGTCTATTACATCCAGTAGACAGTTACAAAAATATGACAGTAAAATGTGAAAGATAATAACGCGCGCGAATTGAAAGTACGTCTAAAAATTCTAAGGTATAAGAAAAAGATCTTTTTGGTTGTTGTTGTTTATTTTATTAATAAAATGATAAATTGAATAAAATATAATTAATCAATTAAAAGAAAATAAAAAGTATTAGTTAAAATTAATTCTAAACTAACTTAATTAATTTTTTTTGAAGTTTTTATTATGAAAAGAAATTAAAATCTAAGTCTACTTAATTTTAATTTTAATAAAGTATTAAGGTAATTAATTAATTAATTTTCAAAATAATATAATTAAGAAAAAACAACTAACATAAATTTGTTATGATTTTTATCTGATTGGATAAAAAATGTTTTTTTGAAATTAATAAACTAAAAAAATAATAAAATAAAATAAATAAATGGGCTTGGTGTTAATCAGCAAGCAGGGGGTATGAATTGCAAAATTGGATCCACACCCATTACACCAACGCTGGATCCAGTGAAGGCAGACTTAGGAGGGTGCAACATGAGCCCATGGGTTTGGCGCCTTGGATCAGATCTCTATACATCTAATGGTGGGAATTAAAGAGTGTATGGTAGGCACGCTGAGGAGTCTTGTGCTGGATCTGCAAGTGTTATATTAGAAAAATAAAATTGCAAGACCTGGGTATTGAACCCAGGTCCTTCCCTTCATACGCGTCCCCTCCTACCAATTGAGCCAGCTAATCAATCATTTGTATAAAAAATAAAATAACAATATATATGAAACAAGGTCAGAAATATATTTGAATAAAAAAAAGTGTGCGCTAATTGAACGGACCAATAGAGGAGAGACGCATATGCTGCCAGAGTCAGCCCACCGGAGTCAACTCTCTGGTTGTCTTCTCCGGCGGGCTCAAATGCTAACCTGCAAAAATAACAAAAATCAAAGGTTTAAACCTACCCTACCCCCTTAAAATCTTCCCCTGATTCCAAATCTGCAACTATTTTATCCTGAACAATCCTGGATTAGGAGTTGCGAAGCTTCCCATTTGTGATGCCCTAACAATGGCATCACACGATTCAGGCCTCAAAACCCTCATGATAAACATCACACCTACTCTAATAGACATGCTAAACACAAATCAAACCATCAAAAGGATCAATACTACATAAAATTACAATTTCAAATGTGGTAAACCTTGATTGACCAGTGATGCATGATCTGACTATTTAAGGATGCTATGAGCCTTGAAAATGGTAGGGATAGGCTCCTGGTATTCCCAGGAATGTGATGGAGCTTTTGAATTGGATCAAAAGAAACTGGAAATGTGTTTTTGGATTTTACAACTTTGTGAATATTTTTGAAATTTTCTTATGGTGGTTTTAGGGCAATTTATGTGTGTCCAATGCTTGCAACAATGTTGTATATTTATAGGAGATGGAGAAGGCAATGAGATAAGGAAAGAATCATGGAATTAAGGTTATGTTTTAAAGCCATGATCATATATTTGAAAAAATGCCATAAGTGAAGATTCTTGCCATGTTGAGACTTGGATGTATCTGGACATGCTTTGCACGAAATATGAGCCTCAAAGCTGACCCAATACACTAGCCCACATGTCCAAAACATTAACCTAATATTTTATGCATTTATTTTGTATTTATTTAATTTTAAATTAAGAAAAAATCAAAATAAATGCAAATAAAATCAAAGGCATTCCAAAATGGATTTAGAGGTCCTTTATAAGGTCATGAGAGTGTTTTAACCTCAAAAAGTTAGGCCATTGACCCAAAAGTTCAAATTTGCCTAATGCACAATCTTTGAATTTTCTTAAATTTTCCCAAATTGGGAAAGCCATAACTTGCTTAATCTTTATCCAATCATGATGATCTTAGACTTTTTGGAAATCCCAATATGTCTACTTCAATCCCTCTTTTGATCAATTTTAAATTTGAAGATTTTGTCTTGATGTAAAAGATCTTGGCAAAAAGTGTCTTTTGTTGACTTTTTGAAAATGACCTGTAATGTATGAGCTTGTATCTTTCAAATGGTGCATTTCTTGAACTTGAGGATAAAAGAGAATTTGTAGGGAATTGGATTCTCTTAAAGATGATATTTTGTTGGGGAAAATGGATGAAGCATGTGAAAGTTATGCCTGGTCAAAGTTTAGTTGACTTTTCCTATAGAAACCCTAATTTTCCAATTCTTGACTTTTGATGAATTAAGGGCATTTCTTGAGGAATCATGATCAACCCTTGATCAGATAATGGATATCACTTCAAAATGTTGATGTTTACCAAAAATCTTGAAGTTTGACTGTATATGGGCCACAATTGACTTTTGACCTAGTATAGTTGATTTTCAAACATTTGAGCAATTGACTGAGCAAACTTGTAGTGTAAGGCATGAAATTTGGCATGGATGATCTTGAAGACATGTTAAGACCATGGAAAACATTTTAGACCTTTGGAGCTCACCCATATTGGTGAAAAGTGAAACCCTAGTCGAAAGGCCATTCTTAGGAGGAGAATTTGTCTGATCAATTCTTTGGTCAACCTTGAGCAATTGAGGACCTCAATGAGCATGTCTTAAGTAAAAATGGGAGGGAAAATTTTGGGGTACAACATCCGCCGCTGTTCAATCTTCTTAAACCTGAAGATTTAGATTGGATCGTCTGCCTTTTCGTAATCTGAAGGTGGAAGATGATTGAACACTAGAGTGCCCAGAAATTTACACTCGCATATACATGAAGTAACATTGTTGGTTGATAATATCAGGTATGGGCTTACAGATTCCATTTGGATAAGATAATGGAGAGTTATCGGAGATGGGCTTAAAGATTTCATCCAAAGTAGATGTTGACTTCATAAGAGGTCTCTTCGTGGGGATTCATGTTCCTGTTGTTTGAGGAGTGCTCCGCTGGGAATGTTGGTTTCTGTTTGGGGAAAACTCTGTGGGGAATAGAGTCTAGGAGATTTAGTTGTCCATGGCTCTACTGAGGAATTATCTCTTGAATGGAGAGATGAGAGTTAACTATTATCTGGTCGAAATCCAGGTTTTATAGTAACTTGCCGAGGGTAATAAAGTTTATAGATATCTGGTTGTATTCTAGGCTTTGTAGCGACTTACTGGGGAATATGAAATTAACTGCTATCTGGTCAGTTTCTAGGCTTTGCAATAAAAATGAAATTGAATTGTTATTTGGTCGGAATCCAGGCTTCAATGACTTGAACTGTAATCTGGTCATGTCCAAGCTTCAGTGACTTAAACTGTTATCTGGTCGTGTCCAGGCTTCAGTGACTTGAACTATTACCTGGTCGTGTCCAGGCTTCAGTGACTTGAAGAAATTAAGTTATTATCTGGTCAGATCCAGGCTTCAACTTGAATTTGAGGTGTACTGTCATCTGGTCGGGTCCAGACTTCATAGTAATTGACAGAATAAAACTACTATTTAGTCGTATTCCAGGCTTCGCAGTAACTTATACTGTTATCTGGTTGGGTCTAGGCTTCACAGTGTCTTGAATTGTAGATTGATTGTTATTCAGTCGGTTTCTGGGCTTCTGCAATGATGTTAACTATTATCTGGTTGTATTCCAGGATTCGCAGTAACTTATATTGCTATCTAGTCGGTTACAGGCTTTACAGTGTCTTGAATTTTATGTTAACTGTTATCTGGTTGGAATACAGGCTTCGTAGTAAATTGTATTTGCTATTAACTGCTATCTGGTCGGAATCCATGCTTCACAATGATTGATGAGTTGTTGCTTCAGATTGTTGCCCTTCCTTATTTCAGGAATTAATCTGGAACTTGTTGAAAATTGATGATGATGTTTGTTTGCTGATCTTTCCTAAAAAGGTAAAGAATTAGTTGTATGCAATGTCATGATGCATGACGCACATTGTGTGATGATGTTCTCAAAATAAATGAGATTGTGCTATATGTATTTTGTATGCATGTTTGTAAAATGAAGTATGAATGCAAGATATGAACTGATTTGTTCTTTGCAGTGTCACTGAATTGAGGGAAAATAAATCCCTGAGCGCTGTTGGGGATAAAGAAAGTAATTCTTCATTATTTGTTGAAGTTGAATTGTTGGGAGATGGATTTCCGTGGCTAGAGAAATAAACTCTACTGGGAAAGAAACTCCGTAAACTGCTTGGGGAATTTTTGAAACCCTGTTGGGGAACCCAAGAAGTTTATGAACCATGTTGAGGAATTATTCAAGATGCTAGGGAGATGATTGGAGACTCTTTCTGTGCAGGGGGTATTAGAACCTCTAACATCATTAAGCTAGTATGCTGAAGATATGGCAGTGACTTTGCAGGAGGACGTCTTTGTCTTTGTATCTATTGTGGGATGTATATGCAGGGACTTGCAGGTGGCTTTTTAGACATTGTCCCGTTTCTTAAAGCCATTAATAATTATCTTTCTGTTTTTTATACGGGTATTTGTAAACGGTGATCACATTCAAATGCATATGTTCAAAAATAATTACTGGACGTTTTTGAAAAACAAAACAGAAAAATAAAACAAATAGTTTTGAACTTTAAAAAGATGATTTTGTATTGTTTTGAAGAAGTCTTCCTATAACATGCGTTTTTGCATAAAGAAACAGACATCCTAGTAAGAGAATGTCGTCGTAAGAATTAAAATTGTGCAAAGTAGTATACAAAGAAAAACAGCTATGTGAAATTATCCCATTGGGTTCCCATTCTTCTATTACCTTTATATCTTTGAGCGTCTCATCACTTTGTTGCTCAGCCAAAACTGGCTGAATTGATTAGTATCGTTTTAATTTGATAGTTGACAATGAAAGTCGGCTATAAGGTAATCCAACAGGACATAGTTGTACGCTTTTAAATCCCTAACTTTTTCCTGGACCGCCCTTTCGGGTTTTCAGCCCACCGGGATACCCAATTTTGCCCAAGCTGCCTTTTCAGGTTTTCAACTTGTCGGGTGTACAGATTTTTTTCATCTATATATATCCCTAACTTTTGCCCAAACCCTTTTGGTTCGTTGGGATGCCCTTATTTTTGCCTAGGCCAGTCAACCTAGCGGGTCTATGTTCATGCATAGTATCTTTTAACTATGTTTTCATTTTAAGGATGCGGAAGGTCGTCCCCGTCCCTAGTGGTTAAGATCACTGCTCCACCAGAAAAAATATGTTCTTGATCACAAATGGTCCTTCGTACATAGGAGTCCACTTACCCCTGGGATCACTTTGTGGCAGGATGATGTGCTTGATTACTAGGTCACCAACCTGATATACCTGACGTCTTACCTTCTTGTTAAAATCTTTGATCATACATTTCTGGTACATCTGACCATGACAAACAGTCGCGAGCCTCTTCTCATCAATCAGGTTCAATTGGTCAAGTCGAGTCTAAACCCATTTGTTGCACCTCAAAATTTACCCTCTTGATTTTAGGCTTATGTTTCATAATGAATATCATATTGCATTGCATTCATACATTGTGATGGGATCCAAGTGCTTTGGTTATCAAGTCTTCCTCAAGCTTTGAAGAATGATTGCATTGACAAGTTGCTCAAGTAGAATCTTATCATCTAAACCTCTGGATCTTTCAAGCTCGAAGGTTATTGCACATCTCAAGATTTTCTATCCATCTCTTTGTATTATCAGAGGATTGAATTTTGTGTTTGATTATAAGAAGGAATCACTCCTTTGATTCATCAGTCAAATTAGGGTTTTGCTTGATCAAGGCTACTGATCAATGTACAAGTCTTGATTTGGAAGCTACAACATCTCATTGGCATTTGAAAGGTCTTTGTACAAGAAATTGGCCAAGATGTCCAGAGGATTTGAAGTTTTGAAGATGATTCATCACTCCTTTGATTCATCAGTCAAAATTAGGGTTTGGTCCAAGTTGAGGTAATTGGGGTCTAGATGAGCCAATTCATGAAGCATCACTATCTTATCATCATTGGAATCAAATTTGATCAAGGAGTCTCTCATGATACTCAGTGGAATTAGGGTTTTGAAGCTTGATCAGCTATCTCCTAGCACATGGCACAAAACTAGGGTTTTGGATTTAATCAGGATTTCTCTGACTTTTTCATCCAAACGTGTTTCCTTGATTCACCACATGTTATTAAGCACTTAGGATTGAAAAATTAAGGTTCAATTTGGATTGGAAATGATTCAATTGATCAAAAGGGGCAAATTGGTCACTTTGACCAAAGTCAGTAAAATCATGAGTTGACCAAGTGGACTTTTGGTCAACCATCAATTTAAGCATCCTATTTTTCATATCCCATTCCTAAATTCATCTTTGAATCATGAGAAATTGTGAATTTGAGTGTAACTTGTTCAAGAAGTAACTTAAAAATTTAAAAAAAAATTCTAAGTGCCAAGATGACTTCTCTTGGGCAAGCCACGCGCGTAATTTCATCAAACACTTGGCATGCCATTTTGTGGAATCAACTTCTTGTGATTTAAGCTTCAATTTGAAAGATTAAAAAGAGCATTTTGTAGTCTCCCATGAGAACTTCCCATTGAACTTTGAATCATTCAATTTGGCCAAGAATTGAGTGAGTTGTGATGCTTCAAAGTTGGTATCTCAAAGCTGGCTTCAGGCACACCATGCATGCTCATGCACGCGCGCGGACTAGGCAGGCCAATTTTCATTTTTGCATCAAGTTTTCAACATCATTTCTCCATCAAGTCAACATCAATTTGGAAAATTCAAAGCCCTGAGATGTTCTATATTTTGAGAGCTCTTGAAAGGCCCCTCAAGCATCCAAAACGCACGAAGGAATTTCAAATGGCCTGAGCATAAAGTCAGCTAGCCAGATTATTGGAAAACCATGCCCATGTTGCAGATTTTTGCACAACTTCAGTTTTGATTGTTGTCAACGTAGCCAGCTCACCAAGTGCACATGCTTTGCTCAAAATTCCACTCAACATGACATCACCAAAACGACTTCTAGGCTGGGCATAGTAGAAACAAAATGCATCACCATTTGACAATCTTCATTTTGTTGTTTTTTGCAAATTCTGCTTCTAACCGCCCTGAGCTTTTCAAAGACCCTTCTACCCTCAGCAGTAACTTTATATAAGCCATATTTCACTCCCTTTCAGGGCACGCATTCATTCTCTCAAAAAATCAGAAGCTGCAATCTCTCTCTCTCAAATATTTTCTGCTTCAAAGCTCCTTTATTCTCCATTCCAGAGCTCGATTCATGACCATTTTCACTTCATTGGAGCATTAGAAGCAAGGGACAATGGTTTTCGCTTTATTCCAGAGACCATAGTTGAGTTTATTTCTCAACTCGAAAGGTAATTTTCAGATCTTGATTCTCCATAATTTTGCTTGTTTCATGTGATTTAAAGCTTGTGATCATGTTCATAGCTGGCCAGATCTTACATCTGATGTATAAACTTGTTTGATTTTGAAGCATATGCGATTTGGTGAACTGCTGGTTTTTCAAGATTTAATGATTTTCTCAATTTTCTTGCTTTGATTTCTACTTCCATGGTCAATCATTTTGAATTTTGTAAAAAGCATGATGTAGTTGGTAGTTTGAACTTTGATTTGTGATTGGAATCATTGATTTTGGTGGAGAGATGAGTATGTATGATGGACCTGAACATGAGCCCTAGAACAAGTCTTGCGCGCGTTTTGAGTTGGTCCAGAGGTTGAAGATGATGGCGTGGATGGATCTGATTGGTCCGTGTGTTTTTTAATGCATTTTTCATATTTTTGATTTTATTGGATTTTCTGATTTTATTTTTGTGATCAAAACATTTTCAAAAATCATGAAAAATTACCATACGCCAATAATAAATTCTAGTATTTGTCATATTTTTTTTTGAATTTTTTTAAAAATTATTTGATTGGTTTAAAAATTCATAGGTTTAATTAGTTGATTGTTCAAAGATTATTTTTATTTTAATAGTTCCTTTGATCTAAAAATTCCACAAAAAATATCTTGGACTCATAAAATAATGTAGAATTTGATTCTGAAATGTATTTAGCATTTTTTCTATTTTTGATTAGAAATTTAATTTGAGAAGTTTATTTTGAATTTTTGCTTCATAATTTTTATTTTAATACTTCCCTTAATAAAAAAATTCTAAAAAAAATCATACAAGCTTGTTTTTAATCATAGACTCTTAATATATTTTTATTTTGACCTTGTTGTGACTTTTGGCTAGGGTTTGCATTTTTGCCCTTAAATAATATTTTAATTGTTATTTGTTTGGCTTGATTTTTATTTTAATACTTCCATTAATTCAAAAATTCCAAAAAAATCAGGGATGCATGTTTTTTAATTCTAACATTTGAATATATTTTTGGTTGGATGTCTTTTTCTGATTTTTTACTAGAATTTCTTTTTTGGATGTGATTATTTGTTTAATTGACTATTTGTTTGAAATTGATTTTATTTTTGACTTTTCCTTAATTCAAAAAATGTGAAAAAAATATGTATTCTGACATTTAGGGTTTATTTGTGATTTGTATGATCTTGGTTTGAATTGTTTGAATTTTGATCTTACTTAATCAATATTTAAGATTAAAAGTCAAAAATTAGGGTTTTGTTGCTTATTGTGCAAGTTTCTTTTTCAAAACACTTATGCCATGGATTTTTATTGGAATTAAAGTCTTGATTATGGTTCATGAATGCATTAAGGATCTGAAAACCATTTTTCTTGAATTATTTGACTTGGTTTGATATTTTTCCACAAATTATTTTGAAAACTTGTCTAGTTTGGTAGTTTTTGCCAACTAGTCTTGAACTTTGGGCCTCATTTGAGTCCTTCCTCAATCATTCATGAACTTAGGATTTGCTTTCTGACTTATACATGATTCAAAGATGCTAAGAAGTTTTTGGTTTGATTTATTGATCCTTGTTTCTATTTTTGATGTATTTTTGAAGTGAAGGTACCCAATTAATGTTGCATGCCTTGTTGCAATTTGTTTGATGGCCAATGAACTTGAGTGAGGCCTATAACTGGGAACCTAATGATCATGTTGAATGTGTTTTTTTCAAATAAACTCAAGCCATTTCACTTAATGCCCCATGTTTGAATGTTTGAACCTTTTAATGCATTGTGTGGGATTCATCTTCTATTGTGCTTGTGAGTTATGGTTGAATTAGTTGAGTATGATTGAAATGTGTTTTCTACTGACCTTCATGGTATTTGATTGTATTCTTCTCAAGCTCCCATGATCCTTGATTGATATTCAATTGTCAATTTAATATGGTGATAGAAAGGAGCAACATTCCTCTGATTCTTTTGACCAAATTGTGCATATACTTGTTTCCTCTTGTCTATCATGTCTAATGTTTGATAATTGTTATCATATTGTTATCATATTGTTCTCATTTTATCATGTTGCATCCATCCCTTATGTGAGTCATCATTCACTTTATGGAATACTAACTTGGTTGTTGAATATGCGAGGTACTTTGAGAAAGTTTCCATTTTTGGCTTAAGGCTACTGTGTTTCACTTTATTTGTGGAACACAACTTATTATATTGGCACTGCTATTGTGTTTGGCATGTTTGATATTCCATGCAGGATATATACATGAGATTGTGAATGATATACATTGCCCATGGGATCTGTTCTTATCTGATAATCTCATTACTTACATCCTGATGGCGTAATTTCTGACTTGATTTGTCTACTGATGCCAGCTTGCTTGAAGTTCTCTGGGTTTCTTTTATTTCTTGCTCCACCGCTACGGATAGTTATCCGTTTGGTATTGCACTATCTCTTTTCTTCCATTTTCATTTTGCATAGTTCTTTGATTGTGTGATGGGACCTCTAATGCTGATGTATGTCAGGAGGCCCTCTGGTTTTTGTCTGATACATGTGTTGTGTTTGCTTTTGATCGATTAGTCACTCAATTTAGAAATTGAGATCACGACTTCGCTCTCATTGCATGTTCCCTATAGGATGTTTATTTCTTTTCTTCTTTAATTGTTGATCGATGAGTCACTCAATTTAGAGATTGAGATCACGACTTCTCTCTCAGTGCATGTTCCCTATAGGATGTTTATTGCTTTTCTTCTTTAATTGTTGATCGATGAGTCACTCAATTTAGAAATTGATATCACGACTTCGCTCTCATTGCATGTTCCCTATAGGATAGTGTTGTTAAGCTTCCTTTAACATGTTAATTAAGGTAGGGTTTTCCTTTATCCTCAACCTTAGGGTCAATCATTGTATGATAACACTATGGCTAGAGATTAGGATAGTCTCCCCTAGTTGTTTTCTTTTCCTTTGCATTTTGCACCTTAAAACAAAAACTATTTTCTTGGAAAATCATAAAACATTTCTAATAAACTCAAACCCTTCTTCAAGGTAAAAGATATAAACCAATCTTACTTTGTCTGTGTGCCTCTTGTCTTTGCTTTTAAACCTGGTTTAGTCGATGTTTCGCCATCGCACATTTATTTGAATCTGATGTTTCGCCATCACACATGTTTGTTATCCTACTATGATTCTCAATATCATTGTTAGGTGTGATATTTTGTTATCCTTTTGTCGATTTTTCATCATCCCTGCCATGATACCATGCTATCTTTAGCCGATGTTTCGCCATCGCACACTTGTTTGAAGCCGATGTTTCGCCATCGCACATGTTTTTTATCCAACTATGATTCTCAATATCATTGTTAGGTGTGATATTTTGTTATCCGTTTTATCGATGTTTCGTCATCTCTGCCATGATACTTTACTACCTTTTAGCCGATGTTTCGCCATCGCACATGTTGGTTATCCTACTCTGACTCCCAAAGTCATTGTTAGGTGTGATGTTTTATCATCCATTTTATTGATGTTTCGTCATCTTTGACATGTTACTGTGTTATTATTTAGTCGATGTTTTACCATCTCTTTTGTTTGTTGTTTCATTTGATGTTTTGCCATCTTGACTGTTTTTGTTATCTTAACTAAAAAACATAAACCAACCAAAATGTATAAGCCGAACTACGGCTGCTCTGATTCCTTAAAAGGGATACGTAGGCATTGGGGTAGGGACCGATCGAGCATAACTTTTTTTCCCTACATTATTTTATTTTTCTTTCGCATGCATTCCATTTTCAGTTTTAAGCCATAGACATAGGATTTGACCACACCCATTATATTAGACAACAAGATTGGATATCGTAGAGTACTACGGGCGTGTGGGGTGCTAACACCTTCCCCTCGCGTAATAGACTCCCTTACCCGATCTCTCGGTCGAAAGACCGTGATTTCTCTCTCTTTAGGTTTTCTCGATGTTTACCTTTCCCTTTCGGTGGGATAAAAGACGTTCGGTGGAGACTTCATTGATGTTTCATTACATCCAGATGACAGGTTCCGGCCGAGTGGTTTCAGCTGGCGACTTCACTGAGGACAGATTGACCTCTTGTTGGTCCATCCCGGAGTCGATCCTAGCTCTTGTTTGTTTTCTTTTTGGGTGTTTATTTTACCACTTTGCATATTTATCTGTTTGCATTGCATCCTATGTGCATTTTACTTTTTGCATACTGGATTTGGCTGGACTGTTTGGATTCTGGATTTCTTGGTGGGTGGGTTGTTCCATGAGGTAAAAGGCCTCGTACCCAGGCTATGAGTGAAGTCCATAGGAACTAGGAATAGAGTGGCCATGGCAGCTATGAGGCAGATGCTTTGTAGACTTGACCATGAGACCCATGACTTCAGAGGTAGTTCGGATAGGTGTTATTGTATGATGATACCGATATTCGAGCTCTCATACTCTGATTTGGCTTTTAACCTTACCTTGACCTAGACTACACCCGTGAGAGGGGCGGGAAAACTTTTCTTACGGGTACAGGTACTGTTGGTGACTTTGTGTTGCGAAGGTGACTCAGGTTCCCATGTTAGTTTTGAAGCTTTGGGATTTACTTTTAATATTGAGTGGTGTTGTTCTGTAATGGTCCAGCCATTATCCAGTGTGAAACTTTGATCCTGTCATGTTGCATCATAGCATATTTATTTCTAAAAAAATGATGTATAAAAAAAATAACTTGCATGCGCATGTCATATTCCAGGGACATTCAAGAGTCTTCTTTCCATCAGAAATGGTTGGCCTCCCGTCAGATAAGTTTAATTCAGTTCGTGTTAAAGAGCCCACCAGGCATACATTCTCTTATCAGATTCCTTCGGTTGATGTTCTGAATAATTTCAACAAAAATTATGGCAATTTGTTATTAATCCTCAACACTCCAGTTGACCCAATGGATTTGATCACTCTCTTCCAGTTCTATGACAAGTGTTGTACCCCAAAATTTTCCCTCTCATTTATCAAGATTTTCCTCACAAGACTTCTTGGACTCAAGACAAGATTAGGGTTTGCTCAGCTCAAGACCTCACCTAACACTGATGACCTGAAATTAGGGTTTGAGTTTGCACAAGGATTTTTGGACCATAAATACTTCATATTACTTTCATATACCATCTTGGACCCCTAAGATTACTCATACCAAGTTTCAAGCCTTGAATCACATTTCTGCCCAGTCAATTGGACAGTTGACCTAAAAATCAGTTGTGTTGGGGAAAAAGTCAACCATGGCCAATTTACAGTCAAACTTCATAATTTTTTATCCACAACAATATTATAGGCTCCGATGTACCATTTGATCACGTTTGGATCACAACTTCTCAGGAAATTTGATCAGATCATCAAAAGGGCAAAATAGTCAAAATTAGGGTTTTGACTGAGAAAGGGAAATTTCTGATTTTTAACCTAGACAATGACCAATTGGGTTCAAGAATGATTTCAAGGACTCAATAGCATCATCTTGACCTAATCACATAGATCAAAAGATCTCAAATGCATAGGATTGACAGATGAATTTTGCAGTCAACTGATCAAAAATCAACTATACACTGAAAAGTCAAACTTTGACTTTTTGGTCAAAATCAAGTGCCAAGGGTCATAATTCATCAAGATATGTCAAAATGTGAAACTTGTTGACCAAGAAACCTAAAATTGCAAATTAGGGTTTTAATTTGAAATTTTCCATAACTTAGAATTTTTCTAAGTATGGAAAATTTCTTATTTTTTCCCAACTTTCCACAACTTTTTCACCATGATGCAATTGGATTCAAAGAAAACTTCCAACATGAAAGTTATAGTCCTCCATGAAATATACAACTTTTCTTCACAAATTTTTCCAAAATGATGCTTGGATCTCAAGTTATGATTTTGTGAATAGGGGTCCATAAACTAAATAACTTAGTGAATTTTTGCCCTCGTTTAGGCAGGTTTTTGACCTAACTTCATGGAAACTTTTCAACTAGTTCCAAGAGGTATCTCAAGTTTCATTTCAAAGATGGATTATAGAGCATGTTGCAAGCTTTCCAAAATGTCCAAGAACACTCCAAGATCATTTGTGGTTAGGGAGAATCGAAGAAGAGAAAATGGAAATTTGTCACTTTTATTCAAGCCATGTTTACAATGCTTCAAGTTGCAAATCAGTTCCTAGCATGATTGTACCTTGTATTACAAGTCCTAATCCCTTCTACACTACATAATTAAATGAAAACTCATTGGATATTGGCTTTATTTTGACCTTTAGAGCATTGTACAAAGAATAATTCCATAAATGGCCAAAAGTGTACATTGTCATTTTCATAAAGCATACTTTTGCAAACTTTACAATTCTTGAGCCATGGACCTGGTCTTTTGTTGCAAGCAATATCCAAAAATATCAGGCAATGTTTACCAACTATTATCAGACCTTGAACTAGCAAGTACAGGTCTTGAGCTTGGTCACTTCAACCTTTCTTCAAAAACAAGAAAAGTGGCCAAAAGTCAAAAACTTGTACAAGCTGATAAAGGTAAGGCTTGGCTTCATTCTAAAGAACTTCAAAAACTTATCACAAGCCAAGACACGATTTCCTAACATCCCAAACACTCTCAAACACTAAAACCACGTTTTTCTGTCCAAACAGGGCAGCCTCTGCAAAATCAAAGTCATTTCAATATTGGCTCGTGCGTTTCTTGATTCAACACTTGAAACACCTTACATACATCCTACCTAAACTATCCAAGCCCTTGTCCTGGTTCTGTAAGCCCTATTTCAGATGTCACCATTTTCATTTTAGAAGGTTGCAGGTTGACTCGTGCAGGGAGTTTAAAGCATCCTCGAGGCAACCTGAGCATTGGAATAGCTTGAGGGAACTTCAAGGAAGCTCACACGATCTTCAGGCCTCACTCAAAGTCCCCATATTGCCACATCCAAACTCAGTTGAACAAGGTATTTTTCAAAGTTCTATCTCTCTATTTAGGAATCCTTAAGCTTTGATTTATGAATCAAAAATGTAGTCCTTAACTTGCTTAAGCTGTACATATGCATAGTTGTTATTTATATTAACTGAGTAGTGAGAATTTGAAGCTTGAAGTTCATGAAAAATTTAGGTCAGGAGTTAGGGGTGATAAAATTCTCCTTGATCTTTGAGTGTTAGGTCACAAACTTTATATCACTGGAATCGTGAGATCATAAGCTACATTTTTTGTGTTATGAGTTTTTTATTTTATGCAAGCTAGAGCAAGATACAGGTTTGAACTCAGAAACACACATTTTTGGAGAAGCTGGAGGACAGGGATGAAGTCCTGGGCCTGGCGCGCCTTGGGCCTCCTATTCTGACTTTCCACACCCCCCTGGCTACTATCCGCACCCCCTTTGCATATTTTTATATTTTGCATATTTTTTCATTTCTTTTATGTTTATTGACTTTAATATTTTTTCTGAACATTAAAAATCACAAAAATATTTTCTTAATTTTTAGCAATTTTTATTTTATTTTTATTATTTTTTCCACACATAAAATAGTTTTATTTTAATAAATGGAAATCATTTTCTTAAAATAATTTGTAAATGATAAAAGAATACCATCCATTTTTATTTTTATTATTCATACACATAAAATATTATTTCCACATATATATTTTAATTTTTAATATTTGTCAATATTTTTATTTATTTATTTATTGTACATAAATGAATAAAATAAATGATATAGAACATATTTTCTTTTAAATCAAAAAATTAGGGTTTTCCCTTTCAAAAATAATAATATAATTTTTTCTTATTTTTTAGGACTTAAATAATTTATTTTTCTCATACATAAAATAAATACAAAAACATGTTTGCATCCATACATTTTATTGTATATTTAAATAATTGTTTATTTATTTATTGTACAAAAAATTCAATTGGGTTGTAATAATTTTTAGGGTTTTATTTTGAGCAATACCCCATTCAAGACTTGTATCCCCCCTCCCATAATATTGTTGTAATAGCTTAGCTTTACTTTACGTAATTTACCGCATTATATACATGTTTAGTAAATTAGGGTTTGCATGATAAGACAAAAATCAAATAAATAGAATGACCTAATGCAAGACAAACAAAATGCATGAAAAAAGACAACACATTACACACAAACACCCCTAGGGTTTCACCCACTTTGTTGCCTAAAAATGGCCATGGTATGCATGCTAGGTATCTTGGCAAAACAAAACAAAACAAAAGATCATAGTCCCTCGGTGACGCTATCTAAAGTTTCCTAAAAACAAAATGATCTTGGTCCCTTAAGCATGTTAAGATACTTGGCACTATTGCTATCATGGTCATACGATGACCCACGCCCGTCTCGTTTAACATCCAAAGATAGGGTTGTTTACCAAAGCAATGGTAAAGCAACAATGTCAAAGGAATAAAATATATAGGAAAGACTTTTGAGTAGGTAGATAAAGCTTCTAGTTACTTGATCAACTTCAAAACAATCCTTGCTATTTTCAAACAAACACACACATTTCAAAAACATTTCCAAACAACTTTGAAAATATTGAAACATTTTTCAAAAGATAAACATCTTTGTATACATTCTTATGAACGAGAATCATTACAAAGATTGCCTAAACGATGGCCTCTTTTCAAAATACTTTCAAAACCACACAAAGCACCATTTCAAACAATTTCAAAAGCAAAGCAAGGGATCTAAAACAAGTAACTAAGAGCCCATGGAAAACCATGGATGAAAAGGGTGCTAATACCTTTCCTTTTCATAATCTACCCCCCGAACTCAAGAAAACATCTCAAAGGTCTTTCCTGTGCTTTTTTACCTTTCCTTTTGGATAAAAGAAAAGTCGGTGGCGACTCTTGCTAAACTGCAACATTTGCAAACACAAATGCAAAACCTCAAGTCAGTTCTCCCACTGCATCACAACAAGGAATTACGGTGTTTTACTTTTCAAGATTATCAACTGGTTCCCACACTAGAATAGTACGCGTACCTGCTTAATATCAAGTTGTCCGATGAAGTTCCTTTGTCCAAGTTTCGGAGAAGCCGAAGTTCAAAGTTATTGCTGAAATTCTTCATTTGAGTTGGAAAGAGGTGAAAGACAATTGGAAATCAAGCGAGGATACTACAGGGTTTTATTTGGATTTCTTAGTAAAGAAAGCTGAAGATTGGGCGAAGAAAGGGAATTGGAATGACTTCAGCTCTTTGTTTGCTCTCATGATATATGGGATCGTCCTCTTCCCTCATAAGAGAAATTTTATGGATTTGGCGGCTATTTGTGTTTTTAGAAACAAGAACCTGATACCGACACTCTTAGCAGATACTCTTTACACCATTCATTCCAGGCATGGAAAATGAGGTAATGTAAGTTTATGTCATTCAATGTTATATTAATGGTTTAAATTGCACCTACCGGTAAGTGGTCCTTTTGTGGATACCAGGCATTCTCTCCGATGGTCATCAAGACTTGTCAACCTTACTTCATTTGACATCCGATGGAATTATGACACGGGGGAAGTACGAAGTATTATCACTAGCTGCAGAGATTTCCCTAATGTTCCCCTCATAGGGATTAAGGGGTGTATCAACTATAATCCTGTGCTTGCTTATCGTCAGTTGGGATATGCAATGGATGGACCGCCAAAGGTTGAAGAGGTGTCTGAATTAGTATATTTTGTTGGAGGAAGTGATCCTGTGATGTTGAGAAGAGTGACAAGTGCTTGGAAGGGAATTCACAAGAAGGATAGAACTACTTTGGGCAAGAAGGTTCCTATTGCTAGGGTTCCTTACTTGGAGTGGGTTAAAGCCAGGGTTAAGATTTTACGGTTACCATTTGCAAGGTCAGCTCCAATATGTGAGAAACCTCCTACAGTTCTAAGTAATACGGTGCCTACCGAGGTGTTTACCCAGGTTCATGTTGAGAACATTCAACTTCATGCAGAAGGCCGTGAGGCAGGGATGAAACTCTATTGGGCAGATCAATAAAGGACCAACTTATCTCGCAAACTCAAAGAAGCTCAAGGGAAAACTTCTGATACAACCAGTTTTAGGAAGAGGTCTCATGCTGAAATGGAAGAAGAGTTGATTAAGACCCAGCAAGAGTGCCAGAAGCTTCAAGCATCTGAGAATAGTTACATGAAGAAGATTCAAAACTTGGAGAAACAACTCAAAGACAAAGATGCTCAGCTTAAGAAGGAAGTAGCCCAGAGGCGTGTCACAGAGGATCTATTTCAAGAAAGTAAAGTAGTCGCATCACAACTTTTGAAGGAGAAAGCCAGGCTTGAAGAGTATTGTCAACACCTTGAAGCATGTCTTGTTTCGGAGATTTAGTTTTTTCACTTACCTTTGGTGTATTTGGTCACCCCCAGGTTTGTTGGAAGGGACCATTTGTTTGTTTTTATTATTCAGTTTTTGTTAAGTTTACTTTGAAACACGTATTTTGTCCAAAATCACTTGAGCATCGTTTCTTTTGTTTGTAAATAATTGAAGTATTTGTCTTATTTATCCTTTTTCCTTTTGATTGTATGTTTAATCTTTGGTTGCACGCCGTGACTGATGATTAAAAGGACTCTTGAATACCAGGAAATGACAAGCATATCATGCACATCATGCATTTCATAACATTACAGGTTATCTCAAGACGGTATTCTTATTCTTCTGCTTTTCTTATCAAGAATTCAAGATGACTACTCATCGGTATTCCACCAGAAACAATTTGCCAAGACAGATGGAACAAGTTCAAGCTGAACTCGCCGAAATAAGGGCCCAGATGGCTACTTAGATGACTCAGTTCATGGAGGTCATCACCAATGTGAATCGCCGACAGGAGGAACTAGCTGCCATTGTCAACAATCAGTGTCGCTATCCAGGTGATGGTGGAAATCAAGGGCTCTATCAGGACATTTCTGTAGGATTGGGGGATGTGAAAGATCAGCCTGCTGGAAATTTTCACGGGATGCCTGGAAACCCTTTTGTGCACAACGTAGGGAAGTTTCCTCCGTCTCCGGGACCTCGTCTTGTGGGGAACAGAAGAGTTAATCAGGGCGGTGTAAGGAACTATCAGGAATAAGATTATGACTTTGACCAGGATGAAGATCAGTTTTCTGTTCGGCGTTCAGAGCTGGAGGTTCGGATTAAGGATATGAAGTATTGGTTATTGGAAGAACGTTTGAAGGCTATGGAAGGGCAGGGAGTCCTTGGTATGGATTCTAATGATCTCGAGTTGGTGTCTGGGGTAAAAGTTCCTCCAATGTTCAAGCCTCCTGTATTTGAAAAGTACAATGGAACATCATGTCCTATTACTCATGCAACTGCTTATTTTAGAAAGATGTCGGTACATACTAAGGATCAGGGGCTTTTGATTCACTTTTTCCAGGATAGCCTATCTAAGGCATCCCTGGAGTGGTACATGAAGTTGGAGAAAACCCATATTTGTTGCTGGAATGATCTTGCTCGGGATTTTGTCAAACATTATCAGTACAATGTGGATATGGCGCCTAGTCGCACTCAGTTACAGAATATGTCACAGGGACCAAGAGAATATTTCAAGGAATATGCTCGGAAGTGGCGTGAGTTGGCTGCGAGGGTTCAACCTCCACTCATGGAGAGAGAACTCATTGATATGTTTATGAGTACCCTGCAAGGGCCATTCTATGAGCACATGATAGGAAGTACTTCGGCAGGATTTGCAGACTTGGTTACAGCTGGTGAAAGAATTGAGGTAGGTTTGAAATTGGGGAAAATTCAGATTGGAGGTTCTAGTGGCTCATCAGGGGGCAGTAAAAAACCATTCAACACTTACCTTAAGAAAAGGGAAGGCGACGCAAGCGCGGTTTACTCTCAAAGTGGAAGAAGAGAGGATCGTCAGAATCAACAAATCAATGTTGTTTCTATTCCTGTTAATACCCCTCCGCAGCAGAGACTGAATACAATGCCTCAACAACAAAGACAGCAAGATGCTCCCCGTTAGTATAATAATCAACAGCAGAGACAGCCCATAAAATTCGATCCCTTGCGAGTATCTCTTACTGAAGCACTCCATCATTTGCTTGATTTCTAAGTTGATCGGTTTGAGAAATATGCCACCACCGCCCGCAAGACTTCCTGCTAACTATGATGCTAACGCAAGATGTGAATTCCATTTAGGCGGAGTTGGTCATTCTACTGACAATTTTTTTGCATTGAAATGCAAGGTACAAGACTTGTTGGATGCTAAGGCAATTGAGTTTACTCCAGTGAATGGTCCGAGTGTTACTCAGAACCCAATGCCTAGGCATGGAGGGGGTGTTGTTAATATGATTGATGATAATGGTGGAGTGTTGAATTTAATCGTGAATATGGAACAAGTAATTACTCTGTTGCGGTATGTTAAGAGGTATTTGCTTGACAAATCTATTTTCCTGGGTTGTACTTCAGAGTGTGCCAAGTGTAAAGAACAACCGAAGGTCTATGATGATTTAAAAGCCGGTATCCAGTTGATGATAAAGGAGGGTATCCTACAGTTTGATAGAAAACCGAGCTACAACAAGGTTACCGAAGAAGATGTTGTTGTGGTATCTATTCCTTACACCCCTGTGCGTATTCCTGCTCCGTCTAGGGCACCTCCTTTGATGATTACGGTACCTGGTCCCATACCGTACACCAATGAGAAGGCCATCCCATGGCATTACGGTGCCGATGTTTATTACCATGGGGTGAAGCAGGAGGTAACTACTCGTTCGCCTGAGGAAGAATGTGATTAAGATAATGAAGAGGAAGTTCATAACTTTTCTGGTGTGGGTCGAATGACTAGAAGCGGGAGAGTATTTGGTCCTTCCAATGTGCAAGATGCGGCAGATGCTTCTGCAAGAGAAAAAGGAAAATAGCAGGCGATTATTGGTAATCCAAGGGTTACGCCAGCTAATGTGACTCAACCAATTCCGATACCAGAGGCTGCTTCAGTTCCTGATGAGGTGGAAGAGTTAATGCGAATTATCAGAAAGAGTGATTATAGTATAATTGATCATCTGAGCCATACTCCTTCTAAGATTTCCATCTTGTCTCTGTTGATTTATTCAGAACCTCACAGAAATGCTTTGATGAAGTTGTTAAAGAATGCGTTTGTGCCACATGAGATAACAGTCAATCAGTTTGAGAATGTTTATGCTAACATATCTGTCGGGAACGTTCTGGGCTTCACAGATTTTGATCTTCCTCCGGAGGGGCCATACCATAACAAAGCGTTTCATATTTCAATGGAGTGCAGGGGCACTACTTTATCCCGGGTTTTGGTGGACACGGGGTCGTCTTTAAATGTACTACTGAAGTTAGCATTGATGAAGATTGATTATTCTGGACTGGAGCTACGCCCTAGTGATTTGATGGTGAAGGCGTTTGATGGGTCTCGAAGGTCGGTGTTTGGGGAAGTGGAGTTACCAATCAAGGTGGGGCCTCGCACCTTCACGGCTACATTTTTGTGATGGATATACAACCAACGTATTATTGTTTGTTGGGGCGTCCGTGGATTCATAGAGCAAGGGCAATCACTTCTACTCTTCATCAGAAACTCAAGTATCCTGCAGAGGGAAAGGTAATAACTGTATGCAGCGAGGAAGAATACATCGTGAGTCATTTGACATTATTCCGCTATGTTGAAGTTGAAGGTGAGATACATGAGACTCCATTTCAGGTGTTCGAGACAGTTTATGCTGTTAATTTTCCTCCTCCAGAGTAGAAAAGGAAACCTGAAACTGTCATGTCTTCTCTCAAGGATGTGAGGGTTGTGGTGGAAAATGGTAACCCTGAAGGTTGGGGACAGGTGCTGGACGTTACTCCAAAATTTGATAAATTTGGTCTTGGTTTTAGCCCAGGTCAGCAGAGTACAACTCCCAGAGCACCTAGCTTATCTACTCCTGTGAAGTTTTCCCGTCCTTGTGCTACTCAAGAAGGACACGTCAGTGCAGTTGGTGACAAGAGGGTTGATGGCTACAATATTGAAGATTGGATTCATCTGAGTATTCCAGGCCAGACACTCAACAATTGGACTTTTGTGGATGTTATCCAAGTTTCAAGCGCTGAGGAGTAATTTTCTTGTTTCTTTTATTATCATATCATAATTCCTACGCTCTGCCCAAGGCGTAGTGGATCATTTGTGTAGGACCACCATGTTTATTTTTCAAGTTTATCATGAAATAAAGGACGTTTTTGCATTCAAAGTTTTGCTTCATTTCTTTTTATTTAAATGGCAATGTTTCTCTTTTCACACACTGTCACTAAAAAATGCCAAAATGTCATCCATGCAGATGCACTTCCACCACCGATCATATTGATAACGACTCTGCTATGGCTCATTATGACTTTGATACTCCTATTTATCAAGCTGAAGAAGAAGCATATGAGGATTGTGATCTTCTTGAGTAATTATCAAGATTATTAAAACAAGAGGAGAAGGTTATCCAGCCGAATCAGGATTCGATTGAGGTGGTGAATATTGGCACAGAAGAGGTAAGAAGAGAAGTCAAGATTGGGGCAGATCTCGAAGAAGGTATAAAGGTAAGATTGATTGAGCTACTCCGTGAGTATTCGGATATCTTCGCTTGGTCTTATGAGGATATGCCTGGGATGAATACAGACATAGTGGTGCATCGACTACCTCTCAAAGAAGGTTGTTCCCCTGTCAAGCAAAAGCTCCGAAGAACTCATCCTGAGATGTCCAAGAAGATCAAAGAGGAAGTCCATAAGCAATTGGACGCAAATTTCTTAAAGGTCATCAATTATCTGCCATGGATTGCAAATATTATGCTTGTGCCCAAGAAGGATGGTAAGGTCAGGATGTGCGTGGATTATAGGGATTTGAACAGGGCCAGCCCTAAAGACGATTTCCCTCTTCCGCATATTGATGTGTTGGTCGATAATACTGCTTATTCCAAAGTGTTTTCGTTCATGGATGGTTTTTCGGGTTACAATCAAATTAAGATGGCTCCGGAGGATATGGACAAGATAACATTCATCACGCCTTGGGGAACTTTCTGTTATAAAGTGATTTTGTTTTGTTTGAAAAATGCTGGGGCAATATATCAGCGCGCCATGGTCACTCTCTTTCATGATTTGATTCACAAAGAGATTGAGGTTTATATGGATGATATGATTGCTAAGTCTGACACGGAAGAGGAACATATTGTTCATCTGGGAAAATTGTTCGAGAGACTGAGGCAGTTCTTGCTAAGGCTGAATCCGAATAAGTGCACCTTCGGGGTGAGATCTGGAAAACTGTTGGGTTTTATTGTAAGAGAAAAAGGTATCAAGATGGACCCGGTCAAGGTAAAAGCGATACAGGAAATGCCTGAACCAAGGACAGAGAAGGAAGTATTTGGTTTCTTGGGAAGTTTAAACTACATTTCTAGATTTATTTATCATCTCACAGCCACCTGTGAACCTTTGTTCAAGTTGTTGAAGAAAAGTCAGACAGTGAAATAGATGAGGATTGTCAGAAGGCCTTTGACAAAATAAAAGAGTATTTGTAGGAACCTCTGATACTCATGCCGCCAGTGGAAGGAAGGCCACTAATCATGTATCTAACTGTGTTGGAGAGCTCAATGGGTTGTGTCCTCAGTCAGCACGATGAGACAGGGAAGAAAGAGCGGGCTATTTACTACTTGAGTAAGAAGTTTATGGAATGCGAGTCGAGGACTTGTTGTGTGCTTGTCTGGGCCGCCAAACGTTTGAGGCAATACATGTTAACTCACACCACCTACTTGATATCCAAAATGGATCCAATCAAGTACATTTTTGAGAAGCCATCTCTTACAGGCAGGGTAGCCCGTTGGCAGATGATACTCACCGAATATGATATCCAATACACTACTCAAAAAGTAATTAAGGGTAGTGTACTGGCCGACCATCTCGCTCATCATCCCTTGGATGATTATGAACTAATGAAATTTGATTTTCCAAATGAGGAAATTGTGTATATACGGGATTGTAACATACCAGACCCAGACGAAGGACCCGAGCCGGGATCACATTGGACGCTTGTTTTTGATGGTGCCTCCAATGCCATAGGCAACGACGTCGGAGCTATTATCACTTCCCCTGAGGGATACCACATTCCTTTCACAACTTGTATTTGTTTCGATTGCACTAACAACATGGCCGAATATGAGGCTTGCATTTATGGCATTGAAGCGACGATCGACCTGTGCATCAAATTTTTGAAAGTTTACGGGGATTCCAATCTTGTTATCAGCCAGATTTATCGAGATTGGGAGACTCGCCATCAGAACCTAATTTCGTATCGTGAGCATGTTATGAAGCTGATTCTGTACTTCGAAGAGATCACATTTGAGCACATTCCCAGAGAAGAAAACAATCTAGCTGATGCACTGGCAACTTTGTCCTCCATGTTCAAGGTTAAGTGGGCTAATGAGGCACCTTCCATTACCATCGGAAGTTTGAGTGAGCCAGCTTTCTGTTTTGAGGCTAGTTTGGAATCAGATAGTAATCCTTGGTTTTATGATGTTAAACGATATCTTGAAACACAAGAGTACCCTGAAGAGGCATCCGTCACAAATAAGAAGTTCTTGAGAAGATTTCCAGCCAATTTCTTTCTCAGTGGTGGTGTGTTGTATAGGAGGCATCATGACGGCTTACTGCTCAGATGTGTTGACAAGAAAGAAGCAGCTAGAATCATTGAGGAGGTACAAGAAGGTGATTTCGGGACCCATTCCAATGGGCATACCATGGCTAACAATATCTTGCGAGCAGGTTATTATTGGTCCACCATGGAGACTGACTGTTACAATCATGCACGGGTTTGCCACAAATGTCAAGTCTATGCTGATAAAGTGCATGTGCCGCCAGTACCTTTGAATGTCTTGACTTCCCCTTGGCCTTTTGCAATGTGGGGAATTGATATGATCGACAAAATTGAACCGACTGCGTCCACCGTTTCATTTTGGTTGCCATCGATTATTTTACAAAATGGGTCGAAGCTGCATCCTATGCCAATGTCACCAAGCAGGTGGTAACTCGGTTCATTAAGCACAATATTATATGTCGCTACGGAGTACCTGAGAAGATCATTACCGATAATGGGTCTAATTTGAACAACAAAATGATGAAAGAGCTTTGGGAGTCCTTCAAAATCAAGCATCATAACTCTTCCCCATACCGACCAAAGATGAACGGCGCTGTCAAAGCGATCAACAAGAATATCAAGAAAATCGTGCAGAAGATGTTGGTAACCTATAGAGATTGGCATGAGATGCTGCCTTTCGCGTTGCATGGTTATCGCACCACTGTGCATACTTCGACTGGGGAAACCCCATTTTCATTGGTTTACGGCATGGAAGCATTATTTCCGGTAGAAGTCGAGATTCCTTCTCTTAGGGTCATGAGAGGTGTTGAGCATGATGAAAGTGAATGGGTACAGAATCGGCTGGATCAGTTAGAACTTATTGACGATAAGAGGTTGACGGTTGTATGTCATGGTTAGGTATATCAGCAAAGGATGAGGAAAGCTTTTGATAAGAGGGTACGACCTCAGTGTTACAAGCCAGGTGACCTTGTGCTAAAAAGGATAATTCTTCCCCAGGGAGATCCCAGGGGCAAGTGGGTTCCGACTTATGAAGGTCCTTTCGTAGTCAGAAAAGTTTTCTCCGGAGGAGCGATGATGCTCACGACTATGGATGGAGAGTACTTCCCTCTCCCTGTGAATGCTGACGTAGTTAAAAAATACTTTGCATAAAAAATATAAAAAAATAAAAAAAACCGCTAAGCTGAAAACCCAAAAGGGAGGTTTAGGCAAAAAGAGGGTGTTCTGGTGAATCGAAAACCCGAAAGGGCGATTCAGGCAAAATTTAGGGACTTAAAGCAAATGACTACGCTCAGCATGAGATCCTTTGTTTATTTCCTTCATTCCGTCACCTGGAATAAGCTCGAGGCTAATCTAAGAATGATCTGTCTGAAAGCAAGAAGAGGAGAGCGTAAGAGTCATAAGAGTCATAGCAGAGTCGGGACTTGATGAAGATTCACGTTCACATTGCCATTTGTAAACACTTGTCTGCTTTGATTTTGTAATCTCTTGATTCCAATTGTAAATGCCTTTTTCACAGGCTGATTTCTCAAAATCAATAGAATATCTTCTTTCAAGTATACGTATGCTTTTCTTTTCTCCCTTTTTACTATTTTTGTTTGCAAAAACGTCCAGTATTTTTGATAAGCATGTGCATATAAACTTCGTGGGCCTTACACGGAAATGGTAATCTAAGTCATGGTTAGCTGATCGCTTGAAATGCGAATAACAAACACAACTACTACTGTGCAAAGGGCATGTTTGGTTCTATGTTTGTTGGTTTTCTCTTTCACTCTACTGGTGGATGCCTTGCCAATTTTGTTTTACAAATCTGTGTTGTTGGTGAGGTCATGGGTCAGGGTAATGTCAAGATTACGGCAGGTCGGCGAGATCGGAAAACCTAGTTGGAAACATTTCCTCCCCATAATGGCTTTCATTACGTTTCTTTGCCGCATTTTCATGTGTTATCTTGATTGATTGTTTTAAGCATTGACTGCATATAGGATTTTGTTTATAGCTGAATGTCAGTCTTGATGCATTGAATATTTTTGCCTTGAAAAAAATTGTTTCATTTTACTTAATCCATCCAGTATCACTCTTTAATTGTTTTTTCAGGCATTTCGATACCAACTGTGCCAATTCTTTTGCTTAGCCAAGAGTTTGGAGGAAGGAGTTTAGCTAAAAATGATGACTGTAGTGGTATGCTTTTGAGTAGAACCCCGTTGACGATGTACAGGCATTGTTTCAATCCCCAAACATCGGAGATATAAGGAAGTTAGACCCTCGTTAACCCCTCTGAGCCTTCGAAGTAGGAGTTTCCTTTTCGTTAAAAAAAAACCTTATTTTTAACCAGGAGCAGGGTAGATGTTCAGTTGATTTGACCAAGCATTCAAATTTCAGAAGGAATGTCCCATCTGAGGATCACCACATTTTATCTTTCACATCATGAGGTCAGGAAAAATGTCTAAACCACGATGTTCATTTCCTCACAAAATCCTGAGGTCGAGATCGAATCGATACAATAATGGCTATCCCTCGCCGACCAAGGAATGAGGCATTTGTTTTCTTCAAAAAAAGAGAGAGAAAGAAAGAAAAGGTTCAAAGACCTAAAGTCATATTGACTTGTTCGAAGAGGAAAGTATGAATAAGAAAGAAACAAAAAAAACCCCGCTAAGTCGAAACTTGAAAACAAGTCGCTTAGGCAAAAGTTAGGGCATCCCGATGGACTCCCAAAAATTGAAATTCAAAAGATTTTGTCCAGGCAAAAGTTAGGGAAAAGAGAGCCTAAAAGGCCAAAAAAAAAGATTATCCAATAAAATTTTCATCAAAAGAAGAGGAACAATAATATCAAAAACAAAAGCAGCAAAAGTTAAGTGACAATCATGTTGGAGAATTTGTCGTGATCACTCAACCATTACAAATCCTTTTGAGAGATGAATGCTTGTGATGAGTCAGCTGAATTTAGGACAGGAGAATATCACGAAGGGGGTGGGCACCAAATAACTTGAGCCTTGAAAAACTTTTTTCTAAAAAAAAAAACTCGAACCAGGCCACGTTACAACCTTTAAAAGGTCCTAACTGAAACAAGGGTTTAACTCGAAAGCATACTACAACAGGATAACGTTTCCTAAGCTCCCAAATATGTGTTGCATATCCATGCTGGTATCTTACCACCCGCATCTTGACTTGTTTTCTTAAAAAGGGGGGAAAGAAAAGTTTTCAAATTTCTGCACTCTAGCCAGTAATTCATTCACAACAGAGATGCGACACTTTGTTAAGGTTTTCAACTTCAAGGCTTAAATAATCATCGCATCAGGTCTGTCATTCCCAAAATAAACATCTTCCTGCATGCAAAACATTTGCTTGACATCAAAAAAGTTTACACAATGAACACCTGTAAAGAGCTTAATGATTGTCAAGAAGGGAATATTTGGACAGATCCCATGTATGTTTAGGACTCTACTTATCCCCAGGGAAGTTTCGTATTCCCAGTGAAGTTTCATTTCTACAGCGAAGTTTTATTGCCCCAGGAATCTTCTTTCAAAAGCTTCATTCTAAGACTTCAAGTTTGGTTATGTCGCACATCCCCAGTGGAGTCGTTTAAGTAGGAACTCACATTCTGAAGAAGTTTCAAGTCTCTAATAGAGTTACCAACAGGGATCCCTCGCCATGACCTCTCATTTCCCAGCCGATTTGACTGGGGCATCCTTATGTTAAGATCTTTCCTTATCCCCAGTAAGGTCTATACTGTGTGACTATCTACATGATCCGTCCAATGGTTGCATTCCAAAAAAAATCTCTATCTAACGAGAAGTTTCAACAAAGTTTTGTATCCCGGGTGGAGTCTCGTTTGCTCAGCAGAGCTTTGTTCCCTCAGCAAAGGGTTTCATCCCTCACGTCGGGTTTGTTGTCTTGGTTTCATCCTCAACACGGCCACGTATGGTCTTTTCTGGAGATTACAGTCTTGCCCTGATCTTCTCCCTCAATGTCTAATCTTCTCCAGAAGCTACAGTGTCGATCTGATCTTCTCCAGGAGTTTGCAATTTATTTTTGCAGCTCCCCTCAATATTTGTGGCCCGTTTTTACTGGTTGCTCGATTGTTATTCCCCGCCAAGCTTCAGCTCTCCGAGGTTCCCTCTCTAGCGGTTCCCCATATTTTCTCCTCTCCTTTGGATTTTGAAATATATTTTTGCAAGTCATGTCAAATTCTGACTTCTTGGTTTTGGCTTCTCAATTGGCCATTCCCCAGTGAAACTTTTAAACATGCAGCATTACATTGCATCTACTAAAAGGCGTAGCATTTCCATTATATGGAGCATTGCGCTATATGAAAAATAATTCAAACATGCATCGGAACATAAGCCTTTATTGTTTCTGTTGTCCCCTGTGAACTTGCTAAAACTTCAGATTACATCCACAGCGAGGTCTTCGTCCTCATTATCTCGGTTTATATCCTTTTGACATCAATCATTTGTTTGTTTGAGTGTCTACTCTTGACTGTAGTTCAGTTTCTCCCTGGCGCGGTCTTCTCGGGTTTAGTCTTCACTACCCTTTCCGGTTCATTCTAATGTCTATTGGTGCACCTTTCAAATACCAGTTTTTCCCTGATATTCGCTTTCAGCAGGTTTTTAGGTGTACGCCCTAATTTCCTTGCTTTGGGTTGAGATCGAGTTTTGTCTCCTCGCCCTGTGCATGAAATCCAATTTTGCCCTGGTATTCATCTAGTTTAGTTTCTCCTAACTAGTTATTGAGTCGAGTTTAGTCTCGTTTTTGCTTTCATACCTTGGACCCTTTGACGGTGTTCGTTTATCGAGTGCAGTGTTCGTACTGCGTCCCTGGTTTGAAATCAGTCTCTTTGTTCCTTAGATTCTTTTATCAGTTTTCGTCACTGTTTATCCAATGATCTGAGATCAGCAGGTGCTCTAAGAAACATGCACTCTCATCACTTTGCTATGGGTCGAGTTTTGCCTCGTTACCCATGCGTGAAATCCAGTTTCGTCCTGGTACTCATCTAGTTTAGTTTCGTCTAACTGGTTATTGAGTCGAATTTTGTCTCGCTTTTGTTCCTCATTTTTGAGATTCTTTCAGTTCCTTCATACTGTCTATCTTAGTTGAGATTAGCAAGTGCCCCTAGAATCACGCACTCTAGCCACTTTTGCTTTGGGTCGAGCTCAGAGTTTCTCCTCCTCACCCGCGTACGCTTTTTTGTCCAGAGTTTAGTTTCACCTATACTCTGTGGTTTGAGTTTTGTCTCACCCTTTTTGAAGCCCAGTTTTGCCCTGGCACATCTTGTCCGGAAGTTTAGTTACGTCTACTCTTCTTTTGTTTTCATTCTGCTTCAACCTGCGTTACAACTCCATTCTGATGCATGTCTTGAGGGTTTCCTGATTCTCTTTTCTTTCTTCTTCAAGAGTGTAAATTTTCGGTTTCTTTTGTATTCAATCATCTTCAACTCTGAACGCTCGAAAGTTGTCACTTATCTCACTTACCATGTTGAAGATATTTAAATAGGGGCAGCTGTTGCTAGAGGTGTTCATATCCAAACCAACCCAATAAAAAACAGCAAACCGAACCTAACCAAACCGAAAACCGAAAAAAACGCATTTGGTTCGGATGCGTTCGGACCAATTTTTGACAGAACCGTGCGGTTCGGTTTGGTTTGCGGTTTTCTTTTGTAAACCAATCCGATCCGAACCAAACCGTGATGTTTACAGACTTGTTTATTAATTACTGAATAGGCCCAATTCTTAAATGGCCCAAATCCAATATACATGTTTGATGTTTCACCTGTTTGCTTGCTAGGGTACACTGTCGTCGGTACAGTAAAGTGGAAACAAGCAAGTGAGTGAAGAAGAACGGCGGACATCACATGGTCACTCACACTAGAACAAACATGCACAGCACAACACAACCTTGCTGATCGAAGAACAGCGGACACAGATCGAAGTTAAAGAACATCAGCATTAGCAAACAGCGAAACACAAACTGAATTCGAAGAACATTATCAAAATCTGAAAATCACTCAGGTAACGTTATTGTTCATCATGTTTAAGTTGTGTTCTATTTTCTCTTTTTGGTTACTGAAATCTGAAAATCAGTTTGGTTTGGTTACTGATCATAATGTTTATTCTGTTGTTTTACTGATCATGATGTTGTTGAATCTTATTGTTGTTTCTATGCTTGTTGTTTGCTACTCAAACTTGTTGATGTTAATCCATAATTTAGAAACAAGATTTTGTTATTGTTTGTTATCGATAGAAATATAGGGACCGAGAGAAGGATATTTGTTAATGATATTCGAAAGATAAACAGAATGAGATAGTGGGAATGTTGAAGGTGTTGTTCTTAAAACGGAAGAAATATAAGAACTGAAGCAAAGAAAAATTGATGAGAAACGAGAAAGAAGCGTGGACCAGAGCAGAGTTAATGAGGTTAAAGTGAGAAATAGAGGAAGTCTAGCGTGAAAACAAAACATTTGAGTGGCTAGGAGTTTTAACATCCATTTTGTTTATTTGTTTTATTTGAGTAAATATAGTAACTTTAGCCCAATCTACTCCACTAGTAACACCACCATTTCCTTATTTTATTTTCAACAAATTGAATAAATCATGTCTTTGGCCTACTGAATTTATTTAGTACCCTAAACCCATAAATCTGAAATGTTGCTCACAAGGAAGTCACAAGGAAGTCTGTGATCAGTGGAAATAGAACTGACTGTTTTTTTAGCTGGTTCACGAAATGTCGCGGTAAGCATGAGTCGCCACCGTCTTTTATGTTCTCCAACATGGAAAGGACAAAAGCACAGCAAAATTCCTTCTTTGAGAATGTTTCTCGGTTCGGGAGGTAGATTTATAGAAAGGGATGGTGTTAGAACCCTTTCTATCCATGGTTATCCATGGGCTCTTAGGTACTTGCTCTTATGTTTTCAAAATTTGTTTGCTTTTCAAGTGTGAGTGGGTTTTGAAAAAAGTTTCGTTTGAAAAATTTCTAAGTAACTCTTGTGTCTGTCCTCAAGAGTGTATGAAAAATTTGTTTGAAAACTTTTAGAAAGTGTGAGTGCGAAAAGATGTTTTTGTTTGTTTGAGAGAGCAAGTACCCAGGAGAAATCTACCTACTCTAAGGAATTAAGCTGTGTAAGAGTCCTTTAGACAGTACTATCCCACTATTGAGAAGTAGGTAGCACCGTCGTTGGAGTTATTCGGGTCAATTCAATTATTAGGGACATGTGATCACTAAAGCAACGTTAAGACGTTTTAGTGGTAATCCTAATGTCTTAGATCATTTTTATCGAGGCGACCATTTCGAGGCAACTTATGATCTTGGGACAAAGGACGGCCTCTAAAACATCCTATACTTAATGACCACGTTCGAGGCAACCAAGTGAGGTGTACCCTAAGAGTGGCATGTGCAAGTGTGTCAATTTTCAATTATTTTACTCTTGCATGTCATGGTGAGCTATTGTTGATTTTTAAGTTTAAGAGTTAATCTTGTCATACAATCCTAGTTAGCATACATCTAAGCAGTTAATATATGTACAGGAATTTAAAGTGCGGGAATTGTAAATCCTACGCTATTACAAGGCTTTCGGGGAGGGGGATTATTTACATGTCCAAAAATATTGGGGGAAATAAAAACAGTAAAGTAAAAGAAGGTCTTAGTTTAAGCTATTACATCCCAGTAAAATAAACGCGCGTGAATCTAAAAAAAATCCTAAGAATAAGAACTCTTTTTGTTGTGTTTGATTAAGAAGATATTTGAATTAAATACTCCTAAGCCTAGTTTATTTTAAATTGATAAAATGAAGTTAAAATAATTAATTTATTTATTTACAAAATTAATTTGAATAAAAAACTAACCTAATGTTTTTTTTGTGATTTTTTTTTATTTTAATGTTAATTAAAAGATAAAAAGAAGTCTATGAGAATAAAAACAAAAAAATAAAGTGCAGGAGGGATCCTTCGATCCAGGGAAAAAAAGAGTTTCGACCCAGGGAGGGAATGGACTGCTTCGGTCCATAGAGGGTCCTGGTCCTTTCGATTGGGCCAGACAATAAGGCGTGAGTAGCCTTCGATCCAGGGAAGAGGATTGCCCTTCGATCATGGAGGTCATGGCTTTCGATCCAGGGATGAGATGCCTCTTTCGATCCAGCACGCTAATGGGTTCGATCCAGAGAAGGGCTCTCCTTCAATCTGGGATGTTATACCTGCAAAAGTATGTGAGCGAAACAAAAATGCAGGGCCTGGGTATTGAATCCCAGGCCCTTCGATCCTGCACTTGTTGGGGTCTCTTCAGGCTAAATCTGCAGCAAATGTTAGCACACGAGAAATGTGACCTGGGTGCCAAACCCAGGCCTTTCGATCCTGTCTAAGATGGCAAGTCAAAGGTAACAACAAGTAATAATGCGTTTACGCAAATGTAAGGTTGGACAATTTACCCTTTCTTACCTACAGATTGAGTCTTCGATTTGGGCACTGGCTGGATGGGAGCACTTTCAATCTGGGATTTCTGGGCGCAGGCACTTTCGATCTGAGGGACTGCTTTGGCTTGGAAAATTCTGGGCAGCGTCTCTCCAATGTTTTGTTCTCCTGCAGATTTTTTGAAGAAGTGTGTATAATTTTCGTTCTATGATTTTCGTGTGATTTTTCATGTAATTTTTTTTTTTTGTGTCTTGTAATGTGTCACTGGCTTCCTATTTATAGGAGTGTGGGAGTGCACGAAAATGGCAAGGGACAACCATTAAAATAGGCCTTTAACGCTCTGGACAAAAATCAAACACATTAAATCATTTCCTTTTTTGAAACATTCGTGTCCCTTGAATAAACCTGGACGCTTGGATTTCGAGTGCTTTCAGGCCATGCTCTTCGATTAGTCCTGATTTTCCTCTTTCGAATGGACTCCCTACGTACCCTTCGAATGGGCCTGGCCCAAATATCAATCGAAGGATTCCAATCGAAATGCTCTGCTAACAGGCCAATCAAAAGGTGTTGTTCATGCCAAATGAAGGACATGGTTGACATGCCTGTCGACATTGCCTTGACATAATTCCAATCGAATGCTTGTCCATAATGCCAATCGAAATACTCCTTCAGAATGCCAATCAAAAGGTATTTGAAGTACCACTCAAAAATCTTCTTTTTCCTTAGGCAAGAGTTTGTGATCAACCAGGCAGGGGGGAGACTTTGGAAAACATGAGAGGGCAAATTTTGGGGTGCAACAGTTTCCCCTGTTCAATTTTCTTAAACCTGAGGATATAGATTGGCTTTCTAGCCTTTCGCAATCCGAAGGTGGAAGATAATTGAACACTAGAGTGCTCAGAAATTTGCACTCGCATGGTGTAGTATCAACATTGTGACGTCGGGAATGGGCTTACAGATGCCATTTGGAGATGGTTGGTAGGAGGATGGGCTTATAGATGCCATCTGGAGACTGTTGACAGGTGGATGGGCTTATAGATGCCATCTGGAGGTGTAATATTTGTAAGTTGAAAGAGGGAACCTGTGTAGGGTTGCATGATGTTAAGCTTGTGTAAAGCTGCATCTTGGAAAGAAGGACACTTGTGTAGGGTTGACTGATGATGAGCTCGTGTAAAACTGCATCTTTGGAGGAAGGAAACCTGTGTAGGGTTTAATGATAATGAGTCCGTATAAGACTGCATCTGAAATGGAGAAGGAACCTGTGTAGGGTTACTTTGATGACGAGTCCGTGTGAAACCGCATATAGAGCTGAGAAGGAAACCTGTGTAGGGTTTACTGATAATGAGTCCGTATAAGACTGCATCTGAAATGGAGAAGGGACCTGTGTAGGGTTACTTTGATGATGAGCCCGTGTAAAACTGCATCCTGGAAGAAGTAAAACATGGGTAGGGTTTCTGATGACGAGTCCGTGTAAAACTGCATCTTTGGAAAGAGAGAACCTGTGTAGGGTTTCTTTAACGACGAGCCCGTGTAAAACTATGTCTGGAGAGAGAGAACCTGTGTAGGGTTTCTTCGGGATAAGTTCGTGTAAAACTTCTGGAGGAACCGGGGTAAGGTTACTTCGGGATAAGTCCGTGTAAGACTTCTGGAGGAACCGGGGTAAGGTTACTGCAGGATAAGTTCGTGTAAAACTTCTGGATGAACCGGGGTAAGGTCATCTTGAGATAAGTCCGTGTAAGACTTCTGGAGGAACCGGGGTAAGGTTACTGCAGGATAAGTTCGTGTAAAACTTCTGGATGAACCGGGGTAAGGTCATCTTGAGATAAGTCCGTGTAAGACTTTTGGAGGAACCGGGGTAAGGTTACTGCAGGATAAGTTCTTGTAAAACTTCTGGATGAACCGGGGTAAGGTCATCTTGAGATAAGTCCGTGTAAGACTTCTGGAGGAACCGGGGTAAGGTTACTGCAGGGTAAGTTCGTGTAAAACTTCTGGATGAACCGGGGTAAGGTCATTTTGAGATAAGTCCGTGTAAGACTTCTTCTGAAAGAAAAGGAACCGGTGTAGGGTTACTTTGATGATAAGTCTGTGTAAGACTTCGTCTGAAAATTGAGAAGGAATCGGTGTAGGGTTGTCTGATGATGAGTTTGTGTAAAACTACATCTGAGGTTGAGAAGGAACCGGTGTAGGGTTGCCTGTTGATGAGCCCGTGTAAAACTTCTTCTGAAAGAAAAGGAACCGGTGTAGGGTTGCCTGAGGATGATCAAGTAGATAATTGTCCTGTTTGGTTTCGGATATTAAACCATGATCAGTCGTCCACAGAATTTTCCTGGCTTGTTACCAATGTTGATCTGGAACTGTAGAGGTAGATGGTAATCATCTTTTGATTGACCTTTTCCTGAAAAGGCAAAACGTTAGCTGTATGCAGTGTCATGATGCATGAACTGCATGATATTAAGATGTTCTCAAGAATAAATGAGATTTGTGTGTTATGATGCGTATATGCATGAGTCATGGTGTATGATAATGTGATGTTTATGAATGTATTTTTGTCTAGGAAAATAAATCCTTGACGAATGTCGGGAGCTTGTTGAATCCTGGGCTGATGTTGAAGAGTAGAGTTCTTCATTTCCGCTGGGAATGCTGGTTGCAAGAATAAACCGGTAGAAGAAGATGACTCCGTCGGGGAATAAACTTGTTGAAGAGATTACTCTGCGGGGAATTACTCTGTGGGAAGAGATACTTCGTTGAGAATTTGATGATAACTCCGATGGGGATTCCGTTGATAAGTTATATTGGGGAATTTGATGAACTCCGTTGGGGATAGGAAGAACTTCGTCGAGGACGATCTTTCCGTGGTAATTAGCTGAGGATAACCCAGTTATAAGCTCTGGTGGGGAATAACCTTTGAATAAAGCCGAGGAGACGCGTTCGTGCTCTGCGGGGGATAAGCTTCCAGAATCTACTGGGGAGATAAGCTTCCAGAGTCTACTGGGAAGATAAGCTTCCAAAATCTACTGGGGAGATAAGCTTCCAGAGTCTACTGGGGAGATTGATTCAACTCTCCTGGGGAAACTTTTGGACTGTACTGGGGAAGTGGCTCCACTGGGGTGTCTGGTATTCCGCCGGGGAATAATCTTAGATCAAGACTGTCGGGGATGCTTGCTTAGGAACATCTGTATACTCCGCTGGGGAATATTGAGATCTTCTGGGGATACCCAACTTCCTTAAGGCTGACAGTAGACTAACTCTTCTTGGGGAGAGCGTCGCTGACTTGCTGGAGATACAGTGTCTTGTTAGGGCTGACGGGAGACCAACTCTGCTTGGGGAGAGTATTTATGATTCTAGTCTTACTCAGCGGGGAGTGAAGGTATCTTGGTCAAATTCTTCAACTGAATCTACCTTGTACCTGGAGGAAAGCAGCTGTACAGTTTGGGCAACTCTTATTGCTCCAGCTTCTGTGGGAGACGGTACCTGTAGAGGTGCTTGAGGACTGCCGATTTGACAAATCTTCTTCTGGCAGGAAAGTGACGAGATGTCGGGACATAGTCGTACGCTGTGATCCCTAATTTTTGCCTGGACCGCCCTTTCGGGTTTTCAGTCCATCGGGATACCCATTTTTGCCCAAGCCGCCTTTTCAGGTTTTCGACTTGCCGGGTGTATAGATTTTTCATTTTCGTCCCTTATTTTTGCCCGACCCTTTTGGTTCGCCGGGAAGCCCTTATTTTTGCCTAGGTGTGTCAACCTAGCGGGTCTTTGATTATGCGCAGTATTTTTTCGACTATGTCCACGCTCTTAGGATACAGGAAGTTGTCACTGTCAGTAGTGCAGTGTTACCATACCACCAGAAGATCTTCGTTTGATCGTCCAATGCCCCAAGTGATCCAGATGGAGATTTGCCCCAAGCCTGTTGGCCTTTTGAGAGATTCTCAGAATCTTGACTTAACTGCCCCAGATGATGGACAATGATCATACCATGCCCCTTGATTGGAGGAGCTTTTGTTCATTAGACATTCGTCGTGCGAACTTCTATACCGTTCAAACAAATAGTCATATGCAAATAATGTTATTTTAAAAATGCAAAGCTTATGTATGTTTCGAAGTTTTTTTGAAAATTCATTTTTTCATAAAAACAAGTGAATTTTTTTTGTAAACTGTGATGTAAACTCATTATTTTACCGCAAGCCTTAAGGAGTCAGGATACCTTCGTAACAGTATGCCTTCGAACTAATCCATGCTTCAGCTAGGACTTTTAAGGGTTGTAACGTGGCCTGGTTCATGGTTTAAGAAACAAAGGATAAAGGCTCAAACTTTATTTGTAACCACCCGTTCTTCGTGATGTTCTTCAACCTAAACTCAGCTGATCGTGCATTGGACCTTGTTTGAGTCTTTGCCTTGATATTCCGGTGATGGTTCGGATATTAACAATTTATTTTGAATAGGCGGTCATTCTTTTTTTGGTTGAGGGTTTGTAGGACCTCTTTCTTTTTTGATTTTGTTATCCTTGTTTTTTGCCTGAACTGTTTCTTTTTGTGATTACAGTCAGCGGGATGCCCCAGTTTTGTAAGTCTCCTTCATAGGTTTTGACTTATTGGGCTTTTATTTTGAAAGATAATGACTGCCTGTCTTTATGATCATTCGGAACCATCACTGTCTTTTGTTTTGTAAGGACTTCTTTGGTGCTATTCGCTGTGCACTTGGATCAACTGAGAGAACTACCCTGCCCCGGGTTATAATTAAGGGTTTTAATTTTCGAAAAGAAAAACTCCTACTTCTTTGGCTCAAAGGGGGTTGACGAGGGATTATCTTCCTTATAACTCTAGTGTTTAGGAATTGAAACAATGCCTGTACCTCATCAGCGGGGTCTGTTCAAAAGCATACTGTAGATTGTGGTATCGTTTTCGTCATCCTCCCTCAAGAGGCTTAGAATTATTAATCGAGCGTTGAACATCACAAAAAATGAAAGCAATTTTGAATATAGCGAATGCAAATATATTAATTCAAAACAGACATATGCGATGCATTGATAAAGTAATAAAGTTTGCTATGACAATAATTGTTTGTATAAACAAAGAAAATACAACTTGAACATTCGAATGAACAAAAAGTCTTCTAGTCTCAGGACTTGTCACTTCAAATGGTGAATCTCACAGGGATAGTAGAAGAACTCGACCTGACCATCTGGGGTGAATTCCACTGCTCCCTCATCAATCAGGTCTTGAATTTTGTTCTTCAAAGTCCGACAGTCGTCGGTGTCATGTCCAGGACTGTCAGAATGGTGTGCACACCTTGCATCAGGATTGTACCTTGGGGAGGCTGTGTTGGGATTCTTAGGAGGGTCCCTTAATGTCACCAGATTCAATCTTAACAGGTGTTGTAAAGCTTGAGACAGCGGCATGTTGAGCTTGGTAAATTTCCTTCGGTCAACCCGTTGCTTTTGGTGAGGTTGATGCTGGGCTTGTGACCCTGAAGCAAGTTGAGGAGCTTTTCCCTTGTCTTCTTGCCCCAAAGGTGGTTGAATGGTGACTTGATCTTCAACCTTAGATGTTTGCCCCAGTTGTTTATCCCGAAGCAGTTGGTTGACGAGAACCCTGAGCTCTTCTTGTCTTTGAGCTAAGTCTTGAATGAGAGCCATCTGCCCCAGCATCTGGGTTCTCATTGTATCTACTTAGCTTGCAGCCGTTTCAGCCGTTCGTCTTTATCGTCTTCTGGACTGTTCCTGACCAAAGTCCCCATGAGGAGTGTTCTCAGCTCTTCCTGCCCCTTGGATAGATTTAGGAGGATCTCCCCGAACCGAGTCTCTTGAGCATGAAGATCCTGGTTGCCTTGTTGGGAAGCCATTGCTGAAATAAACAGCGAAGAAGGTAAGTGACCCGTAACAAGGGTACCTGTTATGCAATGATGTGTATGTATGCATGCAATGTTTTCAAGGATCTCGCAGGGTAAACAAGAAAATTGTTAGAATTTGAATTTCGTAGCTTGATTGAAGGAACTTTATGTTGTTGAGAGTCCTTCTTCAAGAGTCAAGGCTCACCATATCGAGTGGGTCATAGCCCCTGACTCAAGTTATCAACCTTGGCTAGAGGAAAATAAATCCCCTTTGCCCCTTGCTAGGCATCATGACCTGCATCACAAACCCTTGAGATCCTTGAAATGGATTAGTCCTTATGTAGGATGTATGCAATGGTATGATGGCATGATGTTATGCTATGCGTGGAGTGATGTAAGTAAACCCTGTTATGAGTCCAGGTTAAGGACTGTAAACAAACCCTGCGAGAAACTCATGTGTTAGATAACAAGCATGCAAGTAGTCAAGTTTGAAAGCACACAAGTCACACAAGACATCCCTTAGAGTTTAGGCCAGCATGAAGTTTGGGGTACTACCCTCTTGAAGTTGGTGGGCTCAAAAACCTGTCCTATCAAAAGTAACCAGGTTCTAAGGAGCTCAATATCATTGGGTTGTTTTCTATGTTCATTGTTTTGATTTAACCACTGGACTGGCGATCAAAATATTCCAAGAAAATAACCCTCAATGAGTGTAGTATCGAGTATCAACCAACATTGGACTGCACCAAAGTCAGTCATCTCACTACCCCTAAAGAGGCCAGGATGGTCAAGTAAGATTCCTAAGGTCAGTTGATGCTTCACGACACCACGTGACGGCCCCGTACTCTCCTTGACTTGACTCAAGGGTTACCGGTACTCACCAAAGTGCCACATCAACGTAGCAAACTACTTCAACCGTGTCGGTATACCCCGCACAGTTCCCTCACAGTTTGTTTCTACTTTTTAAGAGGTATCCCCCAGATCCGGGTTAGGATCTATGAAACTCCCAAAACATGCCCACAATTTTAAAGCAAACAGATCAAGCAATTGAAAACATGATGATGAACTATTCCTAAGGTACACCCCACTTATTATAGTCCCCAGCAGAGTCGCCAGTTCTGTGATCGGTGGAAATAGAACTGACTGTTTTTTTTAGCTGGTTCGCGAAATGTCGCGGTAAGCAAGAGTCGCCACCGTCTTTTATGTTCTCCAACATGGAAAGGACAAAAGCACAGCAAAATTCCTTCTTTGAGAATGTTTCTCGGTTCGGGAGGTAGATTTATAGAAAGGGAAGGTGTTAGCACCCTTTCTATCCATGGTTATTCATGGGCTCTTAGGTACTTGCTCTTATGTTTTCAAAATTTGTTTGCTTTTCAAGTGTGAGTGGGTTTTGAAAAAAGTTTCGTTTGAAAAATTTCTAAGTAACTCTTGTGTCTGTCCTCAAGAGTGTACGAAAAATTTGTTTGAAAACTTTTAGAAAGTGTGAGTGTGAAAAGATGTTTTTGTTTGTTTGAGAGAGCAAGTACCCAGGAGAAATCTACCTACTCTAAGGAATTAAGCTGTGTAAGAGTCCTTTAGACAGTACTATCCCACTATTGAGAAGTAGGTAGCACCGTCGTTGGAGTTATTCGGGTCAATTCGATTATTAGGGACATGTGATCACTAAAGCAACGTTAGGACATTTTAGTGGTAATCCTAATGTCTTAGATCATTTTTATCGAGGTGACCATTTCGAGGCAACTTATGATCTTGGGACAAAGAACGACCTCTAAAACATCCTATACTTAATGACCACGTTCGAGGCAACCAAGTGAGGTGTACCCTAAGAGTGGCATGTGCAAGTGTGTCAATTTTCAGTTATTTTACTCTTGCATGTCATGGTGAGCTATTGTTGATTTTTAAGTTTAAGAGTTAATCTTGTCATACAATCCTATTTAGCATACATCTAAGCAGTTAATATATGTATAGGAATTTAAAGTGCAGGAATTGTAAATCCTACGCTATTACAAGGCTTTCGGGGAGGGGGATTATTTACATGTCCAAAAATATTGGGGGAAATAAAAACAGTAAAGTAAAAGAAGGTCTTAGTTTAAGCTATTACATCCCAGTAAAATAAACGCGCGTGAATCTAAAAAAAAATCCTAAGAATAAGAACTCTTTTTGTTGTTTTTGATTAAGAAGATATTTGAATTAAATACTCCTAAGCCTAGTTTATTTTAAATTGATAAAATGAAGTTAAAATAATTAATTTATTTATTTATAAAATTAATTTGAATAAAAAACTAACCTAATGTTTTTTTTTGTGATTTTTTTTATTTTAATGTTAATTAAAAGATAAAAAGAAGTCTATGAGAATAAAAACAAAAAAATAAAGTGCAGGAGGGATCCTTCGATCCAGGGAAAAAAGGAGTTTCGACCCAGGGAGGGAATGGACTGCTTCGGTCCAGAGAGGGTCCTGGTCCTTTCGATTGGGCTAGACAGTAAGGCGTGAGTAGCCTTCGATCCAGGGAAGAGGATTGCCCTTCGATCATGGAGGTCATGGCTTTCGATCCAGGGATAAGATGCCTCTTTCGACCCAGCACGCTAATGGGTTCGATCCAGAGAAGGGCTCTCCTTCAATCTGGGATGTTATACCTGCAAAAGTATGTGAGCGAAACAAAAATGCAGGGCCTGGGTATTGAATCCCAGGCCATTCGATCCTGCACTTGCTGGGGTCTCTTCAGGCTAAATCTGCAGCAAATGTTAGCACACGAGAAATGTGACCTGGGTGCCAAACCCAGGCCTTTCGATCCTGTCTAAGATGGCAAGTCAAAGGTAACAACAAGTAATAATGCGTTTACGCAAATGTAAGGTTGGACAATTTACCCTTTCTTACCTGCAGATTGAGTCTTCGATTTGGGCACTGGCTGGATGGGAGCACTTTCAATCTGGGATTTCTGGGCACAGGCACTTTCTATCTGAGGGGCTGCTTTGGCTTGGAAAATTCTGGGCAGCGTCTCTCCAATGTTTTGTTCTCCTGCAGATTTTTTGAAGAAGTGTGTATAATTTTCGTTCTATGATTTTCGTGTGATTTTTCGTGTAATTTTTTTTTGTGTCTTGTAATGTGCCACTGGCCTCCTATTTATAGGAGTGTGGGAGTGCACGAAAATGGCAAGGGACAACCATTAAAATAGGCCTTTAACGCTCTGGACAAAAATCAAACACATTAAATCATTTCCTTTTTTGAAACATTCGTGTCCCTTGAATGAACCTGGACACTTGGATTTCGAGTGCTTTCAGGCCATGCTCTTCGATTAGTCCTGATTTGCCTCTTTCGAATGAACTCCCTGCGTACCCTTCGAATGGGCCTGGCCCAAATATCAATCGAAGGATTCCAATCGAAATGCTCTGCTAACAGGCCAATCAAAAGGTGTTGTTCATGCCAAATGAAGGACATGGTTGACATGCCTGTCGACATTGCCTTGACATAATTCCAATCGAATGCTTGTCCATAATGCCAATCGAAATACTCCTTCAGAATGCCAATCGAAAGGTATTTGAAGTACCACTCAAAAATCTTCTTTTTCCTTAGGCAAGAGTTTGTGATCAACCAGGCAGGGGGAAGACTTTGGAAAACATGAGAGGGCAAATTTTGGGGTGCAACAAAGTCAAACATCAAAGCAAATATGTTAGCTAACTTTGCAATACTCATAAAGGTTTATGTTTTATTTTCATTTCCTTGTCTCTAATATATTGTCTCCTCTATTTCTTATATATGAATATTGATAAAGAAGTCAATTATGTTGCTGGCTCTGATGCTTCCTTTTCCATGGCCGAAAATCAGGTAAAATAATGATAAATGAGTGTATTTGATAAATGTTAAGTTTGTGATTGGAATTTATTTAATGGCTATAATAAAGTAGTTATATTTACAGTGTATCTGTTATGTTTTTCAGTCTCAAAATAGTCCACCAACGCCTACAACAAACCAACCACAAACTATTGATTTGGACAAACAAGAAGGCGACAATGTTCAACACAAAAAGAAAAGGATAGTTGGAGAAGCGGATGAGTCTAAAGCTGATGATTCTAATGCTGGAGATTCAGGTAAACTAAAACCTTGTAGGCCTAAATCTTGGGTTTGGGATCATTTTACAAGAGATGAATCCGGTACTCGGGCTAAATGTAATTGGTGCACAAAATCTTATGTAGCTGATTCACATAAGAATGGAACCTCAGATTTAAATAACCATTTGATGCATCAATGTAAAAAAATTCCCAAACATGTTCTTGATCCTAGTCAAACCACTCTTAGCCTTCAAGAAGGCTCTAAAGGAAATATTATTGCACTTGTTGGTATCCATTTTGATATTGAATTATGTAGACAAGCTTTATCTAGAATGATAATCGTGGATGAATTGCCTTTTTCTTTTGTTGAGAACGAAGGATTCCGTCATTTTATGAGTGTTACACAACCTAGGTTCCCACTTCCATGAAGGATTTCAATTGCTAGGGATTGTTTGAGTCTTTACGTGAGTGAGAAACATAAGTTAAGAAGGATGTTTACTAAAACAAATCAAAGTGTTTGTCTAACAACTGATGCTTGGACTTCTGTGCAAAATATTAATTATATGGTTCTTACTGCGCATTACATTGATCAAGACTGGAAGTTGCATAAAATGATTCTCAACTTTTATCCAATAACTTCTCATAAAGGGGAGATAATTGGGAAAAAGATTGAAAAGTGTTTGGAGGGTTGGATGATAGATAAGGTTTTCACCATCACAGTTGATAATGCTTCTTCAAACGATGTTGCTATCGCTTACCTAAAAAATAGAATGGAGGATTGGAATTCACATCCATTAAAAGGGGAGCATTTACATATTAGATGTTGTTCTCACATTCTTAACCTTGTTGTCAATGATGGGTTGAAGTTGAAGCACATGCATTCTTCACTTTCCAAATTTAGGAGAGCGGTTCAGTATGTTCGTCAGTCACCTGGTCGTTTAGATAGGTTTAGGACATGTATTAAAGAAGTTAGGATACAATACAAGTCTACTGTGAAGTATGATTATCCCACTAGGTGGAACTCCACATACCTTATGCTTGAAAGTGCATTGAAGTTTCAAAAAGCCTTTAAGAGACTAGGTGAGAAATGTGTTGAGTATGCGATGTTGGAAGGTGGTGTCCCAAATAATGAGGATTGGGATAATGCCAAGTGTTTTGTGAAATTCTTAAAGTTGTTTTTTGAAAACACTACAAAGGTGTCAGGTTTTACTTATGTAACATCTTCTACTTATTTCATGGAACATTGTACGATATTGGGGGCATTAAAGACTTGGAAGGAATGTCATAAAGATGACCCATTACTTACAAATATGGCTAATGCTATGGATGATAAATATAGTACTTATTGGGGAGAAGTCAAAAAGATGAATATACTAGTCTTTATTGTTGTAATTTTTGATCCTCGGCGTAAGTTCCAATTTATTAGGTGGGGATTGGATAATTTTTATGAGAAGGAAGTTGCTTATTTTTTGTGTGATAAGGTGAAACAAACATTAAACAAAATGTTTGAAAGTTATAGTATTTTCTTAAGTAAAGACCAAGCCGAAAGTGTTGCACAAGAAATAGGGCTATCGGAAGTTGTTACATCTTCTGATCATATGGATGATCAATTTGAGAAGGACATGGACCAAGATTCAAATTTAAATAAAAATGAAGTGGATTTGTATCTCATAGAGACGAGGGAGAAGAAAAGTCTGGATTTTGACATCTTGAATTAGTGGAAGGTAAATTCCACCAAATACCCTACTCTTGGTTTAATAGCTAGAGATATCTTGGCTATTCCAATATTCACTGTTGCTTCGGAGTCAGCTTTTAGCACAGGGGGTAGAGTTCTTAGTTGTTATAGGAGCTCTCTTGCACCCCATACCGTTGAAGCTTTAATATGTGCACAAAATTGGTTAAGATCCTCTCCTTTGAAAGTGGATATTGAAGAGCACTTGGAAGACTTGGAGAAACTCGAACAAGGTATATGTTGTAAACTTTGTTTATGAATATATTTTATTCAATTGTTTGTTTTGTCTAACATTTGGTAATATATTTGATTATTTTTAGAAATGGCTCCAATCCCACAAGTAAATGAGGGACTTTCTGATATTGAATCTAATTAGAGACTTGCTTGAAAAAATGGTATGTTTTATTTGGAGTTGATTCTTTTTTATTTTGTTTTGTCTATAATTGGTTTTTGTTTATAGTGTTATATGACATGGTTTTAATTTTTGTAGCAGGTTTTGGAATACAATATTTATAATTATTTACAACTTGATTTGTGTTTTGAAGGTTATTGCTTGAAGGTGATTTACAACTTGGCAGCTCAATCCAAGAAGCAAGAAGAAACAATTGAAGAAACATATTATTAGTGCTTTTGATGACTTTAAAGTCCTTCTTTTGAATACTATTTTGATGGTTAATTTATGTATTGAAATGAATACTACTTTGATGGTTAATTTGATGCTTTTGATTATTAGTGATTGAATACTACTTTGATGGTTAATTTATGTATTAAATACTATTTTCATGTCAACTATTTTGAATATTGAATTTGATTGCATACTATTTTAATTATTGTCAAATTGTGTGCAAGAAGAAAAAACTCACATTAGTGTCAAATTGTGAGAATATATGAAAGTTAATTGTAACAACAGTAGTGTTACCGCATGTGAGTAAATATGTGTTATGCATTTATACATTTAACAAAACCGAACCAATCCAAACCGCATTGGTTTGGTTTGGTTTGGTTTGGATTTTTTTTCTCAATGAACCGAACCAAACCAAACCGCGTGTTTTTTTCTCTTGCGGTTCGGATGATTTTTTTCTTCAAAACCGCCCAAACCGCACCGTGAACACCCCTAGCTGTTGCACCCCAAAATTTACCCTCTTGATTTTAGGCTTATGTTTCATCATGAATATCATATTGCATTGCATTCATACATTGTAATGGGATAAAAGTACTTTGGTTATCAAGTCTTCCTCAAGCTTTGAAGAATGATTGCATTGATAAGTTACTCAAGTAGAATCTTATCATCTAAACCTGTGGATCTTTCAAGCTCAAAGGTTATTGCACATCTCAAGATTTTCTATCCATCTCTTTGGATTATCAGAGGATTGAAGTTTGTGTTTGATTATAAGAAGGAATCATTCCTTTGATTCATCATTCAAATTAGGGTTTTGCTTGATCAAGGCTACTGATCAATGTACAAGTCTTGATTTGGAAACTACAACATCTCATTTGCATTTTAAAGGTCTTTGTACAAGAAATTGGCCAAGATGTCCAGAGGATTTAAAGTTTTGAAGATGATCCATCACTCCTTTGATTCATCAGTCAAAATTAGGGTTTGGTCCAAGTTGAGGTAATTGGGGTCTAGATGAGCCAATTCATGAAGCATCACTATCTTATCATAATTGGAATCAAATTTGATCAAGGAGTCTCTCATGATACTCAGTGGAATTAGGGTTTTGAAGCTTGATCAACTATCTCCTAGCACATGGTACAAAATTAGGGTTTTGGATTTAATCAGGATTTCTCTGACTTTTTCACCCAAACTTGTTTCCTTAATTCACCACATGTTATTAAGCACTTAGTATTGAAAAATTAAGGTTCAATTTGGATTGGAAATGATTCAATTGATCAAAAGGGGCAAATTGGTCATTTTGACCAAAGTCAGTAAAATCAGGAGTTGACCAAGTGGACTTTTGGTCAACCATTAATTTAAGCATCCTCTTTTTCATATCCCATGCATAAATTCATCTTTGAATCATGAGAAATGGTGAATTTGAGTGTAACTTGTTCAAGAAGTAACTTGAAAATTTAAAAAAAATTCTAAGTTCCAAGATGACTTCTCTTGGGCAAGCCACGCGCGTAATTTCATCAAACACTTGGCATGCCATTTTGTGGAATCAACTTCTTGTGATTCAAGCTTCAATTTTAAAGATTAAAAATATCATTTTGTAGTCTCCCATTAGAACTTCCCATTGAACTTTGAATCATTTAATTTGGCCAAGAATTGAGTGAGTTGTGATGCTTCAAAGTTGGTATCTCAAAGCTGGCTTCAGGCACACCATGCATGCCCATGCACGCGCTCGGACCAGGCAGGCCAATTTGCATGTTTGCCTCAAGTTTGCAACATCATTTCTCCATCAAGTCAGCATCAATTTGGAAAATTCAAAGCCCTAATATGTTCTATATTTTGAGAGCTCTTGAAAGGCCCCTCAAGCATCCAAAATGCACGAAGGAATTTCAAATGGCCTGAGCATAAAGTCAGCTAGCCAGATTATTGGAAAACCATGCCCATGTTGCAGATTTTTGCACAACTTCAGTTTTGATTATTGTCAATGTAGCCAGCTCACCAAGTGCACATGCTTTGCTCAAAATTCCACTCAACATGACATCACCAAAACGACTTCTAGGTTGGGCATAGTAGAAACAAAACGCAACACCATTTGACAATCTTCATTTTGCTATTTTTTGCAAATTCTGCTTCTAAAGGCATTGAGCTTTTCAAATACCCTTCTACCCTCAGCAGTCACTCTATATAAGCCATATTTCACTCCCTTTCAGGGCACGCATTCATTCTCTCCAAAAATCAGAAGCTGCAATCTCTCTCTCAAAAAAAATTTCTGCTTCAAAGCTCCTTTATTCTCAATTCCAGAGCTCGATTCATGACCATTTTCACTTCATTGGAGCATTAGAAGCAAGGGAAAAGGGTTTTCGCTTTGTTTCAGAGGCCATAGTTGAGTTTATTTCTCAACTCGAAAGGTAATTTTCAGATCTTGATTCTCCATAATTTTGCTTGTTTCATGTGATTTAAAGCTTGTGATCATGTTCATAGCTGGACAGATCTTACATCTGATGTATAAACTTGTTTGATTTTGAAGCATATGCGATTTGGTGAACTTCTGGTTTTTCAAGATTTAATGATTTTCTCAATTTTCTTGCTCTGATTTCAACTTCCATGGTCAATCATTTTGAATTTTGTAAAAAGCATGATGTAGTTGGTAGTTTGAACTTTGATTTGTGATTGGAATCATTGATTTTGGTGGAGAGATGAGTATGTATGATGGACCTGAACATGAGCCCTAGAACAAGTCTTGCGCGTGTTTTGAGTTGGTCCGAAGGTTGAAGATGATGGCGTGGATGGATCTGATTGGTCTGTGTGTTTTTTAATGCATTTTTCATATTTTTGATTTTATTTGATTTTCTGATTTTATTTTTGTGATCAAAACATTTTCAAAAATCATGAAAAAATTATCATAGGCCAATAATAATTTCTAGTATTTGTCATATTTTTTTTTGAATTTTTTGAAAAATGATTTGATTGGTTTAAAAATTCATAGGTTTAATTAATTGATTATTCAAAGATTATTATTATTTTAACAGTTCCTTTGATCTAAAAATTCCACATAAAATATCTTGGACTCATAAAATAATGTAGAATTTGATTCTGAAATTTATTTAGCATTTTTTCTATTTTTGATTAGAAATTTAATTTGAGAAGTTTATTTTGAATTTTTGCTTCATAATTTTTATTTTAATACTTCTTTTAATACAAAAATTCTAAAAAAAATCATACAAGCTTGCTTTTAATCATAGACTCTGAGTATATTTTTATTTTGACCTTGTTGTGAATTTGGCTAGGGTTTGCATTTTTGCCCTTAAATAATATTTTAATTGTTATTTGTTTGGCTTGATTTTTATTTTAATACTTCTATTAATTCAAAAATTCCAAAAAAATAAGGGATGCATGTTTTTTAATTCTAACATTTGAATATATTTTTGGTTGGATGTTTTTTTTTTCTGATTTTTGACTAGAATTTCTTTTTTGGATGTGATTATTTGTTTAATTTATTATTTGTTTGAAATTGATTTTATTTTTGACTTTTCCTTAATTCAAAAAAAGTGAAAAAATATGTATTCTGACATTTAGGGTTTCTTTGTGATTTGTATGATCTTGGTTTGAATTGTTTAAATTTTGATCTTACTTAATCAATATTTAAGATTAAAAGTCAAAAATTAGGGTTTTGTTGCTTATTGTGCAAGTTTCTTTTTCAAAACCCTTATGCCCTGAATTTTTATTGGAATTCAAGTCTTGATTATGGTTCATGAATGCATTGAGGATCTGAAAACCATTTTTCTTGAATTATTTGACTTGGTTTGACATTTTTCCATAAATTATTTTGAAAACTTGTCTAGTTTGGTAGTTTTTGCCAACTAGTCTTAAACTTTGGGCCTCATTTGAGTCCTTCCTCAATCATTCATGAACTTAGGGTTTTCTTTCTGACTTTTACACGCTTCAAAGATGCTAAGCAGTTTTTGGTTTGATTTATTGATCCTTGTTTCTATTTTTGATGTATTTTTGAAGTGAAGGTACCCAATTAATGTTGCATGCCTTGTTGCAATTTGTTTGATGGCCAATGAACTTGAGTGAGGCCTATAACTGAGCACCTAATGATCATGTTGAATATGTTTTTTTCAAATAAACTCAATCCATTTCACTTAATTCCCCATGTTTAAATGTTTGAACCTTTTAATGCATTGTGTGGGATTCATCTTCTATTGTGCTTGTGAGTTGTGGTTGAATTAGTTGAGTATGATTGAAATGTGTTTTCTACTGACCTTCATGGTCTTTGATTGTATTCTTCTCAAGCTCCCATGATCCTTGATTGATATTCAATTGTCAATTCAATATGGTGATAGAAAGGAGCAACATTCCTCTGATTCTTTTGACCAAATTATGCATATACATATTTCCTCTTGTCTATCATGTCTAATGTTTGATAATTGTTATTATATTGTTCTCACTTCATCATGTTTCATCCATCCCTTATGTGAGTCATCATTCACTTTATGGAATACTAACTTGTTTGTTGAATATGCGAGGTACTTTGAGAAAGTTTCCATTTTTGGCTTGAGGCTACTGTGTTTCACTTTATTTGTGGAACACAACTTATTATATTGGCACTGCTATTGTGTTTGGCATGTTTGATATTCCATGTAGGATATATACATGAGATTGTGAATGATATACATTGCCCATGGGATCTGTTCATATTTGATAATCTCATTACTTACATCCTGATGACGTAATTTCTGACTTAATTTGTCTATTGATGGCAGCTTGCTTGAAGTTCTCTGGGTTTCTTTTATTTCTTGCTCCGTCGCTACAAATAGTTATCCATTTGGTATTGCACTATCTCTTTTCTTCCATTTTCATTTTTCATAATTCTCTGATTGTATGATGGGACCTCTGTTGCTGATGTATGTTAGGAGGCCCTCTAGTTTTTGTCTGATACATGTGTTGTGTTTGCTTTTGATCGATGAGTCACTCAATTTAGAAATTGAGATCACAACTTCACTCTCATTGCATGTTCCCTATAGGATGTTCATTACTTTTCTTCTTTAATTGTTGACGACGAGTCACTCAATTTAGAGATTGAGATCATGACTTCGCTCTCAGTGCATGTTCCCCATAGGATGTGTATTGCTTTTCTTCTTTAATTGTTGATTGATCAGTCACTCAATTTAGAAATTGAGATCACGACTTCGCTCTCGTTGCATGTTCCCTATAGGATAGTGTTGTTAAGCTTCCTTTAACATGTTAATTAAGGTAGGGTTTTCCTTTATCCTCAACCTTAGGGTCAATCATTGTATGATAACACTAGGGCTAGAGATTAGGATAGTCTCCCCTAGTTGTTTTCTTTTTCTTTGCATTTTGCACCTTAAAACAAAAACTATTTTCTTGGCAAATCATAAAACATTTCTAATAAACTCAAACCCTTCTTCAAGGTAAAAGATACAAACCAATCTTACTTTGTCTGTGTGCCTCTTGGCTTTGCTTTTAAACCTGTTTTAGCCGATGTTTCGCCATCGCACATTTGTTTGAAGCCGATGTTTTGCAATCACACATGTTTGTTATCCTACTATGATTCTCAATATCATTGTTAGGTGTGATATTTTGTTATCCATTTTATCGATGTTTCGTCATCCCTGCCATGATACCATGCTATCTTTTAGCCGATGTTTCGCCATCGCACACTTGTTTGAAGCCGATGTTTCTCCATTGCACATGTTTGTTATCCTACTATGATTCTCAATATCATTGTTAGGTGTGATATTTTGTTATCCGTTTTATCGATGTTTCGACATCTCTGCCATGATACTTTACTACTATTTAGCCGATGTTTCGTCATCGCACATTTGTTTGAAGCCGATGTTTCACCATCCCACATGTTTGTTATCCTACTCTGACTCTCAATGTCATTGTTAGGTGTGATGTTTTGTCATCCATTTTATTGATGTTTCGCCATCTTTTACATGTTATTGTATTATTATTTAGTCGATGTTTTACCATCTCTTTTGTTTGTTGTTTCATTTGATGTTTTGCCATCTTGGCTGTTTTTGTTGTCTTAACTAAAAAACACAAACCAACCAAAATGTATAAGCTGAACTACGGCTGCTCTGATTCCTTAAAAGGGATACGTAGGCATTGGGGTAGGGCCCGATCGAGCATAACTTTTTATTTTTTTCCCTACATTGTTTTCATTTTCTTTCGCATGCATTCCCTTTTCAGTTTTAAGCCATAGACATAGGATTTGACCACACCCATTAGATTAGACAACAAGAGTGGGTACCGTAGAGTAATACGGGCGTGTGGGGTGTTAACACCTTCCCCTCGCGTAACAGACTCCCTTACCCGATCTCTCGGTCGAAAGACCGTGATTTCTCCCTCTTCAGGTTTTCTCGATGTTTACCTTTCCCTTTCGGTGGGCTAAAAGACGTTCGGTGGCGACTTCATTGATGTTTCATTACATCCAGATGACAGGTTCCGGCCGGGTGGTTTCACCATTCATCTTCCTTCAAACCTGCATCCTTCATGATTCTCAAGGAAGGGATCTGGACTTCAATGGGTAGGACGGCTTCCATACAGTGTACCAGAGAGAAAGGAGTTTCCCCCATTGACGTGCGTGTTAAGGTACGGTAACCATGAAGAGCAAACGGTAACATCTCGTTCTAGTCTTTGTATGTCACTGTCATCTTCTGTATGATCTTCTTGATGTTTTTATTGGCAGCCTCTACAGTGTTATTCATCTTCGGCCAGTAAGGAGAAGAGTTATGATGTTGAATCTTGAATTGTGTGCAGAGCTCGGGGATCATAGTATTATTGAGATTGGTACCATTATCCGATATGATTCTTTCTAGAATACCATAACGATAGATAAGGTTATGTCTGATGAATCGTGCCACAATGTTCTTGGTAACAGAAGCAAAAGAAGTTGCCTCTACCCACTTCGTGAAGTAATCAATGGCGACAAGGATGAAACGGTGCCCATTGGAACGGTGGGTCTAATCTCTCCAATCATATCAATGCCCCACATTATGAATAGCCAGGGAGCAGTCAAGACGTTCAAGGGAACCAGAGGCACATGTATTTTGTCAGCATAGATTTGGCATTTGTGACAAGTTCGGGAATGCTGATAACAGTCCGCTTCCATAGTGGACCAATAGTATCTTGCCCGTAGGATCTTTTTAGCCATTATGTGCCCACTAGCATGGGTGCCAAAGGTACCTTCGTGTATGATCTTCTCTGCTTCACTCTTATCCAAACACCGAAGCAAAGTATAATCGTGGTTAGGCTTATATAGGATTCCATTACTAAGGAAAAACTTGGCAGAGAACCTTCTTAGGAACTTCTTATCATTAATGGAAGCTCCCTCGGGATACTCTTAGGGTTCGAGGTATCTTTTCACTTCGTGGAACCAAGGTTTGTCCACTACTTCTTCAGTATCAACCTCATAACAGTGTGATGGTTTGTCCAATCTCTCAATAGTGATCTGAGGAGCTTCATTATCCCACCTGACCTTGAACATGGATAACATAGTAGCTAGCGCGTCCGATAACTGATTTTCCTCTCGTGAAAATGCTCAAAGGTAACTTCTTCAAAGTGTGGAATCAATGTTAACACATGCTCTCGGTAAGGGATGAGATTAGGATGCTTTGTGTCCCATTCTCCTTTTATTTGACTAATTACTAAGGCCGAGTCTCCAAATACACTCAAGAATTTTATTCTCAAGTCGATAGTAACTTTGATGCCCATAATGCATGCTTCATATTTAGCCATATTGTTGGTATATTTGAAACATAGTCTGGCAGTGAAAGGAGTATGACAGCCTTCAGGAGATATAACCATACCACTGATGCCATTGCCAAGTGCGTTGGAAGCCCCGTCAAAAACCATAGTCCATCGAGATCCTTTTTCAGGTCCTTCATCCGGTCCAGGTTCTTCACAATCAGTCACTAACATGATGTTCTCGTCCGGGAACTCAAAATTCATGGATTGGTAGTCGTCTACAGCCTGATGAGCCAAATGATCAGCTAGTACACTTCCTTTGATTGCTTTCTGGGTTGTGTACTGAATATCATATTCGGTCAGGACCATTTGCCATCTTTCTATTCTTTCGGAGAGAGCGGGCTTCTCAAAGATGTATTTGATAGGATCCATTTTATATATTAACAAGGTAGTGTGAGTCAACATATATTGTCTCAGTCGACGAGCAGCCCATGCCAAAGTGCAGTAAGTTTTATCGAGCGGTGAGTATCTTGTTTCAAAGTCGGTAAACTTTTTGTTAAGGTAGTATATTGCATGTTCTTTTTTACCAGAATTGTCATGCTGCCCCAGCACACACCCTATTGAATTCTCTAATATTGTTAAGTACATGATCAGAGGTCTTCCTTCGACTGGCGGCATCAAATTGGAGGCTCTTGAAGATATTCCTTGATTTAGTCAAAGGCAGTCTGGAAGTCATCATTCCACTTCACTACTTGATCTTTTTTCAGTAATTTGAAGATTAGCTCACAAGTAGCGGTTAGATGGGAGATGAATCTGGAAATATAGTTTAGTCATCCCAAGAATCCCCTAACCTCCTTCTCAGTGCAGGGAGTTAGCATTTCTTGTATATCTTTAACCTTTGCATTGTCTACTTCAGTACCTTTTCCGTTGACAACGAAGCCAAAGAGCTTACCAGATCTTACTCCAAAGGTGCACTTGTTCGGGTTCAGTCTTAACTTATACTTTTTCAGCCTTTCAAACAGCTTTTGTAGGTGATCAAAGTGCTTTTCTTCAGTCTGAGACCTGGCTATCATATCATCGACATAGACCTCTATCTCGTGATGAATCATATCGTGAAACAAAGCTACCATAGCATGTTGATAGGTTTCCCCAGCGTTCTTCAACCCAAATGGCATAACTTTGTAGCAGAAAGTGCCCCACTGTGTGACAAAGGTTGTTTTCTCCATATCTTCAGGTGCCATTTTAATCCGATTATACCTGGAGAAACCATCCATGAAGGAGAATACCTTATATTGTGAAGTATTGTCAACCAGAACATCAATATGGGTGTTGTACCCTAAATTTCGCCCCTAACTTTTTCAGTCTCACTTTCATATCATATTTTGTCATTTGGTCACAATCATTAATAAAAAGCTTCATTCATCACATTTGCATCTATCTTTAAGTGTGCTCTTGAGGGATCTCCAAACACCTTAGTTGTATATGTTGTATATGTGTTGTTGACTAACTTCTAATCAACATACAAAAAAAAATATTTGTCTTTGTCTTTGTATATTTATGTTTTGTAGGTACTGAGTCAAAGCATCTGACAAATAAGGTTTTCGGGTATTATTTCCCTAAAATCTCTATTTGCAAAGAAAAAATAATTAAAAATTTTAATTTTTTTCACTGTACAATCGATTGCTCCCAGGGTGCAATTGATTGCACATAGTTCATTTTGCGCAATATTTGAAAAAAACTCATTGTATAATCGATTGCTCCCAGAGTGCAATCGATTGTAGAGTGAAATTTTGAGGGAAAAAACAGCAATTTCAAGCTTGTCATTCTTTTGGCTCCAATTTTTCTTCATTTTTTGAAAGATATATCATTAATTCAAATTTTGGCTCCAAGAATCAATTACCAAGCCTAATTTCATTTCCCAAATCAAACTCCAAACCACCACAAATCCCAAGCCTAAACTCAATAAATAGAGCCCTCGTTTCATTCAAATCTCAAGTTTTTTATAACCAAATTCACTTTGCTAAAAAATCTCTCATTTTCCTCTATCTACCAAATTCACTCAAAGCTCCATTTTCAAAAAAAAAGTTAGTAAGCTTTGCATTGAAACTTACTAATCTTTGAGCTAAACCTTCATCCAAACACTTTCTCTTTATCAACTCTCTACATCCAAGCTTGGGAAATTGATTCTTGGGGATGAATTGAAGCAAATTCTTGAAGTTGTTTTGATAATTCTCTATATCTACCTTTGGTAAGTTGGATTTCTCATCTCTCACAATGTGATCTATTGTTGATCTTTGGGTTTGATTCATTGAGCATTGTTTTGTGATTCCATTGGTTCTATTTTCTCATAATTTGATGGAATTTTCGTGCTCAATTCAAATTAATGATGATAAGGTGTTTGATGAAAAGTTTGAACAAGAATTTGGCCTTTTGAAATGTTGATTTGTTGTTTTTCACATGGTGCAATTGATTGCACTCAGAGTGCAATTTATTGTCACATAATGATTTTACATTTTTTTTAAAAGCACTGATGCAATCGATTGTTGCCAGAGTGCAATCGATTGTAACAGAGACAAAATTCATTTTCTGCCTTGTTTTGGGGCTTTTTTTATCCATCTCTCTTTTTCTACTCACTCATTTTGATTGTTGATTTGGATTGCAATTTTAAATGTCCAATTTCTCTTTAAATTCAATGGACTTTTGGTGTAGATGAAGTTGGATAAATGTTCACTAATTCAAATCTAACGAAGAGTGAATTATTTAATTTATTTTTGGTGCTTTGGATTAATGATATGTTTAGTACTTTAATCCATCGAGATAAGTGATTGAATTTAAAGATGAAAGAAATTTAAGGTAGTGATCCAAATTAGATTATCATTCTCCTCCCTCTTCATCTTATCCCCTTTTCTTATTGTACTACATGTTAAGGGATGATGATCTCTATATCATTTATCCAAACGTGAAGTACTTAGATTGCTATTTCCCGACCTTAAAATAGGTGTGACTTCTACATAAGTCCACTTACGATTGCTTAACATAGCGCTAAATTTTGTCCTGATTTGAGAAAATGATCATTCGTGGCTCAAACCTATGTTTGCAAGCCCAAGTATGTTAATTTGAACCCTTTGATCCAATAACCTTGAGATTCATTGTTAGGAGGCTTTGGTTCTACCAATCCCCCAATGTATCTTCATCAATTTTGGTCAACGCATATCACTTAAACATCATTGATCATTAAATGTTGCCTTGAAGATTCTTAAATGGATGATATACTTGACAAAAAGCAAATGCAACTTATTGTTGTGAGGCTTTGGTTCTACCAATCCTCTAATGAGTTCCAAATGCAAGTTTCAATATGTTCATCCAACTAACCATTAACTTCTAACAATTGACTTTATTTTATGCTTTTATTTTTATGCTTTTACTTTATGAACTATTTACTTTAGCATTTAAATTTCATGCTATTTTCGTCTTTTCTCACTTGAGCATTTACTTTTATGCCATTTTTATTTTGCTCACTTGAGCTTTTCTTTTCCTTTTAAAGATACTTAATAATCAACATGAACCATAAAAACATTAATGATACTTGGACTACTTGGTTACTATCCTTGGCATTATGGAGTATTAGACTTCTTAGACTTAGGAATAGAAACCTTAGCTTATGTTGGAGACCTTATGACCTTAATTGATATTTTGTATGGAGTTCTTTGGGTTCACCCCTAAGATATTGGGTTGTTTGTTTGTTTTGTGTGCAGGTTATTGTGATTACATACTTTGTCTGTAATATGGAATTCATTTGTATACAGCCGTTACTCTGCCCAATTTTTTGTGAAGACTTAATGTGATTAAAGCTTGGTTTTCTCAAGAGGTTTAATATCCTTGCTTGGTTTCAATCCAAAGAATGGGAATTCTATCTTGACTCATAATGTCAAGTGTTGGCTACTTGTTGGTTAGACAGTTCTCTTCCTTAGCTTTTACCTTATGCTTTAGGATAGTCCCTTCTTATCTTCCCATCTTCTTTAATTTTCAAAATCTTCTCATCTTTTTCAAAATCTTCTTTGTTTATAAGCTCAAACCGCTTTCAAAATAAACCTCGATTTTGTCGAGTGTCTTTTCTTTAAACAAACTTCAATTCATTTAATCATACTTCGACATCTTTCAAAATTAACAAAAATGCTTCAACTCATTCAAACCATTTTGTGCGCTCGAGCACCTTTACCCTTAAAACCTTTTTTCAAGATGAGACATGATTAATTGATAGTCGAGCAACATTCTATTGTCCCCATGGTTATAAAGGTGTCTACTTTTCCACTTGAGTACTAGAGGCATTCTCAAACCCTCACTCTTGCTGACGTAAGGTCCATCTTTCCCACACCTTGTGGGCGTTAGTCGATATTTCTCTCCTAACAATGATGACTTGTCTCTTCGTTTTAAAACAATCAACAGACAAGTATTTTCTAGCCGAACTACGGTGCTCTGACTTTCCCATTGCACGAGGGAGTACGTAGGCACTAAGTTTTACGACCCATGGCGAGCAACAAAAATAATAAAAAACATTTCATTTTCTTTTGTTTGCAAATACTCATTCATTATTTTCCTTTAGCAAGTAAACCTTTACATAACACTCCTTTTAAAAGAAACCAAACAAAGTGGATCACGCGGAGTACCATAGATGCTTAGGGTGCTAATACCTTCCCTTTGAATAACCTACCCCCATACCTCGATCTCTGATATTTTATTTCATTATGGGTTTTGTTCGCTTTTTTCCCATTTCCCTTTGGAAACAATAAAGTGCAGTGGAGACTTCATTGTGTTGAGATAAGTCAATTGATGGCTTAATCTCAAATCTTTACCGCTACATTTCTTTTCCTATCATTATTGTCGCAATTTCGTTCATTTCTTCGTCCTTGCCGACGGTGATGGCGCGTGCGACAGAAAGTGGCGACTTCACTAGGGACAGATAGGCCTATTACTGGTCCATTCCTAAGTGGGTCAATCCTAGCTTTGTTTGTTTCTTTTCTATGAGTGTTTATATATTGTTTTACTTGTTGTTTATTACTTCCTATTATGTTGTATATATGTTTGTATATATTTTCCTGGTTTTTCAGGGGCTCGGTGGTTTCTTATAAGTCTTCTATCCGGACTTTGGGCAAACTTAAGATAGGACGGGCGGTATAGTCATGTTAACTTTGAAGGAGTAATCCCAAAAAAGGAGACATGAGATCTCCCACTCAGTGGAGGCCCCTTTGACTGTAGTATCGTTTACCGAGTAATCTGGAAGACGTGCTGCTTTCGACCTGGGAGCCTGCTGAAGCTGAGGACCATAGAACCCTTAACCCAACTTGGCCTTTTAGGTGTAGTGCGGAAACTATGACGGAAAATCCGAAAATAGTTGTCACGCGATACTACACTCGGACGAGTTTTTCCTGAGAATATTTTTAATTACTGAGTTAATCGAGATGTTGGTAATATCCGAAGGAAGGATGTAGACTCTGGGAACCTCTTAGAACCCTTGTTCGGCAGGTGATAACTGTAAGTCCATGCCTTATGGGTTGTACCTTTGACTCCAGGCTCGTGACTTTGAACCTGTGATCTTATTATTGTACAGTGCATTGCATAAACATTTCATATCATTTGCATCCTCTGCATCATTCTGCATACATCCAATTTGTTCAAGATCTTATTCCCAGTTGCTTCTTTCTTCCAATTAGTCGTTTACCATCAAGCTGATTCCTCAACACAACTACGGGACTAGAGCTATTGTCACATTGAGAATGGAAAACCAAGAACAACACAACATGGAAGTCAGAATGGAAATCAACGAGTTGAAGTCAGACATGGCCAAACTTACTGAGATGATGCAAGTCTTAATTTCCAGAGGAGAGCCACCTCAAAGGACTGTGATATCTGAAATCCCAACTGCTGCTATTGACACTCAACCTATCCAGCATTAATCTACTACATGGATATAGTTTGGGTTAACTCATAATTACTCTTCGCCTGTTGCAATTACTTCAATGGTTGGCCAGTCTTCCCGACCAATTTTTCAAGCTCCAGTTTTCACTGAACCTCAGCCAATTGTTCATATTACTTCTCGTCAACCTACTGCACAAGTTGCTTTTGGGAACCCTCTCTTTGAGTACCATACTGCCAGTCCTCGAAGTATGAGTTAGGTAGACTTTGGTGAGTTTGAAGAGTTCAAAGAACAATATCATACTTTAGAGAAGAGACTTAGAGATATGGAAGGAAATGAGTTCTTCAGTGTTGATGCTAACAACATGTGCCTAGTTTCTGATCTGGTTATTCCTGCAAAGTTTAAGACTCCCGAGTTTGAGAAATACTGGGGGCACACTTGTCCAAGAAGTCATTTGGTGAAGTACTTTCGAAATATTTCTTCTTACACAAAGAGTGACAAGCTGCTTATCCATTGTTTCCAAGATAGTCTGAGTGGATCTTCATTGAAATGGTATATGGGACTTGAGAAAGGTTGTATCCAATGCTTACAAGATCTTGTTGATGCTTTCATAAAGCAATACAAATACAACCTTTACATGGCACCTGATCGTCTCCAATTGCAAAATATGTCTCAGAATGAGAAAAAATCTTTCAAGGAATATGCTCAACGATGGAGAGAATTGGCATCTCAAGTTGAACAACCTCTGGCAGAGAAAGAGATAACTGGACTATGTATGGATACTTTTTCCCCTTTCTTCTGGGAGAAGATGATAGGTAGTGTGTCCTCCAGCTTCACAGACCTGGTGACTATTGTCCATAGATTAGAAGAAGGAATCAAGAACGGTAAAGTGTCTAAAGCTGCTGAATCTTCTAATGGTGCAAAGAAATACCTTGGGAACTTTCAGAAGAAGAAAGAAGTAGAAGCCAATGTTGTCTCAACTGAGATAAGAGGACCTCGTCGTAGGCCTCAATACATTGATCAATCACAAGTAGCAGCTGTTACTCCTGCGGTCAATGCTCAACCAGTTCAGGTTCCTAAACAACAGAATATTTCGCAAAATTAGAATCGTTATGTAGGGAATAGGGCTCAATTTGATCCCATCCCTATGAAATACACTAAATTGTATCATGCATTGGTGCAGAGGGGCTTTATTACAACTAGGCCTCTGATTCCTCGAAATCCTCCTCTAACTGGGTTCAGATCTGACCTTCACTATGAATTTCATCAGGGAGCTATCGGTCGTGATTTAGAAAGCTGCTATGCATTGAAAAACAGAGTGAAAGAATTGGTGAAAGCAAATATTCTCACTTTCAAAGAGGCATGTCCTAATGTTATCGACAATCCTTTTCTAAAACAAATTGGGTGAAGACTGAGTCAGGTTACCCTCAAGTCACTTCTTAAAGCCAGTGTTTCAGACAGGACAGCTCATCCTTGTTACTGATTAGTCACTAGGCCATCTTTCTTTATGTTTGCATTTTCCCCTTGTTTATGTTAAAATTGTTGCTTTCAAATTTTGTTTGTACTTCCATGTTAATTCTAATGAAATGAGCATTGAAATGTTTTGATTTAAATCATTTTCATTTACTACTTTCAAATACATTTCTCTTGTTTACTCTCTTTATCAAGCTTTTTTTATGCAAATATTTGAGGGAGGATGATGAAAATGAAATACCCAGAATTGTTGCTGGTATGATTTCGAATAAAACTTTGATGAGGATATAAAGGCATTGTTTCAACTCCCAAACACCAAAGCAATAAGGAAGTTAATCCCTGTTCACCCCTTTGAGCCTGGAAGTCGGAGTTTCTTTCTATACAAAAAACCCTCATTATTAACCTGGGGATGGGTAGTTCTCAGTTAATTTGGTTGTGCATTCAATTATAAGAGAAATCGTGCAAGACACCTTTCAATAAAGGTCGTGATCAAGCTTTCCTTTGCATACAGCAATAAGTGTCAAAGATGCTATCAAATCAAAAATGACAAAGATGGTTCCCTGTAACCATTGAGCAAGGCAGTCATTATCTTTCCAAAAATAAAAATGAAATGAAAAGAAAAATCAAAAGAAAAATCCCGCTAAGTCAAAACCTATGAAGAAGACTCGGGCAAAAAATCGAGGCATCCTGCTGACTGTAATTCCAAATGAAACAGTTCAGGAAAAAGTTGGGAATAATAAATTCAATCAGAAGAGGTCTCCAAATCCTCAAAATTCTCCACCAGAGTTGACAAAAGTCCTTAAAACAACAAAATGATGTAAGAAGAAGTGACTGTCGTCTCAAAAATTACTTAGCTTTTGAATCATCATCATTGTTACCATCAGTGCAATTCCAAAATCTCTTGGAACCTGAATGTATATTCTGAATTAACTGAACGTAGGACTTAATAACATCAGGAAGATTGGGATGGATACAAATAAACTTTGAGCCTTTATCCTTTATTTCTTAAACCGTGAACCAGACCATGTTACAACCCTCAAAAGATCTAATTGAAGTCAGGTTTCTTTTGAAAGCATACTACAACAAGGTTGCGTAAACTGGCTCTTGAGATATTTTGCGAATCATTTGTTTTAGTATCATGCCTTTGCTTTCTATTTCACTTAAAAGTATAAACCACTATGTTTTAACCACTGATCCATTTTCCATATACCAATAATATCATTTCAAAAATGATTTTGAATTCAAAAACTTTTGCATGAACTTTGCGTTAAAATTACCATGTTTGAATAAACAATTTTGCTTGCCAATAAGCTTTCCTCGTCAAGGAATTTCAAACAGCTGAGAAACTTGGTCAGTGACCCTATCAGGGGCAAGTATCTTCCAGATCCAGTTGTGAATCAGTTCAAGATTTGTTGCTCAGTGCGAGTTTTCTCAGAATTGGTTAGCTAGAAGATCACTTTCAAAACTCATACTGGGACATTCCTTTCCAACAATTATTTTAAGAACTGAAGTCATGATCAGTTTATCTCTAACAAATATTTCAAGAACTGAAGCCATGATCAGTTTATTTCAATAATTATTTCAAGAAATGAAGCCATGGTCAGTTTATTCCAACAATTATCTCTAGAGTTGAAGCCATGATCAGTTTATCTCCAATAGTCGTTTCAAGAACTGAAGCCATGATCAGTTTATCTCCAACAATCATCTCAAAGCTGAAGCCATGATCAGTTTATTTCCAACAGTCAACTCAGAGCTGAAGCCATGATCAGCTCATTTCTAGCAACTTTCAACTGAAGCCATGATCAGTTTATCTTCAACAGTCAGCTAATCTGGGAAAAATCCCCAAGCAACTCTCCATGTTTTTCCTTAGAAGATCATCAGTTCAATATAGTTTACAAGTGTGACAAATTTAGGTTCAAGACATTTTCTTCCCAAGCAAATTTGGCAGAGTTCTCCGTGTTGAGAAATCAAACTTCCAATCTTACCTCCATAAAAGAGTCAAACTCTGTTGTCGCAAACATCGACATTATATGCATAGATCATTTACATATCATGCATAACAAAATTCATACATAATGCATAACAAGAGTGTTTCATCTTCATTTGTATTTCATGAGGCCTTATTGTAGTTGACATGTCACCTTGAGATCAAAGTCCAACTTACTTGGAACCTACCAAAGCAGATGTCAGTTTAGTTATTTCCTCTCTTTCGTCCAATGCTAATCTTGGATGGGCTGTTTCTCTCATCCAATGCTAATTTTGGATGAGTTGTTTCTCTCTTTCTTCCAATGATAATCTTAGATGAGTTGTTTCTCTCTTTCTTCCAATGATAATCTTGGATGAGCCGTTTCTCTCTTTCTTCCAATGTTAATCTTGGATAAGTTGTTTCTCTCTTTCGTCCGATGCTAATCTTGGATAAGCTGTATTTCTTTCAACCAGTGCTAATCTTGGGTATCATGTTTCCCCATTATGTCCAAAGCCAATATTGGATGCCACCATCTTTTGTTGTCTTCCAAATCCAATATTGGATGTTGCTATATTTTGTTGTCGTACAAAGCCAATATTGGATGTTGTAATCTTTTCTTCCATTCAAAGCCAATATTGGATGTTGTGATTTTTTTCTCTCGTCTAAAGCCATTATTAGACATTGAGTTTTCCATTCATTCAAAGCCAATATTGGATGTTATGGTCTTTTCTCTCATCTAAATCCATTATTAGACGTTGAGCTTTCCCTTCATTAAAAGCCAATATTGGATGTCTTGATCTTTTTTGTTGTCCAAAGCCAATATTGGATGCCATGATCTTTTGCTGTCGTCCAAAGCCAATATTGGATGTCGTGATCTTTTTTTCTATTTGTTGTACCCCAAAATTTTCCCTCTCATTTATCAAGAACTTTCTTACAAGATCTCTATTGGGTCAAGACTGCACAAGGTTTGATCAGCTCAAGATACTTCCTCAACACTGATGGCTCAAATTAAGGTTTCGGTTTGGACAAGTACAATTGGACTTTTAATGTCCCATATAGTTTCCATGGATCATATTGGGCTCTCAAGCATCAGGTCGAAGAAAGGAGGAAGAGGAAACTGTCAAAAGGGAAAAGCAGATTGAAAGGAGTGTGTTGTACCCCAAAATTTGCCCTCCCATATTCTTCAAAGATTTGCCAAGTCAAGCTTCAAATCTCCCCCAAGGGTTGCACAGGGCAAAGGTCTCCTATACAGTCAAGATTAGGGTTTTGAGTCTGATCAAGAAATGAAGTTTTCAAAGGTCCAATCAAGTCTCATGTGCCTACAAATATGGTCAAGCATCCTCATATCAAGTTTCAAGACTTTCAGCACAAAATTGCACAGTCAAAAACCCTGATTGCACTACAGTCAACTGTAGGGGCAAAATGGTCATTTGGCAGTCAAAAGTTCAAATTTTTGGTCAACATATCATTTTGAAGCCACAAACATCATTTGATCAATGCTTTATCCTGATTCTCAAAGTTTGGCTCAAAAATCATCAAGATGCAAAAGTTTCCTTATTTGGACAGCTGAAAAAGTCAACTGAAATTGACCAGGGCATAACTTTCACATGGATTATCAGAAAAATTCCATCCAAATCTCATTTTGAAGAGAAAGACATTTCTTACAACTCATCTTCATACTTCAAGTCCAAGAAATGCTCTCACAAAAAGTTATCAATTTCAACATTATAGGTCATTTTCAAAAGTCAACAAAAAGGGACTTTAAGTCAAAGGCCATAACATGATATTGGTAAATCAAAATGACATGGGACCAAAGACATTGGTTAGAGGACTCAAAGACCTTTCCAAAATGTCCAAGAACATGAGAAAATCTTAAAAATTGAGCAAGTTATGCCTTGTGGAAGTTGGGAAATTTTTGGATATTTTGAAAAGTCAACATTGATTCAAATGACCTAAAATTGCTAATGGGCCCATTTTTCTTCCACAATTCATCATTCCAAGCATGTGCACGACCACTTGGCCCAAAGGGAAGTATTTTCTCATTTTTTATTTATTTATTTGAATTTTTATTTATATTAATTCATTTAAATCATTTAAATATATGAAAAATATTTAATTTAACCTAACAAATCTTTTTGCACATGTTTTAGACTCAATAATTCGTGCACATTCAAATATGGGAAGATTTGGTTTGATTGGATCCTAATTGACACAAAATTGCATGGAAAAAGATATGAAAATCATGGTGAAAAATCAAATCTTCAAAACCATGATGGCAAGAGATTTGGAGCAAGTTTTTTGACCTAATAGACTCACTACATATGCCTGAATACAACCCTAATCAAGATAGAGACTAAGCTGCGCAAAAGAACACAAAGCAAACTTGAAAATTTTCTCCACAAAGTCAATTCTGAAAACATCCTTCCAGGGCGATTCAAGACCTAATTCTTGTTCCATTAGCTTCCTTGGAGATCACTGAACACATCCCAATCAAAGACAACCATCAAAACACGAGGAATTGGTAACATGAACGCAAACTGTATCAAGAAAAATCCATGATCGTATTTTAATTTCTAGACATTCTCATAGCATTTTAATGGTTGATTCATGTTCATTATGAAGTTTTGAAGCTAACCAATGCATTCAATTATGTTTTTATGCTGTATACACGATTTCACCATGTTTGAGTTTTAGGGTTTGCAGGACCTCAAAATTGGGGGTTTTTATTTAGAGAAAAATTAGCCCTCAAAACCACCACCATTCGACTCAGCGCATATGGACGAAGAAGATGCCATGCTCGCGCCTAATTTATGGACCCTCTAGACCTATTCGCTATTTTCTGGTAGCATGCCTAAGAAAACGTGTATAAAACCGTTGCCTGTTCTTTTATGTTTTCAGGAATATGAAGAAGACGAAGTCGTATCAAATGGTGATAGGCCAGTTCAAAAATTCGCGCGCGTTTCCAAGCCATTAACCCACTTTCTTTTATATTATTTGTTTGTTTATTATATATCAAAACGCGTGATAGTGGTCCAGTGGCAAGGTGTGAACGTTGGTAATGCATATGACCTGGGTTCGAGTCCCAGGTCTACGTTAATTTCCATATTATTTTGCAATATATATTCATATGCAGTTTCCAAGGTGGAGCGCACCATACATCCTCTTAATCCAGTCATCCACGTGCACATTGGAGTCAGATCAAAGGTTGAGAATTGGAGAGTACGCTACGCCCTAGTCAACATGCCAACACGTGATTCAAAAAGTCCACCAGGCCTTGCTAAATGGGCCAGATTACTAAGGCCAAAACCTCCACTTTGGGGACTACCACCCCCCTAGGTTTGCATATTTTTCATTATTCTTTATTTTCCTTATTTATTTAAATCTTTCACTTTTAATTATTATTTGTTTAAATTAATTAATTATTTCTACAAAACATAAAAAATGCATAAAAATCAGAAAAGATAAAAAAATACAATAAATATTTTTGTTTTAATATTTTCATGAATAAATTGGCATGTAATTAATTAGTTTAAATTAGGGTTTAATTTTAATTCCTTTCATAATAAAATCTAAAAAATATAGAACTAGGTTTAATTAGCATTTTATTCCTCTTAATTTTTCTTTTTCACAATAATATTATTTATTTTATTTATTTTCATAATTAAAATTGTATATAAAAATTAGGTTTAATTTAGGTTTAATTCTAATGTTTTCTTAATAAATTAAAATAACTAGAATTAGGGTTTGCGTCGTATTTTGATTAATTCTTTTAAATCTTAAAACACTAAAAAACACCAAAAAAACAAATTCTTGCTTTCTTTTAATTTTAATTTTAATTCCTCATTAATTTTAATTTTTGCAAAAGGGTCCAACGCCCATGTTCTTAATTTTTATTCTAATTCGCATATTTATTTTATTTTGCTTAAATAATTATGTACCTCTCCCGAAGCCATGTAAATTACTTCTCGCACTTTCAATTCATTTACTTTCTGTCCAATCGGGTCCTGGTTAATTTTGGCGATGTGGACCCGCGCCATTTGTAATAGCTTTAGATTTACTTTTCCTCGCAAATATTTTTAACTGTTAATCAAAAGCATGCAAGAATGAATGTCCAAATAAAAACAAGCGTAGAACACCAATAACATGACAATACGAATACAAATGAAAACGACACACAAATCGCACACACCACCCCTAGGGTACGCCTCACTGTTGCCTTGCCTCGAAAGGTGATCGTCGAGTAGAGGATGTCTTAGTAAGTCCTCATGATCCGGGAACCTGGAATGAGGGTAGCTTCTAAGGTGTCTTCCTATTGCTCTGGTGATCACCATGTCCCGAACCTCGAATTGACCCGAACACCTCCAACGGTGGTGCTACCTACCTCTCAATGGTGGGATGGCACTACTTTAAGGGACATTTACACAGACGAATTCCTTAGGGTAGGTAGACGACTCTAGATACTTGCTCTAATTTCAAAACAAATCAAAAATATTTTTCACACCGACACCTTTTCAAAAAGCTTTCGAAAGCAATTTTTCAAACACTCTTGAGGACTGATACAAGAGTCGAACTGGAATTTTCAAAGAAACTTTTTAAAACCCACAGTTGAAAAGCAAACAAAACCATTTTGAAAACACAATGAGCAAGTATCTAAGAGCCCATGGATAACCATGGATAGAAAGGGTGCTAACACCTTCCCTTTCTATAATCTACCTCCCGAACCGAGAGCAATCTCTATAAGGAATTTTTCTGTGCTTTTGTCCTTTCCATTTGGAGAAAATAAAAGACGGTGGCGACTCTTGCTTACCGCGACATTTCGCGAACCAGCGTTAAACAGTCAGTTCCAGATCCACCGATCACAGAGTGGTTGCAGATAACAGTTTGAATTCAACATCTGGTTCAGGATGTTTGAACCACATGACTGATCAAAAGGAGTGGTTGGAAGATTTTTGACAAATCGAAGAAGAGTAAGCTTGCTTCGATCCACAAGCTTCGACTGGTCAATGCTTTCCTTCAAGCAACCTGCTTCGATCCACAAGCTTTGATAAGGCAATAGCTTCCTTTGTGCTTGCTTCGATCCACAAGTCAATGGCTTCCTTCATGCTTGCTTCGACCTACAAAGCAATGGTTTCCTTCATGCTTGCTTTGATCCACAGAGTAATGAATTCCTTCATGCTTGCTTCAATCCACAAGGCAATGGTTTCCTTCATGCTTGCTTTGATCCATAAAGCAATGACTTCCTTCATGCTTGCTTCAATCCACAAGGCAATGGTTTCCTTCATGCTTTCTTCGATGCACAAAGCAATTACTTCCTTCATGCTTACTTCGATCCACAAGGCAATGGCTTCCTTCATGCTTGATTCGATCTATAAAGCAATGACTTCCTTCATACTTGCTTTGATCCACAAGGCAATAGTTTCTTTCATGCTTGCTTTGATCCACAAGCTTCGACTGGGCAATGGCTTTCTTCATGCTTGCTTCGATCCACCTCTAAACCTGCTTAGATCCACATACTAAACCCTTCGACACACATAGTTTTGACACTATGAATTACAAATCTATCTTCATATTTTCTTTGAACCACAAGGATAGTTGGTTGTGGCATTTGAAGTTTGGACATTTGAACTTTTGACCACTTAATCAACTGATTACTCAAGATATGGTTTTCCAAGTCTTGAGATGCCTGAAAAAACATTGTGAAGTAGGAAAGCAATCCATAATTTCTTTCGTTTTGACTATGCCAATAAGATCATCTTTCATACTCAAAGTGGTACATTCAGATGAATATGGTCCATTCGAAGAACACACAATTGGTGGAAACAAATATTGTTTTGTCTGTTGATGAGTTTGGTCGAAGGTTGTAAGTGGTCCACTCGAAGGACACATAATTTATGGAAATAAATATTGTTTCGTCTATTGATGAGTTCGGTCGAAAGTTATGGATCTATGTGATCAAAACGAAGGGAAGTAGTATTCAACCAGAGTAAAGAAAAATATCAAATATATAGGCCATGCTACATGATCTTGCTTTACAGGCCTCAAACTTGTGTTTCACTTTATAATTAATTGTTTACATAATGAATTAAGCTCTTACCCAAGTTATTAAGCCATTGTCCAAAAGATATTTCCATAAAGTAAGCTTATTGGTACAAAATTTGTCTTGATCCCATACCCTGCTTACTTCTGGTCATGGAAAGTAGCCCCTCTGTACCAACAACTTTGGTACTTCATCTTGGGATCATAGAAAACTTGACATAACATGGCATTTGCATTCGAACCAAACCATAATTTGTTATCTTACAAATCTGGTTACTCCAACTTCCCAAGCATTTTCTCTATAAATAGAGAGGCCATTTGCAAGCTAAAGGTGCCAGATTCTTGTGTGTTGAAAAATCCTCAAACACTCCCAAACTCTCAAAAACCCAGAACCAGCACACAAGCACAAAACTTGACACATCCTGACTTTACACACAAAAATATCAAATCCATTTGTGCATTAGTGAGCCTTTCGATTCACTCCAAGCTTCCATATACCAGCCTTAGAACACTCCCAAAGCCCTCAAAAAATCCTCTCAGGGAAGGTAGTGATCCTTTCGATTCACTAAGCATCCATATACCAACCTTAGAACACTCTCAAAGCCCTCAAAAAAACCTCTTAAGGAAGTTAGTGATCCTTTCTATTCACTCCCATCTTCCATATACCAGCCTTTCGATTCAGTGACTTTTAAAGAAAAGTAGTGATCCCACTAGCTCAAGGAAAGTCCAGGCAAGCTTAACCATCATCAGGCCATTTCTGGAAGTCAAACAGAGGTCATTCAAATTGTACTTCAAGAGGTAAGATTTCTTAACTGTGATATCTTGATATAAGCATTTTCAGTACATACAAATAAAAGAAAAGATGTAGATATCATGTCTAGGAAGCTGACCATGTCCATAGTTTTGATTATCTTTTCTTGTACATTGAGAATTTCAACTCTGACCAGTTAGGTCTTAGTTTTGGTACTGAACAAAATTCATGCTAACCTCTGATCCATAGCTATTGAAAAATTATATGGTCGGATTAGTATTCAAATTTTAGGAAGGTTTAATGTTTACACCTTTCGATTTGGCTGAGAAATGAAGCTTTTCGAAGCTTAACATTGGAGTTATGCATCCCTGCGCACGCGAAGGAAGAAGATGAAGCCATGTTCAAATTTTCAGAATTGAGTTCATTTTATATTTAGTGCAAGTTGTATAACTAACGGATGAAACAGACCACCCCAGTGGTACAAACAACACGCGCTAAAACCTTGCCAAGTATAAGGTCCTGGGTTCAAGCCCCAACGAGACCTTTTGTACTTATTCTTTTATTTTTTTCCAAACTAACATGCAGGTTTATAACATATTGAGTGTTGGCTGTTTGAAAAGGAAGGTGTGGAGAACCTGGTTCAAACCTTGGCAAGAGCAAAACAAATTCTTATCACTTGTTTGTTTTCATCTTTTTTAACAAACTTCAACATTTTTCCAACCAATAAAAACAACTCCTTTTGAGTTGATTTTTTGTAAACTATTTATTTACAATGTCTATTTTATGAATATATAAAAATATCACAAAAAATATTTTATTTTCATATTTATTTTAAAAAACCAAAATCCATTCCCTTTCCATTTCTATCCTTGTACATCATATACATTTTAGTTCCTTGTACATTATTCAAGTTTCAATATGGTTGTAATATATAATTAATATTTAATTTCTTGTAATATCCATTTGTAAACTTGTACACCCCATCCCCCAAATAATGTAATAGCATAGTAAATTTACTTTCCGCGATTTATTGCTTTCATATAAATGCTAGTAATTAGGGTTTGTACGGAAAGATAAAATCAATGTTTAGAAAACACTAATCCAAGATAAATCAACCATGAAAAACAAACACTTGGACACTTGCACCTCTAGGGTTAACTTCACTTGTTGCCTTGAGAAAATGGTCATAATATGATGTGAGACATCTTAGCAAAAACAATCAAAAATACAAGATCATAGTCCCTCGATGACGCTACGAATGTTGTCTTACAAATGATCTTAGTCCCTCAAGAGAAATGATAAGATATCTCACAACATTGTTATTCATGACTATACGATGACCCACGCCCGTCCCTTTACATCCAAAGATAAGGCTTCTTACCAATCAATGGTAAGATAGCAATATCAAAGGAAGAAAGAAATAAACAAAAGACTTTTGAGTAGGTAGAATATTCTAAGTTGCTTTCTCATAATTCATCTCCAAAAATAAACATCCTTTCAAACATACCAGACACTTTCAAAATATGAAATATTTTCAAAAATTCCAACACTTTGTATGCATTCTTATAGATATGAGAATCATTACAAAGTTTGCCTAAACGAAGGCGCTTTCCAAAAATACTTTCAAAACCCACCACAAACATATTTCAAACAAAGCAATTTCAAAAGTGATATAGCAAGCAACTAAGATCCCATAGATAACTATGGATGAAAAGGGTGCTAACACCTTCCCTTTTCATAATCTACCCCCCGAACTCAAGAAAATATCTCAAAGGTCTTTCATGTTCTTTTCACCCTTTCCTTATTGGATAAAAGAAAAGTCAGTGGCGACTCTTGCTATCTGCAACATTGTGATCAAACTCAAAACAACCAAGTCAGTTCTCCCACCGTATTACACTATCCAAAGCCAATATTGGATGCCATGATCTTTTTCTTCCATCCAAAGCCAATATTAAATGCCACCATATTTTTTTGCCATCCAAAGCCAATATTGGATGTTGTTACCTCTTCTTCCATCCAAAGCCAATATTGGATTTTGCTATCTTTTATTTCCATCCAAAGCCATTATTGGATGTCATGATTTGTCTCACCTCATTCAAAGCCAATATTGGAAGTTGTGACCTTTTCTCTCGTTTAAAGCCATTATTAGACGTTGAGTTTTCCATTCATTCAAAGCCAATATTGGATGTTGTGATCTTTTCTCTCGTCTAAAGCCATTATTAGACGTTGAGTTTTCCACTCATTCAAATCAAATATTGGATGTTGTGATCTTTTCTCTCGTCTAAAGCCATTATTAGACGTTGATTTTTCTACTCATCCAAAGCCAATATTGGATGTTGTAATTTTTCCCCTTGTCTAAAGCCATTATTAGATGTTAAGTTTTCCATTCATTCAAAGCTAATATTAGATGCTGTATTTCTTTTCCGTCCAGCGTCTTTCCTGGACGACTCTTATGTAGCTTCAGATTTGGTCTCATCCCACATCTAATGTTCTTCTAGATGCTTCTGATTGTTTTTCCAGAGAGTTGCTCGCCTCATTCAATACCATTCTTGGATGTCGCCGCTTGCCTTCTCGAGTTTTATCTCTTTTTTTTTCAAGTATTGATGGTTACTCTTTGTCACCCTGACAGATACCCAGAAATATCTTGTTGTTTCCCTAGCGTGTCTTTCACGTCATTTCATCTGAACTACCATAAGTTTCCAGTTTCAAGTCTTTCCATATTCCCACAGAATTTGTCTCATCTCATACATCATTCAAAAAATATATGTCAAAAAAGAGTCCATGTATTCATTCATAACATATGCTATTATCTCATTGCATCAGGGATGAAATTCAGGTCTGTTTGTATTTAATTACTTTCCGCCTATCTGGCAAAAAGATAATTAAATAGGGGCAGCTGTTGTACCCTAAATTTTGCCCCTAACTTTTTCAGTTGCACTTTCATATCATATTTTGTCATTTGGTCACGATCATTAATAAATAGCTCTATTCATCACATTTGCATCCTATCTTTAAGTGTGCTCTTGAGGGATCTCCAAGAACCTTAGTTGTATATGTTGTATATGTGTTGTTGACTAACTTCTAATCAAAATACAAAAAAATATTTGTCTTTGTCTATGTATATTTGTGTTTTGTAGGTACCGATTCAAAGCATCTAATAAATAAGGTTTTCTGATATTATTTCCCTAAAATCTCTATTTGAAAAAAAAAAATAATTAAAAATTTTCATTTTTTTCACTGTACAATCGATTGCTCCCAGAGTGCAATCGATTTCACATAGTGCATTTTTTTCAATATTTGAAAAAAACTCATTGTACAATCGATTGCTCCCAGAGTGCAATCGATTGCACATAGTGAAATTTTGAAGAAAAAAAAGCAATTTCAAGCTTGTCTTTTGGCTCCAATTTTTCTTGATTTTTTGAAAGATATATCATTAATTCAAATTTTGGCTCCAAGAATCAATTACCAAGCCTAATTTCATTTCTCAAACCAAACTTCAAACCACCACTAATCCCAAGCCTAAACTCTATAAATAGAGCCCTCATTTTATTCAAATCTCAAGCTTTTGATAGATAAATTTACTTTGCTAAAAAATCTCTCAATTCCCTCCATCTACCAAATTCACTCAAAGCTCTATTTTCAAAAAAAAATTAGTAAGCTTTGCATTGAAGCTTACTAATCTTTGAGCTAAACCTTCATCCAAACACTTTTTCTTTATCAATTCTCTACATCAAAGGTTGGGAAATTGATTCTTAGGGTTGAATTGAAGCAAATTCTTTAAGTTTTTTTGATAATTTTCTAGATCTACATTTGGTAAGTTGGATTTTTCATCTCTCACAATGTGATCTCTTGTTGATCTTTGGGTTTGATTCATTGAGCATTGTTTTTTGATTTCCTTGGTGCTATTTTCTCATAATTTGATGGAATTTTCGTGCTCAATTAAATCCATGATCATAAGGTGTTTGATGAAATGTTTGAACAAGAATTTGGCCTTTTAAAATGTTGATTTGCTGTTTTTCACAGGGTGCAATCGATTGCACTCAGAGTGCAATCGATTGTCACAGAATGATTTTACATTTTTTTTGAAAAAAAGCACTGATGCAATCGGTTACTCCCAGAGTGCAATCGATTGTAACAAAGACAAAATACACTTTTTGTCTTTTTTTGGGGTTATTTTGATCCATCTCTCTTTTTCTACTCACTCCTTTTGATTGTTGATTTGGATTACAATTTTAAATGTCCAATTTCTCTTTAAATTCAATAGACTTTGGGTGTAGATGAAGTTGTATAAACGTTCATTAATTCAAATCTATTGAAGAGTGAATTATTTAATTCATTTTTGGTGCTTTGGATTAATGATATGTTTAGTACTTTAATCCATCGAGATGAGTGATTAAATTTAAAGAAGAAAGAAATTTAAGGTAGTGATCCAAATTAGCTTATCATTCCCCTCCCTCTTCATCTTATCCCCCTTTCTTATTGTACTACATGTTAAGGGATGATGATCTCTATATCATTTTTTTCTTATCCAAACATGAAGTGCATAGATTGCTATTGGCCGGCCTCAAAATATGTGCGACTTCTAAATAAGTCCACTTACGATTTCTTAACATAGTGCTAAATTTTGTCCTGATTTGAGAAAATTATCATTCGTGGCCCAAATCTATGTTTGCAAGTCCAAGTATGTTAATTTGAACCCTTTGATCCAATAACCTTGAGATTCATTGTTAGGAGGCTTTGGTTCTACCAATCCTCCAATGTATCTTCATCAATTTTGGTCAACGCGGATCACTTAAATATCATTGATCATTAAATGTTGCCTTGAAGATTCTTAAATGGACGATATACTTGACAAAAAGCAAATGCAACTTGTTGTTGAGAGGCTTTGGTTCTACCAATTCTCTAATGAGTTCCAAATGCAAGTTTCAATATGTTCATCCAACTAACTATTAACTTCTAACAATTGACTTTATTTTATGCTTTTATTTTTATGCTTTTACTTTATGCACTATTTACTTTAGCATTAACATTTCATGTTATTTTCATCTTTGCTCAATTGAGCATTTACTTTTATGCCATTTTTATTTTGCTCACTTAAGCTTTTCTTTTCCTTTTGAAGATACTTAATAATCAACATGAATCATAAAAAACATTAATGATACTTGGACTACTTGGTAACTATCCTTGGCATTATGGAGTATTGGATTTCTTGGATTTAGGAAATAGAAACTTTGGCTTATGTTGGAGACCTTATGACCTTAATTGATATTTTGTGTGGAGTTCTTTGGGTTCACCCCCAAGACATTGAGTTTTTTGTTTATTTTGTGTGCAGGTTATTGTAATTACATACTTTGTCTGTAATCTGGAATTCAACGATATACAGAAGTTACTCTGCCCAATTTTTGTGAAGACTTAATGCAATTAAAGCTTTGTTTTCTCAAGAGGTTTAGTATCCTTGCTTGGTTTCAATCCAAAGAATTGGAATTCTATCTTGACTCATAATGTCAAGTGTTGCCTTCTTGTTGGTTAGACGGTTCTCTTCCTTAGCTTTTACCTTATGCTTTAGGATAGTCCCTTCATCTCCTCCCATCTTCTTTAATTTTCAAAATCTTCTCATCTTTTTCAAAATCTTCTTTGTTTATAAACTCGAACCACTTTCATAATAAACCTTGATTTTATCGAGTACCTTTTCTTTTAAAAATTCTTTTCTTTAAACAAACTTCAATTCATTTAATCATACTCTGACATCTTTCAAAATTAACAAAACCACTTCAACTCATTCAAACCATTTTGTGCGCTCGAGCACCTTTACCCTTCAAACCATTTTTCAAGATGAGACATGATTCATTGATAGTCGAGCAACATTCTCATATCCCCATGATTATAAAGGTTTCGACTTTTCCACTTGAGTACTAGAGGTGTTCTCAAACCCTCACTCTTGCTGACGCAGGATCCATCTTTCCCACATCTTATAGGCGTTAGTCGAGATTTCTCTCCTAACAATGTTGACTTGTCTCTTCGTTTAAAAACAATCAACAGACAAGTCTTTTCTAGCCGAACTACGGTGCTCTGACTTTCCCATTGCACGAGGGAGTACATAGGCACTAAGTCTTACGACCCAAGGCGAGCAACAAAAATAAGAAAAAACATTTCATTTTCTTTTGTTTGCAAATACACATTCATTCTTTTCCTTTAGCAAGTAAACCTTTACATAACACTCATTTTAAAAGAAACCAAACAAAGTGGATCATGCAGAGTACCGTAGATGCTTAGGATGCTAATACCTTCCCTTTGCATAACCGACCCCCGTACCTCGATCTCAGATCTTTTATTTCATTATGGGTTTTGTTCAATTTTTTCCCATTTCCCTTTGAAAACAATAAAGTGCGGTGGCGACTTCATTGTGTTGAGATAAGTCAATTGATGTCTTAATCTCAAATCTTTACCGCTACATTTATTTTCCTATCATTACTGCCACAATTTCGTTCATTTCTTCGTCCTTGCCGATGGTGATGGCACGTGCGAAAATGGGGAAGCAGAAAGTCATCCTTGGGGCTTGCCCTATTCAAGTCTTTGTAATCCATACACATATGTACCTTACCGTCTTTTTTAGGTACCGGAACAACATTAGCAACCCATTATGGATAAGAAGTAACAGCTAAGAATATGGCGTTGAATTGTTTCATAACCTCAGCCTTGATCTTTTATGGCATCTCAGAACGCATACGACGAACCTTTTGCTTCACTGGAGGGCAGTCTTCTTTCATTGGTAAATGATGAACCATAATATCTGTGTCCAGCACCGACATGTCTTCAGATGACCAGGCAAAGACCTCAACATAGTCATGTAACATCTGAATTAACCGCTCTTTGACACTATGCTCCAAGTTGGCACCTATCTTGACCTCCTTTTTATCCTCTTTAGTACCTAAGTTTATCGTCTCGACTGGCTCTTCATGGGGTTGTATGGCTCTTTCCTCTTGTTGCAACAGTCTAGCCAGTTCTCCTGGTGCTTCACAATCTTCCTCACCTTCGTCCTCGGCTTGGTAAATTAGATTTTCAAAGTTATAATTGGAAATAGCATAACCGTTATCAATGGGATCCATAGTGGATGTGGATCTGTAGTTTGATATGTGGGTGTGTGTAAGAGAGCATAGCAATTTTGATAAAGTAAAAGCAGAAAAGAAAAACAGAGAGCATAAAATTTGTATGCAAAACGTCCAGTGATTTATTTATGACATATGAAAGTGAAATGATAACCCTCACAACTAGACCGTTGTGCCTCAGGTAAGACACAAGGCTTTAGAACTTAAATTGTTCAAATATTACATATTCCAAAAACACAAAAAGACAATTACTCCTGGATAAAAGTAATGGGAACAAAGCCTCTAGCCGTCCAATAATTTATTCCACCGCTGGTAGTTGGGAATATCCAATTGTTCATGTTGCAGTCATTGTCACTGTCTTCCAAAGAATTAATTCCATGGTTGCTGATGCGTAGTGGTGGTCCTCCGGCGCAAGCGCGACGAACAACTTTTTGAGCTCCTGAAGTAAAACCCAAACTAAACTTGTCAGATTTGTAGGGGATGTCAGGGAGCTGGCCCCAGATAGTAACCCCACCTTCTTCAACTACAACTTTGGTATCCTTTAGGGAAGCCATCTTCAACGGAGGTCTGGTAATCTTTGGAACACTAGAAACAATCTTGGTAGCAATAATTGTCCGAGGAACCTCTTCAAAGTTTTGGCAGGGGGTTTCAATGAACTCGCCGTCCATCTCAACATTCCTAAAAGAGTTCAAGTGGCTCACCATATATTCTTCCTTGCCATGGAATATAAAGATCTTACCATTAATCGGATACTTTAACATTTGATGTAGACTAGAAGTGACAACACCGGCCCCATGAATCAAAGGGCGAACCAATAAACAAGAGTAAGACGGGCGGATGTCCATTACGTAAAAAGTAGAGTCAAAGCTCTAAGAACCAACTTTAACAGGAATTTCCACTTCCACGTGTACCATTCTTTTAGAACCATCAAAAGCCATCACCACAATATTGTTGGGCTTCAGTGTGAGTCCTTCATAATCCAGTCTGTCCAAAGCATTCTTAGGTAAGACGTTCAATGATGAACCTGTATCCACCAGAACATGAGCTAGGGTAGTGCCCCTGCACTCAATAGAGACATACAAGGAATCATTATGCTTTCTTCCTTTGGACGTCAAATCAGCATCAGAGAAACCAAGTCCATTGTCAACAGTCAGACTAGCAACACAGTTCTCGAATTGGTCTGAAGAAGTCTCTTGAGGCACATGAGCAGACTTCAGAAACTTCACCAAAGCCTTAGCATGGGCTTCAGAGCATAATAGTAAGGCCAGCATTGAAATTTTTGAAGGGCTCTACCTCAATTGTTCAACAACATTGTAGTCACTTTTCCCTATGATTTTTAGTATCTCCTCAATTTCTTTTTTAGAGGCTTTAAGAATGGTTTCTTTAGGTGCCTCCGTCCGGGAAGGCTCAACCAGTACTTCTTTTCCCCGAGTCTCAGCTGACTCAGTAGAAGGAATAACAACAGGAATGACAGTAGGGGTAGCAACAGGAGTAACAGAAGAAGTAACAGGAACATTAGCAGGAATAACCAAAGGAGTGGCAATAGTCTTTGGAGAGATCTCAGGAGAGAAGATCCTTCCGCTTCTGGTAATTTTACTGCTCCCAACATTTTTGTCGATGTTAGAATCAGTATCTTTAGCAACTTCATATTTGATAGCCAATAGGTCTTGGTTGACGCCATGGTAGTAGACGTCAGCTCCATAGTTCCAAGGAACAGCCTTATCAGAGGAATATGGTATCGGCTCGAGAAAAGTGATAATTAAAGGAGAAACCTTAGGAGTGGATGTAATCCTGGCAGGTCTTTTGGAGAGCAACAAAATGAAATTTTAACTAAACTTATGTTACACTCAATAACTAAGCAGTCCACGGCAATGGTGCCAAAAACTTGATGGGAAAAATAGCAATTGTACTATTTTTTCCTTGCAGTAATAAGGAGAAATTCCCAGAATGTCAATCTCAAGGACTGCATGCAATTATCGAATTCAATTCATGTTCAATTAAACAAAAACTTTAACTGGGTTTTGGTTTAGGAATTGTCACTTAGCAGAAATAAAAATAAGCAGAATGTAAATTAGGGTTTTTTCACATATATGAGGAGCATGCTAAGGTATGGTGTATAATTTACCCTATAACAATCTTGAATCCTGATCTCTTCAACAAGTTCATATCCTTCAATTACCAGCCCTTTAGATTATCTTCCCCTAAGTCATTAGTGGGAAAATCTTTAACCATTCATCCTAAATTCTATGTCCTTAGAGATATCTGACAGAGTGAAGCCTTTATTTTATCAAAGGTTAAATCTGGTAACTATAGGGTATAGTCCTAGGTGATATCTACTATAGCCTAATTATACAAAAACTTTAACAACCGCGGTCCAGTTGGTTGTTAACCGTAAATCAATCCTAATTTATCCGATCAGGAAGGCATAAAACATTGTACAATTAAATCAAATAGAGAAGATTATTGCATAAAAGAAATTCAGGAATCAAAATCGTTTACAGAGTCAAATCAGGGACACCCTCTAGCATTGGGGGGTTTAGCTACTCATATTGTTTAAAATAATCACGAGACAAAATATAGACATTACAAGGATTGAGATGAACTTTGATCTTCAATTGCGTTCGCGCATGAAATCTTTCGCTCTCTAAAAACCTTGACTTCTCCAATCTTCAGTCGTGTAAACTATTCTTCGCTGCCAAAAAAGTTCTTTTATTTCTTGTGAAAACTCATTTAAATAGTCACCATTCATCCAGCTCGGTTGGAAGTACCCAAAACACCTTCACAACTTAACATATGGAAGAAGTATGAAAAAAAAAATCAGGAAATCACTGTCATAGGCCGACACGGACCGTGTCACCTGACACGGGCACCCATATCGTTCTCTGTCCATCGCACCAACAACTCTCTCGCCCAAACCTTCTAACAAGGGCCATGTTAGCTGACACGGGCACCCGTGTCAGCCTCTGCCTTTTCTCCCAAACCTGCCTGCTGAGCATCCTCTCCTGACACGGTCCATGTCAAGCGACACGGACGGCCGTGTCAGGTACCCCGTAGCTTGGTTTTTGAGACTTCCTCCGAAACTCCAAATTCTGTGCTTTTTGCACTGATTTTCCTGGTTTTATTTCTCTGAGCCTGAAAACAACAAAATACACAATCAACGCATAAAACATAGAAGAATGAACTAAGACACTTGACAAAGTAAAGAAAATATAACTAAAATCAACTATAAATAAAGTTGGAAAAACCACTTATCACATGTCCACCTGGGCGGCTGTATGACGAGCTCGCAAGGAGAATTAGGTCATATAGATTGGATTGGATTGTCTTTATAGATAGATTGTTGGATAACCCATAACAATATATAATTTCAACTTTTTAATTACCGTTAATTTCATAAATATTTGATAGGCTGAAATGTAAGTTCATATATGTAATTTTATCTAGTGTTTTAAAAATCAGATCGAAACGAGAATCGGATGGATCACCGATTTGGTCTGATTGTTGGACCGGGTATGTAATTGAACCAGTGGAAATCATCCAAAACCGGTGAACGGGCGATTTTGAAAAATCGACGGGTCAAAAATATGTTTTTTTCTCAGACAAAACGACGGCGTTTGGTAATTTAAAAAAATATAATTAAAATATAATTAAATTTTATTCAAAATTTATTTAAAACAATTCTCTCTTGTTTTTGCAATTAGACCTGATTCAAACTTTATTTAAATTTGTATTTTGTATTATTTTATTATGGGTGATGATCATATTTATAATTTAAATTTAAATAATGAACATGTGAAATAAAAGTATTTCGAAAATTTGAAAATTTGTAAGTGTCAGGATATTCCTTAAAAACCGAGTTTTCTGATTCGACCGGTTTAATAAATATAATTTTATTATAGAGTCCGATTTATTAAATCAAATTATTTAACTTAATTAAGTTTAATCATACGATTTGACCAATAACCTAATAATCCGATCAATAAACTAGTTATTCAATACTTTTATTAGTTTGATGAACCGTCCGATTATTACCGATTTTTTGAAAATTAACTTTATCCTTCTCAACATTTAATAGCTCTAAGACTGTCTGCTAGACTCTTTAAAACTAAAACGTGGATACATTTTTTTTCTCTCTCTTTCAATTTATATCAAAATAGGAGAAACATTGATTAAGAAATCTAGCATCCCATGATCTTCTGTCCCGTTTTTATCATTCATACTAACACACTTTTTAGAAAGTCTAAGAAGAAGATGACTTGTAGGAAACTTTATAAGCGCCTATGTCTTCCTTTAAGTTCATAAAGTGAAGGCAGGTTGACATAAATAAAATAAATTGGTTCATGTTTCATTCAATAATGATCAGCAATAACATAAGTACTTATTTTATATAATCATGACTTAAACAAATGATTACTACTAATTTACTATTCAGTGTCACGCTGATATAAGAAGTTAATCATTCGCTTTTGTTATTAGTCCTTACTTTCACTTTTTTTGTACTTAATTACATGTTGTTTTTTTAGTTTTATATTGTTTTGTTTCAGCCTAGTGTTTGACTAATCAATATGTTAATTGTTTTTTTTAGTGTTGTAAGAAGATAAATGAATCATTAACATCACAGTTCTTCTTGCTAGGAAAAGAATAAATTTTCACTTGAGTGATTATTTTATCTTTTGTTAGAAAAAATAACTAGAGAAAACTATCTATGTAAAGTATAATATTTTTTAAATAATCAGTAGGTTTCGTTTATAGGATCCGTTTGCTTTATTTTAAAAAAATAGTTGTTTATTTTATTTTTAAAAATATTTTTTAAGAAAAAATTAATATATTTAAAAAGTTTAATTAATTTTTTATAAATTAAAAGATTAATTTTGACATTTTATGTATTAAAACATAATCAAATTCAAATAATTTTTCAAGAAGAAGATATATTTCAAAAATAATTTTATAAAAATTTATGCAAAATAATTTTAAATTTAAGTGATTTTTTTTTAATTTTAATATTCAAAAAATTATAATAAAATAATAAAATAACTAAAAAATTATTTAAACCAATATTTTATTTAAACTTTTTTAAATTGTAAAAAAAAATTAAAATAAATATGTGATATTATATGAATCATTTTAAAGAAAAGTTGAAACAAACGGATCCGTAATACCACCTAATAGATTTTCATTTAACAATTTAAGTAGGAAGAAGTTGTTTGAATATGTTCACCATCATTCTAGGTGAGATTATTTTTAACACGTGTAAATATGTAAGAGTCTTCATAACTATGAATCTTGTCAAATAAAAGAGATTGAATTTATGATGTTTCTCATATAAAATGATATCAGACATCAATGTATTTTTACAAAATTTATTTGTTTTAAGTGTAACTCTTGTAGGAATTTTTTCATCCATAAAATATTTCTAAACATTACGATAACTCGATAACTACATTATACACCACCTTAATATGTAGGAGATAAATAAACACATTTTCTAAATTTGCTTACAATGACAATACTCAATGTGCAATTGTCATTATGTAAAACTATAAATATATTTTTTTTAAACAATATTACCAGTCATATATGTTCTTAACCATTATAACCGACAGTTAGTTATTCAGTTAGATAGTTAGTTAGTTTACCTTACAAGTTATTGTACCATACATGCAATGCATAGTTTAGAGTGTTACTCATTTCTTGAATAAATAATACAGTGTAACAATTCTCAATACATGAGAAATTGATCCTTATTCTCTCTTATGTGTTTTCCTATTGCTTGATTCTCATATCATAATATGGTATCATTGTAATACACATAATTTCTCATCATCTTCTTCCTTCTTTTTCTGCGTATTTTGCTTTTCTTCTCTCTTCGATCCAATCGTCATGGCGCCTTCGCGTAATCAATCTCTGTCTAATAACGACGTTGATTCAGTTTATTATATTCACCCTAGTGAATGTCCTAATTCTGTTAAAATCACTCCACTCATATCGATTCTAACTATCTTTCATGGTCTCGCTCCATGCAATGTGCACTTGGCGCCAAGAACAAGTTATCTTTCATTGATTGTTCGATTGAAGTTCTTGATTCTACTGATCTGAATCGTGTAGCATGGGAAATTTGCAACTATCCCATCCCTTCTTGGCTCCTCAATTTTGTTTCTGAACCGATTGCACAAACCATCATTTTCTTGGAAAATGCTCTCAAATTTTGGCTCGATCTCAAAGAAAGATTCGCCAAAGCTGATAGAATCCGCGTTGCAAATCTCCGTACTTAAGTCAACAACATGAAACAAGGTGAAAAATCTGCTCGTGATTACTACACTGACATGCGTGGTTTGTGGGAGGAGTTGAACTCTCATCATCCCTTACTTGCATGCACATGCATCCAACAGTGCAGATTTGAAGCTATGCGATCTGCTCAACTATTTCGCATCAAGGATCAAATCATTCAATTTCTCATAGGTTTAAATGACACATTTTCTGTTATCGAATCTCAAGTCCTTCTAATCGAACCATTACCTTCTATTAATCGCATTTACTCCATGGTTATTCAAGAAGAAAGTAACCACATAGCTTTGTTACCTAAACCTGATAATAGTGCATCGCTTGATGATTCTAATGCATTGGTTAATGTGTATGACTCAAGAAAATTTCATGACCGTAACAAGAATTCCACCACTCTTGGTTACAAGAAAGATCTATGTGTGTGCACTCATTGTAACTGCACTGGACATATTGTGGAAGTGTGTTACATAAAACATGGGTTTCCTCCTCACTATGGCAAGAAGACTGCGTCAGCCAATTCATTCAACTCTTCTGGTGCAGAAGATCAGCAACAAACTACTACTGATGATAATAGTTCATCAACTGCTCAAGCCAACATTACTCAAGAGCAACTTTCTCAGTTGATCAGCGACCGTGTCAAGATGCAGTTTGGAATGCATCAAGATATACCCTGCGATCCAACTTGTTTGTCCCCGTGGCATCTCAAAAGGGTCGATGCCCAATGAGGTCTTACAACCTGGAAAGATTTTTCTCCAGAATGGTGTAAGATGTGGCAGGGGCGTCACCGACATGTCTTGCAATTTCCAGTTTTCCTCAACTATGGTAATATGCGACACACAGATCAGTATTTAGCTTGGTACAGATCAGTTAGTACCCCAGAAATGCACGTGTCTCATCCAAGGTATTTGGTTGACTCGCGAACATAATGGGCACAACCCTCATTTCCCCAACAACAAACCCAACACACATCAACCTCTCACTAACCTCCTGTTAGCTCCCAGATTCGACACTTACTATATTTGGTCTTTTGGACCAAACAACTGGAATGAACTAAACCAGGAGGTATGATTCGACACACGAGATAACTTAGGAAAAAGGATCTAAGTTATGATAAGAGCCTTCGACCGAGGGTTCGTTTGACTGAAGCAGATTTAGGTTGTTCGACTGAAGGAAAGTGTTCGCGTCTTGGCACATGGGACGAAGACCATTTGAAATTTGAATTATTGGAGGGAAAGGTGGTTTTCATCAGCGTCTAAGAGAAAGGAACGTGGCAAAAAGCTATGGGTCGAGAGGCATGCAGAAGACACTTGTCTTCATCCTAGCGCAGAATGTCCCCTCGACGGTTACCTACTTTTAGTATAAATTAAGAAGTTTGTGTAATTTTTAAGGGTGTTCAACTTATGGTACAAAATCTCTCAAATATTATCCAAGTAACTACTGCGTGAGAAAGGATAAAAGCAGAGCAATGTACGTTAGAAACACCTTTTTTACTTAATAAAAGTCTTTTTACTTTACTTTACCATTATCCTGCAAAGTCATCTTTTTATTTCTTTTACTTGCATTTTTATGCTTTTGCTTACTGTTCAACAATCTTAAACATCTTTCCCCTGGGTCGAACGTGCGTTCTTCCTTCTTAATCATTTTACATAAAGATTAGCATATGTTCTGGGATTAGTTTGGTCGATCCCGTAAGTAAACCAAAAAACTTACCTTTTAGAGACCAGCGGTTGTTTACCAAAAACCACGGTAAACAAATTGGCACACCCAGTGGGACCTTGCTAATTGTATATGTTATTGTGTTTTTTCTTGTACGGTTATAACATTGCATGTTATTACGAAGTGGTAGAATAACCAACAAATATACTGTTAGGAAAGAAAACAGAGAGAGTAGTATGGCTAACGAGCCAAACCATGGAGAAATACCTCCACCGATCACAGGAACAGATGTTACTACTGTTGTCGAAGGGAATATCACAACTTCTGTTGGATCCATACCAGCGTTAACCATGAATCAAACTGGACCCTTACTTACGTATGTGGGTCCAAGAGGTCCTTTGGGAACACCCCCGCCAAGGATAAACCTAGGGTCTTGTGATCGGTGGATCTAGAACTGACTGTTTAACGATGGTTCGCGAAATGTCGCGGAAGCAAGAGTCGCCACCGTCTTTTATTTTCTCCAACATGGAAAGGACAAAAGCACAGAAAAATTCCTTATTGAGATTAGCTCTCGGTTCGGGAGGTAGATTTATAGAAAGGGAAGGTGTTAGCACCCTTTCTATCCATGGTTATACATGGGCTCTTAGATACTTGCTCATTGTGTTTTCAAAGTGTTTGTTTGCTTTTCAAGGTGAGTGGGTTTGAAAAAAGTTTCTTTGAAAGTTTCTGAATGACTCTTGTATCAGTCCTCAAGAGTGTTTGAAAAATTGTTTTGAAAGCTTTTTGAAAGTGTCGGTGTGAAAAGAGTTTTGATTTGTTTTTTGAATAGAGCAAGTATCCATGAGTCATCTACCTACCCTAAGGAATTAAGCTGTGTAAATGTCCTTAAGGTAGTGCCATCCCACCATTGAGAGGTAGGTAGCACCACCGTTGGAGGTGTTCGGGTCAATTCGTTTATAGGGACAGTGTGGTCACCGAGCAACAGTAAGACACCTTAGAAGCTACCCTTATGTCATTGATCTTTTTATTCTGAGGCAACTTGTTTCGAGGCAACTAGATCAATGGAACATAAGGACTCACTAAGACGTCCTATACTCGACGACCACGTTTCGAGGGGCAAGGCAACAGTGTGATCACCAGAGCAATAGTAGGACACCTTAGAAGCTACTCTTATGCCATGTTCATGGACATAAGGACTTACTAAAACGTCCTATACTCGACGACCACGTTTCGAGGGGCAAGGCAACAGTGAGGCGTACCCTAGGAGTGGTGTGTGAATTGTGTGTCATTTTCAGTTATAGTTTATCTTGATCATGCATTGGGTGATCTACGCTTTGATTTTATTTAGACATACATTCTTTCATGTGATTAGCAGTTTAAAGGGTGCGGAAATTAAAATGCGGAAAAGATAAAGGTCCTACGCTATTACAAGGCGCGGGTCTACATCGCCAAATTAACAAAGACCCGATTTTGAATAAAGAGTGCAGAAAGTAAATGTCCTAATTATCTATTACAAGGCTTTGGGGCAATTACATAAATTTAAAATGAAAAAATAGAAGCAAACGCGCGAAAAGAAATTATAATCGAAGGTGCGAGGGCGTTGGACCCTTTAAAGAAATTAAATTGAAATTACTAAATTAATGATTAAAGAAAAAAAGTTATTTTTAATGTTTTTGTATTTAATGAAAATAAAGAAAATTAAAAAGAAAAGAAACCCTAATTCTACATGTTTTTAATTATTTAAGGAAAAGAATTAAAGTTTAAACCTAATTTACTCAAATTATTTAATTACAAGTTTATTTACAAAGATAATTAATAATTAATAACGATAAGAAATAAAAAGATTATTTATTAAAAAAAGAATAAGAAATGCTAAAAACCTATTTTTTATTTATATTTTTTAGTTATTAAGAAAACATTAAAGTTAAACCTAAAATTAAACTAAATTGATTATTGGAATTTATTTACAAAAAAACATTAATGCATTAAATAATAAATAAATATATTTTATTTTTGACTTTTCTGATTTTTTTGTATTTTTGTGTTATAAAAAATTATTTTGTGAATTAAATAAAACACAAGAAAAACAATTAAAAATAAAAAGAAGAAAGAAAAAGGAAAAAGAAAATGCAAACCATGGGGGTGCTGGCCTTTTTTTGGAGGTTAATTTGCAGCAATCTTGGCCCACTGAATCAGGGCCCCTTTGACTTTTCCAGCGCGTCTGCATATGGTTGACTGAGGGTGTATGGTGGAGTGCATGACCTGGCCATTGGATGGAGCCTCTGGGCGCGTGGCAAGCCAGATGGTGAGGACACATGATGGTCCTTGGAGAGAGGCGCTACGCTGGAACATGTAAATGAACAAAATATGAAATGTATAAGGGGACCTGGGAATCGAACCCAGGTCCCAATGTTTGCATGACAACACATCTTCCACCAAGCCAAACGCGTTTATCTGATATTAATATGGAACACAATTATTATGAAAGAGAATAAGAGTTATTGGTAAGAAACAAAAACACGCGCGAAATGTTTGAATTGCCCAGTCCGGTTGAGACAACTCAGCGTCTTCTTCATGGCTTCTTTGTTTTTGCCTGAAAAATAAGACTAGATAGTGGGGGTTTTAAACCCCCACTAACCTCAAACCTGTAAAATAGCAATTAGAGCATGGTGAAATAGAAATTAGGCGCGATGTGATCAATAGTTTAGTCTGAACGTCCTGAGTCCAATGGTCCTGGTTTGAGTGGCCAATTGTTCCTTATTTGTGAAGCCCTAAATCAAAGCTTCAGAAACCCTAAGAAGCTTTCATGGCAATTTCTCATACAGGCAATAATAATTCAATTAAATAGTACCAATAGATTCAGAATGTCCATGTTAATGTAAAACAATGGTTAAAAATCACAAATAATGCATATAAATGGAAACACGATTATGAATTTTTTGTGAAAAAGTGCAACATGGTTCTACCAATTCCTAGCGCGTGGAGATCTGATTTCAATTGCAACAGCTTCCTGGTAGTGTGAGGAGTGTTTTGGAATAGCTTTGAGGCCTTGGAACGATCTCTAGCTATGAAAACAGTTTTGAGATTTGTTGGGAAAAATGCAAATTTGTTCTTGTGGTTTATGCGCAGCTTTCTTGTTCTTGAGCATTAGGTTTTGTTTGTATATGTATGCAGCATGATTAGGTCAAGCAAAACAAGCCCAAAATCCATGTTTTAATGCTTTTCAATATTTGGATTTTCCATGATCTTTTTCAAATCTCTTTGCCATGAAAACTTGCCTATTTGCATAGAATCTTTCCTTTTTGATTGTGCACGAAATCTTGAGGTCATGATGGATGAAAATACTGCACAAAAAGATTTGGAAAACTTGATTTAGTATTTTTCTTATATTTAATTTTAATTAAATGAATTAATAGGATTAAAAACTCAATTAATTAATAAAAAATAAGAAAATAACTCCCCTTTGGATCAATGGGTCGTGCATAGCTTTTGGGTGATGATTCTTGGAAGAAATTGTGGCCCATTAGCAATTTTGAGGCATTTGAAGCAAAGTTGACTTTTCAAAATTCCCAAAAATTTCCCAACTTACACAAGGCATATCTTGCTCAATTTTTAAGCTTTGATCATGTTCTTGGACATTTTGGAAAGGTATTGAAGTCCTATAACCAATGCCTTTGGTCCCATGTCATTTTGATTTACCAATCTCAAGTTATGGTATTTGACTTAAAGTGCCTTTTTGTTGACTTTTGAAAATGACCTATAATGTTGAGATTGATAACTTTTTGTGAGAGAATTTCTTGGACTTGGAGTGTGAAGATGAGTTGTAGGAAATGTCATTCTCTTCAAAATGAGCTTTGGATGGAATTTTTCTGATAAACCATGTGGAAGTTATGCCTTGGTCAATTTGCAGTTGACTTTTCCAACTGTCCAAAAATAGAAACTTTTGCATCTTGAGACTTTTTTAGCCATGCTTTGAGAATCATGATCAAGAATTGATCAAATGATGTTTGTGGCTTCAAAATAAGATGTTGACCAAAAATTTGGATTTTTGACCGTCAAATGACCATTTTGCCCCTACAGTTGACTATAGGGCAATTAGGGTTTTTGACTGTGCAACTTGACCTTGTGAGTCTTGAAACTTGACATGTAGGTGCTTGACAATGTATGTAGGCATGTGGGACTTGATTGGATCTTTGGAAACTTCAATTTCTTTTCCAGAACCAAAACCCTAATTTTTGACTGTTAGGAGGCAATTGGACTGTGCAACTCTTGGGAGATTTTGAAGCATGCTCTTGGCAAATCTTGAAGAATATGGGAGGGAAAATTTTGGGGTACAACAGTTGCCCCTGTTCAATCTTCTTAAACCTGAGGATGTAGATTGGCTGGCGTGCCTTTCGTAATCCAAAGGTGGAAGATGATTGAACACTAGAGTGCCCAGAAATTTGCGCTCACATAGTAGTGTGATGGTGGGAATGGGCTTACAGATGCCATTTGGAGATTGGTGGATAGGAGGATGGGCTTATAGATGCCATCTTGGTGTCGATCGCGTAAGAGTTTCCTTAGCGATAATTTACGTACCTGAAAAAAGAAATGATTACCTGGCCTATTACAGTAGCTGGTCTTCAAACTCTTTGTGTAGATGCGTTCTGGCTGGTTGCAGGTATCGAATCTTTGAACTCTTCAGACGTGCCCTGGCAAGATACAGGAATCGGGTCTGGAGCTTCAAAAGGTTATGAATGAATCAGGGATGGTTACTACCTCAACAGTAACGATGAGAAAACCTTGGGTGATTACTACCTCAACAGTAACGATGAGAGAACCTTGGGTGATTACTACCTCAATAGTAACGGTGAGAGAATCTGGGGCGATTACTACCTCAACAGTAACGGTGAGAGAATCTTGGATGCCTTCTACTGAGTCTTCATCAGGAAAATCTTTAGGAATCGATTTAACTGGACCGGAGAAGGCTTTTGACTGGATCGGCATCAGGAAAATCTTTAGGAGTCGATTTAACTGAACCAGGCAAGGTCTTGGAATCTTCAACTGGAATAAGAATCAGGGAGATCTTAGGGTCGATCTGACTGAACCAGAGAAGGCCTTTGACTGGATCGGCATCAGAAAAATCTTTAGGAGTCGATTTAACTGAACCAGGCAAGGTCTTGGAATCTTCAACTGGAATAAGAATCAGGGAGATCTTAGCATCGATCTGACTGAACCAGAGAAGGCCTTTGACTGGATCGGCATCAGAAAAATCTTTAGGAGTCGATTTAACTGAACCAGGCAAGGTCTTGGAATCTTCAACTGGAATAAGAATCAGGGAGATCTTAGCGTCGATCTGACTGAACCAGAGAAGGCCTTTGACTGGATCGGCATCAGAAAAATCTTTAGGAGTCGATTTAACTGAACCAGGCAAGGTGTTGGAATCTTCAACTGGAATAAGAATCAGGGAGATCTTAGGGTCGATTTGACTGAACCAGAGAAGGCCTTTGACTGGATCGGCATCAGAAAAATCTTTAGGAGTCGATTTAACTGAACCAGGCAAGGTCTTGGAATCTTCAACTGGAATAAGAATCAGGGAGATCTTAGCATCGATCTGACTGAACCAGAGAAGGCCTCTGACTGGATTGGCATCAAAAAAATCTTTAGGAGTCGATTTAACTGAACCAGGCAAGGTCTTGGAATCTTCAACTGGAATAAGAATCAGGGAGATCTTAGCGTCGATCTGACTGAACCAGAGAAGGCCTTTGACTGGATCGGCATCAGAAAAATCTTTAGGAGTCGATTTAACTGAACCAGGCAAGGTCTTGGAATCTTCAACTAGAATAAGAATCAGGGAGATCTTAGGGTCGATCTGACTGAACCAGAGAAGGTCTTGGATTAACTTTGACTGGATAAGAATCAGAAAAATCTTAGGGTCGATTTAACTGAACCAGACGAAAGTCTTGGATTAACTTTGACTGGATAAGAATCAGAGAAATCTTAGAATTGATTTAACTGAACCAGACTAAAGTCTTGGAATATAGCTGAGAACTTAACTGGATCTTTCCTGAAAGGTAAAGGTCACTCATATGCAATGCATGATATGGATCAAGCAATGATGTTCTCAACATAAATAAGATTGTGCGATGCGTTCATGCATGTATCATGATGTATGCGATGTATGTTTTTGTCTAGGAAAGTAAATCCTTGACGGGTTCCGGGAAGTTAAATCCTGGGCTGATGGTTGAAGAGAGTTCTTCGTTTCCGCTGGGGATGAAGATTGCAAGAATACTGGTAGGAGAAGATAACTCCGTTGGGGAATAAACTTGATGAAGAGATTACTCTGCGGGGAAAAATTACTCTAGCTACCTTGCTGGGGAACGGTACTCTGTGGGAGGAGAGGTACTTTGAAATGTTGATGGTAACTTCGCTGGGGATACCGTTGTTATGTTGGAAGTGTTAATAGATTCCGCTGGGGATAGGAAGACTTCATCGGGGACGATCTTTCCGTGGCTTTTGGCTGAGGATAACCCAGTTATATCCTGGTAGGGAAATAACCTTTGAATAAAGCCAGGGGACGCGTTCGTGCTCTGTGGGGGAGAAGCTTCCAGAATCTACTGGGGATAAGCTTCCTGCTGGGGAGATGGATTCAAACTTTCCTGGGGAAATCTTGAACTATGCTGGGCTCTCTTGGGGAAATTTTGAGATGTACTGGAAGTGACTCCACTGGATGTCTGGTATACCGCCGGGGAACAATTTTAGACCAAGACTGCCGAGGATGCTTGTTAAGAATATTCATATATTGTGCTGGGGAATGTTGAGATCTGCGGGGATACCCAACTTCCTTAAGGCTGATAATATAGCTTTGCTTGGGGAGAGTATGTTAATTTGCTGGCTAACTCTCTGGGGAGTTAAGATATCTTGGTTATGTTCTTCAGCTGAACTTACCTTGGTACCTTGGTGGACAGAGCAATTAGATTGCTTAGACAGCTCATTATTGCCCCTGTTTCTGATGTGGGAGAAGATACTGATGGGGTCTTGATAACTGCCGATTGACAAATCTTCTGGTAGGCAGGTGACTAGATGTCGGGACATAGTCGTACGCTTAAATCCCTAATTTTTTGCCTGGACCTCCCTTTCGGGTTTTCAGTCCACCGGGATACCCATTTTTGCCCAAGCCGCCTTTTCAGGTTTTCGACTTGCCGGGTGTACAGATTTTTTTCATTTCATCCCTTATTTTTGCCCGAATCCTTTTGGTTCGCCGGGAAGCCCTTATTTTTGCCTAGGTGTGTCAACCTAGCGGGTCTTTGATTATGCGCAGTATTTTTTTTCCGACTATGTCCACGCTCTCAGAATGTAGGGAGTTGCCCCTGTTAGAAGTGTTTTGTTGCCATACCACCAGAAGATCTTCGTTTGATCAGGCAAGATTCATAGTTGTAGCTCATGTCCGATGCCCCAAGTGACTCAGGTGGAGATTTGCCCCTGGTTATTTTGGCATTTGAGAGGTTCTCAGAATCTTGATTTAACTGCCCCAGATGATGGACGATTATCATGCCATGCCCCTTGATTGGAAGTACTTTTGTTCACTCAGATATTCGTCGTGCGAACTTCTATGCTGTTCAAACAAAAAGTCATATGCAAACACAGTTATGTTAAAAATGCAAAGCTTATGTCTGTCTTGAAGTTTTTGAAAACGCATTTTTCATAAAAAACAAGTGAATTTTTTTGTAAACTGCGATGTCAACTCGTTATTTTACCGCAAGCCTTAAGGAGTCAGGATACCTTTCGCAACAGTATGCTTTCGAACTAACCCATGCTTCAGCTAGGACTTTTTAAGGGTTATAACGTGGCCTGGTTTACGGTTTAAGAAACAAAGGATAAAGGCTCAAATTATTTGTACCCACCCGTTCTTCGTGATATTCTTCAAACCTAAGCTCAGTTGATCGTGCGTTAGACCTTGTTTGAGTCTTTGTCCTGATGTTCCAATGATGGTTCAGATATTGATGATTTATTCTGACTAGGCAGTCATTTTTTGCTTTTGTTGAGGGTTTGTATGACCTCTTTCTTTTTGATTTTGCTATCCCTAAATTTTGCCTGAACTATTTCTTTTGTGATTACAGTCAGCGGGATGCCCCAATTTTGTAAGTCTCCTTCATAGATTTTGACTTATTGGGTTTTTATTTTTGAGATATAATGACTGCCTATCCTTATGATTATTCGGAATCATCATTGTCTTCTTTTTTTTTGTAAGGACCTCTTTGGTGCCATTTGTTATGCACTTGGATCAACTGAGAGAACTACCCTGCCCTAGGTTATGATAAAGGGTTTTAATTTTCGAAAAGAAAAACTCCTACTTCTTTGGCTCAGAGGGGTTGACGAGGGATTATCTTCCTTATAACTCCAGTGTTTAGGGATTGAAACAATGCCTGTACCTCATCAGCGGGGTCTGTTCAAAAGCATACTGTAAAGATCGTGGTATCGTTTTCGTCATCCTCCCTCAAGAGGCTTAGAATTATCAATCGAGAGTTGATCATCACAGAATATGAAAACAGTTTGAATATAGCGAATGCGAATATATTGATTCAAAACAGACATGTGCGATGCATTGATAAAATAATAAAGTTTGCTATGACAATAATTGTTTGAACAATCAAAAGAAAATTACAACTTGAAAAATTCTAATGAACAAAACTCCTCTAGTTTGAACTAGTCATTTCTCAGCGGAAGATTTTCATCTCGCCATCTGGCATGAACTCCAGCACCCCTTCGTCAATCAAGTCCTGGACTTTGTTCTTCAAGGTCCAACAGTCGTCTGTAGCATGCCCCGGGCTGTCTGAATGATAAGCGCAGCGGGTGTTGGGGTTATACCTTGAAGGTGTCATATTTGGATTCTTAGGAGGGTCCTTTAGAGTGATCAGATTGACCTCCAGCAAGCGCTTCAGTATAAAGGATGATGGTATATCAGTCTCCGAGAAATGACTTCCAGGCATATATCGTTTACGCTGACTACCCCGTTGAGGCTGGGCTTGTGACCCTGAAGCAAGCTGAGGAGATTTTCCTTTATCTTCTTGCCCCGCATGTGGTTGAATGATGACTGGAACTTCAACCTTGGTTGTTTTCCCCACTGGATTATTTTGGAGCAGCTTGGTGACGAGGACCCGGAGCTCTTCTTGTTTTTGAGCTAAGTCCTGAATGAGAGTCATTTGGCCCATCAACTGCCCCATCATTTGGATCTTCATGGTTGCCAACTCAATTTGTAGCCCTTCCAGCTGATCATTCCTGATACCCCCTGCATTCCCTAGAGTCAAGTTCCTTGTGAGGAGAGCCTTTATTTCTTCTTGCCCCTGGGATAGGTTCAAGAACATTTCTTGTAGTTGGGCATTCTGAGCCCGGAGATCTTGGTTGTCCGGTTGGAAAGCCATTGCTGAAATAAATAGCGAAGATGGTGAGTGACCTGTCAAGAGGGTACCTGTAATGCAATGATATGTATGATATGTATGCAATGTTTTCAAGGACCTCGCAGGGTAAACAAGAAGATTGTTAGCATTTGAATTTGTAGCCTGATTGAAGGAACTCCACGTTGCTGAGAATCCTTCTTCAAGGGTCAAGGCTCACCATATTGAGTGGGTCATAGCCCCTGACAACCTTGTCTAGAGGAAAATAATTCCTCTTTGCCCCTTGCTGGATAGTTGATTCATCATGACCTGCATCACAAGCCCTTGAGATCCTTGAAACGGATTAGTCCTTATGCGGGATGTATGCAATGGTATGATGTTATGCTATGCATGGGGTAACGTAGGTAAACCCTGTTATGAGTCCCAATTAAGGACTGTAAACAAAACCTGCAAGAAACTCAGGTGTCAGATAACAAGCATGCAAGTAGTCAAGTTGGAAGGCACACAAGTCACACAAGAGAAGCCCTTAGAGTTTAGGCCAGCATGGGGTCCGGGTATTACCCTCTTGAAGTTGGTGGGCTCAAACCTGTCCTATCAAAGTAACCGGGTTCTAAGGGTCCCAATATCACTGGATTGCTTTCATTGTTCATCGTTTCGATTTAGCCACTGAACTGGCAACCGAAATATTCCAGGAAAGCAACCCTCAATTGAGTGTAGTATCGAGTATCAACCAACCTCGGACTGCACCAAAGTCAGTTATCTCACTACCCTAAAGAGGCCAAGATGGTTCAATTAAGGTTCCTAAGGTCAGTTGATGCTTCACGACACCACGCGGCAGCCCCGTACTCTCCTTGACCGAACTCAAGGGTTACCGGTACACACCAAAGTGCCACATCAACGTAGCAGACTATTTCAACCATGTCGGTATACCCCGCACAGTTCCCTCACAGCCTTGTTGCTACTTTCTAAGAAGGTATCCCCAGATCCGGGTTAGGATCTGTAGAACTCCCAAGACATGCCCAATAATATTAAAGCAAGCAAAACAAAGCAATTGAAAACAATGTGATCTTAGTCCTAAGGTACACCTCACTTTAAAATTTGTCCCCAACAGAGTCGCCAGTTCTGTGATCGGTGGATCTGGAACTGATTGTTTAACGCTGGTTCGCGAAATGTCGCGGAAGCAAGAGTCGCCACCGTCTTTTATTTTCTCCAACATGGAAAGGACAAAAGCACAGAAAAATTCCTTATTGAGATTAGCTCTCGGTTCGGGAGGTAGATTTATAGAAAGGGAAGGTGTTAGCACCCTTTCTATCCATGGTTATCAATGGGCTCTTAGATACTTGCTCATTGTGTTTTCGAAGTGTTTGTTTGCTTTTCAAGGTGTGTGGGTTTGAAAAAAGTTTCTTTGAAAGTTTCTGAATGACTCTTGTATCAGTCCTCAAGAGTGTTTGAAAAATTGTTTTGAAAGCTTTTTGAAAGTGTCGGTGTGAAAAGTTTTGATTTGTTTTTTGAATAGAGCAAGTATCCATGAGTCATCTACCTACCCTAAGGAATTAAGCTGTGTAAATGTCCTTAAGGTAGTTCCATCCCACCATTGAGAGGTAGGTAGCACCACCGTTGGAGGTGTTCGGGTCAATTCGTTTATAGGGACAGTGTGGTCACCGAGCAACAGTAAGACACCTTAGAAGCTACCCTTATGTCATTGATCTTTTTATTCCGAGGCAACTTGTTTCGAGGCAACTAGATCAATGGAACATAAGGACTCACTAAGACGTCCTATACTCGACGACCACATTTCGAGGGGCAAGGCAACAGTGTGATCACCAGAGCAATAGTAGGACACCTTAGAAGCTACCCTTATGCCATGTTCATGGACATAAGGACTTACTAAAACGTCCTATACTCGAAGACCACGTTTCGAGGGGCAAGGCAACAGTGAGGCATACCCTAGGAGTGGTGTGTGAATTGTGTGTCCTTTTCAATTATAGTTTATCTTGATCATGCATTGGGTGATCTACGCTTTGATTTTATTTGGACATACATTCTTTCATGTGATTAGCAGTTTAAAGGGTGTGGAAATTAAAATGCGGAAAAGATAAAGGTCCTACGCTATTACAAGGCGCGGGTCTACATCGCCAAATTAACAAAGACTCGATTTTGAATAAAGAGTGCGGAAAGTAAATGTCCTAATTATCTATTACAAGGCTTTGGGGCAATTACATAAATTTAAAATGAATAAATAGAAGCAAACGCGCGAAAAGAAATTATAATCGAAGGTGCGAGGGCGTTGGACCCTTTAAAGAAATTAAATTGAAATTACTAAATTAATGATTAAAGAAAAGAAGTTATTTTTAATGTTTTTGTATTTAATGGAAATAAAGAAAATTAAAAAGAAAAGAAACCCTAATTCTACATGTTTTTAATTATTTAAGGAAAAGAATTAAAGTTTAAACCTAATTTACTCAAATTATTTAATTACAAGTTTATTTACAAAGATAATTAATAATTAATAACGATAAGAAATAAAAAGATTATTTATTAAAAAAAGAATAAGAAATGCTAAAAACCTTTTTTTTTAATATTTTTTAGTTATTAAGAAAACATTAAAGTTAAACCTAAAATTAAACTAAATTGATTATTGGAATTTATTTACAAAAAAATATTAATGCATTAAATAATAAATAAATATATTTTATTTTTGACTTTTCTGATTTTTTTGTATTTTTGTGTTATAAAAAATTATTTTGTGAATTAAATAAAATACAAGAAAAACATTTAAAAATAAAAAGAAGAAACAAAAAGGAAAAAGAAAATGCAAACCATGGGGGTGCTGGCCTTTTTTTGGAGGTTAATTTGCAGCAGTCTTGGCCCACTGAATCAGGGCCCCTTTGACTTTTCCAGCGCGTCTGCATATGGTTGACTGAGGGTGTATGGTGGAGTGCATGACCAGGCCATTGGATGGAGCCTCTGGGCGCATGGCAAGCCAGATGGTGAGGACACATGATGGTCCTTGGAGAGAGGCGCTACGCTGGAACATGTAAATGAACAAAATATGAAATGTATAAGGGGACCTGGGAATCGAACCCAGGTCCTAATGTTTGCATGACAACACATCTTCCACCAAGCCAAACGCGTTTATCTGATATTGTTGTACCCCAAAATTTGCCCTCGCATTTTTCCACAAGAAATCACAGCTTCAGGCGTTTCCTGATTTTTCAGATTGGCTCAAGAATCGGTCAAACAGACTTTTTCTCGTCAGTCAGACACAATTAGGGTTTTACTGATTTTCAGGGCTCTGAAATGTTTTAAACAGTTGGTTTAGGGTTTTGGTTGATTTTGGCTCAACTTTCATCAGGCGAACATTCTTTGGTATTTAATCAGGAATTAGGGTTGTTCAGGCGCGGTTCTTCAGAAAGATTTAATTCTACGGTTCTTTGCAAGTTATTCCGAGATTTGGTTTGAATTTGCATTGTTTGACTTAATCAGTAAAAGAATGCATTTGGATTGAATTCACGTTTGTTTGATTGAACCAGTGAAAGGATACATTCAGTTTGAATTCGCACTGTGTGATTAAATCAGTAAAAAGGGGAATGCGTCTGATCAGTTGTTGTGATTAACTGTTGTTTTGCTTTGGATGTTGGAAATGCCAGGTTTAACTGATCAAATGATAAAGCTTTGTTTATTTAAATTATTTATTATTCTAAGATTAAATGATTGGAATTTATTTTCAACTATTTTAATTAAAGAATTATAAATTATAAATAAACAAAAGGAGGAAAAAGAATTAATTGGATAAAGAAACTTTTATTGATTTTTAAACTAATCGTACAATTGTTTTGTTGTTTACAACAATGATTTTACATTTATTTAAATTTAAATAAAAAGAAAACTATCCTAAACATTTTTCTATTCTTCAATTCTTCATCTGCTATCCTTTGCTCCAGTGCTCCATTTTAATTATTCATCTGCAAAAAGAACAAAAGGAAAGTCAATAGCAGATAAATAAATAAAGAGACAGATAAAATTACAGTTCATCATTAAGGGCCACTGATTGGGATCAGTTAGCCCTCTCTGCAAATCACGGGATTTCTCCCGGTTCACAAAGAGGGACGAATTTTTATTTGCTAAACTTTGAAAGAATGCACAAGTCAAATTGTCCAAACTGCATAAGTTCAAATCTCAAACAGCACTGCACAAGTTCAAACCAAACTAAAAGTTCAAACTACAAAGTCCAAATTCAAACTTTCTGTCAAAAATCCCAAACTATCCAAAAGGCTACCCAAGCTGTCAAAAGAAGATTTGGAAAGATATCAAAGATGAGAAGCTGTAAAAAATGCAGAGAAAGCATGATATGCAAGCAACATATTCTTTTCATCATTTCCCAAAAAGTGGCCCTTTCAGAAAAGTACAATGCAAACATTATTTTAATGCAAAACTGTACTGGAGAGAGAAGAAAAAGAGAGCAAAAGAAATAGGGCTTACAGGTTTAGGCTTGAGGGAGAAGAGAAATATAAAAACAACTGAACACAGTACGGTAGGGGGGAACCACAAAAAAGAGAAAATAAATATACAAAACTGCAATAGCAGGTCCAAGACAGAAGAGGGCCTAAAGCAAAGCTCCCAAGCCATAAACCAGTAAAAAGTCAGCAAAGCCAAACCCTGTCAAAGAAAAACTTGAAACCTGCCTATCATCAAACAAAACACATAGCCTGAAGTAAACCTCCATCCTAAACCAAGCATAGTACCTGTTTTAAACCATAAACCCTGTCAAACAATAACAACAAGACTTGCAAACTAAAATAACCTGCCTGAGACCTCACAAGCCTAAAATCCTGTGAAATTTCACAAGCCTAAAACCTGTGAAACCTCATAAACCTGAGCCTGTCAAGTTCAAACCGGCTAAATCCATTAACCTGCTGAGCCTCAAAGACATTAACCTGCTGAGCCTCAAAACCCCATAACCTATCAAAAGAACAAACCTGCAAAGCCAGTTTACAAAACCATACAAACTGTCAAGCTCAACCATCCAGAAATCTGCATAAACCTCCCTGTCATGAACCTGCCTAAAGCCCTCAAGCCTCACCAAACCAACAATCTGAAAACACTAAGAAGCCTGATATCCAAGCCTAAACCAGAATATCAAACCTACAAACCCTTTTCAGGACAGTGCTAAGCCTAAAACCTGTTAAATGTCAACCTGTTAAAGGCCAAAACCATTCCAACAGCACCAGGCATCAACCATCATTAACTCAATAAGGCAATACAGGGTAAAACCACGAGCCTTTAGAATTTCTTCATCATTGGGCGTAAAAAATCAACATTCAGAAGCATACGAAACTCAAGGCAGCTCAAGGCAACAGAAGCAAAGTATCTCAGAATAACCAAGCATTCAAGGTATCAAAACATTCAAAGCATATCAACATCAGTAGAGCATATTGAGCGAGCAACACAAGCATACGAGCGAACTAGGTAACAAAGGCGAGCCAACAGGAAGAAGAAGAAAAAAAAGCGTTTCAAGGTATACAAGCAACTCAGAAGCCAACGAGGAGAAGAGATAAAGAAGTATACAAAGGTTTTCAGGCCATAATCATCATAAAACCTGAAGGAAGCGATACGAAATATCCATTTTCAAGCAAAGCGTTCGTCATCACGTTCTCCTCGCCATTAAGCCTCCAAGCACCTCCGCGCTCGCCTCCTCCTCCATCTCAGAAAGGTAGCCTTCCTACACTCCTTGCATGCATGTCAAAATAACGAAAGAAAACATGTAAATCAGAATCCAATCAAAACTTAAAATCAAAGATATAACGAAAACCTTAATACGACCGAACCTTGCAAGCGTCTTCTGAACAGTGCACTGAGGGAGAAGGGGAGACGGTTGCGCTGGTGGCTAGGCGGAGGAGATTACATTCAGAGGCTAATCGGAGAAGACGAACAAAGTAACACAAATGGCGCCTCTGTCTCAAAGAACCCTAACGCGTTTCAACTGAAAACAAATGATTCAAACCCTAAAACATTTTTTGTGTCAAACTCGGGCCTTGCCCTTTTCCCAGCACCTAAGCCCAACACATTCATTTAACACTTATCTGCTCTTTTATCATTTTAATTCCTTTACATAACTTAATTTTCTTTTGTTCTCTTCTTAATAAAAACTTAAACTAACACATTTTTCTTTATAATAACCTTTTATTATTAATAAAATACATTTTTTAATACATAATTAATTAAAATACATTTTTGTTATATATACATAACTTAATTCTTTAAACATTTAATTAAAATATTCTCTTTGTACATAAATATATAATTTTTCTTAAGATTAATACTTAATTTGTACATAATCAATAAAATACATTTTTTCCATATACATAATTTAATTAATTTAAAACATTTAATTTAAATGTTCTTTGAATATATTAAACACAAAAATATAAAGATACATCTTTTATACACAATATAATTAAAATTGAAAACATTTTTCTTTTCATTTAATTAAAATTTTCTTTTTGTACATATTAAAGAAAATACAAGACTACAAAAGACTAAATAAGTAAACATTTAATTCTTTTCATTTAATTCTTTTCATTTAGGTTAGACAAATACTTAAATAATGCACATGTAAAAATCACATTTCGCATCTGTAAATAAATTACATACAAACATACGTACACGTACACTTACACAATATACAATACATTTCACCTTATACACTTGATACACATACATTTGCTTATCTTATACATTGCTATACGTTACATTTACATTTGATCGATTCGATTTGGTTGTAATCTATTGGACACTACATTCCTAAAGTCTCATCCCCATTTGTAAATTTGTACCCCCACTCCCGGATACTTATTTTGTAATAGCGTAGACTTTACATTTCCGCAATTTACCGCTTTCAAATTATACCATGGTTAGACCTAGGGTTTGCATGTACATAAAATCAAACGCTAGATAACCTAATACAAAACAAATACATGAAATCAATACACAATCACACTTGCACCCTCTAGGGTAATCCCACATGTTGCCTTCTAAAATGGGCCATGCTTGCACGTCGAGTTTCTTTGGCAAAACAAATTCAAATGATCATAAGTCCCTCGATGACGCTTTCGAAAGTTGCCTAAATGGAATGATCATAGTCCCTTCAAAGCAAATTGCCAAAGACACTTGGCATCATTGCATTCATGGTCCATACGATGACGCGCGCCCGTCCCGTTAAAACATCCTAAACGCAAGATTGTCCACCAAATTCAATGGTGGAACAAAATTGTTAAAAAAAAAGGGTTGAAAACATAGAGAAAACCTTTGAGTACAATAGGGTAGACAAAACTCTTAGTTACTTGAGATCAACTTGCAAAAACACTTGCCTTCTTTTCAAAAACCACACTCCACGAACACTTTCAAAACAAACTCTCAAAAACATTTGAAACATCTTTTTGAAAAGATACACACCTTTGTAAAACATTCGAGTAAAGAATTGTTACAAGGGTAGCCTAAGACAAGGCATCTTCTTCAAAAACATTTTCAAAACACACACACACACCATAATTTCAAGCAATCGAAAATCAAGGCAAGTGATCTAAAAACCAAGTAACTAAGAGCCCATGGATAACCATGGATGAAAAGGGTGCTAATACCTTCCCTTTTCATAATCTACCCCCCGAACCCACGAAATATCTCAAAAGGTTTTTGCTGTGCTTTTTCAACCTTTCCTTTAGGATAAAATAAAAAGTCGGTGGCGACTCTTGCTCAACCGAACAAGTGCGAATACAAACGCAAAAAACCATAGTCAGTTCTCCCACCGTATCACAGAACTGGCGACTCTGCTGGGGAGTACTTAAAAGTGGGGTTAACTTAGGGTTTAGATCACCTTTACTTTCTTGCTTTGATTGACTTGATTGCTTTATCTTTTGGGTTCTTGTTTGGGTTTGTTGTAAATCCTACACCCGGATTTGGGGCACCTTCTTAGGTAAATAGCAAAAAAACTGTGAGGGAACTGTGCGGGGTATACCGACATGGTTGAAGCAGTAAGCTATGTTAGTGTGACATATTTGTGAGTACCGGTAACCCTTGAGTTCAATCAAGGAGAGTACGGGGCCGCTGAGTGATGTCGTGAAGCACTAACGAACTCTTAGAACCTTAATTGACCATCTTAGCCTTTTTAGGGGTAGTGAGATGACCGACTTTGGTGCAGTCCGAAGTTGGTAGATACTCAATACTACACTCATTTGAGGGTTGTTTTCTTGGAATATTTTGGTCGCCAGTAAGTGGCTAAACCGAAACAATGAACACAGAAAACAATCCAATGATATTGAGCTCCTTAGAACCCGGTTTCTATTTTAGGACAGGATGAGCCAACTAACTTCAAGAGGGTACTTACCTAAACCCCATGCAAGCATAAACCTAAGGACTTGTTTGCTTTGTGTGAATATGTTTACCTGTATATACACTCACTTGCTTTTCTGCATACATGTACATAACATCATGACATCATACCATAGCATTTTCAATAACCATTTCAAGGATCTCGAGGGTTCTTTTGATGCAGGGTTACGTTGAACCAGACGTCTACCAAGGGGCAAGAGGTTTCTCCTCTAACCAATACCAATCAAAGTTCAAGTACAACAACTTGAATCAGTGGCTATGACCCACTCGACATGGTGAGCTTGATTCTCGTGGAAAGACATCCACCGATACAAAGTTCTCCAGTCAAAGTTCAAGTGCAACAACTTGAATCAGTGGCTATGACCCACTCGACATGGTGAGCTTGATTCTAGTGGAAAGACATCCACCGGTGCCAAGATCTCCAATCAAAGAGCAAAGTTCAACCTCTAACATTTTCTTGTGTTTACCCCAAGAGATCCTTGAAAGCATGCATCCACATATCATGCATTGCATCTTGACGATCTTTCCTTTTTCAGGTTTCCTTACTCTCCTGCTGTTTATTTCAGTAAGAGATGGCTCTAGAAAGGTCTGTCAAAGACATCCAAGACCAGACTGCTCAGCTGCAGGAGATGTTCCTGAACTTGTCTTTGGGGCAAGAAGAAGTGAAAGCTCTCCTCACAAAGGGCTTGGAGAATTCCAACAATGCCAGGAGTGATCAACTTGCGGAGCTGCAGTTTGATCTGACAACATTGAGGACCCAAGTGATGGGACAGTTGGTGGGCCAGATGGCTCTCATCCAAGACCTATCTCAAAGACAAGAGGAACTCAGAGTTCTTATCCGCCAACTGCTTCCAAACAACCAATTAGGGCAAACATCTGAGGTTGAAGAGCAAGTCACCGCTCAACCTCCATCCACTCAAGAAGACAAGGGGAAAGCTCCTTTGCTTGCTTCAGGGTCACAAGCCCATCAACAACCTCGCCAGCGTCAACGGGGTAATCAGCGTAAGCAAGAAGCGTCGGGAAGACAGTTCACGGAGACTGAGATACCATCATTCTTCATACTGAAGCGCCTGTTGGAGGTCAACCTACTTACCCTAAGGGATCCTCCTCAGAAGCTCGATACCTCCTCTCCTAACTATCATCCCGACACATTTTGTGTTTACCACTCCTACAGCCCGGGACACGACACCAACGACTGTTGGGCCTTGAAGAACAAGATTCAGGATCTGATCGATATTGGAGTGCTGGAATTCATGCCAGACGGCGAGATGAAAATCTTCCGTTAAAGGGTTCTCCACCTGAAGTGACAGAGCTCAAGCTGAAAGACTTTTGCTTTATTTTGAATTTTCAAAGTTGTAATTTCTTTTGTTGTCAAACAATTATCTGTTGATGTTAAACTCTGTTTTCATTAATGCATTGCATATGTTTGTCTTGAATTCATCCATTCGTTTCACTACTCTTATACCTTTCTTTATGATATTTAACTCTTGATAAAAAGCTGCAAGCCTTTAGAGGGAGGATGACGAAACAATACCATGATCTTATACAGTATGCTTTTAAACAGACCTTGCTGATGATGTACAAGCATTTCTTTCAATTCCCAAACACTGGAGTTATAAGGAAGATAATCCCTAGTCAACCCCTTCGAGCCAAAGAAGTAGGAGTTTTCTGTTCTAAACAATCAAAACCTTTGATATAAACCCAGGGCATGGTAGTATCTCAGTTAAGTGCGCATTGAAGTCGCAAACTCTCAGTTCGTAACACAACGAACAACGTCAAAAAAAAAGAAAAGCGTTCCTTCGGAATCAAAAGACAAGGGTGGTTCCCTATCACATAGACAGTCAATCTCTCAAAAGAGAAAAAGCCCACTGAGCCAAAACCTATAAAGGAGGCTTAAGAAAGCTGGGGCATCCCGCTGACTGTAATCTCGAAATGGGAACAGTCAGGCAAAAGTTAGGGATAACAAATCAAAATCAAAATAGTGAGGTCATTACAAAATCCTCATCAACATGAAAAATGTTGAAAAAGAAAAAAGGAGATGATGACTGTCTCCCCAAATTCAACTGGTGAACCATCGCCCAAAAGTCGTTCCGAACTCAAAACAGAGTATGACGCACAATTAACTGAGCTTAGGTTGGAGAACATCACGAAGAGCGGGTGGGTACAAATATACTTTGAGCCTTTATCCTTTTGTTTCTTAAACCGTGAACCAAGCCACGTTACAACCCTTCAAAAGTCCTAATTGAAGCATGGGTTAGTTCGAAAGCATACTGTTACAAAAGGTATCCTGACTCCTGTAAGGCTTTGCTCTAAATCTTGTGTTGATCTGTCTTATAAAAAGTTTTCTACTAAAAAACGCATTTTTCAAAACTTCGAGACAAACATAAACTTTGCATTGTTAGAATATCACTGTCTGCATTTGGCTTTTTGTTTGACATCGAAGAATTTCATACAACGAATGTTCGGAGGAACGAAAACTCTCTCAGTAAGTTAAAATCACTTCAAGAGGATGACACTTCCATTACAAATCTCCTATCAACAAGGGGCATGACATAGCACCATCCAATTAACCTGGGGCAGTCCAGTCAAGGTTTCAACAGATCTTTCAAAGTTCAATTAACCTGGGGCAGTCCAGTCAAGATTTCAAGAAATCTCTCAATATGCAGAGTAATCTGATTCAAGACTCCTTCATCACCACTTGGGGCATTCAAATGTCAAAAGTGTTCAACAAATCAACTATCACATTGCCAGACTCGATTCCTGTATCTAGCCAGGGCACGTTTGAAGAGTTTGAAGATTCGATTCCTGTATCCAGCCAGGGCATATCTGTTAACTATCACATTTCCAGACTCGATTCCTGTATCTAGCCAGGGCACGTCTGAAGAGTTTGAGGATTTGATTCCTGTATCCAGCCAGGGCATATCTGTTGACGACTATTTCCAGACTCGATTCCTGTATCTAGCCAGGGCACGTCTGAAGAGTTTGAGGATTTGATTCCTGTATCCAGCTAGGGCATATCTGTTGACAACTATTTCTAGACTCAATTCCTGTATCTAGCCAGGGCACGTCTGAAGAGTTTGAGGATTCGATTCCTGTATCCAGCCAGGGCATATCTATTGACGACTAGTTCCAGATCAACACCTGTAACAAGCCAGGAAACATCTGTGGACGACTGATTATGGATCAACACCTGTAACTAGCCAGGAAATTATCTACATCACCACTTGGGGCATTCGAATGTCAAAAGTGTTCAAAAACCCGATGCAGTTTTACACGGACTCATCATCAGGAAATCCTACACAGATCTCCTCAAAACAGGAAGACCCCAGTAGTTTGGCATACAACCCAAGCTTCTGATTTTCCCAACAGTGGTCCCAAGACTTCTCATTTTTAACAATTGAAGATTCTTTCCCTCCACAGCAGCAGCCAAGGAATTATTTTCCCCGGCAGCAGTCAAGATTCTTTTATCTTCAGCCATCTCGGATTCATCTATCCTCCGCAAGACAGCTCTCCAGCTTACATGTGCATTCATCACATTCATGTCATAAATATTGATGTCACATACATTGCATCATGCATCATAATATTGCATACAACTAACCCTTTACCTTTTCAGGAAAGATCAGTCGACCGACAAAGATCATCTTTCGAGGTCCACTCAGAGACAGTTCAGATGTGACCCAGACACGGCGACATTCTGATACTTGTTCCAGATTCATCCAGATGCAGTTTTATAGGGACGCATCATCAGGAAACCCTACACCGGTTCCTCTTCAACTTCAAGACTTCTGAAAACAGTTCACGGGTTCTCCAAGTAACGGATGTTAACCTATCGCTTGTTCAGATTCTTCTCAAGACTTCTGAAAACAGTTTATGGATTCTTCCCAACAACGAATGTTAATCTACCAACTTGTTCAGATGCAATTTTTGAAAACAGTTTACGGACGCTTCCCAACAACGGATGCTGCTCTATTGCTTATTCAACTTCAAGACTTCTGAAAACAGTTTACGGATTCTTCCCAACAACGGATGTTAATCTATCGCTTGTTCAGATGCAATTTTTTTAAAACAGTTTACGGACGCTTCCCAACAACGGATGCTGCTCTATTGCTTATTCAACTTCAAGACTTCTGAAAACAGTTTACGGATTCTTCCCAACAACGGATGTTAATCTACCAACTTGTTCAGATGCAATTTTTGAAAACAGTTTACGGATGCTTCCCAACAACGGATGCTGCTCTATTGCTTATTCAACTTCAAGATTTCTGAAAACAGTTCACGGGTTCTCCAAGTAACGGATGTTAATCTATCGCTTGTTCAGACTCTTCTCAACTTTTGAAAACAGTTTACGGACGCTTCCCAACTACGGATGTTGCTCTATTGCTTATTCAATCTCAACTCCTGAAAATAGTTCACGGATTCCCCGGACATGGATGTCAATCTATTGCTTGCTCGGACCCCCAATTCAGAGATGTTCCAAAACATGGGTGCCTTTCTGATACTCGTCCACTCACCATTGACATACAGTTCAACATCACTAAATGGCATCTTTAAGCCCATTTCCAGATGGCATCTGTAAGCCCATCCTCCTACCAGCAGTCACCAAATGGCATCTTTAAGCCCATTTCCAGATGGCATCTTTAAGCCCATCACCAAATGGCATCTCCAAGCCCATTCACCTCTACCATCACATCGACGAGTGCAAATTTTCTGGGCACTTTAGTGTCCAATCTTCTTTTACCTTCAAGTCGCGAAAGGCAAACTTGCCAATCTAACTCTTCAGGTTCAAGAAGATTGAACAGGGGCAACTGTTGTACCCCAAAATTTGCCCTCGCATTTTTCCACAAGAAATCACAGCTTCAGACGTTTCCTGATTTTTCAGATTGGCTCAAGAATCGGTCAAACAGACTTTTTCTCGTCAGTCAGACGCAATTAGGGTTTTACTGATTTTCAGGGCTCTGAAATGTTTCAAACAGTTGGTTTAGGGTTTTGGTTGATTTTGGCTCAACTTTGATCAGGCGAACATTCTTTGGTATTTAATCAGGAATTAGGGTTGTTCATGCGCGATTCTTCAGAAAGATTTAATTCTACGGTGCTTTGCAAGTTATTCTGAGATTTGGTTTGAATTTGCATTGTTTGACTTAATCAGTAAAAGAATGCATTTGGATTGAATTCACGTTTGTTTGATTGAACCGGTGAAAGGATACATTCAGTTTGAATTCGCACTGTGTGATTAAATCAGTAAAAAGGGGAATGCGTCTGATCAGTTGTTGTGATTAACTGTTGTTTTGCTTTGGATGTTGGAAATGCCAGGTTTAACTGATCAAATGATAAAGCTTTGTTTATTTAAATTATTTATTATTCTAAGATTAAATGATTGGAATTTATTTTCAACTATTTTAATTAAAGAATTATAAATAATAAATAAACAAAAGGAGGAAAAAGAATTAATTGGATAAAGAAACTTTTATTGATTTTTAAACTAATTGTACAATTGTTTTGTTGTTTACAACAATGATTTTACATTTATTTAAATTTAAATAAAAAGAAAACTATCCTAAACATTTTTCTATTCTTCAATTCTTCATCTGCTATCCTTTGCTCCAGTGCTCCATTTTAATTATTCATCTGCAAAAAGAACAAAAGGAAAGTCAATAGCAGATAAATAAATAAAGAGACAGATAAAATTACAGTTCATCATTAAGGGCCACTGATTGGGATCAGTTAGCCCTCTCTGCAAATCACGGGATTTCTCCCGGTTCACAAAGAGGGACGAATTTTTATTTGCTAAACTTTGAAAGAATGCACAAGTCAAATTGTCCAAACTGCATAAGTTCAAATCTCAAACAGCACTGCACAAGTTCAAACCAAACTAAAAGTTCAAACTACAAAGTCCAAATTCAAACTTTCTGTCAAAAATCCCAAACTATCCAAAAGGCTACCCAAGCTGTCAAAAGAAGATTTGGAAAGATATCAAAGATGAGAAGCTGTAAAAAATGCAGAGAAAGCATGATATGCAAGCAACATATTCTTTTCATCATTTCCCAAAAAGTGGCCCTTTCAGAAAAGTACAATGCAAACATTATTTTAATGCAAAACTGTACTGGAGAGAGAAGAAAAAGAGAGCAAAAGAAATAGGGCTTACAGGTTTAGGCTTGAGGGAGAAGAGAAATATAAAAACAACTGAACACAGTACAGTAGGGGGGAACCACAAAAAAGAGAAAATAAATATACAAAACTGCAATAGCAGGTCCAAGACAGAAGAGGGCCTGAAGCAAAGCTCCCAAGCCACAAACCAGTAAAAAGTCAGCAAAGCCAAACCCTGTCAAAGAAAAACTTGAAACCTGCCTATCATCAAACAAAACACATAGCCTGAAGTAAACCTCCATCCCAAACCAAGCATAGTACCTGTTTTAAACCATAAACCCTGTCAAACAATAACAACAAGACTTGCAAACTAAAATAACCTGCCTGAGACCTCACAAGCCTAAAAACCTGTGAAATTTCACAAGCCTAAAACCTATGAAACCTCATAAACCTGAGCCTGTCAAGTTCAAACCGGCTAAATCCATTAACCTGCTGAGCCTCAAAGCCATTAACCTGTTGAGCCTCAAAACCCCATAACCTATCAAAAGAACAAACCTACAAAGCCAGTTTACAAAACCATACAAACTGTCAAGCTCAACCATCCAGAAATCTGCATAAACCTCCCTGTCATGAACCTGCCTAAAGCCCTCAAGCCTCACCAAACCAACAATCTGAAAACACTAAGAAGCCTGATATCCAAGCCTAAACCAGAATATCAAACCTACAAACCCTTTTCAGGACAGTGCTAAGCCTAAAACCTGTTAAATGTCAACTTGTTAAAGGCCAAAACCATTCCAACAGCACCAGGCATCAACCATCATTAACTCAATAAGGAAATACAGGGTAAAACCACGAGCCCTCAGAATTTCTTCATCATTGGGCGTAAAAAATCAACATTCAGAAGCATACGAAACTCAAGGCAGCTCAAGGCAACAGAAGCAAAGTATCTCAGAATAACCAAGCATTCAAGGTATCAAAACATTCAAAGCATATCAACATCAGTACAGCATATTGAGCGAGCAACACAAGCATACGAGCGAACTAGGTAAAAAAGGCGAGCCAACAGGAAGAAGAAGAAAAAAAAGCGTTTCAAGGTATACAAGCAACTCAGAAGCCAACGAGGAGAAGAGATAAAGAAGTATACAAAGGTTTTCAGGCCATAATCATCATAAAACCTGAAGGAAGCGATACGAAATATCCATTTTCAAGCAAATCGTTCGTCATCACGTTCTCCTCGCCATTAATCCTCCAAGCACCTCCGCGCTCGCCTCCTCCTCCATCTCAGAAAGGTAGCCTTCCTACACTCCTTGCATGCATGTCAAAATAACGAAAGAAAACATGTAAATCAGAATCCAATCAAAACTTAAAATCAAAGATATAACGAAAACCTTAATACGACCGAACCTTGCAAGCGTCTTCTGAACAGTGCACTGAGGGAGAAGGGGAGACGGTTGCGCTGGTGGCTAGGCGGAGGAGATTACATTCAGAGGCTAATCGGAGAAGTCGAACAAAGTAACACAAACGTCGCCTCTGTCTCAAAGAACCCTGTTGTACCCTAAAATTTGCCCTCCCATATTCTTCAAAGTTTGCCAAGTCAAAGCTTCAAAATTCCCCAAGGGTTGCACAGTGTAAGGGCCTCCTAAACAGTCAAAATTAGGGTTTTTGTTCTGATCAAGAAAATTAAGTTTCCAAGGGTCCAATCAAGTCTCATATGCCTACAAATATGGTCAAGCATCCTCATATCAAGTTTCAAAACTTTCAGCACAAAATTGCACAGTCAAAACCCTAATTGCACTACAGTCAACTGTAGGGGCAAAATGGTCATTTGACAGTCAAAAGTTCAAATTTTTGGTCAACATCTCATTTTGAAGCCACAAACATCATTTGATCAATGCTTGATCATGATTCTCAAAGCTTGGCTCAAAAATCATCAATATGCAAAAGTTTCCTTATTTGGACAGTTGAAAAAGTCAACTGTAAATTGACCAGGGCATAACTTTCACATGGATTATCAGAAAAATTCCATCCAAAGCTCATTTTGAAGATAAAGACATTTCCTACAACTCCTCTTCACACTTCAAGTCCAAGAAATGCTCTCACAAAAAGTTATCAATTTCAACATTATAGGTCATTTTCAAAAGTCAACAAAAAGGGACTTTAAGTCAAAGGCCATAACTTGAGATTGGTAAATCAAAATGACATGGGACCAAATAAATTGGTTAGAGGACTCAAATACCTTTCCAAAATGTCCAAGAACATGAGCAAAGCTTAAAAATTGAGCAAGTTATGCCTTGTGGAAGTTGGGAAATTTTTGGATATTTTGAAAAGTCAACATTGATTCAAATGACCTAAAATTGCTAATGGGCCTATTTTTCTTCCACAATTCATTATCCAAGGCATGTGCACGACCACTTGGCCCAAAGGGAAGTTTTTCTTCATTTTTTATTTATTTATTTGGATTTTTATTATTAATAATTCATTTAAATCAATTAAAATACATGAAAAATATAAAACCTAATGTTTCAAATCTTTTTATGCAGATAATATCTCTAATATTTCGTGCAAATCAAATTAGGGAAGAATTAGGATGATTAGATATGATTGAGAGCTAAAAAGCATTAAAAAGATTGAAAAAATTATGGTTTGCAAATCAAATCTTTTTCACATCAATGCATGGATTTTGATCAAGTTTCTTAACCTAAAACACTCACACATAAGTACAGAACGAAACTCTCATGCCCATGACCAAAAAGCTGCGCAAGAACCTGAAGAACAAAACTTGAATTTTTGCTTAAAAATCCCAAATCTGAAAACACACTTGCAGGTCGGTTGAAGCCAAGAAATTCATTCCATTGCATCCCTGGGACATCAAGCAACGCATTTGGATCAAAACCACAAGCTTCCACCCCCAGAAACGTGAGAACGATCTCACCCTGTACAGAAAATATTTGATACTCTTGCATCTCGATTCATACATTTTTCATAGTTTTTGATGCTTGATTTGTGTTCATTATATGATTCTGAGGCTAATTGTGTAGTTTAATTGTGTTTTTATCACTCACACGCGAAATCGCCATTAAAGCATCTTAGGTTTTCAGACTTGCAAAATTAGGGATTCTCTTATCCAGAAAAATTGGAGCACAAGACCCAGACCATCAAAATCCGGACCTTCATACAAACTCAGTGATGGGGTCGCGCTCAATTTTTGAGCCACCCTGAGCTAATCGCTATTTTTTATAATAGTGTCTGAGGGAACGGTTCAAAACCGTTGCCAATGTTTCTTTGTGTTTCAGGAAATCAACAAGCCATGGAGAAGACGATGCAGTGGCAAGCGTTGATTGGTGCGTTCAAAAATTCGCGCCAGAAATCCATTAGTTATTATATTCGCTTATGTTATTTATTTGTTATGTAATATACAAAAAGATGAAGTGGAGCAGTTGGCAGGCGTACACGCTGGTAACCCCTGGGACCTGGGTTCGAGTCCCAGGTCCCCCACCCCTTTCCATATATTTTTTCAATTAATACTTATGTGCAATTTCAGTAGTAGTGTCCACCATGCATCCACCACATCAAGTCACCCACGTGCCTACTGAGATGGATCAAAAGGTCCAGATTGGGAGAACACCGTGTACGTCAGTCAATGGAGATCCATGCCAGCGCAAAAGTCAACCAGGCTAAAGAGTAGTTGGGCCCAAATTGCTAAAGAAAAACCTCCAAATTAGGGGCAGACCCCCTAGGTTTGCAAACTTTTTTACATTCTTTATTTTTTTCATTATTTTTACTTTCTTTCAATTATTGTTTTTTCTTAATTAATTTAATATTTTCATAATATATAAAAAACACCAAAAAAATCAGAAAAGATAAAAAATAATAAATATTTTTATTTTAGTATTTTTGTAAATAAATTGCATTAATTAACTTTAGTTATTAAATTAGGTTTAATTTTAACATTTTTTTAATAAAAACCTAAAATTGGTAGAATTAGGGTTTATGGTATTTTTTACCCCTTTTTCTTTTCTTTCATAATAATTAAATATTTAATGTTATTTACTTTTATAAATCAAATTTGCATGTAAAATAATTAGGTTTAATTTTAGGTTAAAGTTTAATCTTTTCTTAATAAATAAAAACAACTAGAATTAGGGTTAGCATTTTATTTTAATTAGTTCCTTTTTCATAAAAATCATAAAATACAAAAATACCAAAAAGACAATTTCTTTTCCTTTTAATTTTAATTAATTTAATAATTTAATTTAGTTTCATAAAAAAGGGGTCCAACGCCCTCGTTTCACTTTTAAATCGCGTGTTTATTTCTTTTTTCGTATAATTTTATGTACCTCTCCCAAGGCCATGTAATACTTATCTTTAGCATTTTTAATTCTTTCCTTATTTTCTGTCAAATCGGGTTCTGGAAATTTTGGCGATGTGGACCCGCGCCTTTTGTAATAGCTTTAGAACTTTTACTTCTCGCAACTTTTTAACTGTTAATCAAGGCATGCAAGAATGAATGGACAAAATAAAAACAAACTCATAGAGCACTTATACCTGACAAGACAAAAATAAATGAACATGACACACAAATCACACACCACCCCTAGGGTACGCCTCATTGTTGCCTTGCCTCGAAAGGTGATCGTCGAGTAGAGGATGTCTTAGCAAGTCCTCATGATCCGGGAACCTGGCATGAGGGTAGCTTCTAAGGTGTCTTCCCATTGCTCTGGTGATCACCATGTCCCGAACCTCGAATTGACCCGAACACCTCCAACGGTGGTGCTACCTACCTCTCAATGGTGGGATGGCACTACTTTAAAAGACATTTACACAGACGAATTCCTTAGTGTAGGTAGACGACTCGAAGATACTTGCTCTAATTTCAAAAAACAAATTCAAAAATACTTTTCACACCGACACCTTTTCAAAAAGCTTTCGAAAGCAATTTTTCAAACACTCTTGAGGACCGATACAAGAGTCGAACTGGAATTTTCAAAGAAACTTTTTAAAACCCACAGTTGAAAAGCAAACAAACCATTTTTGAAAACACAATGAGCAAGTATCTAAGAGCCCATGGATAAACATGGATAGAAAGGGTGCTAACACCTTCCCTTTCTATAACCTACCTCCCGAACCGAGAGCAATCTCTATAAGGAATTTTTCTGTGCTTTTGTCCTTTCCATTTGGAGAAAATAAAAGACGGTGGCGACTCTTGCTTACCGCGACATTTCGCGAACCAGCGTTAAACAGTCAGTTCCAGATCCACCGATCACAGAACTGGCGACTCTGCTGGGGACTTAAACTTAAAGTGAGGTGTACCTTAGGGTTAGTTCATAACTGTGTTTTCAATTGTATTGATTTGTTTGCTTTACTATTGTGGGTTGCATGGGAGTTACATAGATCCTAACCCGGATCTGGGGATACCCTGTTTAGGTAGCATAAGCTGTGAGGGACCTGTCCGGCGTAGACCGACACAGGTGAAGCAGTGGCTACGTTGGTGTAGCACCTTGGTCTGTACCGATATCCCTTGTGTTGCAACGAGGAGAATATGGGTCTTCTGAGGAGTCATTAAGCACCAACAACCTTAGAACCTTAAATGACACAACTTGGCCTTTAGAATTGTAGCAGTATGCTACACCCATTGAGGCTAAACTCTCGTGATGGTTCTGGCCGCAAGAAAAGATTGCGATGCTGGAGTTATGACCGATTGAGGGTAGTCAATGATATTGGGATCCTCTAAGAACCCGGTTACTTTGATAGGACAGGTATGAACCAACAAACTGAAAGAGGGTAGTACCTAGACCTCATGCTGGCCTAAACTTTAGGGGCTTGCCTTGTGTGACTTGTGTGCCTTACCATGTTTGCCTTTGTATCTATTTGTGGTGTGCTTTATCATAACATCATAACATCATGAGCATTACATGCATCCTGCATAAGGACTGACCATTTCAAAGATAAGAGGGTTTCACCTTTGCTCTGTTTTGTAGGACATCATGATGCCTGTGCGAAGGAATACTATCCGGTTCAACTTTGTTCATTCACCTGAGTTGCTTGAAGAGTTGGTTAGCAGAATTCCAAATACCACTTCCTTCATTCAGAGGCATGGTTCTCTTCTCAGCTTAGTCACTGCAAAGCGGGATCAACAGTTGATGAGTGTTCTGACCCAGTTCTATGACCCTCTGTACCAGTGCTTCACCTTTCAAGACTTCCAGCTGGTCCCTACCCTGGAAGAGTTCTCTGATTTTCTTGGTGTCCCTATCTTGGATCAGACTCCCTTTACTGGTTGGGAAAAGACCCTCAGGCTTGAGGATGTTGCTGCAGCTCTTCCCCTGACACATCAAGAGGTAATGGACAACTGGGTGACTAGAAGCGGAGTTAAGGGTTTCTTGGCCAAGTTTCTGATTGGTAAAGCTAACAGTTTCTGGAATGACCTGGACTTTAGGGCATATGAAGACATCTTGGCTCTCCTAATCTATGGGTTAGTCCTGTTTCCTAATCCTGACAACTTCATCAATGTCACTGCCATAAGGATCTTTATGTCTCAGAATCCTGTACCCACTCTCTTGGGTGACATCTTGCAACAACTTCATGCTCGTACTACCTGAAGACGAGGAACCCTATGGTGTTGTATCCCTTTGTTGGTGAGGTGGTTTATTTCGCACCTCCCCAAGTTCGTACTGAAGAACCAAGAAGGAAGAGGTTGGGCTCATAGGTTAATGTCTCTCACCGATAAGGACATCATTTGGACTTGCAGAGGTTTGGATGAGATAGCTGTTATTGATCGATGCGGGGAATACCCTAATGTTCCTTTGATTGGTACCCAAGGAGGAATCTCTTACAATCCATGTCTAGCGCTCCGTCAGTTTGGAAGAGCCAGAAGAGCAGGCCCCCATGAGATGTTGGTGCCTCACATCAGTTTTGAGTTTCAGGTGGATAGTGACGAGCTGCGTCTTAGGTTCATCAAGGCTTGGGACAAAGTTCATAAAGCTGACCCACAAGAGTTAGGGCCGAAGACTTCTTTACCTATGGAAGCCTATTACAAATGGGTTCGCATCCGTGCTCAGAAGTTAGGTATGCCGTATGAAGCTGTCAGACCTATCGTTCTTGAGTGTCCTGACAAGGATGGTGTTCCTCCAACTGTCCTTCCTCCTCAGATACCTACTGATTATGAGACATTGAAGAGATCTTGGTCGCAACTGCGAGAAGAACGAGATTCTTACCGGGAACAGTTTAACGAGCAGGAATTAAAGATCCAGAAGCTGACAAAGCAGTTGGAGAATGAGAGAGCTCTGAATGCCTACATCCGTACTGAGAAGAGGAGACCATGGGATCAATAAGGAGCTCCATATGTTCTTTTACAGTTTTATATCCCTTTTCAGTATTTCCTTTCATGTAACGCCTAAGGGCAACCTGTCGAATAATTTCAGTTTCAAAGTTGAATCTAATGAAGTGTGTTCCTTTTTGTTTACGAAGTTGATTCCCGATTGTCTTTGAAAACATAAATCATACGCATTCCATTCATCATGTGCATAGCAGGTTTTCTCCTTTTCAGGTTGCTTACTGTTCTTCGCTGTTTATTTCAGCATCATGAATCCTGACTCATCATCAACTGAGACATCCATCAAAGCTCTTCAGGCGCAGAATGCGCAATTTCAGGAATTAATCAAGGGTTTGGCTCAAGGCCAAGAAGAGCTGAAGGCTCTGCTCCTGAAGAAGGAGAAGAAGAAGAAGAGAAGAACTGTTCTGTTTAGCTCGGGCCGAAGGTTTGGCAACACTTTGCAGAATGAAGAGGCTGGTTCTTCCATTGGCAAGAGTACTCCTCAAGCAGAAAAAGGTCCTAGTCCGGTAGTCTCTGACAACGAGACTGATTTTGATGAAGAGCAGTATCCTCCTGCAGAAGACAGATACAAGCAACTGGAGGATAGGTTGAATGCTATGGAGATCCAACAGGTACCTGGGCTGGATTTTGGAGATTTGGGTTTGTCTACCGGTGTGATTATTCCTCATAAGTTCAAAGCACCATCTTTCGCTAAGTGCGACGGGGCGTCTTGTCCCAAGCTACATCTCAGGTCCTATGTTCGGAAGATTCAACCGTACTCAGCGGATAAGAATTTGTGGATCCACTTCTTCCAGGAGAGTCTTTCAGGGACTCATCTCGAATGGTTCTATCAGCTGGATGGGACCAAGGTTCGTAACTGGGAGGAGTTGGCTACTGCTTTCTACAAGCAGTATCAGTATAATGCCGACCTTGCCCCTACACGTACCCAACTCCAGGGTATGTCGTTAGGTTCAAGTGAAGGTTTTAAAGAGTACGCTCAGAAGTGGAGGGATCTGGCTGGCAGGGTGCAGCCTCCGTTGGCTGACCGGGAGCTAGTAGACATGTTCTTGGGGACCCTATCTGGGCCATTTTTCAACCATCTTATTGGGAATTCTTCTGCTGGATTCACTGATCTTATTCTGACTGGAGAGAGAATTGAGGCTGGGTTGAAGTCTGGTAAGATTCCAAAGGGTGCATCTACAGGTTCAGAGAAGAAACCCTTCAAAAAAGAGGCCAGTGTGGTGTATGGGCCTAGAAGGCAAGACAAACCAGAGCGCCGCCAATCTGTCAACGCATTGGTGATTGCGAAGCCTGCCGCCGCTCCTCGGCAAGCTAACCAACCAAGGGCTGAGAGACCCAGAAGGGAATTCACCCGTTTGAGTATGACCTTGTCGCAGATCTTACCACAGTTGCTCTCAACCAACTTAGTAACCGTCAGAGAGGCTCCGAAGTTTGCAAATACTACATCTCCTAAATATAACCCAAATGCTCGTTGTGCTTATCATTCTGATAGCCCGGGGCATTCCACTGATGACTGTTGGGCATTAAGAAATAAGGTGCAAGACCTTATCGACGCGAAGGAGATACAGTTCGAAGCGCCTGAGAGGCTGAATGTGGTGACTGCTCCTATGCCTCAGCATGGGGTAAATGTTGTCGATGAAGAAGTGTACGCTGTCTCAGTGGATGATCTAGCCACTCCTCTGAAGACTGTCAAGAGGAACCTGCTGCTGGCCGGTTTATTTCCAGGTTGCAGTGAGGGTTGCCTGTTCTGTGCTGTTTCCCTATCGGGTTGTCCCTTGCTGAAGTTAGGCATCCAAAGCCTGATGGACAGTAAGGAGATTCTGTTTAAAAAGTCTGCTGTTCAATTGGTTCCGGTAGAAGAAGTTTCTGTGGTTACCATCTTCAATAATCCGATCAAGGCTCTCCCGAAAAAGCCTGTTCAAATCATGACTGTCGCACCTGTTGTTATCACTGTTTCGGGGCCTCTTCCCTATGTATCTGATAAAGCTGTCCCCTGGCACTATGGGGCAGATGTGTATGTGAATGGAATCAAACAAGAATTCAACACTGGCGCCAGTATCTGTGATATCACTGGCCCAGCCAAAGTCACCCGCAGTGGCAGGCTCTTCTCGCCTGACATTGCACCGCCTGCTACTCGAAGACCCCTCCTTATAACACCTACAAGTGTATCTGTTCCTGTTTCAGATCAAGTTGTTTCCCCTGCTGCCGAGTCATCCAATGCTCGGGGCAAGGGAGTTGAAGATGAGCCTGCCCGGACGGAGGCACCGATACCTGTAAATGCTGAGGCCTCCCAACAAGAGATGGAGGAAATCTTGAAAATTATAAAGAAGAGTGACTTCAATGTTGTGGAACAGCTGGGGCACACGCCCTCCAAAATCTCCATGCTCTCCTTATTGCTGTGTTCAGAGGCCCACGCTAAGGCCTTGATCTCATTTCTCAAGACGGCCCATGTGCCACAGGAGACATCTGCAGTCCAGTTCACTGATTGCGTAGCAAATCTGACAGCGGACAATGGCTTGGGTTTCTCAGATGCTGACCTGACTGCGAAGGGAAGAGACCACAATGATGCCCTACATGTCTCTATCGAATGCAGGGGCACTACTCTGGCACATGTATTGGTGGATACTGGTTCTTCTTTGAATGTGCTTCCCAAGAAGGCTTTAGACCGTTTAGATTGTGAAGGCCTGGAACTGAAACCCAGCAATATCATCGTCAGGGCCTTTGACGGTTCAAAAAGGATGGTTCATGGAGAGGTCGACATTCCTATTCGTGTGGGCTCTCAGGTGTTTGACTCTACTTTTTATGTGATGGATATCCGTCCATCGTACTCTTGTCTACTGGGTCGACCTTGGATCCATAAGGCTGGGGCAGTGACCTCTACTTTGCACCAGAAGCTGAAGTACCCTGTCAGAGGGAAAATCGTCACTGTGCAGGGAGAGGAGGAGTATATGGTAAGCCATCTAAATTCCTTCAGATACATTGAGATGGACGGGGAGTTTATTGAAACCCCCTTTCAGCATTTCGAGGAGGTGCTTCCAATTTCAGCGGCAGCAGAAACAGCAGTAGAAGAGAATGTTCCTTTGAAGATGGCTTCCCTGAAGGATGCACGGGCTGTGGTTCAAAAAGGTGAATGTGCTAACTGGGGCAGGCTTCCCGACTTTACACAGAAAACTGACAAATTTGGATTGGGTTTTACTGCAGAGGGTCAGAAAGCTATGCGGAAGGCGAAGACTAGAAGACCTCCTGTGCTCATTACAAATCCAGGAGTGAATGTTGTTGGGGAAGACAATGAAGTGGACGAAGATGAGTTCAATAGCTGGATCTATCCAACGACTGAAGGCGGATTGACCAATTGGATTGTCAAGGACCATACTCCTGTTACCTTTGTTACGCAGTAATAAACTTCTTTGTTTCGTTATTTGTAATAAACAATAAATAGACTCTATGTCCCGGTGTCTTACCCGAGGCACCGTGGTTTCATTTGTGAGGGCATATAAATTGTCATTTCATATATCATAAATGAAAATCTTGGACGTTTTCTCGCATTTCAAATCTTGTTCTCCTTTTCTGTCTTTCTTTCCTTTACATATATTTCAAAACAGCTGTATTTACACACACACTCACTCATACAGGTTTCAATCCACTCTGGATCTCACTGGTAACGACTCTGCTACTGCCAGTTATGACTTCGAAAATCCGATCAACTTAGCCGAAGACGAAGGTGAAGATGATTGCGAAGTGCCTGGCGAGCTTGCAAGACTGTTACTTCAGGAAGAGAGGGCAATTCAACCCCATGAAGAGCCAGTGGAAACAATAAACCTGGGTACTGAGGCAGACAGGAAAGAGGTAAAGATTGGTGCCAACCTAGAGCTCAGCGTGAAGCAACGGTTGACTCAGATGCTGCATGATTATATGGAGATCTTTGCCTGGTCCTACGAAGACATGCCCGGGTTGGATACCGATATTGTGGTCCATCACTTGCCAACTAAGGAAGATTGCCCTCCGATTAAGCAAAAGGTCCGCCGTATGCGTCCAGAGATGTCTGAGAAGATTAAAGCCGAGGTTATGAAACAGTTTGACGCTGGGTTCCTTGCAGTGACTTCTTACCCTCAGTGGGTTGCTAATGTGGTGCTGGTACCTAAGAAGGACGGTAAGGTCAGAATGTGTGTCGACTACAGGGATCTGAACAGGGCCAGCCCCAAAGATGACTTCCCTCTACCTCACATTGATGTCCTTGTTGATAATACAGCTCAGCATAAGGTGTTCTCTTTCATGGATGGTTTTTCAGGTTACAATCAGATCAAGATGGCACCTGAAGACATGGAAAAGACTACATTTGTTACTCAGTGGGGCACCTTCTGTTACAAGGTCATGCCATTCGGGTTGAAGAACGCTGGGGCAACCTACCAACGTGCCATGGTTGCTTTATTTCATGACATGATCCATCATGAGATAGAAGTGTATGTTGACGACATGATCGCAAGGTCCCAGACTGAGGAAGAGCACCTAGATCATCTGCAGAAGTTGTTTGACCGGTTGAAACTGTACAAACTGAGATTGAACCCGAACAAGTGCACCTTCGGGGTAAGATCTGGGAAGTTGCTAGGCTTCGTTGTAAGTGATAAGGGTATTCAAGTGGACCCTGCTAAGGTTAAAGTTATTCAAGAGATGCCAATTCCCAGGACAGAGAAGGAGGTCAGAGGCTTTTTAGGACGCCTGAATTACATTGCTCGCTTCATCTCACACCTAACTGCTACCTGTGAGCCAATCTTCAAGCTGCTGAAGAAAGATCAGGTAGTACGTTGGAACGATGAATGTCAGGCTGCTTTTGACAGAATCAAAGAGTATCTCCAAGAACCACCCATCCTTATGCCACCGGTTGAAGGGAGACCTCTGATATTATACCTGACAGTGCTCGACAACTCAATGGGGTGTGTGCTGGGGCAGCATGACGAGTCTGGCCGAAAAGAGCATGCCATTTATTACCTTAGCAAAAAGTTTACCGACTGTGAGACCCGATACTCACTGCTTGAGAAAACTTGCTGCGCTTTGGTATGGGCTTCTCTCCGGCTGAGACAGTATATGCTGACTCATACCACCTTGTTGATCTCAAAGATGGATCCTATAAAGTACATATTCGAAAAGCCTGCTCTGTCTGGGAGAATTGCAAGATGGCAAATGATCTTGACGGAATACGACATTCAGTACACAACCCAGAAAGCCATCAAGGGAAGTGTATTGGCAGACCACTTGGCACATCAGGCCGTAGATGATTATCAGTCAATGAACTTCGAGTTTCCAGACGAGAGCATCATGATAGTGACTGATTGTGAAGTACCTGGACCGGATGAAGGACCTGAGGAAGGATCCCGATGGTCTATGCACTTTGACGGAGCCTCCAACGCTTTGGGAAATGGTATCGGCGCTATAATTATATCACCTCAAGGCACTCATACTCCGCTCACTGCCCGACTATGTTTTAACTGTACCAACAACATGGCAGCGTATGAGGCGTGCATCATGGGTCTTCAAGCTGCGATCGATCTAAGGATCAAGTTTCTGAGTGTCTTCGGAGATTCCGCTCTTGTGATCAATCAGATCAAAGGAGAGTGGGATACGAAACATCCGAATCTTATTCCTTACAGAGAATGTGTGTTGACCTTGATCCCCCACTTCACGAAGATAACCTTTGAACACTTTCCAAGAGAGGAGAATCAGCTGGCGGACGCGTTAGCTACAATGTCTTCTATGTTTAAGGTCAAATGGGATAATGAGGCTCCCCGAATCATCATCTGGAAACTAGACGAACCGGCATACTGTTGCGATCTCGAGACTGAATTGGTGACTGAGAAGCCTTGGTACCATGAGGTGAAGAGATATTTGGAAGCTCAGGAATACCCTGAAGTTGCATCTGTCAACGATAAGAAGTTCTTGAGAAGATTCGCAGCAAAGTTCTTCCTTAGCAATGGCATCTTATACAAGCGAAACCATGATTCAACCTTACTGCGTTGTGTGGATAAGACTGAAGAAGAAAGGATCATGGAAGAGCTACATGAAGGGACCTTTGGTACACATTCCAGTGGGCATACAATGGCAAAGAAGATCCTTCGGGCAGGGTATTACTAGTCTACAATGGAAGCTGACTGCTACCAACATTCTAGGATATGCCATAAGTTCCAGATTTATGCAGACAAGGTGCATGTTCCTCCAGTTCCTCTGAATGTTCTGACTGCGCCTTGGACGTTTGCAATGTGGGGCATAGACATGATTGGTGAGATTAAACCTACGGCATCTAATGGGCATCGCTTCATCCTAGTGGTGATTGACTACTTCACAAAGTGGGTCAAAGCAGCATCCTACGCTACGGTAACCAAGACTGTGGTGGCGCGGTTCATTCGACATAATCTGATCTATCGGTACGGCGTCCCAGAAAGGATTATTACAGACAACGGTACCAATCTGAATAACAAGATGATCACTGAGCTCTGCGAGCAGTTCAAAATACAGCACCACAATTCTTCTCCTTACAGACCGAAGATGAATGGGGCTGTAGAAGCAGCAAATAAAAATATCAAGAAAATCGTGTAGAAGATGACAGTGACTTATAAAGATTGGCACGAGATGTTACCGTTCGCTCTACATGGGTACCGTACCTCAGCTAGGACGTCAACCGGGGCAACTCCTTTCTCTTTGGTTTATGGTATGGAGGCAGTCTTACCAATCGAAGTACAAATACCCTCTCTCCGGATAATGAAGGATGCAAATCTGAACGAGGATGATTGGATCCAGACACGACTTGATCAGTTAAACTTAATTGATGAAAAGAGACTCGCTGCTATCTGTCATGGTCAGACGTATCAAAAACGGATGATCAGGGCATTTAACAAAAAGGTCAGACCACAGGAATATCAAGTTGGGGATCTAGTAATCAAGCGAATCATCCTTCCTCAGAGTGATCCAAGGGGCAAATGGACCCCTACGTACGAAGGGCCATTTGTGGTTAAGCATGTGTTCTCAGGAGGAGCCATGATTTTAACCAATATGGATGGTGACGACCTTCCTCACCCCGCCAATGCAGACATAGTAAAAAGATACTACGCATGAAAAAGACCCGCTAGGCTGACATGCCTAGGCAAAAATTAGGGCTTCCCGGCGAACCAAAATGGTTCGGGAAAAATGAAGGGATGAAATGAAAAAAAATCTGTACACCCGGCAAGTCGAAAACCTGAAAAGGCAGCTTGGGCAAAAATGGGTATCCCGGTGGACTGAAAACCCGAAAGGGCGGTCCAGGCAAAAGTTAGGGATAAAAGCGTAATACTATGTCTCATTGGATCACTTTGCATCCAGAATCCGGTATCTACATCAAGTTCAGACGACATCGATCAGTCAGCTTCATCTTCGTTTAGGTCATCAAGTGATGAGACGCTCAGAGTTATAAAGGCAATAGCAGAGTTGAAACCCAGTGGGATCATTCATTTCACACAGCTGTTTTATTTTCTTTTGTACAAAATTTGTATAAACTCTTTTGTTCGGCGGCATTCTCTTACTAGGACGTCAGCCTCTTGTACACAAAATGCCTATTTTCAGGCCATTCAAAAATCAATACAAATATATTTTTCAGTTAAAAGTACCAATTGTTTTTCCTTTTCTGTTTTGCTTTGCGAAGAACGTCCAAGGTTCAATTTGTGATATATGCATTGACAATAATTTGCTAACTCATGAATATTTGCATACGAAACAAAGGATTAATTACAGGTAACGTTAGAAACAGGGGCAATAAAGAGTTGTCTAAACAATCTAATTATTCTATCCACTAAGGTACCAAGGTAGGTTCAGCTGGAAAACATAACCAGGTATCTCAATTCCCCAGAGAGTAAGTCAGAAAGACAGTATACTCTCCTCAAGCAAAGCTATATTATCAAACCTTAAGGAAGTTGAGTATCCTCCAACAGATCTCAACATTCCCCAGCAGCAATATACATATTCTTAGTAAGCATCCCCGGCAGTCTTGGGCTAAAGATTGTTCCCCGGAGGCATACCAACATTCAAAGGAATCACTTCCCCCGCAGTTCAAAACTTCCCTCCAGAGAGCCCAATCCAGTTCCCCAGGAAAGTTGGAATTTATCTCCCCAAGCAGTAAGCTTATCCCCAGTAGATTCTGGAAGCTTATCCTCGCAGAACACGAACGCGTCGTCCGACTTTATTCAAAGAGTTATTTCCTTACCAGGATATAACTGGGTTATCCTCAGCCAAAAGCCACGGAAAGGTCGTCGTCAACACAGTTCTTTCTTATCCCTAGCGAAGTCTATCAGCACTTCCAACACAACAAAGATATCCCCAGCAAGTTATTATCAACGCTCAGCAAAAGCATCTCTCTCCCCACAGAGTATTGCTTCCCATCAAGATCGTTAGAGTACTTTCCTCCCCGCAGAGTTATTCCATTCGCCGAGTCTACTCCCCAACAGAGTCATCTTCTCCTACCGGTATTCTTGCAATTATCATCCCCAGCGGAAGCAAAATCTATTCTCCAACATCAGCCCAGGAGTGATTTCGCGGCATCTGTCAAGGATTTACTTTCCTAGACGAAAAATACATTCATAAACATCGCACTTCCATACATCATTATAGCATGCATAGACGCATCATACAAATCTCACGTATTCAGAGAGCATCTCGCATGTCGTACCACATGACATCGCATACAACTAACGCTTGTCTTTTCAGGACAAAAATACAAAAATGATTACCATCAATGGTCGCAACTAAAGATCCGATTCCTGAATCTTGCCAGGGTGTATCTGTTGATGACCAATTACCAGATCCGATTCCTGTATCTTGCCAGGGTGTGTCTGAAGAGTTCGAGGATCTGATGCCTGAATCTTGCCAGGGTGTATCCGTTGAAGACTAACATTACCAGATCCGATTCCTGTATCTTGCCAGGGTGTGTCTGAAGAGTTCGAGGATCCGATACCTGAATCTTGCCAGGGTGTATCCGTTGAAGACTAACATTACCAGATCCGATTCCTGTATCTTGCCAGGGTGTGTCTGAAGAGTTCGAGGATTCGATACCTGAATCTTGCCAGGGTGTATCCGTTGAAGACTAACATTACCATATCCGATTCCTGTATCTTGCCAGGGTGTGTCTGAAGAGTTCGAGGATCCGATACCTGAATCTTGCCAGGGTGTATCCGTTGAAGACTAACATTACCAGATCCGATTCCTGTATCTTGCCAGGGTGTGTTTGAAGAGTTCGAGGATCTGATACCTGAATCTTGCCAGGGTGTATCCGTTGAAGACTAACATTACCAGATCCGATTCCTGTATCTTGCCAGGGTGTGTCTGAAGAGTTCGAGGATCCGAGGCCTGAATCTTGCCAGGGTGTATCCGTTGAAGACTAACATTAACAGACTCGATTCATGTATCTCGCCAGGGCACGTCTGAAGAGTTTAAAGATTCAGCTCCTGTAACCAGTCAGGACACATCTATACAAAGCATCTGAAAACCAGATCCTGCAACATGTCAGGTACTCATTTTTCTTTTGCAGGTACGCAAGTTCTCGCTAAGGAATCTCTTACGCGATCAACATCCAGATGGCATCTATAAGCCCATCATCCTATTCATCAATCTCTAAATGGCATCTATAAGCCCATTTCCATCACACTGCTACTATGTGAGCGCAAATTTCTGGGCACTCTAGTGTTCAATCATCTTCCACCCTCGGATTACGAAAGGCACGTCAGCCAATCTGCATCCTCAGGTCTAAGAAGATTGAACAGGGGCAACTGTTGTACCCTAAAATTTGCCCTCCCATATTCTTCAAAATTTGCCAAGTCAAAGCTTCAAAATTCCCCAAGGGTTGCATAGTGTAAGAGCCTCCTAAACAGTCAAAATTAGGGTTTTTGTTCTGATCAAGAAAATGAAGTTTCCAAGGGTCCAATCAAGTCTCATATGCCTACAAATATGGTCAATCATCCTCATATCAAGTTTCAAGACTTTCAGCACAAAATTGCACAGTCAAAACCCTAATTGCACTACAGTCAACTGTAGGGGCAAAATGGTCATTTGACAGTCAAAATTTCAAATTTTTGGTCAACATCTCATTTTGAAGCCACAAACATCATTTGATCAATGCTTGATCATGATTCTCAAAGCTTGGCTCAAAAATCATCAATATGCAAAAGTTTCCTTATTTGGACAGTTGAAAAAGTCAACTGTAAATTGACCAGGGCATAACTTTCACATGGATTATCAGAAAAATTCCATCCAAAGCTCATTTTGAAGATAAAGACATTTCCTACAACTCCTCTTCACACTTCAAGTCCAAGAAATTCTCTCACAAAAAGTTATCAATTTCAACATTATAGGTCATTTTCAAAAGTCAACAAAAAGGGACTTTAAGTCAAAGGCCATGAATTGAGATTGGTAAATCAAAATGACATGGGACCAAATACATTGGTTAGAGGACTCAAATACCTTTCCAAAATGTCCAAGAACATGAGCAAAGCTTAAAAATTGAGCAAGTTATGCCTTGTGGAAGTTGGGAAATTTTTGGATATTTTGAAAAGTCAACATTGATTCAAATGACCTAAAATTGCTAATGGGCCTCTTTTTCTTCCACAATTCATTATCCAAGGCATGTGCACGACCACTTGGCCCAAAGGGAAGTTTTTCTTCATTTTTTATTTATTTATTTGGATTTTTATTCTTAATAATTCATTTAAATCAATTAAAATACATGAAAAATATAAAACCTAATGTTTCAAATCTTTTTATGCAGATAATATCTCTAATATTTCGTGCAAATCAAATTAGGGAAGAATTAGGATGATTGGATATGATTGAGAGCTAAAAAGCATGAAAAAAGATTGAAAAAATTATGGTTTGCAAATCAAATCTTTTTCACATCAATGCATGGATTTTGATCAAGTTTCTTAACCTAAAACACTCACACATAAGTACAGAACGAAACCCTCATGCCCATGACCAAAAAGCTGCGCAAGAACCTGAAGAACAAAACTTGAATTTTTGCTTAAAAATCCCAAATCTGAAAACACACTTGCAGGTCGGTTGAAGCCAAGAAATTCATTCCATTGCATCCCTGGGACATCAAGCAACGCATTTGGATCAAAACCACAAGCTTCCACCCCCAGAAACGTGAGAACGATCTCACCCTGTACAGAAAATATTTGATACTCTTGCATCTCGATTCATACATTTTTCATAGTTTTTGATGCTTGATTTGTGTTCATTATATGATTCTGAGGCTAACTGTGTAGTTTAATTGTATTTTTATCACTCACACGCGAAATCGCCATTAAAGCATCCTAGGTTTTCAGACTTGCAAAATTAGGGATTCTCTTATCCAGAAAAATTGGAGCACAAGACCCAGACCATCAAAATCAGGACCTTCATACAAACTCAGTGATGGGGTCGCGCTCAATTTATGAGCCACCCTGAGCTAATCGCTATTTTTTATAATAGTGTTTGAGGGAACGGTTCAAAACCGTTGCCAATGTTTCTTTGTGTTTCAGGAAATCAACAAGCCATGGAGAAGACGATGCAGTGGCAAGCGTTGATTGGTGCGTTCAAAAATTCGCGCCAGAAATCCATTAGTTATTATATTCGCTTATGTTATTTATTTGTTATGTAATATACAAAAAGATGAAGTGGAGCAGTTGGCAGGCGTACACGCTGGTAACCCCTGGGACCTGGGTTCGAGTCCCAGGTCCCCCACCCCTTTCCATATATTTTTTCAATTAATACTTATGTGCAATTTCAGTAGTAGTGTCCACCATGCATCCACCACATCAAGTCACCCACGTGCCTACTGAGATGGATCAAAAGGTCCAGATTGGGAGAACACCGTGTACGTCAGTCAATGGAGATCCATGCCAGTGCAAAAGTCAACCAGGCTAAAGAGTAGTTGGGCCCAAATTGCTAAAGAAAAACCTCCAAATTAGGGGCAGACCCCCTAGGTTTGCAAACTTTTTTACATTCTTTATTTTTTTCATTATTTTTACTTTCTTTCAATTATTGTTTTTTCTTAATTAATTTAATATTTTCATAATATATAAAAAACACCAAAAAAATCAGAAAAGATAAAAAATAATAAATATTTTTATTTTAGTATTTTTGTAAATAAATTGCATTAATTAACTTTAGTTATTAAATTAGGTTTAATTTTAAAATTTTTTTAATAAAAACCTAAAATTGGTAGAATTAGGGTTTATGGTATTTTTTACCCCTTTTTCTTTTCTTTCATAATAATTAAATATTTAATGTTATTTACTTTTATAAATCAAATTTGCATGTAAAATAATTAGGTTTAATTTTAGGTTAAAGTTTAATCTTTTCTTAATAAATAAAAACAACTAGAATTAGGGTTAGCATTTTATTTTAATTAGTTCCTTTTTCATAAAAATCATAAAATACAAAAATACCAAAAAGACAATTTCTTTTCCTTTTAATTTTAATTAATTTAATAATTTAATTTAGTTTCATAAAAAAGGGGTCCAACGCCCTCGTTTCACTTTTAAATCGCGTGTTTATTTCTTTTTTCGTATAATTTTATGTACCTCTCCCAAGGCCATGTAATACTTATCTTTAGCATTTTTAATTCTTTCCTTATTTTCTGTCAAATCGGGTTCTGGAAATTTTGGCGATGTGGACCTGCGCCTTTTGTAATAGCTTTAGAACTTTTACTTCTCGCAACTTTTTAACTGTTAATCAAGGCATGCAAGAATGAATGGACAAAATAAAAACAAACGCATAGAGCACTTATACCTGACAAGACAAAAATAAATGAACATGACACACAAATCACACACCACCCCTAGGGTACGCCTCACTGTTGCCTTGCCTCAAAAGGTGATCGTCGAGTAGAGGATGTCTTAGCAAGTCCTCATGATCCGGGAACCTGGCATGAGGGTAGCTTCTAAGGTGTCTTCCCATTGCTCTGGTGATCACCATGTCCCGAACCTCGAATTGACCCGAACACCTCCAACGGTGGTGCTACCTACCTCTCAATGGTGGGATGGCACTACTTTAAAAGACATTTACACAGACGAATTCCTTAGGGTAGGTAGACGACTCGAAGATACTTGCTCTAATTTCAAAAAAAAAATTCAAAAATACTTTTCACACCGACACCTTTTCAAAAAGCTTTCGAAAGCAATTTTTCAAACACTCTTGAGGACCGATACAAGAGTCGAACTGGAATTTTCAAAGAAACTTTTTAAAACCCACAGTTGAAAAGCAAACAAACCATTTTTGAAAACACAATGAGCAAGTATCTAAGAGCCCATGGATAACCATGGATAGAAAGGGTGCTAACACCTTCCCTTTCTATAACCTACCTCCCGAACCGAGAGCAATCTCTATAAGGAATTTTTCTGTGCTTTTGTCCTTTCCATTTGGAGAAAATAAAAGACGGTGGCGACTCTTGCTTACCGCGACATTTCGCGAACCAGCGTTAAACAGTCAGTTCCAGATCCACCGATCACAAACCCTAACGCGTTTCAACTGAAAACAAATGATTCAAACCCTAAAACATTTTTTGTGTCAAACTCGGGCCTTGCCCTTTTCCCAGCACCTAAGCCCAACACATTCATTTAACACTTATCTGCTCTTTTATCATTTTAATTCCTTTACATAACTTAATTTTCTTTTGTTCTCTTCTTAATAAAAACTTAAACTAACACATTTTTCTTTACAATAACCTTTTATTATTAATAAAATACATTTTTTAATACATAATTAATTAAAATACATTTTTGTTATATATACATAACTTAATTCTTTAAACATTTAATTAAAATATTCTCTTTGTACATAAATATATAATTTTTCTTAAGATTAATACTTAATTTGTACATAATCAATAAAATACATTTTTTCCATATACATAATTTAATTAATTTAAAACATTTAATTTAAATGTTCTTTGAATATATTAAACACAAAAATATAAAGATACATCTTTTATACACAATATAATTAAAATTGAAAACATTTTTCTTTTCATTTAATTAAAATTTTCTTTTTGTACATATTAAAGAAAATACAAGACTACAAAAGACTAAATAAGTAAACATTTAATTCTTTTCATTTAATTCTTTTCATTTAGGTTAGACAAATACTTAAATAATGCACATGTAAAAATCACATTTCGCATCTGTAAATAAATTACATACAAACATACGTACACGTACACTTACACAATATACAATACATTTCACCTTATACACTTGATACACATACATTTGCTTATCTTATACATTGCTATACGTTACATTTACATTTGATCGATTCGATTTGGTTGTAATCTATTGGACACTACATTCCTAAAGTCTCATCCCCATTTGTAAATTTGTACCCCCACTCCCGGATACTTATTTTGTAATAGCGTAGACTTTACATTTTCGCAATTTACCGCTTTCAAATTATACCATGGTTAGACCTAGGGTTTGCATGTACATAAAATCAAACGCTAGATAACCTAATACAAAACAAATACATGAAATCAATACACAATCACACTTGCACCCTCTAGGGTAATCCCACATGTTGCCTTCCAAAATGGGCCATGCTTGCACGTCGAGTTTCTTTGGCAAAACGAATTCAAATGATCATAAGTCCCTCGATGACGCTTTCGAAAGTTGCCTAAATGGAATGATCATAGTCCCTTCAAAGCAAATTGCCAAAGACACTTGGCATCATTGCATTCATGGTCCATACGATGACCCGCGCCCGTCCCGTTAAAACATCCTAAACGCAAGATTGTCCACCAAATTCAATGGTGGAACAAAATTGTTAAAAAAAGGGTTGAAAACATAGAGAAAACCTTTGAGTACAATAGGGTAGACAAAACTCTTAGTTACTTGAGATCAACTTGCAAAAACACTTGCCTTCTTTTCAAAAACCACACTCCACGAACACTTTCAAAACAAACTCTCAAAAACATTTGAAACATCTTTTCGAAAAGATACACACCTTTGTAAAACATTCGAGTAAAGAATTGTTACAAGGGTAGCCTAAGACAAGGCATCTTCTTCAAAAACATTTTCAAAACACACACACACACACCACAATTTCAAGCAATCGAAAATCAAGGCAAGTGATCTAAAAACCAAGTAACTAAGAGCCCATGGATAACCATGGATGAAAAGGGTGCTAATACCTTCCCTTTTCATAATCTACCCCCCGAACCCACGAAATATCTCAAAAGGTTTTTGTTGTGCTTTTTCAACCTTTCCTTTAGGATAAAATAAAAAGTCGGTGGCGACTCTTGCTCAACCGAACAAGTGTGAATACAAACGCAAAAAACCATAGTCAGTTCTCCCACCGTATCACAGATATTAATATGGAACACAATTATTATGAAAGAGAATAAGAGTTATTGGTAAGAAACAAAAACACGCGCGAAATGTTTGAATTTCCCAGTCCGGTTGAGACAACTCAGCGTCTTCTTCATGGCTTCTTTGTTTTTGCCTGAAAAATAAGACTAGATAGCGGGGGTTTTAAACCCCCACTAACCTCAAACCTGCAAAATAGCGATTAGAGCATGGTGAAATAGAAATTAGGCGTGATGTGATCAATAGTTTCGTCTGAACGTCCTGAGTCCAATGGTCCTGGTTTGAGTGGCCAATTGTTCCTTATTTGTGAAGCCCTAAATCAAAGCTTCAGAAACCCTAAGAAGCTTTCATGGTAATTTCTCATACAAGCAATAATAATTCAATTAAATAGTACCAATAGATTCAGAATGTCCATGTTAATGTAAAACAATGGTTAAAAATCACAAATAATGCATATAAATGGAAACACGATTATGAATTTTTTGTGAAAAAGTGCAACATGGTTTTACCAATTCCTTGCGCGTGGAGATCTGATTTCAATTGCAACAGCTTCCTGGTAGTGTGAGGAGTGTTTTGGAATAGCTTTGAGGCCTTGGAACGATCTCTAGCTATGAAAACAGTTTTGAGATTTTTTGGGAAAAATGCAAATTTGTTCTTGTGGTTTATGCGCAGCTTTCTTGTTCTTGAGCATTAGGTTTTGTTTGTATATGTATGCAGCATGATTAGGTCAAGCAAAACAAGCCCAAAATCCATGTTTTAATGCTTTTCAATATTTGGATTTTCCATGATCTTTTTCAAATCTCTTTGCCATGAAAACTTGCCTATTTGCATAGAATCTTTCCTTTTTGATTGTGCACGAAATCTTGAGGTCATGATGGATGAAAATGCTGCACAAAAAGATTTGGAAAACTTGATTTAGTATTTTTCTTATATTTAATTTTAATTAAATGAATTAATAGGATTAAAAACTCAATTAATTAATAAAAAATAAGAAAATAACTCCCCTTTGGATCAATGGGTCGTGCATAGCTTTTGGGTGATGATTCTTGGAAGAAATTGTGGCCCATTAGCAATTTTGAGGCATTTGAAGCAAAGTTGACTTTTCAAAATTCCCAAAAATTTCCCAACTTACACAAGGAATATCTTGCTCAATTTTTAAGCTTTGATCATGTTCTTGGACATTTTGGAAAGGTCTTGAAGTCCTCTAACCAATGCATTTGGTCCCATGTCATTTTGATTTACCAATCTCAAGTTATGGTCTTTGACTTAAAGTACCTTTTTGTTGACTTTTGAAAATGACCTATAATGTTGAGATTGATAACTTTTTGTGAGAGCATTTCTTGGACTTGAAGTGTGAAGATGAGTTGTAGGAAATGTCATTCTATTCAAAATGAGCTTTGGATGGAATTTTTCTGATAAACCGTGTGGAAGTTATGCCTTGGTCAATTTGCAGTTGTCTTTTCCAACTGTCCAAAAATAGAAACTTTTGCATCTTGAGACTTTTTGAGCCATGCTTTGAGAATCATGATCAAGAATTGATCAAATGATGTTTGTGGCTTCAAAATAAGATGTTGACCAAAAATTTGGACTTTTGACCGTCAAATGACCATTTTGCCCCTGCAGTTGACTATAGGGCAATTAGGGTTTTTGACTGTGCAACTTGACCTTGTGAGTCTTGAAACTTGACATGTAGGTGCTTGACAATGTATGTAGGCATGTGGGACTTGATTGGATCTTTGGAAACTTCAATTTCTTTGCCATAACCAAAACCCTAATTTTTCACTGTTAGGAGGCAATTGGACTGTGCAACTCTTGGGAGATTTTGAAGCATGCTTTTGGCAAATCTTGAAGAATATGGGAGGGAAAATTTTGGGGTACAACAGGTCTCGATCAACTGTACCCCCAGGCTTTTCGACAACCTGGATGGGTCGAGAACAGCCATATGGCATGCCAACTACTGAAATGGCTAGCCTTATGAATGCTGCATCTACTTTTTCATAACCTTTGGTAAATGCAACATCACCATTACAGGGATCTGGAGCCAGTAGAAACCAATTCTTGGGAGGGCCATCTCATATGATACCAAGTCTCACAAATGCTTCGACAGCAATTTTGAGGCAACAAATGGACGAAAGTAACCATGAAATGGTACAAATGTTAGCACAAACTCTAAGTACAGTACTAAATCCCCTCATTCAGACTTCCACACAGTTGAATCAACAGATGACAGCGCAAATGACGCGCATGGCTGAATTCTTTGGGGTGCCCCAAGTTGCTTAACTACCCCAAGTTGTTCGGCAGCCCCAGAGGGTACCAATAAGATTAAATCAAGGGGTAATCATGGAAGAAGATTTGACCATTAATCCAAACCCCCAAGTTCCAAGGGTCGAAGTAGAACAACTAAGAATAGAGATGCCTCAAAACCATCGAGAAATCGATCAGGGCGTTATTTTGGCTAATAGAAACCAAAATGCTGACAAATTAATACAACAAGTTCGACATCAGAACTATGGGGCGGATAATAATTTAACCGCTATGATCGAGAGAATCATGCTTCAAAACAGGATGAATGTTGGTTTCCATAGACCAAACTTTACATCCCCATTGTCAGAGTATATTCTGCAAACGGACTTACCACCTAGGGGAAAAGTCCCTAAATTCACTAAGTTTTTAGGGGATACGACAGAGTCTACTGTCGAACATGTGGCCAGATATTTGATAGAGGCAGGAGAAATAGCAAACAATGAAAACCTTAGAATCAAATACTTCCCAAGTTCCTTGACTAAAAATGCTTTTACTTGGTTCACTACCCTCCCAGCCAATTCGATCCACAACTGGAACCAATTAGAAAGATTGTTCCATGAACAATTTTACATGGGTCAAACCAAGATAAGTCTCAAAGAATTGGCTAGTGTAAAAAGAAGGTTCACAGAGCCAATTGATGAATATTTAAATAGGTTTCGATTACTCAAAGCCAGATGCTTTACCCAAGTACCTGAGCATGAATTAGTTAAAATAGCAGCAAGTGGCCTGGATTATTCGATTAGGAAAAAGTTGGATACACAATACCTAAGGGATATGGCCCAACTTGCTGATAGGGTTCGACAAGTAGAACGCCTTAAAGCTAAAAAGGCTAAAACTGCTAAAACTCTTCGACGAGAAAGGGTAGCTTATGTCGAAATGGATGATGACGATCCGGAGACATACAACGATCCTATAGATGTCTAAGAAGGCGAAATTGATGTAGTTGAATTAAAACATGGACCACCATATTCTTGTAAATTGTTGGTGCCATCAAATGGGAAAAATCCCGTGGAACCTGAGAAAAACAGTGATAAATTTCCTAAGAAAACTTATAGCTTCGACATATCCAAGTGTGACGAAATATTTGATCTATTAGTTAAAGATGGACAAATGATAGTACCCTCAGGGGCTAAATTGCCTCCTTTAGAACAGAGAAAGAAAAGAGGTTTTTGAAAATATCATAATTTTTTGGGACATAAAACCTCACAATGTTTCCTTTTCAAGGATCTCGTTCAACATGCACTGAATGAAGGAAGGCTGAAATTTGTTGATAAACCAGCAATGAAAATCGACACAAACCCACTGCAAGCAGAGGCTCATTATGCCGAACCAGTTGGCATTCATATGGTGGAAGTGTCTGAAGATTTCATCACAAAACCCATCTTCGGAATTTTCACTAGGAACATCTCCAGGAAGACAATCGAAGGGGTGAGAAAGGCCACTGAAGGCCTGGATTCGAAAAAGGAAGTTAACCAAGCGTCAAACAAGAAGGATGTTGTTGGCCTGAAACTGATCAAAGGAGTTACTGAAAGCTCCAGCAAAAGAACCACCACAGGTTCTTATTTGGCTGCTGCAAAGGGTTCGACAGAGGACTTGGAGGCCAGAATGCAGAAGATGAACCTGGCTTCCAAGAGCAACATGCAGGTTAATGTGGTCGAAGTCTTTGGATCCAAAGTTTCAGAGGAAACCCTTCGACAAGAGGAAGTAAATAAAACTGCATTCCCAAAGGAGGATGAAAATTTGGCAGATTTTTTGCATAGATGCCAAAAGAAGAAATCAGAAGTAATGATATGCCCTAGGTGTAGCTCTATTTTTGATAAGAAGGCTGCTGAACACATACAGGTGATGTGGACATTAAAAGCAAAACAGGGCACCAATGCCCAACAAAGAATGGGTCCAGAAATTCGATTTGACCCTAGAAAGGGACATCAACAAAGACCTATGACTCAAGAAAGGAGGCCACCAACCTTTCGGCCTCCAACCAATGTTCCTACTGATACCTGGCTGAATACCATGGGAAGGAAACGGCCAAATGAAGAAAGGTGGCAGCCATTCGACGTACCAAGAGGTTCCTCTCTAGATTATAGAAAGGAATACCATGCTTCTGCGTCGAACAAAATGACCCATGTGTCGAGCAACTATAAAGGAAAGAATCCTATATCTCGTTCACAATGGAGGAGCTTTCAGAGACGGCGAAAGGCTGAGAAAGAGGCAGCTGGACCTTATCCAGAAGTTAGCACTAATGTGCAGAAAAGACAAAGGAAACCTCTGGAGAGAAATCCTGTGCCTTGGGCGGAAGAGTGTGGGTCGAATGATGACGACTCCGACTCTAGTGACAGTTTGGACATCATGGTAAATGTCATATTTGTGTTGCCCAAAGAATATAACCGAGAGGTCGAAGTCGAAGAGACTGACCTAATGGTTAAACAGGAACTGGCTAGACACAAGCCAGTATGCTACTATATAATGAACAATGGATGTGTGGAAGAACAAAACGCATTCTTCGAACCACCAACGGAGGCGATGAAGAGCCATCTGAAACCACTGTTCATTAGAGAAAAAGTTGGAGAGGTAACCATAAACAAAATTCTGGTCGATTGTGGGGCAACCATCAATATCATACCACAATTCATGCTGGAAAAGTTAGGAAAAGGAGATGCTGACATAAAGCCACACAACATGGTCTTATCTAACTATGAAGGGGGCATTGGCACCTCAATGGGTGTCATTCAACTAGACCTCAAAGTGGGCTCAATCCTTCGACCCACCATGTTCATGGTTATTTCAGCAAAGCCCAATTACAATTTACTCCTTGGTCGAGAGTGGATACATGGCATTGGAGCAGTGCCATCTTCGATGCACCAAAGAGTTATAATGTGGCGCCCAGATGGCATTGTGGAGAACATTGAAGCAGACCGGAGTTATTACCTGGGTGAAATAAACAGTGTCGGAAAGAATGATTTCGACAGGAATTTGGCTCACATAGGGCCTTGTAACCCACCAGAGTTTGACTTGACTCCAACTCCAAATGCGTTCTGCTCTCTATACTTACACTCCGATTATGGTTTCCAGTGGGATAGAGAAGATTTATCCAACATAGACTTTGGAGGAATCAGTGATATACGGCCAACAGGTTGGGGCAATGAATTTGATGATCATGACTGAGTCATCAACTCTCCAAAATATTTCGAATTATGTGGCCAAAAACATAATGATAGCGGCCTTAGAGGCTGAAGTTAAATATGTGGCTTCCAAGGCCAATGAACAAGTCCTGTTGAAGACAGGACCTGGGAAAGATTTCGACCCAGAGCCTCCCGACTTGGGAACGAAAGACTTTCTAGACCAGAGGTTAGACGCCATCTATGACAACGAACCTCTTGGTTTCGAAAAGGACCCGCTGGCGAACAATGTCAGAATGTTGGCACAAGATCCTCTAGAAGAGGTAAATCTAGGCGAAGGTCCTGTGAACAGGCCCACATACATAAGCGCAAAAATGGATCCAGGACTCAAGGTCGAAATGATCAAATTACTGAAAGAGTTCAAGGACTGCTTCGCATGGGACTATGACGAGATGCCTGGTCTCGACAGAGGATTGGTCGAGCTGCAATTACCAATAAAGCCTGGAAAGAAACCCGTTAAGCAGACTCCAAGACGGTTTGCACCAGAGATTTTATCAAAAATCAAAATGGAAGTCGAAAGGCTACTGAAGTGCAAGTTCATTAGAACGACAAGGTATGTCGAATGAATTGCAAATATTGTACCTGTTATAAAAAAAAATGGTACCTTGAGGGTGTGCATCGATTTCAGAGATCTCAATGCTGCAACACCCAAAGACGAATATCCAATGCCAGTGGCAGAAATGCTTGTGGATTATGCCGCTGGTTTCGAATACATGAGTATGCTGGATGGCTACTCTGGACACAATCAAATCTTCATTGCTGAAGAAGATGTGTCGAAAACGGTATTTCGTTGCCCTGGGGCTTTAGGCACCTATGAATGGGTAGTGATGCCTTTTGGCCTAAAAAATGCAGGGGCAACGTACCAAAGAGCCATGAATTCGATCTTCTATGACTTTATTGACACTTTCATGAAAATTTATATTGATGATATTGTTGTCAAATCTGTTTCAGGGAAGGCTCACATGGATCATCTTCAACAATCCTTTGAGAGGATGAGACGTTATGGCCTTAAGATGAATCCTCTGAAGTGTGCTTTTGGTGTAAAAGCAGGAGATTTCTTAGGTTTTGTGGTCCACAAGAAAGGAATCGAGATAAACCAAAACAAGACCAAAGCTATCTTGCAAGCCAAAGCGCCAACTAACAAAAAGGAATTGCAATCCTTACTTGGGAAAATAAATTTCCTAAGGAGATTTATATCCAACCTTAGTGGGAAAACGCAAGCCTTTTCGCCATTACTTCGACTCAACAAAGGAGGATTCGAATGGAGGGAAGAACATCAAGAGGCCTTCGACAAAGTCAAAGAGTACCTCACTAAACCACCTATTCTGGTGCCTCCTTGTCGAAGTAGAAGTATGATACTGTACATAGCTGCGTCAGATAAGACTTTAGGGAGCATGTTGGCTCAGGAGGACGAATATGGTGTCGAAAGGCCCATATACTACCTCAGTAGAGTTTTAAATGATGCAGAAACTAGATATAACGAAGTTGAAAAACTGTGTTTATGTCTGTATTTTTCATGTACAAAACTTAAGCAATATATAAAGCCAGTTAATGTTTATGTTTCGTCTCATTTTGACGTTTTCAAGTATATGTTGTCAAAACCCATTCTGCATAGTCGAGTTGGCAAATGGGCACTTGCATTGACTGAATATTCATTAACTTTCATGCCTCTTAAGGCTATAAAAGGCCAAGTGGTTGCAGACTTTATAGTCGACCACTCTGTACAAGAGAGATCACTAAATTATTTGGAGATCGAGCCATGGAAACTTTACTTCGATGGATCTCGTTATAAAGACGGAGTTGGAGTCGGAGTCCTTATTATTTCTCCAAATAAAATTCCAACAACATTTAAGTACAAAATAGATGGAGATTGTTCGAATAATGAGGCTGAATACGAAGCATTAATCATAGGCCTTGAAATCTTGTTGGAATTGGGGGCAACTCAAGTCGAAATAATGGGAGACTCGGCGTTAGTCCTAAAGCAAATTTTGAAAGAGTACAAATGCATAAAAGAAAACCTTATTATGTATTTTGTAATAGCCAGGCGGTTGTTGAAAAACTTTGAGGCAGTTAGCACTCGACACATACCCAGATTGGAAAATCAAGCGGCCAACGACTTGGCACAAATTGCTTCTGGGTATAAAGTTTCGAAAGAGAGGCTGGAACAGGCAATCGAAGTTAGGGGAAGAGTAACTGCCACCAAATTATTTCCATCAGATTTAAAGACCACAAAGTTAGGATATACTGATCATGAAAATTTTGAAATATCGTTCATAGACAATCTAACAGAGCAGGATTGGAGAAAGCCTGTAGTGGACTATTTACAAAATCCAGCAGCTTCGACAGAACAAAAGATAAAGTACAGAGCGCTGAGTTATGTGTTGATGGGAAATGAATTATTTAAGAAAACACCAGAAGGTGTACTTTTGAAATGCTTAAGTGAAACAGAAGCATATGTGGCTCTTTCCACCATACATGCTGGGGCATGTGGAGCACACCAAGTAGGCCAAAAAATGAAATGGTTATTGTTTCGACAAGGCTTGTATTGGCCCACTATGCTAAAAGATTGTGTTGAATTTGCCAAAGGATGCCAAGAATGCCAAAAACATACAGGCATTCAACATGTGTCAGCAAATGAACTTCACTCGATTGTGAAACCTTGGCCTTTTAGAGGATGGCCTTTGGATCTCATTGGAGAAATTCGACCAGCATCTTCTAAAGGTCAGAAGTATATATTGGTGGGCATTGATTATTTTACTAAGTGGATCGAAGCGATTCCTTTAGTCAATGTAGACCAGGAGAATGTCATTGAATTCATTCAAAAGTATATCATATACAGGTTTGGGATCCCTGAAACAATAACTACAGACCAAGGATCAGTCTTCACTGGTCAAAAAATGCAAGATTTTGCTGCAGAAGTGGGGTTTAAACTGTTAACGTCTACGCCTTATTATGCACAAGATAATGGTCAGGTCGAAGCAGCAAACAAAGTGGTGATCAGTTTAATAAAGAAACATGTGGGAAAGAAACCCAGAAACTGGCACAAGACACTAGATCAATTCCTGTGGGCATGTCGAACTTGTCCAAAAGAAGCCACAGGGACAACACCATTTCGCCTAACCTATGGTCATGATGCAGTGTTACGAGTAGAAATCCACTTACAGGCGACAAGGATTCAAATACATCACGAGATCCCTTCTGAAGTCTATTGGAACATGATGTTGGATGAACTAGTAGACTTAGACGAAAAAAGGTTGAAATCGTTGGATCTTTTGAGACTACAGAAGAAGCGAGTCGAGAAATCCTACAATCGAAGGGTAAAGTCCAAGACGTTTCAGCCTGAAGATCTAGTTTGGAAAGTAATACTCCCAATGGATCGAAAGGACAGAAGCTTGGGAAAATGGTCCCCTAAGTGGGAAGGACCTTTTAAGATTGTGCAAGTTTTCTCAGGCGGGGCCTATGAGATCGAAGAGTTAAGCGAAGATCGAAGACTCTTGAAGGTAAATGGTAAATACTTGAAAACGTATAGACCTATGCTTCAAAAGATAAAAATAAATGATATATAATCACTAATTATAAAGAATGCCAAAATGGAAACTTAAATAATTTTCATTAAAGGTGCCAAAATGGCTCTGAAATTGTTATAGAAAGTGATTACATAATAGAGAGAAACAAGATTTAGAAGGGAAGATTAGCTTTAATCTGGAGATACTTGATCCTTTGTAATTCTAGCCTTCGATCACACAGAGCTTTTGATTGGTGAAGGGTTTCGAGCTTAGCATCCAGAGATTGAGCTCGATCGACATGTCTTAACCCTTCAGCCAATTCTTCTTGGCTTTCTGACTCATTGTTCACAGCAAGAAGCTCCTCTTTCTTTTTGTCGTTGGCAGCGAGTTTTGCTTCCAACTCTGCAATCTGTGCTCTCAACTGAACATTGTCTTGATCAATCTCCTCGACCTCCTTTTGCCTAGCCTCCTGGGCCTTCGACAAGTCCTTTACTCTAGAAGTGGATTCAGTGGCAGCATGCCAGGCAGCAGCCACTTGGCCATTGGCTTCCTCAATATCACGATTAAGGACTCTCTGATGATTGAAGTCTGCTGATACTTGATCGACAATAGAGAGTAAATCCAAGATTACACTGGCTACATCCGGAGGGGAAACAAGAAGATCGACAGCTTTCAAGATAGTCTTCAGATAGGAAGGAGCTGTTGGTTCCCCCTCTAAAGTTAGCATCAAATCTCTTTTAAAGATTTGTGCTTTAACCTTTTGAAGAGCCTCGTCAAGAGGGGAAGTAGAGGTAAATCTTCCAGATGCAGTCGAGGCACTGCGATCAGAGGAACTCTCTCGACCCTCCAAGATTGCAGTCAGATAACCTAACGGATTTTGTTGCTTCAGTAAATCCAAATCCACTTTGGTTCTGGATCCCGTCGAAGGGATGCTTGCATTGGCTGTAACAACCACTTTAGGTACTTGAGTAGGAATTGCCTCAGTACCTGGAGGATTTTGGTTTCCTTCAGCAAAAACTTCTTCACCCTCAGCTTCTGGGATCTCCACATGTTCCCTCTCTGTTTCAGTTTCGACGCCAGGGATACCTTCCTCCTCAGTCTCTTGCACTTCGACCAGAGGAATCCTAATATCCTCTTGGTCTCCTCCAGCTTCTTCTTCATCAGCTTCTTCTATGGTTTCGTGCTGGGGTTCAGAAGTCTGATTTACTTCGTCAGCTGAACTCATAAAGGAGTCTTTCGCTGAAGAGGGCCTGTAGGTAGGATTCCCGTCACTATTCAAGCAAGTGGTCGAATCCTCGACATGAGTAGGATTTCGTGTCGAAGTGCCAGCAGTGTCCTGGAAAATAGAAAGAATTTATTGCTTTTAAAAGCGTCACAAAGTAAAAGAGAGTGAGAGAAGTACATAACAAGCAGTCGAAGTAGATACCTGTACTGGGATTTCAGCACCAGGACTAGAGTTGTCACTTTCACTAGGATTGTTTAACCTAGCGATTAACTCTTGTTCAGTGGGTTCATTGATGATGACAGGGGGTAGCCTCCCAGCCGTAGTTTTAATCCTGATTTTTGGACAGGTTTCGACGACAGGAGTTGGTTTTTTCAATCTTCGTCTCTACAAAGGAACAGGCGGAGACTCATCTTCTTCATTGCTAGAGATTTGGATCTCTTGAACCTTCCGTTTTTTCGGGGTGAGTTTCTAGATACCCAGGAAATCAAGTCGAAGAGGTCAGGACCTTTGTTAGATAAAAAATGAGGATTCGAAGAATAAATAAATACCTTAGGAGAATGGTTGACAGCAGAGTCTCCCCCTTTTGTACTCTCAGTGGTTTTCTTCGAGGTAACCATCTTGACAGCTAAACAGAAGGCAAAACAAGCTATAGTTAATTAGGTGTTGAAAAAACAAATCTAAGACGAAGGGATAGAAAAAGGGATACCTTTTTTGACTCTGTCGAGAACCAACTTGAATGCCTCACGTAGATGGTGGGCGAAGTCCTGCTCATCGAAGAACTCCTCATCATAATAATGTTTCCACCACGTCTCAAAAGTGGCAGTGTTCAGAAAATGAAGGTTAAAGTCGAACATGGTCAGTGTAGTTCAACCAGAATACCTACCAATATGCTTGGTAGCGGCATCCTCTGAGTAATCTACATTATAAAAAAGTAGCAGTTTCTCTCGAGGGTAAATAGGCGAAGGAAGCGATTGAGCAATGCCAAACTGTCGAGAGACAAGATTGGGTTGATAAGCAATTAAGCTCAATTGGTTCTTTGAGCTCTTAAATCTTAAAGGCATGATCCTGGGGCGGAGAAACTCTTCCCACATGCACAGGAACTCATCAGCCACGTCATCCTCTTCATCCGAAGGATATGGTCTAGTGAACCATTCCAGGCCAACTTTTCGACTGCCAAAGGGAGCCATAGTCGAAACAAAGCTCTTTTGCTCCGCAAACATCATTACGAAGCTTGTAAAGGCCTTTTGAAATTGTTAACCTTCATCAGTGGGAGTTAGCAATGCTGTTGTACCCCAAAATTTGCCCTCCCATATTCTCCAAAGTTTGCCAAGTCAATGCTTCAAAATCTCCCCAAGGGTTGCACAGTTCAAGGGCCTCCTAAACAGTCAAAATTAGGGTTTTGGTTCTGACAAAGAAAATGAAGTTTCCAAGGGTTCAATCAAGTCCTACATGCCTATAAACATGGTCAAGCATCCTCATACCAAGTTTCCAGACTTACAGCACAAAATTGCACAGTCAAAAACCCTAATTGCACTACAGTCAACTATAGGGGCAAAATGGTCATTTGACAGTCAAAAGTCCAAATTTTTGGTCAACATCTCATTTTGAAGCCACAAACATCATTTGATCAATGCTTGATCATGATTCTCAAAGCTTGGCTCAAAAATCATCAAGATGCAAAAGTTTCCATATTTGGACAGTTGAAAAAGTCAACTGTAACTTGACCAGGGCATAACTTTCACATGGATTATCAGAAAAATTCCATCCAAAGCTCATTTTGAAGATAAAGACATTTCCTATAACTCCTCTTCACACTTCAAGTCCAAGAAATGCTCTCACAAAAAGTTATCAATTTCAACATTATAGGTCATTTTCAAAAGTCAACAAAAAGGGACTTTAAGTCAAAGACCATAACTTGAGATTGGTAAATCAAAATGACATGGGACCAAATACATTGGTTAGAGGACTCAAAGACCTTTCCAAAATGTCCAAGAACATGAGCAAAGCTTAATAATTGAGCAAGTTATGCCTTGTGGAAGTTGGGAAATTTTTGGATATTTTGAAAAGTCAACATTGCTTCAAATGACCTAAAATTGCTAATGGGCCTCTTTTTCTTCCACAATTCATCATCCAAGGCATGTGCACGACCATTTGGCCCAAAGGGAAGTTTTTTGTCATTTTTATTTATTTATTTGGATTTTTAATCATTAATAATTCATTTAATTAAAATAAATAGGTGAAAAATGCTAAACCTAACCTTTTGAATCTTTTTGTGCATAAAATAATCTCAATATTTCGTACAAATCAGGTTAGGAAAGAATCAAAGGTGATTGGATGTGATTGAGGCCAAAATAGCATGAAAAAGATTTGAAAATAATGCATGGAAAATCAAATATTTTCTCATCAATTCTTTGATTCCTTGGACCTCTTTTCCAACCCTAATCGTTCATACATACATATACATGCTAACCCTATTCAGAAAAGACTCCCAGCTGCGCCATAGACAAAGAATCAAACTCACACTTTTGCCTAAAAATTTCAAAGCTGAAAACAAGGTTACAGGTCGATTCAAGCAAAGAGACTTGTTCCATCACCTTCCTGAGGCTTCAAGGAAGGTTTCCAAATCAAAACCAACCATCCTAACGCCAAGAAACGTGAGAACGATGGTGACCTGTACAGAAAATATTTGACATTCTTGCATCTCGATTCAGGCATCTTTAGCAATTTTTAATATTTGATTCATGTTCATTATCTAATTCTGAAGCTAACTGTATAATCCAATTGAGTTTTCATGTGATATACGCGAATCTGCCATTGTTATCTTTTAGGGTTTTTCAAGCTTGGAATTGGGCGTTTCTTAACGCTGTAAAATTGGAACATGAAACCTAGGCCATTCAACTCAGCATGCTTGGACGATGCTAAATCCACCCTCGCGCTCAATTTATGAGCTACCACAAGCTAATCGCTATTTTCTGGAATGGCATATTTTGGAACGGTTCAAAAACCGTTGCTAATGGTTTTGTGTTTCAGAAAAAAATAAACGAAGAAGAAGAAGATGATGCGTGGAAGAGTACCATTGGAGGATTCAAATAATTAGTGCGTTTTTTTATTTGTCCACTAATCCATTTTTTTTTCATTATATTATTTAGTTTCCATCAGATTAAAGAATGAACGCGCTAGCTTGAGTGGTGGGGAAAACGCTTGGTAAACCACAGGACCTGGGTTCGATCCCAGGTCCCCCTCCCTTTCCTTATATTTTTCATTTAATTGCATTCTCATGCAGTGCAGGGTCTAAGGCTCCACCATATGCTCCTCAATCCAACACGCCACTTGGCCAATCTCATCAATCTAAGGGCCCAGATCTGGAGAGCATGGTAAACCCCAGTCAACGCACTTACACGCATCCTGAAAAGTCCACCAGGCCAGGGACAATTGGGCCTAAAATGCTAACAAGCCCTCCAACTGGGGACAACACCCCCCAAGGTTTGCAAGTTTCTTATATTTTTTTCATTGTTTTTATTTTGATTCAATTATTATTGTCAATTAATTCTTTTAATTATTTTCATAAAAAACACAAAAACAATAAAAAAAATCAGAAAAAGACAAAATTAAATATATTGTTATTTAATTAATATTTTTGTAAATAAACTTCATTAATTGATTTTAGCTTTTAAATTTAGGGTTAAATTTTAATATTTTTCTTAATCAATTTAAAATTTGGTAGAATTAGGGTTTGTATTAATTTTTTATCCCTTTTCTTTTCTTTTCTCTAAATAATTAAATATTTTCTATTATTTTTATAAATTAAAATTGCATGTAAATAATTAGGTTAATTTAGGTTTAACTTTAATGCTTTCTTAATAAACTAAAAAACAATTAGAATTAGGGTTAGTATTTTAATTTCAATTAATCTTTCTCATTAAAATCATAAATATCAAAAATCTCAAAAAAAACAATTTCCTTTTCTTTTAATTTAATTAATTTGCTAATAATTTAATTTCATTAAAAAGGGTCCAACGCCCTCGTTTCCAATTTTAATTCCTATTCGCGCATTTTTATTTATTTCCTTCTTTTAAATATTTATGTAACTCTCCCAAAGCCTTGTAAACTTAATTTCTCGCACTTTATTTTATTTCTTTATTTACTTTCCGTCAAATCGGGTCCTGGATTTTAATTTTGGCGATGTGGACCCGCGCCTTTGTAATAGTTTAGAACTTTCAATTTCCGCATCTTTTTTAACTGTTAAATAAATGCATGCAAGAATGAATGACAAAAAAATAAAAACAAACGCATAGATCACCCATAACCTGACAAGACAAAAATAAATGAATCTGACATACAAATCACACACCACCCCTAGGGTACGCCTCACTGTTGCCTTGCCTCGAAAGGTGATCGTCGAGTAGAGGATGTCTTAGTAAGTCCTCATGATCCGGGAACCTGGCATGAGGGTAGCTTCTAAGGTGTCTTCCCATTGCTCTGGTGATCACCATGTCCCGAACCTCGAATTGACCCGAACACCTCCAACGGTGGTGCTACCTACCTCTCAATGGTGGGATGGCACTACTTTAAAGGTCATTTACACAGACGAATTCCTTAGGGTAGGTAGACGACTCTAGATACTTGCTCTAATCTCAAAACAAATTCAAAAATACTTTTCACACCGACACCTTTTCAAAAAGCTTTCGAAAGCAAATTTTCAAACACTCTTGAGGACTGATACAAGAGTCGAACTGAAATTTTCAAAGAAACTTTTTTTAAACCCACAGTTGAAAAGCAAACAAACAATTTTGAAAACACAAATGAGCAAGTATCTAAGAGCCCATGGATAACCATGGATAGAAAGGGTGCTAACACCTTCCCTTTCTATAACCTACCTCCCGAACCGAGAGCAATCTCTTTAAGGAATTTTTCTGTGCTTTTGTCCTTTCCATTTGGAGAAAATAAAAGACGGTGGCGACTCTTGCTTCCGCGACATTTCGCGAACCAGCGTTAAACAGTCAGTTCCAGATCCACCGATCACAGAACTGGCGACTCTGCTGGGGAAATCTTTATAAAGTGAGGTGTACCTTAGGGTTAGTTCATAACTGTGTTTTCAATTGCTTTCCTTGTTTGCTTTATTATTGTGGGACTGTCTTGGGAGTTCTATAGATCCTAACTCGGATCTGGGGATACCTTCTTAGAAAGTAGCAACAAGGCTGTGAGGGAACTGTGCGGGGTATACCGACATGGTTGAAACAGTCTGCTACGTTGATGTGGCACTTTGGTGTGTACCGGTAACCCTTGAGTTCAGTCAAGGAGAGTACGGGGCCTCCGCGTGGTGTCATGAAGCATCAACAGACCTTAGGAACCTTAATTGAACTATCTTGGCCTCTTTAGGGTAGTGAGATAACTGACTTTGGTGCAGTCCGAGGTTGGTTGATACTCGATACTACACTCAATTGAGGGTTGCTTTCCTGGAATATTTCGGTCGCCAGTTCAGTGGCTAAATCGAAACGATGAACAATGAAAGCAATCCTGTGATATTGGGACCCTTAGAACCCGGTTACTCTAATAGGACAGGTTGATCCCACCAACTTCAAGAGGGTACTACCCAGACCCCATGCTGGCCTTAAACCCTAAGGGCTTGTCTTGTATGACTTGTGTGCCTTCCAACTTGACTATTTGCATGCTTGTTATCTGACACTTGAGTTTCCCTTGCAGGTTTTGTTTATAGTCCTTAATAGGGACTCATAACAGGGTATACTAAGTTTCTTACAGGTTTTGGTTTGCAGTCCTTAATTAGGACTCATAACAGGGTTTACCGAGTTTCTTGCAGGTTTTGTTTTTAGTCCTTAATTGGGACTCATGACAGGCTTTACTTGAGTTTCTTGCAGGTTTCTGTTTATAGTCCTTAATAAGGGCTCATAACAGGGTTTATTCATATTACCCCATGCATCATGACATCATATCATTGCATACATCCTAACCCATTTCAAGGATCTCAAGGGCTTGTGATGCAGGTCATGATGAATCAAACATCTAGCAAGGGGCGAAGAGGATTTATTTTCCTCTAGCCAAAGTTGTCAGAGGCTATGACCCACTTGATATGGTGAGCTTTGACTCCTGAAGAAGGTTCCCCTAGCCAAGGTTGTTTGGAAAGCAAAATAAGGTTGATGACTTGAGTCAGGGGCTATGACCCACTTGATATGGTGAGCCTTTGACCCTTGGAAGAAAAGCTCTCAACAAATATGAAGTTCTTTCAATCAAGCTACCGGATCCAAATGCTAACAAATTTTCTTGTTTACCCCGCGAGGTCCTTGAAAACATTACATGCATGACATACTCATCATTGCATAACAGGTATCCTTGTTGCAGGTCACTTACCTTTCTCGCTGTTTATTTCAGCAATGGCTTCACAACAAGATAACCAGGACCTTCACGCTCAAGAGACTCAGTTCAGGGAAATCTTCCTAGGCCTATCCAAGGGGCAGGAAGAGTTGAGGACACTCCTCATGGGGAATCTGATCAGAAAGAGTCCTGAAGATGACAAGGACGAACAGCTGAAACATCTACAAGTTGAGGTAGACACATTGAAAACCCAGATGCTGGGGCAAAGGGCCCTCATTCAAGGTTTAGCTCAGGAGCAAGGAGAGCTGAGGGCCATGATCAGCCAGCTTCCTCAAGGCATGAAGCAACCAACCCAAATCAGGGACCAGGTCATGGAACAGCTTCCAAGAAGGCAAAGGTCGGGTCCAATGAATAGACCTCTCCGAGTTGCTATTACTTCTCAGGTCCAACAACGACCTCGCCAAGAACAGCGGGTTGATCAGAACAGGTCGGACGAGCCTAAGAGACAATTCACCTACATCAACATGTCATGGTCACGAGCTTTGCAGCACATGTTAAGGATGAACCTGATTGTGGTGATCAACCCTCCTGCAAATCCAAAGACTTCCTCTCCAAATTACAACCCAGAAGCAAGGTGCGCTTACCATTCTGGTAGCCCGGGGCACGATACTGAGGACTGTTGGGCACTGAAGTACAAGATTCAGAATATGATCGATGCTAAAGAGATCGAGTTCGAGCCCGCCGAGACTCCCATAATCACTGCTCCCTTGCCAAATCATGGCTAGGATTGAGAAATTTTTGTTCATTCGAATGTTCAAGTTGCAATTTTCTTTTGTTCAAACATCCATTCATATCAAACGTTGTTATTTCATTAATGCATCGCATATGTCTGTTCTGAAACAATATATTCGTATTCACTAAATGCAAATTATTTTTATATTTTTTCCTGATGATCAACTTTTAAATAATAATTCTAAGCCTCTTGAGGGAGGATGACGAAAACGATACCATAATCTACAGTATGCTTTTGAACAGACCCCGCTGATGAGGTACAAGCATTGTTTCAATCCCTAAACACTGGAGTTATAAGGATGATAATCCCTCGTCAACCCCTCTGAGCCAAAGAAGTAGGAGTTTTTCTTTTCGAAATTTAAAACCCTTAATCATAACCTGGGGCAGGGTAGTCTTCTCAGTTGATCCAAGTGCATAACGAACGGCACCGAAGGAGGTCCTTACAAAAAAGAAAGACAGTGATGGTTCCATAAAGAAAGGCAGTCATTACTTCTCAAAATAAAAACCCATTAAGTCAAAACCCATGAAGGAGACATACAAAACTGGGGCATCCCGCTGACTGTAATTCCAAAAAAGGAAACAGTTCAGGCAAAAAAAGAAAGGGATAACAAAATCAGACAAGAAAGAGGTCATACAAACCCTCAATAACAAAAAAAAAGGAAATGACTGCCTATTCAAAATAAGTTATCAACATCCGAACCATCACCGGAAAATCAGAGCAAAGACTCAAACAAGGTCTAACGTATGATCAACTGAGTTTAGGTTTGGAGAACATCACGAAGAACGGGTGGGTACAAATAAAATTTGAGCCTTTATCCTTTTGTTTCTTAAACCGTGAACCAGGCCACGTTATAACCCTTAAAAGTCCTAGCTGAAGCATGGGTTAGTTTGAAAGCATACTGTTACGAAGGGTATCCTGACTCCTTAAGGCCTACGGTAAATACGGAGTTGACATCACGTTTTACAAACATTCACTTGTTTTATGAAAAAGAAGGCATTTTCAAAATCTTCAGGATAGACATAAGCTTTGCATTTTTGACATAACTTTGTTTGCATATGACTTTTTGTTTGAACAGCATAGAAATTCGCACGACGAATATCTGGTGAACAGAAGCATCTCCAATTAAGGGGCATGGCATGAGCATGGTCCATCATCTGGGGCAATCCAATCAAGATTCGGAGAATCTCCCAAAGGCCAAATAGCCTGGGGCAAATCTCCGTCCAAGTCACTTGGGGCATTGGACGATCAAACGAAGACTTTCTGGTGGCATGACAAAACACTTCTAACAGGGGCAACCCCCTACATCCTGAGAACATGGATATAGTCGAAAAATACTACGCACAATCAAAGACCCGCTAGGCTGACATGCCTAGGCAAAAATAAGGGCTTTCGGACGAACCAAAAGGGTTCGGGCAAAAATAAGGGATGAAATGAAAAAATCTGTACACCCGGCAAGTCGAAAACCTGAAAAGGCGGCTTGGGCAAAAATGGGTATCCCGGTGGACTGAAAACCCGGAAGGGCAGTCCAGGAAAAAGTTAGGGATCAAAGCGTACGACTATGTCCTGTCATCTTGTCACCTGCCTACCTGAAGAAGGTTTGACCCTCAACAATTATCAGCATCCCACAGGTGCCTCCCCCATAGAAACAGGGGCAATAATGGGTGGTCTAAGCAATCTGATTGTTCTGTCCTCCAGGGTATCAAGGTAGGTTCCATTGAAGAACATAACCAATACAGTTCAATACTTCCCCAGGAGAGTCCAATCCAGCTTCCCCAAGAAAGTTGGAATCCATCTCCCCAAGCAGTAAGCTTATCCCCAATAGATTCTGGAAGCTTATCCTCGCAGAGCACGAACGCGTCCTCCGGCTTTATTCAAAGAGTTATTTCCTTACCAGGATATAACTAGGTTATCCTCAGCCAAAAGCTACGGAAAGATCATCCTCGACGAAGCCATCTTATCCCCAGCGAAGTCTATTAGCACTTCCAACATAACAATGGTATCCCCAATGAAGTTACCATCAACATTTCAGCAAAGTACCCCTCTTCCCACAGAGTATTGCTCCCCAGCAAGATTACTAGAGTACTTTTCTCCCCGCAGAGTAATCCATTCGCCAAGTTTATTCCCCAACGGAGTTATCTTCTCCTACCGGTATTCTTGCAACTATCATCCCCAGCGGAGGCAAAAATCTATTCTTCAACATCAGCCCAGGAGTGACTTCTCGGCACCCGTCAAGGATTTACTTTCCTAAGACGAAAACATACATTCATAAAAATCACACTTTCATACATTATAGCATGCATATACGCATCGTATCTTACAAATCTCATTTATGTTGAGAACATCATTGCTTGACCCATATCATGCATTGCATATGACTGACCTTTACCTTCAGGAAAGATCCAGTTAAGTTCTCAAGCTACATTCCAAGACCTTGTCTGGTTCAGTTAAATCAACTCCCAAAGATTTTCCTGGTTATTATCCAGTCAAAGGCCTTCTCTGGTCTAGTTAAACCGACTCCTAAAGGTTTTTCTTTTAAAGACTCAGTTGAAGACTCCAAGACCTTGTCTGGTTCAGTTAAATCGACTCCCAAAGATTTTCCTGGTTATTATCCAGTCAAAGGCCTTCTCTGGTCTAGTTAAACCGACTCCTAAAGGTTTTTCTTTTAAAGACTCAGTTGAAGACTCCAAGACCTTGTCTGGTTCAGTTAAATCAATTCCCAAAGATTTTCCTGGTTATTATCCAATCAAAGGCCTTCTCTGGTCTAGTTAAACCGACTCCTAAAGGTTTTTCTTTTAAAGACTCAGTTGAAGACTCCAAGACCTTGTCTGGTTCAGTTAAATCGACTCCCAAAGATTTTCCTGGTTATTATCCAGTCAAAGGCCTTCTCTGGTCTAGTTAAACCGACTCCTAAAGGTTTTTCTTTTAAAGACTCAGTTGAAGACTCCAAGACCTTGTCTGGTTCAGTTAAATCAATTCCCAAAGATTTTCCTGGTTATTATCCAGTCAAAGGCCTTCTCTGGTCTAGTTAAACCGACTCCTAAAGGTTTTTCTTTTAAAGACTCAGTTGAAGACTCCAAGACCTTGTCTGGTTCAGTTAAATCGACTCCCAAAGATTTTCCTGGTTATTATCCAGTCAAAGGCCTTCTCTGGTCTAGTTAAACTGACTCCTAAAGGTTTTCCTGATGAAGACTCAGTTGAAGTTACCCAAGATTCGCTCAACGATTGCTGTTGAAGTTGAAGTTATCCAAGATTCTCTCAATGATTGCTATTGAGGTTGTAGTCGCCTATGGTTCTCTCCCCGATACTGCGGAGGTGGTAATCCCAAGATTCTCTCAACGATTGCTGTTGAAGTTGAAGTTATCCAAGATTTTCTCAATGATTGCTATTGAGGTTGTAGTCGCATATGGTTCTCTCCCCGATACTGCGGAGGTGGTGTGATCGGTGGATCTGGAACTGACTGTTTAACGCTGGTTCGCGAAATGTCGCGGAAGCAAGAGTCGCCACCGTCTTTTATTTTCTCCAAATGGAAAGGACAAAAGCACAGAAAAATTCCTTAAAGAGATTGCTCTCGGTTCGGGAGGTAGGTTATAGAAAGGGAAGGTGTTAGCACCCTTTCTATCCATGGTTATCCATGGGCTCTTAGATACTTGCTCATTGTGTTTTCAAAATGGTTTGTTTGCTTTTCAACTGTGGGTTTTAAAAAGTTTCTTTGAAAATTCCAGTTCGACTCTTGTATCGGTCCTCAAGAGTGTTTGAAAAATTGCTTTCGAAAGCTTTTTGAAAAGGTGTCGGTGTGAAAAGTATTTTTGATTTGTTTTGAAATTTAGAGCAAGTATCTAGAGAACCTACCTACCCTAAGGAATTCGTCTGTGTAAATGTCCTTTAAAGTAGTGCCATCCCACCATTGAGAGGTAGGTAGCACCACCATTGGAGGTGTTCGGGTCAATTCGAGGTTCGGGACATGGTGATCACCAGAGCAATGGGAAGACACCTTAGAAGCTACCCTCATGCCAGGTTCCCGGATCATGAGGACTTACTAAGACATCCTCTACTCGACGATCACCTTTCGAGGGGCAAGGCAACAGTGAGGCGTACCCTAGGGGTGGTGTGTGCGAATTGTGTGTCGTTTTCATTTGTATTTGTCTTGTCATGTCATTGGTGTTCTACGCTTGATTTTATTTAAGGCCATTCATTCTTTCATGCTTTTGATTAACAGTTAAAAATATTTGCGGAAAAGTGAATTCTAAGCTATTACAAATGGCGCGGGTCCACATCGCCAAAATTAACCAGGACCCGATTTGACAGAAAATAAATAAAGAAATTAAAAGAATTGAACAAGTGCGGGAAGTAATTACAAGGCTTCGGGAGAGGTACATAATTATTTAAGCGAAATAAAATAAATATGCGAACGAATAAGAAATTAAGAACATGGGCGTTGGACCCTTTTGCAAAAATTAAAATTACATGAATTAATTAATTAAGAAAGGAAATTGTTTTTGTTTTTTTGGTATTTTTATGTTTTTTAAGATGTAATAGAAAAGAGAAAGAATTAATTAAAATTAACTACTAACCCTAATTCTACTTTATTTTAATTTAAGAAAACATTAAAATTTAACCTAAATTAAACCTAAAATTTTTTTTATGTACAATTTTAATTATGAAAATAAATAAAATAAATAACATTATTGTGAAAAAAGAAAAATTAAAAGGAATAAAACAATTATTAAACCTATTTCTACATTTTTTGTATTTTTGTTATTAAAAGAATTAAAATAAAAAAACCTAATTTAAGCTAATGCATTTATTTACAAGAAAATATTAAAATAAAATATTTATTATATTTTTTATCTTTTCTGACTTTTTTATGATATTTTGTATTTTGTAAAAATAATTAATTAAAGCAAAACAATAAAGAAAATAACATAATAATTGAAAAAAATAAAATATAAGGAAAATTGCAAACCAGGGGGGGTGGTAGTCCCCAATCGTGAGGTGTAATCTTGAGTAAGCTGGCCCAACAACCTGGGTCCGTTTGACCTTTTCCAGGTAGCATGCTAGCGCTTTGACCAGGCTTATGATGTACTTCCAATCTCAGCCTTTGATTTGAATCTGTTAGATGCGTGGATGGATAAATGGTGAAGGAACATGATGGTCCTCAACACAAGCGCTGCATAGGAATTGTTATGGAAAAATAATATTGAAACATGTAAGACCTGGGGCTCGAACCCAGGTCATGAGGGTTAACAACGCTACACTTTGCCAGCTGAGCCACTACAACGCGTTTGATATATAAATAACTAACAATCATTATAAGAATAAAACAAAGGGTTAGTGGATTAAAGCGCGAAAATTCAAACCGGCTTATCACGTTTTGACAACACATCATCTTCTTCGCGTGTTTTGTTTTTTTTCTGAAACAAGAATATAAGGCAACGGTTTTAGACGCGTTTCCTTAGGCCAGCTATTGAAAAATAGCGATTAGCTCTCAAGCGTTCATAAATTGATCGCGATAGTTGCGTCTTCTTCGTCCAGATGCGATGAGTTGGATGGTGGTGGTCTCAAGGGCTAATTTTGCCTCGTTTCAAAAGCCCTAATTTCACATCCTGCAAAACCCTAGAAAACTAACATGGCATAATCGTGTATACAGCATAATAATCAAATTAAGGCATATGGTTAGCTTCAAAACTTCACAAGGAACATGAATCTATAATCAAAATGCTATGAATGTACGTAAATACTGAAACACGATAATGGATTTTTCATGAGGTTTCTTGAATGCTGTATACCAATTCTTTGCGTTTTGATGGTTGTTTTTTATTGGAATGTATTCAATGATCTCCAAGGAAGCTAATGGAACAAGAATTAGGTCTTTAATCGCCCTCTAACCTTGTTTTCAGAATTGACTTTTTGAGAGAAATTTCAAGCTTTGTTATGGCCTTTTCTGAGCTGCTGCGTGTCTATCCTCATTAGGGTTGCATCCTAGCTTATGTACTGAGTCCATTAGGTTAACAAATTTGACTAGAATCTCTTGTATTCATGAATTGAAGATTTGATTTTTTCCACCATTATTTCCATATCTTTTTCCATGTGTTTTTGGTCCAAATCATATCCAATTGCTCCAATTCTTTCCATATTGGCTTATGCACGAAATCTTGAGGCTAAAACATGTATAAAAAGATTGATTAGGTTAAGTTAGATTTTTTTCATATATTTAAATGATTTAAATGAATTAATATAAATAAAAATTCAAATAAATAAATAAAAAATGAGAAAATATTTCCCTTTGGGCCAAGTGGTCGTGCACATGCTTGGAATGATGAATCATGGAAGAAAAATGGGCCCATTAGCAATTTTAGGTCATTTGAAGTAATGTTGATTTTTCAAAATATCCAAAAATTTCCCAACTTCCACAAGGCATAACTTGCTCAATTTTTAGGATTGTCTCATGTTCTTGGACATTTTAGAAAGGTCTTTGAGTCCTCTAACCAATTCCTTTGGTCCCATGTCATTTTGATCTACCAATCTCAAGTTATGTCCTTTGACTTAAAGTCCCTTTTTGTTGACTTTTGAAAATGACCTATAATGTTGAAATTGATAACTTTTTGTGAGAGCATTTCTTGGACTTGAAGTATGAAGATGAGTTGTAGGAAATGTCTTTCTCTTCAAAATGAGCTTTGGATGGAATTTTTCTGATAATCCATGTGAAAGTTATGCCCTGGTCAATTTCAGTTGACTTTTTCAGCTGTCCAAATAAGGAAACTTTTGCATCTTGATGATTTCTGAGCCAAATTTTGAGAATCATGATCAAGCATTAATCAAATGATGTTTGTGGCTTCAAAATGATATGTTGACCAAAATTTTGAACTTTTGACTGTCAAATGACCATTTTGCCCCTACAGTTGACTGTAGTGCAACTAGGGTTTTGACTGTGCAATTTTGAGCTGATTGTCTTGAAACTTGATATGAGGATGCTTGACCATATTTGTAGGCATGTGAGACTTGATTGGACCTTTGAAAACTTCATTTTCTTGATCAGAACACAAACCCTAGTTTTGACTGTATAGGAGGCCTTTGCACTGTACAACCCTTGGGGAATTTTGCAGCTTGACTTGGCATTTTCTTGAAGAATATGGGAGGGCAAATTTTGGGGTACAACAGGTGGTAATCCCAAGATTCGCTCAATGATTGCCGTTGAAGTTGAAGTTATCCAAGATTATCTCAATGATTGCTATTGAGGTTGTAGTCGCCTATGGTTCTCTCCCCGATACTGCGGAGGTGGTAATCCCAAGATTCACTCAACGATTGCTGTTGAAGTTGAAGTTATCCAAGATTCTCTCAATGATTGCTATTGAGGTTGTAGTCGCCTATGGTTCTCTCCCCGATACTGCGGAGGTGGTAATCCCAAGATTCGCTCAACGATTACTGTTGAAGTTGAAGTTATCCAAGATTCTCTCAATGATTGCTATTGAGGTTGTAGTCGCCTATGGTTCTCTCCCCGATACTGCGGAGGTGGTAATCCCAAGATTCGCTCAACGATTGCCGTTGAAGTTGAAGTTATCCAAGATTCTCTCAATGATTGCTATTGAGGTTGTAGTCGCCTATGGTTCTCTCCCCGATACTGCGGAGGTGGTAATCCCAAGATTCGCTCAACGATTGCTGTTGAAGTTGAAGTTATCCAAGATTCTCTCAATGATTGCTATTGAGGTTGTAGTCGCCTATGGTTCTCTCCCCGATACTGCGGAGGTGGTAATCCCAAGATTCGCTCAACGATTGCTGTTGAAGTTGAAGTTATCCAAGATTCTCTCAATGATTGCTATTGAGGTTGTAGTCGCCTATGGTTCTCTCCCCGATACTGCGGAGGTGGTAATCCCAAGATTCGCTCAACGATTGCCGTTGAAGTTGAAGTTATCCAAGATTCTCTCAATGATTGCTATTGAGGTTGTAGTCGCCTATGGTTCTCTCCCCGATACTGCGGAGGTGGTAATCCCAAGATTCGCTCAACGATTGCTGTTGAAGTTGAAGTTATCCAAGATTCTCTCAATGATTGCTATTGAGGTTGTAGTCGCCTATGGTTCTCTCCCCGATACTGTGGATGTGGTAATCCCAAGATTCTCTCAACGATTGCTGTTGAAGTTGAAGTTATCCAAGATTCTCTCAATGATTGCTATTGAGGTTGTAGTCGCCTTTGGTTCTCTCCCCGATCCTGCGGAGGTAGTAATCGTCCCCAGATTCTCTCAGCGTCACTGTTGAGGTTGTAAGCATCCAAGGTTCTCTCACCGTTCCTGTTGAGGTAGTAACCATCCCTGGTTCATTCATCACCGTTTGAAGCTCCAGATCCAGCTCCTGTAACCAGTCAGGACACATCTACACAAAGAATTTGAAGACCAGCTCCCGTAACAGGTCAGGTAATCATTTTTCTTTTTTGCAGGTATGCAAGTTCTCGCTAAGGAAGCTCTTACGCGATCAATATCCAGATGGCATCTATAAGCCCATCCACCTTCCATCATCTCTTAGCATGGCATCTATAAGCCCATCATCCTATCCATCAATCTCCAAATGGCATCTATAAGCCCATTCCACCATCACTGCTACTATGTGAGCGCAAATTTCTGGGCACTCTAGTGTTCAATCATCTTCCACCTTCGGATTACGAAAGGCACGTCAGCCAATCTGCATCCTCATGTCTAAGAAGATTGAACAGGGGCAACTGTTGTACCCCAAAATTTTCCCTCCCATATTCTCCAAAGTTTGCCAAGTCAATGCTTCAAAATCTCCCCAAGGGTTGCACAGTTCAAGGGCCTCCTAAACAGTCAAAATTAGGGTTTTGGTTCTGACAAAGAAAATGAAGTTTCCAAGGGTTCAATCAAGTCCTACATGCCTATAAACATGGTCAAGCATCCTCATACCAAGTTTCCAGACTTACAGCACAAAATTGCACAGTCAAAATCCCTAATTGCACTACAGTCAACTGTAGGGGCAAAATGGTCATTTAACAGTCAAAAGTCCAAATTTTTGGTCAACATCTCATTTTGAAGCCACAAACATCATTTTATCAATGCTTGATCATGATTCTCAAAGCTTGGCTCAAAAATCATCAAGATGCAAAAGTTTCCATATTTGGACAGTTGAAAAAGTCAACTGTAACTTGACCAGGGCATAACTTTCACATGGATTATCAGAAAAATTCCATCCAAAGCTCATTTTGAAGATAAAGACATTTCCTATAACTCCTCTTCACACTTCAAGTCTAAGAAATTCTCTCACAAAAAGTTATCAATTTCAACATTATAGGTCATTTTCAAAAGTCAACAAAAAGGGACTTTAAGTCAAAGACCATAACTTGAGATTGGTAAATCAAAATGACATGGGACCAAAGTCATTGGTTATAGGACTCAAAGACCTTTCCAAAATGTCCAAGAACATGAGCAAATCTTAAAAATTGAGCTAGTTATGCGTTGTGGAAGTTGGGAAATTTTTGGATATTTTGAAAAGTCAACATTGCTTCAAATGACCTAAAATTGCTAATGGGCCTCTTTTTCTTCCACAATTCATCATCCAAGGCATGTGCACGACCATTTGGCCCAAAGGGAAGTTTTTTGTCATTTTTATTTATTTATTTGGATTTTTAATCATTAATAATTCATTTAATTAAAATAAATAGCTGAAAAATACTAAACCTAACCTTTTGAATCTTTTTGTGCATAAAATAATCTCAATATTTCGTGCAAATCAGGTTAGGAAAGAATCAAAGATGATTGGATGTGATTGAGGCCAAAATAGCATGAAAAAGATTTGAAAATAATGCATGGAAAATCAAATATTTTCTCATCAATTCTTTGATTCCTTGGACCTCTTTTCCAACCCTAATCGTTCATACATACATATACATGCTAACCCTATTCAGAAAAGACTCCCAGCTGCGCCATAGACAAAGAATCAAACTCACACTTTTGCCTAAAAATTTCAAAGCTGAAAACAAGGTTACAGGTCGATTCAAGCAAAGAGACTTGTTCCATCACCTTCCTGAGGCTTCAAGGAAGGTTTCCAAATCAAAACCAACCATCCTAACGCCAAGAAACGTGAGAACGATGGTGACCTGTACAGAAAATATTTGACATTCTTGCATCTCGATTCATGCATCTTTAGCAATTTTTAATATTTGATTCATGTTCATTATCTAATTCTGAAGCTAACTGTATAATCCAATTGAGTTTTCATGTGATATACGCGAATCTGCCATTGTTATCTTTTAGGGTTTTTCAAGCTTGGATTTGGGCGTTTCTTAACACTGTAAAATTGGAACATGAAACCTAGGCCATTCAACTCAGCATGCTTGGACGATGCTAAATCCACCCTCGCGCTCAATTTATGAGCTACCATAAGCTAATCGCTATTTTCTGGAATGGCATATTTTGGAACGGTTCAAAAACCGTTGCTAATGGTTTTGTGTTTCAGAAAAAAATAAACGAAGAAGAAGAAGATGATGCGTGGAAGAGTACCATTGGAGGATTCAAATAATTAGCGCGTTTTTTTTATTTGTCCACTAATCCATTTTTTTTTCATTATATTATTTAGTTTCCATCAGATTAAAGAATGAACGCGCTAGCTTGAGTGGTGGGGAAAACGCTTGGTAAACCACAGGACCTAGGTTCGATCCCAGGTCCCCCTCCCTTTCCTTATATTTTTCATTTAATTGCATTCTCATGCAGTGCAGGGTCTAAGGCTCCACCATATGCTCCTCAATCCAACACGCCACTTGGCCAATCTCATCAATCCAAGGGCCCAGATCTGGAGAGCATGGTAAACCCCAGTCAACGCACTTACACGCATCCTGAAAAGTCCACCAGGCCAGGGACAATTGGGCCTAAAATGCTAACAAGCCCTCCAACTGGGGACAACACCCCCCAAGGTTTGCAAGTTTCTTATATTTTTTTCATTGTTTTTATTTTGATTCAATTATTATTGTCAATTAATTCTTTTAATTATTTTCATAAAAAACACAAAAACAATAAAAAAAATCAGAAAAAGACAAAATTAAATATATTGTTACTTAATTAATATTTTTGTAAATAAACTTCATTAATTGATTTTAGCTTTTAAATTTAGGGTTTAATTTTAATATTTTTCTTAATCAATTTAAAATTTGGTAGAATTAGGGTTTGTATTAATTTTTTATCCCTTTTCTTTTCTTTTCTCTAAATAATTAAATATTTTCTATTATTTTTATAAATTAAAATTGCATGTAAATAATTAGGTTAATTTAGGTTTAACTTTAATGCTTTCTTAATAAACTAAAAAACAATTAGAATTAGGGTTAGTATTTTAATTTCAATTAATCTTTCTCATTAAAATCATAAATATCAAAAATCTCAAAAAAAACAATTTCCTTTTCTTTTAATTTAATTAATTTGCTAATAATTTAATTTCATTAAAAAGGGTCCAACGCCCTCGTTTCCAATTTTAATTCCTATTCGCGCATTTTTATTTATTTCCTTCTTTTAAATATTTATGTAACTCTCCCAAAGCCTTGTAAACTTAATTTCTCGCACTTTATTTTATTTCTTTATTTACTTTCCGTCAAATCGGGTCCTGGATTTTAATTTTGGCGATGTGGACCCGCGCCTTTGTAATAGTTTAGAACTTTCAATTTCCGCATCTTTTTTAACTGTTAAATAAATGCATGCAAGAATGAATGACAAAAAAATAAAAACAAACGCATAGATCACCCATAACCTGACAAGACAAAAATAAATGAATCTGACACACAAATCACACACCACCCCTAGGGTACGCCTCACTGTTGCCTTGCCTCGAAAGGTGATCGTCGAGTAGAGGATGTCTTAGTAAGTCCTCATGATCCGGGAACCTGGCATGAGGGTAGCTTCTAAGGTGTCTTCCCATTGCTCTGGTGATCACCATGTCCCAAACCTCGAATTGACCCGAACACCTCCAACGGTGGTGCTACCTACCTCTCAATGGTGGGATGGCACTACTTTAAAGGACATTTACACAGACGAATTCCTTAGGGTAGGTAGACGACTCTAGATACTTGCTCTAATCTCAAAACAAATTCAAAAATACTTTTCACACCGACACCTTTTCAAAAAGCTTTCGAAAGCAAATTTTCAAACACTCTTGAGGACTGATACAAGAGTCGAACTGAAATTTTCAAAGAAACTTTTTTTAAACCCACAGTTGAAAAGCAAACAAACAATTTTGAAAACACAAATGAGAAAGTATCTAAGAGCCCATGGATAACCATGGATAGAAAGGGTGCTAACACCTTCCCTTTCTATAACCTACCTCCCGAACCGAGAGCAATCTCTTTAAGGAATTTTTCTGTGCTTTTGTCCTTTCCATTTGGAGAAAATAAAAGACGGTGGCGACTCTTGCTTCCGCGACATTTCGCGAACCAGCGTTAAACAGTCAGTTCCAGATCCACCGATCACAAATGCCAACCTGGTGCCTTCGACCCTCCTGTTCAAGATTTCAGGAGCTTCTTCATTGATCTTGTTCTTTTGAGGGAGGAAGGATTCGAAGGTGGCGTTAAGCCACAATTGCAGAAGCCAAAAGGGACCAGATAGCAGCAAACTTCCTCTATCTCCTAGAACCTTAAGTTGAGTCACACCATTACTGATGGACTCATATAAGTTGGCCAGAATCAATTCGGCTAAGCAAAGAGGGTATTTGTGATGGAGCTGTGTTGCAAGCGTCAACATCTTTTTTGTCACCTGCAGTGATTTAGTGCAGAAAACAAATCGAGACAGCCACATGGCCAAGAAGGCTATGTGCTCCACCTCCGACACGGTATTTGAGGACTTGTCATGAAAGTGGTTTATGAAGGTAGTATAAGTAGGTTTGGTAGCAGCAAACCCAATAGGATCCTCAGACAAGTCTTCAGGGTCAAAATAGTCACCAGTGGGTCGAAGGCCAGTGATGGCAGCTATGTCGAACAAAGTAGGGGTCATCATCCCACAAGGAAGATGAAAAGTGAAATATGCACTATCCCAAAAGTATAATGAGGATACCAGCTGTGATCGGTGGATCTGGAACTGACTGTTTAAAGCTGGTTTCGCGAAATGTCGCGGAAGCAAGAGTCGCCACCGTCTTTTATGTTCTCCAACATGGAAAGGACAAAAGCACAGCAAAATTCCTTATTGAGAATGTTTCTCGGTTCGGGAGGTAGATTTATAGAAAGGGAAGGTGTTAGCACCTTTCTATCCATGGTTATCCATGGGCTCTTAGATACTTGCTCATTTGTGTTTTCAAAAGTGTTTGCTTTTCAAAGTGTGAGTGGGTTTGAAAAAGTTTCGTTTAAAAATTTCAGATCGACTCTTGTATCAGTCCTCAAGAGTGTTTGAAAAATTGTTTTGAAAGCTTTTTGAAAAGTGTCGGTGTGAAAAGAGTTTTTGATTTGTTTTGAATAGAGCAAGTATCTATGAGTCATCTACCTACCCTAAGGAATTAGGCTGTGTAAATGTCCTTAAGATAGTGCCATCCCACCATTGAGAGGTAGGTAGCACCACCGTTGGAGGTGTTCGGGTCAATTCGTTTATAGGGACAGTGTGGTCACCAGAGCAACAGTAGGAATCCTTAGAAGCTACCCTTATGCCATTGATCCTTTTTAATTCGAGGCAACTTTTCCGAGGCAACTGGATCATGTCATGGACATAAGGACTTACTAAAACGTCCTATACTCGACGACTACGTTTCGAGGGTAAGGCAACAGTGAGGCGTACCCTAAGAGTGGTGTGTGAATTTGTGTATTGTTTTCAGTTATATTTTATCTTGTCATGCATTATGGTGATCTACGCTTGCTTTTAGTTTAGGCATTCATTCTTTCATGCAAGTTAGCAGTTAAAAGTGCGGAAATTAAAGTGCGAAAAATAAAGTCCTACGCTATTACAAGGCGCGGGTCTATACATCGCCAAATTAACAAAGACCCGTTTTTAATAAAATGCGGAAAGTAAAACCTAGTTACTATTACATGGCTTGAACAATTACATGATATTCACAATGAAATAAAATAAATGCGCGAAAGAATAGGACGTTCGAGGGCGTTGGACCCTTTTGAGAGATTAAATGAAATTAAAAATTAATTAATTGTTTAATAAAGAAAAGAAGTTATTTTTTATGGTTTTTGGTATTTATGAAATAAAGAAAATTAACTAAAATTAGAAGTTAAATGAAAACCTAGTTCTAAGTTGTTTTTAATTATTTATGAAAAAATATTCAAGTTTAACCTAATTTACCCTAATTAATTAATTACATGTTTATTTACAAAATAATTAATAATTAATAATAATGATAATAAGAAAAAGAATAAAAATGCTAAAAAACCTAATTTCTACATATTTTAGTTATTAAGAAAAGATTAAAATTAAAATCTAACTTTACTAAATTGATTATTAAAAATTTATTTACAAAAATATTTAATGAATAAATATTAAATAAACATATTTTTTAGTTTTGATTTTTTTGGTTTTATTATGAAAATTATTTTTGGAATTTAAAGAGAAAAACAAGTAAAAACAAATAAAAGAATAAGAAGGAGAAATGAATAAAAATTAAATTGAACAAACCATGGGGTATCAGGCCCCTAGAGGAGGTTTATGAAGCAATTTGGCCCACTGCAATCCAGGCCCTTTTTGACTTTTTGTGGTTGCGTGTGCATCAGTTGACTAATGCGTATGGTAGGCTGCATGTTCTGGCCTTTGGATTGACCCTCAGGGACACTTGGCAGGCACACACGTATGCGCATATGGTGGATCACTGGATAGAAATTGCACCTGATCACGTTACAACAAAAATTATTGAGAATATGGGGGACCTGGGAATCGAACCCAGGTCCCAATACCTACAAGCCAGCGCATCAACCATTTGAACTAACGCGTTTCTTTGTTGGTATTATAGGACATAAATAATATATGTGAAAAACAAGTATTATACTGAAGCACTCAAAAACGCGCCAACATTCAAACCCTCCAACCACGCTCAGACACATAGGCTTCGTCTTCCTTTTGTACCTGTAACATAATTAAATAGCGGGGGTTTTAAACCCCCACTAACTGCAATGCATAGAAATAGCGATTAGCATATGAGTAAACATAAAAAGGGCGCGAGGTGGTTGTTCAGTTCGTCTTGATGTCCAGATTTCAACGGTACCAGTTTGGTTGTCCAATTGTTCCATATGTGTAAAGCCCCAAAATTGAAGCTTCTGAAACCCTAAAATGCATTCATGGTGAATTCTTGTACAGGCAATATTAGTTCAATTCAGGGGCACCATTATCTTCAGCACATTCATATTAGTATAAATCAATAGTTAAAAATCACGAATGATGCATGGAAACTGAAACACGATTATGGAAAATTTCAAGAAAAGTAAGACTTTGTTATACCAATTCCTTGAGTATGGAGGGCTGGTTTTGATTGGAATCGTTTCCTGGATGTCTTGGCAAGGTTTTGGAACACTTTTCAAGCCTTGAATTGCACTCTAGGTCTGAAAACAGTTTCAAGGTTTTTAGGCCAAAATTGCAATGTCGTTATTGATTCTCTGCGCAGCTTCTTGTGTCTCTTGCATTAGGTTTCAGTCTTGCATATGTATGTGGATATAATTAGGTTAAAAACCAGCCCAAAATCCATTGATTAAATGTTTTTGAATATTTGATTTTCCATATCCTTTTTTCAATCTTTTCTATGCCAATCATTGCCAATCATGTAGAATATTTCCTTTTTGAATGATGCACGAAATATTGAGTACATAATGAGTGAATTCTCTGCACAAAAAGATTTGAAAGGTATTATTTGCTATTTTTTCATATTTAATTTTAATTAAGTGAATTAATAATAATAACAATTCAAATAATTAACCAAAAATGAAAAAATAACTCCCTTGGAGGTCAATGGGTCGTGCATGGCCTTTGGGTAATGATTCATGGAAGAAATTGAGGCCCATTAGCATTTTTGAAGCCTTTTGTGCAAAGTTGACTTTTCAAAATTCCCAAAAATTTCCCAACTTCTACAAGGCATATCTTGCTCAATTTTTAAGCTTTGATCATTTTCTTGGACATTTTGGAAAGGTCTTGAAGTCCTCTAACCAATGTCTTTGGTCCCATGTCATTTTGATTCACCAATCTCAAGTTATGGTCTTTGACTTAAAGTGCCTTTTTGTTGACCTTTGAAAATGACCTATAATGTTGAAATTGATAACTTTTTATGAGAGCATTTCTAGGACTTGAAGTGTGAAGATGAGTTGTAGGAAATGTCATTCTCTTCAAAATGAGCTTTGGATGGGATTTTTCTGATAAACCATGAAGAAGTTATGCCTTGGTCAATTTGCAGTTGACTTTTTCAGCTGTCCAAAAATAGAAACTTTTGCATCTTGAGACTTTTTAGCCATGCTTTGAGAATCATGATCAAGAATTGATCAAATGATGTTTGTGGCTTCAAAATAAGATGTTGACCAAAAATTTGGACTTTTGACTGTCAAATGACCATTTTACCCCTGCAGTTGACTGTGGAGCATTTAGGGTTTTTGACTGTGCATTTTGATGCTGTGAGTCTTGAAACTTGACATAAGGATTCTTGACAATGTTTATAGGCGTGTGGGACTTGATTGGACCCTTGAAAACTTCAATTTCTTTGCCATAACCAAAACCCTAATTTTGACTGTGTTAGGAGGCAATTGGACTGTGCAACCCTTGAGAGATTTTGAAGCTTGATCTTGGCAAATCTTGAAGAATATGGGAGGGAAAATTTTGGGGTACAACAATTGCCCCTGTTCAATCTTCTTAAACCTGAGGATGTAGATTGGCTAGCGTGCCTTTCGTAATCCGAAGGTGGAAGATGATTGAACACTAGAGTGCCCAGAAATTTACACTCACATTGTAGAGTGTCAGCAGCATGATGTCGGGAATGGGCTTACGGATGCCATGTTGAGAGGTGATGGATAGGTGGATGGGCTTATAGATGCCATCTGGAATTGTGACAGAGCCTTGTCGGGAATGGGCTTATAGATGCCATTTTGGAGACTGTTGGTATATGGAGAGATGGGCTTATAGATGCCATCGGGAGGTTGTCGATCGCGTAAGAGATTCCTTAGCGAGAATTTGCGTACCTGAGAAAAGAAAATAATTACCTGGCCTGTTACAGGAGTTGATCTTCAAACTCTTTATGTAGATGCGCCCTGGCTGGATACAGGTATCAAATTTTTAAACTCTTCAGACGTGCCCTGGCGGGATACAGGAATCGAGTCCGGAGAATATAGTCGTCAACAGATACATCCTGGCAAGATACAGGAATCGGATCTTCGAACTCTTCAGACGTGCCCTGGCAAGATACAGGAATCAAGTCTGGTAATGTTGGTCGTCAACAGATACACCCTGGTAAGATACAGGAATCGGATCTTCGAACCCTTCAGACGTGCCCTGGCAAGATACAGGAATCGAGTCTGGTAATTTTGGTCGTCAACAGATACACCCTGGCAGGATACAGGAATCAGATATTCGAACCCTTCAGACGTGCCCTGGCAAGATATAGGAATCGAGTCTGGTAATGTTGGTCGTCAATAGATACACCCTGGCAAGATACAGGAATCGGATCTTCGAACCCTTCAGACGCACCCTGGCAAGATACAGGAATCGAGTCTAGTAATGTTAGTCGTCAACGGATACACCCTGGCAAGATACAGGAATCAGATCCTTAAACTCTTCAGACGCACCCTGGAAAGATACAGGAATCGAGTCTAGTAATGTTAGTCATCAACAGATACACCCTGGCAAGATACAGGAATCGGATCCTCAAACTCTTCAGACATGCCCTGGTGAGATACAGGAATCGAGTCTGGTAATGTTGGTCGTCAACAGATACACCCTGGCGAGATACAGGAATCGGATCTTCGAACCCTTCAGACGTGCCCTGGCAAGATACAGGAATCGAGTCTGGTAATGTTGGTCGTCAACAGATACACCCTGGCGAGATACAGGAATCGGATCTTCGAACCCTTCAGACGCACCCTGGCAAGATACAGGAATCGGGTCTGGTAATGTTAGTCGTCAACAGATACACCCTGGCAAGATACAGGAATCGGATCCTCAAACTCTTCAGACGTGCCCTGGCGAGATACAGGAATCGAGTCTGGTAATGTTAGTCATCAACAGATACACCCTGGCAAGATACAGGAATCGGATCTTCAAACTCTTCAGACGCACCCTGGCAAGATACAGGAATCGGGTCTGGTAATGTTAGTCGTCAACAGATACACCATGGCAAGATACAGGAATCGGATCCTCAAACTCTTCAGACGTGCCCTGGCGAGATACAGGAATCGAGTCTGGTAATGTTAGTCGTCAACAGATACACCCTGGCAAGATACAGGAATCGGATCCTCAAACTCTTCAGACGCACCCTAGCAAGATACAGGAATCGGGTCTAGAAGCAGTCGTCAACAGATACACCCTGGCGAGATACAGGAATTGGATCTTTAGTTGCGACCGTTGATAGTAATTATCTTTGTATTAACCTTTGTCCTGAAAAGACAAAACGTTAGTTGTATGTGATGTCATGATGTATGACATGCGAGATGTGATAAGTGAGATTGTATGTTCATGATGCGTATGTGCATGCTATATGATGTTTATGAATGTATGTTTTTGTCTAGGAAAGTAAATCCTTGACGGATGTCGGGAAGTCAAATCCTGGGCTGATGTTGAAGAGTGATGCTTTGTTGTTTCCGCTGGGGATGATGGTTGCAAGAATACCGGTAGGAGAAGATAACTCCGTTGGGGAATAAACTTGGCGAATGGATTACTCTGCGGGGAGAAAATTACTCTAGAGACCTTGCTGGGGAATAATACTCTGTGGGAAGAGAGGTACTCTGTTGAGATGTTGATGATAACTTCACTGGGGATACCGTTGTTATGTTGGAAGTTTTAATAGACTCCGCTGGGGATAAGAAGACTTCGCCGAGGACGATCTTTCCGTGGCTTTTAGCTGAGGATAACCCAGTTATATCCTGGTGGGGAAATAACCTTTGAATAAAAAGTCCGGGAGACGCGTTCGTGCTCTGCAGGGGATAAGCTTTCCAGAATCTACTGGGGATAAGCTTACTACTGGGGAGATTGATTGAACTCTCCTGGGGGGATCTTTTCAGATTGGACTGGACTCTCCCGGGGACATTTTTGAGATATATTGGGGAAGTGGCTCCACTGAATGTCTGGTATACCACCGGGGAACAATCTTAGTCCAATACTGCCGGGGATGCTTGTTGAGAATGTTCGTATATTGCGATGGGGAATGTTGAGATCTGCTGGGAATACCCAACTTCCTTGAGGTTGACAGTATAACTCTGCTTGGGGAGAGTGTATTGACTTGCTGGCTCACTCTCTGGGGACTTAAGATATCTTGGTTATGTTCTTCAGCTGAACCTACCTTGGTACCTTGGTGGACAGAGCAATTAGATCGCTTAGACAACTCATTATTGCCCCCTGTTTCTAATGTTACCTATAATTAATCCTTTGTTTCGTATGCAAATATTTATGAGTTAGCAATTATTGTCAAATGCATATATCACAAATTGAACCTTGGACGTTCTTCGCAAAACAAAACAGAAAAGGAAAAAACAATTGGCAATTTTAGCTGAAAAGTGAATTTATATTGATTTTTGCATTTGCCTGTAAATAGGCGTTTTATGTACAAGAGGCTGACGTCCTAGTAAGAGAACGCCGCCGAACAAAAGAATTTATACAATTTGTAAAAAGGGAAAACAAAACAGCTATGTGAAAGAATAATCCCACTAGGTTTCAACTCTGCTATCGCCTTTATATCTTCGAGCGTCTCATCACTTTGCTGCTCAGTTGACGATGAAGCTGATTGATCGATGCCGTCTGAACTTGGTGTTGATACCGGATTCTGGATGCGAAGTTATCCAATGAGACATAGTATTACGCTTTAATCCCTAACTTTTTCCTGGACCGCCCTTTCGGGTTTTCAGTCCACCGGGATACCCATTTTTGCCCAAGCCGCCTTTTCAGGTTTTCGGCTTACCGGGTGTACAGATTTTTTCATTTCATCCCTCATTTTGCCCGAACCCTTTTGGTTCGCCGGGAAGCCCTAATTTTTGCCTAGGTATGTCAACCTAGCGGGTCTTTTATCATGCGTAGTATCTTTTTACTATGTCTGCATTGGCGGGGTGAGGAAGGTCGTCACCATCCATGGTGGTTAGAATCATGGCTCCTCCTGAGAACACATGTTTAACCACAAATGGCCCTTCATACGTAGGGGTCCATTTTCCTCTGGGATCACTCTGAGGAAGAATGATGCGTTTGATTACCAGATCCCCAACTTGATATTCTTGTGGTCTGACCTTCTTGTTAAATGCCCTGATCATCCATTTTTGGTACATTTGACCATGACATATAGCAGCGAGTCTCTTTTCGTCAATTAGATTTAATTGATCAAGTCGAGTCTGGATCCAGTCATCTTCGCTCAGATCTGCATCCTTCATTATCCGGAGAGAGGGTATCTACACTTCGATTGGTAAGACTGCCTCCATGCCATAGACCAAGGAAAAAGGAGTTGCCCCGGTTGACGTCCTTGCTGAGGTACGGTACCCATGAAGAGCGAACGGTAACATCTAATGCCAATCTTTATAGGTCACTGTCATCTTCTGCACAATCTTTTTGATATTCTTATTCGCTGCTTCTACAGCCCCATTCATCTTCGGCCGGTAAGGAGAAGAGTTGTGGTGTTGTATCTTGAACTGCTCGCAGAGCTCAGTGATCATTTTGTTGTTAAGATTGGTACCGTTGTCTGTAATGATCCTTTCCGGGACGCCGTATCGACAGATCAGGTTATGCCGAATGAACCGTGCCACGACATTCTTGGTTACTGTAGCATAGGAGGCTGCTTCAACCCACTTCATAAAGTAATCAATCGCCACCAGGATGAAGCGATGCCCATTGGATGCCGTAGGTTTAATCTCACCGATCATATCAATGCCCCACATTGCGAACGGCCAAGGTGCAGTCAAGACATTTAGAGGAACTGGAGGAAAGTGCACCTTATCTGCATATATCTGGCATTTATGGCATGTCCGAGAGTGTTGGTAACAGTCAGCTTCCATTGTGGACCAGAAATACCCTGCCCGAAGGATTTTCTTTGCCATGGTGTGTCCACTGGAATGCGTTCCAAAGGTACCTTCATGTAGTTCCGCCATGATTCTTTCTGCTTCAGCTTTATCCACACAACGCAGTAAGGTCGAATCATGGTTTCGCTTGTACAGGATGCCGTTGCTGAGGAAGAACTTTGCTGCGAACCTTCTCAGAAACTTCTTGTCATTGACAGATGCACCTTCAGGATACTCTTGAGCTTCCAAGTATCTCTTTACCTCATAGTACCAGGGTTTTTCAGTCACTGTTTCAGCCTCGAGATCACAACAGTATGCCGGTTCGTCTAGTTTCCAGATGACGATCCGGGGAGCCTCATTGTCCCATTTGACTTTGAACATGGAGGACATCGTAGCTAACGCGTCCGCCAACTGATTCTCCTCTCTTGGGAAATGTTCAAAAGTTATTTCTGTGAAATGGGGGATCAATGTCAACACACATTCTTTGTAAGGAATAAGGTTAGGATGTTTCGTATCCCACTCTCCTTTGATTTGATTGATCACGAGAGCGGAATGTCCGAAGACACTCAGAAACTTGATCCTTAAGTCAATCGCAGCTTGAAGACCCATGATGCATGCCTCATACTCCGCCATGTTGTTGGTGCAGTTGAAACATAGTCGGGCAGTAAGTGGAGTATGAGTGCCTTGAGGGGATATGATCACAGCGCCGATACCGTTACCCAAAGCGTTGGAGGCTCCGTCAAAGTGCATAGACCATCGGGATCCTTCCTCAGGTCCTTCATCTGGTCCAGGTACTTCACAATCAGTCACAATCATAATGCTCTCGTCTGGAAACTCAAAGTTCATTGACTGATAGTCGTCTACTGCCTGATGTGCCAAGTGGTCTGCCAATACACTTCCTTTGATAGCTTTCTGAGTCGTGTACTGGATGTCGTATTCTGTCAAGATCATCTTCCATCTTGCTATTCTCCCAGACAGAGCAGGCTTTTCAAATATGTACTTTATTGGATCCATCTTTGAGATCAACAAGGTAGTGTGAGTCAGCATATACTGTCTCAGCCGGCGAGCAGCCCATACCAAAGCACAGTAAGTTTTCTCGAGCAGTGAGTATCGGGTCTCACAGTCGGTAAACTTTTTGTTAAGGTAATAAATGGCGTGCTCTTTTCGGCCAGACTCGTCATGCTGCCCCAGCACACACCCCATTGAGTTGTCAAGTACTGTCAGGTATAGTATTAGAGGTCTCCCTTCAACCGGTGGCATAAGAATGGGTGGTTCTTTGAGATACTCTTTGATTCTGTCAAAAGCGGCCTGACATTCATCATTCCAACGTACTACCTGATCTTTCTTCAGCAGCTTGAAGATTGGTTCACAAGTAGCAGTTAGGTGCAAGATGAATCGGGCAATGTAATTCAGACGTCCTAGAAAGCCTCTGACTTCTTTCTCTGTCTTTGGAACTGGCATCTCTTGAATGGTTTTAACCTTGGTAGGGTCCACTTGAATACCTTTGTCGCTCACGACGAAGCCTAACAACTTTCCAGACCTTACCCCAAAGGTGCACTTGTTTGGGTTCAACCTCAGCTTGTACAACTTCAGACGGTCAAACAGCTTCTGTAGATGGTCAAGGTGTTCCTCCTCAGTTTGGGACCTTGCAATCATATCATCAACATACACTTCAATCTCATGATGGATCATGTCATGAAATAAAGCAACCATGGCACGTTGGTAGGTTGCCCCAGCATTTTTCAGTCCAAAAGGCATGACCTTGTAGCAGAAGGTGCCCCACTGAGTAACAAAGGTAGTCTTTTCCATATCTTCAGGAGCCATCTTGATCTGATTATAACCTGAAAAACCATCCATGAAGGAGAATACCTTGTGCTGAGCAGTATTGTCAACCAGAACGTCAATGTGAGGTAGGGGAAGTCATCCTTGGGGCTGGCCCTGTTCAGGTCCCTGTAGTCGACACACATTCTGACCTTACCATCTTTCTTCGGTACCGGAACCACGTTGGCAACCCACTGAGGGTAAGAATTCACTGCTAGAAACCCGGCATTGAATTGCTTCATAACCTCAGCTTTGATCTTCTCGGACATCTCTGGACGCATACGGCGGACCTTTTGCTTAACCGGAGGGTAGTCTTCCTTGGTAGGCAAGTGATGGACCACAATGTCGGTATCCAACCCAGGCATGTCTTCATAGGACCATGCAAAGATCTCCACATAATCATGTAACATCTGAACCAACCGTTGTTTCATGCTGAGCTCCAGATTGGCACCAATCTTGACTTCCTTCCTATCTGTCTTAGTACCCAGATTTACTGTTTCCACTGGCTCTTCATATGGCTGAATGGCCCTCTCTTCCTGGAGTAACAGTCTTGCAAGCTCGCCAGGCACTTCGCAATCATTTTCACCTTCGTCTTCGGCTAAGTTGATCGGATTTTCGAAGTCATAACTGGCAGTAGCAGAGTCGTTACCAGTGAGATCCCGAGTGGATTGAAACCTGTATGGGTGAGTGTGTGTAAATATAGCTGTTTTGCAATATAAAGAAGGAAAGAAAGAAAGGGAGCACAAGATTTGAAATGCGAAAAAACGTCCAAGGTCTTTATTCATGATATATGGAGATGACAAGTAATAAGCCCTCACAAATGAAGCCAACGGTGCCCCGGGTAAGACACTGGGCCATAAAGTTTCAGTTTATTGTTTATTACAAATAAGAAAACAAAGGAATTCATTACTGCGTAACAAAAGTAACAGGTATATGATCTTTTGCGGTCCAATTGGTCAGTCCGCCGTCAGTCGTCGGGTAGATCCAACTATCGAACTCTGATTCTTCCACTTCGTCTTCATCCCTAATGGCATTCACTCCTGGATTGGTGATGAGTACAGGAGATCTTCCGATCCTAGCTTTGCGCACAGCCCTCTGAGCCTCTGCAGTAAAACCCAGTCCAAACTTGTCAGTTTTAGGAGTGAAATCAGGGAGCTTGCCCCAGTTAACACATTCACCTTTCTCGATTACATCCTGGGCGTCCTTTAAGGAGGCCATCTTCAAAGGAGAACCCTCTTCAGTTACTGCTTCCGCTGCTGCCAATGTTGGAGGTACCTCTTCAAAATGTTGAAATGGGGTTTCAATAAACTCCCCGTCCATCTCAATATACCGGAAGGAATTCAGATGGCTAACCATGTATTCTTCCTCCCCCTGCACAGTGACAATCTTCCCTCTGACAGGATACTTGAGCTTCTGGTGTAGAGTAGAAGTCACTGCCCCAGCTTTGTGAATCCAAGGTCGACCCAGTAAACAAGAATAAGATGGACGAATATCCATCACATAGAAAGTTGAGTCAAATACTTGAGAACCCACACGAATAGGAATGTCTACCTCACCATGCACCATCCTCTTCGACCCGTCAAAGGCTCGGACAATGATGTTGCTAGGTTTCAACTCCAGGCCCTCACAATCCAACCTGTCTAAGGCCTTCTTGGGCAACACATTCAGGGAAGAACCGGTGTCCACCAACACGTGAGCAAGAGTAGTGCCCCTGCATTCTATAGAGACATGCAGGGCATCATTGTGGTTCTTTCCCTTAGCGGTAAGATCAGCATCCGAGAAACCCAAGCCATTGTCAACTGTCAAATTGGCCACACAGTCAGTGAATTGATCTGCAGAAGTCTCTTGTGGCACATGGGCCGTCTTCAGAAATGAAATCAGAGCCTTGGCATGGGCCTCTGAGCATAGCAGCAATGATAGCATGGAGATTTTGGAGGGTGTATGCCCCAGCTGTTCAACGACATTGAAGTCGCTCTTCTTGATTATCTTAAGAATTTCCTCCATCTCTTGCTGGGAGGCTTCAACATTCACAGACTTTGGTGCCTCCATCCGGGCAGGCTCATCATCAATCCCTTTGCCCCGAGTATTAGATGACTCGGCAGCAGGGGAAGCAACTTGATCAGAAGGAGGAACAGGCGCACTTGCAGGTGTAATTATGAGAGGTCTTCGAATAACTGGTGGCGCAATGTCAGGCGAGAAGAGCCTAACACTGCGAGTTACTTTAGATGGACCGGTGATATTGCTGATGCTGGTACCGGTGTTGAACTCCTACTTTATTCCAAGCACATACACATCTGCCCCATAATGCCATGGGACAGCCTTGTCAGATTCATAGGGGAGGGGCCCCGGAACAGTAATAATGATGGGTGCAACGGACATGATCTTGACTGGCTTCCTCGGGGGAGCCTTGGTAGGATTATTGAAAATTGTGACGATAGATACTTCTTCAACAGGAGCAAAAGGAACGGCGGTCTTCTTGAACAAAATCTCTTTGCTGTCCATCAGGCTTTGGATACCTGATTTCAGCAGCGGACAACCAGTAGGGGAAACAGCACACAAAAGGCAACCCTTGCCACAACCCGGAAATAAACCGGCCAGAAGCAAGTTCCTCTTAACAGTCAATAGAGGAGTAGCTACATCATTCACAGAAACTGCATACAAGTCTTCATCAACAGCATTTACTCCATGCTGGGGCATAGGAGCAGTCACCACATTTGGCCTCTCAGGTGCTTCAAACTGTATTTCCTTTGCATCGATAAGGTCCTGAACCTTATTTCTTAGGGCCCAGCAATCATCAGTAGAATGCTCGGGCTATCGGAGTGATAAGCGCAACGGGCATTGGGATTATACTTAGGAGATGCAGTATTCACAACCTTTGGAGCCTCCCTGACGGTCACCAAGTTGGTTGATAGCAGTTGCGGCAAGATTTGTGACAAGGTCATACTCAGCCGGGTAAATTCTCTTCTGGGTCTTTCAGCCCTTGGTTGGTTGGGTTGCCGAGGAGCGGCAGCAGGCTTAGCAATTACCACCACGTTGACAGCTTGGCGGCGTTCTGGTTTGTCTTGCCTCCTAGGCCCATACACAGCACTGGCCTCCTTTTTGAAAGGCTTCTTCTCAGAACTTGAGGATGCACCTTTCTGAATCTTTCCTGATTTCATACCAGCCTCTATCCTTTCCCCAGTCAGAATGAGGTCTGTGAATCCTGCAGATGAATTGCCAATGAGATGATTAAAGAACGGCCCAGATAGGGTCCCCAAGAACATATCCACTAGCTCACGGTCCGTTAACGGTGGCTGCACCCTGCCAGCCAGGTCCCTCCATTTCTACGCATACTCTTTAAAACCTTCTCCCGATCCTAGCGACATACCCTGGATTTGGGTACGTGTAGGAGCGAGGTCGGCATTATATTGATACTGCTTATAAAAAGCAGTAGCCAACTCCTCCCAGTTACGAACCTTGGTTGCATCCAGCTGATAGAACCATTCGAGATGAGTCCCTGAAAGACTCTCCTGGAAGAAGTGGATCCACAAGTTCTTGTCCACTGTATACGGCTGAATCTTCCTCACATAAGATCTGAGATGTATCTTAGGGCAGGACGCCCCGTCATACTTGGCGAAAGATGGTGCTTTGAACTTGTGTGGGATGACCACACCAGAAGATAGACCCAAGTCTCCGAAATCCAAACCAGACACTTGTTGAATTTCCATGGCATTCATACGGTCTTCCAACTGCTTGTATCTGTCTTCAGCTGGAGGATACTGCTCCTCATTAAAATCAGTCTCGTTGTCAGAGACCACCGGACTAGGAGCCCTTCCCCCTTGGGGACTGTCTTTGCCTACAGAAGAACCAGCTTCCTTATTCTGCAGTGTGTTACCAAATCTCCGGCCCGTGTTGAATAGAACAGTTCTCTTCTTCTTCTTCTTAACCAGCAGAGCCTTTAGCTCCTCTTGACCTTGGGCCAAACCCATGATCAGCTCTTGAAATTGGGCGTTCTGAGCCTGAAGGGCCTTGATAGACTGCTCGGTAGATGATTCAGGGTTCATGATGCTGAAATAAACAGCGAAGAACATTAAGCAACCTGAAATGAAGAGTACCTGCTATGCACATGATGCATGATATGTGTTTATGCAATGCATTCAAGGGTTCGAAAGTTCAAATTTGTTGTAGACAAAAAGGAACACACATTATCATTAAGAAATAATTGTTCAATACATCAAAGCCTCATGGTCAAACATTACAAAGCAAATCAATCCCAAAAGACACTATGCATCCTCTTCGGAGCAATGTAGGTGTTGAGATTCCTCTCCTCATGCAGTAGGCGGGTGAGCTCCAAGACCTTCTTCTCACTAGCATGTAGACTGGACTCAAGAGAATTCCGTTCTTCCTTAAGCTAGATCCAGCTCTTCTGCATTTCTTCCCAGGATGTAGGCATATCAGGATGTTGAATGGTGTAGGGCACCTCTCCTTCCAAAACTGGCTCTTTGATCACAGGGAGAACATGAGGATATAGCATCACTAACTTCTGGGAGCGGGCTCGTACCCACTTGAGATAAGGCTCCAACGGGATGGAGTTCCTGTGCCCCAGTGTCTTGCTGTCTATCCTACTTGGCATCCTCCAAGCTCTGATAAATCTCTGGCGAAGTCCTTGTGCATCGTTGTCGAATTCAAAAACTATGTCAGGAATTAACATGTCATGAGGGCCGTCCCTCCGAGCATAACCAAATTGTCTCCAAGCCAGGCACGGGTTGTAAGTGATACCTCCTCTGATTCCAAGTAAAGGAACATTAGGGTACTCCCCGCAACGATCAATGATAGTGACATCCTCTCTGGACCGAGAGCACCAATGTATATCTGCATGCGTAAGAGTCATCAATCGTTGTGACCATCTCAAACCCCGCTCGTTCTTTAAAATTGATTGCGGAAGGTGCGAAATAAACCACCTTCCCAGGAGAGGAGTGCAGCACATAAGAACACCTCTTTTTCTCATGGTTCGAGTGTAACATGAGTGAAGGATGTCCCCAAGCAACGTAGGTATAGGATTCCTGGACATGAAGATCTGGACAGCACTGATATCTATAAGCTGATCGGGATTCGGGAACAAAACCAATCCATAGACAAGGAGGGCCACAACTTCTTCAAAAGCTTGTAGGTCAAGGGAGTTCCAACATTCTTGGGCCTTCTCAAACAGAAACTTGGCTAAGAACCCTTTGATACAACTTCTAACTTCCCAATGTCCCTTGAGGTCAGATGGTTGTAGGCGTAGTGCTTTAGCAATCTCTTCAAGTTTGGGTTCCTTTTCCGTACCGTTGTAGGGTAGTTGACTAAGGATAGGGATCTTCAGAAGCCGGGAGAACTCTTCCAATGTAGGCACCAGTTGATAATCCAGGAAAGTAAAGCAATGGTGCAGAGGGTCAAAGAACTGGAACAGGACCTTTATCATATCTTCCTCAATGTTGGTGTTGACCAAGCTGATGAGTCTTCCATGTCTTTCACTGAAAGAAGAGCTCTCGGGGATCCTGGATATAAGCTCCTTAAGCTGAGGAGGGATCCTTACAAGGCTGATCTGAATAGTCTTTCTGCGAACAGTTTCCATGTCCTACAAAACAAGAACAAAGATGAAGATTCGAACCCCCGAAATGGTTAGTCAATGCACATGATGATGTATGATGTCATGATGCTATGATTAAACACACCACAAATATTCACAAGGGCAAACATGGTAAGGCACACAAGTCACACAAGACAAGCCCTTAGAGTTTAGGCCAGCATGGGGTCTGGGTATTACCCTCTTGAAGTTGGTGGGCTCAACCTGTCCTATCAGAAGTAACCGGGTTCTAAGGGTCCCAATATCACTGGATTGCTTTCATTGTTCATCGTTTCGATTTAGCCACTGAACTGGCGACCGAAATATTCCAAGAAAACAACCCTCAATTGAGTGTAATATCGAGTATCAACCAACCTCGGACTGCACCAAAGTCAGTTATCTCACTACCCTAAAGAGGCCAAGATGGTTCAATTAAAGTTCCTAAGGTCAGTTGATGCTTCACGACACCACGCGGAGGCCCCGTACTCTCCTTGACTGAACTCAAGGGTTACCGGTACACACCAAAGTGCCACATCAACGTAGCAGACTGCTTCAACCATGTCGGTATACCCCGCACAGTTCCCTCACAGCCTTGTTGCTACTTTCTAAGAAGACTCAAACAAGGTCTAACGTATGATCAACTGAGTTTAGGTTTGGAGAACATCACGAAGAACGGGTGGGTACAAATAAAATTTGAGCCTTTATCCTTTTGTTTCTTAAACCGTGAACCAGGCCACGTTATAACCCTTAAAAGTCCTAGCTGAAGCATGGGTTAGTTTGAAAGCATACTGTTACGAAGGGTATCCTGACTCCTTAAGGCCTACGGTAAATACGGAGTTGACATCACATTTTACAAACATTCACTTGTTTTATGAAAAAGAAGGCATTTTCAAAATCTTCAGGATAGACATAAGCTTTGCATTTTTGACATAACTTTGTTTGCATATGACTTTTTGTTTGAACAGCATAGAAATTCGCACGACGAATATCTGGTGAACAGAAGCATCTCCAATTAAGGGGCATGGCATGAGCATGGTCCATCATCTGGGGCAATCCAATCAAGATTCGGAGAATCTCCCAAAGGCCAAATAGCCTGGGGCAAATCTCCGTCCAAGTCACTTGGGGCATTGGACGATCAAACGAAGACTTTCTGGTGGCATGACAAAACACTTCTAACAGGGGCAACCCCCTACATCCTGAGAACATGGATATAGTCGAAAAATACTACGCACAATCAAAGACCCGCTAGGCTGACATGCCTAGGCAAAAATAAGGGCTTCCCGACGAACCAAAAGGGTTCGGGCAAAAATAAGGGATGAAATGAAAAAATCTGTACACCCGGCAAGTCGAAAACCTGAAAAGGCGGCTTGGGCAAAAATGGGTATCCCGGTGGACTGAAAACCCGGAAGGGCAGTCCAGGAAAAAGTTAGGGATCAAAGCGTACGACTATGTCCTGTCATCTTGTCACCTGCCTACCTGAAGAAGGTTTGACCCTCAACAATTATCAGCATCCCACAGGTGCCTCCCCCATAGAAACAGGGGCAATAATGGGTGGTCTAAGCAATCTGATTGTTCTGTCCTCCAGGGTATCAAGGTAGGTTCCATTGAAGAACATAACCAATACAGTTCAATACTTCCCCAGGAGAGTCCAATCCAGCTTCCCCAAGAAAGTTGGAATCCATCTCCCCAAGCAGTAAGCTTATCCCCAATAGATTCTGGAAGCTTATCCTCGCAGAGCACGAACGCGTCCTCCGGCTTTATTCAAAGAGTTATTTCCTTACCAGGATATAACTAGGTTATCCTCAGCCAAAAGCTACGGAAAGATCATCCTTGACGAAGCCTTCTTATCCCCAGCGAAGTCTATTAGCACTTCCAACATAACAATGGTATCCCCAGTGAAGTTACCATCAACATTTCAGCAAAGTACCCCTCTTCCCACAGAGTATTGCTCCCCAGCAAGATTACTAGAGTACTTTTCTCCCCGCAGAGTAATCCATTCGCCAAGTTTATTCCCCAACGGAGTTATCTTCTCCTACCGGTATTCTTGCAACTATCATCCCCAGCGGAGGCAAAAATCTATTCTTCAACATCAGCCCAGGAGTGACTTCCCGGCACCCGTCAAGGATTTACTTTCCTAAGACGAAAACATACATTCATAAAAATCACACTTTCATACATTATAGCATGCATATATGCATCGTATCTTACAAATCTCATTTATGTTGAGAACATCATTGCTTGACCCATATCATGCATTGCATATGACTGACCTTTACCTTCAGGAAAGATCCAGTTAAGTTCTCAAGCTACATTCCAAGACCTTGTCTGGTTCAGTTAAATCAACTCCCAAAGATTTTCCTGGTTATTATCCAGTCAAAGGCCTTCTCTGGTCTAGTTAAACCGACTCCTAAAGGTTTTTCTTTTAAAGACTCAGTTGAAGACTCCAAGACCTTGTCTGGTTCAGTTAAATCGACTCCCAAAGATTTTCCTGGTTATTATCCAGTCAAAGGCCTTCTCTGGTCTAGTTAAACCGACTCCTAAAGGTTTTTCTTTTAAAGACTCAGTTGAAGACTCCAAGACCTTGTCTGGTTCAGTTAAATCAATTCCCAAAGATTTTCCTGGTTATTATCCAATCAAAGGCCTTCTCTGGTCTAGTTAAACCGACTCCTAAAGGTTTTTCTTTTAAAGACTCAGTTGAAGACTCCAAGACCTTGTCTGGTTCAGTTAAATCGACTCCCAAAGATTTTCCTGGTTATTATCCAGTCAAAGGCCTTCTCTGGTCTAGTTAAACCGACTCCTAAAGGTTTTTCTTTTAAAGACTCAGTTGAAGACTCCAAGACCTTGTCTGGTTCAGTTAAATCAATTCCCAAAGATTTTCCTGGTTATTATCCAGTCAAAGGCCTTCTCTGGTCTAGTTAAACCGACTCCTAAAGGTTTTTCTTTTAAAGACTCAGTTGAAGACTCCAAGACCTTGTCTGGTTCAGTTAAATCGACTCCCAAAGATTTTCCTGGTTATTATCCAGTCAAAGGCCTTCTCTGGTCTAGTTAAACTGACTCCTAAAGGTTTTCCTGATGAAGACTCAGTTGAAGTTACCCAAGATTCGCTCAACGATTACTGTTGAAGTTGAAGTTATCCAAGATTCTCTCAATGATTGCTATTGAGGTTGTAGTCGCCTATGGTTCTCTCCCCGATACTGCGGAGGTGGTAATCCCAAGATTCGCTCAATGATTGCTGTTGAAGTTGAAGTTATCCAAGATTTTCTCAATGATTGCTATTGAGGTTGTAGTCGCCTATGGTTCTCTCCCCGATACTGCGGAGGTGGTGTGATCGGTGGATCTGGAACTGACTGTTTAACGCTGGTTCGCGAAATGTCGCGGAAGCAAGAGTCGCCACCGTATTTTATTTTCTCCAAATGGAAAGGACAAAAGCACAGAAAAATTCCTTAAAGAGATTGCTCTCGGTTCGGGAGGTAGGTTATAGAAAGGGAAGGTGTTAGCACCCTTTCTATCCATGGTTATCCATGGGCTCTTAGATACTTGCTCATTATGTTTTCAAAATGGTTTGTTTGCTTTTCAACTGTGGGTTTTAAAAAGTTTCTTTGAAAATTCCAGTTCGACTCTTGTATCGGTCCTCAAGAGTGTTTGAAAAATTGCTTTCGAAAGCTTTTTGAAAAGGTGTCGGTGTGAAAAGTATTTTTGATTTGTTTTGAAATTTAGAGCAAGTATCTAGAGAACCTACCTACCCTAAGGAATTCGTCTGTGTAAATGTCCTTTAAAGTAGTGCCATCCCACCATTGAGAGGTAGGTAGCACCACCATTGGAGGTGTTCGGGTCAATTCGAGGTTCGGGACATGGTGATCACCAGAGCAATGGGAAGACACCTTAGAAGCTACCCCCATGCCAGGTTCCCGGATCATGAGGACTTACTAAGACATCCTCTACTCGACGATCACCTTTCGAGGGGCAAGGCAACAGTGAGGCGTACCCTAGGGGTGGTGTGTGCGAATTGTGTGTCGTTTTCATTTGTATTTGTCTTGTCATGTCATTGGTGTTCTACACTTGATTTTATTTAAGGCCATTCATTCTTTCATGCTTTTGATTAACAGTTAAAAATATTTGCGGAAAAGTGAATTCTAAGCTATTACAAATGGCGCGGGCCCACATCGCCAAAATTAACCAGGACCCGATTTGACAGAAAATAAATAAAGAAATTAAAAGAATTGAACAAGTGCGGGAAGTAATTACAAGGCTTCGGGAGAGGTACATAATTATTTAAGCGAAATAAAATAAATATGCGAACGAATAAGAAATTAAGAACATGGGCGTTGGACCCTTTTGCAAAAATTAAAATTACATGAATTAATTAATTAAGAAAGGAAATTGTTTTTGTTTTTTTGGTATTTTTATGTTTTTTAAGATGTAATAGAAAAGAGAAAGAATTAATTAAAATTAACTACTAACCCTAATTCTACTTTATTTTAATTTAAGAAAACATTAAAATTTAACCTAAATTAAACCTAAAAATTTTTTTATGTACAATTTTAATTATGAAAATAAATAAAATAAATAACATTATTGTGAAAAAAGAAAAATTAAAAGGAATAAAACAATTATTAAACCTATTTCTACATTTTTTGTATTTTTGTTATTAAAAGAATTAAAATAAAAAAACCTAATTTAAGCTAATGCATTTATTTACAAGAAAATATTAAAATAAAATATTTATTATATTTTTTATCTTTTCTGACTTTTTTATGATATTTTGTATTTTGTAAAAATAATTAATTAAAGCAAAACAATAAAGAAAATAACATAATAATTGAAAAAAATAAAATATAAGGAAAATTGCAAACCAGGGGGGGTGGTAGTCCCCAATCGTGAGGTGTAATCTTGAGTAAGCTGGCCCAACAACCTGGGTCCGTTTGACCTTTTCCAGGTAGCATGCTAGCGCTTTGACCAGGATTATGATGTACTTCCAATCTCAGCCTTTGATTTGAATCTGTTAGATGCGTGGATGGATAGATGGTGAAGGAACATGATGGTCCTCAACACAAGCGCTGCATAGGAATTGTTATGGAAAAATAATATTGAAACATGTAAGACCTGGGGCTCGAACCCAGGTCATGAGGGTTAACAACGCTACACTTTGCCAGCTGAGCCACTACAACGCGTTTGATATATAAATAACTAACAATCATTATAAGAATAAAACAAAGGGTTAGTGGATTAAAGCGCGAAAATTCAAACCGGCTTATCACGTTTTGACAACACATCATCTTCTTCGCGTGTTTTGTTTTTTTTCTGAAACAAGAATATAAGGCAACGGTTTTAGACGCGTTTCCTTAGGCCAGCTATTGAAAAATAGCGATTAGCTCTCAAGCGTTCATAAATTGATCGCGATAGTTGCGTCTTCTTCGTCCAGATGCGATGAGTTGGATGGTGGTGGTCTCAAGGGCTAATTTTGCCTCGTTTCAAAAGCCCTAATTTCACATCCTGCAAAACCCTAGAAAACTAACATGGCATAATCGTGTATACAGCATAATAATCAAATTAAGGCATATGGTTAGTGTGATCGGTGGATCTGGAACTGACTGTTTAACGCTGGTTCGCGAAATGTCGCGGAAGCAAGAGTCGCCACCGTCTTTTATTTTCTCCAAATGGAAAGGACAAAAGCACAGAAAAATTCCTTATAGAGATTGCTCTCGGTTCGGGAGGTAGGTTATAGAAAGGGAAGGTGTTAGCACCCTTTCTATCCATGGTTGTCCATGGGCTCTTAGGTACTTGCTCAATGTGTTTTCAAAAAGGTTTGTTTGCTTTTCAATGTGGGTTTTAAAAGTTTCTTTGAAAAATTTCAGTTCGACTCGTACGTCAGAGTGTTTGAAAAGTTTGTTTTGAAAGCTTTTGAAAATGTGTTGGTGTGAAAAGTCTTTGATTTGTTTTTTAAAGAGAGCAAGTATCTACGAGAACCTACCTACCCTAAGGAATTCGTCTGTGTAAATGTCCTTTAAAGTAGTGCCATCCCACCATTGAGAGGTAGGTAGCACCACCGTTGGAGGTGTTCGGGTCAATTCGAGTTTGTAGGGACATAGTGATCACCAGAGCAATGGGAAGACACCTTAGAAGCTACCCTCATGCCAGGTTCCCAGATCATGAGGACTTACTAAGACGTCCTCTACTCGACGATCACCTTTCGAAAGGCAACAGTGAGGCGTACCCTAGGGGTGGTGTGTGCGATTCGTGTGTCGTTTTCAGATATTTGTCTTGTCATGTTTATTTGTGATCTACGCTTGATTTTAATTAGGACATTCATTCTTGCATGCTTATTTAACAGTTAATATTTGCGAGGAAAATAAATCTACAACTATTACAAATGGCGCGGGTCCACATCGCCAAAATAAACCGGACCCGATTTGACTGAAAAGTAAATAAAGCAAAAAAGTAAAAGTGCGAGAAATAAGAATTGTTACAAGGCTTTGGGACATGTACATAATGAATAATAAGCGATAAAGTAAATGTGCGAAATAAAATAATTAAGACAATGGGCGTTGGACCCTTTTGCAAAAAATTAAATTTAATGAGGAATTGGAATTAAAAAAAAGAATGTTTTTGGTATTTTTGTATTTTTTAAGGTTTAAAAGAAAAAAGAACTTTTTAGAATGAAATTTGAAATGCAAATCCTAATTCTAATGTTTTTTTAGTTATTGTGAAAATGTTATATTAATCTAAATTAAACCCTAATTTTTACTTATGTACATTTAATTATAAAAATAAAATAAATAAATAAATAATATTGTGATAAAAAAAAGGAAAATTTAAAAGGTATAAAAAGTCATTAAACCTAATGCTATATTTTTGGATTTTTAGTTATTAAGAAAGTATTAAAATCTAACCTAAAATGCAACCCTAGTTTAATTATGAAAATTACTAATATTATGGCAAAAAACAAGGAAAGTTAAAAGGAATAAAAAAGTCATTAACCTAATGCTATATTTTTGGATTTTTTTATGGAAGAAAGAATTAAAGTTAAAACCTATTTTACTAAATTTATTTACATGTTAATTATTTACAAGAAAATAAATAAAATAAATATTTTTTATGTTTTTATCCTTTTTCTGATTTTTTGTGATATTTTTATATTTTGTAAAGAAAACAATTAATTAATTAAAACAATGAAAATAAATAGCCTAATAATTAAAAAAAACAATAAAACATGAAAAGAAAAGCAAACCAGGGGGGGTAGCCCCAATTTAGGAGGTAAGGCCTTAGCATTTCAGGCCCATTTATGTTATGGCCTTGCTGACTTTTTGCTAGCCTGCTTCAGCGTTGACTGGAGTTTATTGTGCTCCTTTGCATCCAAGCCTTTGATTTGAACTGGTGGGACACGTGGACGAGTGAGATGGTGAGCGTATGGTATACTGGGACGCTCATGCTGCATGGGATTTTACATTGAGGAAAAATATGAAGGAAAGTCAGGACCTGGGTCTCGAACCCAGGTCACGTGGATTGCCAATACACCTCATTGCCACTGGATCACTAACACGCATTTGTTAAATAAACATACAATGAATAATATAATATAAAACAATGCATCAGTGGTTTAAAGCGCGAAAATTCAAATTTATCCAATCAGTACACGCCACTTCATCATCTTCCCCATGGCTTCGTTTTGCCTGAAAAGAACAAAAGTATTAGGCAGCGGTTTTTACACCGTTGCAGAAAGTGGCATACGAGAAAATAACGATTAGCCCCTGAGGCCCTATAAATTAATCGCGATGACGGATTCTTGTTCGTTGGAGTGTGCCGGTTTGAATGGTCTAAGTCTAGAAAGCTAATTTTTCTTCAATTGAAAAGCCCTAATTCTGAGCTTTATGAACCCTAAAAAATTAACAATGGTAAACATCCATATACGGCACGAAAACAAAATTGGATCACATGGTTAGCTTCAGAATATGCTTATTAGTATGAATGCATCAATAAAAAACAATGAGAATGCCTTAAACATGGAACACGATCATGCATTTTTCTGGAAACTGTTTGAGTTCATGATACCGGTTCCAGGCGTTTTGGCTTGTTGTTTGTGATTGGTACACGTTCAGAATTAGTCAAGGAAGCTATTGGAATAAGACTTATGGCTTCAATCCTCTTCTAAGGTTGATTTCAGATTTGAGTTTTTATGGAAAAATTTCAATGTTCCAATGGCTCTTGAGGCGCAGCTTTTTGTCCAAGGCTTAGGGTTTGACTCAGTGTTTATGAGGGAAGAGAATTAGCTTGTTAGTTGGCCTTAATTCATGCTCATGAAAGAACTAGTCCTAGGGTTTTCACCATTAACCAATTTTCCTTCTTTTAAGCCAAGACCAAGACTTAGTGTGCAATTTAACCCTAGCCTGAGTTTTTGAGTTGGCCCATGATACATGGAAGTTGTCCAAATTCAAATGACACTATTCCATTGGTTTTTGAATTTTATTTGAATTTTTAAAGATTTAAAATGAATTAAATTATCAAAAATTAAATAAAATAGAAAAATCAATATTTGGTCTTGAAATTAATCATGGGACACGTGTGTGGCATGACAAGGATGAATCAAGTGGAAGAAAGTGGGCCCTTTTGTCAAAAATTGGAGTTTCAAGGATAGTTGACTTTTGCCATTTCACAAAAATTTCCCAACTTCTACAAGGCATAACTTGCTCAATTTTTAAGCTTTTCACATGTTCTTGGACATTTTGGAAAGGTCTTTGAGTCCTCTAACCAATGCCTTTGGTCCCATGTCATTTTGATTTACCAATCTCAAGTTATGGTCTTTGACTTAAAGTCCCTTTTTGTTGACTTTTGAAAATGACCTATAATGTTGAAATTGATAACTTTTTGTGAGAGCATTTCTTGGACTTGAAGTATGAAGATGAGTTGTAGGAAATGTCTTTCACTTCAAAATGAGCTTTGGATGGAATTTTTCTGATAATCCATGTGAAAGTTATGCCCTGGTCAATTTCAGTTGACTTTTTCAACTGTCCAAATATAGCAACTTTTGCATCTTTGATGATTTCTGAGCCAAATTTTGAGAGTCATGATCAAGCATTGATCAAATGATGTTTGTGGCTTCAAAATGATATGTTGACCAAAAATTTGAACTTTTGACTGTCAAATGACCATTTTGCCCCTACAGTTGACTGTAGTGCAATTTAGGGTTTTGACTGTGCAATTTTGAGCTGAATGCCTTGAAACTTGATATGAGGATGCTTGACCATGTTTGTAAGCATATGAGACTTGATTGAACCTTTGAACACTTCATTTTCTTGATCAGAACCCAAACCCTAGTTTTGACTGTATGGGAGACTGTTGCACTGCACAACCCTTGGGGAATTTTGTAGCTTGGCTTGGCAATTTCTCGAGGAATATGGGAGGGCAAATTTTGGGGTATAACAGTTGCCCCTGTTCAATCTTCTTAGACCTGAGGATGCAGATTGGCTGACGTGCCTTTCGTAATCCGAGGGTAAAAGATGATTGGACACTAGAGTGCCCAGAAATTTGCGCTCACATAGTGGCAGTGTGGTGGGAATGGGCTTATAGATGCCATTTAGAGATTGATCGCGTAAGAGATTCCTTAGCGAGAACTTGCATACCTGCAAAAGAAAAAATGAGTACCTGACACGTTGCAGGAGCTGATTTTAGATGCTTGGTATAGATGTGTCCTGACTGGTTACAGGAGCTGAGTCTGGAGCTTCAAACGCTGATGAATGAACCAGGGATGGTTACTGCCTCAGCATGGATGGTAAGAGAATCTTGGGCGATTTTAACTTCAACAACGCTCGTTGAGAAAAATCTTGGGTGTCTTCTACTGGAATAAGAATCAGGGAGATCTTAGGGTCGATCTGACTGAACCAGAGGAGGCCTTTGACTGGATAAGCATCAGGAAAATCTTAGGGTCGATTTAACTGAACCGGTCTAGGTCTTGAAATATCTTCAACTGGATAAGCATCAGGGAGATCTTAGGGTCGATCTGACTGAACCAAGAGAAGGCCTTTGACTGGATAAGCATCAGGAAAATCCTGGGACGATTTAACTGAACCGGTCTAGGTCTTGAAATGTCTTCAACTGGATAAGCATCAGGGAGATCTTAGGGTCGATCTGACTGAACCAGAGAAGACCTTTGACTGGATAAGCATCAGGAAAATCTTGGGACGATTTAACTGAACCGGTCTAGGTCTTGAAATGTAGCTTGAGAACTTAACTGGATCTTTCCTGAAAGGTAAAAGTCAGTCATATGCAATGCATGATATGGATCAAGCAATGATGTTCTCAACATAAATGAGATTTGTAAGATATGATGTGTACATGCATGCTATAATGATGTATGTGATGTTTCATGTATATTTTTATCTAGGAAAGTGAATCCTTGACGGGTGCCGGGAAGTCGTATCCTGGGCTGATGTCGAAGAATAGATTTTGCTTCCGCTGGGGATGATAACTGCAAGGATACCGGTAGGAGAAGATGACTCCGTTGCGGAATAAACTTGGCGAATGGAAGATTCTGCGGGGAGAAAAGATATTCTAGCGATCATGCTGGGAAGCAATACTCTGTGGGGATAGAGATGCTTTGCTGAGTGTTGATAGCAGTAATTTGCTGAGGATGTCTTTGTTGTTGGAAGTGTTAATGGACTTCGCTGGGGATAGGAAAGAACTATGTTGACGATGACCTTTCCGTGGCTTTTGGCTGAGGATAACCCAGTTATATCCTGTTAAGGAAATAACTCTTTGAATAAAGCCGGACGACGCGTTCGTGCTCTGCGAGGGGATAAGCTTCCAGAATCTACTGGGGATAAGCTTACTGCTTGGAGAGATGAATTCCAATTTTCCTGGGGAAACTGGATTGGACTCTTCTGGGGAGTTTTGGAATGTAATTTTATAAGTTGAAAGGGGGAACCTATGTAGGGTTGCATGCTGATGAGTTTGTGTAAAACTGTATCTGAAATGGAGAAGGAACCTGGGTAGGGTTACTTTGATTATGAGTTCGTGTAAAACTTCGTTTTTTTTGGAAAGGGAGAACCTGTGTAGGGTTTCTGGGTGACGAGTCCATGTAAAACTGCATCTTGAAGAGAGGGAACCGATGTAGGGTTGCTTGGTGAGGTAAGTTCATGTAAAACTTCTTGATGAACCGGGGTGAGGTTATCTTGAGCTAAATCCATGTAAGACTTCTGGGGGGAACCAGGGTTAGGTTGCCGCAGGATAAGTTCGTGTAAAACTTCTTGACGAACCGAGGTAAGGTCATCTTGAGATAGGTCCATGTGAGACTCTTGGAGGAACCGGGGTTAGGTTACGGCAGGATAAGTTTGTGTAAAACTTCTTGATGAACCGGGGTTAGGTCATCTTGAGATAGGTCCATGTGAGACTCTTGGAGGAACCGGGGTTAGGTTACGGCAGGATAAGTTTGTGTAAAACTTCTTGATGAACCGGGGTTAGGTCATCTTGAGATAGGTCCATGTAAGACTTCTGGAGGAACCGGGGTTAGGTCACTTCGGGATAAGTTCGTGTAAAACTTCTTGACGAACCGGGGTAAGGTTACTTGTGATAAATCCATGTAAGATTTCTGGAGGAACCGGGGTAAGGTTACTTGGATAAGTTTGTGTAAAAACTTCTGGAGGAACCGGGGTAAGGTTATTTGGTTGAGTTTGTGTAAAAATCTCTGGAGGAACCGGGGTAAGGTTATTTGGTTGAGTTTGTGTAAAAATCTCTGGAGGAACCGGGGTAAGGTTACTTGGATAAGTTTGTGTAAAAACTTCTGGAGGAACCGGGGTAAGGTTGCTTCGGGATAAGTTTGTGTAAAACTTCTTGATGAACCGGGGTTAGGTCATCTTATGGAGGAGGAGTCTGTGTATGACTTTGTCTGAAGGTTGAGCAGAAACCGGTGTTGGGTTGCATGATTTTGATTAAGTGGATAATTGTCCTGTTTGGTCTCGGACGTTAGCCCACGATCTGGAATTTGTAAAGGTAGATGGTAATCATTTTTATGTTGATCTGTCCTTTGTAATTTGGTTGACAGAGCAATTGGATCGCCTGGATAGCTCATTATTGCCCTGCTTCGGAGGTGAGGGAAGAGGATACCTGTGCGGGTGATCGACAAATCTTCGGGTAGGCAAGTGACGAGATACCGGAACATAGTCGTACGCTTCGATCCCTAACTTTTGCCTGGACCGCCCTTTCGGGTTTTCAGTCCACCGGGATACCCATTTTTGCCCAAGCCGCCTTTTCAGGTTTTCGACTTGCCGGGTGTACATGTTTTTCGTTTCATCCCTTCATTTTGCCCGAACCCTTTTAGTTCGCCGGGAAGCCCTTATTTTTTCCTAGGTATGTCAACCTAGCGGGTCTTTGATTATGCGCAGTATTTTTTTCGACTATGTCCACGCTCTCAGAATGTAGGGAGTTGCCCCTGTTGGAAGTATTTTGCCATGCCCCAGATAATGAGCAATGTGCCCCTTGATTGGAGGTTCTTCTGTTCACAAGGTGTTCATCGTGCGAATTTCCCTGCTTGTTCAAACAAGTAGTCATATGCAAACAAGGTTATTTTAAGAATGCAAAAGTCTATGTCTGTCTTGAATTTTGAAAATGCATTTTTTGTAATACAGTGCGATGTCAACTCAATATTTTACAGCAAACCTTCAGGAGTCAGGATACCTTCGTAACAGTATGCTTTCGAACTAACCCATGCTTCAGCTAGGACTTTTAAGAGTTATATCGTGGCCTGGTTCACGGTTTAAGAAACAAAGGATAAAGGCTCAAATTATTTGTACCCACCCGCTCTTCGTGATGTTCTCCAAACCTAAACTCAGTTGATCGTGCGTTAGACCTTGTTTGAGTCTTTGCTCTGATTTTCCGGTGATGATTCGGATATTGAACGTTTATTTGAATAGGCAATCATCCCCTTTTTTGCTGAGGGTTTGTGAGACCTCTTTTTTTTTTGATTTAGTTATCCCTTTCTTTTTTTTTGCCTGAACTGTTTCCTTTTTGGGATTACAGTCAGCGGGATGCCCCAGTTTGGTAAGTCTTCTTTATTGGTTTTGACTTTTTGGGCTTTTCATTCATGAATTTTTTTTTGATAATGACTGCCTGTCCTTATGATTGTTCGGAACCATCACTGTCTTTTGTTTTTGAAAAACTCATTTAGTGACATTCATTGTGCACTTGGATCGACTGAGAGAACTACCCTGCCCCAGGTTATGATTAAGGGTTTTGATTTTCGAAAATACAAACTCCTACTTCTTTGGCTCTGATGGGTTGACGAGGGATTATCATCCTTATAACTCCAGTGTTTAGGAATTGAAACAATGCCTGTACCTCATCAGCGGGGTCTGTCCAAAAGCATACTGTAAATTGTGGTATTGTTTTCGTCATCCTCCCTCAAGAGGTTTAGAATTTTCAATTAAGAATTGACCATCGCAAAAAATATGAAAGCAGTTTTAAGCATAGTAAACATAATTAATTCAAGACAGACATGTGTAATGCATTCATGAAATAAAAGAGTTTAACACAATAATTGTTTATCTGAACAAGAAAAGGAAAAATACAACTTGAAATCAAATGAACAAAAATTTAGCCATGCTTTGGCAATGGAGCGGTGATCACGTTGGGAGTCTCCGCAGGCTCGAACTCGATCTCTTTGGCATCGATCATGTTCTGAATTTTGTACTTCAGTGCCCAACAGTCCTCAGTATCGTGCCCCGGGCTATCAGAATGATAGGCACACCTTGCTTCTGGATTGTAGCTAGGAGAGGAGGTCTTAGGATTGGCAGGAGGGTTGATTATTGCAATCAGGTTCATCTTCACCATATGCTGCAATGCTTGTGACCAAGGCATGTTAATGTTGGTGAATTGCCTTTTAGGCCCTTCCGGCCTTTGCTGGTTTCCCCTTTGTGGTTGACGGCGTGGTGCAGAACCAGAGATCATGACTGCCCCTGCATGTTGATCACGGCGACTCTTTTGACTGTATACAGCATTGGATTCCTTCTTTCCCGTGTAAGGTTTTTTATGAATATCAGAAGGTGTGGCTTCTTGAATCTTCCCCGACTTGATACCAGCTTCAATTCTTTCGCCAGTCAGGATGAGGTCGGTAAATCCAGCAGATGAGTTACCAATGAGGTGATTGAAGAATGGCCCGGATAGGGTCCCCAAGAACATATCAACGAGTTCCCGGTCAGTTAACGGAGGTTGCACCCTTCCAGCAAGGTCTCTCCATCTTTGTGCGTACTCCTTGAAACCTTCACTTGACCCCAACGACATACCCTGGAGTTGGGTACGTGTGGGAGCAAGGTCGGCATTGTACTGGTACTGCTTATAGAAAGCAGTCGCCAACTCCTCCCAGTTACGAACTTTGGTCCCATCCAGTTGATAGAACCATTCGAGGTGAGTCCCTGAAAGACTTTCCTGGAAGAAGTGGATCCACAAGTTCTTGTCTGCTGAGTATGGTTGGATTTTCCGAACATAAGACCTGAGATGCAACTTGGGACAAGATGCCCCGTCATACTTGGTAAAGGATGGTGCCTTGAACTTCCGAGGAATAATCACACCAGTTGACAAACCCAGATCTCCAAAATCCAGCCCAGGTACTTGTTGGATCTCCATAGCATTCAGCCTATCCTCCAACTGTTTGTACTTGTCCTCAGCCGGAGGGTACTGTTCGTCGTTGAAATCTGTCTCGCTGTCGGAGACCACTGGACTAGGCACCTCTCTCTCATGGTGACTGCTTTCCCTCACAGATGGGGTTGTCCCCTCAGTTTCCTCCTGCGGTGTATTCCCAGATCTGCGTCTAGGGCTGAACAGAACAATCCTCTTCTTCTTCTTGTCCTTCTTCAAAAACAAAGCCTTCAGATCTTGTTGACCCTGAGCCAAGCCTTTGATCAGCTCCTGAAATTGGGCGTTCTGCGCCTGAAATTGGGCGTTCTGCGCCTGAAAAGCCTTGATAGATGCCTCGGTTGATGATTCAGGATTCATGACGAGACTGCTGAAATAAACAGCGAAGAAGGTAAGCAACCTGCAGAGGAAGGGTACCTGTTATGTAATGATATGTATGATATGCATGCAATGATTTCAAGGACCTCGTGGGGTAAACAGAGAAACTTGTTAGAGTTGGAAACTGGCAACTTGATTGAAAGTACTTCATGTTGTTGAGAGTCCTTCGTCACGGGTCAAAGGCTCACCATATCCAGTGGGTCATAGCCCCTGACTTCATTGGCTAGAGGAACATAAATCCTCTTTGCCCCTTGCTAGATGTTTGATTTATATGACCTGCATCACAAGCCCTTGAGATCCTTGAAATGGGTTAGGATGTATGCAATGGTATGATGTCATGATATGCATGGGGTAATGTAAGTAACCCTGTTATGAGTCCTAATTAAGGACTGCAAAAACCTGCAAGAAACTTAGGATACCCTGTTATGATTCCTAATTAAGGACTACAAACACAACCTGCAAGAGACAAATGTCAGGTAATAAGCATGCAAGTAGTTCAAGTAGGAAGGCACACAAGTCACACAAGAGAAGCCCTTAAAGTTTAGGCCAGCATGGAGTCTGGGTAGTACCCTCTTGAAGTTGGTGGGTTCAACCTGTCCTATCAAAGTAACCGGGTTTTAAGGTTCCCAATATCACGGGATTGCTTTCATTGTTCATCGTTTCGATTTAGCCACTGAACTGGCGACCGAAATATTCCAGGAAAGCAACCCTCAATTGAGTGTAGTATCGAGTATCAACCAACCTCGGACTGCACCAAAGTCAGTTATCTCACTACCCTAAAGAGGCCAAGATAGTTCAATTAAGGTTCCTAAGGTCTGTTGATGCTTCACGACACCACGCGGAGGCCCCGTACTCTCCTTGACTGAACTCAAGGGTTACCGGTACACACCAAAGTGCCACATCAACGTAGCAGACTGTTTCAACCATGTCGGTATACCCCGCACAGTTCCCTCACAGCCTTGTTGCTACTTTCTAAAAGGGTATCCCCCAGATCCGGGTTAGGATCTATAGAACTCCCAAGACAGTCCCACAATTTAAAGCAAACAAAGCAATACAATTGAAAACACAGTTATGAACTAACCCTAAGGTACACCTCACTTTAAGTTTGTAATTCCCCAGCAGAGTCGCCAGTTCTGTGATCGGTGGATCTGGAACTGACTGTTTAACGCTGGTTCGCGAAATGTCGCGGAAGCAAGAGTCGCCACCGTCTTTTATTTTCTCCAAATGGAAAGGACAAAAGCACAGAAAAATTCCTTATAGAGATTGCTCTCGGTTCGGGAGGTAGGTTATAGAAAGGGAAGGTGTTAGCACCCTTTCTATCCATGGTTGTCCATGGGCTCTTAGGTACTTGCTCAATGTGTTTTCAAAAAGGTTTGTTTGCTTTTCAATGTGGGTTTTAAAAGTTTCTTTGAAAAATTTCAGTTCGACTCGTACGTCAGAGTGTTTGAAAAGTTTGTTTTGAAAGCTTTTGAAAATGTGTTGGTGTGAAAAGTCTTTGATTTGTTTTTTAAAGAGAGCAAGTATCTACGAGAACCTACCTACCCTAAGGAATTCGTCTGTGTAAATGTCCTTTAAAGTAGTGCCATCCCACCATTGAGAGGTAGGTAGCACCACCGTTGGAGGTGTTCGGGTCAATTCGAGTTTGTAGGGACATAGTGATCACCAGAGCAATGGGAAGACACCTTAGAAGCTACCCTCATGCCAGGTTCCCAGATCATGAGGACTTACTAAGACGTCCTCTACTCGACGATCACCTTTCGAAAGGCAACAGTGAGGCGTACCCTAGGGGTGGTGTGTGCGATTCGTGTGTCGTTTTCAGATATTTGTCTTGTCATGTTTATTTGTGATCTACGCTTGATTTTAATTAGGACATTCATTCTTGCATGCTTATTTAACAGTTAATATTTGCGAGGAAAATAAATCTACAACTATTACAAATGGCGCGGGTCCACATCGCCAAAATAAACCGGACCCGATTTGACTGAAAAGTAAATAAAGCAAAAAAGTAAAAGTGCGAGAAATAAGAATTGTTACAAGGCTTTGGGACATGTACATAATGAATAATAAGCGATAAAGTAAATGTGCGAAATAAAATAATTAAGACAATGGGCGTTGGACCCTTTTGCAAAAAATTAAATTTAATGAGGAATTGGAATTAAAAAAAAGAATGTTTTTGGTATTTTTGTATTTTTTAAGGTTTAAAAGAAAAAAGAACTTTTTAGAATGAAATTTGAAATGCAAATCCTAATTCTAATGTTTTTTTAGTTATTGTGAAAATGTTATATTAATCTAAATTAAACCCTAATTTTTACTTATGTACATTTAATTATAAAAATAAAATAAATAAATAAATAATATTGTGATAAAAAAAAGGAAAATTTAAAAGGTATAAAAAGTCATTAAACCTAATGCTATATTTTTGGATTTTTAGTTATTAAGAAAGTATTAAAATCTAACCTAAAATGCAACCCTAGTTTAATTATGAAAATTACTAATATTATGGCAAAAAACAAGGAAAGTTAAAAGGAATAAAAAAGTCATTAACCTAATGCTATATTTTTGGATTTTTTTATGGAAGAAAGAATTAAAGTTAAAACCTATTTTACTAAATTTATTTACATGTTAATTATTTACAAGAAAATAAATAAAATAAATATTTTTTATGTTTTTATCCTTTTTCTGATTTTTTGTGATATTTTTATATTTTGTAAAGAAAACAATTAATTAATTAAAACAATGAAAATAAATAGCCTAATAATTAAAAAAAACAATAAAACATGAAAAGAAAAGCAAACCAGGGGGGGTAGCCCCAATTTAGGAGGTAAGGCCTTAGCATTTCAGGCCCATTTATGTTATGGCCTTGCTGACTTTTTGCTAGCCTGCTTCAGCGTTGACTGGAGTTTATTGTGCTCCTTTGCATCCAAGCCTTTGATTTGAACTGGTGGGACACGTGGACGAGTGAGATGGTGAGCGTATGGTATACTGGGACGCTCATGCTGCATGGGATTTTACATTGAGGAAAAATATGAAGGAAAGTCAGGACCTGGGTCTCGAACCCAGGTCACGTGGATTGCCAATACACCTCATTGCCACTGGATCACTAACACGCATTTGTTAAATAAACATACAATGAATAATATAATATAAAACAATGCATCAGTGGTTTAAAGCGCGAAAATTCAAATTTATCCAATCAGTACACGCCACTTCATCATCTTCCCCATGGCTTCGTTTTGCCTGAAAAGAACAAAAGTATTAGGCAGCGGTTTTTACACCGTTGCAGAAAGTGGCATACGAGAAAATAACGATTAGCCCCTGAGGCCCTATAAATTAATCGCGATGACGGATTCTTGTTCGTTGGAGTGTGCCGGTTTGAATGGTCTAAGTCTGGAAAGCTAATTTTTCTTCAATTGAAAAGCCCTAATTCTGAGCTTTATGAACCCTAAAAAATTAACAATGGTAATCATCCATATACGGCACGAAAACAAAATTGGATCACATGGTTAGCTTCAGAATATGCTTATTAGTATGAATGCATCAATAAAAAACAATGAGAATGCCTTAAACATGGAACACGATCATGCATTTTTCTGGAAACTGTTTGAGTTCATGATACCGGTTCCAGGCGTTTTGGCTTGTTGTTTGTGATTGGTACACGTTCAGAATTAGTCAAGGAAGCTATTGGAATAAGACTTATGGCTTCAATCCTCTTCTAAGGTTGATTTCAGATTTGAGTTTTTATGGAAAAATTTCAATGTTCCAATGGCTCTTGAGGCGCAGCTTTTTGTCCAAGGCTTAGGGTTTGACTCAGTGTTTATGAGGGAAGAGAATTAGCTTGTTAGTTGGCCTTAATTCATGCTCATGAAAGAACTAGTCCTAGGGTTTTCACCATTAACCAATTTTCCTTCTTTTAAGCCAAGACCAAGACTTAGTGTGCAATTTAACCCTAGCCTGAGTTTTTGAGTTGGCCCATGATACATGGAAGTTGTCCAAATTCAAATGACACTATTCCATTGGTTTTTGAATTTTATTTGAATTTTTAAAGATTTAAAATGAATTAAATTATCAAAAATTAAATAAAATAGAAAAATCAATATTTGGTCTTGAAATTAATCATGGGACACGTGTGTGGCATGACAAGGATGAATCAAGTGGAAGAAAGTGGGCCCTTTTGTCAAAAATTGGAGTTTCAAGGATAGTTGACTTTTGCCATTTCACAAAAATTTCCCAACTTCTACAAGGCATAACTTGCTCAATTTTTAAGCTTTTCACATGTTCTTGGACATTTTGGAAAGGTCTTTGAGTCCTCTAACCAATGCCTTTGGTCCCATGTCATTTTGATTTACCAATCTCAAGTTATGGTCTTTGACTTAAAGTCCCTTTTTGTTGACTTTTGAAAATGACCTATAATGTTGAAATTGATAACTTTTTGTGAGAGCATTTCTTGGACTTGAAGTATGAAGATGAGTTGTAGGAAATGTCTTTCGCTTCAAAATGAGCTTTGGATGGAATTTTTCTGATAATCCATGTGAAAGTTATGCCCTGGTCAATTTCAGTTGACTTTTTCAACTGTCCAAATATAGCAACTTTTGCATCTTTGATGATTTCTGAGCCAAATTTTGAGAGTCATGATCAAGCATTGATCAAATGATGTTTGTGGCTTCAAAATGATATGTTGACCAAAAATTTGAACTTTTGACTGTCAAATGACCATTTTGCCCCTACAGTTGACTGTAGTGCAATTTAGGGTTTTGACTGTGCAATTTTGAGCTGAATGCCTTGAAACTTGATATGAGGATGCTTGACCATGTTTGTAAGCATATGAGACTTGATTGAACCTTTGAACACTTCATTTTCTTGATCAGAACCCAAACCCTAGTTTTGACTGTATGGGAGACTGTTGCACTGCACAACCCTTGGGGAATTTTGTAGCTTGGCTTGGCAATTTCTCGAGGAATATGGGAGGGCAAATTTTGGGGTATAACGGTTAGCTTCAAAACTTCACAAGGAACATGAATCTATAATCAAAATGCTATGAATGTACGTAAATACTGAAACACGATAATGGATTTTTCATGAGGTTTCTTGAATGCTGTATACCAATTCTTTGCGTTTTGATGGTTGTTTTTGATTGGAATGTATTCAATGATCTCCAAGGAAGCTAATGGAACAAGAATTAGGTCTTTAATCGCCCTCTAACCTTGTTTTAAGAATTGACTTTTTGAGAGAAATTTCAAGCTTTGTTATGGCCTTTTCTGAGCTGCTGCGTGTCTATCCTCATTAGGGTTGCATCCTAGCTTATGTACTGAGTCCATTAGGTTAACAAATTTGACTAGAATCTCTTGTATTCATGAATTGAAGATTTGATTTTTTCCACCATTATTTCCATATCTTTTTCCATGTGTTTTTGGTCCAAATCATATCCAATTGCTCCAATTCTTTCCATATTGGCTTATGCACGAAATCTTGAGGCTAAAACATGTATAAAAAGATTGATTAGGTTAAGTTAGATATTTTTCATATATTTAAATGATTTAAATGAATTAATATAAATAAAAATTCAAATAAATAAATAAAAAATGAGAAAATATTTCCCTTTGGGCCAAGTGGTCGTGCACATGCTTGGAATGATGAATCATGGAAGAAAAATGGGCCCATTAGCAATTTTAGGTCATTTGAAGTAATGTTGACTTTTCAAAATATCCAAAAATTTCCCAACTTCCACAAGGCATAACTTGCTCAATTTTTAAGATTTTCTCATGTTCTTGGACATTTTGGAAAGGCCTTTGAGTCCTCTAACCAATGCCTTTTGTCCCATGTCATTTTGATTTACCAATCTCAAGTTATGGCCTTTGACTTAAAGTCCCTTTTTGTTGACTTTTGAAAATGACCTATAATGTTGAAATTGATAACTTTTTGTGAGAGCATTTCTTGGACTTGAAGTATGAAGATGAGTTGTAGGAAATTTCTTTCTCTTCAAAATGAGCTTTGGATGGAATTTTTCTGATGATCCATGTGAAAGTTATGCCCTGGTCAATTTCAGTTGACTTTTCAACTGTCCAAATAAGGAAACTTTTGCATCTTGATGATTTCTGAGCCAAATTTTGAGAATCATGATCAAGCATTGATCAAATGATGTTTGTGGCTTCAAAATGATATGTTGACCAAAAATTTGAACTTTTGACTGTCAAATGACCATTTTGCCCCTACAGTTGACTGTAGTGCAACTAGGGTTTTGACTGTGCAATTTTGAGCTGATTGTCTTGAAACTTGATATGAGGATGCTTGACCATATTTGTAGGCATGTGAGACTTTATTGGACCTTTGAAAACTTCATTTTCTTGATCAGAACACAAACCCTAGTTTTGACTGTATAGGAGGCCTTTGCACTGTACAACCCTTGGGGAATTTTGCAGCTTGACTTGGCATTTTCTTGAAGAATATGGGAGGGCAAATTTTGGGGTACAACAGGTGGTAATCCCAAGATTCGCTCAATGATTGCCGTTGAAGTTGAAGTTATCCAAGATTATCTCAATGATTGCTATTGAGGTTGTAGTCGCCTATGGTTCTCTCCCCGATACTGCGGAGGTGGTAATCCCAAGATTCACTCAACGATTGCTGTTGAAGTTGAAGTTATCCAAGATTCTATCAATGATTGCTATTGAGGTTGTAGTCGCCTATGGTTCTCTCCCCGATACTGCGGAGGTGGTAATCCCAAGATTCGCTCAACGATTGCTGTTGAAGTTGAAGTTATCCAAGATTCTCTCAATGATTGCTATTGAGGTTGTAGTCGCCTATGGTTCTCTCCCCGATACTGCGGAGGTGGTAATCCCAAGATTCGCTCAACGATTGCCGTTGAAGTTGAAGTTATCCAAGATTCTCTCAATGATTGCTATTGAGGTTGTAGTCGCCTATGGTTCTCTCCCCGATACTGCGGAGGTGGTAATCCCAAGATTCGCTCAACGATTGCTGTTGAAGTTGAAGTTATCCAAGATTCACTCAATGATTGCTATTGAGGTTGTAGTCGCCTATGGTTCTCTCCCCGATACTGCGGAGGTGGTAATCCCAAGATTCGCTCAACGATTGCTGTTGAAGTTGAAGTTATCCAATATTCTCTCAATGATTGCTATTGAGGTTGTAGTCGCCTATGGTTCTCTCCCCGATACTGCGGAGGTGGTAATCCCAAGATTCGCTCAACGATTGCCGTTGAAGTTGAAGTTATCCAAGATTCTCTCAATGATTGCTATTGAGGTTGTAGTCGCCTATGGTTCTCTCCCCGATACTGCGGAGGTGGTAATCCCAAGATTCGCTCAACGATTGCTGTTGAAGTTGAAGTTATCCAAGATTCTCTCAATGATTGCTATTGAGGTTGTAGTCGCCTATGGTTCTCTCCCCAATACTGTGGATGTGGTAATCCCAAGATTCTCTCAACGATTGCTGTTGAAGTTGAAGTTATCCAAGATTCTCTCAATGATTGCTATTGAGGTTGTAGTCGCCTTTGGTTCTCTCCCCGATCCTGCGGAGGTAGTAATCGTCCCCAGATTCTCTCAGCGTCACTGTTGAGGTTGTAAGCATCCAAGGTTCTCTCACCGTTCCTGTTGAGGTAGTAACCATCCCTGGTTCATTCATCACCGTTTGAAGCTCCAGATCCAGCTCCTGTAACCAGTCAGGACACATCTACACAAAGAATTTGAAGACCAGCTCCCGTAACAGGTCAGGTAATCATTTTTCTTTTTTGCAGGTATGCAAGTTCTCGCTAAGGAAGCTCTTACGCGATCAATATCCAGATGGCATCTATAAGCCCATCCACCTTCCATCATCTCTTAGCATGGCATCTATAAGCCCATCATCCTATCCATCAATCTCCAAATGGCATCTATAAGCCCATTCCACCATCATTGCTACTATGTGAGCGCAAATTTCTGGGCACTCTAGTGTTCAATCATCTTCCACCTTCGGATTACGAAAGGCACGTCAGCCAATCTGCATCCTCATGTCTAAGAAGATTGAACAGGGGCAACTGTTGTACCCCAAAATTTGCCCTCCCATATTCTCCAAAGTTTGCCAAGTCAATGCTTCAAAATCTCCCCAAGGGTTGCACAGTTCAAGGGCCTCCTAAACAGTCAAAATTAGGGTTTTGGTTCTGACAAAGAAAATGAAGTTTCCAAGGGTTCAATCAAGTCCTACATGCCTATAAACATGGTCAAGCATCCTCATACCAAGTTTCCAGACTTACAGCACAAAATTGCACAGTCAAAATCCCTAATTGCACTACAGTCAACTGTAGGGGCAAAATGGTCATTTAACAGTCAAAAGTCCAAATTTTTGGTCAACATCTCATTTTGAAGCCACAAACATCATTTTATCAATGCTTGATCATGATTCTCAAAGCTTGGCTCAAAAATCATCAAGATGCAAAAGTTTCCATATTTGGACAGTTGAAAAAGTCAACTGTAACTTGACCAGGGCATAACTTTCACATGGATTATCAGAAAAATTCCATCCAAAGCTCATTTTGAAGATAAAGACATTTCCTATAACTCCTCTTCACACTTCAAGTCTAAGAAATTCTCTCACAAAAAGTTATCAATTTCAACATTATAGGTCATTTTCAAAAGTCAACAAAAAGGGACTTTAAGTCAAAGACCATAACTTGAGATTGGTAAATCAAAATGACATGGGACCAAAGTCATTGGTTATAGGACTCAAAGACCTTTCCAAAATGTCCAAGAACATGAGCAAATCTTAAAAATTGAGCTAGTTATGCGTTGTGGAAGTTGGGAAATTTTTGGATATTTTGAAAAGTCAACATTGCTTCAAATGACCTAAAATTGCTAATGGGCCTCTTTTTCTTCCACAATTCATCATCCAAGGCATGTGCACGACCATTTGGCCCAAAGGGAAGTTTTTTGTCATTTTTATTTATTTATTTGGATTTTTAATCATTAATAATTCATTTAATTAAAATAAATAGGTGAAAAATACTAAACCTAACCTTTTGAATCTTTTTGTGCATAAAATAATCTCAATATTTCGTGCAAATCAGGTTAGGAAAGAATCAAAGGTGATTGGATGTGATTGAGGCCAAAATAGCATGAAAAAGATTTGAAAATAATGCATGGAAAATCAAATATTTTCTCATCAATTCTTTGATTCCTTGGACCTCTTTTCCAACCCTAATCGTTCATACATACATATACATGCTAACCCTATTCAGAAAAGACTCCCAGCTGCGCCATAGACAAAGAATCAAACTCACACTTTTGCCTAAAAATTTCAAAGCTGAAAACAAGGTTACAGGTCGATTCAAGCAAAGAGACTTGTTCCATCACCTTCCTGAGGCTTCAAGGAAGGTTTCCAAATCAAAACCAACCATCCTAACGCCAAGAAACGTGAGAACGATGGTGACCTGTACAGAAAATATTTGACATTCTTGCATCTCGATTCATGCATCTTTAGCAATTTTTAATATTTGATTCATGTTCATTATCTAATTCTGAAGCTAACTGTATAATCCAATTGAGTTTTCATGTGATATACGCGAATCTGCCATTGTTATCTTTTAGGGTTTTTCAAGCTTGGATTTGGGCGTTTCTTAACACTGTAAAATTGGAACATGAAACCTAGGCCATTCAACTCAGCATGCTTGGACGATGCTAAATCCACCCTCGCGCTCAATTTATGAGCTACCATAAGCTAATCGCTATTTTCTGGAATGGCATATTTTGGAACGGTTCAAAAACCGTTGCTAATGGTTTTGTGTTTCAGAAAAAAATAAACGAAGAAGAAGAAGATGATGCGTGGAAGAGTACCATTGGAGGATTCAAATAATTAGCGCGTTTTTTTTATTTGTCCACTAATCCATTTTTTTTTCATTATATTATTTAGTTTCCATCAGATTAAAGAATGAACGCGCTAGCTTGAGTGGTGGGGAAAACGCTTGGTAAACCACAGGACCTAGGTTCGATCCCAGGTCCCCCTCCCTTTCCTTATATTTTTCATTTAATTGCATTCTCATGCAGTGCAGGGTCTAAGGCTCCACCATATGCTCCTCAATCCAACACGCCACTTGGCCAATCTCATCAATCCAAGGGCCCAGATCTGGAGAGCATGGTAAACCCCAGTCAACGCACTTACACGCATCCTGAAAAGTCCACCAGGCCAGGGACAATTGGGCCTAAAATGCTAACAAGCCCTCCAACTGGGGACAACACCCCCCAAGGTTTGCAAGTTTCTTATATTTTTTTCATTGTTTTTATTTTGATTCAATTATTATTGTCAATTAATTCTTTTAATTATTTTCATAAAAAACACAAAAACAATAAAAAAAATCAGAAAAAGACAAAATTAAATATATTGTTATTTAATTAATATTTTTGTAAATAAACTTCATTAATTGATTTTAGCTTTTAAATTTAGGGTTTAATTTTAATATTTTTCTTAATCAATTTAAAATTTGGTAGAATTAGGGTTTGTATTAATTTTTTATCCCTTTTCTTTTCTTTTCTCTAAATAATTAAATATTTTCTATTATTTTTATAAATTAAAATTGCATGTAAATAATTAGGTTAATTTAGGTTTAACTTTAATGCTTTCTTAATAAACTAAAAAACAATTAGAATTAGGGTTAGTATTTTAATTTCAATTAATCTTTCTCATTAAAATCATAAATATCAAAAATCTCAAAAAAAACAATTTCCTTTTCTTTTAATTTAATTAATTTGCTAATAATTTAATTTCATTAAAAAGGGTCCAACGCCCTCGTTTCCAATTTTAATTCCTATTCGCGCATTTTTATTTATTTCCTTCTTTTAAATATTTATGTAACTCTCCCAAAGCCTTGTAAACTTAATTTCTCGCACTTTATTTTATTTCTTTATTTACTTTCCGTCAAATCGGGTCCTGGATTTTAATTTTGGCGATGTGGACCCGCGCCTTTGTAATAGTTTAGAACTTTCAATTTCCGCATCTTTTTTAACTGTTAAATAAATGCATGCAAGAATGAATGACAAAAAAATAAAAACAAACGCATAGATCACCCATAACCTGACAAGACAAAAATAAATGAATCTGACACACAAATCACACACCACCCCTAGGGTACGCCTCACTGTTGCCTTGCCTCGAAAGGTGATCGTCGAGTAGAGGATGTCTTAGTAAGTCCTCATGATCCGGGAACCTGGCATGAGGGTAGCTTCTAAGGTGTCTTCCCATTGCTCTGGTGATCACCATGTCCCAAACCTCGAATTGACCCGAACACCTCCAACGGTGGTGCTACCTACCTCTCAATGGTGGGATGGCACTACTTTAAAGGACATTTACACAGACGAATTCCTTAGGGTAGGTAGACGACTCTAGATACTTGCTCTAATCTCAAAACAAATTCAAAAATACTTTTCACACCGACACCTTTTCAAAAAGCTTTCGAAAGCAAATTTTCAAACACTCTTGAGGACTGATACAAGAGTCGAACTGAAATTTTCAAAGAAACTTTTTTTAAACCCACAGTTGAAAAGCAAACAAACAATTTTGAAAACACAAATGAGAAAGTATCTAAGAGCCCATGGATAACCATGGATAGAAAGGGTGCTAACACCTTCCCTTTCTATAACCTACCTCCCGAACCGAGAGCAATCTCTTTAAGGAATTTTTCTGTGCTTTTGTCCTTTCCATTTGGAGAAAATAAAAGACGGTGGCGACTCTTGCTTCCGCGACATTTCGCGAACCAGCGTTAAACAGTCAGTTCCAGATCCACCGATCACAAATGCCAACCTGGTGCCTTCGACCCTCCTGTTCAAGATTTCAGGAGCTTCTTCATTGATCTTGTTCTTTTGAGGGAGGAAGGATTTGAAGGTGGCGTTAAGCCACAATTGCAGAAGCCAAAAGGGACCAGATAGCAGCAAACTTCCTCTATCTCCTAGAACCTTAAGTTGAGTCACACCATTACTGATGGACTCATATAAGTTGGCCAGAATCAATTCGGCTAAGCAAAGAGGGTATTTGTGATGGAGCTGTGTTGCAAGCGTCAACATCTTTTTTGTCACCTGCAGTGATTTAGTGCAGAAAACAAATCGAGACAGCCACATGGCCAAGAAGGCTATGTGCTCCACCTCCGACACGGTATTTGAGGACTTGTCATGAAAGTGGTTTATGAAGGTAGTATAAGTAGGTTTGGTAGCAGCAAACCCAATAGGATCCTCAGACAAGTCTTCAGGGTCAAAATAGTCACCAGTGGGTCGAAGGCCAGTGATGGCAGCTATGTCGAACAAAGTAGGGGTCATCATCCCACAAGGAAGATGAAAAGTGAAATATGCACTATCCCAAAAGTATAATGAGGATACCAGCTGTGATCGGTGGATCTGGAACTGACTGTTTAAAGCTGGTTTCGCGAAATGTCGCGGAAGCAAGAGTCGCCACCGTCTTTTATGTTCTCCAACATGGAAAGGACAAAAGCACAGCAAAATTCCTTATTGAGAATGTTTCTCGGTTCGGGAGGTAGATTTATAGAAAGGGAAGGTGTTAGCACCTTTCTATCCATGGTTATCCATGGGCTCTTAGATACTTGCTCATTTGTGTTTTCAAAAGTGTTTGCTTTTCAAAGTGTGAGTGGGTTTGAAAAAGTTTCGTTTAAAAATTTCAGATCGACTCTTGTATCAGTCCTCAAGAGTGTTTGAAAAATTGTTTTGAAAGCTTTTTGAAAAGTGTCGGTGTGAAAAGAGTTTTTGATTTGTTTTGAATAGAGCAAGTATCTATGAGTCATCTACCTACCCTAAGGAATTAGGCTGTGTAAATGTCCTTAAGATAGTGCCATCCCACCATTGAGAGGTAGGTAGCACCACCGTTGGAGGTGTTCGGGTCAATTCGTTTATAGGGACAGTGTGGTCACCAGAGCAACAGTAGGAATCCTTAGAAGCTACCCTTATGCCATTGATCCTTTTTAATTCGAGGCAACTTTTCCGAGGCAACTGGATCATGTCATGGACATAAGGACTTACTAAAACGTCCTATACTCGACGACTACGTTTCGAGGGTAAGGCAACAGTGAGGCGTACCCTAAGAGTGGTGTGTGAATTTGTGTATTATTTTCAGTTATATTTTATCTTGTCATGCATTATGGTGAGCTACGCTTGCTTTTAGTTTAGGCATTCATTCTTTCATGCAAGTTAGCAGTTAAAAGTGCGGAAATTAAAGTGCGAAAAATAAAGTCCTACGCTATTACAAGGCGCGGGTCTATACATCGCCAAATTAACAAAGACCCGTTTTTAATAAAATGCGGAAAGTAAAACCTAGTTACTATTACATGGCTTGAACAATTACATGATATTCACAATGAAATAAAATAAATGCGCGAAAGAATAGGACGTTCGAGGGCGTTGGACCCTTTTGAGAGATTAAATGAAATTAAAAATTAATTAATTGTTTAATAAAGAAAAGAAGTTATTTTTTATGGTTTTTGGTATTTATGAAATAAAGAAAATTAACTAAAATTAGAAGTTAAATGAAAACCTAGTTCTAAGTTGTTTTTAATTATTTATGAAAAAATATTCAAGTTTAACCTAATTTACCCTAATTAATTAATTACATGTTTATTTACAAAATAATTAATAATTAATAATAATGATAATAAGAAAAAGAATAAAAATGCTAAAAAACCTAATTTCTACATATTTTAGTTATTAAGAAAAGATTAAAATTAAAATCTAACTTTACTAAATTGATTATTAAAAATTTATTTACAAAAATATTTAATGAATAAATATTAAATAAACATATTTTTTAGTTTTGATTTTTTTGGTTTTATTATGAAAATTATTTTTGGAATTTAAAGAGAAAAACAAGTAAAAACAAATAAAAGAATAAGAAGGAGAAATGAATAAAAATTAAATTGAACAAACCATGGGGTATCAGGCCCCTAGAGGAGGTTTATGAAGCAATTTGGCCCACTGCAATCCAGGCCCTTTTTGACTTTTTGTGGTTGCGTGTGCATCAGTTGACTAACGCGTATGGTAGGCTGCATGTTCTGGCCTTTGGATTGACCCTCAGGGACACTTGGCAGGCACACACGTATGCGCATATGGTGGATCACTGGATAGAAATTGCACCTGATCACGTTACAACAAAAATTATTGAGAATATGGGGGACCTGGGAATCGAACCCAGGTCCCAATACCTACAAGCCAGCGCATCAACCATTTGAACTAACGCGTTTCTTTGTTGGTATTATAGGACATAAATAATATATGTGAAAAACAAGTATTATACTGAAGCACTCAAAAACGCGCCAACATTCAAACCCTCCAACCACGCTCAGACACATAGGCTTCGTCTTCCTTTTGTACCTGTAACATAATTAAATAGCGGGGGTTTTAAACCCCCACTAACTGCAATGCATAGAAATAGCGATTAGCATATGAGTAAACATAAAAAGGGCGCGAGGTGGTTGTTCAGTTCGTCTTGATGTCCAGATTTCAACGGTACCAGTTTGGTTGTCCAATTGTTCCATATGTGTAAAGCCCCAAAATTGAAGCTTCTGAAACCCTAAAATGCATTCATGGTGAATTCTTGTACAGGCAATATTAGTTCAATTCAGGGGCACCATTATCTTCAGCACATTCATATTAGTATAAATCAATAGTTAAAAATCACGAATGATGCATGGAAACTGAAACACGATTATGGAAAATTTCAAGAAAAGTAAGACTTTGTTATACCAATTCCTTGAGTATGGAGGGCTGGTTTTGATTGGAATCGTTTCCTGGATGTCTTGGCAAGGTTTTGGAACACTTTTCAAGCCTTGAATTGCACTCTAGGTCTGAAAACAGTTTCAAGGTTTTTAGGCCAAAATTGCAATGTCGTTATTGATTCTCTGCGCAGCTTCTTGTGTCTCTTGCATTAGGTTTCAGTCTTGCATATGTATGTGGATATAATTAGGTTAAAAACCAGCCCAAAATCCATTGATTAAATGTTTTTGAATATTTGATTTTCCATATCCTTTTTTCAATCTTTTCTATGCCAATCATTGCCAATCATGTAGAATCTTTCCTTTTTGAATGATGCACGAAATATTGAGTACATAATGAGTGAATTCTCTGCACAAAAAGATTTGAAAGGTATTATTTGCTATTTTTTCATATTTAATTTTAATTAAGTGAATTAATAATAATAACAATTCAAATAATTAACCAAAAATGAAAAAATAACTCCCTTGGAGGTCAATGGGTCGTGCATGGCCTTTGGGTAATGATTCATGGAAGAAATTGAGGCACATTAGCATTTTTGAAGCCTTTTGTGCAAAGTTGACTTTTCAAAATTCCCAAAAATTTCCCAACTTCTACAAGGCATATCTTGCTCAATTTTTAAGCTTTGATCATTTTCTTGGACATTTTGGAAAGGTCTTGAAGTCCTCTAACCAATGTCTTTGGTCCCATGTCATTTTGATTCACCAATCTCAAGTTATGGTCTTTGACTTAAAGTGCCTTTTTGTTGACCTTTGAAAATGACCTATAATGTTGAAATTGATAACTTTTTGTGAGAGCATTTCTAGGACTTGAAGTGTGAAGATGAGTTGTAGGAAATGTCATTCTCTTCAAAATGAGCTTTGGATGGGATTTTTCTGATAAACCATGAAGAAGTTATGCCTTGGTCAATTTGCAGTTGACTTTTTCAGCTGTCCAAAAATAGAAACTTTTGCATCTTGAGACTTTTTAGCCATGCTTTGAGAATCATGATCAAGAATTGATCAAATGATGTTTGTGGCTTCAAAATAAGATGTTGACCAAAAATTTGGACTTTTGACTGTCAAATGACCATTTTACCCCTGCAGTTGACTGTGGAGCATTTAGGGTTTTTGACTGTGCATTTTGATGCTGTGAGTCTTGAAACTTGACATAAGGATTCTTGACAATGTTTATAGGCATGTGGGACTTGATTGGACCCTTGAAAACTTCAATTTCTTTGCCATAACCAAAACCCTAATTTTGACTGTGTTAGGAGGCAATTGGACTGTGCAACCCTTGAGAGATTTTGAAGCTTGATCTTGGCAAATCTTGAAGAATATGGAAGGGCAAATTTTGGGGTACAACACCAGCATAAGGGGGCAATAAGGTAACCCTGTCTTCGACAGCATCACTAAGTCATAGATGCCCATCTCCTTCCAGACAGAAGCTTGCACCCTCTCCATTTTATTCAACCAGTCGGAGTATTCAGAAGAAAGGTTAGGGCTTGATCTAAAGAATCGATTCCCTTTGTTCATGAACTGGAGGTTGATATCATCAGTAGTTTGAGGATGTTGCTGGTTAGCCGGTGTAGCATCTTCAGGGTCTGCCCTAGGTTTTTTGGCACAACCTATGGGTCTAAGCCTTGGGCGTGTAGGAAAAAAGGCACGGTTTTTTAAGGGATTTTCGATGCATGTAGATAACGGGCCGGACATAGCATACATGTTTCCGCCGTATCTGACGGGGATAAGGAGTTGAGAATCATAGGCTTCTCGCCATTCTCTCATAGGTTCAGCAACGTACCTGTTAGTCGAGGAAGAAGAAGGGTTGGTGGAAAAGATCTTTGGTGGTTTCTGAACATCATTAGCATTTTTTGGTTGCGGATTGTTTGGGGCATTAGAGAGAAAGGCCATTGTTAAAGACTTAAGAGAAAGAGCGAAGGTGACAGTACAATGTTGTGAGAATGCAAGGGGTTTGGAAAAGCTGAAAATGATAAAAGTTCTAAATAGAAAAGCTTGGAAGTATTTATAGCCTTCAGAAGTTGGAGATGTCTCGTCAAAGGCATTTAATGTTTCGCAGGTAGTGGGGCACGTGGCAAGGTATGAAACGATTATCGTGCAGGCATTGGGAAACGTTGGGACATGCTTTCCTAGATTATAGGAATATGGCCATCATGACAAGCGTGGTAACGGCAGTTTTGAAGAGACATCTTGGAGAAAAGTAATGATGGTTTTACCAAGTATAGCAGTTGTTGGAAGGCGAAAAGCACACGTCAAAAACTTGGTAGACAACTGGGAAGACAGATGTCGAATGGGAAGTTCAAAGAATGGCTATTTCTTTGGGCGTCGAAATAGACATTCTTGGGGGGCAACTTGTTAGCTCTCAGATTCGACACTTACTATATTTGGTCTTTTGGACCAAACAACTGGAATGAACTAAACCAGGAGGTATGATTCGACACACGAGATAACTTAGGAAAAAGGATCTAAGTTATGATAAGAGCCTTCGACCGAGGGTTCGTTCGACTGAAGCAGATTTAGGCTGTTCGACTGAAGGAAAGTGTTCGCGTCTTGGCACATGGGACGAAGACCATTTGAAATTTGAATTATTGGAGAGAAAGGTGGTTTTCATCAGCGTCTAAGAGAAAGGAACGTGGCAAAAAGCTATGGGTCGAGAGGCATGCAGAAGACACTTGTCTTCATCCTAGCATAGAATGTCCCCTCGACGGTTACCTACTTTTAGTATAAATTAAGAAGTTTGTGTAATTTTTAAGGGTGTTCAACTTATGGTACAAAATCTCTCAAATATTATCCAAGTAACTACTGCGTGAGAAAGGATAAAAGTAAAGCAATGTACGTTAGAAACACCTTTTTTACTTAATAAAAGTCTTTTTACTTTACTTTACCATTATCCTGCAAAGTCATCTTTTTATTTCTTTTACTTGCATTTTTATGCTTTTGCTTACTGTTTAACTATCTTAAACATCTTTCCCCTGGGTCGAACGTGCGTTCTTCCTTCTTACTCATTTTACATAAAGATTAGCATATGTTCTGGGATTAGTTTGGTCGATCCCGCAAGTAAACCAAAAAACTTACCTTTTGGAGACCAGCGGTTGTTTATCAAAAACCACGGTAAACACCTCCCCGACGAAACAAAACCACAAACACCCAACCACAATCACCACCACAATATGATTACACCCACATACCCCACAACCAACCACAATCACCACCTCAGTACCAATACCCCCGTATGCCTCACACCCAACCACAATTTCAATCACAATAACAATACACCCGCATGCCCCATACATAATTTCAGTCTTCTACATATCCCAATATGGGCCTCTCAACATCTAACCTTAGCCCTGATCTGGGATTTTCTGAAGATTATGAACCAACCGACCCAACTTACCATCAACCACCACATCACCAAAGCACCCAACATTCCCAATACCAAACACCCCAAGATCCATTTCCTTTCTACCCCCGTACTCAGACGACCAGTGCTACGGACCAACCATGGAACCCCACCCACCACCAACACGACCAAACTTTGAAGGTATGGGTAACCGAATGTACCAAAGCAGATCTTCTAGATATGGATATCTGACCGCTTTCATGGATCTGAATGCATTGACTTCGCTGGGCCATCGATCTTGCCACAACAGAAAACGCGACAAAACCCAGCACGGGAAAGGCGAGGACGAGGATGCGGAACCGGGGGTCATTACCGGGTTTTGGGGGACCACTGATTAATCTGTATTTTTTATGTAATTGTTATGTGTGTAATCATATTGTGTAAATAAAAAGTCAATTTTCTTGATTGTATATCGTTTACGTATCGTACCGCATTTAAAATAAAAAACGCGAAAAATTATCTGCCATTTGCACTAAGGCGCCATCTCACTTGGCTTAGGGCAAGCCTTTTACACATAGGCGCCAAGTGAGATGACGCCTCCCCTTTAAAATAAGGTGCATGCGCCAACTGGATTGGCTCCTTCCTTATGAAATTTTCTGAAACATGGTTATTTGCGTAATTTTCTCCGAAACATGATTATTTGTGGAATTTTTTTTTAATACCTAGTTATTACAAAAAAAATCTAAGATATCTAGTAATCCACTTCACTATTTGTTATGATTTTTATCTAAAAGTGATTGAGAACATATGTAATATTAGTCGTTGTGCATAATATAATACACATCAAATTGTCAATACTAGTTGTATACAAAACCTTTTCCATATATTATTTATATTTCTCAGTTGTAGGGCATTGTTATAAACTCAATTTAAAATGAATAATAAATGGAGTACTTACAATTTTGACCTTTTTTATGATAAACATATCTAACACATTTTTAATGTAATTATATTTACCATTTTTCTTATCATATATCACTCTCATGACAGGGATTTGCTTCCCATAACTTATAGTCCTTCATTGGAAATGATTAGCGTAAATGTTTTATTTTGATTATTATATAATAAGGGGCAATTTTGATTGGGTTATATGTATGATAATAATAGGACAAACATAAATGTCTAATTTTTCTGAGTGTTTCGAGTTTGGCAATTGTTTACTCCCCAAGTTTTAGTAGAATTTTTAAGTGATCTAGTGTTTAACTTTCTAATCAAAATGTTCTCGTATATAAGTGTATAGGAGAGAAATATGTATGTGTAAATTTGATTGAGATTTCTCTGTTGTTGATTTTTTAACACCAGAATTAATTGATCTTTTACCGTGAATACAAAAGTTCATACATATCAATATTGTATCTCTTAGAATAATAAATATAATTTAAAAAAAAAATTGATTTGACCATAGTGACAGCAGTTTATTTCTCTTTTGTCAGATATTTTTATATAATCTTGATTATATTTATAAATAATGAATTTATCATTATTGTGGCTCTAATAATATAAAAGTAGGTAAATTTAATTTTTGATAATTTAAAGTTTTAAAAATAATTATCTTTAAATACAATATTATTAAACCATTTATTTAAGAGATACACTAATTTAATATTTAAAATTAGTATTAGTTTTTTTTTATAATCTTTTGCGATAGTTCACTCATTAAATTGTTCTCTTTATTTTAAAATCAGTGATCCACTCCAATATTTTATTTATTTTGTAATATCAACATTATAAATTCATATCATTCTGCAGTTTTTTTTTCTGAACCTCAAATGATAATGTTGCCATCTTAATTAAAAAAACTTATAAGCATGCTAAAGAACAGTGAAGCCTTCAGAAATTCACATTTGAAGAAATGCAAAAAGGTACAGACAGCTATAACATTGTTGGGCACGGTGGAAACATACATTTCTAATGGTGCAGAATATTTTGTCTGTCATGATGATTTGGTACAGACACCGGACACACGACGATACTAACACTAACACATTGACAATGGTTTTATACACGTGTCAGTGTTAGTGTCAGATTCAAACACGCTTTATCCAATATTTGTGCCCATAGAAAATGTCATTATAAACCGAGGCTGCGTAAAAGGCTATATTATGATCAAAGAAAATGAAAAACAAAATCCGCATATGTGATGACAATTCCATTCTATCAAAGTCTTTCCTTTCTCATTACCTCTAACAATATTAGAGCTTTACATGTATAATGTAGAAATTGAATGGTTCCAACTTGAAAATAACTCACTCTGATGATGCTACTTGTATTTGTCCATTATTCTGTTAGCTTCTTCCACAGGATCATTCATAGGTTTGGTTGTAGATCCTCCATTCCCGCTAGGTGGTCCTTGATCTTTATTGAATGCTAGGTATGCAAAGTATGCAAGTCCTATGGTAGCCTAAAGATATAGCAAAGAAGCTTCAAGTTTAGTAGAACTATCTTAATCATTGCAAAAACATTCAATTTTAAGAAAAAAATTCAACCCTATAAAAGGAATATGGCTTATTCTGTTGTTGTTAATGGCTTATATTTTGTAAATATGTGTTTATATTGGGGGTGTTAGATGCATCTGTGAAGTTAAGTGCTACAATTGTGATCTACGATACGAACACCAAATACGACATTGACAACAACACGTCGGTACTAGTAACAATTTAAAATATAAAAAATAGACGACTTACCAATACGAAGAAAACTGTAGAGAGGATAGACTTGAATACAAAAAGCAAAGCACTCACAGCCACAAAAGTTACTGCAATCCTTGCTATTGGTCTTGGTACAGAGTTCTGGCATCAGCAAAAAGAAGAAAAAGAAATAAAAACATGAAAAACTAGAAGCTATTCTAGTATTTGAAAACAACAGCTAGATAAATCAAATGATTATTCAATAATGGAAAAGGCAGTGTTGTCAATCAGTTGCTGCAAACAGAAGGCTGCTCAAGTTCCGGTAAACTAGTGTTATAGCCGCTATTCGACAACACTTGATACAAAATCTTGTATCGCGGAATAATAATAGTTTAGTTAAAATTTCACTATGCCATAGCTCTATAGCTGTTAACTGACAAAACAGGAAAAAAAAAGGTAACTCTAACTTACCGGGACAAGATTTGTGCCTGCGTCGATTCCATCTTTACCAACTCTCCATGCATTCTGCAGAACTATCTCGTAACCACAAAGATAATCGAAATGGAGCAATAGTTAGGGTTTCTGGATAACCAAAATAGCTGAAAAGGCAGCTATGAAAGGCATACAATTGGAAGAAATAACAAGATATTTAAATGTCACGCATGTAGTTATACCTTAAATCACTTATTATTACTGATATCTACAAGTTTGTGTCGTGTCTGGTATCTGTGTGTTGGTGATTAGTTAAACTTTAGCACAAAATAGGCGCACATATATTCATTGGTGTTATCAAATCTCCGCAATTGCGGCGCTATGGTGGATATACGTGACCATTTTTGGGCTCGCCCCAATGGTAAATATCGGCCAATATTGCGGGGTTTTCCACCATAATCCACTGTAACCTATAAAGCACGGACACTCCGAATTTGACCCGACACTGACACGGCGACACCAGTAATAATTTGAAAACTTAAATAAATTAAAGATAAGTGTCAGAAACTTTTTTCAGAAGTGTCAATGTTACGTAGACTATAACTAAAATCTAATAAACCAATGCAAGAGAAATACCAAAATCCAAAATGATATAATTGAAAAAAAGACTTGGGACTAACCTTTGGTAAAATTGGACTGTGTTGCAAAAACCACAAAACTGGAGCGAGGTTTGTAGCTTGTGGAAATCTTGAACTGAGATTTTGAGAGTAAAGTTTGATTTTTCAACTTCAAAAGAGAATTTACGGAAGAAAATTGATGATGGGTCGGTCGATTTTGATAAGAACTTGGAAAGAAAGGTGTAACAGAATTAAAGTTTACAACAAAACCATTAGCAAACATTTTTTTATATGTGTAAAGTTGAATGTGCAAAAAACAAAACCTAGGATAGGTTGAATCGAAGAGATGGAACGGTTTGGTTTTGATTGGTTTCAGGTAGACATGAATTTTGAAAGAAGTGAAGTATGAAAGAACATAGAAGAGCAAACATCATCACGTTGGAGAAGACAAAAGGGGAGGTGGTTTTTCTTAGCCTCACAAAGGTGGGCTTCAAGTTCTTGGGCCCTTGAGATAGTTTTGTATGAGAATTTTGAGATTTTAACATGTCACCCCCTTGTATTAGTTTTAATACTTTTATGTATTTTCGTATTGATCAAATTATTTCTATTATTATTAACCTAAAAATTACGGTTTGTGTAAAAAAAAAAATTGGGAAAATTTTCGAAAAGAAAGAATTTTCGATATTGTTTGAGGCAAAATATTGGAAATTTTTGTATTTTAGAAATTTCCGAAAGTGATATATCAGAAATTTCTAAATTGACGATACAAATTTCAAAATTTTTATTATTATAACGAATTTTTCCTAAAATTTCAGTACATTTCAAAAATCTAAAAAATTTCAAATTTCTGATTTAACGGAAATTTTACCAACTCTGTAATTTCTGTTATGGTCGAAAATGATCCTCTCTACTTGTGCGGTCCTCAACCGAAACAATCAACAACATTTTCTACAGATTCTTGTACAGATTATATGAAGTTTTTCATCACTGATGATGTACGTATTCTATTTAACAAATCTTATTCCAAAATGTTTGTCCGTTTGTAGGAAACTGTTAATTTAACCTTTATATTTCAAAATTGACAGATATTCAAGACTCAATCAGATGTGTCAGCATGAACACATGCTATTGGGAAACAACATGGTATTATTGTTGTCACTGTTCGTTATGATTCGGCTAATGGAATCCTTGGGAGGAAGGATAAATTGATTATGAGTTACGAGAGATGAGGAAATTATAAGAGAAAGAATGCATGTCAAAACACAAACTCATCTGACGATGTTTATAGCATGAAACTGAAATGTCCTTTTAGGCTGAGAGTTTTTCCATGTCCCTTTCCATGAGACTTAATATCACCTTTTTTCCTCTAGCCTTAGCTCCACCTATATATACGAGTAGGCATAAAATCATTGATATTGGCTTTATCAACAATCATTAGGTTCAGGTAAAGTTGAAACTTGATTGCCCACTGCCTCCTGTCACTGTCCTTTGGAGAGAGAATTGTAGTGATAATGCAAAAACATGAGAATCAGTGTTTGCGGATCGTTGTAGGCATTGGGAAGAGGAAGTTATCTTAATTTGTTTTATACCATTTTTTATGACAACTATTAAATGTCTATGTTTAATCAAGTACCATGTTTATTGATTCGGTTATGTGCAAAGAAAATCAATTAAAAAAACACATGTCGACAGTGTACCGGAAATTTGTACTTTCCGGAATTTTTTGGTGATTACCAGAAATTATAAAAATTCCAATAATTATTGTAAAGTCATCAGAAATTTGAAATTTCTGGTAGATAACAAATTTTTATAGAAAATATGTGTGTTTTAAACAAAATTTTCGGTATACATTAAAACTTTTCATGTTTCCGAAGTTTTTGAGGATATAAACATAAAATGCTAAAAAATACGGGGTGTCATGTATAACTCTAGGGTTGGCATGTTAAAATCTCGAAAATTTGTCTATGCACTCTTAAAATTAAACTTGACATCTCCAATTTTTTTATAATATTAAAAATATCTTTGTCGAAAAGTAGTGTGCCAAAAATCTGGTAGGCTAATTAAAATGTGGTATGCACCCCCTTGTATTAGTTTTAATACTTTTATGTATTTTCGTATTGATCAAATTATTTCTATTATTATTAACCTAAAAATTACGGTTTGTGGAAAAAAATTCTTTGGGAAAATTTTCGAAAAGAAAGAATTTCCGATATTGTTTGAGGCAAAATATTGGAAATTTTTTGTATTTTAGAAATTTCCGAAAGTGATATATCAGAAATTTCTAAATTGACGATACAAATTTCAAATTTTTTATTATTATAACGAATTTTTCCTAAAATTTCAGTACATTTCAAAAATCTAAATAATTTCAAATTTCTGATTTAACGGAAATTTTACCAACTCTGTAATTTTTGTTATGGCCGAAAATGATCCTCTCTACTTGTGCGGTCCTCAACCGAAACAATCAACAACCTTTTCTACGGATTCTTGTACAGATTATATAAAGTTTTTCATCACTGATGATGTACGTATTCTATTTAACAAATCTTATTCCAAAATGTTTGTCCGTTTATAGGAAACTGTTAATTTAACTTTTATATTTCAAAATTGACAGATATTCAAGACTCAATCAGATGTGTCAGCATGAACACATGTTATTGGGAAACAACATGGTATTATTGTTGTCACTGTTCGTTATGATTCGGCTAATGGAATCCTTGGGAGGGAGGATAAATTGATTATGAGTTACGAGAGATGAGGAAATTATAAGAGAAAGAATGCATGTCAAAACACAAACTCATCTGACGATGTTTATAGCATGAAAGTGAAATGTCCTTTTAGGCTGAGAGTTTTTCCATGTCCCTTTCCATGAGACTTAATATCACCTTTTTTCCTCTAGCCTTAGCTCCACCTATATATACGAGCAGGCATAAAATCATTGATATTGGCTTTATCAACAATCATTAGGTTCAGGTAAACTTGAAACTTGATTGCCCACTGCCTCCTGTCACTGTCCTTTGGAGAGAGAATTGTAGTGATAATGCAAAAACATGAGAATCAGTATTTGCGGATCGCTGTAGGCATTGGGAAGAGGAAGTTATCTTAATTTGTTTTATACCATTTTTTATGACAACTATTAAATGTCTATGTTTAATCAAGTACCATGTTTATTGATTCGGTTATGTGCAGATAAAATCAATTAAAAAAACACATGTCGACAGTGTACCGGAAATTTGTACTTTCCAGAATTTTTTGGTGATTACCAGAAATTATAAAAATTCCAATAATTATTGTAAAGTCATCAGAAATTTGAAATTTCTGGTAGATAACAAATTTTTATAGAAAATATGTGTGTTTTAAACAAAATTTTCGGTATACATTAAAACTTTTCATGTTTCCGAAGTTTTTGAGGATATAAACATAAAATGCTAAAAAATACGGGGTGTCATGTATAACTCTAGGGTTGGCATGTTAGAATCTCGAAATTTTGTCTATGCACTCTTAAAATTAAACTTGACATCTCCAATTTTTTTATAATATTAAAAATATCTTTGTCGGAAAGTAGTGTGCCAAAAATCTGGTAGGCTAATTAAAATGTGGTATGCACTCAAAAAAATTGGTAGGCAAATAGAGAAATTCGATATGCATTTTTATCAATTATTTTCGAAAAAGCTGACGGGTGTCAGTGTTTAATAGAATATTTGAAATATACACATGTATGTAATTTTATAGGATTTTTTAAAATGCATGTTATTTTTTATCAGTTTCTTCAAAATCTCTGATTGAAATGCATGTAAATTATGGGATTTTATTGGACATTTCATAAATGTGGGTAACAATTCATTGTCTTCCTAAACATGTGTATGAGCATGAAAATGCAGGTAAAATCGCAAAGTTTTAATGAAAAAAAAGAACTTGTAAAAATGCGATAAGTTGCACAACTTTTATGAAAGTTCCAAAAAATGACAAATGATATGTGATTTTCACTCTTTTAATTCAAAGGGTATTATAGTAAAAGAATAATTGTAGGTCAAGTGGTTGTTATACATCAATTAGTCAATCACTTAATGATGCTCCCATAAATAATCAAGACATGCAATCACTCATGATCAGTCAGTCATGCACGCGCACACAATTAATAGTCACAGTCACAATTTAGAAGATACTACTAACACACAAAGAGATCAACACACACAGATGCCATGCCAGATGCTCCAACGTGTGTGCACACAACAAACAACAGTCTAAACACATAGTACCAGCCAGTTAGTACTAAGCACACCAAATTAGTAGTATATATAAGCATAATACACCAAAAAGTAAGTCAACAATCACACCATAAAACTACACCATCCCACCATTGCCCTCCCTTTTCCCACAATTTGGCAAAGCTATAAGCACAGTTAGTGAGCATATTAGTCAGGAGTAGACAAACACCAACCATAAGCACAAATGTTAGAACATCCAGACTTTGTTATTGGCAAAAAATCCATAAGGTTAACAATCCATTTAGATCCAAAACATGCCCAAATACAAGGGCCAAAAAAACTATGCAAAAACACCTATAATCAACAACCTTCAGACTTGATCTCCAGACCATTCTCTTGAATCAATAAAAGTAATCAAGTATTCATCAGTGTTTGAGTCAATTTCTTCAAGGACTTCATCTTGGTCACAGACTTCTTCCCAGTCACAAATGCTGGAATAGATGGTCCAACATGTGTATCCACCTCGGTTTCATGCTTCTTTGATTCTTGAGCCCTACTCTTCTTCCCAGACTTGTCTTCAAGCATCTTAGCTTTTCTAGAAAATTAACTAGTTTTTGAAAAGAATGGAAAAGAGAGAATGGAGAGTAAACAATATTTTGCGTCTAAAAGAGAAAGAGCAAAAATGTGTTCTTTTTTGTAATGGTCGACCAGATAAAAGGCAGCTTCATAATTAGCCTCATTTCACGTGCACCATAGACCAAAGGAGAGAGGCACTTCCTTTTTCTCCTTGCACGCCTCCCTAGCTTTGACTGTTATAGACTTTTACATATGAAAATAACAAGAGCACCCCTTAACTTTTCAAATTTATTTGCATCCAAGGCTTTAGTGAAATGTCAGCCACTTATTTTTCAGTTGATATATACTCAAGATTCATAACTTTATCTTCCACAAATTCCCTGATGAAATGATAACGAATATCAATATGCTTAGTTCTACTGTGTTGAACATGATTCTTTGAAATATTTATAGCACTTAATTTATCATAGAATAATGTCATCTTGTCCAACATTCTACTCCTTCAATATTTGTTTCATATAGAGAAATTCTGTGCAATTTCTCCTTACAACAATATATTCAACTTCAGCAGTGGACAACGAGACACAATTTTGCTTCTTGCTGAACTAAGATATTAAATTGTTATCAAGAAAGAACATCCGGAAAATGTGATTTCTCTATCATCTGCACTTTCATCCCAATCAACATCACAATAGTATTAAGTTGGTATTGTATGAATAGAGAATACCATAGTTATAAGTCCCACTTACATATTTCAAAATTCTTTTCACTTGAATGAAACGACTAGCCTTGGTTTTAGCTTGATATCTTGCACAAACACCTTCTTAGAAAGTAACGTCGGGCTTGCTTGTTGTAAGGTAGATCATACTTCCAATCATGCTTTTGTATAAACTTTGATCTACATCAACACCCTTTTCAACTTTGGTGACTTTCACAAGTGTTGTAACAGGAGTTCTCTTGTGACTCGCATTTTCAAGCCCAAACTTCTTCACTGTATTCATAGCATACTTGCTTTAAGATACAAAGATGTTGTCTTTCATTTGCTTTACTTGAAGGCTAAGTGTTGTACCCCAAAATTTGCCCTCCCATATTCTCCAAGAAATTGCCAAGTCAAGCTTCAAAATCTCCCCCAAGGGTTGCACAGTGCAAGGGTCTCCCATACAGTCAAAACTAGGGTTTGTGTTCTGATCAAGAAAATGAAGTTCTCAAAGGCCCAATCAAGTCTCACATGCCTACAAATATGGTCAAATATCCTCATATCAAGTTTCAAGGCATTCAGCTCAAAATTGCACAGTCAAAACCCTAATTGCACTACAGTCAACTGAAGGGGCAAAATGGTCATTTGACAGTCAGAAGTTCAAATTTTTGGTCAACATATCATTTTGAAGCCACAAACATCATTTGATCAATGCTTGATCATGATTCTCAAAATTTGGCTCAAGAAATCATCAAGATGCAAAAGTTTCCTTATTTGGACAGCTGAAAAAGTCAACTGAAATTGACCAGGGCATAACTTTCACATGGATTATCAGAAAAATTCCATCCAAAGCTCATTTTGAATAGAAAGACATTTCCTACAACTCATCTTCATACTTCAAGTCCAAGAAATGCTCTCACAAAAAGTTATCAATTTCAACATTATAGGTCATTTTCAAAAGTCAACAAAAAGGGACTTTAAGTCAAAGGCCATAACTTGAGATTGGTAAATCAAAATGACATGGGACCAAAGGCATTGGTTAGAGGACTCAAAGACCTTTCCAAAATGTCCAAGAACATGAGAAAAGCTTAAAAATTGAGCAAGTTATGCCTTGTGGAAGTTGGGAAATTTTTGGACATTTTGAAAAGTCAACATTGATTCAAAAGACCTAAAATTGCTAATGGGCCCATTTTTCTTCCATGATTCATCATTCTAAGCATGTGCACGACCACTTGGCCCAAAGGGAAGTATTTTCTCATTTTTTATTTATTTATTTGAATTTTTATTTATATTAATTTATTTAAATCAATTAAATATATGAAAAATATTTAACTTAACCAAACCAATCTTTTTATACATGTTTTATGCTCAATAATTCGTGCCTAGCTAAATAAGGAAAGATTTGGGTTGATTGATCATGATTGAGAACAAAGAACACATGGAAAAGATTGAAAAAGATCCTTAGAAAATCAAATTTCCAAATCAATGAATGCAATGGATTTGATTGAGTTTTGTTGACCTAATGCACTCACTACATATGCTAGAACACAGCCCTAATCAGAACACACACTAAGCTGCGCAAGAGAGCCATTGACAAACTTGAAAATTTTGTCAAAAACTCAATTCTGAAAACAGCCTTCCAGGACGATTCAGGTCTCAATTCTTGTTCCATTAGCTTCCTTGGAGATTACTGAACATATTCCAATCAAAAGCATTCACTCAAACTCCAAGAATCGGTATATAGGGTTCAAACTGTTTCGAAAAAACTCATAATCGTGCATCATGATTTAAGCATCTTTTGTAACTTTTATTCATTGATTCATGATTATTATCTTGTCCTGAAACTAACCAATGCATTTAATTGCGTTTTTATGCTGTATACACGATTTCACCATTGCCAATTGTTAGGGTTTACAGGATCCCAAATTAGGGATTTTCAAACAAGGAAAAATTGAGACTCAGGAACACCACCATTAGAATCAGCGCCTTTGGACGAACAAGAACATACCCTCGCGCCTAATTTATGAGTGACCTAGGCTTATTCGCTATTTTCTCAAAACTGACCTAAAACAACGCATAGAAAACCGTTGCTCAATGTTTTTGTATTTCAGGGATGAGGAAGAAGACGAAGTCGTGGCGCACGCTGGTTGGCTCTTTTGAATCTCGCGCGCAAAATCCACTAATGCGTTGATTTTCTTTTATAATATTTGTTTGTTTATTATATATCAAACGCGTTAGTTGGCACAGTTGGTGAGCTAGAGCATTGGCAATGCATATGACCTGGGTTCGAGCCCCAGGTCTTACATGTTTCTATATTATTTTTCAACAAGAATTCACGTGCGTTTTCAATATCAAGGCATAACGTGCACCTCCATAATCCAGCCATCCACGCGTCCTAGAGATCAGATCAAAGGCTGAGAATTGATGAACACCTTAAGCTTGAGTCAACGTGCCAGCATGTGAGCAAAAAAGTCCACAAAGTCAGAAATTCAAATGGGCCAGAATTGCTTGGATTCAACCTCCACTTTGGGGACTACCACCCCCCCTGGCTTGCAATTCTCTATATTTCTTATATTTTATTTTCAATTATTATTTTTATTTTCTTTATTGTTTTGATTTAATTAATTATTTCTACAAAATATAAAAAATACCTAAAAATCAGAAAAGATAAAAAATATAAAAAATATTTTTATTTCAATATTTTCTTGTAAATAAATGCATGTAAATTAATTAGTTTAAATTAGGGTTTTTAATTTTAATCTCTTTCATAACAAAAATCTAAAAAATATAAAATTAGGTTTAATAAATGTTTTATCCCTTTTAATTTTTCTTTTTCACAATAATATTATTTATTTTATTTATTTTCATAATTAAAATTGTAAATAAAAATTAGGTTTAATTTAGGTTAAATTTTAACGTTTTCTTAATAAATTAAAATAAAATAGAATTATGGTTAGTAGTTAATTTCAATTAATTCCTTTTTTTATTAAATCTTAAAACACCAAAAGACAAATTCTTGCTTTCTTTTAATTTTAATTTTAATTTCTCATTAATTTTAATTTTTGCAAAAGGGTCCAACGCCCTCGTTCTTAATTTTTATTCTTAATTCGCGTATTTCTTTTATTTCGCTTACATAATTATGTACCTCTCCCGAAGCCATGTAAATTACTTCTCGCACTTTTAATTCTTTATTTGCTTTCAATTTATTTATTTTTCTGTCAAATCGGGTCCTGGTTAATTTTGGCGATGTGGACCCGCGCCATTTGTAATAGTTTTAGATTTACTTTTCCTCGCAACTTTTAACTGTTAAAGAAAGCATGCAAGAATGAATGACAAAAAAATAAAAACAAACGCATAGATCACCTATACCATGACAAGACAAAAATAAACGAATCTGACACACAAATCACACACCACCCCTAGGGTACGCCTCACTGTTGCCTTGCCTCAAAAGGTGATCGTCGAGTAGAGGATGTCTTAGTAAGTCCTCATGATCCGGGAACCTGGCATGAGGGTAGCTTCTAAGGTGTCTTCCCATTGCTCTGGTGATCACCATGTCCCGAACCTCGAATTGACCCGAACACCTCCAACGGTGGTGCTACCTACCTCTCAATGGTGGGATAGCACTACTTTAAAGGACATTTACACAGACGAATTCCTTAGGGTAGGTAGACAACTCTAGATACTTGCTCTAATTTCAAAACAATTCAAAAAGACTTTTCACACCAACACATTTTCAAAAAAGCTTTCGAAAGCAATTTTTCAAACACTCTTGAGGACCGATACAAGAGTCGAACTGAAATTTTCAAAGAAACTTTTTAAAACCCACAGTTGAAAAGCAAACAAACCATTTTTGAAAACACAAATGAGCAAGTATCTAAGAGCCCATGGATAACCATGGATAGAAAGGGTGCTAACACCTTCCCTTTCTATAATCTACCTCCCGAACCGAGAGCAATCTCTATAAGGAATTTTTCTGTGCTTTTGTCCTTTCCATTTGGAGAAAATAAAAGACGGTGGCGACTCTTGCTTCCGCGACATTTCGCGAACCAGCGTTAAACAGTCAGTTCCAGATCCACCGATCACAGAACTGGCGACTCTGCTGGGGATACCTACTTAAAGTGAGGTGTACCTTAGGGCTAGTTCATAACTGTGTTTTCAATTGTATTGATTTGCTTGCTTTACTATTGTGGGTTGCATCGGAGTTACATAGATCCTAACCCGGATCTGGGGATACCCTGTTTAGGTAGCATAAGCTGTGAGGGACCTGTCCGGCGTAGACCGACACAGGTGAAGCAGTGGCTACGTTGGTGTGGCACCTTGGTCTGTACCGATATCCCTTGTGTCGCAACGAGGAGAATATGGGTCTTCTGAGGAGTCATTAAGCACCAACAACCTTAGAACCTTAAATGACACAACTTGGCCATTAGAACAGTAGCGGTATGCTACGCCCATTGAGGCTAAACTCTCGTGATGGTTCTGGCCGCAAGAAAAGATTGCGATGCTGGAGTTATGACCGATTGAGGGTAGTCAATGATATTGGGATCCTCTAAGAACCCGGTTACTTTGATAGGACAGGTATGAACCCACCAACTTCAAGAGGGTAATACCCAGACCTCATGCTATCCTTAAACTCTAAGGGGTTCTCTTGTGTGACTTGCGTGCCTTCGTACTTGACTACTTGCATGCTTGTTATCTATCTGACACATGAACTACTTACAGGTTTTGTTTATAGTCCTTAATTGGGACTCATAACAGGGTGTACTAACTACTTGCAGGTTTTGTTTATAGTCCTTAATTGGGACTCATGACAGGTTTTACTTGAGTTTCTTGCAGGTTTTGGTTTGCAGTCCTTAATTGGGACTCATAACAGGGTTACTTACATTACCCCCCATGCATAGCATAACATCATACCATTGCATACATCCTACATCCTAACTCATTTCAAGGATCTCAAGGGCTTGTGATGCAGGTCATGGTGAATCAACTATCCCAGCAAGGGGCAAAGAGGATTTATTTTCCTCTAGCCAAGGTTGTCAGGGGCTATGACCCAGTTGGTATGGTGAGCTCTGACTCCTGAAGAAGGTTCCCCTAACCAAGGTTGCTTGGAAATCAAAACCAGACATGATGACTAAAGTCAGGGGCTATGACCCACTGGATATGGTGAGCCTTTGACCTTGAAGAAGGACTCTCAACAACATGCAGTTCCTTCAATCAAGCTACCGGATCCAAATGCTAACAAACTTTCTTGTTTACCCCGCGAGGTCCTTGAAAACATTGCATACATGTCATACTCATCATTGCATTACAGGTATCCCTTTTGCAGGTCACTCACCTTTCTCGCTGTTTATTTCAGCAATGGCCTTCCAACTAGATAACCAGGACCTTCTCGCTCAAGAAACTCAGTTCAGGGAAATCCTCTTGAATCTATCCGAGGGGCAAGAGGAGCTAAGGACACTTCTCATGGAGACCTTTGTCAGGAACAGTGCTGAGGATGAAAGGCTGAAACACCTACAAGTTGAGGTGGATGCATTGAAGGTCCAGATGCTGGGGCAGGTGACTGCCATTCAAGGGTTAGCTCAAAGACAAGACGAGCTCTGGTTCCTCGTCAACCAACTGCTTCAGGGTAACCAGCTGGGGCAAATGTCTAAGGGTAAAAAGCCAGTCATCGTTCGACCACCTTTGAGACAAAGAGGCAAGGAGAGAGCTCCCCAAATGGCTCCAGTGTCACAAATTCAACATCACAACCAACAAAAGAGCGAGAGAAGGCAGTTCACTCGGCTCAGCATGACCTTATCCCAGATATTGCCACAGTTGCTGGAGACCAAGCTGGTAACTCTAAAAGAGGCTCCGAAGTTTCAAAATATAACGTCACCAAAGTATAACCCCAACGCTCGCTGCGCTTATCATTCTGATAGCCCAGGGCATGCTACAGAGGAGTGTTGGGCTCTGAAGAACAAGATCCAGGACCTGATTGATGAAGGAGCACTGGAATTCACACAAGATGGTCAGGCTGAATTTTTCTACCATCCCTCCAAGGCTCACCTTTTGAAGTGACAAATCCTGAGACTGGAAAACTTTGTTCATTCGAATGTTCAAGTTGCAATTCTCTTTTGTTCAAACATTTACTCATTATTAAACATTGTTATTTCATTAATGCATCGCATATGTCTGTTTTGAAGCAATATATTCGTATTCACTATACGCAAATTATTTTCATATTTTTTCTGATGATCAACTCTTAAATAATAATTCTAAGCCTCTTGAGGGAGGATGACGAAAATGATACCATAATCTACAGTATGCTTTTGAACAGACCCCGCTGATGAGGTACAGACATTGTTTCAATCCCTAAACACTGGAGTTATAAGGATGATAATCCCTCGTTAACCCCTCTGAGCCAAAGAAGTAGGAGTTTTTCTTTTCGAAAATTGAAACCCTTAATCATAACCTGGGGCAGGGTAGTTTCTCTCAGTTGATCCAAGTGCATAACGAAGGGCACCAAAAAGGTCCTTACAAAACAAAGAAAGACAGTGATGGTTCCGAATAATCAAGAAGGACAGGCGGTCATTACATCGCTCAAAATAAAAAAGCCCAAAAAGTCAAAACCTATAAAAGGGACTTACAAAACTGGGGCATCCCGCTGACTGTAATTCCAAAAAGGGAAACAGTTCAGGCAAAAAAAGAAAGGGATAACAAAAATCAAGAAAGAGGTCTTACAAACCCTCAGCAAAAAAGGAATGACTGCCTATTCAAAATAAGTTATCAACATCCGAATCATCACCGAAAAATCAGAGCAAAAACTCAAACAAGGTCTAACGTATGATCAACTGAGTTTAGGTTTGGAGAACATCACGAAGAGCGGGTGGGTACAAATAATTTGAGCCTTTATCCTTTTTTTCTTAAACCGTGAACCAGGCCACGTTATAACCCTCAAAAGTCCTAGCTGAAGCATGGGTTAGTTCGAAAGCACATTGTTACGAAAGGTATCCTGACTCCTTAAGGCTTACGGTAAATACGGAGTTGACATCACGTTTTACAAACAATCATTTGTTTTATGAAAAAGAATGCATTTTTCAAAATTTTCAAGACAGACATAGGCTTTGCATTTTTAACATAACTTTGTTTGCATATGACTTTTTGTTGGAACAGCAGAAGTTCGCACGACGAATGCCTAATGAACAGAAGTACTTCCAATCAGGGTTGCAGGACATGACCATGGTCCATTATCTGGGGCAGTCCAATCAAGATTCGGAGAATCTCTCAAAGAACAAATAGCCTGGGGCAAATCTCCACCTAAGTCACTTGGGGCATTCCAACAACGAATCTTGCCTGATCAAATCCCTTGCGGTGACATGGCAAAACACTCCTAACAAGGGCAATTCCCTACATTCTGAGAGCATGGACATAGTCGAAAAAATACTACGCACAATCAAAGACCCGCTAGGTTGACACACCTAGGCAAAAATAAGGGCTTCCCGGCGAACCAAAAGGGTTCGGGCAAAATGAGGGATGAAATGAAAAAATCTGTACACCCGGCAAGTCGAAAACCTGAAAAGGCGGCTTGGGCAAAAATGGGTATCCCGGTGGACTGAAAACCCGAAAGGGCGGTCCAGGCAAAAGTTAGGGATTAAAGCGTACGACTATGTCCTGTCATCTTGTCACCTGCCTACCAGAAGAAAGTTTGTCCATCAACAACTATCAGCACCTCACAGGTCTTCCTCTCTCGTATCTGAAATAGGGGCAATAAGGAGTTGTCTAAGCAATCTAATTGTTCTGTCCTCCAAGGTATCAAGGCGAGTTTAGTTGAAGAACATAACCAGTACACCTTAATTCCCCAGAGAGTAAGTCAGCAGTCAATGCATTCTTCTCCAAAGCAGAGTTATCAAATCTAAAGGAAGTTGAGTATCTTCCAGTAGATCCCAACACTCCCCAGCAGTATACATATATTCTTAACAAGCATCCCCGGCAGTCTTGGTCTAAATATTGTTCCCCGGCGGCATATCAACATTCAAAGGAATCACTTCCCCGCATCCGAAACTTCCCCAGGAAAGTCCAACCTAGTCCCCAGGAAGATTGGAATTCATATCCCCAAACAGTAAGCTTATCTCCAGTAGATTCTGGAAGCTTATCCTCACAGAGCACGAACACGTCGCCCGGCTTTATTCAAAGAGTTATTTCCTTAACAGGATATAACTGGGTTATCCTCAGCCAAAAGCCACGGAAAGATCGTCGTCGACAGAATCTTCTTACCCCAGCGAAGTCCATCAACACTTCCAACAACAAGGGTATCCCCAGAAAATTATTATCAACACTCAGCAAGGCATCCCTCTTCCCACAGAGTATTGCTTCCCAGCATGGTAGCTAGAGTATCTTTTCTCCCCGCAGAATCTTCCATTTGCCAAGTTTATTCCGCAACGGAGTCATCTTCTCTTACCGGTATTCTTGCAGTTATCATCCCCAGCGGAAGCAAAATCTATTCTTCAACATCAGGCCAGGATATGACTTCCCGGCACCCGTCAAGGACTTACTTTCCTAGACGAAAACATACATTCATAAAATATCACATACATCATTTTAGCATGCATAGACGCATTATATCATACAAATCTCATTTATGTTGAGAACATCATTGCTTGATCCATATCATGCATTGCATATGACTGGCCTTTACCTTTCAGGAAAGATGCAGTTGAAATTCTCAATCATATTTCAAGACCTAGACCAGTTCAGTTAATCGACTCCAAAGATTTCTTATCCAGTCCCAGGCCTTCTATAGTCTAGCTAAATCGACTCCCAACAGATTTTTCTGATAAAGACTCAGTAGAAGTTATCAGACTATGATGGTTCTCTCTCCGACGGTGCATGAGATTTCCATTTTGGGTTTTTCCTTGAGATTATAATGTCCTAATGGTTTTCTCTCCGACGGTGCATGAGATTTCCATTTTGGGTTTTTCTTTGAGATTATAATGTCCTAATGGTCCTCTCTCCGACGGTGCATGAGATTTCCATTTTGGGTTTTTCTTTGAGATTATATTTTCCTATTGGTCCTCTCTCCGACGGTGCATGAGATTTCCATTTTGGGTTTTTCTTTAAGATTATAATTTTCCTATTGGTTCTCTCTCCGACGGTGCATGAGATTTCCATTTTAGGTTTTTCTTTGAGATTATATTGTCCTATTGGTTCTCTCTCTGACAGTGCATGAGATTTCCATTTTAGGTTTTTTCTTTGAGATTATAATGTCCTATTGGTTCTCTCTCCGACGGTGCATGAGATTTCCATTTTAGGTTTTTCTTTAAGATTATAATGTCCTATTTGTTCTCTCTCTGACGGTGCATGAGATTTCCATTTTAGGTTTTTCTTTGAGATTATAATGTCCTATTGGTTCTCTCTCCGACGGTGCATGAGATTTCCATTTTAGGTTTTTTCTTTGAGATTATAATGTCCTATTGGTTCTCTCTCCGATGGTGCATGAGATTTCCATTTTAGGTTTTTTTCTTAGAGATTATAATGTCCTATTGGTTCTCTCTCCGACGGTGCATGAGATTTCCATTTTAGGTTTTTTCTTTGAGATTATATTGTCCTATTGGTTCTCTCTCCGACGGTGCATGAGACTTCCATTTTAGGTCTTTCTTTGAGATTATATTTTCCTATTGGTTCTCTCTCCGACGGTGCATGAGATTTCCATTTTAGGTTTTTCTTTGAGATTATATTTTCCTATTGGTTCTCTCTCCGACGGTGCATGAGATTTCCATTTTAGGTTTTTCTTTGAGATTATAATGTCCTATTGGTTCTCTCTCCGACGGTGCATGAGATTTCCATTTTAGGTTTTTCTTTGAGATTATAATGTCCTATTGGTTCTCTCTCCGACGGTGCATGAGATTTCCATTTTAGGTTTATAATGTCCTATTGGTTCTCTCTCCGACGGTGCATGAGATTTCCATTTTAGGTTTTTTCTTAGAGATTATATTTTCCTATTGGTTCTCTCTCCGATGGTGCATGAGATTTCCATTTTAGGTTTTTCTTTAAGATTATAATGTCCTATTGGTTCTCTCTCCGACGGTGCATGAGATTTCCATTTTAGGTTTTTCTTTGAGATTATATTTTCCTATTGGTTCTCTCTCTGACGGTGCATGAGATTTCCATTTTGGGTTTTTCTTTGAAATTATATTGTCCTATTGGTTCTCTCTCCGACGGTGCATGAGATTTCCATTATAGGGTTCTTCTTTGAGGTTATAATTTCCTTATGGTTCCCTCTCCGACGGTGAGTGAGGTGGTAATCCCTTTTCAGATGGTCCCCTCTCCGATGGTGAGTGAGGTGGTAATTCCTTTTCAGATGTTTCCCTCTCCGACGGTGAGTGAGGTGATAGTCTCCTATGGTCCCCTCTCCGACGGTGAGTGAGGTGGTAATTCCTTTTCAGATGTTTCCCTCTCCGACGGTGAGTGAGGTGATAATCCCCTATGGTCCCCTCTCCGACAGTGAGTGAGGTGGTAATTCCTTTTCAGATGTTTCCCTCTCCGACGGTGAGTGAGGTGATAGTCTCTTATGGTTCCCTCTCCGACGGTGAGTGAGGTGGTAAGTCCTTTTCAGATGTTTCCCTCTCCGACGGTGAGTGAGGTGATAGTCTCCTATGGTTCCCTCTCCGGCGGTGAGTGAGGTGGTAAGTCCTTTTCAGATGGTTCCCTCTCCGACGGTGAGTGAGGTGACAATTCCCTTTCAGATTGTAATTGCCTATGGTTCTCTTCCCGATACTGCAAAGATGGTAATTCCCACTAAGACTTTTTTCAACGAGCGTTGTTGAGGTAAAAGTCACCCAAGGTTCTCTTACCATTCATACTAAGGTAGTAACCATCCCTGGTTCATTCACCGCCGTTTGAAGCTCCAGACTCAACTCCTGTAACCAGTCAGGACATATCTATGCCAAGCATCTGAAAACCAGTTCTTGCAACGTGTCAGGTACCCCTTTTCCTTTTGCAGGTATGCAGGTTCTCGCTAAGGAATCTCTTACGCGATCAACATCCGGATGGCATCTATAAGCCCATCATCCTATTCATCGACCTCTAAATGGCATCTATAAGCCCATTCCCATCACACTGCCACTATGTGAGCGCAAATTTCTGGGCACTCTAGTGTTCAATCATCTTCTACCCTCGGATTACGAAAGGCACGTCAGCCAATCTGCATCCTCAGGTCTAAGAAGATTGAACAGGGGCAACTGTTGTACCCCAAAATTTGCCCTCCCATATTCTCCAAGAAATTGCCAAGTCAAGCTTCAAAATCTCCCCCAAGGGTTGCACAGTGCAAGGGTCTCCCATACAGTCAAAACTAGGGTTTGTGTTCTGATCAAGAAAATGAAGTTCTCAAAGGCCCAATCAAGTCTCACATGCCTACAAATATGGTCAAATATCCTCATATCAAGTTTCAAGGCATTCAGCTCAAAATTGCACAGTCAAAACCCTAATTGCACTACAGTCAACTGAAGGGGCAAAATGGTCATTTGACAGTCAGAAGTTCAAATTTTTGGTCAACATATCATTTTGAAGCCACAAACATCATTTGATCAATGCTTGATCATGATTCTCAAAATTTGGCTCAAGAAATCATCAAGATGCAAAAGTTTCCTTATTTGGACAGTTGAAAAAGTCAACTGAAATTGACCAGGGCATAACTTTCACATGGATTATCAGAAAAATTCCATCCAAAGCTCATTTTGAAGAGAAAGACATTTCTTACAACTCATCTTCATACTTCAAGTTCAAGAAATGCTCTCACAAAAAGTTATCAATTTCAACATTATAGGTCATTTTCAAAAGTCAACAAAAAGGGACTTTAAGTCAAAGGCCATAACTTGAGATTGGTAAATCAAAATGACATGGGACCAAAGGCATTGGTTAGAGGACTCAAAGACCTTTCCAAAATGTCCAAGAACATGAGAAAAGCTTAAAAATTGAGCAAGTTATGCCTTGTGGAAGTTGGGAATGTTTTGGACATTTTGAAAAGTCAACATTGATTCAAAAGACCTAAAATTGCTAATGGGCCCATTTTTCTTCCATGATTCATCATTCTAAGCATGTGCACGACCACTTGGCCCAAAGGGAAGTATTTTCTCATTTTTTATTTATTTATTTGAATTTTTATTTATATTAATTCATTTAAATCAATTAAATATATGAAAAATATTTAACTTAACCAAACCAATCTTTTTATACATGTTTTATGCTCAATAATTCGTGCCTAGCTAAATAAGGAAAGATTTGGGTTGATTGATCATGATTGAGAACAAAGAACACATGGAAAAGATTGAAAAAGATCCTTAGAAAATCAAATTTCCAAATCAATGAATGCAATGGATTTGATTGAGTTTTGTTGACCTAATGCACTCACTACATATGCTAGAACACAGCCCTAATCAGAACACACACTAAGCTGCGCAAGAGAGCCATTGACAAACTTGAAAAAAAATTGTCAAAAACTCAATTCTGAAAACAGCCTTCCAGGACGATTCAGGTCTCAATTCTTGTTCCATTAGCTTCCTTGGAGATTACTGAACATATTCCAATCAAAAGCATTCACTCAAACTCCAAGAATCGGTATATAGGGTTCAAACTGTTTCGAAAAAACTCATAATCATGCATCATGATTTAAGCATCTTTTGTAACTTTTATTCATTGATTCATGATTATTATCTTGTCCTGAAACTAACCAATGCATTTAATTGCGTTTTTATGCTGTATACACGATTTCACCATTGCCAATTGTTAGGGTTTACAGGATCCCAAATTAGGGATTTTCAAACAAGGAAAAATTGAGACTCAGGAACACCACCATTAGAATCAGCGCCTTTGGACGAACAAGAACATACCCTCGCGCCTAATTTATGAGTGACCTAGGCTTATTCGCTATTTTCTCAAAACTGACCTAAAACAACGCATAGAAAACCGTTGCTCAATGTTTTTGTATTTCAGGGATGAGGAAGAAGACGAAGTCGTGGCGCACGCTGGTTGGCTCTTTTGAATCTCGCGCGCAAAATCCACTAATGCGTTGATTTTCTTTTATAATATTTGTTTGTTTATTATATATCAAACGCGTTAGTTGGCACAGTTGGTGAGCTAGAGCATTGGCAATGCATATAACCTGGGTTCGAGCCCCAGGTCTTACATGTTTCTATATTATTTTTCAACAAGAATTCACGTGCGTTTTCAATATCAAGGCATAGCGTGCACCTCCATAATCCATCCATCCACGCGTCCTAGAGATCAGATCAAAGGCTGAGAATTGATGAACACCTTAAGCTTGAGTCAACGTGCCAGCATGTGAGCAAAAAAGTCCACAAAGTCAGAAATTCAAATGGGCCAGAATTGCTTGGATTCAACCTCCACTTTGGGGACTACCACCCCCCCTGGTTTGCAATTCTCTATATTTCTTATATTTTATTTTCAATTATTATTTTTATTTTCTTTATTGTTTTGATTTAATTAATTATTTCTACAAAATATAAAAAATACCTAAAAATCAGAAAAGATAAAAAATATAATAAATATTTTCATTTCAATATTTTCTTGTAAATAAATGCATGTAAATTAATTAGTTTAAATTAGGGTTTTTAATTTCAATCTCTTTCATAACAAAAATCTAAAAAATATAAAATTAGGTTTAATAAATGTTTTATCCCTTTTAATTTTTCTTTTTCACAATAATATTATTTATTTTATTTATTTTCATAATTAAAATTGTAAATAAAAATTAGGTTTAATTTAGGTTAAATTTTAACGTTTTCTTAATAAATTAAAATAAAATAGAATTAGGGTTAGTAGTTAATTTCAATTAATTCCTTTTTTTATTAAATCTTAAAACACCAAAAGACAAATTCTTGCTTTCTTTTAATTTTAATTTTAATTTCTCATTAATTTTAATTTTTGCAAAAGGGTCCAACGCCCTCGTTCTTAATTTTTATTCTTAATTCGCGTATTTCTTTTATTTCGCTTACATAATTATGTACCTCTCCCGAAGCCATGTAAATTACTTCTCACACTTTTAATTCTTTATTTGCTTTCAATTTATTTATTTTTCTGTCAAATCGGGTCCTGGTTAATTTTGGCGATGTGGACCCGCGCCATTTGTAATAGTTTTAGATTTACTTTTCCTCGCAACTTTTAACTGTTAAACAAAGCATGCAAGAATGAATGACAAAAAAATAAAAACAAACGCATAGATCACCTATACCATGACAAGACAAAAATAAACGAATCTGACACACAAATCACACACCACCCCTAGGGTACGCCTCACTGTTGCCTTGCCTCAAAAGGTGATCGTCGAGTAGAGGATGTCTTAGTAAGTCCTCATGATCCGGGAACCTGGCATGAGGGTAGCTTCTAAGGTGTCTTCCCATTGCTCTGGTGATCACCATGTCCCGAACCTCGAATTGACCTGAACACCTCCAACGGTGGTGCTACCTACCTCTCAATGGTGGGATGGTACTACTTTAAAGGACATTTACACAGACGAATTCCTTAGGGTAGGTAGACAACTCTAGATACTTGCTCTAATTTCAAAACAATTCAAAAAGACTTTTCACACCAACACATTTTCAAAAAAGCTTTCGAAAGCAATTTTTCAAACACTCTTGAGGACCGATACAAGAGTCGAACTGAAATTTTCAAAGAAACTTTTTAAAACCCACAGTTGAAAAGCAAACAAACCATTTTTGAAAACACAAATGAGCAAGTATCTAAGAGCCCATGGATAACCATGGATAGAAAGGGTGCTAACACCTTCCCTTTCTATAATCTACCTCCCGAACCGAGAGCAATCTCTATAAGGAATTTTTCTGTGCTTTTGTCCTTTCCATTTGGAGAAAATAAAAGACGGTGGCGACTCTTGCTTCCGCGACATTTCACGAACCAGCGTTAAACAGTCAGTTCCAGATCCACCGATCACACTAAGAAATTAAGTGAGTTCTCCTACAAGACTCATATCAAATTCAAACTTTATTTGTTGGACAAAAGGTTCCACCATCTTGTCTGAAATTCATCAAAGACTATGTCATCAACATAAATTTCAGCTATCATGAGCTTTCCTACATCGTTCTTCATAAATAGAGTTTTATCTATTCCTCCCCTTTTGTATCCATTGTTGACCATAAATTCAGTTAATATTTCAGACCGAGCTCTTGGGGCAACTGGAGAAAATGTATAATCAAAATCTAATCCTTATATTTGAGTGTATCCTTGAGAAACTAATGTAGCCATGTTCCTTGTCACATTACCATTTTCGTCAGATTTGTTCTTGTAAATCCATTTGGTACCAATGATATTGACTTCTTCAGGTCTTGGAAGTAATTCCTATATATTATTTCTTTTAAATTGATACAGATCTTCTTGTTAGACTACAATAAATAATCTAGAGGGGGTTCACAGATTCCCAAATTAAAAATGACCTTTCAAAAATTGTTATTTAAAAACATATTTGAAAAACAATGTTGAGCGGAAGATTTTTGGCCTAAATCAAAATAGTAGTCTAAATGAACCTAGTTATTGGAAACTTGGATATGCACAAGCCATATGAAATTAAGATAATGATAGAATTAATCAACATAATAATATCTCAATTAAGGGTTTAATATCAAAACATAACGGATTCTTAATTCCAATTAAATTTAAACAAAAATATAGAATATTGCAATTTGTCAAACACTTGGTGTGCATTCGACTTTTCAGAATTTTTCTTTGAGTTGTGTTGATATGAAAACCACTTATAATCAAAGTGATTATAATCTAATTAACACATCACTTTAAACAAAACAATTGCAAAAATATTCTTACGAGTCAATCGATCAAACAATTTATCGAACACTTGGTGTGCAACCGAATTTTTCATAATTTTCATTTGAGTTGTGTTGATATGAAAAAGCACTTATAATCAAAAGTGGTTAGAAGAAAATCAACAAGCAATTCAAAACAAAAAAAATCCCAAAAAATTCCTACGAGTCGATCGATTACTCAATTCTATTTGACAAATTGATATATGAAAATTAAAGCAAGTAAAACGATAAAAGAAAAGAGACATAAGGATTTGTCTACACGGTTCCCCACTTTCATCCTCGTGTATGGGTACATTTGCGCCCAATTCGAATGTGGAATTAGGATACTTTCTTACTTTGAAAAAAATATGATTACAAGAGAAGTGTTCAAGAGCAATCATACAAAGCCTAACCGTTTGTTGTTGATTCAACCCCTTATCTTCTTTTGATCTTCAACAAGATCAAGCACACAATAGATTTCCAATTGACTATCTGGATCTTGCTACTCCTTTTCATTATTTATATCCAAAGGTTTCACGCACCATCAATTGTACCTATTGGAACACAAGACTTCAATTTGATTCATCGTTCTCGCGCTACCCTGTGTATTATTTATCTCCAAAGAGTCCTTTGTGTTATTTATCTCCAAAGGCTTTCACTAGTCCGCAATCCTCTCTTGAGATTCTTGCATGAAAACCCCTAAATTAACCAGTGATATTGGACGACAAACCCACGGTTTTTTCGGATGAAGACCCCTGCAAATCTGAACCCAATATTCTCGGCTACACAAAAACCTAATTTGATGTTATCGAACCTCGTCTAGATGGAACCCAAAAAAAATATTATTAAGATGATTTTTTAGTGTGTATGCATAGGTTGGAGGTTGAAAGTAAAGAGAAATTGCAAGAATTTTTTATGGTATCATCAAGTTGGAATGATGCATGAATGATATATTTATAGTTGGGAACTTTTTTGACAAAAGAGGGAAGTTTCAGAATGAAAAAGAATGCAAAAATGACCCACTGAACATTATGAGCCGACACATACAAAACAATAGCTACATGCTTTAATAATGCAGTACATGTGATGGCTCATAATATTTTCAGGTCGACTCATAGGATTTTCAAGTTGGCTCATGTACTGCAGTTTTAAAGCAAAAATATTGTTTTTTATGCAGAAACTGATTTTTCATGATTTGAATCAATTTTAAACTTGTTTTGAATACTTCCTAAGACCTCTAAAGCAAGGGTGCACCAAACTACATAGATATACCGTCCAATATACATAAATGTTAGGTTTTTCTAATTTTGACTTCATGCAAAACATCTAATGGTGAAGTTGCACTCGCATTTCTTGTATAACATTAAGGGTTAAATAAGTTTTTGGTCCCTCTAAATATCTCAAATTTCTTTTTTAGTCCCTCTAAATATTTTCTTCAAATAATGGTCCTCCTAAAAAATTAAACTTTAACTTTTGGTCTCTCCTGACAAAATCATAGCTAAAATGGTCTCTAGTTCCGTCGCTAAATAAAAACCATCGCTAAAATTGTCGCTAAAACTGTTGCTAAGTTGTAAAAATCGTTGCTAAATTGAAGGAGGGACCAAAAGTTAAAATTTAATTTTTTAGAAGGATCATTCTTTGAAAGAAAATTTTAAAGGGACTAAAAACAAAATTTGAGATATTTAGAAGGACCAAAAATTTATTTAACCCTAACATTAATCCATAATTCAACAATTAGGGCTTCCTTGATATTCTTAGGCTCAATCTTGGATATGTAGAAAGAATTGGAAATTATATCTCTGGATCTGGTTATGACTCCATTATTCAGATTTCCTATGACATTTTAATTAGGATGCCCCTTCTGAATTATGACAGATTGTCCCTTGTTGATCGGAGTTTCTTCAGAATTTCTGCTTTCAAACACTATGTCAGACCCCTTTGTTTGTAACATTTGTTGGGACATCAGTCTGTTAAGGAGACACATCATAGTCTTCTTCATCTTCTTTCTTATCTTCAGGTGTATCATCAACGAAAATATTTATAGAGCTTATAATTGTCTTAGTATGTTTGTTACCTACCCTGAATGCTCGACTATTGATGGAATATCCTAGAAAAATTCCCATGTCACTCTTGGAATCCATCTTCTTAATTCTACCCTAGTGTCTTTCTATTTAGGACTCCACTAAGTATGATAACTCCCTCTCACTTTCTCTCAATCACAAATCCTCAGTGATCAACATCAATAAACATGATGATGAATGTTGAATTACAACTCAACTAAACTAACCAACTACTATTCATTATTAATTAAGTAATAACATGGCGTACAATAAAAACAAACAACGACTCCGCCTAAAACATAAATTATCACTCAAGCTCGTGGTCTTAAAGGCATGGAATGAGTCTCTATATATAATAATCATTAGCAAGGTTTTTCTCCCTGGATTTAGGAAGTGATCTCATCCAGATATGTTGGAGATTCACTTAAGATTTGTTTCTCGAAAACAGCTTCACTAAAAAGATTTGATTTAATTTGAACTCAAATTTAAATCTCTTTGATTTAAATTTAACATAATTAAATAATCAATCAAATCAGATTGCTAGAAGATAGCAACAATCCTTGTTGCACAAAGTAGTAAAGGAACACACTCCAATCAACTGAAAAACATGCACACACAACAACAACCTTGTCCTAAATACAAGGGACAAATGTTGCACACTTGCTGAGACATTTATTTCCACACGCGTCCTTCTTCACAGGAATAAATTGAACAAACTATGTTGTTTTGTATTATGCAGCCAATCCAAAAGAAACAACAATCCCTCTTTAGAAAATTTTGGAAAATCAACATTCTTCAAAAACATACAAGATGTGCATCCTAAGTTGAGCATTATGCACACTACACACAAGCATACATAGCAAACAATAGAAACATCATAAATTAGAGTAGCAACAACATAAATCAGTAGAATATATCAGAAATAAAAATGGTTTCTACACACAAGTCAATGCTCCTCAATAGCCAGTCATGCAATTACAAGGTCACTTAGTCATGAATAAACACACAACATTTATTAGTCAAGTCAAAATCATCAAAATACTACTAACACAAATAGATCAGCACACACATATCAAGACCAGATGCTTCAACTCCGTGTGCACAAACAAACCAGAACAGTCGGTACCAAACACATTAGTTAGTACCAATTGTAACACCCCAAATCTAGAATTAGTCTCTTTTATATTTAATTATGATTATTATATAATTTATGTTGGTGTGTGTTAGATTATTAGTGGGAATGTTAGTGTGGGTGATAATTATTTAGAGTTATTTAAATAATAGCTTTTATGTGATTTATTAATAAAATAATAAAATAAAATAAAATATTAGATGTGTAGAGATTTTAGGGACGTGATGGTAATTGTATGAGAATAAGTGAGGGTAAATGTGGTAAACCATAGTTGAGGGATATTTTAAAAAGGGAATAAGGAAAAGTGAGGTTAGTTTACAGTAGTACGTAAAAAGTTGGAGAACACAAAGGGAAGGCTAGGGAATAGAGGAACCAAAAGGACAATCATTCATTAGATCTTAGAGAGATCAATTGTTAAAAATAATAAGGTAGGGGTGGGTGGTTGATTATGACTTCTATGAGGGGAAGGTAGATGCAGGTTTTGTTGATCCTATTGATTGGTGATGAATGAATATGAAATAATTGTTGAGAATGATGTTTGATGTGCCATGATCTAAATCCGATATGTATATGTTAATGTGTTGTTGTTGAAATTCGAATTATGATGATTATGATGCATATTGGATGAGTGTAATGTCTGAAATTGGACCTTGAAGGGGGTCTACAACTATAGCGAATTGCACCTGAAGGTTTGCCAGGCGAGCTGGGAGCAAGTGATTTCTCCGGGAAAGCTCGAGGCAAAGGAAAATGTGGAATCGTGAATTTCACCAAGCAAGCTCAATACAAGGAATTCGTGAATAGTTTCACCGAGCGAATTTGGAGCGGGTGACAGGGTTTTTCCAAGAGAGGTCGGGGAGAACGACTAGCAGTGAAGGTTAAAAGTGTCGTAGCTTGAGTTCTGTAACTTTGTTTGACGCGTCGTTTGAAGAATTGGGAAGCTAATAGACAGAATTATCATATAATTTAGTTAGGCGAACTGTTTGAATATTGATTACATGCCTAATTTGTTTGAATAGTTTATTATTTACATGTCTTGTTAATGATTTATTGTAATATTGTGATCATATTGTACCATGATGGTTTATTATGATGATGAAACGTGATGTTGTTGCCTATTATGATTCATGTACCTCTATTGAGGAGCTTTATGTTCTAAATGTTGTTGTATGCCTCGTTCTCTATGATGATGGTTCGAGTGCAATTATTGTTTTGAAATATATGATGTTGATGTTGTTGTTGTGCATGTTGAGAGTCCATGCATCCATGTTGTGGAACTTATATTCTGAATTATGTTGTGGCATTGTTTCCTATGGTGATGGTTCAAGTGCGAGTATCTAAATCCTTCGTCTGGGGATTTAGTGAAGTGTTACTTATGGTGATGGTAGAGATTTGGTGTACTCCAGTTCCAAGAGGGAATCGATCCTATGGTGGGGATCATGGAGTTAAATGAACCTATGTAATCATGTTATGGTATCATATGCATTATGTCAGTGTTGTTGCATTACCATCTTGTGTGGCATTGCATGAGTTTTATTGATGAAATATGATGTGATAATATATGTGATCGCTATATGACCATGTGTGACTTTTGTGATGAAGATGTTGTGTGATCTATTTATGATGAATGAAGGTGTGAGTGTATGATATATTGATGTTGTTGAATTGTAGACAATAATTGTTGAAGTTTACTTTTCTCTTATGCCTGTTATAATTAATTATGATTACTCACCCCTTCCATTTGAATGTTGCCTCCACATGGATAGCATGCAGATATCCAAGAGTAGCTTGCAGATGTAAGGAAGATAGCTCACTAGAGTATTAAGTAGTTTACTGTTGTACCCCAAAATTTTCTCTCTCATTTCTCAAAGGATCATCCTGGACCATTAGGTTTGCTTCCATCCAATTTCAAGCCTTGAATTACAAATTTTCCAAGAAAGTCATTCACAAGGGCAAAATGGTCATTTGCACACTAAAAAGTCAAACTTTGACTTTTGGATCAAAATCAAGTTTCAACAGTTATATTTCATCAAGACATGAAATTGGTTCATCAAAAAATCAGAAGTCAGAAATTACTTTGAAAAAATCAAATTTCTAAACATTTAGAAAATTTTCTAAGTGTTAAGAGAATATGATACTTCAGAACTTCTGAGCCAGCCTCCACGCAAGTGCAGTAAGAAGTTGCAAACATGGTCCTGAACATAGTTCTTCAATTAGAACATGACTCTTCAGCATATGCTTCGATCAGAGCATCACCTTTCGAGTTTCATTCTGGTCTTCTTCGATCAGAACATCACAAAACCCTAAAACCTTGTTTGAACAGCCTGCTGCACTGCTATAGCACAGTCTTGCAACCAGCTGCCACAACACTCCAAATTGCTGCTGATCTAGTCCACACCTACATTTTTCTTGAACCCTATATTTGCACCAAATTAGCATACGAAAACTGATTAAAAAGCAATGAAACAGTATACCAAAAAGGATTGAATCCCATTTGTTTTTCCCCCAAAAAAACCACAACAAACCCATCTATAAATAATTTGCTCTATCACACGTTCAAGGGGCTAGCTTTTGGAGAGAGAAAATTGTCAAAAGAGAGAAAAGAAAACTGTGAAACCTTCGTAAAAATCCAGAAAACCAAACTTTTGTTCTTCCCTTTGAGTCAAAGAACTTGGCATATTCTCTTCTGTTGCTCTTGCTGATTCCGGAACATCTGAAGGCAGCAGTTCAAGTTCCAAGCCCACACTCTAAGTTCAAGGTAATTCTTTCTAGCTTTGCATCTTTTCATTCAGAACATCATTAAAATATGTAGATATCACAATATTAATGTTGTCCATATCATTGCATAAGTAGGAAAATTATGGATCAGAACTTCTTGATTAGGGCTAGGCTCATATTAGGGATTTGAACTTCTATAAATTGTTGTGCTTTTATCTTTCTGACCTGCTGTTTGTTAAATACTGAATAAATTGTTGATGTGCTTATTAATATGAAGAAGGAGTTGAAATGTGGCACAAAACCCCTGTTTTTTCACTGACTGTTTTAGCATAGCACAGAACTTCTGAGTTCTCCCTACACGTTAAACACACAGAACTTCTAGGCTTTCTTACTGTTTTAACACACATAACTTCTGATGCTCACTCAATGTTTTAGCATAGCACAAAACTTCTGATTTCTCCCTACACGTTAAACACACAGAACTTCTAGGATTTCTTATTGTTAAGCACACTAAACTTCTGATGCTTCCACTCGTTGTTTTAACACTCGGAATTTCTGATTTTCACACGATGGCAACACATTGAATTTCTGATGTTCACTCACTATTTTAGCACAACACAGAACGTCTGACTTTTGGCTCACTGTCTGAATACCACCTAGAACCTCTGTTTCCTTTCCCTCTAACGTTTCTTGCAGGGCCTTAAAGTGTATCAATACAGAACTTCTGATTCCACTGACATTCCTTTCTGAGTCACAACGCGCCTGGCTTCAGAACTTCTGATCCTTGTTGTTTTTCTTGCAGCAAAACACTGTTTCTATCTTTCATTTATTTTCCTTTTATCATTTTCAATATTAATACTCTTTTTATCAATATAAAAAATATATGAAAATACTTTCTTTTTACTAACTAATTTATTTCCTCTTTTTAAATCCATTAAGACAAAAAAAACATTTTCTAAACAAGTCTTTTTTCTTTCTTGTATTGTACATTTCAATATGGTTGTAATAGTCAATTAGGATTTATTTTCTTGCAACCCCACATTCATAAATTTATACCCCCATCCCCTTAATGATGTAATAGCGTAGGACTTTACATTTCCGCAATTTATCGCTTTCAAATGTAAATGCTAGTAATTAGGGCGTGTATGGCAAGACATGAAATCAACAAATAGGTAACCCTAATCAAGACTAAGTGTATGCAATCAAACACACTTCGCACACATGCACCCTTAGGGTAATCTCACTTGTCACCTATCGAAATTAGTCATGTCCCTCGAACATGGGCGTTTTAGCAAAAGACCATCAATAAAAGATCGTAGTCCCTCGATGACTCTCGATGTTGCCTTCGATAAACGATCTAGTCCCTAAAATGACATTGCTAAAACGTTCCATGGGTTGTCTTCTATGACTATACAAAAACGTCTCGCGCCCGTCCCTTCACATCCAACGATGGGGCTTCTTACCAATATCAATGGTAAGATAGCAATATCTAAAGGAGGAAGAAAAGAACACTTAAGACCTTTTGAGTAGGTAAATTCGCTCATAGTTGTTTGCTTGCTCACACAAAATTTTTTTACACCAACACTCTCATTTGAAATATTTCCAAAAGACAACACTTTGTACGCGTTCTTATAGAAACGAGAACCATTACAAAAAAAAACTTTTTCAAAATCACTTTAAAAAAAACACAACCGCGTCTTTGAACTATTTTCGAAACAAACACTTTGTATGCGTTCTTATAGAAACGAGAACCATTACAAAGACATTTTCAAAATACTTTCAAAACCCACACCACAAGCACATTCAAACAAAAGCAAGTGATCTAGAAAGTAACTAAGAGCCCATGGAAAACCATGGATGAAAAGGGTGCTAATACCTTCCCTTTTCATAATCTACCCCCCGAACTCAAGAAAACATCTCTAAAGGTATTTCCTGTTCTTTTCAGCCTTTCCTTATTGGATAAAAGAAAAGTCGGTGGAGACTCTTGCTATCCGCAACATTTGTAATCAAACGCAAAAACAAAAAGTCAGTTCTCCCACCGTATCACAGAACTGGCGACTCTGATGGGGATATATAATTAATAAAGTGGGGTTTACCTTAGGATCTAGGTCATTTTTTAATTGCTTTCTTGTTTGCTTTGTGTGATTTATCTTTAAGGGTTTTTTTGCTTGGGTATTGTTAAAGATCCTACACCCGGATCTGGGGGAACTTATTAGGTAAACAACAATAGATCGTGGAGACTGTACGGCATAGACCGATATGGTTTAAGCGATTGCTGTGTTGGTGTGACACTTTGGTTAGTACCGGTATCCTTCGTGTGGAAACAAAGAGAATACGAGGTCGCCGCGTGGTGTCGTGAAGCACTAAAAGACCTTAGAACCTTAGTTGAACAAACTTGGCCATTAGAAAGTAGTGAGATAGCCGACCTCGGTATAAAGCTGAGGATTGGTTGATACTCGATGCTACATTCATTGAGATCAGACTTTCGAGATATTTCGGCCGCAAGAAAAGATTGCCTGAGCTGAAACAATGCCCGATAGAGGATGATCAGTGATATTGAGAATCCTTAGAACCTGATTACTTTTATAGGACAGGTTGAACCAACCCAACTTCAAGAGGGTATGACCTTAAAACTCCATGGAAGCCTAAACATAAGGACTTGTCTGCTTTGTGTGTATATGACTATTTGTATATAAATTTTCTTACTTCACATACTTGTACATAACATCATGACATCATACCATAGCATTTTCGATAACATTGAACCATAGAATTTCAAGGATCTCAAGGGTCTTAGATGCAGGGTCACGTTGAACGAGACGTTTATCAAGGGGAAAGAGGATTTATTTTCCTCTAACCAAGCACCGTAAAAGATCAAGTACAACAACTTGAGTCAAGGGCTATAACCCACTTGGCATGGTGGGCTTAATTCTCGTGGAAAGACATCCACCGATACAAATTTCTCCAATAAAAGCTATAAGTGACTGCTAACGTTTACCCCGTGAGATCCTTGAAAACATGAATCCACATATATTGCATCATATCATGACAGGTTTCTCCCATATAGGTCTCCTTACCTTCCTACTGTTTATTTCAGTAAGATGGATATGGAACAAACGGTGAAAGATCTCCAAGCTCAAAACGCTCAATTCCAACAAATGTTCCTGGATATTGCTAAGGGGCAAGAGGACCTGAAGACCTTTCTTCTCAAAGACAAGAAGAAAAAGTCCAAGAAGTCAGTAGGCGTCCTGAACTTGGGAAGAAGACCTAGAGGACCAGTCAAGGGAGCTCTAGATCTTTCAACTCCATCCAACATGGGGGATAGTCATGAAGAAGACAACAATCTGGAGATTAATGAAGCCGAAGCTGACTACTCTTAGGAACAATATCCTCCCACTGATGACAAGTACAAACAGCTGGAAGATCGCCTCAGTGCTATGGAGATTCAACAGATACCCGGTTTGGATTTAGGAGACATGGGATTGGTTTCTGGGGTAGTCATCCCGCCAAAGCTCAAAATTCCTACCTTTACCCTGTACGATGGAGTCTCATGCCCTAAGATGCACTTAAAGTCTTATGTCCGCAAGATTCAACCATACACAAATGATCTGAAGCTTTGGATCCATTTCTTCCATGAGAGCCTGGTAGGGACTCAACTTGAATGGTTCTATCAATTGGAGAGTTCTCGCATCCACACCTGGGATGGTTTAGTTGTTGCTTTCTACAATCAGTACTAGTACAATGCTGATCTTGCACTAACTCGTGTGCAATTGCAGATCATGACCATGGGTTCCAACGAGAGTTTCAAAGGATATGCCCAAAAGTGGAGAGATCTGGCTGGTAGGGTGCAGCCCCCCTTTAACTGACAGGGAGTTGATTGACATCTTTATGGGAACCTTGACGAGACCTTTCTTCAAACACTTAATCGAAAGTTCCTCGACCGGGTTCACCGAGCTAATACTGATCAACGAAAGGGTCGAAGCTGGCATCAAAAGTGGAAATATCCAAGGAGCTACACCTTCTGATGCTAAAAAAAATCCATACAGTGGGAAGAAAGAGTCCAATGCTGTGTATGGTCAAAAGAGTCGTCATGATCAACATGTAGGGGCAATCCTGATCTTTAATCCTACACATGTTCAACAAAGACAGAGCAATAGGCGTAGGGTAAGATATCAATAAAGGCAGTACACTAACATCAACATGCCTTTGTCTCAAGCGTTATAACATTTGCTGAAGTTGAAGTTGATCACGCTAATGGATCCTCCTCAAAATCCCGATACCTCCTTTTCTAATTACAATCCAAGCGTAAGATGTGCCTACCATTCTGATAGTCTCGGACATGACACTGATAGTTGTTGGACTTTGAAGAATAAGATTCAAGATTTGATTGACGCCAAGGAGATTGAGTTTGACCCTCCGAAGACTCCAAACGTGATCACTGCTCCTATGCCAAATCATTGAGAGCGTCTTGTTCATTTTGAATTTTCAATTTTAATTTCTCTTGTTATTCAAATAATTATCTATTAATGTCAAAATTTGTTTCATTAATGCATTGCATATTATGATCGGTGGGAATAAAACTGACTGTTTTAGAATGCTGGTTCGCATTTGCGTTTGTTTTCACAAAATGTCGCGGTAAGCAAGAGTCGCCACCGTCTTTTATTTTATCCAACAAGGAAAGGACAAAAGCACAGAAAAATTCCTTTTTTGAGATATTTCTCGGGTTCGGGAGGTAGATTATAGAAAGGGAAGGTGTTAGCACCCTTTCTATCCGTGGTTATCCACGGGATCTTAGGTACTTGCTCATTGTGTTTTCAAAAGTTTTCTTTTCTTTGTGTTTGTGGGTTTGAAAGAAGTTTTTGTTTTGAAAGGAGTGTAAGTGCGAAAAGTTTTGTTTTGTTTTAAAAGGAGCAAGTACTTAAGAACATCTACCTACTCAAAAAGGAATTAGACTGTGCAGATGTCCTTTAGACAGTGCTATCCCATTATTGAGGAGTAGGTAACACTGTCGTTGGAGTTTTAAGGGTCAATTTGATTAAGGGACGTGTGGTCACTAAAGCAATGTTAGGACGCCTTAGCGGTAACCCTAATGTCTTAGATCATTTTTATCCGAGGCAACCGTTTCGAGGCAACTTATGATCTTTGCACAAGAGGGCGACCTCTAAAACTTCCTATACTCAATGACCACGTTCGAGGCAACCAAGTGAGGTGTACCCTAAGAGTGGCATGTGCGAGTGTATTGTTTTTCAATTATATCATCTTTGTACATGTTAATGGTGAGCTACTGTTGATTTTAGGTTAAAGATTTGATCTTGTCATGCATTCTCTATTATCAAACATCTAGCAGTTAATGGTTGCGGAAATTAAATTGCGGGAAATTAAATCTAAGCTATTACAAGGCGTCGGGTATTTACATCGCCAAAAACAAACCCTTTAAAATTAAATTGCGAAAAGTAAATAAAAGCGATAAATAAATAAAATCCTAAGTTAAAAACTATTACATTCCCGAAGCAGTTACAATATTGAAATATGGATCAAAAAATAATACGCGCGCGAGAAAATTAAATCGGAGTGTCTTAGGGTTTTGACCCTTTTTGTTCAATAAAGCATATTTTTTTGTTATTTTTTTGAATTAAAAATTAGTCTAAATTAATAACTGAATTAATTAATTAAATGAAAAGATTTTTTTAGTTTTTTATTATTTAAGGAAATAAAATGAGAATGGTTAAATATATTAAAAACCTAATTCTAAATTGATTTTAATTTAATGCAAAAGATATTAAAATTGTACCTACTTAAACTAAATTAATTAATTAATTCTTATTTACAAAAATAAATAATAAAATTAATGGAATTAATAAAAAATATTATATTTTTGTTTTCTGATTTTATAAAAAAAAAGTTAATTGGTTAATTAATTAATTAAGATAATAATAATAATTAACAAAATAAATAAATAAGGAAAAAGAAATAAAATGTAGAAGAATACTCAGGGGGTGTGGGCCTGAATTTGATGGGGAAATTGGCAATTTCCAGGCCCAAAACGTCCAGCCTGTTTTGACCTTAGCCATTCCATGCATGTGCGTTGACTGGAGAGTATGGTGGATACTCAATTCTGGCCTCTGGATCTTGGCCTGAAGCCACTTGGCACGTTGATCTCTGCAAGCGCATGGTGGACTGCATCCTTGACATTGCACAAGATTGCCTGAAAACAAAATTTATTAAAGTTTGGGGGGACCTGGGATTCGAACCCAGGTCCCAAGGGGTCTTCCAATAGCGCTTCCACCAACTGAGCTGGCCTATTTCTTTGTTATTGATACACACAACAAATATTATATGGACAATAATCAACTATGCCTGGATAAAAAAAAAATAAAAGCGCGTATTTTTAAATGAACCAATGGGAGGGCGACGTCTGGTCGTCTTCTCCAAAATAACTCTGGTTATTTACCTGCGGATTTTTATCCGCAGGAAGATTCGTGGAGTGATTCAAAAACTCGTTCTAGGCCATAACAACTCCATCCAAGCACATGGACGTGATCGCCCCTTCCTCCTGAGCTCAACCATGGCCAAGATTCGTCCTAATTGTCCCTGCAAAACAAAACCCCAAATGGAAACCTCCAAAACCCTAGGTTTGGGTAGGGAGATATAGGCTACAAAAACCCAATTGAATGATGCAGAACGACTAGAAATTTAAGGGCAAGCATGATTATACAAAAACATTGGCAAGAGGATGCAAGAAAATGGTTTCACGATGTCATGTTCAGAGCAAGATTCATGGATACTTATAGTGCAATTGGTGACGTCTAAAGGACTGGTTTTGATTGCTACAGTTTCAGGAGATGTCAGGGAAGAGAGCTACATCAAGCTTTTGGACTGAATCGTGCTCCAATGTTGTTTTTGATCTCCCACTTTTCAAGCTTTTTCCCAAACTTTGTATGGCCGTTTCTGCAGTGTTTTGTGCGTCCTCTTGCTTTGTGTGACTTGTGTGAATGTTATAGAATGAATTTAGGTCAATACTTGGGCCATAATCCATGTGCATTCAAAGTTTTGAGATTTGATATGATCACCATTATCAAGTTTCCAAATATAGGCCAAATCTGATTTTTTATGCATAACCAAGCTTGATACGAATTTGATTTGGTTCATGATGATAATTGAAAGTTGTACTAATCACAAAGATATTATTTCATCAATTTTTAGATTTTATTTGATTTAATATTGATTAAAAATGAATTAAATCAATAAAAATTAAATAAAATAGAAAAATAAATGAATGGCCATGAAATCAAGTATGGGACACGTGTGTGTAATGACAAGACCATATCAAGTGGAAAAAAGTGGGCCCTTTTGTCAAAAATTGGAGTTTTGAGGATAGTTGACTTTTGGCAATTTTGGAAAAATGCCCAACTTCAACAATGCATAACTTCCTCAATTTTGAACTTTTGGAAGTTTTCTTGGACTTTTTAGAAACCTTGATATGTCCTCTAATAAACCATTTTGGTATCATCTCATTTTTATCTTCCATGCTCAAGTTATAAGCTTTGGCAAAAAAGGTGTTTTTGTTGACTTTCAAAAATGACCTATAATGTCCAAATTTGTAACTTTTTGTGAGAGCATTTCATGATCTTGGGGTGTAAATATGGATTGTAGGAAATTGCATCCTATTCAAAATGATCTTTGGATGGGTCATTTCTCATAAAGTATGAGAAAGTTATGCTTGGTCAAAGTTGAGTTGACTTTTCCTACAAAACCCTAATTTAGCAACTTTTGAATCTTGATGAATCTTGAGCAATCCTTGATGAATCATGATCAACCCTTGATCAAATGATTAATTAACCTTCAAAGTGAGAATGTTGACAAAAAATCTTGAGGTTTGACTGTTTGTAGGTCACAGTTGACTTTTGCCCTAACACAGTCGATTTTTGGACCTCTTGAGCAATTGACTGACCAAACTTCCTCTGCAAGGATTGAAATTTTACATGGATGAATTTAAGAACATATTAAGACATTGGGAAGCACTTGAGGCCATTTTGATGTAAGGACCTTGATGCAACACAAAACCCTAATTTTGACTTTTTGACTGTCTTAGGAGGTGATTTGACTGTCCAACCCTTGAGCCATTTTGAGCAACTTGAATATTATTATTGACATGTCTTGAGAAATATGGGAGGGAAAATTTTGGGGTACAACAGTTGCCCCTGTTCAATTTTCTTAAACCTGAGGATATATATTGGCTTTTGAGCCTTTTGTGATCCGAAGGTGGAAGATAATTGAACACTAGAGTGCCCAGAAATTTGCACTCACATGGTGTAGTATCAACATTGTGATGTCGGGAATGGGCTTACAGATGCCATTTGGATATAGTTGGTAGGAGGATGGGCTTACAGATGCCATCTGCACGAGTGTCGATCATATAAGAGATTCCTTAGCGAGAATTTGCATACCTGTGGTTGTAAAAGATTCCACCGGGGAAGTCTAAACTTTGTTGAGATTTAGGAATCTGGCATGTACTTCAACTGAGAGAATGCCTCGGCTGAGTCTTAAGAACCTGTCCATAATTCAATTGGGGGGAAACATCTTCATCAAGATCTAGGAACTATCTCGTGCTCAATGTAGTATACCACTGAGGTTATAGAACTTGTCCACACTATGACGGAGGAAAACATCAAGATCTAGGAACTGACTCGTGCTCAACGGAGTATACCGCTGAGGTTATAGTACTCGTCCACACTATGACGTAGGGAAACATCTTCATCAAGATCTAGGAACTATCTCGTGCTCAATGGAGTATACCGTTGAGGTTATAGAACTTGTCCATACTATAACGGAGGAAAACATCAAGATTTAGGAACTGACTCGTGCTCAATGGAGTATACCGTTGAGGTTATAGTACTCGTCCACACTATGACGTAGGGAAACATCTTCATCAAGATCTAGGAATTGTCTCGTGCTCAATGGAGTATACCGTTGAGGTTATAGAACTTGTCCACACTATGACGGAGGAAAACATCAAGATCTAGGAACTGACTCGTGCTCCACGGAGTATACCATTGAGGTTATAGTACTCGTCCACACTATGACGTAGGGAAACTGTCGGGATTGAGAACCTTATCTGAAATTCAACCGAGGATAATTCAATTTTGATTTAAGAACCGGTCAGGTCTTCGACGTAATTGAGAACTTTAATTGTATCTTTCCTGAAAGGTAAAGGTCAATCATATGCAATGCATGATATGGATCAGGCAATGATGTTCTCAGAATAAATGAGACTGTATTCGTATGATGCGTATATGCGTGTATCATGATGTATGGGGATATAATGTTTTAGCTGGGGAAAATAAATCCCGGAGCTGCTGGAGAATAGAGCTGAGTTCTTCGTTTCCGCTGGGGATGATGAACGAAGATGATAAACCTGTAGGAGAGAAGAACTCCGTTGGGGGAATAAACTGATGAAGAGATTACTCCGAGGGGAATTACTCTGTGGGGAAGAGACATTCTGCTGAAGATTTTAACGATAACTCCGTTGGGGATTCTGTTGATAAGCTCTGTTGGGGATTTTAATGATGAACTCCGCTGGGGATAGAAAGAACTTCGCTGGGGATGATCTTTCAGTTGCAACTTGCTGAGGATAACCCATTTAGACTCTTGTGAGGATAACCTTCTGAATTTGGCTGGGGAGACTTATTTGCGCTCTGCAGGGGATAAGCTTCTAGACTCTACTGGGGAAGATGATTCAACTCTGGTAGGGAAGCCTTTTTTAGACTGCGCTGGGGAAATGACTCCACTGGGGTATCTTGTATTCTTCCGGGAAACATTCTTATATTCTGTTGGGGAATATTAAGACTGTTGGGGATGCTCTTATACTTGCTGGAGAATATCTTTATACTCTGTTGGGGAATATTAAGACCTTCTGGGGGTACCACACCTTCTTGGGGTTGATGGTAGACTAACTTTGCTTGGGGGAGAGTATTGTTGATTCGTCCATAGTTGCAAGTCTCAGCTGAGAGAGCTATCATTACTATCCTACTCTGCGGGGAGTGAAAATATCTTAGCCCTATTCTTCAGCTGAATATATACCTTGGTACCTGGTGGACAGAGCGACTTGTATAGTTCAGACAATTCTTATTTGCCCCTGTTTTTGCGGGAGAAGGTGCCTGCGGAGGCCCTGTGGATCGAGTATTATCCCCACCTATGAGGTGCTTGGTATCTTTCAGTCAAAATGACAAGTCTTCTTCTGGTAGGCCAGTGCCGAGATGACGAGACTTAGTCGCACGCTTTGATCCCTAATTTTTGCCTGGACCGCCCTTTCAGGTTTTCAGTTCACCGGGATACCCTTTTTTGCCCAAGTCGCCTTTTTCAGGTTTTCGACTTGCCGGGTGTACAAATTTTTCATTCTCATCCCTTATTTTTGCCCGAACCCTTTTGGTTCGCCGGGAAGCCCTTATTCTTGCCTAGGCCAATCAACCTAGCGGGTCTTTGATTATGCGTAGTACTTTTTAACTATGTCCATGCTCTCAGGTTGTAGGGAGGTGCCACTATTGGTAGTGTTGTGTTACCATACTTCCAGAAGATCTTCGTTTGATCGTGCAAGATTCGTTGCGGGAATCCATGTCTAATGCCCTAAGTGACTCAGATGGAGATCTTCCCCTGGCTATTTGGCATTTTGAGAGATTCCTTGAATCTTGACTTGACTGCCCCAGATGATGGACAACGATCATGTCGTGCCCCTTGATTGGAAGTGTTTTTCCACTTGAGGTGATCCTTTTTATTGAGAAGGTTTTTGTTCACTAGATATTCTTCGTGAGAACTTCTCTGCTGTTTGAACAAATAGTCATATGCAAACAATGTTATTTCAAGAATGCAAAGCTTATGTCTGTCTTGAAGTTCTTTGAAAATGCAGTTTTTAATAAAAACAAGCGAATTTTTGTAAAATGTGATGTCAACTCAGGATTTACGGCAAGCCCTACAGGAGTCAGGATACCCTTTGTAACAGTATGCTTTCGGACTAACCCATGCTTCAGCTAGGACTTTTTAAGGGTTATAATGTGGCCTGGTTCACGGTTTAAGAAACAAAGGATAAAGGCTTAAAATTTATTTGTACCCACCCGCTCTTCGTGATGTTCTTCGATCCTAAACTCAACTAACCGTGCATTAGATCCCGTTTGAGTCTTTTCTCTGATATTCCAGTGATGGTTCGGATACTGACACATTTATTTTGAACAGGCATTCATTTTGTTGAGAGTTTGCAGGATCTCTTTCCTTTTGGTTTTTATTATCCCTGTTTTTTGCCTGAACTGTTTCTTTTTTGTGATTACAGTCAGCGGGATGCCCCAGTTTTTCTAAAGTCTCCTTCATAGGTTTTGACTTATTGGGCTTTTATTTCGAGAGATAATGACTGCTTACCCTTACGATTATACGGAACCATCACCGTTTTTTGTTTCGGAAGGACTTCTTTGATGCCATTCATTGTGCACCTGGATCAGCTGAGCAAACTACCCTGCCCCAGATTGTGATTACGGGTTTTAATTTGTAAAAAGAAAAGCTCCAACTTCTTTGGCTCAAAGGGGTTGACGAGGGATTATCTTCCTTATAACTCCACTGTTTAGGATTTGAAACAATGTCTGTACGTCGTCAGTGGGGTCTGTTCAAAAGCATACTGTAGGGATTTTGATATCATTTTCGTCATCCTCCCTCAAAAGGCTTAGAATTTTTTAATCGAGAGTTGAACATCACAAAAAATGAAAGCAATTTGAATATAGTGAATACGAATGGATTGATTCAAAATAGACATATGCAATGCATTGATAAAGTAATAAAGTTTGACATGATAATAATTGTTTGAATAAGCAAAGAAAGATACAACTTCAGAATTTAAATGAACAAAAGTCTCTTAATTTGAACTAGTCATTTCAGGTGGAGAATCCTCAATGGAAGATTTTCATTTCGCCATCCGGCATGAATTCCAGCACTCTTCCGTTAATCAAGTCTTGGATCTTGTTTTTTAAAGCCCAACAGTCGTCGGTGTCATGTCCAAGACTATAGGAGTGGTATGCACAAACTGCGTCGAGATGATAGCTAGGAGCAGAGGTATTGGGATTCCGGGGAGTGTTGTACCCCAAAATTTGCCCTCCCATATTCTTCAAGGTTTATCAAGAATCATCTTCAAATGGTTCAAGATTTCTCAAGGGGTTGCACAGTCAAACCATCTTCTAAGCAAGTCAAAATTAGGGTTTTGGTTCTTGCAAGGAATTTGAGGTTTTCAATGGCTCAATCAAGTCTCATAGGCCTATATACATTGTCAAGCATCTACATGTCAAGTTTCAAGGTTCACAATGCCAGTTTGCACAGTCAAAAGCTCTAGTTGCTCCACAACCAACTGCAGGGGCAAAATGGTCATTTTGCAGTCAAAAGTCAGAAATTTTGGTCAACATCTTATTTTGAGCACACAATCATCATTTGATCAAATCTTGATCATGATTCCACAAGCATGGATCAAAAATCATCAAGATGCAAAAGTTTCCATTTTTGGACAGCTGAAAAGTCAACTGTAACTTGACCAGGGCATAACTTTTTCAGGGTTCATCAGAAAAATCCCACCCAATGCTCATTTTGAAGGGGATGACATTTACTACAACTCATATTCACATTCCAAGTCCAAGAAATGCTCTCACAAAAAGTTATCAATTTCTACATTATAGGTCATTTTCAAAAGTCAACAAAAAGGCATTTTAAGTCAAAGATCATAACTTGAGATTGGTAAATCCAAATGACATGGGACCAAAGGCATTGGTTAGAGGACTTCAAGACCTTTCAAAAATGTAAAAGAACAGGTCCATATGATCAAAATTGAGCAAGATATGCATTGGAGAAGTTGGGAAATTTTTGTGAAATGACAAAAGTCAACTATCCTTAAAACTTCAATTTTTGACAAAAGGGCCCACTTTCTTCCACTTGATTCAGCCTTGTCATGCCATACACGTGTCCCATGATTAATTTCAAGATCAAACATTTATTTTTCCATTTTATTTAATTTTTATTGATTTAATTCATTTTAAATCCATAATAATTCAAATAAAATCTAAAAATTTAATGGAATAGCATCTTTTGATTTGAATAGCTTTTATATGTCACATGCCAGCTACCAAATTCGTGACAAGCCTTTTTGTGCATAAAATCTTGAATTTGAACCAAAAATTGAAAGTTCTTTAATGGTGGTCAACCAAGATCTCAAGACTTCAATACACAAGGTTAAGGCTCAGCTGCTGACCTAATTTCGTTCACACATACATAAGCAAGCATTACAAACCTAATTCAGAACCTAAGCCTTGCAAAAACGGCCAGAGCAAAACTCAAAAATTGTCAAAAAAGTGTGAGATCAATAACAAAGTTGCAAGCATTTTCAGACAAAAAGGAGAACGTGACATCCTTCCTTGCCATCCCCTGAAGCTAGCACGACCCTTACCACGTCCTAAGACTCCCTATACAGCACTGTAAGTATTCACGAACTCACCTCTGAACACGATACCTCAATTCTCCATTCTTGCATTTTTCCTAAAAAATATTGGCATAATTATGTTTCTTGTTTGATTTCTAATCTAATGACAATAGCCAATTTCGTTTTTAGGCCCTATACTGTGATACCCGATTCTAGGGTTTGTTTGCTTGTTTTTTAGGCGTTTTCAGTGCAGGAAAAATTGGCCACCATAATGGGTATAAGAGTGATCAGGAGATGGAAACGAGACCAACCATGGTTTTGGAATTAATTTTTGAAGCCTAGGGATGATTTTCAGAAGAGCCTACGAAACTACATGCGGATAAAAATCCGCAGGTAACTGAACCAGCAATTTGATGAAGAAGACGATGATGTGTCTTCACATCACTGGCCTATTCAAATCCAAAACGCGCGCATCTTTTATTTTCCAGGATATTGCTTTTTATTATATATAATGTTAATTGTCTATTATCATAACGAATGAAACACGTTGGCGTAATGGCAGGGCGAACAGGCATGGAGTGCTGGGACCTGGGTTCGAATCCCAGGTCCCCGAAATAATTGTTTCTTATTTTTCTTAATAGGTTCCCATGCAGGCTTGCTAGTGTATTCCATCATACGCCTCAAACAATAAGGCGCCATGTGTCCTTGAGCCTAGATCTGATGACAAAAGATGAAGGACCACAATAATCCCCAGTCAACGCATGCATACCTGATCCAGAAGGTCAACGTGGCCAAGCAAACAAATGGGCCAGAAATTCGTAGCGCACCTCCATTCTAGGCCCAACACCCCCAGGGTTTTGTTTCTTTTTTTTTCTCTTTTATATTTTCTATTTAATTATTTTTTTTTCTAAAATTAACAAATTAACCTTTTCATAATAAATTCAGACCATAAAAAATGTAAATATTTGTATTCATTATTATTAATTTCACTTAGTTTAATTATTTTGTAAATAAAATGTAAATTAATTAATCTAGCTTTTTTAGAATTAGGTCAACTTTCATTTTTTCTCAATAACTTAAAATAAATTAGAATTAGGTCTTGACAACTTTTAATTCTTTTTTTTATTTCATTAAAACATAAAAACACAAAAATACTTTTTCTTGTAAATAATTAATTAAAGAATTAGGGTTAATATTTAATTTAATTGCAAAAAGGGATCAATTTCAATTCTTTTCTCAAAAAGGGTCAAAACCCTAAGGACGTCCCGATTCAATTCTTTCGCGCATTATTATTTATTTTGATTATATTGATGTATCTGCTCAGAAATGTAATAGTTAATTAGGCTTTTATCGCTTTATTTATTTTTTCTCGCATTTATTTTCCAAACGGGTTTTTGTTTTTTGGCGATGTATAGACCCGCGCCTTGTAATAGCGTAGATTCATATTTCCGCAATTTATTTTCCGCACTCTTAACTGTTAAAAATGCATGAAAGACTTGTATGACAAATAAAATCAATCTGTAGCTCACAAATGCATGTTCAAAGATAAACATAAACTGAAACAACACACATGCACATGCCACTCTTAGGGTACGCCTCACTGGTTGCCTCGACGTGGTCATCTAGTATAAGGTGTCTTAGAGGTCGCCCTTCTATCTAAAGATCCAGTTGCCTCGAAACGGTTGCCTCAGATAAAAAAAGGATCTAGGACATTAGGGTTACCGCTAAGGTGTCCTACCATTGCTTTGGTGATCACACATGTCCCTAATAATCGAATTGACCCAATAACTCCAACGATAGTACTACCTACTTCTCAATAGTGGGATAGTACTGTCTAAAGGACTCTTACACAGCTTAATTCCTTAGAGTAGGTAGATCTCTCCTGGGTACTTGCTCTTTTAAAAAAAAACAAAAGAAACAAAATACTTTTTGCACCTACACTTTCGAAAAGTTTTCAAACAAATTTTTCATACACTCTTGAGGACAGATACAAGAGTTACCTAGAAATTTTTCAAACGAAACTTTTTTCAAAACCCACACACACTTGAAAAGCAAACAAATTTTGAAAACATAAGAGCAAGTACCTAAGAGCCCGTGGATAACCACAGATAGAAAGGGTGCTAACACCTTCCCTTTCTATAAATCTACCTCCCGAACCGAGAAACATTCTCGAATAAGGAATTTTGCTGTGCTTTTGTCCTTTCCATGTTGGAGAACATAAAAGACGGTGGAGACTCTTGCTTACCGCGACATTTCGCGAACCAGCTTAAAAAACAGTCAGTTCTATTTCCACCGATCACATGGAGGATCCCTTAAAGGAATCAGATTGACCTCCAACAAGCGTTTCAGTATTAGGAATGATGGTATATCAGTCTCTGAGAAATGTCTTCCAGACGTATTTTGCTTACACTGACTACCCAGTTGACGCTGGCGAGGTTGTTGTTGGGCTCATGACCCTGAAGCAAGCTGGGGAGCTTTTCCTTTGTCTTCTTGTCTCAAAGGAGGTTGAATGATGATTTGATCTTCAACCCTAGTTGTTTTCCCCACTTGGTTATTTTGAAGCAGCTTGTTGACGAGGACCCTGAGCTCTTCTTGTCTTTGAGCTAAGTCTTGAATGAGAGCCATCTGGCCCACCAGCTGTCCCATCATTTGGATCTTCATTGCTGCCAACTCGATTTGTAGCCCTTCCAACTGATCATTCCTGATGCCGCCTGGATTCCCTAGGACCAAGACCCTTGTGAGGAGAGCTTTTATTTCTTCTTGCCCCTGGGATAGGTTCAAGAACATTTCTTGAAGTTGGGCGTTTTGAGCCCGGAGATCTTGGTTGTCTTGTTGGAGAGCCATTGTTGAAATAAACAGCGAGAACATGAGAGACCTGTAAAGGGTACCTGTTTATGAAGTGCATGAGATGCAATGCGTATGATTATGATTTCAAAGAAAATCGGGATTCAAATTTGTAAACAAGAAAGGAAACACACTTTATTAGATTTAAACTTCAAAATTCAAATTGTTCAACTGATGCCCTCAGGGCGTTACAAGAATGGAAATACTGAAAAGTGAATAAAAACTGGAAAGGAAATCATCAAAGGTCAATCAACGCTCCCATGGTCTTTTCTTGTCAGTGCGGACATAGTCGCTGAGAATCCGCTCATTCTCCAACTGTCGAGTCAGCTTCTAGATCTTCTGCTCTTACTCGTTGAACCTCTCTCGGTAAGAATCCCTTTCATCCCGCAATATCAGTGGGCATATAAGGGTGGAGAATAGTTGGAAGAACCCCCTCCTCATTAGCAACTTCAAGAGTAACAGGCCTGACAGCTTCATATGGTATACCTAGCTTATGGACACGGATGCGGACCCATCTGAGATATGGCTCCATTGGAAGAGAAGTCTTTGGTCCCAACTCATGTGGGTCAGATTGGTGAACTCTATCCCAAGCCCTTATGAACCTACGACGCAGCTCGTCGCTATCTCCCTGAAAATCAAAGATGATATGAGGCACCAACATCTCATGAGGCCCTTATCTTCTGGCTCTTCCAAACTGACAGAGAGCTAAACATGGATTGTAATAAATGCTTCCATGGGTTCCGATCAATGGAACATTAGGATACTCTCCACAATGATCAATGACAGTCACCTCATCCATACCTTTGAGAGTCCAGATAATGTCCTTATTAGAAAGAGACATCACCTTATAAGCCCAGCCCATTCCTTATTTGTTCTTCAGTATGGACTTAGAGAGGTGCGAAATAAACCACCTCAATAATAAAGGAGCACAGCACATCAAAGTTCCCCGCTTTCAGGCAGTACGAGCATAGAGCTGATGAAGGATATCACCCAAGAGAGTGGGTACCGGATTCTGAGAGATGAAGATCTTTATGGCATTAATATCAACAAAAGTGTCAGGATTCAGAAACAATACCAGACCATAAATCAAGAGAGCCAGAATGTCCTCGAAAGCCTTAAAGTCTAGGCTATCCCAGAAGTAATTAGCTTTGTCAACCAAAAACTTAGCCAGAAAACCCTTAGCTCCACTTCTAGTCTCCCAGTTAGCCATTACCTCCTCCTTGGTCAAGTGAAGGGCTGCAACAATCTCTTCGGGCTTAAGAGTCTTTTCCCAACCAGTAAACGGAGTCTGCTCCAGAACAGAGATACCGAGCAGCTCAGAGAACTCTTCTAGGGTAGGAACCAGCTGGAAGTCCTGGAAAGTAAAACAATGGTACAACGGATCATAGAATTGGACCAGGACACTCATCATTTGTTCGTCCAACTTTGCGGTGACCAAACTGAGAAGAGAACCATGCCTTCTGATGAAGGAAGTAGTGTCTGGAATCCTGACAACCAAATCTTTAAGCAGGGACCTTGCTGACGATGTACAAGCGTTATTTCAAAAACCTAAACACTGAAGTTACAAGGAACATAATCCCTAGTCAACCCCTTCGAGCCAAAGAACTAGGAGTGTCCTTTTTTACACAAAATGAAACCTTTAATCAAAACCTGGGGCAGGGTAGTCTCTCAGTTAATTCAAACGCGCGTTTAGCCGTAAACTCTCATCTCGAAGTACAACAAATGACATCAAAAAAATTCCTCTGGAATCAAAAGACCGTGATGGTTCCCTATCACATAGGCAGTCATTATCTCTCAAGAGAAAAACCCACTAAGTCAAAACCTACAAAGGATACTTAAGAAAAAAAACTAGGGCATCCCGCTGACGTAATCTCAAAACAAGAACAGTCAGGCAAAAATTAAGGATAACAAATCAAAAGAAAGAAGTCACTAAAATTCCTCAACAACATGAAAATGTTGCAAAAATGACTTCCTTCCGATAAACTAAACTTGTCCGAACCATCACCAAAACGTTATTCCATACTCAATTGGAGTTCTAACGCATAATTAATTGAGTTTAAGACTGAAGAACATCACGAAGAGCGGGTGGGTGCAAATACACTTTGAGCCTTTATCTTTTGTTTCTTAAATCGTGAACCAAGCCACGCTATAACCCTTCAAAAGTCCTAATTGAAGCATGGGTTAATTCGAAAGCATATTGTTACAAAAGGTATCCTGACTCATGTAAGAGCTTACTCAAAATCCTGAGTTAAATTTTTCTTACAAAAATTTCTTTACTTGCTAAAACGCATTTTCAAAAATTTCAAGACAAGCATAAGCTTTGCATTATTTGAATATCGTTGTTTGCACGTGGCTATTTGTTTGACAGCGGAGAAATTCATACAACTAATATCCAGTGAACGAAAGCTCTCTCAGTGAACAAAATCAAGTCAAGTGGGATGACACTTCCGTTGATAAATCTCCTATCAACAAGGGGGCATGACATGTCATTATCCAGCACACCTGGGGCAGTCCAGTCAAGATTCCAAGAAATCTCTCAAGAAGTGCAGAATAACCAGGGGCAAGTCTCCATCTCCATTACTTGGGGCATTGAACGCCAATATCAACAAAGGTTTACTTACAATCAAAAAGTTCCTGGTAGTGCCGCAATCACCTGCTACTAGGGGCAGTGACAAATATTCCCAAGATCCTTCTCGTGGGATGACTCCCATCCAGATTTTCAATCTCTAAAAACCTCTTCCCAACTAAGTCGATTTCAAGAATCCTCGAGGATTTCTGCCAGTGAAGTCGCTGCTTCTCCAACAGACTGAGCAACAGGGTTTATTTCCCCAACAAATGGCAGGATTCCCCAACTTGAGTTTGCCTCTCCAACTACTACAAATCAAAGGACCAGAACTCCTCTTCCCCAGTAGACTACTCTACAATCCCCAACAAGTTACTGTGAAGCCTGGACGCGACCAGATACCAGTTCAACGTCGTCCATCAAGAGATAACTCCCAGTAGAGCAACAAACAACTGAGACTCCTGATCTCTTTTCCAATCAGGAATCAACACTCTCCAACAAAGTATTCTCAAACAAAGTCAATATTCCCCAGCGGAGTTTTCCTCAACAAAACAGGAATCCTCAATGGAAACATTCTAGGCAAAGTTTGAAGACACACCTACTCTTCAACAATAGTCTAGGATTTAATGACTCCCCAACACTTGCCAAGGATTTATTTTCCAAGACAAAATTACATTTCAACAACATTCATAACATATGCATACAAAATACATATAACACAAATCTCATTTATTTTGAGAACATCATTACGCAATGCATACATCATGACATTGCATACAACTAACTCTTTACCTTTTCAGGAAAGATCAATCAACAGACAAAGATCATCATCTTTTGGAGTAGCAATCGTCCAAGATTCCTTCATCATCCTGCTGAGGTAGTAATCGTCCAAGATTCCTTCATCATTATGATGAGGTAGTAATCATCCAAGATTCCTTCATCATCCTACTGAGGTAGTAATCGTCCCAAATTCCTTCATCATCCTGCTGAAGTAGTAATCGTCCAAGATTCCTTAATCAACCTGTTGAGGTGGTAATCATCCAAGATTCCTTCATCATCCTGCTGAGGTGGTAATCGTCCAATATTCCTTCATCATCCTGCTGAGGTGGTAATCGTCCAAGATTCCTTCATCATCCTGTTGAGGTAGTAATCGTCCAAGATTCCTTTATCATCTTTATGGAGTAGTAATTGTCAAATATTCCTTCAACACTCATTCAAATACAATCCATATACGATCCAGATTCGAATGTCATTCTGTCACTCAAATGCAGTCCAGATACAATCACCTTCGGATGGCATCTTTAAGCCCATCTCTAACAACTCTCCATCATTCCTCCAAATGGCATCTATAAGCCCATTCACAATTTATCTTTGAGTGCAAATTTCTGGGCACTTTAGTGTCCAATCATCTTCCACCTTTAAGTCACGAATGGCGGATCCACCAATCTAACTCTTCAGGTTTAAGAAGATTGAACAGGGGCAGCTGTTGTACCCAAAAATTTGCCCTCTCTTTTCTCAAAGGATCATCCTGGATCCTCAGGTTTACTTCCATCCAATTTCAAGCCTTGAATTACAAATTTTCCAAGAAAGTCATTCACAAGGGCAAAATGGTCATTTGCATACTAAAAAGTCAAACTTTGACTTTTGGATCAAAATCAAGTTTCAACAATTATATTTCATCAAGACATGAAATTGGTACATCAAAAAAATCAGAAGTCAGAAATTACTTTGAAAAAATCAAATTTCTAAACATTTAGAAAATTTTCTAAGTGTTAAGAGAATATGATACTTCAGAACTTCTGAGCCAGCCTCCACTCAAGTGCAGTCAGAAGTTGCAAACATGGTTCATAACATAATTCTTCAATCAGAACATGACTCTTCAGCATATGCTTCGATCAGAGCATCACCGTTCGAGTTTCATTCTGGTCTTCTTCGATCAGAACATCACAAAACCCCAAAACCTTGTTTGAACAGCCTGCTGCACTGCTATAGCACAATCATGCAACCAGCTGCCACAACACTCCAAATTGCTGTTGATCTAGTCCACGCCTGCATTTTTCTCAAACCCTATATTTGCACCAAATTAGCATACGAAAAATGTGATTAAAAAGCAATGAAACAGTATACCAAAAAGGTTTGAATCCAATTTGTTTTTCCCCCAAAAAGCCACAGCAAACGCATCTAAAAATAATTTGCTCCATCACACGTTCAAGGGGCTGGCTTTTGGAGAGAGAAAATTGTCAAAAGAGAGAAAAGAAAACTGTGAAGCCTTCGTAAAAATCAAGAATTCCCAAACAGAAAACTAAACTTTTCTTCTTCCCTTTGAGTCAAAGAACTTGGCATATTCTCTTCCATTTCTCTTGCTCGTTCCGTAACATTTGAAGGCAGCAATTCAAGTTCCAAGCCCACGCTGTAGGTTCAAGGTAAGTATTTCTAACTTTGCATCTTTTCATTCAGAACATCATTAAAACATGTAAATATCATAGTATTAATGTTGTCCATATCATTGCATAAGTAGGTAAACTATGGATCAGAACTTCTTGATAAGGGCTAGGCTCAGATTAGGGATTTAAACTTCTATAAATTGTTGTGCTTTTATCTTTCTGACCTGTTGTTTGTTAAATACTGAATAAACGGCTGATGTGCTGATTAATATGAAGAAGGAGTTGAAATGTGGCACAAACCCCCTGTTTTTTCACTCACTATTTTAGCATATCACATAACTTCTGAGTTCTCCCTACACGTTAAACACACAGAACTTCTAGGCTTTCTTACTGTTTTAACACATAGAACTTCTGATGCTCACTTACTGTTTTAGCATAACACAGAACTTATGAGTTCTCCCTACACATTAAACACACAAAACTTCTAGACTTTCTTACTGTTAAGCACACTGAACTTCTGATGCTTCTACTCGCTGTTTTAACACTCAGAATTTCTGATTTTCACACGCTGATAACACACTGAATTTCTGATGTTCACTCACTATTTTAGCACAACACAAAACTTCTGACTTTTGGCTCACTGTCTGAATACCACCCAGAACCTCTGTTTCCTTTCCCTCTAACGTTTCTTGCAGGGCCTTAGAGTGTATCAATCCAGAACTTCTGATTCCACTGACGTTCCTTTATGAGTCACAATGCGTCTGGCTTCAGAACTTCTGATCCTTGTTGTTTTGCTTGCAGCAGCACATTGTTTCTATCTTTCATTTATTTTCCTTTTATCATTTTCAATATTAATACTCTTTTTATCAATATAAAAAAGATATGAAAATATTTTCTTTTTACTAACTAATTTATTTCCTCTTTTTAAATCCATTAAGACAAAAAAACAATTTTCTAAACAACTCCTTTTTCTTTCTTGTATTATACATTTCAATATGGTTGTAATAGTCAATTAGGATTTATTTTCTTGCAACCCTACATTCATAAATTTATACCCCCATCCCCTTAATGATGTAATAGCGTAGGACTTTACATTTCCGCAATTTATCGCTTTCAAATGTAAATGCTAGTAATTAGGGCGTGTATGGCAAGACATGAAATCAACAAATAGGTAACCCTAATCAAGACTAAGTGTATGCAATCAAACACACTTCGCACACATGCACCCTTAGGGTAATCTCACTTGTCGCCTATCGGAAATTAGTCATGTCCCTCGAACATGGGCGTTTTAGCAAAAGACCCTCGATAAAAGATCGTAGTCCCTCGATGACCCTCGATGTTGCCTTCGATAAATGATCCAGTCCCTAAAATGATATTTCTAAAACGTTCCATGGGTTGCCTTTTATGACTATACAAAAACGTCTCGCGCTCGTCCCTTCACATCAAACGATGGGGCTTTTTTACCAAAATCAATGGTAAGATAGCAATATCTAAAGAGGAAGAAAAGAACACTTAAGACCTTTTGAGTAGGTAGATTCTCTCATAGTTACTCGCTTGCTCACACAAAACATTTTTACACTAACACTCTCATTTGAAATATTTCCAAAAGACAACACTTTGTACGCGTTCTTATAGAAACGAGAACCATTACAAAAAAAACCTTTTCAAAATCACTTTAAAAAAAACACAAACACCTCTTTGAACTATTTTCGAAACAAACACTTTGTATGCATTCTTATAGAAGCGAGAACCATTACAAAGACATTTTCAAAATACTTTCAAAACCCACACCACAAGCACATTCAAACAAAATCAAGTGATCTAGCAAGTAACTAAGAGCCCATGGAAAACCATGGATGAAAAGGGTGCTAATACCTTCCCTTTTCATAATCTACCCCCCGACCTCAAGAAAACATCTCTAAAGGTATTTCCTGTTCTTTTCAGCCTTTCCTTATTGGATAAAAGAAAAGTCGGTGGTGACTCTTGCAATCCGCAACATTTGCGATCAAACGCAAAAACAAAAAGTAGGTTCTCCCACCGTATCACAGAACTGGCGACTCTGCTGGGGAGATATAATTAATAAAGTGGGGTTTACCTTAGGATCTAGGTCATTTTTTAATTGCTTTCTTGTTTGCTTTGTGTGATTTATCTTTAAGTTTTTTTTGCTTGGGTATTATTAAAGATCCTACACCCGGATCTGGGGGAACTTATTAGGTAAACAGCAATAGATCATGGAGACTGTACGGTGTAGACCGATATGGTTTAAGCGATTGTTGTGTTGGTGTGACACTTTGGTTGGTACCGGTATCCTTCGTGTGGAAACAAAGAGAATACGGGGTCGCCGCATGGTGTCGTGAAGCACTAACGGACCTTAGAACCTTAGTTTAACAAACTTGGCCATTAGAAAGTAGTGAGATAGCCGGCCTCGGTATAAAGCTAAAGATTGGTTGATACTCGATGCTACACTCATTGAGATTAGACTTTCGGGATATTTCGGCTGCAAGAAAAGATTGTCTGAGTTGAAACAATGCCCGATAGAGGATGATCAGTGATATTGAAAATCCTTAGAACCCATTTACTTTTATAGGACAGGTTGAACCAACCCAACTTCAAGAGGGTATGACCTTAAAACTCCATGCAATCCTAAACCTAAGGACTTGTCTGCTTTGTGTGTATGTGACTATTTGTATATAAATTTTCTTACTTCGCATACTTGTACATAACATCATGACATCATACCATAGCATTTTCGATAACATTGAACCATAGAATTTCAAGGATCTCAAGGGTCTTTGGTGCAGGGTCACGTTGAACCGGACGTCTATCAAGGTGCAAGAGGATTTATTTTCCTCTAACCAAGCACTGTCAAAGATCAAGCACAACAACTTGAGTCAAGGGCTATAACCCACTTGGCATGGTGGGCTTAATTCTCGTGGAAAGACATCCACTGATACAAAGTTCTCCAATAAAAGCTGTAAGTGACTGCTAACATTTACCCCATGAGACCCTTGAAAACATGCATCCACATATTATGCATCATATCATGACAGGTTTCTCCTATATAGGTCTCCTTACCTTCTTACTGTTTATTTCAGTAAGATGGATATGGAACAAACGGTGAAAGATCTCCAAGCTCAAAATGCTTAATTCCAACAAATGTTCCTGGCTATGGCTAAGGGGCAAGAGGACCTGAAGACCTTTCTTCTCAAAGACAAGAAGAAAAATTCCAAGAAGTCAGTAGGCGTCCTGAACTTAGGAAGAAGACCTAGAGGACCAGTCAAGGGAGCTCTAGATCTTTCAACTCCATCCAACATGGGGGATAGTCATGAAGAAGACAACAGTCTGGAGATTGATGAAGCCAAAGCTGACTACTCTGAGGAACAATATCCTCCCACTGATGACAAGTACAAACAGCTGGAGGATCACCTCAGTGCTATGGAGATTCAACAGATAACCAGTTTGGATTTAGGAGACATGGGATTGGTTTCTGGGGTAGTCATCCCGCCAAAGCTCAAAATCCCTACCTTTGCCATGTACGATGGAGTCTCTTGCCCTAAGATGCACTTAAAGTCTTATGTCCGCAAGATTCAACCATACGCAACTGATCTGAAGCTTTGGATCCATTTCTTCCAAGAGAGCCTGGTAGGGACTCAACTTGAATGGTTCTATCAATTGGAGAATTCTCGCATCCACACCTGGGAGGATTTAGCTGCTTCTTTCTACAAGAAGTACCAGTATAATGCTGATCTTGCACCAACTCATGTGCAATTGTAGAACATGACCATGGGTTCCAACGAGAGTTTCAAAGGATATGCCCAAAAGTGGAGAGATCTGGCTGGTAGGGTGAAGCCCCCTTTAACTGACAGGGAGCTGATTGATATCTTTATGGGAACCTTGACGGGACCTTTCTTCAAACACTTAATCGGAAGTTCCTCGGTCGGGTTCACCGAGCTAATACTAACCGGCGAAAGGGTTGAAGCTGGCATCAAAAGTGGAAATATCCAAGGATCTACACCTTTAGATGTTCACAAAAAGCCATACAGTGGGAAGAAAGAGTCCAATGCCATGTATGGTCAAAAGAGTCATCATGATCAACATGTAGGGGAAATCCTGATCTCTAATCCTACACCTGTTCAACAAAGATAAAGCAATAGACGTAGGGTAAGATATCAAGAAAGGAAGTACACTAACATCAACATGCCTTTGTCTCAAGCATTACAACATTTGCTGAAGTTGAAGTTGATCACGCCAAAGGATCCTCCTCAAAATCCCGATACCTCCTCTTCTAAGTACAATCCAAGCGTAAGGTGTGCCTATCATTCTGATAGTCCCGGACATGACACTGATGTTGTTGGACTTTGAAGAACAAGATTCAAGATTTGATTGACGCCAAGGAGATTGAGTTTGACCCTTCGAAGACTCCAAACGTGATCACTGCTCCTATGCCAAATCATTGAGAGCGTCTTGTTCATTTTGAATTTTCAATTGTAATTTCTCTTATTATTCAAACAATTATCTATTAATGTCAAACTTTGTTTCATTAATGCATTGCATATGTTTGTCTTGATTTGATCCACTCGTTTTCATTACATTTAAACTATGCTTTTTACTCACTTTATGACATTCAACACTTGCTAAAAGTTATAAGCCTTTAGAGGGATGATGACGAAAACAATGTCATAATCTCATACAATATACTTTTGGATAGACCTTGTCCTCCTCGTTTACTGACTTACTAAAGTGTAAAACAAGGTGTATACTCTTGTCCCCCTCGTTTACTGCTTACACACATATGGTAGTTTTCTTTTCAATAAAATTGTTTTAGTCTTGGTGGCTTTAGGACTGAATCTATGTCAAAGTTTATGCTTGACGTACCATCTAGATTACTTTGGCACTTGAAATACATTTCTAATTTATGTATTTCATTCTAAATATCAAAAACAATATGACATTGTTCTTAATACGACTTCTTGATTTTGTAGAAATAGTTTAAAGACACTGACAAAAAAAAGCTTATGTTGGGAGGTGAGATTTTCGTGTTCTTTTTTATCTTTTTCATTATTATTCATTATCATATTTGATAGCTATTTGAGCTTACATTTGGCTTTGGTTGTTTACTAATCTAGAAATTTATAGGATTAAACTCATAATAGAAGAGAAGTGTCTGTAATGATTGAGCAGCTCCTTCATCTCAACGAGAAGTCTGCTAGTTAGATCTAATTGCATTTGTGTATATTTTTAATTGTTTTATACATCCAAATATTTTGGATTTGATAGAAAATTTAAGATGTCACTTTCAATCTTTTAGTATTTTCAATAATTTGGATGTTAACATGTTTATTTCTTTTAATGTCATGTCAATTTAACGTTTTGATCACCTTGTATGCATATTATTTTTGTATTTTTTGATAAGTTTGGTAAGTGTTCTTTTACTATAGAAAAAAATAGGGGAAAGGTAGTCTTAAAACATTCTAAGTGGTTGTTAGTGGTCAAGAGACGTAGCAAACAATAGTGAGAAGTTTTGTGGGCACTAAATTTTTTCATAAATGGATTGTTCTTGTGGAGACTTTTCACATGATTATCTCAATCAATTTCACGTTGACCAAAAAGTTTGAGTATATTAATTTATTATTTTTTTTTACTTATTATATATTTTGCGGGGTTTTAAACCGCCCCATTTAATGCGCCAGGATATTAGTGGTCACCTAAAACCTTCGCAGATATTCTATGGCAATCGGAAGTTTTGATAACTCCCGCAAATCAATTTGCCGGGGTCAAAATCCCCCACAAAATGGTTTAAAAACTCCCACAATCTAGGTGTGTTTTTTGTAGTGATTCAACATACGCACAAATTTTGTCATATGTTCAATCTTGGAACTTACCAAAGTAAATTTCTCTTCCAGACTTGAGATAGTTGAGGCAAGCTTCTTCTTTTCCTTATGGAGTACACCTATGGTTTTCTTCTGTTGCTCAATAGTTATGCATACTTACTCCCAATTGGTGTAAAGCAGTCTATGTGTTTCTAACTCTTCTTTAGTTATGTCTTCATCATTAAACTCACCTTCAGACTCATACTTTCTTGTGAAAGCCATCATTTTATTATCTATTTCTCCTTCACTTGTATTATCAGAATGAGACCATGTGATTGACAATCCCTTTATCCTCTTCTTTAGAAAAGTAGGGCGTCCAACTTTAATGTGACCAAAACCTTCACTTTCACATCACTGTGATCTTTTAGGTTTGTCTTCATCTCTGTTATTACTCTGGGGATTGATGTCTGACACCTTGTCTCGGGAATTTATCATCCATCTTCTGTTCAGCCTTCTCACTGCTTTGTTGAACTTCCTTCCCATAAAATCTATAATATCTGATAGGCTTTCTTTAGTATCTTTTTCACCATAATCTTCATTATCTTAAGTGTTGAATACAAAAGTTGCACCTTTGTTAATTTTTTCTGATCTTCCATTTATAGCCAATTCAAAGGTTTGAAGAGAGCTAATGAGTTCATCAACCTTCAAGGTTCTTAAATATTGAGTTTCTTCAATAGTTGTTACCTTCATGTCAAACTTCTTGGGCAAAGATCTGAGGATTTTTCTAATCGGCTTCTCTTTTGACATATTTTCTCCCGAGGTAAATGATTTGTTGGCAATGTTATGAAGTATGATATTAAAATCAGATATGGATTCATCTTCCATCATTCTCAGATTCTCAAACTTTGAAATCCATTTTCATACGGGAGTTAATTCTTGATAAATTGCCTACTGACGATAACCTGGCTAACAGGGGTTACTATATCACTTCTAGATGCAGTCTTTGCAACTCTTGTTCTGAAACTTCAAATAATTTGTTCTTTGACTGCTCTTTCTCTAAGAAGATTTGTCTCTAGTTATATAAGCTTATAAACATCTCTTATATACCACAGTTGTTGGAGGACTGGTGGACAACTTGTGTTACTAATAAGTCTAAATTGTGCTATCTAGTTCTCAAGGTACCCCTTACTTATGTTCTTTACCATATGTGGGAGGCTAGAAACATCAAGAGACTTAGGGGAAAAACTCTTGATGTCATTAATACAATTCATAAGATAAAATCTCATATTCTCCTTATTGGCTTGAACTCTAAAGCTATGGCGTCTTCTTCCATAGATAGTTTTAGAATCATAAAAGCTTTTAACATTACCATCAGACCGCCTAGACCTCCTTCTATCAAAGAAGTGTTGTAGCTTCCTCCCAATTCAGACCGGTTAAAGTGTAATTGTGATGGTGTTTTTCAACATCATGCCCTCCAGGTAAGTTGTGGTGGTATTTTCCAGGATCATCATGGTAATTTTGTTTTGGCTTTTGCTGACCAGGTTTTTTCTTCTTCTTCTTATCTTACTGAGTTTGTTGTTGTCTTAACCGCCATGAAGATTGTTGTGGATAAGGGCTGACCGAAACTTTGGTTAGAAAATGATTTTATTAATGTGATGTTGGCTTTTAGCAAGCCTTTGTTATTTCCTTGACAATTCAAAAATCAATAGTTTAGTTGTTTAGATTATTTTGACCATTAGAATCTTTGTATCTCTCATATTCATAGAGAATGAAACTCATGTACCGACCATATGACAAATATAGGACTCTCTTGTTTCTCTCTCCAATTTTTTGAATCTATTCTTATTGATATTAGAAAAGACACTGTATAATAGGTTACAAATGCCTTCTTTTTTTTTTTAAATTTTAATTATCTTCTTTTTGATGTGCCTTTTTCTTTAGATTTTTTAAAGCTTCTTTTTGTTTTGTTTAATATATGAGGCGTTATTTTAAAAAAATATCTTTAATGAAATTTTTAAAAAACTTTTAAATTTAAAGTTTATAAAATAATAATATAATAATATGAAATAATTAATACGTTTAAATGTTTCAAAGAAATATATTAATTAAATATTGTTGAGATTGAAAATAATAAAAAATACTTCAAATAAATCCTTCAAACAATTACAAATAATCAAATAAATGTTTATAAAAAATATATTAATTAATCTTAAATGCTTCAAATAATTAAAAATGACCTTTCTTACATATTATAAATGCCATTCGACAAATTAAATAATAAATTATATATAAAAATGCAAATACTGAAATAAATTTATAATAATTTAAAAATATCTAAATGCATTTATTTATTTATTTTAACTTTTCATGCATCTTTTATACCTGCTCTAAATTTCATTTCAATAGTATATATATATATGTATAATAAACATGTATGTCTTAAATGTACAAGAGAAATAACATACGATAAAATTTTGAACAATGGCCTTCGAATATATCAATCGATCTTATCTTTGTTTGATTTTAGTCATTTCTATAATTTTGCTTTCAGGTAATGAATACACGTTTATTTTATTTTTTGAACTGTTTACTTCAAATAGAATAACAAACTCATATTCTTTAAACAAAACTAACACAAACTTAAATTAACTTTATTTTATTGTAGGATTATCAAGTGGTGAGTATAATTTTTTGGATTTAAAATGTCAAGATGGTGATTGCACGTCAGAATTAGAATGCTATCGAGAGTGTTATGGAGAAGGCTATAAGTATGGTGGTACCTGCTATATAATTTATCCTAAGGCTGTGCGTTGTTGTTGTCGTAAAAGATGAGTGATTGTATAAATCAATAAAAATTAAATAAATAAAAGGCATATCTTACGTGTATTAATTAAAGTTTGTAAGAATATATCTTATGAAATCAAACATATCTTTTAACTTTATATATATATATATATATATATATATATATATATATATATATATATATATATATATATATATATATATATATATATATATGGATGTATATCTCAGATAATTCACTAAGACGGTAAGTTTGGATTCTATTCAAGTCGCTAAGTAACTTAAGTGTTTCATCCTTACCAGGCCTCACGTTTGGGGGCTATGTATATCCGGGATGTATATTTCATGTAACTCACCAAGACGCCCATATTTGAATGGGTCTGAGAACCATTTCAAGTTTTTGGAGACCCTGAGTATGCTAGTCACAATTTATCAAGAACAAAATAAATAGAGGCCCTATATAATCACGATTTAACCTGACAAAATATTTTATGAAACCTCCTTTTATCCATAAGTTAACCTTGAAAATTGAGGCCCTGTGCGGTAGGCCGCCTTGCATGCCCTCAAAGACGACCTGGGTCCGTCACATCAAGATGGACCCGAGATGCACAAAACACAGACACATCCAAGACACCCAAATTAAGTCGACCGTTAATATTAGAAACATGATCATCTATAGCATTCAATGTCATTTATGGCCTCAAGGCGACAAGGGAACCATTACCATGATGACCATGAAGGAGATTCAATCACTCCATTAATATCATATACTAAAAGTAAACAACTCCAAAAGGACTAGAGAGGGCAATCTTAAGACAAATCTATTATTTCACACCAACTTCTCCCTGCCAACTCTAGAGAAGTTTCTTGCATACCACAACACATAATCAATAGTGAGAGACCTTAATTTTTGAGGCCACTCAAATCGTGTTAGAGTTGGAACCATGTAGTCTTCCTTATAGAGATGAGTCATAAACCAAGAATATAAGAGCAGGATACAACTGTTTAGCGTACCACTGCCCTTTTCATACCGAGTGTAAAGAGCATAATAAATATCAGCAAGTAAGGTAGGAGTTGGGTCCGCATTTAAAGCTTTCGCGCCCTAAAACACACTAATTGCTGCATGGTCAATATAGTCCGAAGTCCGCAGAAACAGAATTACACCAAATACAAGTAGCCCTAAACAATAAACACAAGACTCACATTCTTTTTTATTTGGCGAAAGAAAGGTCTTTAGCTTCCAAATAGTGTCATTTAATCCCTTGTACATCACCTTCTTTTTTGTAATTAAGTGAAAATTGAGGGTAAGGGATCCCTAAATCATTTGCTAAGTCCTTAATATCAACAGTCTGTCCAATTCACACTATTGTACCCCAAAATTTTCCCTCTCATTTCCCAAGGCATTTCTCACAAAGGATTCTAAAAAATTCAAGCTTACACAAGTACAATTGGATTTTTTCAGCATCAAGCTAAAGAGGAAACTGTTAAAAAGGGCAAAGCAGATGAAAGTATTCTTTTTGACAAAATTGAAGGAAAAACTAATAATTTTCCTTCAATTTTACATCTTTCGATTGGGCACTTTTGCTCCTTCGATGTAAGCTTTGGTTGCACCCTTCATTTGGACACTGGACTTCTTTTGGGCAAGTTCATTTCCTGCTTCGTTGGGGCATTGGACTTCTTTTGGGAAAGTTCATTTCCTGCTTCGTTGGGGCACTGGATTTCTTTGGACAAGTTCATTTGCTGCTTCATTTGGGCACTAGACTTCGTTTGAACATTTATTCTCTTCGTGCAAATCTTTCGTTTGGCCATATAGCCTCTTTCCTGCATGTTAGCCAAAATTTATAAGGCAGAATGTCCCACCATGTTAGCATGCACAAGGCCAAAGCCACCCTTTGAAACAACTTATTGCAAGCTTCAACAGGGCAATCGATCAAATAATTTGTCGAACACTTGGTGTGTAACCGAATTTTTCATAATTTTCCTTTGAGTTGTGTTGATATGAAAAAGCACTTATAATTAAAAGTGGTTAGAAGCAAATCAACAAGCAATTCAAAACAAAAACAATCCCAAAATATTCCTACGATTCGATTGATTATTCATTGCTATTTGACAAATGATATATGAAAGTTAAAGCAAGTAAAACGATAAAAGAAAAGAGACACGTGGATTTGTCTACACAGTTCCCTATTTTCATTCTCGCGTATGGGTACGTCTGCACCCAATTCGAATATGGAATTAGGATACTTTCTTACTTTGCAAAAATTATGATTACAAGATAAGTGTTCAAGAGCAATCATACAAAGTCTAACCGTTTGTTGTTGTTTCCACCACTTATCTTCTTTTGATCTTCAACAAGATCAAGCATACAATACATTGCCAATTGACTATCTGGATCTTGCTACTCCTTTGCGTTCTTTATCTCCAAAGGTTTCGCGCACCATCAATTATACCTATTGGAACACAAGACTTCAATTTGATTCACTGTTCTCACCCTACTTCCTTTGAATTCTTTATCTCCAAAGAGTCCTTTGTGTTATTTATCTCCAGAGGCTTTCACTAGTCTGCAATCCTCTTTTGATAATCTTGCATGAAAACCCCCAAATCAACCAATGATCTTGGAGGACAAACCCACAGTTTTTCTGGATGAAGACCCCTGCAAATCTGAACCTAATATTCTCGGCTATGCAAGAACCTAATTTGATGTTATCGAACCTCGTCTAGATGAAACTCCAAACAAAACATTATTACGATGATTTGTTAGTGTGTATGCATAAGTCGGAGGTTGAAGGTGAAGAGAAATTGCAAGAAATTTTTATGGTATCATCAAGTTGGAATGATGCATGAATGATATATTTATAGTTGGGAACTTTTTAGACAAAAGAGGGAAGTTTCAAAAAGAAAAAAAATGCAAAAATGACCCACAGAACATTATGAGCCGACACATACAAAAAAATAGCTATATGCTTTAATAATGCAGTACATGTGTTGGCTCATAATATTTTCAGGTCGAGTCATAGAATTTTCAAGTTGGCTCATGTACTCCAGTTTTAAAGCAAAAATATTGTTTTTATACAGAAACTGATTTTTCATGATTTGGATCAATTTTAAACTTGTTTTGAATGCTTCCTAAGACCTCTAAAGCAAGGGTGCACCAAATGACATAGATATATCATCCAATATACACAAATGTTAGGTTTTCCTAGTTTTGACTTCATGCAAAATATCTAATGGTGAAGTTGCACTCACATTTCTTGTATAACATTAAGGGTTAAATAAGTTTTTGGTCCCTCTAAATATCTCAAATTTCGTTTTTAGTCCCTCTAAATTTTTTCTTCAAAGAACGGTCCTCCTAAAAAATTAAACTTTAACTTTTGGTCCCTCTTGACAAAATTGTAGCTAAAATGATCTCTAGTTCCGTCGCTAAATAAAAATCGTCGCTAAAATTGTCGCTAAAATCGTCGTTAAAACAGTTGCTAAGTTGTAAAAACTGTCGCTAAATTGAAGGAGAGACCAAAAGTTAAAATTTAATTTTTTAGAAGGACCATTCTTTGAAATAAAATTTTAAAGGGACTAAAAACAAAATTTTAGATATTTAGAAGGACCAAAAACTTATTTAACCCTAACATTAATCCATAATTCAGCAGTTAGAGCTTCCTTGATATTCTTAGGCTCAATCTTGGATATGTAGAAAGAATTGGAAATTATATCTCTGGATCTGGTTATGAATCCATTAATCATATTTCCTATGACATTTTAATTGGGATGCTCCTTCTAAATTATGATAAATTGTCCCTTGTTGATCGGAGTTTCTTCATAATTTCTTCTTTCAAACACAATGCCAGACCCCTTGTCTGTAACATTTGTTGGGACATCAGTCTGTTGAGGAGACACATCATTGTCTTTTTCATCTTCTTTCTTATCTTCAGGTGTATCATTAATGACAATATTTATAGAGTCTATAATTGTCTTGGTATGTTTATCACCTACCCTGAATTCTCGACTATTGATGGAATATCCTAGGAAAATTCCCTCGTCACTCTTGGGATCCATCTTCTTAATTATACCCTAGTTTCTTTCTATTTAGGACTCCTCTTAAGTATGATAACTCCCTCTCACTTTCTCTCAATCATAAATCCTCAGTGATCAACATCAATAAACATGATGATGAATGTTGAATTACAACTCAACTAAACTAACCAACTACTATTCATTATTAATTAAGTAATAATGTGGCGTACAATAAAAACAAACAACGACTGCACCTAAAACACAAATTATCACTCAAGCTTGTGGTCTTAAAGGCATGGAATGAGTATCTCTATATAGTAATCATTAGCAGGGTTTTTCTCCTTGGATTTAGGAAGTGATCTCGTCCAGATATGTTGGAGATTCAATTAAGATTTGTTTCTCAAAAATAGCTTCACTAAAATATTTGATTTTATTTGAACTCAAATTTAAATATCTTTAATTTAAATTTAACCTAATTAAATAATCAATCAAATGAAATTGCTAAAAGATAGAAACAATCCTTGTTGCACAAATTAGTAAAAGAACACACTCCAATCAACTGAAAAACATGCACACACAACAAAAACCTTGTCCTACATACAAGGGACAAATGTTGCACACTTGCTGAGACATTTGTTTCCACATGTGTCCTTCTTCATAGAAAGATCTTGAACAAACTATGTTGTTTTTGCATAATGCAACCAATCCAAAAGAAACAATAATCCCCCTTTAGAAAATTTTGGAAAATCAACATTCTTCAAAAACATGCAAGATGTGCATCCTAAGTTGAGCATTATGCACACTACATACAAGAACACATAGTAAACAATAGAAACATCATAAATTAGAGTAGCAGCAACACAAATCAATAGAATATATCAAAAATAAAAATGGTTGCTATACACAAGCCAATGCTCCTTAATAGTCAGTCATGCAATCACAAGGTCACTCAGTCATGCATAAACACACAACATTTATTAGTCAAGTCAGAATCATCAAAATACTACTAACACAAATAGATCAACACACACATCAAGACCAGATGCTTCAACTCCGTGTGTACAAACAAGCCAGAATAGTCCATACCAAACACATTAGTTAGTACCAATTGTAACACCCTAAATCTAGAACTAGTTGTTTTATATTTAATTATGATTATTATACAATTTATGTTGGTGTGTGTTAGATTATTAGTGGGAATGTCACTGTGGGTGAGAATTATTTAGAGTTATTTAAATAATAACTTTTATGTGATTTATCAATAAAATAATAAAATAATAAAATAAAATAGAATATTAGATGTGTAGAGATTTTAGGGACGTGATGGTAATTGTATGAGGATAACTGAGGGTAAATGAGGTAAACCATAGTTGAGGGACATTTTAAAAAGGGAATAAGGAAAAGTGAGGTTAGTTTACAGTAGTATGTGAAAAGTTGGAGAACACAAAGGGAAGGCTAGGGCATAGAGGAACCAAAGGGACAATCATCCATTATAGCTCGGAGAGATCAATTGCTAAGAATAACAAGGTAGGGTGGGTAATTATGGTTGATTATGACTAGTATGAGGGGAAGGTAGATGCAAGTTTTGTTGATCCTATTGATTGATGATGAATGAATATGAAATAATTGTTGAGAATGATGTTTGATGTGCCATGATCTAAATTCGATATGTATATGTTAATGTGTTGTTGTTGAAATTCAAATTATGATGATTATGATGCATATTGGATGAGTGTAATGTCTGAAATTGGACCTTGAAGGGGGTCTGCAGTTGTAGCGAATCGCACCCGAAGGTTGCAGGATCGCAAAAATTTTCCAGGTGAGCCAGGAGCAAGTGATTTCGCCGAGCAAGCTCGAGGCGAAGGAAAAGATGGAATCGTGAATTTCGCCAGGCGAGCTCAATACGAGGAATTTGTGAATAGTTTCACCAAGAGAATTTGGAGCGGGTGATGAGGTTTTTCCAGGCGAGGTCAGGGCGAACGACTAGAAGAGAAGGTTAAAAGTGTCGTAGCTTAAGTTCCGTAACTTTGTTTGATGCGTCATTTGAAGAATTAGGAAGCTAATAGACAGAATTATCATATAGTTTAGTTAGGCAAAATGTTTGAATATTGATTACATGCCTAATTTGTTTGAATAGTTGATTGTTTACATGTCTTGTTAATGATTTATTATAATGTTGTGATAATATTATACCATGATGATTTGTCGTGATGATGAAACGTGGTGTTGCTGCCTGTTATGATTCATATACCTCTATTGAGGATCTTTATGTTCTAAATGTTGATGTATGCCTCGTTTCCTATGATGATGGTTCGGGTGCAATTATTGTGTTGAAATATATGATGTTGATGATGTTGTTGCGCATATTGAGAGTCAATAAATCCATGTTGTGGAACTTATGTTCTGAATTATGTTTGGCATTGTTTCCTATGGTGATGGTTCAAGTGTGAGTAGCTAAATCCTTTGTCTGGGGATTTAGTGAAGTGTTACTTATGATGATGGTAGCGATTTGGTGTACTCCGGTTCCAAGAGGGAATAGATACTATGGTGGGGATCATGGAGTGAAATGAACCTATGTGTTCATGTTATGGTATCATATGCATTGTGTCAGGGTTGTTGCATTACCATCCTGTGTGGCATTGCATGAGTTTTATTAATGAAATATGATGTGATAATATTTGTGATCGTTGTATGACCATGTGTAAATTTTATGATGAAGATGTTGTGTGAGCTATTTATGATGAATGAAGGTATGATTATATGTTATATTGATGTTGTTGAATTGTAGACTATAATTGTTGAAGTTTACTTTTCTCTTATGCCTGTTATAATTAATTATGATTACTCACCCCTTCCATTTGAATGTTCCTCCACGTGGATAACATGCAGATATTCAAGAGTAGCTTGCAGATGTAAGAAAGATAGCTCACTGGAGTATTAAGTAGTTTACTTTTAATTTAGAGGTGTCTTGCTTTGATATGTAACATCGGATTGGGAACGCTTCATTGCATTTTTATGTCATAATTATGTTGAAACCTTTGCGAGGATTTGATTGTTGAACCTAGTTTTAATTCCCCTCTTTTATTAGACTAAATGTCATGAGTTTGAAAGTTGAGAGTGTTTATTTGATGATGATTTCGCTGTGATGTTTTAAATAAGTATTGAAGTTGCATAAATATTATGAATGTGTATTGGTTATGAACAGTATTGTTGTAACCCGTGTTACAGAGCAGGATTGGTTTATGTTTTTATGACGTGTGACACCCTTGTGTGGTGATTCCAATTAATTTATTTGTAAATTTTAATATGGGGTTTAGAAGAGTGTTACACCAATCACATCAGAGTCACATCAAAGTTAGCAGCTCCACACATCAGTAGTTAGTAGTTAAAATACACTATCCTTACACACCATTAACCCTACACACCATTACTTCCTCTTTTTGCCATAATTTGGAAAAGGTGTTCCTCAGAAAAAGCAATTAGCCATCACAAAGATTAGTATGTTAGCACATACACACAATAGATCAGGAGTAGACAAACACTAGTAATCATGAAGATAAATGTTGAACATGATGCTAGAGCATCGGGGAAGTTATTAAAAAAACCATGAGACTATCAAGCCATTACAGATCCATGATTATTTAGGTGTTATTACAGACCTAACAATAAAACAAAGAAAATCAATGATACTAAAACACCTGGAAAGGTCAATCTTCAGACTTGATATCTAGACCAACCAACTAAATAGATGAAAGTAACTTAGTCTTAATCAACTTTTGAGTCAAAATCAAGTGTTTGAACATGTCTCCTCTTCAAGGACTTCATCATTGTGACATACTTTTCCCCAGTTACAGATGCTCTAATAGATTGTCCAACACATGTCTTTAGATCAACCTACTTTGACTCTGGAGCCCTGGTCTTCTTTCTAGACTTATCTTCCACCATATTACCTCTTTAGCCTTAAAGTTTCCAGATGATTGATTCATTTTGAAGAGAAATGGAAAAACTTGAGAGAAGGCAGAAAGATAACAACCTTCTGAGTCCAAAGGAGGTAGATAAGAACAACAACCTTTCTTGTAACGAAGAACCAGATAAAAGGATATTTTGAAAATAATTGATTAGCCTCATCTTACGTGCACCATAGAACATATGAGAGAGATACTTACTTAGTTACCTCCCAAACTTTGATTGTTATAGGCTGTCATATATGCAAACATTAAGGGCACCCCTTAAATTTTTGAATACATAGGCATAGCTCTTTTAAAACATCAAAAGTGTCAGATTTTTCTCTAATGAAGTTAATCCATTTGTATCTTAAAAAATCATTCACACACACACACACACACACACACACACACACACATGCAAATACATATCTATTTCAACCAAGATTTTACACTTGCATAGGCCTCATGAGGTCCATATTACGTAACTCAAGAATTTTTGAGGTGGTCAGATGCTGGAGCTTTTTGTGGGATATGTTGGTCTGCTTACTATTTGGTAATCTCCATATATTTTTCCTTCTTCAATTTTCAGCTTAGGTAAACCCTTGATGGCTTCTTTAAATATGATCTACTTCATGCTCTCAAGGTTGAGATGCCAAAGTTTATCGTGTCATAACTTAGTTTCATCAACCTTGGATATCAAACAATATGAGGGGTAAGATATCCTCATATAACAATTTTCCTTGAACCCCTTCACCAGCACTTCTTGCTCTTTGCTGATGACAGTACATTTAGACTTGTTGAATTTTACATTAAGGACTTGATCACATAGTTAACTGTTGTTGATCAAGTTTACAATTAGACCTTCTACCACCAACATATCCTTATGGAAAGGGAAACTTGGAATGACCAACTTGCCTATACACTTGATTTTTCCTTTTGCCCCATCACCAAAAGTAACATAGCTATTTGAGTAGAGTTTCAACTCTTCAAGATATGTCTTTTCTCCAGTCATTTGTTTGGAACATCCACTATTAAAATACCAATATTCTCTTGAGGAAACTGTAAGAGATGTATGATATATAAGACAAGTGATAGATTTCTTGGGTTTCTACTCCTTCTTTGCTTGAGTTTTCTTCCCTTTCTTCCCTTTGGGCCTTGACTTACTATAAGACCTAGGATATCCATACAATCTATAGAAAAATGGTCTTATGTGGCCATATCATCCATAATAATGACACCTCAAGGATGATTTCTCGTTTCCTTTGTTGTGAGGGTAAACATGTTGAGCAGGATGTTGGGACATGTGGTACTTCACCAAGAGCTATATTTTCTTTTCAGGAGCAACAACCTTCTTAGTTGGAATTTTGACCTTCTTATTTATAGAACCATAGTCAAGCCCTATAACATTCTTCTCTCCAATATCCAAGACCTTATCTAGCATATCATAACCACTATTCACTACAAAAAATGCGCTTAATTGCGGCAGTTATTTTTGGAGGGTTTATAAAAACCTCCTCAAATTGGATAAAAAATCAAACATTTCATAACATATGAGTTTAGGATAAATATGTATAACCCCCGTAATTTGATGCAAATTTCGGTCTTAATTCACTTTACAACTTGTTTTTTTATTCATCTAGATTAATTAAGATTTTTTAGATATCCATGCCTAAAATACTTTTTAATTTTTTAATTTTATAATATAATTAATTAAGAAAAGGTAGAGAAAATCCGTTCGTGCATAAATAAAAAAACTCTTTTAATAGCATGTGCATTGATCTTTTAATACCTTTATGCATTGATCTTCCATTTTCTCATATTATGAAAATTACAATTGTATGAAATCTTCTTAGTTTCAAAAGCATGTGCAATTAGTTTTATCACTATTTTGTGGGTTAACTGATTCTTCTCTTTGACATATATGGGTTTGTTGATTTATAAGGTTCTTTCTCTTATTTACATTTCTAACTTATGTATTTCATTTTAAATATCAAAAACAGTATGACATTGTTCTTAATACGACTTCTTGATTTTGTAGAAATAGTTTAAAGACATTGACAAAAAATGCTTATGTTGGGAGGTGAGATTTTCGTGTTCTTTTTTTATCTTTTTCATTATTATTTATTATCATATTTGATAGCTATTTGAGCTTACATTTGACTTTGGTTGTTTACTAATCTAGAAAGTTATAGGATTAAACTCATAATAGACGACAAGTGTCTGTAATGATTGAGCAACTCCTCCATCTCAACGAGAAGTCTGTTAGTTAGATCTAATTGCATTCGTGTATATTTTTAATTGTTTTATACATCCAAATATTTTGGATTTGATAGAAAATTTAAGATTTCACTTTCAATCTTTTAGTATTTTTAATAATTTGGATGTTAACATGTTTATTTCTTTTAATGTCATGTCAATTTAACGTTTTGATCACCTTGTATGCATATTATTTTTGTATCTTTTGATAAGTTTGATAAGTGTTCTTTTACTATAGAAAACAAATAGGGGAAAGGTAGTCTTAAAAAATTCTAAGTGGTTGATAGTGGTCAAGAGACGTAGTAAACAATAGTGAGAGGTTTTGCGGGCACTAAATTCTTTTATAAATGGATTGTTCTTATGGAGACTTTTCACATGATTATCTCAATCGATTTCACGTTGACCAAAAAGTTGAGTATTTTGATTTATTATTATTATTTTACTTATTATATATATTTTGCGGGGGTTTTAAACCGTCCCAGTTTATGTGTCAGGATACCAGTGATCACATAAAATCTCCGCAGATATACTATGACAATCGGCAGTTTTGATAACTCCCGCAATCCAAGCGCGTTTTTTTGTAGTGATTCAATATATGCACAAATTTTGTCATATGTTCAATCTTGGAACTTAACAAAGTAAATTTCTCTTCCAGACTTGATATGGTTGAGGTAAGCTTCTCCTTTTTCTTATGGAGTACACCTATGATTTTTTTCTGTTGCTCAATGGTTATGCATACTTCCTCCCAATTGATGTAAAGCAGTCTATATATTTCTAACTCTTCTTTAGTCATGTCTTCATCATTAAACTCACCTCCCGACTCATACTTTCTTGTGAAAGCCACCACTTTATTAGCTATTTCTCATTCACTTTCATTATCAGAATCAGACCATGTGATTGACAATCCCTTTATCTGCTTTTGAAAAGTAGGGCGTCCAACTTTGATGTGACTAAAATCTTCCCTTTCACATCACTGTGATCTTTTGCCTCTATTAGGTTTGTCTTCATCCCTGTTATTACTCTGGGGATTGATGTTTGACACCTTGTCTTAAGCATTGTCATCCATCTTCTGTTCAGCCTTCTCAATGCTTTGTTGAAATTCCTACATAAAATCTATAATATCTGATAGGATTTCTTCAGTATCCTTTTCACCATAATCTTCATTATCTTACGTGTTAAATACAAAAGTTACACCTTTTTTTAAAAAATTTATCTTTTCAAAAGTTTGAAGAGAGCCAATGAGTTCATCAATCTTCAAAGTTCTTAAATATTGAGTTTCTTCAATAGTTGTTACCTTCATGTCAAACTTCTTGGACGAAGATCTGAGGATTTTTTTAATCGGCTTCTCTTTGACATATTTTCTCCCGAGGCAAATGATTTGTTGGCAATGTCATGAAGTTTGATATTAAAATCAGATACAGATTCATCTTCCATCATTCTCAGATTCTCAAACTTTGAAATCCATTTTCACACGGAAGTTAATGTTTGATAAATTGCCTACTGACGATAATCTGGCTAACAGGGGTTGCTATATCACTTCTAGATGCAGTCTTTGCAACTCTTGTTCTGAAACTTCCAATAATTTATTCTTTGACTGCTCTTTCTCTAGTTAAATAAGCTTATAAACATCTCTTATCTACCACAGTTGTTGGAGGACTGGTGGACAACTTGTGTTATTAATAGGTTTAAATTGTGCTCTCTAGTTCTCAAGGTACCTATTACTTATGTTCTTTACCATATGTGGGAGGCTAGAAACTTCGAGAGACTTAGGGAAAAAACTCTTGATGTCATTAATACAATTCACAAGATAAAGTCTCATATTCTCCTTATTGGCTTGAACTCTAAAGTTATGGCGTCTCCTTCCATAGACAATTTTAGAATCATAAAAGCTTTTAACATTACCATCAGGCCGTCTAGACCTCCTTCTATCAAAGAAGTGTTGTAGCTTCCTCCTAATCCAGGCCGGTTAAAGTGTAATTGTGATGGTGCTTTTCAACATCATTCCCTCTAGATAGGTTGTGGTGGTATTTTCCGAAATCACCATGATAATTTTGTTTTGGCTTTTGCTGACCAGGTTTCTTTTTCTTCTTCTTATTTTGCTGAGTTTGTTGTTGTCTTAACCGCCATGAAGATTGTTATGGATAAGGGTTGGCCGAAACTTTGGTTAGAAAATGATTTTATTAATGTGATGTTGGCTTTTAGCAAGCTTTTGTTATTTCCTTGGCAATTCAAAAATCAATGGTTTAATTGTTTAGATTATTTTAGCCATAAGAACCTTTATATCTCTCATATTCATAGAAAATGAAACTCTTGTACTGATCGTATGGCAAATATAGGATTCTCTTGTTTCTCTCTCCAATTTTTTGAGTCTATTCCTATTAATATTAGAAAAAACTTTGTGTATAATAGGCTACAAATGCCTTCTTCTTTTTTTTTTTTATTTAAATTTTCCTCTTTTTGATGTTCCTTTTTCTTTGAATTTTTTAATGTTTTTTTATTTAATATATGAGGCATTATTTTTAAAAAATTCTCTAATGAAATTTTTAAAAAACTTTTAAATTTAAAATTTATAAAATAATAATATAATAATATGAAATAACTAATGCTATTAAATGTTTCAAAAAAATATATTAATTAAATATTGTTGAGATTGAAAATAATAAAAAATACTTCAAATAAATCCTTCAATCAATTACAAATAATCAAATAAATGTTTACAAGAAATATATTAATTAATCTTAAATGCTTCAAATAATTAAAAATGACCTTTCTTACATATTATAAATGCCATTCGACAAATTAAATAATAAATTATATATAAAAATGCAAATACTAAAATAAATTTATAAAAATTTAAAAATATCTAAATGCATTTATGTATTTATTTATTTTAACTTTTCATGCATCTTTTATACCTGCTCTAAATTTCATTTCAATAGTATATATATAATAAACATGTATGTCTTGAATGTACAAGAAAAATAACATACGATAAAATTTTGAACAACGGCCTTCAAATATACCAATCGATCTTATCTTTGTTTGATTTTAGTCATTTCTATAATTTTACTTTCAGGTGATGAATACACGTTTATTTTATTTTTTGAACTGTTTATTTCAAATACAATAACAAACTCATATTCTTTAAACAAAACTAACACAAACTTAAATTAACTTTATTTTATTGTAGGATTATCAAGTGGTGAGTATAATCTTTTGGATTTAAAATGTCAAGATGGTGATTGCACGTCAGAATTAGAATGCTATCGAGAGTGTTATGGAGAAGGCTATAAGTATGGTGGTACCTGCTATATAATTTATCCTAAGGCTGTGCGTTGTTGTTGTCGTAAATGATGAGTGATTGTATGAATCAATAAAAATTAAATAAATAAATGGTATATCTTACGTATATGAATTAAAGTTTGTAAGAATATAATTATGAAATCAAAGATATCTTTTAACTTTATATATATGGGATGTATATCTCAGATAATTTATCAAGGCGGTAAGTTCAGATTCTATTCAAGTCGTTAAGTAATTTAAGCGTTTCGTCCTTATCAGGCCTCACGTTTGGGGGCTATGCATATCTGGGATGTATATTCCATGTAACTCACCAAGACGCCCATATTCGAATGGGTCTGAGAATCGTTTCAAGTTTTTGGAGGCCTTGAGTAGGCTAGTCACAATTTATCAAGGACAAAACAAATAGAGGCCCTATATAATCACGATTTAACCTGACAAAATATTTTATGAAACCTCCATTTAGCCATAAGTTAACCTTGAAAACTGAGGCCATGTGCGGTAGGCTGTCTTGCATGCCCTCAAATACGACTTGGGTCCGTCACATCAAGATGGACCCGAGATGCACAAAACACAGACACATCCAAGACACCCAAATTAAGTCGACTGTTAATATTAGAAACGTGTTCATCTATAACATTCAATGTCATTTATGGCCCCAAAGCGACAAGGGAACCATTACCATGATGACCATGAAGGCGATTCAATCACTCCATTAATATCATATACTAAAAGTAAACAACTCCAAAAGGACTAGTGAGGGAAATCTTAAGACAAATCTATTATTTCACATCAACTTCTCCCTGCCAACTCCAGAGAAGTTTCTTGCATACCACAACACAGAATCAATAGTGAGAGACCTTAATTTTTGAGGCCACTCAAATCGTGTCAGAGTTGGAACCATGTAGTCTTCCTTATAGAGATGAGTCATAAACCAAGAATATAAGAGCAGGATACAACTGTTTAGCGTACCACTTCCCTTTTCATACCGAGTGTAAAGAGCATAATAAATATCAGCAAGTAAGGTAGGAGTTGGGTCCGCATTTAAAGCTTTCGCGCCCTAAAACACACTAATTGCTGCATGGTCAATATAGTCCAAAGTCCGCAGAAACAGAATTACACCAAATACAAGTAGCCCTAAACAATAAACACAAGACTCACATTCTTTTTTATTTTGCGAAAGAAAGGTCTTTAGCTTCCAAATAGTGTCATTTAATCCCTTGTACATCACCTTCTTTTTTGTAATTAAGTGAAAATTGAGGGTAAGGGATCCCTAAATCATTTGCTAAGTCCTTAATATCAACAGTCTGTCCAATTCACACTGTTGTACCCCAAAATTTTCCCTCTCATTTCCCAAGGCATTTCTCACAAAGGATTCTAAAAAATTCAAGCTTACACAAGTACAATTGGATTTTTTCAGCATCAAGCTAAAGAGGAAACTGTTAAAAAGGGCAAAGCAGATGAAAGTATTCTTTTTGACAAAATTGAAGGAAAAACTAAAAATTTTCCTTCAATTTTACATCTTTCGATTGGGCACTTTTGCTCCTTCGATGTAAGCTTTGGTTGCACCCTTCATTTGGACACTGGACTTCTTTTGGGCAAGTTCATTTCCTGCTTCGTTGGGGCATTGGACTTCTTTTGGGCAAGTTCATTTCCTGCTTCGTTGGGGCACTGGATTTCTTTGGACAAGTTCATTTGCTGCTTCATTTGGGCACTAGACTTCGTTTGAACATTTATTCTCTTCGTGCAAATATTTCGTTTGGCCATATAGCCTCTTTCCTGCATGTTAGCCAAAATTTATAAGGCAGAATGTCCCACCATGTTAGCATGCACAAGGCCAAAGCCACCCTTTGAAACAACTTATTGCAAGCTTCAACAGGGCAATCGATCAAATAATTAGTCGAACACTTGGTGTGTAACCGAATTTTTCATAATTTTCCTTTGAGTTGTGTTGATATGAAAAAGCACTTATAATTAAAAGTGGTTAGAAGCAAATCAACAAGCAATTCAAAACAAAAACAATCCCAAAATATTCCTACGATTCGATTGATTATTCATTGCTATTTGACAAATGATATATGAAAATTAAAGCAAGTAAAACGATAAAAGAAAAGAGACACGTGGATTTGTCTACACAGTTCCCTATTTTCATTCTCGCGTATGGGTACGTCTGCACCCAATTCGAATATGGAATTAAGATACTTTCTTACTTTGCAAAAATTATGATTACAAGATAAGTGTTCAAGAGCAATCATACAAAGTCTAACCGTTTGTTGTTGTTTCAACCACTTATCTTCTTTTGATCTTCAACAAGATCAAGCATACAATACATTGCCAATTGACTATCTGGATCTTTCTACTCCTTTGCGTTCTTTATCTCCAAAGGTTTCGCGCACCATCAATTATACCTATTGGAACACAAGACTTCAATTTGATTCACTGTTCTCACCCTACTTCCTTTGAATTCTTTATCTCCAAAGAGTCCTTTGTGTTATTTATCTCTAAAGGCTTTCACTAGTCTGCAATCCTCTTTTGATAATCTTGCATGAAAACCCCCAAATCAACCAATGATCTTGGAGGACAAACCCACGGTTTTTCTGGATGAAGACCCCTGCAAATCTGAACCTAATATTCTCGGCTATACAAGAACCTAATTTGATGTTATCGAACCTCGTCTAGATGAAACTCCAAACAAAACATTATTACGATGATTTGTTAGTGTGTATGCATAGGTCGGAGGTTGAAGGTGAAGAGAAATTGCAAGAAATTTTTATGGTATCATCAAGTTGGAATGATGCATGAATGATATATTTATAGTTGAGAACTTTTTAGACAAAAGAGGGAAGTTTCAGAAAGAAAAAAAAAATGCAAAAATGACCCACAGAACATTATGAGCCGACACATATAAAACAATAACTATATGCTTTAATAATGCAGTACATGTGTTGGCTCATAATATTTTCAGGTCGAGTCATAGAATTTTCAAGTTGGCTCATGTACTCCAGTTTTAAAGCAAAAATATTGTTTTTTATACAAAAACTGATTTTTCATGATTTGGATCAATTTTAAACTTGTTTTGAATGCTTCCTAAGACCTCTAAAGCAAGGGCGCACCAAATGACATAGATATATCATCCAATATACACAAATGTTAGGTTTTCCTAGTTTTGACTTCATGCAAAATATCTAATGGTAAAGTTGCACTCACACTTCTTGTATAACATTAAGGGTTAAATAAGTTTTTGGTCCCTCTAAATATCTCAAATTTCATTTTTAGTCCCTCTAAATTTTTTCTTCAAAGAACGGTCCTCCTAAAAAATTAAACTTTAACTTTTGGTCCCTCTTGACAAAATTGTAGCTAAAATGGTCTCTAGTTCTGTCGCTAAATAAAAATCATCGCTAAAATTGTCGCTAAAATCGTCGTTAAAACCGTTGCTAAGTTGTAAAAACCGTCGCTAAATTGAAGGAGAGACCAAAAGTTAAAATTTAATTTTTTAGAAGGACCATTCTTTGAAATAAAATTTTAAAGGGACTAAAAACAAAATTTGAGATATTTAGAAGGACCAAAAACTTATTTAACCCTAACATTAATCCATAATTCAGCAGTTAGAGCTTCCTTGATATTCTTAGGCTCAATCTAGGATATGTAGAAATAATTGGAAATTATATCTCTGGATCTGGTTATGAATCCATTAATCATATTTCCTATGACATTTTAATTGGGATGCTCCTTCTAAATTATGATAAATTGTCCCTTGTTGATCGGAGTTTCTTCATAATTTCTTCTTTCAAACACAATGCCAGACCCCTTGTCTGTAACATTTGTTGGGACATCAGTCTGTTGAGGAGACACATCATTGTCTTTTTCATCTTCTTTCTTATCTTCAGGTGTATCATTAATGACAATATTTATAGAGTCTATAATTGTCTTGGTATGTTTATCACCTACCCTGAATGCTCGACTATTGATGGAATATCCTAGGAAAATTCCCTCGTCACTCTTGGGATCCATCTTCTTAATTATACCCTAGTTTCTTTCTATTTAGGACTCCTCTTAAGTATGATAACTCCCTCTCACTTTCTCTCAATCATAAATCCTCAGTGATCAACATCAATAAACATGATGATGAATATTGAATTACAACTCAACTAAACTAACCAACTACTATTCATTATTAATTAAGTAATAATGTGGCGTACAATAAAAACAAACAACGACTGCGCCTAAAACACAAATTATCACTCAAGCTTGTGGTCTTAAAGGCATGGAATGAGTATCTCTATATAGTAATCATTAGCAGGGTTTTTCTCCTTGGATTTAGGAAGTTATCTCGTCCAGATATGTTGGAGATTCAATTAAGATTTGTTTCTCAAAAATAGCTTCACTAAAATATTTGATTTTATTTGAACTCAAATTTAAATATCTTTAATTTAAATTTAACCTAATTAAATAATCAATCAAATCAAATTGCTAAAAGATAGAAACAATCCTTGTTGCACAAATTAGTAAAAGAACACACTCCAATCAACTGAAAAACATGCACACACAACAAAAACCTTGTCCTACATACAAGGGACAAATGTTGCACACTTGCTGAGACATTTGTTTCCACATGTGTCCTTCTTCATAGAAAGATCTTGAACAAACTATGTTGTTTTTGCATAATGCAACCAATCCAAAAGAAACAATAATCCCCCTTTAGAAAATTTTGGAAAATCAACATTCTTCAAAAGCATGCAAGATGTGCATCCTAAGTTGAGCATTATGCACACTACATACAAGAACACATAGTAAACAATAGAAACATCATAAATTAGAGTAGCAGCAACACAAATCAATAGAATATATCAAAAATAAAAATGGTTGCTATACACAAGCCAATGCTCCTTAATAGTCAGTCATGCAATCACAAGGTCACTCAGTCATGCATAAACACACAACATTTATTAGTCAAGTCAGAATCATCAAAATACTACTAACACAAATAGATCAACACACACATCAAGACCAGATGCTTCAACTGCGTGTGCACAAACAAGCCAGAATAGTCCATACCAAACACATTAGTTAGTACCAATTGTAACACCCTAAATCTAGAACTAGTTGTTTTATATTTAATTATGATTATTATACAATTTATGTTGGTGTGTGTTAGATTATTAGTGGGAATGTCACTGTGGGTGAGAATTATTTAGAGTTATTTAAATAATAACTTTTATGTGATTTATTAATAAAATAATAAAATAATAAAATAATAAAATAAAATAGAATATTAGATGTGTAGAGATTTTAGGGACGTGCTGGTAATTGTATGAGGATAACTGAGGGTAAATGAGGTAAACCATAGTTGAGGGACATTTTAAAAAGGGAATAAGGAAAAGTGAGGTTAGTTTACAGTAGTATGTGAAAAGTTGGAGAACACAAAGGGAAGGCTAGGGCATAGAGGAACCAAAGGGACAATCATCCATTAGAGCTCGGAGAGATCAATTGCTAAGAATAACAAGGTAGGGTGGGTAATTATGGTTGATTATGACTAGTATGAGGGGAAGGTAGATGCAAGTTTTGTTGATCCTATTGATTGATGATGAATGAATATGAAATAATTGTTGAGAATGATGTTTGATGTGCCATGATCTAAATTCGATATGTATATGTTAATGTGTTGTTGTTGAAATTCAAATTATGATGATTATGATGCATATTGGATGAGTGTAATGTCTGAAATTGGACCTTGAAGGGGGTCTGCAGTTGTAGCGAATCGCACCCGAAGGTTGCAGGATCGCAAAAATTTTCCAGGTGAGCCAGGAGCAAGTGATTTCGCCGAGCAAGCTCGAGGCGAAGGAAAATGTGGAATCGTGAATTTCGCCAGGCGAGCTCAATACGAGGAATTTGTGAATAGTTTCACCAAGCGAATTTGGAGCGGGTGATGAGGTTTTTCCAGGCGAGGTCGGGGCGAACGACTAGAAGAGAAGGTTAAAAGTGTCGTAGCTTGAGTTCCGTAACTTTGTTTGATGCGTCATTTGAAGAATTAGGAAGCTAATAGACAGAATTATCATATAGTTTAGTTAGGCAAAATGTTTGAATATTGATTACATGCCTAATTTGTTTGAATAGTTGATTGTTTACATGTCTTGTTAAAGATTTATTATAATGTTGTGATAATATTATACCATGATGATTTGTCGTGATGATGAAACGTGGTGTTGCTGCCTGTTATGATTCATATACCTCTATTGAGGATCTTTATGTTCTAAATGTTGATGTATGCCTCGTTTCCTATGATGATGGTTCGGGTGTAATTATTGTGTTGAAATATATGATGTTGATGATGTTGTTGCGCATATTGAGAGTCAATACATCCATGTTGTGGAACTTATGTTCTGAATTATGTTTGGCATTGTTTCCTATGGTGATGGTTCAAGTCCGAGTAGCTAAATCCTTTGTCTGGGGATTTAGTGAAGTGTTACTTATGATGATGGTAGCGATTTGGTGTACTCTGGTTCGAAGAGGGAATAGATACTATGGTGGGGATCATGGAGTGAAATGAACCTATGTGTTCATGTTATGGTATCATATGCATTGTGTCAGTGTTGTTGCATTACCATCCTGTGTGGCATTGCATGAGTTTTATTAATGAAATATGATGTGATAATATTTGTGATCGTTGTATGACCATGTGTAAATTTTATGATGAAGATGTTGTGTGAGCTATTTATGATGAATGAAGGTATGATTATATGTTATATTGATGTTGTTGAATTGTAGACTATAATTGTTGAAGTTTACTTTTCTCTTATGCCTGTTATAATTAATTATGATTACTCACCCCTTCCATTTGAATGTTCCTCCACGTGGATAACATGCAGATATTCAAGAGTAGCTTGCAGATGTAAGAAAGATAGCTCACTGGAGTATTAAGTAGTTTACTATTAATTTAGAGGTGTCTTGCTTTGATATGTAACATCGGATTGGGAACGCTTCATTGCATTTTTATGTCATAATTATGTTGAAACCTTTGCGAGGATTTGATTGTTGAACCTAGTTTTAATTCCCCTCTTTTATTAGACTAAATGTCATGAGTTTGAAAGTTGAGAGTGTTTATTTGATGATGATTTCGCTGTGATGTTTTAAATAAGTATTGAAGTTGCATAAATATTATGAATGTGTATTGGTTATGAACAGTATTGTTGTAACCCGTGTTACAGAGCAGGATTGGTTTATGTTTTTATGACGTGTGGCACCCTTGTGTGGTGATTCCAATTAATTTATTCGTAAATTTTAATATGGGGTTTAGAAGAGTGTTACACCAATCACATCAGAGTCACATCAAAGTTAACAGCTCCACACATCAGTAGTTAGTAGTTAAAATACACTATCCTTACACACCATTAACCCTACACACCATTACTTCCTCTTTTTGCCATAATTTGGCAAAGGTGTTCCTCAGAAAAAGCAGTCAGCCATCACTAAGATCAGTATGTTAGCACATACACACAATAGATCAGGAGTAGACAAACACTAATAATCATGAAGATAAACGTTGAACATGATGCTAGAGCACCAGGGAAGTTATTAAAAAAACCATAAGACTATCAAGCCATTATAGATCCATGATTATTTAGGTGTTATTACAGACTTAACAATAAAGCAAAGAAAATCAATGATACTAAAACACTTGGAAAGGTCAATCTTCAGACTTGATATCTAGACCAACCAACTAAATAGATGAAAGTAACCTAGTCTTAATCAGCTTTTGAGTCAAAATCAAGTGTTTGAACATGTCTCTTCTTCAAGGACTTCATCATTGTGACATACTTTTCTCCAGTTACAGATGCTCTAATAGATCGTCCAACACATGTCTTTAGATCAACCTACTTTGACTCTGGAGCCCTGGTCTTCTTTCCAGACTTATCTTCCACCATATTACCTCTTTAGCCTTAAAGTTTCCAGATGATTGATTCATTTTGAAGAGAAATGGAAAAACTTGAGAGAAGGGAGAAAGATAACAACCTTCTGAGTCCAAAGGAGGTAGATAAGAACAACAACCTTACTTGTAACGAAGAAACAGATAAAAGGATATTTTGAAAATAATTAATTAGCCTCATCTTACGTGCACCATAGAACATATGAGAGAGATACTTACTTAGTTACCTCCCAAACTTTGATTGTTATAGGTTGTCACATATGCAAACACCAAGGGCACCCTTTAAGTATTTGAATACATATGCATAGCTATTTTAAAACATCAAAAGTGTCAGATTTTTCTCTAATGAAGTTAATCCATTTGTATCTTAAAAAATCATTCACACACACACATGCAAATACATATCTATTTCAACCAAGATTTTCCACTTGCATAGGACTCATGAGGTCCATATTAAGTAACTCAAGAATTTTTGAGGTGGTCAGATGCTGGAGCTTCTTGTGGGATATGTTGGTCTGCTTACTATTTGGTAATCTCCATATATTTTTCCTTCTTTAATTTTCAGCTTAGGTAAACCCTTGATGGCTTCTTTAAATATGATCTTCTTCATGCTCTCAAGGTTGAGATGCCAAAGTTTATCGTTTCATAACTTAGTTCCATCAACCTTGGATATCAAACAATATGAGGGCTAAGATATCCTCATATAACAATTTTCCTTGGACCCCTTCACCAGCACTTCTTGCTCTTTGCTGATGACAGTACATTTAGACTTGTTGAATTTTACATTAAGGACTTGATCACATAGTTAACTGTTGTTGATCAAGTTTACAATTAGACCTTCTACCACCAACACATCCTTATGGAAAGGGAAACTTGGAATGACCAACTTGCCTATACACTTGATTTTTTCCTTTTGCTCCATCACCAAAAGTAACATAGCTATTTGAATAGAGTTTCAACTCTTCAAGATATGTCTTTTCTCCAGTCATTTGTTTGGAACATCCACTATTAAAATACCAATATTCTCTTGAGGAAACTGTAAGAGATGTATGATATATATACGACAAGTGACAGATTCCTTGGGTTTTTACTCCTTCTTTGCTTGAGTTTTCTTCCCTTTCTTTCCTTTGGGCCTTGACTTACTATAAGACCTAGGATATCCATACAATCTATAGAAAAAGGGTCTTATGTGGCCATATCATCCACAATAATGACACCTCAAGGATGATTTCTTGTTGCCTTTGTTGTGAGGGTAAACATGTTGAGCAGGATGTTGGGACATGTGGTACTTCACCAAGAGCTATATTTTCTTTTCAAGAGCAACAACCTTCTTAGTTGGAATTTTGACCTTCTTATTTATAGAACCATATTAAAGATCTATAACCTTCTTCTCTCCAATATCCAAGATCTTATCTAGCATATCATAACCACTATTCACTACAAAAAATGCGCTTAATTGCGGCAGTTATTTTAGGACGGTTTATAAAAACCTCCTCAAATTGGATAAAAAAGCAACATTTCATAACGTATGAGTTTAGGATAAATATGTCTGAGGAGGTTTATAACCCCCGTAATTTGATGCAAATTTCGGTCTTAATTTACTTTACAGCTTGTTTTTTTATTCATCTAGATTAATTAAGATTTTTTAGATATCTGCGCCTAGAATACTTTTTTATTTTTTTATTTTATAATATAATTAATTAAGAAAAGGAAGAGAAAATCCGTTCGTGCATAAATAAAAAAACTCTTTTAATAGCATGTGCATTGATCTTTTAATACCTTTATGCATTGATCTTCCATTTTCTGATATTATGAAAATTACAATCGTATGAAATCTTCTTAGTTTCAAAAGCATGTGTAATTAGTTTTGTCACTATTTTGTGGGTTAACTGATTCTTCTCTTTGACATATATGGGTTTGTTGATTTATAAGGTTCTTTCTCTTATTTACATTTCTAATTTATGTATTTCATTCTAAATATCAAAAACGGTATGACATTGTTCTTAATACGACTTCTTGATTTTGTAGAAATAGTTTAAAGACATTGACAAAAAATGCTTATGTTGGGAGGTGAAATTTTCGTGTTCTTTTTTATCTTTTTCATTATTATTTATTATCATATTTGATAGCTATTTGAGCTTACATTTGGCTTTGGTTGTTTACTAATCTAGAAATTTATAGGATTAAACTCATAATAGAAGAGAAGTGTCTGTAATGATTGAGCTACTCCTCCATCTCAACGAGAAGTCTGCTAGTTAGATCCAAATGCATTTGTGTATATTTTTAATTGTTTTATACATCCAAATATTTTGAATTTGATAGAAAATTTAAGATGTCACTTTCAATCTTTTAGTATTTTCAATAATTTGGATGTGAACATGTTTATTTCTTTTAATGTCATGTCAATTTAACGTTTTGATCACCTTGTATGCATATTATTTTTTGTATCTTTTGATAAGTTTGATAAGTGTTCTTTTACTATAGAAAAAAATAGGAGAAAGGTAGTCTTTAAACATTCTAAGTGGTTGATAGTGGTCAAGAGACGTAGTAAACAATAGTGAGAGGTTTTGTGGGCACTAAATTCTTTTATAAATGGATTGTTCTTATAGAGACTTTTCACATGATTATCTCAATCGATTTCACGTTGACCAAAAAGTTTGAGTATTTTGATTTATTATTATTTTTACTTATTATATTTTGCGGGTGCGGGGTTTTAAACTACTCCATTTTATACGCCAGGATATTAGTGGTCACCTAAAACCTTCGCAGATATACTATGGCAATCGGCAGTTTTGGTAACTCCCGCAAATCAATTTGTAGGAGTCAAAATCCCCCACAAAATGATTTAAAAACTCCCACAATCCAGGTGCGTTTTTTGTAGTGATTCAACATATGCACAAATTTTGTCATATGTTCAATCTTGGAACTTACCAAAGTAAATTTCTCTTTCAGACTTGAGATAGTTGAGGCAAGCTTCTCCTTTTCCTTATGGAGTACACCTATGGTTTTCTTCTGTTGCTCAATAGTTATGCATACTTCCTCCCAATTAGTGTAAAGCAGTCTATATGTTTCTAACTCTTTTTTAGTCATGTCTTTATCACTAAACTCACCTTCAGACTCATACTTTCTTGTGAAAGCCATCACTTTATTAGCTATTTCTCTTTCACTTTCATTATCAAAATGAGATCATGTGATTGACAATCCCTTTATCTGCTTCTTTAGAAAAGTAGGGTGTCCAACTTTGATGTGACCAAAACCTTCATTTTCACATCACTGTGATCTTTTGTCTCTATTAGGTTTGTCTTCATCTCTGTTATTACTCTGGGGATAGATGTCTGACACCTTGTCTCGAGCATTTGTCATCCATCTTCTGTTCAGCCTTCTCACTGCTTTGTTGAACTTCCTTCCCATAAAATCTATAATATCTGATAGGCTTTCTTTAGTATCTTTTTCACCATAATCTTCATTATCTTAAGTGTTGAATACAAAAGATGCACCTTTTTTTAATTTTTTATGATATTCCATTTATAGCCAATTTAAAGGTTTGAAGAGAGCCAATGAGTTCATCAACCTTCAAGGTTCTTAAATATTGAGTTTCTTCAATAGTTATTACCTTCATGTCAAACTTCTTGGGCAAAGATCTGAGGATTTTTCTGACTGAATTCTCTTTTGACATATTTTCTCCCGAGGAAAATGATTTGTTGACAATGCCATGAAGTTTGATATTAAAATCAGATATGGATTCATCTTCCATCATTCTGATATTCTCAAACTTCGAAATCCATTTTCATTCAGAAGTTAATGCTTGATAAATTGCCTACTGATGATAATCTGGGTAACAAGGGTTGCTATATCATTTCTAGATGCAATCTTTACAACTCTTGTTCTGAAACTTCCAATAATTTGTTCTTTGACTGCTATTTCTCTAAGAAGATTTGGTTATATTTATATAAGCTTATAAACATCTCTTATCTACCACAGTTGTTGGAGGACTGATGGACAACTTGTGTTACTAATAGATCTAAATTGTGCTCTCTAGTTCTCAAGGTACCTGTTACTTATGTTCTTTACCATATGTGAGAGGCTAGAAACTTCGAGAGACTTAGAGGAAAAACTCTTGATGACATTAATACAATTCACAAGATAAAATCTCATATTCTCCTTATTGGCTTGAACTATAAAGCTATGGTGTCTTCTTCCATAGACATTTTTAGAATCATAAAAGCTTTTAATATTACCATCAGGCCGCCTAGACGTCCTTCTATCAAAGAAGTGTTGTAGCTTCCTCCCAATCCAGATCGATTAAAGTGTAATTGTGATGGTGCTTTTCAACATCGTTCCCTCCAGCTAGGTTGTGGTGGTATTTTCCTGGATCACCATGGTAATTTTGTTTTGACTTTTGCTGACTAAGTTTCTTTTTCTTCTTCTTATCTTGTTGAGTTTGTTGTTGTCTTAACCGTCATGAAGATTGCTATGGATAAGAGCTGGCCGAAACTTTGATTAAAAGATTAATTTATTAATGTGATGTTGGCTTTTAGCAAGCCTTGACAATTCAAAAACCATTGTTTTGGTTGTTTAGATTATTTTGGCCATAAAAATCTTTATATCTCTTGTATTCATAAAGAATGAAACTCTTGTGTCGACCATATGGCAAATATAAGACTCTCTTACTTCTCTCTCCAATTTTTTTGAATCTTTTCCTATTGATATTAGAAAAGACTTTGTGTATAATAGGCTACAAATGCCTTTTTCTTTGGATTTTGTAATGCTTTTTTTTTAATATATGAAACGTTATTTTAAAAAAATTTAATGAAATTTTTAAAAAACTTTTAAATTTAAAGTTTATAAAATAATAATATAATAATATAATAATATAATAATATGAAATAATTAATACTATTAAATGTTTCAAAGAAATATATTAATTAAATATTGTTGAGATTGAAAATATTAAAAATACTTCAAATAAATCTTTCAAACAATTACAAATAATCAAATAAATGTTTATAAAAAATATATTAATTAATCTTAAATGCTTCAAATAATTAAAAATGACCTTTCTTACATATTATAAATGCCATTCGACAAATTAAATAATAAATTATATATAAAAATGCAAATACTGAAATAAATTTATAATAATTTAAAAATATCTAAATGCATTTATTTATTTATTTTAACTTTTCATGCATCTTTTATACCTGCTCTAAATTTCATTTCAATAGTATATATATGTATAATAAACATGTATGTCTTAAATGTACAAGAGAAATAACATACGATAAAATTTTGAATAATGGCCTTCGAATATATCAATCGATCTTATCTTTGTTTGATTTTAGTCATTTCTATAATTTTGCTTTCAGGTAATGAATACACATTTATTTTATTTTTTGAACTGTTTACTTCAAATAGAATAACAAACTCATATTCTTTAAACAAAACTAACACAAACTTAAATTAACTTTATTTTATTGTAGGATTATCAAGTGGTGAGTATAATTTTTTGGATTTAAAATGTCAAGATAGTGATTGCACGTCAGAATTAGAATGCTATCGAGAGTGTTATGGAGAAGGCTATAAGTATGGTGGTACCTGCTATATAATTTATCCTAAGGCTGTGCGTTGTTGTTGTCGTAAATGATGAGTGATTGTATGAATCAATAAAAATTAAATAAATAAATGGTATATCTTACGTATATGAATTAAAGTTTGTAAGAATATAATTATGAAATCAAAGATATCTTTTAACTTTATATATATGGGATGTATATCTCAGATAATTTACCAAGGCGGTAAGTTCAGATTCTATTCAAGTCGTTAAGTAATTTAAGCGTTTCGTCCTTATCAGGCCTCACGTTTGGGGACTATGCATATCTGGGATGTATATTCCATGTAACTCACCAAGACGCCCATATTCGAATGGGTCTGAGAATCGTTTCAAGTTTTTGGAGGCCCTGAGTAGGCTAGTCACAATTTATCAAGGACAAAACAAATAGAGGCCCTATATAATCACGATTTAACCTGACAAAATATTTTATGAAACCTCCATTTAGCCATAAGTTAACCTTGAAAACTGAGGCCATGTGCGGTAGGCCGTCTTGCATGCCCTCAAATACGACTTGGGTCCGTCACATCAAGATGGACCCGAGATGCACAAAACACAGACACATCCAAGACACCCAAATTAAGTCGACTGTTAATATTAGAAACGTGTTCATCTATAACATTTAATGTCATTTATGACCCCAAAGCGACAAGGGAACCATTACCATGATGACCATGAAGGCGATTCAATCACTCCATTAATATCATATACTAAAAGTAAACAACTCCAAAAGGACTAGTGAGGGCAATCTTAAGACAAATCTATTATTTCACATCAACTTCTCCCTGCCAACTCCAGAGAAGTTTCTTGCATACCACAACACATAATCAACAATGAGAGACCTTAATTTTTGAGGCCACTCAAATCGTGTCAGAGTTGGAACCATGTAGTCTTCCTTATAGAGATGAGTCATAAACCAAGAATATAAGAGCGGGATACAACTATTTAACGTACCCCTGCCCTTTTCATACCGAGTGTAAAGAGCATAATAAATATCAGCAAGTAAGGCAGGAGTTGGGTCCGCATTTAATGCTTTCGCGCCCTAAAACACACTAATAGTTGCAGGGTCAATATAGTCCAAAGTCCGCAGAAACAGAATTACACCAAATACAAGTAGCCCTAAACAATCAACATAAGACTCACATTCTTTTTTATTGACAAAATAAAGGGCTTTAACTTCCAAATAGTGTCATTTAATCCCTTGTACATCACCTTCTTTTTTGTAATTAAGTGAAAATTGAGGGTAAGGGATCCCTAAATCATTTGCTAAGTCCTTAATATCAACAGTCTGTCTAATTCCCACCGTTGTACTCCAAAATTTGCCCTCTCATTTCTCAAGGCATTTCTCACAAAGGATTCTCAAATATTCAAGCTTACACAAGTACAATTGGATTTTTTTCAGCATCAAGCTAAAGAGGAAACTGTTAAAAAGGGAAAAGCAGATGACAATATTCTTTTTGACAAAATTGAAGGAAAAAAATATGTTCCCTTCGATTTTACATCTTTCAATTGGGCACTTTGACTCCTTCGATGTAAGCTTTGATTGCACCCTTCATTTGGGCACTGGAATTCTTTTGGGCAAGTTCATTTCCTGCTTCGTTGGGGCACTGGACTTCTTTTGGGCAAGTTCATTTCCCGCTTCGTTGCGGCACTGGAATTATTTGGGCAAGTTCATTTCCTGCTTCGTTTGGGCACTAGACTTCGTTTGAACATTTATTCTCTTCGTGTAAATCTTTCGTTTGGTCATATAGCCTCTTTCCTGTATGTTAGCCAAAATATACAAGGCAGAATTCCCCACCATGCTAGCATGCACAAGGCCAAAGCCACCCTTTGAAAAAACTTGTTGCAAGCTTCGACATGGCAACACTTATCTTCAACTAGCTTCAATCCCCAAGGAAAAGATCCTCCTGATTGATGTCCTTCGATTCAGGAGGCAAAGGCCTCTTTTCTGGTCTTCTTTGATTGCACATTTGGCCTCCTGCATGCCTCTTTCATTTTGGGGCATGTGGTCCTCCTTTGTTGCAAGCTTCGATTGCACAGTTTGCCTCCTGCATGCCTCCTTCGTTTGGGGCATGTGGCCCTCCTTTGTTGCAAGCTTCAATTGTGCCCTTTATCCTCTGAATGCATTCTTCATTTGGGGCATGTGAATCCTTCAGTACAAGTTTTTGGTTACACCTTTCGTTTGGGCATGTGATTCCCTTCATGCAAGTCTTGATTTGAGCAAAGATTTCTTGAATATTTGCATAAAGTCACAAAACAGGGACCCTCTACATACACCCTTTCGTTTGGCCATATGACCCCTTGCAGGCAGGCAAGTTTGAGTTGGCAGTATCTCCCTTGGAAATAGTTTGCTTCAACATACAAATTCTACAATATGCCACTGTCTCGTACGAAAGAAGTATCATGGTGGCACATTTGAAGGACTTGCTAAACATGTCTGGATATCCCAATCAAATGACATGTTTTGTTGATCCACTCCAGGAGCATGTATTTGGACCATTCAAAGGAACCCACAAAATGCCTGGTCGAAGGATACCCATATGAGCCCTTCGAAGGACACTTTGATTTGAAAAAAGGAAATGTTGTTGAGGAGTCTGATCGAAGAATAGGGCTAGGGGGTCAAAACAAAAAGTTGAGATGCCCAAAGATACTTGTTGACCAAGTCCCATGCGCTGCAAAGTTTAGGCCTGATACATTGGCCATAAAACTCCAAAACGGCTGCACAGCAGTCCTGCAACACTGCCTTATTTCTTGCACCAATTTGGCATACGAATACTGCCCCTCGAAAGCTACAAACACAACATGCCTTTGATTCACTCCCCAAGTGACCAGATAATTAAACCTTCGACCCACTTTCCTAACCACAATATAAAAATCTTTTGATTCACTCCCTCACCTATTGTATTGTAACCTTAGATTCACTCACATATCCTCCTTCGATCCAGTGACTGCTTGAACAAAGTAATAACTGGACTAGTCTCAGGAAGACCCCAACGAACTTCCATTCATCACCAAGGAAGACACTTGCAGTTTCCTTCTATTTAAGAACTTCAAAAGGTAAGTTCTCTTTAAACTTGGAATTATTTCATTTAAATATCATGTGCACATGCCAATAAAGAAAAAATGTAGATATTTCATATAGAGAGCTTGACCATGTTTTAACCTTCGATTCTGACTGCCCGTGTGTTGAAAATCTCAACCCTGACTAGTTAGGCTTTGGACTTTGAGACCCAATAATTTTGTGCTAACCCCTGACCTGTAGCTTTCGAAAGTTACACTTGAATGTTGTATATTAAAAGTTTAAAACAAGTTCTCTGTACCCTTTGATTGGCTAAGTACTCAAGCCTTTCGAATCTCAACCTGAGGGCCTAGAATGCCTGCAGTCGAAGGAGGCAGCAAGGAGCCTGAGGCAAAGAGCGCATTTTATGTTGACCCCAGGCCTCAAACGAAGGAAGTAGCTAGTAGGATGTCCATGTTGACTGCCAAGTCTCAAATGAAAGAAGCAGCCATAAGGGTGGTCATGCTGGCTTCTAGGTCTCAATCGAAGGAAGCGGGCAAAGGGTGAAAACGAAAGACATGACCTTGCTGACTCCAGGCCCAAATCGAAGGAAGCCAAGAAGTGCAAAGTCGAAGAGTGTGGTTGCCTGAATCGAAAGAGCTCATTTTTATTCCTTTTATTTTTGTTTTGCCTTTACATTTCTTGCTCTTCAATATGGTTATAATAGTGTAGTATTTATTTTCTGCATTTTTATTATTTTGGTATAAATGTTAGTAATTAGGATGTATGGCAAGATAAAACAAACAAGTAGATAACCTAAAATTCAAAGACAAAATGCATGCAATCAAACACACTATTCAGACACATGCACCCCTAGGGTAATCTCACTCGTTGCCTCGGAAAAATAGTCATGTCACTCGAATATGGGCGTTTTAGCAAAGACCATCGATAAAAGATCGTAGTCCCTCGATGACCCTCAATGTTGCCTTCGGTAAATGATCTAGTCCCTAAGCGACATTTCTAAAACGTCTCATAGGTTGCCTTCTATGACTATACAAACGTCCCACACCCATCCCTTCACATCCAATGATGGGGCTTTTTACCAAAACAATGGTAAGATAGCAACATCTAAAGGAGAAGGAAAAGAACATTAGACCTTTTGAGTAGGTAGGATGCTCCTAGTTGCTCGCTTGCTCACAACAAAAACATTTTATACACCAACACTTTCATTTGAAACATTTTCAAAAGTTAAAATACTTTGTACGCGTTCTTATAGAAACGAGAACCATTACAAAGACACTTTTCAAAATCACTTTCAAAAACACATTCCACAAATACCTCTTTGAACTATTTTCAAAACCAACACTTTGTACGCGTTCTTATAGAAACGAGAGTCATTACAAAGAAGTTTTCAAAATACTTTCAAAACCCACACCACAAGCACATTTTCAAACTAGAGCAAGTGATCTAGCAAGCAACTAAGAGCCCGTAGATAGCTACGGATGAAAAGGGTGCTAATACCTTCCCTTTTCATAACCTACCCCTTGAACTTAAGAAAATAATCTCGAAGGTCTTTCCTTTTCTTTTCACCCTTTCCTTATTAGATAAAATAAAAGTCGATGGTGACTCTTGCTATCTACAACAATTGCGATCAAACGCAAAACACCCAAGTCAGTTCTTCCACCGTGTTACAGAACTAGCGACTCTGCTGGGGACTTTAACTTAAAAGTGGGGTTACCTTAGGGCTAGATCACCTTTACTTGCTTTCTTTGTTTGACTTGTTTGCTTTACATTTTTTGGGTATTTGCTTGGGCTTTTGTTAAAAGATCCTATACTCGGATCTGGGGCACCTTTTTAGGTAAGTAGAAATAAATCATGGAAGTTGTACGGCGTAGACCGATATGGACAAAGTGATAGCTATGTTAGCGTGATACTCTGGCTTGTACTAATGTTTCTTGAGTCAGTCAAGGATAACATCAGGCTTCCTTATAGTGTCATTAAGCGCTAACTGACCTTTAGAACCTTTACTTGACTCATCCTAAGCCATTAGAAAGTAGTGAGATAGCCGATTTTGGTTCCGACCGAAGTTTGGTTGATACTCGATGCTACACTCATTGAGATTCGACTTTTGGGATATTCTGGCCGCAATACTTCGGTGCTTGAGCTAGAACAATACCTAAAAGAAAGGTCAGTGATATGAGACTCCCTAGAACCCTGTTACTTTTAATAGGACAAGTTGAGCCAACTAAACTTCAAGAGGGTACTTACCTTTAAAAACTCACGCAAGCCATTAAACCTAGGATCTTTTGTGTGACTTGCTTGATATATCTGTGATTTCAAAGCATAAACATAACATCATAAACATCATGACATACACGCTAACCATTTCAAAGGGATGGAGATTTATATTTCCTTTTTGTTTTATAGCGTATGGATTCAACTCGCAGAAATACCATCTGAATCAATTTTGAGGAGGTCCCTCCCAAGCTCAAAGGATTGGTCATGAGAGTTCCCGAGAGCTCATTGTACAACAAGAGATATGGTCACTTGCTCAGTTTGGTTACTACCGGGTTTGATGAAGGTCTGATGAGTGTTCTGTTCCAGTTCTTTGACCCTAAACACCATTGCTTCACTTTTCTAAATTATCAGTTGGTGCCTACGTTGGAGGAATTCTCCAAAATACTTGGGTCACCTATATTGGAGCAAGTACCTTTCACCGGTTTAGAACAAGATCCAGTTGATGAAAGTGTTGCCATAGCTTTGCATTTGAAACCATCTGACATTGAATCCAATTGGGAAAGAAGAAGTGGAGTTAAGGGCCTCCTTGCAAGATTTTTAATGAAGAAAGCTCAAATATTGTTAGATTCTATGAGTTACCATGCCTTTGAAGATGTCCTAGCTCTCTTAATTTATGGATTGGTTCTGTTCCCCAATTCAGACCAGTTTATAGATGTCAGTGCCATCAACATCTTCCTTGCTCGCAATCCAGTGCCTACATTGCTCAGAGACGTGCTGTATTCACTTCACACTCGTACCATGAAGAAACGAGGGACTCTTATGTGTTGTACGCCTCTGCTCTATTGGTGGTTTATTTCGCACCTCCCTCGGTCAATAATGAAGAATGAGTTAGGCTTAAGGTGAAATCAAAGGATAATGTCCCTTTCTCACTCTGATATCTATTGGTGCCCTCGCTCTCAAGAAGACATCTCTGTTATTGATCGCTGCGGAGAGTTCCCTAATGTGCCACTCCTTGGAATTAGAGGAGGCATCACTTACAACCCTTATTTGGCCCTACGTCAGTTCGGCTATGCCCGGAGGGATGGTCCCCACGATATGCTCATCCAGGGTATTGTGTTTGACTATTCAAATGATCTGCAAGGTTATCGTCAGAGGTTCATTCACGGTTAGGGCATGGTAAAGAAGACTGATAGTAGTACCTTGGGACGCAAAAACTCCATCCCTTTGGAGCCTTACCTCAGATGGGTGTGAGCTCGTGCTCAAAGTCTTATGATGCCATACGCTGCTATCCTGCAAGTGATCTCAGAGTCTGTTGATCAAGAAGATGAGCCTCGCATCATTTTTCATCCTGATATACCAACAAGCTTCGAAGAGTTACAAAAGTCTTAGATCTAGCTCAAGGAAGAACGAGACACCTTTGAGAATCAATTCTACGCCAGTGAGAATAAGGTTCTGGATCTCACGAAGCAGCTTCATGAAGAGCGAAGTTTGAACGCCTATATTGCGCCGAAGAGGATGCATTTGACCTTTTTGTCTTAGGAGCTTTATTTATGTATTTTATCTCTTCCATTGTAAGCCCTGAAAGGCATGATGTAATCAACTTTGATTTATTAATACAATGTGTGTTTCTTTTTGTCTAAGCAAATTTAAATCTCATAGTTTCCTTGAAATCATTTGCATATGCACTTTCATTCATCATAACACAAATAGGTTTTTACAGCAGGTCTCCTTATTTTTCTACTGTTTATTTAAGTGAGATGGATATTGAACAGATAGTAAAAGATTTTCAAGCACATAATGCCTAATTCCAACAAATGTTCTTAGCTCTGGCTAAAGGATAAGAGGACCTGAAGGCTCTTACGATCAAAGATAAGAAGAAGAAGGCGAAGAAACCAGTCGGTTTTTTTGAATTTGGGAAGAAGGTTCAGAGGACCAGCCAAGTGAACTCTAGATTTTGCAACCTCGTCGGGTGAAGGAGATAATCAAGAAGGAAAGAACAAGGAAGGAAATGACAACCCAAAGTCTGAAGAAGAAGAAGAAGAAGTTGACTACTCTGAAGAACAATATCCTCCTACTAATGATAAATACAAACATCTGGAGGATCGACTCAATGCTATGGAGATCCAGAGGGTAGCCTCAATGTTATAGAGATCTAGAGGGTACCCGGGATGGATTTTGAAGAGTTAGGACTTGTCTCGGGGGTGGTCATCCCGCAGAAATTCAAGGTCCCCACATTTGCTAAATATGACGGTGTCTCTTGTCCTAAGCTGCATTTAAGGTCATATGCCAGGAAGATTCAACCCCATACTGCTGATAGGAACACATGGGTACATTTCTTCCAAGAAAGTTTGTCAGGGACGCAGTTATATTAGTTCTATCAGTTGAAAGAAACCAATATTCGCAATTGGGAAGATTTGGATGTTGCTTTTTACAAGCAATACCAGTATAATGATGACCTAGATCTAACTCGAACACAATTGCAAGGTATGTCTATGGGTGCTGGTGAGGGTTTCAAAAATTATGCCAAAAAATGGAGGGATCTCGCAGGAAGAGTCTAGCCCCCTTTATCTGATAGAGAGTTGGTGGATATGTTCTTGGGCACGTTGTCTGATCCATTCTTCAACCATCTAATTGGAAGCTCTTCAACTGGATTTATTGAGTTAATCATGATCGGTGAGCGGGTAGAAGCCGATATTAAGAGTGGAAAAATTCAAAGGGATGCATCCTCAAGCACGATGAAGAAACCCTTTACTGGAAACAAGGAGGTTAGTGTTGCTTATGACCACATGAATCAAATAAAAAAAACTGAACATCGCATGACGGTAGGAGCTGTTATTATCTCCAATCCTGTATCGAACCAATAGCGAAACCATCAACGCAGGCCAGAGGTGTCCATGAGACGATTCACCCATATCAACATGACCTTGTCCCAGGTTTTGCCACATTTGTTGAAGTCTAATCTGGTGACTCTAAGGGAAGCTCCCAAAAACCCCAATACTTCTTCCCCCCGCTACAACCCGAATGCTCGATGTGCCTATCATTCTGAAAGTCTGGGGCATGATACAAACAATTGTTAGGCCTTGGATAATAAGGTACAAGACCTTATCGAGGCGAAAGAGATTGAGTTTGACCCCCCAGAAACACCTAATGTAATAACGGTGCTAATGCCCAAACATGGCCAAGGTGTCAATGTTGTTGATGATGACTATTTTGTTTCCTCTGTGGATGATTTAACTACTCCCCTTTTGACTGTTAAACAGAACCTATTGCAAGCCGGTTTATTTCCGGGCTGTGATGAAAGTTATCACTTATGTATGTCTCTACCAGATGGTTGTTTGTTACTGAAGATGGGCGTCCAGCACCTGATGGTTAACAAAGAAATCCTGTTCGAGAAAGTTTCTCTTGCCAGAAATTCATGCGAAGATGTTTCAATAATCACCATTTCTGACAATCCTCCCAGGGTCTCCACCAAAAGACCTGTCAAGATTACATCTATTACAAAGTCTTCTCCCCTAATCATCACCATTCCGGGGCCAATACCATATTCCTCGGATAAAGTTGTTCCCTGGAACTATGGGGCTGACGTCTATTACCATGGCGTTAAGCAAGATCTATTGGCTATCAAAGACAAAGTTGCTGAAGGTACTGATCCTGGCGTCGACAATATCGTTGGGACCAGTAAGATAACAAGAAGTGGAAGGGTTTTCTCCCCCTAGATCTCTCCAAAGACCATTGTTACTCTTGTAATTATTCCCACTACCGCTCCTGTCAGTATTCCTAGTTTTTCTCCCATTGTTAGTCCTACTGTTATCCCTGCTACCGAGACATGGGGAAAATAGGTATTGTTTGAGCCTGTCCAGACGAAGGCGCATCCAGAAGTCATTCCTGAGGCTTCTAGGAAGGAAATGGAAGAGATATTAAAGATAATCAAGAAAAGTGATTACAACATCGTGGAGAAGTTAGGGTAGACCCCCTGAAAAATATCAACGCTGGCTTTACTTTTGTGCTCCGAGGCCCACGCTAAGGCCTTAGTAAAATTTATGAAGACCGCCCACGTGCCCCAAGAGACATCCATTGATCAATTCGAGAATTGTGTGGCCAGTCTAACTGCTGATAATAGACTGGGTTTTTCTGACGCTGATTTAACTCCCAAAGGAAGGAAACACAATGATGTCTTACATGTCTCCATTGAGTGCAGAGGCACTACATTATCCCATGTTCTGGTGGATACAGGTTTGTCACTAAATGTCTTACCCAAAAATGCTCTTGACCAGTTAGATTACGAAGGACTCACATTAAATCCCAGCAACATTATGGTGAGGGACTTTGATGGTTCTAAAAGAACAGCGCACAGAGAAGTAGACATCCCTATCAAAGTTAAAACTCAGACTTTTGATTCAACATTCTATATGATGGATATCCACCCATCCTATTCCTGTCTATTGGGTCGACCCTGGATCCATGGGGCTAGTGTCGTCACTTCTACCCTACATCATATGTTGAAGTACCCAGTCAAGGGAAATATCATCACAATACATGGGGAGGAGGAATACATGGTTAGCCACCTGAACTCTTTCAGGTATATTGAAATGGACGGCGAGTTCATCGAGACCCCCTGTCAGAATTTTGAGGAGGTTCCACAGACGGTTGCTGCAACCAAGACTGCTACCAAGGCTCCGAAGATTACCAGACCTCCATTGAAAATGGCCTCTCTGATGGATGCTAGAGCAGTAGTTAAGGAAGGTGGATGTACCATTTGGGGCCAACTTCCAGATATTCCCTACAAATATAACAAATTTGGTTTGGGTTTTACGTCGGAGGCCCAAAGAACTGTTCGACGTACTCGCATTGGGGGACCACCTTTACGCATCAGCAATCATGGAGTCAACGCATTGGAAGACAGTGATAAAAGCTGTGACATGGACGAGTGGATTTTTCCAACCATCGACAGTGGACTCAACAATTGGGAGGCCAAAGAATTTGTTCTTATTACTTTTATTCAAGAGTAATTGTCTTTAAATTTTCGAACTTGTAATATTTAAACAATTTAGACTTTAAAACCTTGTGCCTTTCCCGAGGCACAATGGTCCATCTGTGAGGGTTGTTACTTCATCTTCATATGTCATTAATAAATCATGGGACGTTTTTGCATGCAAATTTTACGCTCTTTGTTTTCTTTTTTCTACCTTTTATTTTATTAAAGATAGCTATGCTCTTACACACACTTACATATCAAAATGTATATCCACATCAACTCGGGATCCCATTGGTAACGGTTCAACTATCGTCTATTATGACTTTGAAAATCCGATCTACCAAGACGAGGACGAAGGTAAGGAAGATTGTGAGGTACTAGGGGAACTTTCCAGATCATTACAATAGGAAGAAAGGACCATACAGCCCCACGAAGAGCCGGTTGAAACAATTAACTTAGGTACTGAAGAGGACAAGAAAGAAGTCAAGATAGGTGCCAACCTGGAGCATAATGTCAAGAAGTGATTAACTCAGATACTATATGATTATGTTGAGGTATTTTCCTGGTCATACAAGACATGCCAAGACTCGACACTGATATCGTGGTCCATCATCTGCCGACAAAAGAGGATTGCCCTCCAGTGAAACAGAAGGTTCGTCGCATGCGGCCATAAATGTCAGAAAAAATCAAGACTGAAGTTATGAAACAGTTCAACACCGGGTTCTTAGTTGTCACCTCCTATCAACAATGGGTCCCCAATGTTGTTCTGGTGCCTAAGAAGGACGATAAGGTACGTATGTGTGTGGATTACAGAGACCTAAATAGGGCAAGCCCTAAGGATGATTTCCCGCTTCCCCACATCGATATTTTGGTTGAAAACACCGCACAACATAAAGTATTCTCCTTCATGGATCGTTTCTCCGGATAAAATCAGATCAAAATGGCACCTAAGGACATGGAGAAAACGACCTTCGTCACACAATGGGGCACTTTATGTTACAAAGTTATGCCATTTGGGCTGAAGAACGCCGAGGCAACCTATCAGTGTGCCATGATAGCTTTGTTTCACGATATGATCCATGGCAGTGATGTTATCAAACTCATTCCATTGTGTTAGTCTCCATGCAACAATGCTTTTACTAGGCTTTGTCTATTGCATTAGTCTCTATGCCGCAATATTGTTATCAAACTTTTTCTACGGTACAATCCATTGCATCGGTCTCCAAAAAGCCATGTCATCGTCAGAGTTTCTTCCTTAATTTAACTCATCGCATTTGTCTCTATGCAGCCATGTTGTTATCAATTTATGTGATATAACTCTTTGCATCAGTCTCCATGCAGCAATGTATTGTCAAACTTTGTTTTATCCATCCCCTAGGTTGTGATGGATAAAAAAAATCAAATCAAACCAAAACTTGCTATATTAGTCTCCAAGCATTAGTAAAGTTAACTGTTCAAACCTGCATCATTTACCTCCTAGGTTACGATAGACATGCAAACAATCTCTTCTTAGATACTGGAGGGACTCTGTGTCATCATGTCTAAGTCGAATCAACTTGGGTTCAAATGCAAATTAGATGATACATTACCATCTATGCTTGCTCTTCATACCCGTGGGAACACTGTACAGTGTATTCTTATAATATTTCGGACAAATTTTGGGGTCTTCCAATATTTAATAAACTTCGGATCAGGATGTGCGAGACCTGTGTATTATCGCATTATTCAATCGAAAGATGATTAAATAGGGGCAGCTGTCATACCTTAAATTTGCCCTAACCTTATATTATATTTAGGGTTATATTCAATAAATCGCATTATATAGTTTTCACTTATACAGGAGTTCAAAACAAGGAAAATGGGTGTACTAATCTTAAATGGACCATCAATATCTGATGGCCCATTAAGATTTCTTTTTAGAGGATGCATTTTATAAAATAAGTATATTATTTAAAAAAAAAGTCACGGGCCTTTCTAAACTAGAAAGGGCCCATGTAATTCTTTCGGTCTATTTTAAGTAAAAGGGGAGGTGTGTTGTTTTAAACCAAAGGATATGAACAACTCATTTTTAAGTTTTGTATAAGGTTGAAAGGGGGTGCAAAAAACATTATGTTTTTTAGGCCCAATAGATCGAGAGTCCATCTTAAGTTATAAGGGGTTTGGTTCATTGGTGATTAGATAAGCCCGCCAAAGTTTTTCTTGATAGGCCCAACTTCTTAATCAGAATAATTGAAAGTCAATTTCTGACTTTTTATTATCATTCAATTTTAATCATGTTTTGTTACAAAATTATTATCATTAGTAGTATTACTGTTTTATTATAATAATTACTATCAATGTTACTAATTTATTATAATTAAAATTTTACGTTATAAACTTGTTTAAAACTATGTTTGTTTATTGATTAAAAAAAAAGAAGGTTGAAGCCTCCAAGTCACACAGGCCCATCCTCATTAAAACATTATTGTGTCAAACAAGCAGAAAATGAATGGCCCAATAGAACCAAGCTGGTCCAACCCAATTTAGAAAACTCACAGTCCAAACACATTTACAGGCCCAACCCAACGCAAGAACAAACACTATTGAATCAATGGAAGAAAATGCTTGTTGCTACACATCGAATCAAATTACATCAAAACAGAAATAAAATCAACTATACTCGGAAACAGGAAATCAACTTTGTATTAAGTTCATAATTTGGAGACAATATCAAATTGAGTATAGAAACAGATTTTACACATCAATACTAATTACAAACGAAATCAAAACAAATAAACTTCTTCCCTAAATCTGTTAAACAATTACAACAAAATAATTTTGTTTCCTAAATCATATTCCCTAATAACACCTAATTAATCTATTTCCTAAATTACAAAACCCTAAAAACAATATAAGAGGAACGGTCAGAAAGGACGAAGGAGGAGGGAGGAGAAGAAGAAATTGAAGGGGGGTCAAACCCTTGTTCGCTGCTGTCTAAAGGTTTCAGCATCTGGAACCTTAAAACCCGATTGTTGTGCCGCCATCTTCGTCATCACCATCACCAAAGTACCGTAATTGTACCTACGAAGCCAAAAGAAAAAGAACCAGAAAGTGAGAAAAGCGAGACAAAGCAAGGAATCAGAGGTTATGAAGTGGGTGCCTGGGGTTGCAGTACTAAAGAAGGGAGAAGAATCAATCGCCGCCGCCGCCAGATGCTTGATTAGGGTTTCAGGTTAGTTTGGTCGTTAAGAGAGATGGAAGAGATATGAGGGTATGCACAAAGAGAGAGAGAGAGAGAGAGAGGTAAAACAAATATTGTTCTCTGTTTTCTAAAAACAAGTTTTATTAAGTGCAAATGATTTCGTATACGCGCGCCCATTATTGCCATCGTATCCCCTCACTCATCACCGTTAGATCTCCATCATACGATTGGAAACACATGAATCCATGGCACTACGGTATGCCCTCTACACCAGAGTTAAACAGACTTCCCAAACCCTTCACGTTGGGCCTAGCCCATTACTTATCCACACCCCCTTTCAAATTTCATTTTACCAATACATGTAAGAACGCACCCCCTTGGCCTTTTGGGCCTGCATTCAATATCTGAATTCAGGCCCATGCTATTTACACCCCCATATTTTACCATCTCAATATATTTCATACCCCCCTGCGTTTTTTTAAAATATTTTACTTATTTTTATTTATTTTATTATTATTTTTATAATCTTATATTTTCTTATATTTTATTAATTATATTTTTTAATATATTTAATATATTCAATATTATATTTATTATCATTATTATTATCTCATAAATATTATTTTCCAACTCATTAAAATGTAATTTTATTATTGCATTAAATTTTTATTCATGCATTTAAATAGAATTTCTTCAATAATTAATATATTAAAAACTATTCAACCAATTATAATCATTCTCAGATATCAAATTAAGTCAATAAGCAACTTTCAAAAAGGAGTGCGAACCTATTTGAATCGGCTGCACGTTTAGTCTAATAATCTCCGTTATTCACGACACCTAGACTAAACGTGTGGAAAATGTGAATATCTTTGTAATCTATAAAAAACACAAACTCACTGCGAACTACGAATTGTGACTCTGATTCCTCATAAGAGGATACGTAGGTATACGATAAAAAGTCATGGCGAGTTCCCCCTAACTAAAACTAGAATCCTTTTTTACCCTAATAAAACTTAAAACCCTTTTTCCTAAAAAAACGCGTCTTTAAACCTAGTATCCTTGTGAACAAGGTAAATCAGGGGTACCTAACACATTCCTTTCATCTAGAACTGAGTCAACAACCTAGAATTTCTGAACTCTTTAGAGTTAATCCTTTATATTCCCTTCTTTAGGATAAAAATTAAGGATGACGACTCTGATTTAAAAACCAGTTGCAACACAAAGGTTTCAATAGTTATATTCGGTATGTGCTTTATTTGAGATTTTAGTGTTTTATCAGAAATGTGTGCTATATATTGTGCTTATTTTTGTTCTAACTAAATATTGTGATGTAGAGATTAAGTGAAAACTTCGAACAACGTAAAAATGAAGATCAACATTATGTTGATGGTGATGATGATCATGATCATGATCAAACTCCAATTAGAAGTGTTGTACATCGTGCTTCTACAAAAAGAAGTAATTTTTCAGCCCCTTCCCCCCCTCCAGCTAACCGCAATGAGTTATTGGATCCTGACTCAAATGAAATCACCACGTTATACTTGCATGTTGCAGTGATGAATGATGCACAACCTCTTCTGCTAGAACATTGTCCATATGTGGATTTATTCTATTACAATCCTGAAGACGTTATGGATTTTCTCGGTGGATATAAGTGTCTGGACGTAGGGATATTGTAAGTTTGGTACATTTAAGTATATAGTTGAATATACACATTATCATTTTTTGTATTTCCTCAATAAATTTATTCATTTTCTTTAACCATTTAGGTACATTCACCGTGTTTGTATAAAGTTGAATAAATCGAGTACTTATGGAATCTTGGATCGGCTTTTTATTCGATGGGAGTATAATTAACCAAAAGACATTCATGATTACTTAAAAAACGATTAAACGAGGGAGGAAAAGAATGTTACTTAGCACCATTTCTCTGTTGCTACGTATTTTTGTAATAGATGTTTATGTATTCTATATTTAGTTTTGTTTTAGTAAATACTAATAATATATATTCTCATGTTTATTCAGTGGTCATTATCAATTGATCATAATATCATTTAAGACGAATAGGATAACTGCACCGTGTTCCTTGCATGGTCCACTCGACAAGAAAATGAAAGATATTGTTAATTCGTAAGTGTATGTTTAATTTATTTTCTTTGATATTGTAAGTGGTTTAGCATGTAATATGTTTAATTCATATTCAATGTACAATATTGTGGAGCAAGTGAATATGATGAACAATGTTAGAAGAAAACCCTTATGGATCTCTTCTAAAGTAAGTGACTTGATTACCTGTTTCTTTCATTTACATTCGTGTGTGGTTATATTCATGTGTGGTTACATTCATTTGTAGACGAGAAAACAACCCGGAAAATACGAGTGTGAGTATTATGTCATGAAACACATGTTAAAATTGTCCTTGTCGGCATTGTTGATTCATGGGATAAGGTATATATGTCATAATATGTTTACATATATTAATATATAAGTTGACATATATTTTAAACACTTTTTTGCTCTTTCTTATGTAGATGTTTAACGACGTAACCCCATTCTCCGTTGAGGACTTTGTCGATCTTCGTAAATGTTAGGCGTATATCCACAATGTGCTTAAGGGTCCTGCTATTTGATTTATTGAGATGTGTTAATGACTTATTTTCTGTATATGGCGATGTGAATATTACTTTTGACTTAAACATATTATCTTTGATGTAAATATTAATTTTGGCTTTTGATGCACAATATTAACTGTTTTTTATGCTCTTTATGCATGGTTAACAAAAATACAGATTGTTGTAAATTCTCTGATAAAGTTATAATAGTTACACGATAAAAAATGAGAAGAATTTGAGAAGCAGAGAATTGTATATTTAAAATCGGGGAAGTTTTGACAGCAGTTATAAAATCTAATTGTGATTGTATATTGAACAATGACCAAAATAATATAAATTACAAAATATTGATGTCGAGAATCGAATCTGAGACATTTAGTTCTATCACAACAGTTGTGTTAAAAAATCATTGTGATATGACACAAGCTTTCTAGAATAATAATAATGCAAATAATAATAATGCAAATAATAATAATAATAATGCAAATAATAATAATAATAATAATAATAATAATAATAATAATAATAATAATAATAATAATAATAATAATAATAATAATAATAATAATAATAATAATGAATGAATGATAAGAACAATGATAGTAAAAGATGATGTACATAATAATTCTAATAATAATGAAAATAGTAGCGATAAATATAGTAATAGTACTAATTAAAATAAAATTATATGAATATAAAATGAAAAATAGACCAAAAATGAGTTTAATTGATTAAAAGGACAAAGAGTCAAAATAGTCCTCCTTTCACTTTTAGATCAATGAAGATGACCTTTTTTGACTTATGTAGATGAAGGATTCAAATGACTTGCAATATATCAGATGGAAAGAGAATGCCTCAGACACATTAATTAGGTGAAAGTGAATCATCTAGACAAAACATTATGCCTTAGCCAAAATCTTATGTCTCATGGAAAATCATTATGACCTGGTCAAAAGACATATAACCTTATTTTTTCTCCTAAACAACAGTTTTAAGTGTAGTTAGAAATGAAAAAAACGTTGTCTAAAAGAATAGGAGATATTTTTTAACCGTCCGCTATGCGAGTGTTGACTATTGTTTTAGGAGACGTTTATTTTAACAATTTTCTAAAACGTAGCCTAAAATACAAGGAACATGGACCTTTTTCCTTGCCTTCTTAGGCAACTTTTTTAAGGTGTTGCTAAAATTTGCAATGAATGCAAAACATTCCCTAAAAGTGGTAGAGTGAAAACACTCTAAGAGAACAAACGTTGTCATATTTGGTAACCTTAAAAATTAAATAGAGAATATTTGATAAATATTATCTATAAGTTACAAGGAATACTTTTTACCATATTTTCCATCAAATAAAAAATTCAAACAATGATTACACCAAACATAAATTGTATGTACTACAAAAATTGTGTTAATAAACTCTTCAAACATTAACTTAAATACAGAAAATATAGTATTACTTAATACTACAATTTTAACTCTTAGAAGTCAAAGTCTAGAAAAATGACAAAATATATTAATGCTTAAGTTGGAACCTAAAACACTACAACGCCGATTCGTTTAAATTTGTGGAACTCATTGTCTTCTCGATCATTCTCTTCATTACCTATGTCATCTTCTCGAAAGTCATCACCTATATCATCCTCATCACTTGAGTCATCCTCTTGAAATCCGTTACTTATGTCGTCGTTCTCATCATCATCTTCATTGATACATTGCAGAAAAAAATTTGTTACATTTAAATTCTCTATACAAATTTATAGATAGTTTATTGTTTTGTGGCTTAGCATTGTGTTATCTCACTAGAGTATGAGTATAGTTTTACGAGGACATGTTCTCTGATAGCTTATTGTATTAGAAATATAATTTAGTTAATGCCTACAATTTTCAATGCTTATTCTTTATTAGGGCCTTTTGGCATTTTCAATTTTAGTATAAATATGCTACCTAGGCTATCAATATTGTAACTCATTCATTCCTCTTTTGAATATACAATAGTAGTCCTCTTTGTTATCATTCGTTGCTCATTATTCTTCTCCCCTTTCATTATCTTGCACCAACAAATTGGTATCTAGAGCACTTGGTTCTGTTTTTCCTGGGAAACACGAGTGTTTGTGAGTTGTGTGTTTGATTTTAGTTCATTGATTTTCTGTTGAAATCTTGAACAAAATCTGAACAGAATCTAATTTTGTGGGTTGGGAAACAGTGTGTTTGAAGATATGAAAATCCGTGTAAGGTTTAAAATGAGTGGAGACGGTAGTTTGAACACCAAACTTCCAGTTTTTAATGGCAAAAACTGGAACAGATGGATGATACAAATGCATGTGCTATTTGGTGCACAAGATGTTCTGGAACTGGTTACAGATGGTTATGTACCAGCTACAGCAGATGCAACTGAAGAACACAGAACTGCTGAGAGGATGATGAGGAAGAGGGACCAGAAAGCTCTGTTCTATATCCATCAGTGTGTGGATGAAAGTGTGTTCGATAAGATTGCTGATTCAACAACGTCAAAAGAGGCGTGGGATTTACTGGTGAGATGTTACGGTGGTGACGCATCAGTAAAGAAGGTGAAGCTTCAATCCCTACGTAAGCAATATGAGAACCTGGACATGAAGAGCAGTGAGAAAGTTTCTGAATATATCTCCAGAGTGATTCTGATCACTAACGAGATGAAGGCGTGTGGAGAAACTCTGTCAGAACAGGTAATCATAGAGAAGATTCTGAGGTCGCTTACTCCTCAGTTTGATTACATTGTTGTTTCTATTGAACATTCTAAAGGTCTGGGAACTATGAGAATAGAAGAATTGTAAAGCAGCTTAGAAGCACAGGAGTTACGTCTGTCTGAGAGAACTTCTGAGAGGGAAGCTGAGCAAGCTTTGAAGGCTTCTTTTGTCAAGAAAGACCAGAAGCAGAATAGACGTGGGGATAAATTTCAAAAGTCAGAAGCCTTAACTTCTGATGATAAGAAATATCATAAAGGAAAGGAGAGGTATGACAAAAGGAAGGTTCAATGTTACTCTTGTAAACAATTTGGCCATTTTGCTAGAGATTATAGGTCAAACAAGGAAAGGAAATCAGAAGAAGCATATATGGCTAAGAGAAACTCTGATGATGAACCTGTACTTCTAATGGCTTCTGATTCTGATGGAAAATGCTCAGAAGATTGGTGGTATATGGACACTGGTTGTTCAAATCATTTGACTGGAAACAAAGAATGGCTGACAGACTTTGACTCCAGAAGGAGAACAAAGATCAGATGTGCTAAAGATAAGTATCTTAATGCAGAAGGTATGGGAGATGTCAGAGTTAGAGTGAAGAATGTAGTTGTTTAGGTATTGGCATGCATTTTTGGCAAAACCAGGTGTATGAATGTCATGACTGATGTCATAACATTCTAGTTTATTAGGTACAGATTTATTAGGTACCTTTGCAGAAAAATATGTCATACAGGTACTGATGTTTATGAGTGTGTATCTGAGTATTTTGCAAAATGATCACATTTACCAAAATCAGTAAGCAGGAATTCAGATGTCATAACAAATGTTAAGACATCCTGTTCTTAACTAACAGGTTTGCAGTTTGGTTAATTCTGAGTTTTTTCAGGAAAATGACTCAGTCTTTCCAGAACAGAATCCTGCGTTTTCTTTGGGTTAACCTAGCTCAACCCTAACCTGGTTGATAAAGTCCTGTGACCTAGTCTTAAGGTCAAACGGAATTAACCCTAGTTTTTTGGGGAAACCCTAACTGAAGATGCAGCTGCTATATATTCAACAGAGCTGCTGTTTTGAAAGTAATCCCTTTTTGACAGAAGATCATTTAGAAGCTGTATAGTTTTAACTATTGTAATCCAAGCAATTATCATTGTGATAAGTGACTTGGAATAGGTTTTTAATTGTAAGGGTTGTGTAACACTCAAAGCTTTGAAGCAAGAGTGTTTGTATGTCTCTTGACTAAAGCTGTGAAGCAAAGTCAAGTTAGGTTTGTGTATCACTCAAAGTTGTGAAGCAAGAGTGTTTGTGTTGCTTGATTAAAAAGCTGTGAAGCATAATCAAGTGTATGTTTTGAAGAGTGTCTTCAACAATTCATTAGTCAAATTGTTTTTATGTATCACTTCTGTGATTGAGGGGGAGTGAGTAAGAACTCAGTTTTAAGTTGTACTTAGATTGAAGTTGCATTGGGTAGGTCTTAAGTGAAGGAGATAAACTGGTTGGTTTATTCCTGAATTAATATCTCTTATAGTGGATTTCCTCCCTGGCTTGGTAGCCCCCAGAGTAGGTGTTGTTGCACACTGAACTGGGTAAACAATTGACTGTGTTCTTTACTGTTTTTGTATTTACTGTCTTATAGAAAGTCAGATACGGTGTCATAACATTGAACGTGACATTGAGTATCTGCAGCCAGAATTTCAATTGGTATCAGAGCAGGCACCCTACCTGTATTACTGGGTGAGATCTAGAGATATCACTTTCTGGCACTATGGACAAAGAAGGAGTTTTTGGAAATAGACCACCCATTCTGGATGGAACTAATTATGACTACTGGAAACCTCGTATGATTGCCTTCTTAAAATCTCTGGACAAAAAGGCTTGGAGAGCTGCTAACAAAGGATGGAACCATCCCACCATAACTGAGAAAGATGGGACAATCAGTCTGAAGCCTGAGGAAGATTGAAGTAAAGAAGAAGATGAGTTAGCCCTGGGAAATTCCAAAGCTTTAAATGCCTTGTTCAATGGAATTGATAGAAACATTTTCAGACTAGTACATCAATATGAACTGGCCAAGGAAGTTTGGGACACTCTCAAAACTACTCATGAGGGCACTTCCAAAGTAAAAATGTCAAGGCTTCAGATGTTGACTACCAAGTTTGAGAATCTAAAAATGATGGAAGATGAAACCATTCATGAGTTTCACATGAACATCTTGGAGATTGCCAACACCTCAGGAGCACTGGGAGAAAAGATGTCAGAAGAAAAACTGGTGAGAAAGATTCTCAGATCATTGCCTAAAAGATTTGCAATGAAGGTAACTGCCATAGAGGAAGCCCAGGACATCAGCAAGTTGAAAGTGGATGAACTTATTGGGTCTCTTCAGACTTTTGAGATGGGGATCACTGATAATGGTGACAAGAAGAACAAGAGCATAGCACTTGTATCCAACACTGATGTTGAAAACAAGGAGGATGAAGAAGAAAATATTTCAGAAGCTATAGCCATGCTTGGAAGACAGTTCAGCAAACTCATCAAAAGAATAGATCCAAAGTCAAGGTCTAATGTTCATAACATTCCCTCTGACATTGACAGTTCCAGCAGAAGATCAAGGTCAGAAGAGAAGGGAAACCAAGGCAGAGGAATTCAATGCCATGGCTGTGAAGGATATGGGCATATTCGAGCTGAATGTCCAACCTTTCTTAAGAAACAAAAGAAAGGAATGACTGTTACTTGGTCTGACTGTGATTCAGAAAGTAATTCTGAAGAAGAATCTGCCAAACTAGTTACTGCTCTAACTGGTGTTTGTACATCTGAAAGTGACACCAGTGATGAAGAAGTGACATTTGAAGAACTGGCTGATACCTACAAGAAATTGTGTATCAGAAGTGCTGAAGTCTGTGTGCAGAATGAGAAACAATCAAAACTCATTATAAAGCTGGAGGCTGAAAAAAGGGCAGATCTTGAAACTATAAGTCATCTAGAAGGGGAAGTTCAATTGCTGAACTCACAACTGAATCAAATGACCAAATCTGTCAAGATGCTGACTAATGGAACAGACAAATTGGAAGAGATCCTTCAGGTTGGACAAAATGTGGGAAATAAATCTGGACTAGGATTTATGGAAGCAAAGAAATCTGGTACAGATAAGAAGATCAGGCCTGATAAGCAAATGTCAAAACAGATGTCTCAACACAACTCTCAACATCAGGAACAGAGACATATGAGGAAAAGGTACCAAAGATGGAGATGTCATCATTGTGGGAGATATGGCCACATAAAGCCCTTCTGCTTCAGATTGCATGGATACCCCAATCAAAACTCAGGTGTCAAACCTAAGTCTAAAAAGGTACCACATACTCCTCAATGGAAGGAAAAGGCTACTGCCCTGATAGCCCATACTTCCCTGAGAGTGTCTGCAAAGGAAGGCTGGTACTTTGACAGTGGGTGTTCTAAACACATGACTGGAATAAAGAACATTCTCAATCATGTTAAACCTCACAACACTAGTTATGTGACCTTTGGAGATGGTGCTAAAAGTGAAATCAAAGGAGTTGGTAATTTGGACTGCCCTGAAGTTCCAAGTCTGAGTGAAGTCTTGCTGGTAAAAGGGCTGACTGCTAATCTCATTAGTATCAGTCAATTGTGTGATCTAGGATTCAAGGTCAACTTCTCAAAATCTGAATGTCTAGTAATTAATGAAAAACTAGAAGTTGTAATGAAAGGAATCAGATCCAAAGATAACTGTTACTTGTGGCAGCCTGAGAACACTAATAACTCCACTATGTGTCCAATTACCAAAGAAGAAAAGGAGATGAAACTGTGGCACCATAAGCTTGGTCATCTTCATCTAAGAAGAATGAAAAGAGCTATCTCTATGGAAGCAGTCAGAAGGACTCCAAAACTACAGATTGATAAAAGAAGGGTTTGTGGTGAACTTAAAATTGAAAGGCTTGGTAAAAAGAAACATGTCTATGATGTGGTGAATAAACTTGAAGAAGGATGTGTTGTCAGAACCAGAAGTAATCATGACAAGGATGTTGGAAACAACAAGTATAATAAATTCTGTTTCCCTGAAGAAATGAGTCGTGAAGTCTCTTCTCCTATAACTCACCATCAAAATGGAGTTGACAAAAAGAAAAATAAGATCATTCAAGAATCAACCAGAACTATGATTCATGTCAAAAGAATGCCTTCCCAACTCTGTGCTGAAATGGTTGCAGCTAGGAGTAACTGTTCTCAAAATATCTGGACAAAGCAGATGCTCACTGAGTATAATGTCTCACAAGATGTTGTGACATTGTATTGTGACAATCTGAATACAATCAATATTTCCATGAACCCTATTCAGCATAGCAGGACCAAGCACATTGACTTTGTTGAGAAGAAGTCAATTAAATTGGAACATGGTATCATTAAACTTCAGCTGTCTGATTCTTCTACCAAGGCTCTTGTTGGAAATAAACTTGAAAACTTGAGGGGCAGGTTGGGTATTTGCCAACATGAGAAATTGTAGCAATTAATTTTGCTTAAAACAAGGGTTGAAGGAGTTAATTTTGTTAAGTCTAATTTTAGTGGGTTAATCATATGTTTTCCCAATTCTTTCAAAATCTTTAAGAAGTTGAAAAGACTCTCTCTTGCCTCCTACCTCTCTCGTCTTTGCAACCTGTTCCCTTCTCTCAATCAAAGTTTTTTCTCAAATTGCTACTGGTGCTCTAAGTCAATCAAAATGTCTCAGACATCATCTTCAACCAAGGCGACTTCATCATCCTCATCATCTTCATCATCTGACCAAGACTCTAGAGCAATCACCACATGCATAGAATCTGAAGTTCTTGAGATCACTCCTCTCAGAGAGATGGCAACTGACCCCGCCAAAGTCAAAAAGCTGAGAACTAGACATGCAGGAAGAGCTCAAGCTGCAGCCTCTGGTAATCCTTCTCATCCTTCTTCTTCTGTACCAAATAGAGAAGGATCAGTTCAAGTTCATCAAGCTATTGCTAGGCTTGTTACTAGTATACTAAGCGGAAACCAACCTGTACCGGGGATTTCTGTCCCTTTAAATCAATCAGGAAGCCCAAATGTGGACGTCTCTGAGAATGTAGATGTCTCTGAGAATGTTGTGACACAAAATGACAACATTCAGAACCCTTCAGAAAAGACTGTTGATCCACCTATCATTGATGTGGATGAGGATTACTCAGATAATGATCTGATTGCCAATGTAAACCCTAGCATAGCTAGGAGATTGATGAAAAGAAAGGGTAATCAGAATGATGCAAAATGTGTGTCCAAAGATAAACCTGCTGTTAAGAAATCCAAGGCTGAAGGCATGGCTGTGGTAGAATCTGTGAAAACTATTCAGTCCAAAGGGAAGGTGAAAGCCCAGGTGCATACTGCTAGACAACCAATTTCAAAGAAGAGAAAAGAACCTGAATCTTCTGATTCTGATGAGGAATCAGAGTTTGAGATTGATGCTGAAGAAATTCCTATCAGAAGGAAGCTCCCCTCCAGCAAAATTTCAAGAGTTCCTGAAGTCCCAACAGACAACATCTCTTTTCATCATCCTGACAATGCAAACAGATGGAAGTATGTTTGCTTAAAGAGAATAGCTTTAGAAAGAGAACTCAGCAATGATGCCATGGAGTGCAAAGACATCATGGACCTGATCAAGAATGCTGGACTGATGAAGACAGTGATAAAATTTAACAAGTGTTATGAAAATCTGGTCAAGGAGTTCATAGTTAACTTGTCTAATGATTGTGCTGATGGAAGGTCAGCTGACTTTGAAAGTGTTTTTGTTAGAGGAAGAAGGGTTAATTTCTCTCCATCAGAAATTAACAAATTTCTTGGAAGAACAAATGAGGATTGTCCTGATCTGGAAGTCACTGACAATGAAGTTTGTCAAACCATCACAGCAAGGCAAGTGAAGTGCTGGCCCTTGAAAGGCAAGCTGAATGCCAGCAAACTTAGTATGAAATTTGCCATCCTGCACAAGATTGGTGCAGCCAACTGGGTGCCTACAAATCATAAATCAACTATCTCCACAGGATTGGGGATATTTATTTATGTTGTGGGAACCAAGACTGCTTTTGACTATGGCAGGTATATTTTTGAACAAACTTTAAAACATGCTGGTAGTTATGCTGTCAAAGGACCAATTGCCTTTCCCTCCCTCCTTTGTGGAATTATCCTTGCACAATACCCTGATATCCTGGTGGCAAGAGATACTGCTTGCAAAAGAGCTCCTGCCCTTGGGTTGCACTACAAACTATTTCAGGGATCTCATGCTCCTGATATTGTCATAACATCAGCTGAGACATCGTCTGTGAAGACCCAGTCCAAGACATCTGATGTCATAGCTGTATTAAAAGAGACCTGCAAAGAACTGGAAGCTAGGAAAAAGACCCTAGAAATCCTAATTGCCAGGTTAGAAAAGGAGGAAGCTGAAGGAAACAGAAGGGAAGAGGGTGTAGAAGCTGAAGGTCATCTCAATACTGAAGAAACTAGCTCCTTTGAGTCTGATGACAATGCTTAAAGGTTGGTTGCTGTTTGGTGGAGTTGATGCTGGTCCCTGGTGGAGTTTGGAAGTGTGTTCAGTTTTTAGCTGCTGCTCTTATTATTTTTTTCTGGATGACTGTATAATTTTTATGAACATGTATCTTTGGCCCATTTGTGGCTAAAGAGGGGGAGATATATTTTGGTACTTACCTTATTTGACATTCCATTTTTCTGCAGTCATTTTTATTCTGCTGCTATCTATCTCTGATTGCTTAGGGGCTTTAGCCAAAAATCTGCCAAAGGGGGAGTTTGTAGTTGTTTAGGTATTGGCATGCATTTTTGGCAAAACCAGGTGTATGAATGTCATGACTGATGTCATAACATTCTTGTTTATTAGGTACAGATTTATTAGGTACCTTTGCAGAAAAATATTGTCATACAGGTACTGATGTTTATGAGTGTGTATCTGAGCATTTTGCAAAATGATCACATTTACCAAAATCAGTAAGCGGGAATTCAGATGTCATAACAAATGTTAAGACATCCTGTTCTGAACTAACAGGTTTGCAGTTTGGTTAATTCTGAGTTTTTTCAGGAAAATGACTCAGTCTTTCCAGAACAGAATCCTGCGTTTTCTTTGGGTTAACCTAGCTTAACCCTAACCTGGTTGATAAAGTCCAGTGACCTAGTCTTAAGGTCAAACGGAATTAACCCTAGCTTTTTGGGGAAACCCTAACTGAAGATGCAGCTGCTATATATTCAACAGAGCTGCTGTTTTGAAAGTAATCCCTTTTTGACAGAAGATCATTTAGAAGCTGTATAGTTTTAACTATTGTAATCCAAGCAATTATCATTGTGATAAGTGACTTGGAATAGGTTTTTAATTGTAAGGGTTGTGTAACACTCAAAGCTTTGAAGCAAGAGTGTTTGTATGTCTCTTGACTAAAGCTGTGAAGCAAAGTCAAGTTAGGTTTGTGTATCACTCAAAGCTGTGAAGCAAGAGTGTTTGTGTTGCTTGATTAAAAAGCTGTGAAGTATAATCAAGTGTATGTTTTGAAGAGTGTCTTCAACAATTCATTAGTCAAATTGTTTTTATGTATCACTGCTGTGATTGAGGGGGAGTGAGTAGGAACTCAGGTTTAAGTTGTACTTAGATTGAAGTTGCATTGGGTAGGTCTTAAGTGAAGGAGATAAACTGGTTGGTTTATTCCTGAATTAATATCTCTTATAGTGGATTTCCTCCCTGGCTTGGTAGCCCCCAGAGTAGGTGTTGTTGCACACTGAACTGGGTAAACAATTGACTGTGTTCTTTACTGTTTTTGTATTTACTGTCTTATAGAAAGTCAGATACGGTGTCATAACATTGAACGTGACATTGAGTATCTGCAGCCAGAATTTCAAAGAATGGGAAAGACATTCTGATCAAAGACGTTTGGTATGTTCCTGGTATTAGAAGCAATCTGATGAGCGTAAGTCAGCTGATTGAGAAAGGTTTCTCAATTGTTATGAAAAACAATCTTCTGACGTTGTATGATTCCAATCAGAAGTTGATTATGAAATCTGAGCAAGGAGGCAACAGAAAATTCAAGGTAAATGTAGAAACAGCTGAAGCAACGTGTCTTAGTGCTGAAGTCACTGAAGGTAACAGTAAGCTGTGGCATAAGAGGATGGGGCATTTGAACTATAGAAGCTTAGGGCATCTATGTTCTAAGAAGCTTGTACATGGTATTTCGAAGATTGTGAAGCCTGAGAAGTCATGTGAGATATGCATGAAAGGCAAGCAACCTAGATTGCCATTTACATCAGAAGTATCCCCCAGAGCGAAGCATGCTCTGGGAGTAGTACATTCTGATGTGTGTGGACCATTTCCAGTACCTTCACTTGGAGGAAACAATTATTTTGTGTCTTTTGCGGATGAGTTCACAAGAATGACATGGGTAACACTTATCAAGTTCAAGCATGAAGTGTTTACTGAGTTCCAGAAATTCAAAGTGAAGGTTGAGAAGCAGAGTGGTCAGAAGTTAAAAATTCTGAGAACAGATGGTAGAGGTGAGTATAACTCTACAATGTTTCAGAAGTTTTGTAAGGAGAATGGAATAGAACATGAGGTTACTGCTCCATATACTCCTCAGCACAACGGTCTTGCTGAAAGAAGAAACAAAACTTTGCTTGATATGACCAGAAGCATGTTGAAAGAGAAAAAGCTACCTCACATGCTATGGGGAGAAGTTGTTGCGACATCAGCATATATTCTGAACAGGTGTCCAACGAAGAAACTGAAGAAATTTGTTCCTTTAGAGAAATGGACTGGAGATAAGCAGAGTGTCAGTCATCTTAAGGTGTTTGGCTCTGTCTGTTACAAACACGTTCCAGAAGCTAGAAGACAAAAACTGGATGATAGAAGCAAAGTAATGTTGTTGGTGGGGTACCACAGTACAGGTGCGTATAAGCTTTATTATCCAGAAACTAATAAATTTGAAGTCAGCAGAGACGTTGTGGTGAAAGAGTATGAAGTATGGGATTGGAACAAATCTCAAACAGATTCTGGTGCGGTGCCAACACCAGAGTTATCCTCTGAAGATGTTTTAGAAAGTTCAGAAGATGAATCTGATTCTGAAGATCCTGAAGATTCTGAAGATGAGTCAGAAGAAGATTTTGGAAATGGATCTGATTCTGATCCAGATGCTGATGATGATCCAGAAACTGGTGGTGATCATAGTTCTGGAAGGGAAAACTATAAAAGTAGTAGTTCTGGTGCAGCTTCAGAACAAGCTCAAAGACCACAGAGAATCAGACAAAAACCCAGAAGGTTTGCAGATTTTGACATGTTGCAGGATAATGAAGTTGACTCTGAAGGAGAAGTCGTTCAGTGTGCCATGTTAGTAGATTCTGAACCAGTGGGCATTGAAGAAGCACTCAAGAAGAAAGAATGGCTTAATGCCATGAAAGAAGAACTTGAGGCGATAGAAAGGAACAAAACTTGGAAATTGACTAAACTTCCAGATAAGAAAAAAGCCATCAGCGTCAGATGGGTTTTTAAGTTGAAACTTAAGCCAGATGATTCCATTGGCAAGCACAAAGCTAGACTAGTTGCTAGAGGTTTTCTTCAGAAACCTGGGCTAGATTAATTTGAGGTGTTTGCGCCTGTAGCTAGGCATGAAACAATCAGACTGGTGATTGCTTTAGCTGCAAACAGAAATTGGCCTTTAATGCATTTGGATGTGAAGTATGCATTTCTGAACGGTCTATTGCAGGAAGAAGTTTATGTGTCACAACCTCCTAGATTCGTGAAAAAGAATTAGGAAGGGATGGTATACAGGTTAAATAAAGTTATGTATAGACTGAAGCAAACGCCTAGAGCTTGGAATCTGAAAATTGATTCATTTTTCAAGAAGCAGAGGTTTCAGAAGTGTGAAATGGAATATGGAGTTTATGTACAACACTCTGATAACAACATGATTCTGGTGTGTCTCTATGTTGATGACATTTTGTTAACAGGTAGCTGCCCAGAAGATATAAAGAAGTTCAAAGAAGTTCTGATGAATGAGTTCGAGATGACAGATCTAGGAAAAATGACATATTTCCTAGGGATGAAGATTCTGTACTCGAAGAAGGGTATCATTCTGCATCAGTTAAAATACGAACAAGAACTTCTGAAGAGATTTAAGCTACAAAATTGCAAAGTTGCTGTGACACCATCAGAAACCAATCAAAAATTGGATTCTGACTCTGATGGTAATTCTGTTGATTCTACAACCTTTAAACAATTGGTTGGTTCTCTAAGGTATTTATGTAATACTAGACCTGACATTTGTTATGCAGTTGGATTGGTCAGCAGATTCATGAGTAATCCTAAGTGGTCTCATTTCTAAGCTGCTATCAGAATTCTGAGATATATCAAGGAAACTTTGAGATATGGAGTATTGTTTCCTTCTGAAAGAAAGACAAAATCAGAATTAGTAAGTTATTCTGATTCTGACTGGTGCAGAGACAGAGTGGACAGGAGAAGTACTTCTGGATACTTGTTTAAATTTCTAGGAAGTCTCATTTCCTAGAGTTCCAAGAAACAGTCTGTCGTAGCTCTGTCAACATGTGAAGCTGAGTATATCGCAGGTGTTGTAGCTGCTTGCCAAGTAGTTTGACTTCTGAATCTCCTGCATGATCTGAAGGTTGAAGTTGAGGAACCTCTGAAGCTGATGATTGATAATAAGTCTGCAATTGATCTTGCCAAGAATCTAGTGCTACATGAAAGAAGCAAGCACATTGAGACGAAGTATCACTTTCTCAGAAGTCAAGTGCAGAAAAGAGTGTTAGAAGTTCTGCACTGTAGCACTCAGAAACAGCTTGCAGATCTTCTGATAAAGGCAGTTAAAACAGATCAATTTCTTCATTTGAGAGATGAAATTGGTGTTGTTAGTTTCTGATAGAATATCTAAATTAATGGATGGTATTGGAAATGTAATTTAGTTAATGTCTACAATTTCCAATGCTTATTCTTTATTAGGGTCTTTTGGCATTTTCAATTTTAGTATAAATATGCTACATAGGCTATCAATATTGTAACTCATTCATTCCTCTTTTGAATATACAATAATAGTTCTCTTTGTTATCATTTGTTGCTCATTCTTCTTCTCTCCTTTCATTACCTTGCACCAACGTATTGAAGTCCATGTAAGTTTTTTTCCTAAAATGATTATGGATTTATCCATAGATAATATATCAATCCTTTAAGGTCAAAGTCGTAGAGCCTTCAATCCATAATGTTTTCTATATATATGATGAGATTAGTAAATTATTAATGGCCAAAATATAGTCCTTAGAGTACTTGCTAACCTTATCCTCATGTGAGATTGTGTATATATCTCAACCTTAATGGCAGCTTGCCAATCACAATGGTTGAGCCAGCTTATGCAGGAGATGAAATTGAAGGAATGTTAAAAGAAGAAATTGTTTGCAAATAACAAATCATCAGTTGACACTACTAAACACTTATGTTGCTCATGGTAAGAGAATACACATAAAGACTAAGTTTCACTTAGAGATCAAAGGACTATTTAAATAGGATGCTTTTAGATTATCAAGTAAGATAAAAAAAAATATTATTTAAGAGTTGTTTAAAATAGAGAGAGTGTTGTAAATTAAAAAAAAAAAAACTTAAATAAAGATGTCACAAAGATGCAAGAACGCAACACCTCCCAAAATATGCGATAAAGTAAACAAGTTATTTATAGATAATATAACATGTTAGCAAGATTCAAAGTCCTTATACAAGTTATTTATTGAAAATGTTTTCCCATAAAAAAAATCCTTATATAAAATAAGTCCAAAGGTAACTAAAAAAACATAAGTCATGCGAAATAAATATTCTTAAATATGGATATTAACAAGAACACCCTTCAAAACTAATTGAAACAAAATAACGTTAACTATTACATTAAAAAAAGTTTAATCCAAATTACATATGAAGTAAACAAATGAAATTTTTTAGTAACATTGAACATTCAATCTTCCAGCTTCTAAATCAATATAATAACATTAATAAATATGATACAAAGTTAAATTTAAAATTAAAGATTTTTTATTCTTATCAGAATTGGGGCAAATGATAATAAAAAGAGAAAAAAAATTTAATTTCAATCTCAGAAATTTCAATTTCAGTCACGAGAAAGATCGAGGAGTATGATTTCAATTATAAATTTTTTTTTTTTTTTTTAGAGATGAAAGTGGAAATCGTGGAAATCGATTTCAATTTTAGAGATTAAAGTTGAAAGTACTTTTTTATGGTGAAATTTAATATCCATTTTGATGGTGAATGTCAAAATCGATTTAAGTTTAAATTAAAATCGATTCAGATTATAAAAGGAAACAAGAATGAAACAAGAAATCAAATTTGAAAATAAATTTGAAAAAATAGAATTGGAGACAGAAGTTTGGTAAGAGCATCCACATCCATCATGCCTATTTGAATTCTTTAAATGAGACCCACATAATTTTTTATATTATTTCACACTTCTCAATTTTTTAAACAATCCATCTATAATTCTCAAATATCCATGTAACTCATCAAAAAATCTAAAATGGATCCCACATTTAAAACAAATCAACTACATTCTTACAATTTTATTTATTAATTTATTATCATGACTTACTTAATTGGAGTGTAAAGCGTGTTTTAGTATGAGGACGTGCTTTAGTTCAGGAACGTGAAAACAAGTGAAATATTTATTTGTTATTGACACAATTTCTTTAATAAATGTGTAGGAACTCTCAAAGAACACCGATAATCATGCTCTAAGAGTTTGAAGAATAGGGTTCTAAAAAATAATTGAAAGGACTCACGTTGACCTAAAATATAATTTTTTTTTGCTGAGTTTTTCTTTTACTAATAAAGTTCTTGTTTCTTTATTTTATATTTTTTCTACACATGTACACCACTAAAACTAAAAGTATATTAATAGGTATATAATTGACCATAAAATATCGTTTTGTTTTTAAAAAAAAATCAAGTACAGAGTTTTTTTTTCCTAATATCATCACATACACTATTAAAAATTAATATTATACTATATTACTATATCCTAAATATTATACTAATATTGTTAACAAAGTTTATCACTATTAATAAATTTATAGGTTTTATTATAAAATAGGTTTCCTTTTTTAAAATATATTTATCATTATTAAATAATATTAGTTATACTCTATAGATTATTATGCAATATTTAAATTATTATTTTATATTATTTAAATAAATTATTATTTATATAATATTTTTAATCAATAAAAATTGTAATAAATTATCAAAAAAAAATTTTAAAAATGAAAAATTATAATAAATATAAAAATAAATATGAAATAAACTTGTATATGTTTGGAGGGAAAATTGTCGCCTAAATTTTCATAGATGTTAGCAAGCAACACTTAAAAATTGTAGCCTATTGTTAAAAGAATTATAACAATCAAAAATCGTTCTCCACACATATATTTAAGGGGTCATTTATCAAATATTGTCAAACCAATGGTATGAGTACACTTCAAAATTGTTCCCAAAGAGTGTTTAGGGATTGCAAAAAAGTCGTAGGCATCAAATATAAGACGTTGTCAGGAATATACTTTAGGCAAATAATTTACATGTTTTCGAAAAAAGTATGGTCAGAGACAATAAATATTGTAGTGATCTAAAATCTTAGACAAAATGGATTTAATGGTCTAGAATGATCAGTCAAAATGATTGACGAAATTTAGTATATGAAAGTATTCAATTCCTTAAATTGCTAAAGGGTTTTTCAAAACTCTGTACTTAACTCTAGAATAGTCTCACTTCACAATAGCACCAAATATTATAGATTTATAATATGATTATAAAACTCTTTAGTTTAAAAGTTCTTTAAATCATCTTTCAAACGCAATTGATTGCATCTCAATCGGAGTTACGAAACTCCAGTTCTACTCGTTTCAGTTCAACCATTTCATAATATTTCCTGCATAATCTCTAAAAGAAAATGTCTAACTTCACAATAGCGCCAAAAATTATAGACTTATAATAAAATTATGAAACTCTCCAGTTTAAAATTTCTTTAAACCCTCTTTCAAATATAATTGATTGCATCTCGATCGGAATTACGAAACTTCAGTTACACATGAAACAAGATGACTCACGTAAGATTGAAATTTGACTATGTCTCTAGTATAAAAAACTAGAGAACTACTACTATTGTAGCGATCATATACCCAATTTCCCTACTTCAAAAGAAAGATTATTGCATTAACTTTCTAACGCAACTGACGACACCTCTAACGGACTTATGAAACTTACGTTATGCATGAAACAAGATAGGCAATCCTCTTTTATGTCTATCTGTGATTTTTTGCATTTTCCTCCCTACTAAACAAATCCAATGTTTGAGTCTCAACGGCCCAAATATACACAGATAAACATAAACATGAACAATATGAATCAAACATCACAGATTCAACATTTTATCACATTAAACCTCACAAATTCAACATTTATCACATAAATATCTCATATTCAACATTTATACTGCGCCTTATCATAAGGCATCAACATAATTTATCAATTCAACATTTATACTCTCGTCTTATCACAAGGCATCAACATATTTTATTAATTCATAACTTTTTATACTCTCACATGCATCAACATATTTTATTAATTCATAACTTTTATACTCTCGCCTTATTATAAGGCATCAACATATTTTATTAATTCATAACTTTTATACTCTCGTCTTATCATAAGACATCAACATATTTTATTAACTCATAACTTTTATACCCTCGCCTTAAATAAGACATCAACATAATATATCAATTCAACTTCCGTCTTATCATAAGGCAACAACATATACCATCAGTTCAAAATCTACATTCAACAAGGTACAAAAAAATTATTTTATAATAACCGTCTTAGAAAGATTTTGCACAAACCTTCTTCGATCTCAAATATCATAAAAGAGGAAAAGGGGGGAGAAGGAAGCATGGTAAGCAATCCTTGCTATCCATATGCTTAAACGTCCATACATGAATAATTCCCGCTACCTTGAATTTGAAGAAACTTGAAGCTTTAGTTATGGAACTCCCTTCTCCTACTCTTGCTATCCTAGAGTTTGCTCTTCTCTCCCTTGTCTTTTTTACAATTTTTTCACGTACTAACAAACTCTCCCTATTTTTCTTTCTTAAATAAATAAATTCTATTTCGCCTTTATTTTAATTAATTTCTAAAAACTCCCCTCAAGTCTCTATAACTCCACTCACCTCCCCGATTTCTTTAAAAGTCTATTTTATTGTCTCAAAGCTAATATTCTCATATTTTTTCTATTAATTAAATAATTAAAAATATAATTAAATCTAGTTTACTACTAAACCACCAATACTCACTTCTATAGTAATTCTAACCAAATTTCACCAACTTAAATTATTAAACTAAAAAAACTCTAAAACTCTATAAAAATATATATAAAAAATTGTGGTGTAACATATGGCTCCCCATAGATGTAGAGGTAAGTGTGGTAACTTCAACCAAACTGGTAATTTGTGAAACATGTCCCTTTTAAAGTTGAAATTTGGACTTCATTCCTTTAGGACCATAGACATGTTATGAGCTGTGTATGGTCCTCTCATGAGCACCATAACTTTGTCTTTGATGGAACGAAATTTCAAAGAAAATAACCCTCTTCACCGTATATCAGGCAGTTAAATAAAATTTCAGAATCTATTCATGTATTGTTTCACTGCACTCATACTTAAGTCTCATCATAGGGCTTACATAATAAGAGATGATTTCCAAAATTTTACCTCATATTCTTCAATCCCGCTTCAATTTCACCTTTCACGATTTTGGAAGCGACAAATTCGATAAACATCCCATTAGTTGGGATACGGTTTTCACTGATGACATCAACCCATAATTTCTTATTTGTTGACTCTGAATCGATTGTCGTGTTCTTCAAATCAAGAAAAGGATTTTCATCTAGGGCTTGAGATATCATTTCCTCTTCAATACTCTCTTTCGATAGTTCTTCATTCTCTTTGTTATTGTTACCATAATCATTGTTACTTTTTACCGGGATCTTTTCCCGTTTCAGGGAATAAACCGGTGGCGACAACACCTTCTTCTTCGATCGTCCTCGTCCTCGGGTCATTTTGTTGATTTTTATAATTCACTTTTTGTTTGTGAATATAACATATCGCAGTCTCAATTATAATTCATAATAAATCATTAATGATATAAAGTTATCAATCAAATTTATTTATAAAAAAAAATCTTAAACTATAATTCACTTTTTGTTTAATTTATTTTAAAATTATAGTGCATTCAATTTAACGTACAACTCTTTTTTCAATATAAATTGAGTATGTTCTGTGCGCAACTGTATAGACTAATCTCTTAAATTGAGAAAAATCTCAATAGATGATAAAATTCTCTCAAAAGATTTAATATTGTTGCATACTCAAAAATACATTCAAATCTAAGACCTCTACTTATATTGAAAGAGATCTTTACCATTTCATCCAAATGCCTTTTAACACTCTTAATGTACAACACTAACACCACATAAGGAGCTAAGCTCTCTCTAAATGATCTTTTTGAGGCAAAATTTCTATTTTTTTCTCTCTCAAAACTCAAACCAAACATCTTATTCAAGAAAAATCAAACTCTAGCATATTGATTTAAATTTTATGAAAGATTTTATATACAATGGCACCTTCCCACATTACAATCTAATTTTATAAGGATGAATTAAACACAAAACACTTATTTGAAGATTAGTTATACTCTTTTTAATTTTTAAATAACTATTCACATTCTTTTGGTAAAACGAATAAAAGATATAGTCACAGGATTGTACCATTCCCTATAACAATTAGAAAAGCTTTTAGGAAAAAAGAGAGTTGATTCTCATATTGTAGACTGTGTTTACAGGTAATTCCTTCATCTTAATGATTTTAACCATGACTGCATGTATTAGAGTCCATCATCATTAATCATTAAGGTAAAAGGTTAGGGGAATAGTGGAATAAACATATATCAAAATCTACCTAAAATATATCACCAAAAAAAGTGGATTCTCTTATAAATACCATTCTTGTGTTTTCAAGGAAAATGGAGTATGGTTTAGGTACTTAATTAAGCAAGGGCATTAAATAGAGCCCGTTTGTTTTAATGTTTTTAAAAATAATTTTTTTAATGTAATATATTTTCTAAAAAGAAATTATTATTTTTCATTAAAGTTTTAAATATAAATATGATTTGAATAGTTATTCTTAATATTTTATCATTGAAAATTTTCTAAATATTAAAAATTTAAAAAATCACTTAATTTTGAAATTACTTAAATAATTTTTCATAAAAAAATATTTTTGAGATATAATTTTTAAAAAAATTATAATTTCAACTATGCATTGATAGTTTGGAGACTGATTCACAATAAAATGTCTACCGACGAAAATCTCAAGTTGAGGGGCTTTTCTTTCCCTTCCAAATGTTCTTTTTGCTCTGCCTCTCGTGAAACTTCATATCTTATCTTTGATTGTGCCTATGCTACAAACATATAGAATTGACTGTTGTCTAAGCTGCAACTCAACTATCCTATGAAGAGCTTAGCGGATTGTGAAAAAATTTGGAAACAACTTTGGAATCCTCAAGTTGTTGTTGTCTCAAAAGCTTGCATCTATTTTGTTTTCTATCAGATTTGGTATGCTAGAAACTTAGCAAGATTTGAGGACAATGTGATTCATTGCAAATACTGCATATTTTTGATCTCTACTAGAGCCAAAATGATCGGTAACTTCACTGCTAAGACATCTAATGCGCACATTAACAACTTTGCTTTGCTTAAAACTTTGATGTTTGGATAAAACCTCGGCCCAATCCTATTCTTGTAGATGCCTCCCCTTTCAGGATGGACAAAATGCAACATAGATGGGGTTGCATATGGTTCTCCCATTCTTTCAGTCTGTGGCGGTATATTTAGAGATTACAAAGCCACTCATATGTGTTAGAATTAATTTATATTTTAGGAATATCTTTTTTAGATATTAATATATTAACTTATATTTTAGGAATATCCTTTTAGATCTTTTTATATCTTTGTTAGAGGATATTTAGGATTTTATTATACCTTAATTTTATATATAAATAGCCTAGTGAGGTAGGTCATTGTAATTCATTGTAAATCATTATTCCTTATTTTTGTAGCCGTCATTAAATATATTTCTTTTGCCTTTCATCTCTTCTTTGTGCCCCAACAATTAGTATCTAGAGCTCTGGTTCGAAGCCCACGAGAAAATATTGTGTGATTGAGAATTACAATATTCTGAATCCGTGTAATTTGGGAAACACCGCTTTATTGATTTTCTGCGTAAATTGCATAATGTAGAAGATAACATAGAAAGCGCTAAGGAAGAAAGATCAGAATGTGTTGTTCTACATCCATCAATGTGCGGATGTGAATGTGTTTGAGAAGATTGCTGATTCTGAAACAACAAAGGCTGCGTGGGACACACTGGTCAGATGTTACAATGGTGACGCATCAGTGAAGAAGGTGAAACTTCAATCTCTCAGAAAGAAATATGAGAATATCAACATGAAGGACAACGAGAAGGTTTCTGAGTACATCTCTAGAGTGATTCTGATCACTAATGAGATGAAAGCTTGTGGAGAAGCTCTTTCTGAACAAGTAATCATTGAGAAGATCTTGAGATCTTTAACTTTGCAGTTTGATTACATTGTGGTAGCAATTGAACATTCCAAAGATCAGAGCACCATGAGAGTTGAAGAGCTGCAAAGTAGTCTAAAGGCGCATGAGTTACGTATGACTGCGAGAATTTTTGAGAGGGAAGTAGAGCAACAGGCTCTGAAAGTAACTTATGGTAAGAAGTATCAGAAGCAGACTTGGTCAGAAGCCAGGAAGAAAACTAATGGTGGTCAAAGGTCATAAGCTTCAAACTCTGATATGCAGAAGAATGTCCAGAAGGGAAAGGAGAAGTCTGACAAGAAGAATGTTCAGTGTTACTGTTGTAAGTACTTTGGTCACTATGCCAAAGATTGCTGGTCAAATAAAGAAAGGAAGTCAGAAGAAGTAAATATAGCCAGAGGAGATTCTGATGATGAACTTGTGCTATTGTTGGCTTCTGAATCTGATAATATGAATTCATCAGAATGGTGGTATATGGACACAGGGTGTTCAAACCATCTTACTGGAAACAAGAAATGGTTGGTTGATTTTGACTCTAGGAAGAGTACAAAGATCAGATGTGTTGATGATAAATACCTCAATGCAGAAGGTATGTGAAATTTTAGATTCATTCTAAACAATGGGAAGGTAGCAATGATCCAGAATGTGTGGTATGTACCTGGCATGAAAAGCAATATGATGAGTGCAGGACAACTGATTGAGAAAGGCTTTTTGGTTACCATGAAGGACAATCTTCTAAAGCTGTATGATTGTAATCAGAAGCTGATTATGGAGTCAGAACAGGGAAGAAACAAAACACTCAAGGTGAATGTTAGAACTGCAAACTCTGAATGTCTTAGTGCAACAAGTGTTGTCAAAGAGAGTGAGTTGTGGCATAGAAGATTTTGTCATCTGAATTTCAGAAGCTTAGGGCATCTGAAATCAAAGAAGATGGTACATGGAATTCCTACAATCAAGAAGTCTGAGAATTCATGCAAGTTGTTCATGGAAGAGAAGCAACCAAGATTACGATTTGCATCAGAAGTAGCTCCAAGAGCAAAGCATGCCTTGGGAGTAGTGCATTCTGATGTATGTGGTCCATTTCCATTAGCATCGATTGGAGGGAATAAATATTTTGTGTCATTTGTTGATGAGTTCACCAGAATGACATGGGTATCTATCATAAAGTTCAAACACAAGGTGTTTGCTGAATTCAAGAAGTTCAGACTGAAGGTTGAGAATCAGAGTGGCCAGACTCTGAAGATTCTTAGAGCTGATGGTGGTGGTGAGTATAATTCCACATAATTCAAAAGGTTTTGTGAGGAGAATGGAATTGAGCATGAGGTTACTGCTCCCTATACTCCTTAACATAACGGTCTTGCTGAAATAAGAAACCGTATGTTGCTTGATATGGTGAGAAGCATGCTGAAAGAGAAGAAGCTTCATCATACTTTGTGGGAAGAAGCTGTTGCCACTGCATGTTATGTGCTCAACAGATGTCTAACGAAGAAATTGAAGGAAATAATTCATATTCAGAAGTGGACTGGAGATAAGCAAAGTGTTAGTCACCTGAAGGTGTTTGGTTTTGTATGTTACAAACATGTTCCAGAAGCCAGAAGACAGAAGTTGGATGATAGAAGTAAAGTAATGTTACTGGTGGGGTACCACAGTACAGGTTCATACAAACTTTATTGTCTAGAAACTAACAAAGTTGAGTTCAGCAGAGAGCAGAGATGTCATTGTAAAAGAATCATAAGTTTGGAATTGGGAAAGGTCTCGTCCTAACTTTGATGAGAGAACTCCTGAAGAAAAGTCAGAAACACATGTTTCTAAAGCTGGTAAAGATCCTGACTCTGAAGAAGATACATAAAGAGAAGATGATTCTGACTCTGACTCTGATGGTGATTCAGACTCTGGGAATTGTCTAAACTCTAAAGACAATCAAGATTCTAGAGAAAGTCAAAATTCTGAAGCAAGAGCTTTTGAAGGGGAAAGTTCTGGTGTCCAAGGTCCTAAAGTTCCAGTTCAGAGGCAACAAAGAGTCAGAAGTATCCCAAGAAGATTTGCAGAGTTTGACATGTTGCAAGACACTGAAGTAGACTCCAAAGGAGAAGTTATTCAGTGTGCAACGTTAGTAGACTCTGAACCCGTGAGTACGAAAGAGGCTCTTAAGCAGCAAGTCTGGTTGCAGGCCATGAAAGAAGAACTTGATGCTATAGAGAGAAACAAGACTTGGAAGCTGACAGAACTTCCAAAAGGCAAGAAAGCCATCAGAATTAGATGGGTTTTCAAGCATAAGCTAAATCCATATGGATCAATTGGAAAATACAAAACAAGATTAGTAGCAAGAGGCTTTCTACAGAAGCCAGATCTGGATTACTCTAAAGTGTTTGCACCTGTAGCGAGACATAAAACAATTAGACTAGTGATTGCAATAAATGCTAACAGGAATTGGCCTCTGATGCACTTAGATGTAAAATCTGCATTTCTGAATGGTCTATTACAAGAAGAGGTATACGTATCACAACCTCCTAGATTTGAGAAAAATAATCAGGAAGGGATGGTGTTCAAATTACACAAAGCCTTGTATGGATTGAAGCAAGCGCCCAGAGCTTAGAATTTGAAGATTGATTCATTTTTCAAGGGACAAGGGTTTTAGAAGTGTGAGATGAAGTATGGTGTTTATGTCCAGCACACTTCAGAAGGTAATATAATTCTAGTATGTTTGTATGTTGATGACATATTGCTCACAGGAAGTTCTGAACAAGAGATAGCTGATTAAAGAAGGTTCTGATGAATGAGTTTGAGATGACAGATCTTGGGAAAATGAGTTTCTTTCTAGGGATAGAATTTATGTACTCTGAGAAAGGAATTATTTTGCATCAGATGAAGTATGAACTTGAGCTTTTGAAGAGATTTAAGCTAGAGAATTATAAAGTTGTTATCACACATGCTGATACAAATCAGAAGTTGGACTGGAGAGGATGTGGATGCTACAACCTTCAAACAGATAGTTGATTCTCTGAGGTATTTGTGTAATACCAGACCTAATATTTGCTATGCAGTTGGAATGATTAGCAGATTTATGAGGAAACCAAAGTGGTCTCATTATCAAGCTGCTTTCAGGATTCTGAGGTATATGAAGGGAACTCTGAAGTATAGAGTGTTATTTCCGTCTGAAAGAAAGATCGAATCAGAATATCTGAGTTATTCAGATTCTGATTGGTGCGGAGATAGAGTTGACAGAAGAAGTACTTTTGGGTACTTATTCAAATTTCTGGGAGGTCCTATTTCTTGGTGTTCCAAGAAGAAACCTGTTGTTGCATTGTTAACCTGTGAAGCTGAATATATTGCAGGCACTCTGACTGCATACCAAGCTGTGTGAATTTTGAACTTGCTGCAAGATCTGAAGATTGAGGTAAATAACATCTGAAACTGATGATTGATAACAAGTTTGCAATCAATCTTGTCAAGAACCCAGTGTTGCATGGGAGAAGCAAGTACGTTGAGACCAAGTATCACTTTCCGAAGAATCAAGTTTAGAATGGAATATTAGAAGTTGTGCAATGTAGCACCCAAAAGCAGCTGACATATGTTCTAACAAAGGCTATCAAGACTGATCAATTTTTTAGTTTGAGGGATGAAATTGGTGTTGTCAGTTTTGGGTAAATATAAATTAATGGATGGTGTTAAAATTAATTTATATTTTAGGAATATCTTTTTTAGATATTAATATATTAATTTATATTTTAGGAAAATCCTTTTAGATGTTTTTATATTTTTGCTAGAGGATATTTAGGATTTTATTATACCCTAATTTTATGTATAAATAGCCTAATGAGGTAGGCCAATGTAATTCATTGTAAATCATTATTCCTTATTTTTGTAACTGTCATTAAATATATTTCTTTTGCCTTTCATCTCTTCTTTGTGTACCAATAATATGCACAATTTCAATATTTTCTTGGGAGAGGGATCCTAGATCTTTGCCGAGTTTATGTCAGCCATTATAGCTATTGAGAAAGCCAAGGAGTTAAGGCTTGCAAATTTTTGGCTCGAATCTGATTGTATGTGTGTGGTAAAAGCATTTTCGAATTACAACTTAGTTCCGTGGAAAATCAAATCTCATTGACTTACGTGTTGGATGTACACCCTTACTATTGACTTCATGATCACACATATTTTAGGGAAGTCAATTTTTGTGCGGATTTTCTGTGGATATAGACTTAAAGTCCAAAACTGTGAACTGGTATAATTTTGTTCGCAAAGACATTAATTATGATTATTTATTAGACAAGAATAATACTCCTAGACTAAGACTTTACTATTAATTAGAGGTTTTGATTTGGTCTCCCTCTTGTAATCTCTTTTTCATTTTTGTTTAACATATTTTAGTTTATTCAAAAAAAAAAACCTGAAAACAATTAAAATAAAATAAAATAATTATTTTTTAAAGTTAAAACAAAGGGCACATAATATATATATTTGATAGTTAAAATTACTTGACAAAGCAAAGTATTTTAAAATATGAGAAGCATAGTAGAAGAGATAGAACCTCACGATTTCTTAAAACGAGTGGAGTATTTTATTACTATAGTTTTGTGAGAAAAAAATACTTGATAGTAGAATTTAAAAAATGTGTTATTTATTCCTTTTTTTACTTGTTATTTTTATAGTTTAATGTCATATTTTTTCAAATCTACTATTATCTTAAATGAACTCTTACACTTTTTATATTATGATTAATAAATACTTATAAAATTTAAAGATAAGTTTATGGTACATTCGCTCTCCAATTTAACTACAAGTAATAAGTCATGTTTTTTTTTCTGTTAAAGATGAAAAAAATTCAATAATATCGTATTTTTTATATATAAAAATTGAATAACATTTCTCATGTAATTCATTTTGAAAAATTAAATTAGATAAAATTATAATTTTAATATAATAATAAATTTTATTAATCAATCCGTTTATGTCAAGCACCAACTCAATAGTATTGAATATAGAATAGTCACCGATTATTACTTACACCAAGTCCCACATTTTTTTACCGATATAGCTTGTCACCATTTCTGTTTAATGTTCTGAAGATGTTCAATGACATTTTTTTTGGCATTAATGTCTCAATACATTTGTTCATGATAATTGTTCCTACTCATATTGTACAATGTTTGTGACTATAGTATGTTTGTAATCAAATCTTAAACAAATTTATATGTTTTTGAATGTTTAATCTGTGTCATTAGATTTTGATTATGAAGTCTATATCACTATGAATGTGGGAATGTGTCATTTTGTGACTATAGTATTTCGTGGTTATTTTATTTTACCTTTTATATGAATGATTTATTGAAATTAGTTATAGGCAAAAATTTGTCAAAATCGCTTGAAGATATATATGGTTTAAGAATCTGGTTTGGCATGATGTCAGCATTAAATTATACACAAGTTAATTCTACTATGCATACACCATGGATTATGAAGGTAGAAGCGATTTTTGTTACACAATCATTACTTAACAATATTTCTTATAATGTTAATTTTTTCACTTATTGATGTAGGCTTATGGAAGGATTTTTTTCGCTCAGATACTAAATGAAATTTTGGCTATTTTATTAAAATTATTTGGTTAAATTACATCTTCATGTTGATTTTCCATGTCAGACAATAAACTATGGACAAATGAATGCTATTTTTGAGCTATATGTTATTTAAATTACAATAGGAGGAAAACTTGTCATAGAGGTAGAATATATTGATCTTCGGACTCTGATGGATAATACTGGAATGTGTGAGATAGATAGTTTGAGAGAATTTTATACTTGGTCAAATAAGCAAGTTGGTAGTCCTATTTATTCTCGCATTGATAGAATTTTGGCTAACATAGATTAGTTCCAAGATCATAGCGATGCTACCTTGACCAATCTTCCACCTCATGTGTCAGATCATGCAATTCTCTACCTTGCTAAACCTGGAGTTGTGAAAAGAAAAAAACAATTCAGATTTAATATATGTTGGACTGATGTTGTTGGTTATTATGAGGTTGTAGAAAAGAGTTGGAATCAGGTTGCTAGGGGTACTCCGATGCAAAGGCTTTGGAAGAAGTTGATGAGACTGAAGCCAATTTTGTTAAAACTGAATAAGATGACCACTGATGTCCAACAAAAGAAAGATAAGGTCAGAAGTGAGCTTGATCAAGCCTATGTGGAGTTAAAGAATCATAGGATGGATGCTATTAAGATTGATAAAATGAAACAGCTAACCGAGGACATAATATATTAGAATGAGGTGGAGGAAAAGATGCTGGTGTAAAGAAGTAAAATTGACTGGATTCGATTAGGGGATGGAAATAGTACATTTTTCCATGCCTATTTGAAGTCCAAGTATAACTCCAAAAGTATGAGGGTGATGCAGAAAATGGATGACACTATTCTTACATCTCAAAATGACATTGTTCGAGAGGTGATTGAGTTATATGGTAACCTAATGGGGCATGAAAGTGACAGACTCAACCATATTGATATTGAAGCTTTGAGGAATGGACATCATCTCAATATGGGGAAAAGAGAATACTTGGTGAGTCTTGTTACCCTAAAGGTGATTGAAGATGCTTTACAGGGCATAGGTGACCTGAAGTCTCCTGGAGCTGATGGTTATAATTCCAAAATTTTCAAATCCTGCTGACACATTGTGAAGAAAGATGTTATGGATGTTGTTCAGGAATTTTTTGAGCAAGATAGGCTTTTCAGACCTTTTAATCAGACCGTGGTTACTCTGGTGCCTAAGACTGAAGATGCTAAATATGTAAAAGACTTTAGACCTATAGTAGGTTGCACAACCTTTTACAAAATTATCTCCAAGGTCTTCACAGCTAGGATGGGAAAGATGCTTCCTAGTATTATTAGCCGATCTCAAGCTGCTTTTGTTCCTGGACGGGTGATACACAATCATATTATGCTGGCCTATGAGTTACTTAAGGGTTATGCATGGAAAGGGGGCACTCCAAGGAGCATGATATAACTTGATTTGCAAAAGGCATATGATATACTGGATTGGTATGCTCTAGAGCCTGTCTTAAAAGAACTTGGCATGCCTGGTAGATTTACTCATTGGATTATGAGTCTGGTAATTAATGTCACTTATACTTTCAATGTAAATGGTGAGATTTCTGATGTGATGCAGGCAAAGAGAGGTATTAGGCAAGGGGATCCAATCCCCCCCTTGCTTTTTTTAGTGATGATGGAATATATGAATAGGCTTCTGGTTAAAATGCAGTTGGATCCTAATTTCAATCATCATGCTAAGTGTGAGAAGATGGGAATCACGCATCTCACATTTATAGATGATGTTCTTATATTTTGCAGAGGTGGTGTAATTTCTGTAGAGATGATGCTTAATGTGATCAATAAGTTCTCTTTGATTACAGGTTTGGTTGTGAACCCAAGTAAATTCAAAATTTACTTTGGTGGGGTGGACAAAGACACTAAAAGTAAGATTCAAGAGTTGACTAGCTATGTGGATGGACAACTTCCTGTCAAATACCTTGGGGTGCCCCTAACGAGAAAAAAGATTAACATTAATCATTACCTCCTTCTCATTAACAGGATAATAGCCAGAATCAGACACTGGACTTCAAAGCTCCTCAACACTGCTGGTAGGGTCCAACTGGTGAAGAGCACTATTACTGCTATTGTGCAGTATTGGATGCATTGTCTGCCCATCCCCAAAGGTGTCATCAAGAAAATTGATAGTATGTGTAGGATCTTCATGTGGACTGGAAGGGCTGAAGATAGTAGGAAAAGTCTTGTGGCTTGGAACTCTGTGTGCAGATCTAAAAGACAAGGAGGCTTAAATATTTTCAATTTGGTTGTTTGGAATAAAATTGCTATGCTTAAGTGTTTATGGAATTTGTGTAAGAAAACTGATAACTTATGGGTGAAATGGGTTCATATCCATTATATGAAAGGAAAGTTTGTCATTGAAACTTTGATTAATATGAACAACACTTGGATGATGAAGACTGTGATGAGCCAAAGAGAGGCCCTCGGTTTTGTTCAGTCAATCTAGGATAATATGCTCAACAACAACAGATTTAGCATGAAACAAATGTATGAGGCCATGATTGATGATCCTGGTAGAGTGTATTGGAGATTTTTGTTCAAGGGGAATAATGCTAGGCCAAGGGCCATTCACACTACTTGGCTTGCATGCCATGGGAAGCTAGGAACCAAGGATAGATTGATTCGATTTGGCTTGATAAATGATAGAATTTGCAGTTTGTGTAATGACACTGATGAGACAATTGATCACCTGTTATTTGAATGTAGGATATCCAAGGAAATCTGGAAGACAACCTTGACTCGGATTGATGTTCAACATAAGCCCAAGGGGTGGAATATAGAACTTTACTGGCTGGTGGGAAACATTGCAAAGAAGGGTTGGAAAGCAAACCTTATGAAACTTGCCATCACTGAAACTGTAATGGAGTGTGGCATTATAGGAATGATATGATTTTTGGAAAGAACAACCAAACTTATACTCTTAATAAAGTTAGTGAAGGGATTATAGAGAATATAATGTATAGAGGGTGGCGGTCAAAGATTCTTAGGAAGCACATATCTTGTTTGATGTTATAGTTTTATAGGTTGTCTATTGAGTTGGTTGGATTTTTTGATCACCTTGTACCTTAAACTGTTTTTTGAATTAATAATATATCCTTGATTAAAAAAATTACAATAAATATTCTGCCATAAATTTCTATATTTGAAAAATAATTATGCATAATTGAATTATCAATTACACATGCATTACCTAGTGTCAATTATAATTGAATTTTCTCATGCGGATGAAAGGGTTTTTAACTATTTTGTTCATGATAATTGTTCCAACTCGATCCAAATTCAATGGCATAGCTCAATGGCAAAAGAGATAAAAAACATGAAGTTTAGTAAAGCTAGAGGCATTCACACTGGTATTCTGTAATGATGTCACGAAATAAATACCATACATATAGTTGCAGACCAGAAAGAAAGTTCTAGGACCCAGAAACAAATGTAGACCTACTTTGGAAAATCATCTGATAAGACTGTAAGATTAAAGAACGATAGTTTAAAGGTGGAACAAATTATATTATGATATATGTCTATCCAGACGAAGGTTTATACGTGAAGGTTTTAGATCTGCGAAAAATTCTAAACAAGTCCCTGTACAAGGGGTTACAGACATCAAATCAAGGTACACATAAATTTCCCTATAAAATAATTATTATTTTTGATAGTATCTAATTTAGACATCAAAGTATATGTAGGTACCATCCATTTTTTCAAGGCGACATACCCCTTCAAGAGGACAGACCAAAAATATTCTCTCTTGCTGAAGCTATCTTATTTTTACTTCATCCAAATTAGTCAAAACAAAGATAGTTCATGTTTATCTATCTTATGCTCTCCATCTTCAGGGGGTTTCAATGGAGTCAAAACATCGGGGTCAAAAGATGAAATAGCTCCAGGAAAATAGAAACATCGGGTTGTTGTCGTTGATATATCTCATGTTCTTCATCTTCAGTTGGTTTCAAAAGAACAAGGATATCTCCTTTGAAACGCCTTCATTAGAAGAATCAACGAGCACTCCATTATACGTCCCTTTAGGTTCATAATCCATTATCTAATAAGCAATTTTTAACCATAAGATAAATCGGTGCTCGTGATACCACTTGTTAGACGATATGCTACGATCTAGAGGGGGTGAATAGATCGCTATTGAACTTTTCTTATTTGAAATCTATTATAAAAAATATGTTTAATTATGGCAAAGCAGAAACAATTTTGGATCGACAAACGTATATCCTGAACTATTATCGAAATGATCAGATATGCGTTAAACCATAACAAACATATTCAATTGATGAGAAAATTAATCAATATATTTTCAACAATAACTTTTGAATAAGACCACACAATGATAACCGACTTCTAATGAAATATTAAGTTAAACCAAAAACTGACTTAAACAATTTGTCGAACACTTAGTATGGAATAAATCCGATTCAGATTTTTCTTCGATTTTGTTGATATGAAAAACTAATTGCAATCTTATAACTATAATCAACTAAAAAATAGTTTACAATATCATTAATCAAAGAGATTGTCTCAATGTATTAAATGCACAAACGATGAATTCGCAATTTTCAAGGAAAGTAAAAGAGAAAGAGAAGTCCTCGGTTGTGTTCAGTCAGTCTGATTGATTATGCAATTAAATCTAAGGAAGCTTGTTTGTTGTTCAAAGTCGACTTTGAAAAGGTGTATGATAGGTTGAGTTGGGGCTTTCTAAGATTTATGATGAAGAGAATGGGATTTAGTGATAGATGGATGAGATGGATGGAGGCTACTCTTTTTTTGTGTCATTTGTTGGTTTTGGTGAATGGCAGGTCAACCAAAGATTTTGAGGCGGGAAGGGGCTTAAGGCAGGGAGACCCTTTACCTCCTTTCCATTGTGTGACGTCAGATTAAGGTTTAGCTGGGTTAACGAGAAAGGCAGTGGACATTGGTGAGTTCTCTAGGTTTCAAATACAAAATTCTTACAAAGTTGAGATCCCGCAATTTGCCGACGATACTCTCATTGTTGGAGAGGAAATTTGGAATAATGTCTAGGCGATCAAGTCTATTTAAGAGGTTTCGAAATTATGTCAGGATTTAGGGTTAACTTTCTCAAAAGTAGAGTTGTCAGAATAAATACCAGTCCTCATTTTCTTCCCGCGACTGAATTCTTTTTGTCGTACAGAATGGAGGATAAAGCTTTCTCGTTCCTTGGTATTCCGATAGGATCCAATCCAAGAAGAATAAATATGTGGAATTCATTATTGAGTAAAATAAGAGGGAGATTGAGTCTTTGGAAAGGTAGGTTACTGTCTTTTAGAGGGAAAATCACCCTTTTAATGTCTGTGTTGAGCAGTCTGCCCATTTTCTCCTTTCTTTCTATAAAGCTCCTGTGAAGATATGGAGGGAGATCAAAAAGATTCAAGCTAGATTTTTATGGGGGGGTACGGAAGAGAAGATGACAATTTACTGGGTGGGGTAGAGTCAGATTTGTAAATTGTTGCGTCTAGGAGGTCTCGGAGTGGAAAGTATCAACGAATTCAATTTAGCTTTATTAACTAAGCGAAAGTGGAGAATTATCGAAGATAAAGAATCGTTGTGGGTGGATGTGTTGAAAGCTAGATACGAAAATTTATCTCATTCAATTTTATTAGGAAAAAATCTCTCTTGCAAGAATATTGCATCAAATTAGTGGAAAGATTTATTGGATATTGGAAAGAGTTTTTTGGGGTCAACTTGCCATTTTTCTGATTTGATCAATTTCAAACTAGGCATCGGTAAGAGAGTTCCTTTTTGGTCGGCTTCATGGATTCATAGTTCTCCCCTCTATGTTATCTTTCGGGAATTATTCAATAAGAGTAGTAGAAAGGAGGTCATGATGGAAGACATGGGATCGTGGAATAATGGAGTATGAAGATGGGGTGATTTCAGTATAACATGTTTGTTGGAGGAGTATGTGCAGAACAGTCTGCAGCAATTGGATGCCTTGATTTAATTTTCAATTCCTGTCCGTGATGTGAGCGACTGCCCTGAGTGGTATCAGGAGCCTTTTGAGTTATTTTGTTAGTTCGGGATATGTTAATCTTTTTCCTGAGCATCATGTTGCAAATACTAACCTTGTTCCTCCGAGCAAAGATTTTGTTAATATGTGGAATTTAAAAGTTCCTTATAAAGTGAAATTTTTTGATTGGAGGAGTTTTCTTAATCATCTTCCGAGTAAGGATCAAATTTCTAAGAGAGAAATTTTCTATGCTTCTTTCGATGTAAATTGTGTTTTTTGTTCACAGGAACCTAAGAGTTTGGATCACTTGTTTATTAATCGCAAGGTAGCTAAAGTTATATGGCAGAATATGGCAGAGTTGTTCGGAATTCGTATTTCGAAAGAAGGTTGTGTTTGGAAGAATTTCTCTAATTAGTTATAGCTTGATATTTGGAAAAAAGCTTATAAAAGGAAAGGAAGGTATTGTTTGGATGTCGATTTTATAGAATATTTGAAAATTGAGGAACGAAATCATCTTTAATAATGCAGTTTGCAACATTTTGAATTTAAGTTGGAACATAAAGTTATATGCTTGGAGATGGTTGGTAACCGGAAATATTTCTCATTCCAATTTTGTAATTTTTATGAGTTTTGTAAGAATCCTTTTACTAACTCGGTGTAAGTTTTAGTTGGTGAATTTTTTTCTACCGGTTTATTTTCCGATTCTCTTGTATTCGTGATTGAGTATCACTACAAGAAAAAACAAAATCAGTCAGGGGATAATCCCCTCACAAATGAAAAAATTGCGAGAGGACTGGTCCCCTAGCAAAACAGAGGGTCGCAAATTTATTTGCGAGGGGCTTTCCACGTCGCAATTTTGCTTGGGGCTATCCCCCTCGCAAAATACAATCAAAATTTTCAGACATTTTGCTTGGGGCTAACCCCCTCGCAAAATACAAGTGTTTTCCATTAGCTAGGGGTTAAGCCCCTGGCAAAATGTAAAAAAAATTATAAATAAAAATAAAAATATTAATAGAATAAAAATATATTAACATTAACAGAAAAAAAATAATATTATAACTATAATTAATATAATTAAAACTATTTCATTATATTATTTTTCTAAAATATCAATAATGTTTTCATGATAATATATTTATTGCCTTACTATTTTTTAAAGTGTTATAACTAAAAAAATCATTTTACATACTACTGTTTTTTATAAATATTTTTAACTAGTTTCTAGCATACTTATCATTATAAATAAATAATTTTTAATCAACAAATATTTATGTAAACATCACTCATAATCATTATAATAACAAATAATAACAAACATCACCTATTTAACAACACTCATTTACAACTATAATAACAAACAACACTCATTTACAACTATATAAGTAGATTTAAGAAAAATTAAACAAAAAATATATACCTTTGATGAACACCCAATTTGGATTTAAATTCTTTGATTGTCTTCAATGATAAAAATATATCTAAAAACATAAAACGAAAACTAAACATTAGAAGAAAAAAACATAAATTAAATATTATATAAAATATAATTTAAAAGAACAATACCTTTAATAATTAATAAAAATGAGAGATGGACGCAGAAGAAGGTGAGAATATGAGAGAAAGAAAGAGAAGAAAGAAAGAGAGAAAAGAAAGAGAGAAAAGAAAGAAGAAGAAACACAAATGAATATGGGAAAGTAGGGATTTTTTTAAATAGGACAATTAGTGAGGGGATAGCCCTGGCAAAATGTTAGTTATATTTTGTGAGGGGGTAATCCCTCGCAAAATGTAGAGCCGTAAAATTTTCAAAATTCAAAAATCTCTCCTATTTTATTTGCAAGGGGTAGTCCATCCCCATTTAAATTTTTTTTTTTCCCGATTTTGTCATTTGCGAGGGAATTTACCCCAAACAATATTAAAATTTAATGAGAAATTTATCACCCCACTAAATCTCCTAGCTAATCAAGCATTTTCTTGTAGTGTATGCCTAATACTCACTTTTAATACAATTGTTGATTATAAAAAAAAAACACTAAATTTATACTTGTTGACCAATTTGTATAACATCTTAGTAGAGGGGTACCAAAATCCACAAATGCATTCACATAGCGTAGGTAATATGTGATGAAACTTAGACAACAAAAACAAATTAACCTATGACGAAAATATAGTACTCCTACACTGTTTAATGTAACAATATTTTATGTTGACGCAGATGCTTACAAAGCAATTCTAATAACAAGAACAATAATAATCCAGAAACACCTATATCTAGGGGAATCTGCTTTGAATGAGAGCTCTAAAAACAAAGAGCAAAATGCTCGATTATCAACGCAGTGCAGACCATATTAGTGACTATGTTGAGGAAAACAATGCAAAAACACATGGTGTGTATGAGCTAGTTTTAGTGTCAAACAAGGTATATACATGATTCAATGGTGCAGAAAAATATATAAGTTTATGGTAAATGAACAGAACCCCGAGGCAAAGGTGGTGGAGTGTGTTGGTTCTATCTCCAAAATGTGAGTATTAAAAGAAAGAAATATGTATTCTCATTTTTTCTTGCTTCGTAACAAAGCAAGTACTAAATGATCTCATGTCATGTCATGTGTCCTACTCTTTAAATTTGTATTGCATGTAAATTTATCTAACAAAAATGTATATGCATTACTGTCAACATATATTATGAGACTGTTAATACTGAAAAATATTAATTACTTACAATAGTACATTAATGTTTAGAATATTAATATTTTAAATATTAGTATTTAGAATATTTGAGTTATATAATGTGAGACTATTAATATTTAGAATATTTTTTAATTTTAAATTATTTGTCATATTAAAATGTTGAGAAAATATTAATTAGTGCAGCTTTACAGTAATACATTTAATTAATTATATTTCAAATAACTTATTAATGGGTTGTTCCACTTAAAATCAAATTTTTTTATTTTATAAATGATGCATAGCTCAAATGTCCCATTTTTTATAATAAGGGAGGAAGTACTTTTATGAAATTTCACAAATTTTTATAATAAGGGAGGGAGAACTTTTATTGAAAATTTGAAATGATAGGAGATAAATAAACATTTCAACAATGAATTTGAATATTTCAACTAGCAAGAGAGACAGAAGCAATATAATAGTCAGACTAGTTGAACAAAGTAGCTCAACATAGAGACACACAATGAAAAACCAATAGTTGATATATCCCTACAAACATGGTTGAGTTTTTCATGCAAAATTGCTAATGTCAATGCAAACCCAAACAACTCTTGAACAACCACCACCAAACAATGAACTCACAATCTCACTTCTTCAATCTTCTCCTCTTCACACTTCTTCTCCCATTTTCCCATTCTTCAACCAATGAACTCACTACCTTACTTTCATGGACACAACCCTCCACAAACCTCCCTACACCCCCTTTTTCCAACATAAACCCCCTAGACACAAATCCATGCAAATGGTCATTCATAACATGCTCTTCACAAAACCTTGTAACTGAAATCATCATCCAAAATGTCCAACTAGCCCTTCCTTTTCCTCCAAACATCTCTTCATTTTCCAATCTTCAAAAGTTAGTTATTTCAGGTACCAACCTCACTGGAACTATTCCATCTGAACTAGGTAACTGCCTTAACCTAATCACCATTGATCTTAGCTCAAATAGTCTTGTTGGTGAAATTCCTTCAACTATTGGAAACCTAAAAAATCTTCAAAACTTGATTCTTAATTCTAACCAATTAACTGGTTCTATACCATTTCACCTTGGTCATTGTGTTAATCTCAAAACCCTAGATATTTTCGATAACAACCTCACCGGAAACCTTCCAAATGAACTAGGAAATCTTACAAATCTTGAAGTTATAAGAGCTGGTGGAAACAAAGATATTGTAGGGAAGATTCCAGAAGAGTTAGGTGAATGCAAGAACTTAACTGTTTTAGGGCTTGCAGACACTAAAATTTCTGGTTCAATACCTAGGTCATTAGGTAAATTAACTAAGCTTCAAACTATATCTATTTATAGTACTTCGATATCGGGTGAAATTCCTCGAGAAATCGGTAACTGTTCTGAGCTTGTTAACTTGTTTTTGTATGAGAATGATCTTTCTGGTGAGATTCCTTTTGAATTAGGTAAGCTTCTGAAGCTTGAAAAGATTTTGTTATGGCAGAATAGTTTTGTTGGTGGAATACCTGATGAGATTGGAAACTGTAGTAGCTTGAAGATTCTTGATTTGTCTTTGAATTTTCTCTCCGGTGGAATGCCGGAGAGTTTAGGGAAGTTGTCGAATCTTGAAGAGCTTATGTTGAGTAATAACAACATTTCTGGTTCGATACCAGGTTCGATTTCGAATCTTACGAATTTGATTCAGTTGCAGTTGGATACAAATGAGATATCGGGTTTGATTCCGGTTGAGATTGGTAAGTTGACGAAGCTAACTGTTTTTTTCGCGTGGCAGAATAGACTTGAAGGTAGAATTCCGTCGGAGTTAGGAGATTGTTTAAGCCTGGAGGCTTTGGATTTGTCTTATAATGAACTCAGTGATAGTTTACCTTCAAATCTTTTTAAGCTTCGGAATTTAACCAAGCTTTTGTTGATTTCTAATGAGATCTCTGGCTCTATTCCTCCTGAGATTGGTAATTGTAGTTCTCTCATTCGACTCCGGCTCGTGGATAACAGAATCAATGGTGAGATACCGAGAGAGATAGGTTTTCTTAGTAACCTTAGTTTCCTTGATTTGTCTGGAAATCGTCTTAGTGGTTCGGTACCGATAGAGATTGGAAAATGTAGAGAGCTTCAAATGTTGAATCTAAGTAATAACTCGCTTTCGGGTGATTTGCATAGTTATTTGTCTTCTCTTACAATGCTAGAGGTTTTGGATGTTTCGATGAATAATATTTCTGGCGAGGTTCCAATGAGTATTGGGGAGTTAACTTCACTTCTTAGAGTTATTTTGAGCAAAAACTCTTTCTCTGGATCAATTCCTTCATCACTTGGGAAATGTTCAGGTATTCAACTTCTTGATCTTAGCAAAAACATGTTCTCGGGGAGCATACCGCGCGAGTTGTTTCAAATTGAAGCACTTGATATAGCTTTAAATTTGAGTCATAATGCTTTATCAGGAGTGATCCCGGTTGAGATATCGGCTCTTAACAAGTTGTCTGTTTTAGACATTTCGCATAACAATCTTGAAGGTGACTTGATGGTGTTTTCAGGCCTTGAAAATCTTGTTTCTTTGAACATTTCGTATAACAAGTTCACCGGTTATTTACCAGAAAGCAAGTTGTTTCATCAACTAGCAGCAACAGATTTGGATGGAAATCATGGTTTGTGTCCTAATGGACATGATTCATGTTTCATTGGAAGTTCTGCAATGACAAAGATGTTAAATGGCTCTAATTCTAAGAGGTCGGAGATGATTAAAGTTGCGATTGGATTGCTCAGTTCTTTGGCCGTTGGAATGGCAATCTTTGGAGTTGTTACTGTCTTTCGAGCAAGGAGAATGGTTCGAGACGACACAGATTCCGAGATGGGAGGAGGAGGAGGAGGTGATTCATGGCCTTGGCAGTTCACACCATTCCAAAAGGTAAACTTTCGTGTGGACCAAATTCTAAAATGTTTAGTGGAATCCAATGTAATTGGAAAAGGGTGTTCAGGGATCGTTTATCGCGCGGAAATGGAAAACGGCGATGTCATTGCTGTCAAAAGGCTCTGGCCAACAACAACGGCAGCCACTGCTTCCGCAAGATATGATCATAGTCAAAGTGACAAGTTAGCTGTTAACGGAGGAATTCGCGATTCGTTTTCCGCCGAGGTTAAAACTCTTGGTTCGATTCGCCACAAGAACATTGTGAGGTTCTTAGGATGCTGTTGGAATAGAAACACAAGGTTGCTTATGTATGATTACATGCCAAATGGGAGTCTTGGAGGCTTACTTCATGAAACAAGTGGTAATTGCTTGGAGTGGCACATTAGATTCAAGATAATACTAGGAGCTGCTCAAGGTTTGGCTTATTTACACCATGATTGTGCTCCTCCCATTGTTCACAGAGACATTAAGGCCAACAACATCCTCATAGGACTTGAATTTGAACCTTACATAGCTGATTTCGGACTTGCAAAACTCGTCGATGATGGAGATTTCGCAAGATCTTCTAGCACACTTGCCGGTTCTTATGGTTACATAGCTCCTGGTTAGTATTACTCTTCCAAAACCATCAATTTTTTAGTAGTAACTTCCATCAAATATATCAAAATGTTACTAACATCTTTCCATTCACTACTGTTTTTTCTGCATATTTCGATTCCAAGAGTACGGATACATGATGAAGATAACAGAGAAAAGTGATGTATACAGCTACGGCATAGTTGTATTAGAAGTACTAACAGGCAAACAACCGATCGATCCAACAATACCAGACGGACTTCACATTGTCGATTGGGTTAGACAGAAAAGAGGACGAGTTGAAGTGCTCGACGAAAGCTTAACAACAAGGCCAGAATCCGAAATAGAAGAGATGTTGCAGACTCTAGGTGTTGCTTTGCTATGCGTAACCTCGAATCCAGACGACAGACCAACGATGAAAGACGTGGTAGCCATGATGAAAGAGATTAAACAAGAGAGAGATGAATGTGTGAAAGTTTTTGATCAACATGAGAGTAATCATTCTAATCAAGACTCAGTGCAAGGGATGAAACATTCAGGTTCAGCAACAAGTAGCAGTAACATGAATATGAATTTACATTACTCTCCTCATATTTCTACAACACTAGATTAAGAAAGTTTGAAATGCTCAATAATAGTTATGTGACTAGGAAACTAGTTTTTTCTTAGCAAGAGTGTGGTTTGCTTTTATTTTATTTTAGTTACTACTTCAGCTTCATAATTATGGTTTGATTGTGTATAAAGATCTTTAACCTTATCAAGGTTAGGTAAAATAGTAAGCATGACATTGATAAAGGCATCAAGTAAATTAAGAATAATCTTCTCACTTAGTCAATTATCAATAAAATTCTTATTACTGTTTTAAATAAAGTCAAAATAATAAACCACTTGATTTTCAATAGCCACAGCATCAATTAGAAGATCATTACCATTTTTCAAAGCAAAATCCTCTTAGTAACATTTCTACTTTTTAAAATTTTAAGAAAATAGGAAGTGTTCATATCCATTAAATATGCCTGTTTACCTTAGATTTTTCTTGGCAAAACTCTTATTTAAATTTCAAAGTCTTATTAAATTTTACGAGTTTAAATGCAATTTTGATTCTCCTATTTATTTATTTTTAATTTTTTGTACTGTTTAAAAAAATGAGTTTTTTTGGTCTTTAAAGTTCACATTACTTGTTTTTTTGGGTCTCCTTTGACAAAACAATATTTAAATGACGTGACAGACATTAAATACACCTACTAATTTTTTTGCCATATCATTATATTAAAGTAATAATTTTTTATTTATATTTTTAATAATTGAAAAAATATTTAAATTAATTAATTTATTAAAATTAAATGATATAAAATGAAATTTTCATATTCTTCTCACATTTGCCTTAACTCTCTTCCATTGCTCTTCAGAGTTTCACGAATCTTCCACAGTTTCTCAGAGGTAAACGGAACGCTTCTTCCATTATTTCTCATTTCTTCCATCTTTATCTATTTCGTTTTTCAGTCTATTAAGTATTCATCTTCTTCGACTTGTTTGTAGTGACGTTTCTTTCATTTCTGCAATCATGGACAACAAACAAAATTTATGGAAAAGAGACGAAGAGGTTAAGTTTGATGTCATGTATGTTTATGATTCCTTTCTATTTTAGATACATAATGTTAGACTACGACGACTTATCTAGATGGGGGTGAATAGATCTCCAAATTAAAAATTATCTTTCAAGAATTGTTATTTAACAACTTATTTGAAAAACAATATTGAGCGAAAGGTTTTTAGCCTAGATCAAAATAGTAGTCTAAACAAACCTAGTTATTGGAAACTCGGATATGCACAAGCCATATGAAATTAAGATAATGGTAAATCGATCAACATAATAATATCTCAATTAATAGTTTAATATCAAACACAACGGTTTCCTATTTCTAATAAAATCATGTTAAAAACATAACTAAACAATTTTTCGAACATGTGGCGCACAATCAAATTTTTAGAATTTTCTTTGAGCTTTGTTGATATGAAAAAGCACTTAGAATTAAAGTGATTATAAGCTAATCAACAAAGCAATTTAAACTTTAACAATCAAAGAGAAATTCTATACGAATCAATCGATCAAACAACACATTCAACAAATTGCATATATAGAGTAAATGAGAGTAAGAGATAAAACATTGCAATTTGTCAAACACTTGGTATGCGTTCGACTTTTCAAAAAGTTTCTTTGAGTTGTGTTGATATGAAAACCACTTATAATCAAAGTGATTATAAGCTAATTGTTGTACCCCAAAATTTTCCCTCTCATTTATCAAACATTTTCTCACAAAATCCCCTTTGGTTCAAGACTGCACAAGAATTGATCAGCTCAAGACACCTACTTAAGCACTGATGACTGAAATTAGGGTTTGAGATTGCACAAGGATAATTGAATTTTTAATGCCTCATATTAATTTCATGGATCATTATGGAACTCCAAGATTGCTCATGTCAAGTTTCAAGTTTTGGATCATATTTTTGCTTATCCAATTGATCAGTTGACCTAAAAATCAGTTGTATTATGGAAAAAGTCAATTGTGGCCAATTTACAATCAAACTTCATAATTTTTTATCTATATCAATATTATGAACTCATATATGTCATTTGATCAAGTTTGGACCATAATTCCTCAAGAAATTTGATCAGATCATCAAAAGGGCAAAATGGTCAAAATTAGGGTTTTGACTGAGAAAAGGCAATTTCTGATTTTTGACCTAACAAATGGTTAATTGGTTTGAGACATGATATCAAGAGTTAAATTTCATCATTTTTACCTAATGGCATGACTCAAAACATTGCTCAAGGTCATTTGATTGATAGTTGATTTTTCAGTCAACTGATCAAAAGTCTAATGTACACTAAAAAGTCAAACTTTGACTTTTCGGTCAAAATCAAGTGTCAAAGATCACAATTCATCAAAACATGTTAAAATATGAAACTTGTTCATCAAGAAATCAAAAATTCAAGATTTCATTTTGAAAAGTCAAAGTTTCCAAACTTAGAAATTTTTCTAAGTGTTGAAAACTACATATCTTTTCACAACTTTGAGCCAATTTTTCACCATGATGCAAGATGATTCAAAGAAAACTTTCAACATGAAAGTTGTAGATCTCAATGATATCTAAAACTTTTATTTACACAACTCCTCCTAGAAATTCTTGGATCTCAAGTTATTAATCCATGAAGTCATGGTCATGAAACTAAAACACTTAGTGAAATTTTGAGCATTTTTTATCAGGATTTTGACCTAACTTCTGGGCCAAGTTTCATATAGTTCCATTTGGATTTTGCAAAAGTGATTCAAAGAGGGGTTGTATAGAACATTACAAGCTTTCCAAAATGTCCAAGAACTCCTTGAGATCATTTGTGAGCAAGGAGAATCGAAGGCCAGAAGTTAGGGTTTAAAGTTGTTTTGCAAGGCAAAATTTGTGATGCAACATGAACCAAATCCATAACCATGCTGCATAATCTTCACTTTGCAGACCTCAAACTTGTTTGTCACTACTTAATTTAATGTTTACGCAACTGATTGATCAATTATCCAATTGATTCAAGCATTGTCCAAAGCATTTTACCATCTTAAGGAGAAAGTCACCATTTTCATTCTTGTAAAGCAAGCTTTATGCACAAAGTCAGCTTCTTGAGCTTCTAACTTGTTCTCTTCAAGTACACTCCATCCATAAAGTCAGAAGCAAGCTTGTTAAAAGTCCAACTGCTCTACAATAGCAAGTACAATGGAATGGAAACTTGTTTTGTCAAGAAAATCACATGTTGAGCTTAAACATGTAAATTCAAAATTTGACTTGTTGTAGCATACAAAACCTTTTGCTTATAAATAGAGACACTATTTGCAAGCTAGAACAAGAGCTTAAACACCCTGAAACACACCAAAACTCCCTTAAGCCATAATTTGCACAAGAAACTCCATTGATGCACAGTTCTGATCTTAAACTTATATCTCTCATTTCCCTCGTGCATTTTCCTTCCTAATCAATCACAAGGCTCCTACCCATCAAATATAACCTATCCTTGACCCTGTTTCATAAATGTAACATCTCCATCATCAAGTTCCATTTTCAAAAACAGAGCTCTACAAGTGGACTTCTACAGAACTCCTCAGCCACTTTCAGCTCAAGCCAAGCATCACATTAGCTTCCTGGGAACTTGAGGAAGCTAACCCAATTACTGGAACTCATCAAAAGCTGCTCAAACTCAAAACACTATACCCTCTTGCAAGGTGAGTTTTATGAGTTTTGAACTCTTCATATAGGCATCATTAATGTTTAATTTATGAATGAAAAATGTAGATATCATTGCCCTAAAGCTAACCATGTCCATAGTTTTCATTTATGTTGCTTGAGCTTAGAGAATTTTAAGATTGAAATTTCTGGAAAAGTTAAGGTTCAGATTAGGGCCACTAAAATTCATGTTTGTATTTGATCTATAGTTTTAATGCTTTACGTTTCTGAAATTGTGAGGAAATTTGCTACAAGATTCATGTTTACACTTTTGCAAATGGATGAGAAATGAACAAGATGCAGGTGGTCTGGCTAGGCGTGAGGTTGAAGATGAAGTTGTCTTTAGGAAGCAGTTTCTAATATATATTTATGGTTTGACATAAGTTAACAGATGTATAGTCACCCCAGTGGTAAGGCAGCGTGCTGGTAATCAAGAGGGCGTTGGTTCAACACCCAGCGCGCTGCCTTTTGTCATTTTTCATACTTTTTCCACATTTTTGTTTCTTTACAGCGCTTGGGCCCAGCTTTGGGCTTTTCTCCATTTTTGCTGCACCACACCCCCTGTTTTCTTGCTACCACACAGGTCTAAACCTTTTTTTTTTCTGATTTCTAAACAAGAATATCATTTGGGCCAAATTAAAAAAAATACTTTTCTAGCAAATCCCAAAATTAATTTCACACCTCCCTGACTTTTTCTTTATATTTTATTTTTATTTTATTTTCTTTATTATTTTTATTATTATTATTTTTATTATTATTATTATTTTTATTAATAAAAATCCAAAAAAATATTTTATTTATTATTTTTACATTTATTTAGTTTATTTTGTTTTATAAAATCAAAAGAACTAAAAAATTTCTTAATAAATTAATTTCTTTCTTAATAATTAATATTTAGGTTTAATTATTATATTATATTATTTTTTTCTTGTAAATTAAAATCAATTTAGAACTTAGGACTTTTATTTGATTAATTTTGTTTACTAATTTAATTAAATTCACAAAAAACCCTAAACAACTTGTTTTCTTTAATAAATTAATTTCTTGTATTAACTTAATTTTAATTTTCTTATTCTAGTCAATTATATTATTTTAATTTAATTAGGTCAAGACTTTTAATACAAAAAAATTCATTCCTTATCTATTCATACTTGTACATTATATTCATTTTATTTCTTGTACTTTTATTCGAATTCAATATGGTTGTAATAGATAATTAGGGTTTTAATTTCTTGCAATTCCCCATTTGTAAATTTGTACACCCCCTCCCCTATTTGATGTAATCGCTTAGTATTTTTATTTTTCGTAATTTAATGCTTTATATACAAATGCTAGTAATTAGGATTTGTATGGAAAGATTAAAACCAACAAATAGCAAACCCTAATCAAGACAAATCAAGTATGTAAACCAATACACTTGCACACTTACACCCTTAGGGTAAATCCACTTTGTTGCCTTACAAAAATGGCCATATTATGCATGTGGGGTATCTTAGCAAAAACAAACAAAATACAAGATCAAAGTCCCTCGATGACGCTATCCAAGTTGCCTTTCAAAAATGATCTTAGTCCCTTAAAGAAAATGCTAAGATATCTTACAATATTGCTAATCATGGCTATACGATAACCCTTGCCCGTACCTTTTACATCCAAAGATAAGGTTACTTGCCAAATCAATGGTAAGATAACAATGTCAAAGGAAAAAGGAAATAAACATGAAAGACTTTTGAGTAGGTAGAATATTCCTAGTTTCTTGCTCATTTTCAAACCAAAACATCCTTGCTATTTTCAAAACAAATACCAACACTTTTAAAACATCTTACAAACTTGAAACATTTTCAAAAGATCAACATTTTGTATACATTCTTACGAACGAGAATCATTACAAAGTTTGTCTAAACGATGACGCCTTTTCAAAATACTTTCAAAAACCACACAAAGCACATTTTCAAACAAAAGCAAGTGATCTAGCAAGTAAATAAGAGCCCATAGATAACTATGGATGAAAAGAGTTCTAATACCTTCCCTTTTCATAATCTACCCCCTGAACTCAAGAAAACATCTCAAAGGTCTTTCCTGTTCTTTTCAGCCTTTCCTTTTGGATAAAAGAAAATTCGGTGGAGACTCTTACTAAACAGCAACATTTGCAATAAAACGCAAAACACCTAAGTTAGTTCTCCCACCGCGTTACAGAATTGGAGACTCTGCTGGGGAATTATCTTAAAAGTGGGGTTACCTTAGGGCTAGATAACACTTACCCGCTTTCCTTGTTTGACTTGCATGATTTACATTATGGTTCATTGTTTGGGCTTACTAAAGATCCTACACCCAGATTTGGGGCACCTTTTTTAGGTAAGTAGCAATAAATTGTGAGGGAACTGTGTAGGGTATACCGACACGGTTTAAACAATAGCTACGTTGATGCGATACTTTGGTGTGTACTGGTAGCCCTTGAGTATTCAAGGAGAATACGGGGCCGCTGCGTTGTATCATAAAGCGTCAACTGACCTTAGCACCTTAATTGAACAACTTGGCTTTTAGGACGTAGTGAGATAGCCGTCTTTGGTGTAAACCCAAAGTCGGTTGATACTTGATGCTACACTAATTGAGGTTTGACCCTTGAGTTTTTTTTGGTGGCAAGTCAATTGTCTATCAGAACGAGATTTGTGAGAAAGACCAATGATATTGAGATCCCTTAGAACCCGATTATTATATTTAGGAGAGGTTGAACCAACCCTACTTCAAGAGGGTATCACCTTAAAATCCATGCAAGCCTTAAACCTAAGGTCTCTGTGTGATTTTCTTGTGCTTGCTATATCTTCTATATCTGAGCATAATCATGACATCATAACATAGCATGTCATACTAACCATTTCAAGGATTCTTAGGGTTTATTTTTGTCTTGTTTTGTAGGACATGGCTCTCGCCCGCAGATTCACTATCCAAGTCAGTCTGGTAAAAGTACCTCCTCATCTTAAGGATTTGGTATCAAGGGTTCCCGAAAACTCTCCATTCACTGAAATACATGGACGACTTCTCAGCTTGGTCACTTCAAACCCTGATGAAGAAATGTTAAAAGTGCTCTTTCAGTTTTTTGACCCTCTACATCACTGCTTCACTTTTCCAGATTACCAGTTAGTGCCTACTATGGAAGAGTTTTCTTTACTATTGGGGGTGCCTATCCTTAATGAGGTACCTTTCAATGGTATGGAAAGAGACCCTAAACCTGAATATTGCTAAAGCTCTGTCCTTGCAACGGTCTGATGTAGTAGAAAATTGGGAAACATGAGAGGTGTCAAGGTTTTTTTTGGCTAAGTTCTTGTTCGAGAAAGCTCATCATTTCCGATACCTACTCTGCTTGGAGATATCCTACATTTGTTGCATACTCGCCCTATAAAAAGAAGATGAACCCTTTTGTGTTGCACACCTCTTTTGGCTAGGTGGTTTATTTCACACCTATCCTGATTCGTCTTGAAGAATGAACAAGGCTTAAGATGGTCTCAAAGGCTAATGACTCTTACACATTCAGGCATTCCTTGGTGTCCCCTATTCTCGAAGAATGTTATCATGATTGATCGATGCAGATAATTCCCTAATGCCCCTCTCTTAGGCATTAGGGGAGGAATCACTTACAATCCTTGTTTGGCACTACGACAGTTTGGATATGCAAGAAGGGATGGTCCTTATGATGCACTTATTCAGGGAATCATCGCCGACTACGAGAATGATGCTTAAGATTATCGCAAAAGGTTCATGCGAGATTGGGGCATGGTACATAGAGTTGACAGCAAGACACTGGGGCACAAGAATTCCATCCCTCTTGAGCCTTATCTCAAATGGGTACGAGCTCGTGCTCAAAGTCTTATGATGCCTTACCTCTCTATTCTCCCAGTTATCATAGAGCCTGTTGTAGAAGGAGATGTCCCATACACTATCTTTCATCCCAACATGCCCACCTCTCTCGAAGACTTGCAAAGGAATTGGATACAACTTAAAGGGGAGCGATACACTTTCGAGGCCCAACTCTACGCCAGCAAGAAGAAGGATCTGGAACTCACCAAAAAGCTTCATGAAGAGCGGAGCCTGAACGCCTATATCGCACCAAAGAGGATCCGTTCAACTTTTTTGTCTTAGAATTTTTGTATTTTTATTTCTTTCATTGTAAGCCCAAAGAGGCATGATGTACTCAAACTTTGATTTATTAATATAACGTGTGTTCCTTTTTGTCTAAAGAAAATTTAAATCTCTAATTTCCTTAAAATCATTGCATATGCATCTTCATTCATCATAACACAAACATGTTTCTTACAACAGGCCTCCTTATCTTTCTACTGTTTATTTCAGTAAGATGGATCTTGAGCAGACAGTAAAAGATCTCCAGGCGCAGAATGCTCAGTTTCAACAAATATTCTTGACTTTGGACAAAGGACAAGCGGATTTGAAAAATTTGTTGATCGAAGAAAAGAAGAAGAAAGCAAAGAAATCAACCGGTGTTTTGAATCTAGGAAGAAGGTTCCCAGGGTCATCCAGACGGACCCTAGACTTCACAACATCATCAGGTGAAAAGGATAATCAAGAAGGGAAAAACAAGGAAGTGATTGCCCATCCAGAATCTGAAGAGGAAGAAGAAAATGATTACTCTGAAGAGCAGTATCCTCCGGCTGACGACAAGTACAAACATTTGGAAGAACGTCTAAGTGCAATGGAGATTCAGAAAGTGCCCGGGATGGACTTTGAAGAGCTGGGTTTGGTGTCTGGGATTGTTATTCCACCAAAGTTCAAGGCACCATTGTTTTCTAAGTACGACGAGGTTTCGTGTCCCAAGATGCACCTCCAATCTTATGTGAGAAAGACACAGCCTCACACTGCTGACAAAGATTTTTGGGTCCACTTCTTTCAGGATAGTCTATCCGGAACTCAGCTAGATTGGTTCTATCAACTGGAGAGAGCCAATATCCATAATTGGGAAGACATTATTAGTGCTTTTTATAAACAATATCAATACAATGCAGACCTTTCTCCCACCCGTACTCAACTCCAAAGTCTGACTATGGCTTCGAACGAGGGTTTCAAAGACTACGCTCAGAAATGGAGGGACTTAGCAGGAAGAGTCCAGCCTCCCCTGTCTGACAGGGAGCTAGTAGACATGTTTTTGGGTACCCTGTCTGGTCCTTTCATTAATCATCTAATTGGAAGCTCCTCAGCCGGCTTCACTGAATTAATCTTGACTGGGGAAAGAGTGGAAGTTGTGATTAAGAGTGGGAAGATCCAAAAGGACGCATCCTCTAGTGCCGTGAGAAAACCATTTATCGCGAAGAAAGAAGTTAGTGTTGTATACCCTCAAAGGAATCAGGACAGAAATGAACACCGTCTAATGGTAGGGGCCATCATGATCCCTAAGCCTGCACCTCAACAAAGGAATAACCAACCTAGAACAGAAAGATCGGTAAGACAATTTACCCGGATAAATATGACGTTGTCTCAAGTCCTGCCACACTTATTGAGATCTAATCTGGTAACTTTGAAGGAAGCTCTGAAGAATCCTATGATACAACGGGAGAACTGACTTGAGGGTTTTGCGTTTGATTGCAAATATTGCGGTTAACAAGAGTCGCCACCAACTTTTCTTTTATCCAAAAGGAAAGGTGAAAAAGCACAGGAAAGACCTTTGAGATTGTTTCTTGAGTTCGGGGGGTAGATTATGAAAAGGGAAGGTATTATTACCCTTTTTATCCATAGTTTTCCATGGGCTCTTAGTTACTTGCTAGATCACTTGCTTTTTTTTGTTTGAAATTGTGCTTGATGTGGTTTTTGAAAGTATTTTGTAAATAGGCCATTGTTTAGGCAATCTTTGTAATGATTCTTGTTTGTAAGAATGTATACAAAGATGTTTGATCTTTTGAAAATGTTTTCAATTTTGTAAGATGTTTGAAAGTGTATATGTTTGTTTTGAAAATAGAAAAGATATTTGTTTTGAAATTGAGCAAGTAATTAGGAGCAATCTACCTACTCAAATGTCTTTCTTGTTCATTTTCTTTTCCTTTGACATTGTTGTCGAACCATTGATTTGATAAGCAACCTTATCTTTGGATTTAAATGGGACGGGCGTGGGTCATCGTATAACCATGATTAGCAATGTTGCAAAGTATCTTAGCATAATTTTTGAGGGACTAAGATCATTTGTAAGACAACTTAGATAGCGTCATCAAGGGACCATGATCTTGTATTTGCTAAGATACCTTACATGCGTAATATGACCATTTTGTATAAGGAAACCAAGTGGAATAACCCTATGGGTGTTTGTGTGCAAATGTATTATTTTCATGCTTGTTTTTGTCTTGAATTAGGATTTTCTAAGTATTGGTTTTAGTCTTTCCATACAAACCCTAATTACTGTCATGTTATATAAAAGCGATAAATTGCGAAATTTAAAGTTACTACGCTATTACAACATTTGTGGGAGGGGGTGTACAAATTATAAATGGGGATTGCAAGAAATTAAACCTTAATTAGTCTATTACAACCAAATTGAATTTATACAAGAATTGAAATAAATAATGTACAAGATGAATTAAATATGCAATAAGGTAAATGTGAAGAAAATGGATATTTTGTTTGATGTTTTATGAAAAAGAAATTTTACCTTAACCTAATAAAATAAATAAAATAATTTATTAAGTTTGAAATTATTGAGAAAAGATTTTAGATGAAAATCCTAATTTTATTAATTAATCAAAAAAAAATAAGTTTAAGAAAAGTATTTTTTTTTGGAATTTTTTATCTTGAAAATATTTATAGCATTATAAAATATTTTTAGTCTTTTTGGTATTAAAATAATATATTTTATTGGTGTAAAAGAAAACAAATAATATCCTAATTTTAATAATTTAGAAGAATAATTAGTAAATAAATAAAGTATGGTCAAATATATTTTTGTGAGAAAAAAAAACTAAGTTAAAATATAAATCTACTATTTTTTGTATTTTATGATTTTTTTTAGTATTTTAAAAAATATATTTAAGAAAATAAAATGAAAATAAAATGGAAAATAAAATAAATGGGTCAGGGGTGTCAAAAGTCTACAGGAGGTTAATAAGCAAAAAAAAAAAGCTAAGCCCAAAAGGCCCAGCGCCTATTTGCTGAAGCAAAAAAGAAAGGAAAAATGACCAAAAATGTAAAACAAAAGCAAAAAGACAGCGCTGGGGTTCGAACCCATGACCTCTACCAATAACGCACGCTGCCTTACCACTGGGGTGGCTGTACATCCGTTAATATAACTGAAACAATAATTACATAAAACAAAACGCACCCTGATTACACTTCATCTTCAACCTCCAGCCAAAGGACCTATATCTTCTTCATCTCTCAATAAAAGTGAAAAGTTCAAACATGAAAGTTGTGGCATTTTTTCCCATGAATCCATTAATATAATCAACTTAAGCTAACAATCAAAGATGAATGAGAATTTTTCTAGCCCTAATTCAAAACCTAAAAATTTCAGAAAACTTCATCCCTAAAATTCTCTAAGCTCGGGCCATATAAATGTAAACTATGGATATGTACAGCTTCGTGGCAATGGTATCTACATTTTATCTTCACAAACCAAACTCAAATGATGCCTATATGAAGAGATAAAAGTTTGAAAACTTACCTCTTGCAACTAGAGTCGTGTATGGAGTTTGAGCAACCTTTGTGATGGCCTGATAATTTTTGTAGTTTGCCTGGACCTTCTTGAATGTGTTCCAACTCCTACTTTTCTTTGAGGATGGCTGAAACTCCCAACTCAAGTCAAGTTGCAAGCTTTAGTTTTGAAAATGGTGGATGATGATGGAGGAGTTACAGTTAGGAAATGGGGGCCTGTATCACTTTGATATGATGTATGGAAGGTGTTTGGATGATTAGTTTTCAAAACGCACGAGTGGAAATGAAGATGGTGAGTTTTGGCTCAAAACTGTCAAGTTTGGGCAGTTCTGTGCAGCAAGGCGCTTATGAGTGTTTTAGGGCTTGTTAAAACATGTGTTGTGTTGTAATTGAGTTGTTAATATGTATAGAAAAGATTAGAGCACAAAATCACTCAAGGTTTCTGAGTTATAGGGTTATGGCTCTATAACTTGCTTTTTAAGAAAAGTGAAGTGACAAATCTTGTAAGTGCCCTGGCTGGAGAGTTGGCTTCATTTGTAAAACAAATAAGAAAGCAAGTTTACCCATATTCCCTTTGTTGTTTTAATATGTTGGGTTGAAGAAGTTCAACATCTGGACCAACATGTTATGTAAAATGTCACAACATCAGCATATGACATCGCGCCTGAAATTAAGTTAATATTAGTTAACTATGTTATATGTTGAATGTTTGTAACAGCTGTGACATGTAACCTAATTGTTTTAAGTGATCTAATTTATGAAAGAGGTTATCAGCAAATGAGCGTGGTTCTCCTAAACATGTTGTATTGAAGAAGTTCAACATATGGGACAACATGTTAGATGTAATGTCATGACATCTGACTAGACATCACGCCAACGGAATTGGTAATTCAGTTACAGTTCTGGTACTTAAATATTCTGAGAATATATGTGGCGTTTCTTATGGAGAATCTGAAGATCAATCAAGAATCAATCAGAATATTTGAAGAAAATGTTGTTTCTAAATATGGAGATATTTTAGGAACTAGAAGATTGAAGACCTTGATTGTAGCAGAAGTTTGTTGCTGTTTTGTAACAGCAAGGAGAAAAGCTTGCTGCGATTTTGAAGGCCCAAATCCAGTTGGGTAATAGGTTATAAATAGCAGATTGTAACCTAGGGTTGGGAAGCCTTACATAATGTAATATTGGAGGTGTTCTGTTAGGTAAACCTGTCAGTCTGTGGCAAGGTTACCATGTGTATAACTCGATACTTGTAGGTAAGAGTTTGAGTGTTCTTAGACGAAGTTGTGAAGCAAGTCTAAGTATTTTTTCATTGTAATGTAGGAAACCAAGTGGGAGGGCACTACTTCTTGAGTAGGAGTAAGACTTCTGTTGTTGCGACAATAGGAAAGGAAACTGGTAGGTTTCTATCTAGGAGTTCCTAGGTATAGGTTGCACTGGGTAAATGATTAAGTGAGGGATGGGAACTTGTGAAGTTTAGTCCTAAATTAATATTGCTGATAGTGGATCTTCTTCCTGGCTTGGTATGCCCCCAGAGTAGGTGTGTTTCACCGAACTGGGTCAACAACTGATTTGTGTTTTTACCTTCAACACTTTATAATTCTGTCTGTTATATATCAAGGTAAAACTGTAATGTTGTAACAGATGATGTCTCAGAACATGCTAAGACATCATGCTGATATCTGTGCAGGAGAAACAGAACTGTGAAGGTTGTTTGCTCTCTGCTGATCATGTGCAACAAATGAACAGAACTAGTTACATCGAGTGTTCTATCCTCTGCACCTTCAAAGTATATTTGGGGCAGCTTGGATAAAACTGTGCTTCTGTTATTCTTTAGTACTGAATCACGAAAAATTGGGTATCTACCTTGCAGTGTAGTTATTATGTCATATCAGATGTCTAGACATTGAGTATAACATCTGAAGACTGGCATACACCAGAATTTCAATTGGTATCAGAGCGGGCATCCTGTTCTGTTTCTGGATGAGATCCATGGGTGATACTTTCTGGTATCTGCAAGGTCAATCTTAGTACTGGAGATTGTAACCTGGAAAGGTTTGTTATTTCCCTGAATGGTCCCTTAAAGTGGGAGGATGGACTATTCATGACAGGAACTGTGTGTACCTGTCTTTGGTGATTGGCATTTGGCCTGGTTGTGTGGTAGCTGCTCCAGGTTTGATTTATTTTCAAACCTAGGATTTGTGTACGCCTAAAGTGTGTGTGCAAAGATTGAGTTGTATTATGTTCTTCCGATGTGTAATACTTGGCAAAACTCAAGCTCTGATGTGTTTCCCCTCTTGTGGATTGAAGGCTACTGTATTCAAGAATTCAACATAAGCTATTGAAGATGTCACAGATACTTGAGTCCTCTCAAGTCCACTCATGAAGACGTTCTTCGTTCAGGATGGTAAGAATCACATAATCACGGATTAGTGTTATACGAAGACCTTGAAGAATTTCAAGGAGGGCCTTGTTCCAAGGTGATGGAACTGATGTTCTATGTGATGGTGGAACAAGTATGCATCTACTAGTTGAAGAGCATATGTTTTGGGTGTCAAACAAAGGGATACTTTTGTTTGGAACCTACTCCTGACCTGGAAGAGGAGACATCTGTGTGTGCAAAGTTGACAATGGTAGAGTCAACTATGTCTGTGTACTCCCGAAGGTTACTTTTAGGAGTCAGAACTCTAGAAGTAAAGCTGGTTGAGATGTGACATTGATCAGGGCTGAGCAGTTGTTCCCTGGAGTACTATGGTGTGAAGAAAGACAAGCTCATTGGTTAATAAAAGCCAATGATGGTGCAACATTATTGCTCCTTCATAGAAGTAGATTGGGATCATGAGTCGTGTCATTTAAACATCATGATTAGAAGTGGAAGATCTTTCAAGATGTGAGAATTTGAAGACTCAGAATTTGATTAAGGTAGTATGTTCTGGCAATACATATCTGCTGATGATTGGTGTTGTTGTTTTCTCTGAAGTACTTAAGGTCAGCTGAAGTCTGATTGGTGTGATCTGGTAGGGATGTCATATGTCATGTCGAGACATTTGCATGGATATTTTGTGTGGAGCTTCCATGATTGGTAGGTTGAGGGGGAGATTTGGTTAACCTCCTCACATTAGTTCAGCCTGGTGTTTAGCTGGCTGTTGACCTATGTCACATGGGTTCTGGGTGTTGTGTGACATATTTGCAAGGAAGGATTCATCTCTCTCATTCCTAAGGATGAATCTGATCTAGTAGGAGTTTCAAATCTGTTGAGGTGAGTAGAGTTTGTTCAGAGAAAATTCTATTTACTTGAGTCAAGGGTGGCAACCTAGATATCTCAACTCTTTGGTCTCTCAAAGAAAGTGCTTACAAGAAGAAGATATTAACACACGAAGAGTATGTCAAAGTATTCAAATGGTGAAAGTATCTTACAGAATAATGGGAAGGATTTATGATCAATTGCTATTTGTGACAAGTACAAGTATTTAATTGAGTATCCTTGGAGTTCAAGATAACTGATGTTCTTAAAGATGTGGGAACATTCCTTCTTCTAGACCCTGTGAAGAATCACATGAAGAGTGATGCTTTAGAGCTATCTCTTTGGTGACAGCAAAATCATTTGATCCTTGAAAAGGTTTCCTGGAAACGTGTTCAGACTTGAAGCTACAAGAAGAAGAAGACATCATAATCTTGATGATGGTTACTTGGATCAGTCTGGTTCTGATCTAGGTAAGGAAGTAAATTAGAGAAGGAGCTGAATTCAACAACTAGATGTTATAACATAATGTTGTGACATTTGGTTCAACATCAGATTCTTGGTTGGTGAAGTGGCACATCAACTTAAGATAGGATGATCTACGAAGTTGAAGATTGGATACTTCCAAAAAGATCGTCTCTTTGCAGCTCTTTGGAGTTGTTGGGTGGAGAAGATGTTACATGTTCCTGTCTTAGTGTATCTAAGCCTTTGGGAAAAGTCTGATAAACATGGAGAAGTCAAAAGGTGGCATTTGATTTTTCATATGAGGATTCATGAAGGAGATAATCAAACAGTGGCATTTGTTCTATCTCAGCAGTGGATTAAGAGAATCAAGATAATCAACATGTGGCAGCTGATTATTATCGAGAAAGTTTGATTCAGAGTATGAATGCGTTCAACCAATATTGTTGAACAGAGGGTGCGCTCTTGAAGACATGAAGATGCATCTTATGTTTTCCATTCATCAAGGGGTCTTATTTACTTTGAATCAGAAGTTGTCTTGAAGGTCCAACTGAGTATTGAATGTGACCTACTTGTTTCCATGAGGAGAAGTGATTGTCCCTAACAGGGGGAGTATTGGTTTGTACGAAAAGTCTTCATCAAACGCGTAGGATATAAAGTGCGGCACTATTGGGATGATGTGTTCAAGACTGAAGAGGACTATGTCTGACCGAATGTCATCACATTGCCTAATGACATTGTTCCTAATTACCTCTAAAACTACAGACAGGAGGAAAATTGGATGAAGTGTGGATTATTATTAATAAACCCATGTGTGTACAGTTGTATGACTCAGAGGGAGTAACCATCCTCTTTGTGAAAATGGAATGGTTTCAAGCTGCTAATATGAAAATAGCAGAATGTATGACGACATAGGATTTGAGCATGTTTTCATCTGCTAAGAAAACAGGGCGGTTGTGTCTCATTATGAAGCAGTTTAGTGAGCTGGAATGTTTAGGTGATAACTTGTCATCTAATAAAGGTATTATATAACTGAGGCAGAGTGTAATATGCCAACGATGTTTCTTGGAAAGGGGATCCTAAGACAAGTACATAAAGGGAGTAGTCTGTTCTAAAAGACAAATGTCTGTTTTTTAAAGGGGCAAGACATACTTCATCCTGACATGGTCAAAGGGTCAAACCCAAGGGTAGGTAACTGCATTAAAACTAGTCCTAGGGTACTGAAACTGTCAGAGTAAAAGTACCAAGGTCGTTACTATCTATGCCAAAGTTGCATTATTTATGAAGACTCTCTCTATTCTTTCTCTTCATCAGAGGGTTTCAGCAATATGAAGTTTGTTAGCATCTGGGAAAATTGTGCATGGGTATGGATCTGTATGGGCAGTCTTTGTCAAATTCTGGCCAAAAAGAGGGAGAAAGATAGGGACCCAGACTCAGGCGAGACTCAGGTGAAAGCAACAGAAGGCAATGTCCAACATGCTGAATGGAACGCTCTAACTAAGTGACTTTGTTTGTGTCTTGTGTTCTGAGTTAAGAGGATAGTTGTGACTTGTGATCTGAGTTACATGATCTATGTAATCAGTATCAAGATTATCAACAATAATTGAGAGAAAAGAAATCCTCTTGGGCCATCGATGGAGGGATAGAGGTTTGTTGTTTGCTCAAAGGACGTCAGTCTCTGCAAAGAAGATGTTGGACAAGATGTTGTAACATCTCAACTGTGTTGTGGCCTGGTCCCAATATGCAACTTGCATTTATTTGTTTTAGCCAAAATTTACCAAAGAGGGAGATTGTAAGTGCCCTGGCTGGAGAGTTGGCTTCATTTGTAAAACAAATAAGAAAGCAAGTTTACCCATATTCCCTCTGTTGTTTTAATATGTTGGGTTGAAGAAGTTCAACATCTGGACCAACATGTTATGTAAAATGTCACAACATCAGCATATGACATCGCGCCTGAAATTAAGTTAATATTAGTTAACTATGTTATCTGTTGAATGTTTGTAACAGCTGTGACATGTAACCTAATTGTTTTAAGTGATCTAATTTATGAAAGAGGTTATCAGCAAATGAGCGTGGTTCTCCTAAACATGTTGTATTGAAGAAGTTCAACATATGGGACAACATGTTAGATGTAATGTCATGACATCTGACTAGACATCACGCCAACGGAATTGGTAATTCAGTTACAGTTCTGGTACTTAAATATTCTGAGAATATATGTGGCGTTTCTTATGGAGAATCTGAAGATCAATCAAGAATCAATCAGAATATTTGAAGAAAATGTTGTTTCTAAATATGGAGATATTTTAGGAACTAGAAGATTGAAGACCTTGATTGTAGCAGAAGTTTGTTGCTGTTTTGTAACAGCAAGGAGAAAAGCTTGCTGCGATTTTGAAGGCCCAAATCCAGTTGGGTAATAGGTTATAAATAGCAGATTGTAACCTAGGGTTGGGAAGCCTTACATAATGTAATATTGGAGGTGTTCTGTTAGGTAAACCTGTCAGTCTGTGGTAAGGTTACCATGTGTATAACTCGATACCTGTAGGTAAGAGTTTGAGTGTTCTTAGACGAAGCTGTGAAGCAAGTCTAAGTATTTTTTCATTGTAATGTAGGAAACCAAGTGGGAGGGCACTACTTCTTGAGTAGGAGTAAGACTTCTGTTGTTGCGACAATAGGAAAGGAAACTGGTAGGTTTCTATCTACGAGTTCCTAGGTATAGGTTGCACTGGGTAAATGATTAAGTGAGGGATGGGAACTTGTGAAGTTTAGTCCTGAATTAATATTGCTGATAGTGGATCTTCTTCCTGGCTTGGTATGCCCCCAGAGTAGGTGTGTTTCACCGAACTGGGTCAACAACTGATTTGTGTTTTTACCTTCAACACTTTATAATTCTGTCTGTTATATATCAAGGTAAAACTGTAATGTTGTAACAGATGATGTCTCAGAACATGCTAAGACATCATGCTGATATCTGTGCAGGAGAAACAGAACTGTGAAGGTTGTTTGCTCTCTGCTGATCATGTGCAACAGATGAACAGAACTAGTTACATCGAGTGTTCTATCCTCTGCACCTTCAAAGTATATCTGGGGCAGCTTGGATAAAACTGTGCTTCTGTTATTCTTTAGTACTGAATCACGAAAAATTGGGTATCTACCTTGCAGTGTAGTTATTATGTCATATCAGATGTCTAGACATTGAGTATAACATCTGAAGACTGGCATACACCAGAATTTCAAATCTTAACTATTATACAAGTATATTCTGAGCTTCTTGAGACCTTAGACACATTACTTTTGGTTTATAGGGGTTGTGTGTGCAAAAAGAATAAGTTATAAGCTCAAGACAAGTTGACTTTATGATTAAAGCAACTTTTCAAGAATGGAATGGTAACTTTCTTCCTAAAATGGCAAATTGGTTTGGACAATGCTTGGAACACTTGGATAATAGCTCAAAATCAAGTGTAATCTTCTTATTATAGATATATCTTGAGGTTTAGAGGCATGCAAAACAAGATTGTGCAGCATAGGTTTGAAATTGACTTCTTGTTCATCACAAAATGGCTTGTAATTTAAGTGACAAAACCTTAACTTCATCTCTTCGATTCTCCCTACTCAAGAACGATCTCAAGGAGTTATTGGACATTATGGAAAGCTTGTAACAAGATTTATAACCCCTATTTTAATTTCTTTTGAAGATTACCCTTGGAACTATGTGAAAAAGTGTCATGAAGTTAGGTCAAAATCATGTCCAAATTAGGGCAAAATTTCATCAAGTGTTTTGTTTCATGACCCTATGTTCATAAAATTATAACTTGAGATACAAGAATTTTTGGAAGAAGTTGTGTGAAGAAAAGTTGTAGATTTCATGGATATCTACAACTTTTATGTTGTAAGTTTCTTTTGAATCATCTTGCATCATGGTGAAAATTTGGCTCAAAGTTATGAAAAAATAAGAAATTTTCCATACTTAGAAAAATTTCTAAGTTAAGAAATTTTAACATTTCAAGATGAAATCTTGAATTCTTGATTTCTTTATTTCTTGATGAACAAGTTTCATATTTTTACATGCTTTGATGAATTGTGATCTTTGGTACTTGAATTTGACCAAAAAGTCAAAGTTTGACGTTTTAGTATATAGTTGACTTTTGATCAATTGACTGAAAAATTCATCTGTCAATCCAATGGAGTTGCAATATTTTGAACCATGTCATTAGTTCAAAATAATGCAATTGGACTCTTGAGATCATGCCTTAAACCAATTGACCATTTTCTGGGTCAAAAATCAGAAATTGCCCTTTCCCAGTCAAAATCCTAATTTTGACCATTTTGCACTTTCGGAGATTTGATCAAATTTCTTGAGGAGTTGTGGTCCAAACTTGATCAAATGATACACATGAGTTTAAATTATTGATGTGGACCAAAAATTATGAAGTTTGACTGTGAATTGGCCATAGTTGACTTTTTCCCCAATATAACTGATTTTTAGGTCAACTGCTCAATTGACTTATCAAAAGTGTGATCCAAGGCTTGAAACTTGACATAAGTAATCATGGGGGTCCATAATGATTCATGAAAGTCATATGGGGCATTGGAAGTTCAAAAATCCTTGTGCAAACTCAAACCCTAATTTTGGTCATCAGTGCTTAAGGAGATGTCTTGAGCTGATCAACCCTAGTGCAGTCTTGAGTCAAAGGAGATCTTGTGAGTAAATTCTTGATAAGTGAGAGGGAAAATTTTAGGGTACAATAGCTGACCCTGTTCAATCTTCTTAAGCCTGAAGAGTTAGATTGGCATGTTTTATCATTCGTGACTCGAAGGTAGAAGATGATTGGACACTAGAGTGCCCAGAAATTTGCACTCGGCGATGTGATGGTAGAGGGAATGGGCTTAAATATGCCATTTGGAGAGGCGATAGAAAGTTGTTGGAGATGGGCTTGTAGATGCCATCCAAAAGTGATTGTTGAATCTGAAAGAGAATCTGAATGAGTATTAGAATGGCCTCTGTATCTGAACTGTATCTGGAAGCTGATTTTTAATGAGTATCAGAATGGCATCCGTGTCTGGAGCGTATCTGAACTGTATCTGAAAGTTGAATGAGTTTCAGGATGGCATCCGTGTCTGGAGCGTATCTGAACTATATCTGAAGATCGAATCTGAATGAGTATCAGGATGGCATCCATGTCTGGAGCGTATCTGAACTGTATCTGAGAGCTGAATCTGAATGAGTTTCAGGATGGCATCTGTGTCTGGAGCGTATCTGAACTGTATCTGAAGATCGAATCTGAATGAGTATCAGGATGGCATCCATGTCTGGAGCGTATCTGAACTGTATTTGAGAAGTTGAATCTGAATGAGTATCAACATGGCATCCGTGTCTGGAGCGTATCTAAACTGTATATGAAAACTTTGAACAATGTCAACGGTAGCTGTTAACCTTATCCTGAAAAGGGTAAAATGTTAGCAAAAATGCAAAGTCATGTTGTATGAAATGCATGGTATAATTCATTTGTGTTATCAATGTTTATGATATATGGATGCAATGTAGGCGTATGCAAGCTAATCTGCCACACTGTTGTTGGATTGGGGAAAATAAATCCCTGACTGCTGTTGAGGATATGGAGTATAAGTCTTCATGTTGTGAAATCTAAGTGTTGATGAATTTTTTCTTGGAGGAAAAGACTCTGTTGTAAGGGAGATGTCGTGTACTTCTTGTAAAATCCTATTGGGGATCTTGAGAAATTTGACGACTTCTACTGGGGACTAATAACTGGAAGCACTGTTCCGCTGGGGACTGAACTGCACACTGCGGGGGATTATGGAAATGGCATAGAGAGATTTCCCTACCTCTTAAAGCCATCAGTGATTGTCTTTCTATTTTTTTTATTTGTAAACAGTAATTATATTCAAATGCATATGTTCAAAAATGAATCGTTGGACGTTTTTGTAAACAAAACACAAGCGTAAAGAAAAACAGATAGTTTTTGCACTTTCAAAGGGATATCTTTGTATTGACTTTGAGTAAGTATTTTTGTACAATGAGACAAACATTCTAGTAAGAGAATTTCGTCGTAAAAAATGAAAATTTTGATACAAATAAAAGATAGCTATGTGCAATAATCCCACGGGGTTCCCATTCTACTATAGCCTTCGTATCTCTGAGCATCTTGTCTATTTGTTGCCTCATCTGAAGATGATTGAATTGATCAGAAACTCTGAGTTTTCCAGTTGAAGCCAAAGGTTTTCCGTAAGGTGATCTGACGGGACATAGTCATACGCTTTAATTCCCTAACTTTTTCCTGGACCGCCCTTTCGGGTTTTAAGTTCACCGGGAAACCCTTTTTTGCCCAACTCACCCTTTCGGGTTTTCAACTTGCCGGATGTACAAATTTTTTTGTTATATCCCTAATTTTTTTCCCGAACCTTTTGGTTCGTCGGGATGCCCTTGTTTTTCCCAGGTGTGTCAACCTAGCGGGCCTCTTATGCGTAGTATCTTTTGACTATGTCTGCATTTGCAGGGTGCGGCAGGTGGTCTCTATCCATGATGGTCAAGATCATTGCTCCACCAGAGAAAATGTTTTTGATTATAAATGGTTCTTCGTATGTAGGAATCCATTTTCCCCTGGGGTCACCTTGTGGAAGTATGATACGTTTGATCACCAGATCCCTAACTTGATACACTTGGCGTCTGACCTTTTTGTTGAAAGCCTTGATCATCCGTTTTTGATACATTTGACCATGGCAGACAGCAGCAAGCCTTTTCTCATCAATCAAGTTTAGTTGATCAAGTCGAGTCTGAATCCAATCGTCTTCATTCAGCCCTGCATCCTTCATAATTCTCAGAGAGGGGATATGGACCTCAATAGGCAAGACAACCTCCATGCCATATACCAGAGAATAAGGTGTTGCCCCGGTTGACATGTGAGTTGTGGTACGATACCCGTGGAGAGCGAATGGTAGCATCTCATGCCAGTCTTTGTATGTGACCGTCATCTTATGTATGATCTTTTTAATGTTCTTATTCGCGGCTTCAACAACACCATTCATCTTCGGCCGGTAAGGGGAAGAATTATGATGCTGGATCTTGAATTGCTCGCACAGGGAGGTGATCATAGTATTATTCAAGTTTGTACCATTGTTTGTAATGATCTTCTCCGGGATATCGTAACGACAGATGAGATTTTTCTTGATGAACCGGGTGACAACGTTCTTGGTAACGGAAGCGAAGGAAGCTGCGTCCACCCACTTTGTAAAATAATCAATAGCCACTAAGATGAAGGGGTGTCCATTAGAGGCTGTTGGCTTGATTTCCCACCTTATCAGCATAGATCTGACACTTATGGCAAGTTCGAGAGTGTTGATAGCAACCTGCTTCCATGGTAGACCAGTAATAGCCTGCCCGTAGGATTTTCTTTGCCATCGTATGCCCACTGGAATGGGTGCCAAAAGTGCCTTCATGTAATTCAACCATGATCCTTTCAGCTTCAACCTTGTCTACGCACCGAAGTAATACAGATTCATGGTTGCGTTTGTAAAGAATGACATTACTAAGGAAGAATTTAGCAGAGAATCTCCTTAAGAACTTCTTATCATTGACTGAAGCTCCTTCTGGGTATTCTTGAGCCTCGAGATACCTCTTGACTTCGTGAAACCAAGGATGGTTCACTACTTCTTCAGTATTAATCTCGTGACAGTGTGCTGGTTCATCTCTTCATTTAATGGTGATCTGGGGAGCCTCATTATCCTATTTAAGTTTAAACATAGATGACATTGTGGCTAGTGCATCGGCTAGCTGATTTTCTTCTCGCGGGAAGTGCTCGAAGGTAATCTTATCAAAATGTGGGAGAAACGTCAAAAGATGTTCTTTGTAAGGGATAAGGTTAGGGTGTTTGGTGTCTCATTCCCCTTTGATCTGGCTAATAACCAAAGCTGAATCTCCGAATACATTCAGAGATTTGATCCCCAAGTCTATGGCAGCTTTGAGACCAAAGATGCACGCTTCGTATTCCGCCATGTTATTTGTACAATTGAAGCAGAGTCTTGCAGTAAATGGAGTATGACACCATTAAGGAGATATGAGTACTGCACCAAAACCATTGCCGAGTGCGTTAGATGCCCCATCAAAAACCAGGGTCCATTGGGATCCTTGTTCAGGTCCATCATATGGTCTGAATTCTTCATAGTCGTTTACCTTCATGATGTCCTCATCTGGGAATTCGAACTTCATGGACTGGTAGTCTTCTACAGCTTGGTGAGCAAGGTGATCAGCTAGTACACTGCCCTTTATTGCTTTTTGGGTAGTATACTGTATGTCATATTCTGTTAGGATCATTTGCCGTCTCGCTATTCTCCTAGAGAGTGCAGGTTTCTCGAAGATGTATTTTATTAGATCCGTTTTAGATATCAACAGGGTAGTATGAGTCAGCATATACTGTCTTAGCCGGCGAGCAGTCCATGCCAGAGCGAAGCAAGTTTTCTCGAGCAGTAAATATCTTGTTTCACAGTTGGTAAACTTTTTTCTCAGGTAATAAATAGCGTGCTCTTTTCAGCCAGACTCGTCATGCTGCCCCAACACACACCCCATTGAATTTTCCAACACGGTTACATACATAATCAACGGTCTTCCCTCGACTGGTGGCATCAAAACAGGAGGCTCTTGGAGGTACTCTTTGATCTTGTCTAAAGTAGTTTGGCATTCATCATTGCATTTGACTACTTGATCTTTCTTCAATAGTTTGAAGATTGGTTCACAGGTAGCTGTCAGGTGAGAAATGAATCTAGCAATGTAGTTCAAACGTCCCAAGAATCCTCTGACTTCCTTTTCAATACAAGGAGAAGGCATCTCTTATATCGCTTTTACTTTGGAGGGATCTACTTCAATACCCTTATTGCTGAAGACAAAGCCTAGGAGCTTACCAGACCTTACTCCAGACGTGCATTTATTTGGGTTCAACCTCAGCTTGTACTTTTTTAATCTCTCGAATAGTTTTTGTAAATGATCAAGATGCTCTTCTTCTGTTTGAGATCTAGCTATCATGTCGTCCATATAGACCTCTATTTCATGATGTATCATGTCGTGAAATAGAGCTACCACGGCACGCTGATAGGTTTCCCCAACATTCTTTAATCCGAACAACATCACCTTGTAGCAAAATGTGCCCCATTGTGTGACAAAGGTTGTCTTCTCCATGTCCTCAGGCACCATTTTGATTTGGTTGTAACCTGAGAAACCGTCCATGAAGGAAAACACTTTGTGTTGTGCAGTATCGTTAACTAGGATGTCAATGTGGGGAAGTGGGAAATCATCCTTAGGGCTTGCCCTATTTAACTCTTTGTAGTCCATGCACATTCGTACCTTGCCGTCCTTCTTGGGCACAGGAACAACATTGGCAACCCATTGAGGATAGGAGGTGACGGCCAAGAATCCAACATTAAATTGCTTCATAACTTCAGATTTAATCTTCTCTGACATATCTGGTCGCATGCGACGAACCTTTTGTTTTACTGGTGGGAAATCCTCTTTTGTAGGTAGACGATGCACCACAATATCTGCATCAAGTCCTGGAATATCTTCATACGACCAGGCAAATACCTCAACATACTCGTGTAGCAACTGAATCAGACGCTCCTTGACACTGGGTTCCAGATTGGAACCTGTGATACGGTGGGAGAACTGACTTGAGGTTTTGCGTTTGTTTTCGCAAATGTTTCGGTTGAGCAAGAGTCGCCACCGACTTTTTATTTTATCCTAAGGAAAGGTTAAAAAGCACAGCAAAAACCTTTGAGATGTTTTCTTGGGTTCGGGGAGTAGATTATAGAAAGGGAAGGTATTAGCACCCTTTCTATCCATGGTTATCCATGGGCTCTTAGTTACTTGCTTAGATCAACTTGCCTTGATTTTCAATTGTTTGAAATGGTGCTTTGTGTGTGTGGGTTTGAAAATGTTTTGAAAAGAGGCCAATGTGGTGGCAACCTTTGTAATGATCCATGATGGGATGTATACAAAGATGTATGTCTTTTAAAAAGGTTTTCATTTGTTTTTGAAAGTTGTTTTGAAAGTGTAGTGATGTGTGGTTTAGAAAATAGGCAAGTGTTTTGTTTTGCAAGTTTGATTCAAGTAACTAAGAGGTTGTCTACTCCTAAATTTCTCAAAGATTTCTCCTATGCTTTTAACCCTTTTAAAAATTTTGTTCCACCATTGCATTTGGTGGACAATCTTGTGTTAGGATGTGAAAGGGACGGGCGCGGGTCATCGTTTAGACCATAATTGCAATGGTGCCAAGTATCTTTGGGCAATTTTTCCTTTAAGGGACTTGATCATTTTTAGGCAACTTTCGAAAGCGTCATCGAGGGACTATGATCATTTGATTGTGTTTGTTTTGCCCAAAGAGACCTAACATGCAATATGGCCCATTATTGAAGGCAACAAGTGGAATACCCTAGGGGTGCAAGTGTGATTAGTGTTGTCCATTTTCATGCTTGATTATCTTGAATTTAGGTTAAACTATTTTTGTTATTTTTGATTCGCATACAAACCCTAATTCTAGCATGGTATAATTAGAAAGCATTAAAGTGCGAAAAGTAAAGTTCCTAAGTTATTACAACACAATATATGGGAAGGGGGGGTACAAATGTTCAAATGGGGGTATTTTGACAAAGAATTTAAACCTAGACTATTACATCAAATATTGAATTATACAAATTATTTAATATACAATAATTAAATAAAAATGGAATAAATATGCAAGATGCAAAAAAGTTTTTTATGTGTATGAAAAAAAAGGTATTTTTTATGTGTCAAATAAACAAGATAAAAAGTATTAATTTTTGGATTTTTTATGTATTTAGGGAAAAACCCTAATTTATTAAACAAAAGGTATTAATTATTTAATATATACAATATTTAATAATTATGTACAAAAATAAAATAAAAATGAAGTATATTTGTCAAAAAGGTATTTTTTAATATTAAATATTAATAAAAAATAAAATGTATATATCTTGTATTTTTAACCTAAATATACTAATATATATGTAAATATTTATATTATATGATAAATATATTAAATATATACAAAATAATAATATTTAGTATTTATAAAAAAAAGTATATTTTATACAAAATATTTTCAGAAGATAAAATAAAATAAAAATGGAAAATAAAATTTGTTTGCATTATTTTAGTATTTTTTAAATAAAAGTATGTAAGTATTTATTTATGTACAAAACAATTTAAACAAATAAAGGCCTAATAAATATAAAAATGGTGTAAAAATATTTTTTTATATTTTTAATATTGTGAGGAAAAATAAATAAGTCAGAACAAAAAAGAAAATGTCAAAAAATCATGAAAATAAGCATAATGGGCCAAGGGGGTTTGAAAGTAACAAAAGGGTGCAAATAGGAAACTGAAACAAAGCCCAGCCCAAAGGACCTTCTTCAACCTCCAGACTGTATGAACAACAATCAACACGCGTTTTCTATCTTCCAATTCCTGGACTTTCAAGCAAAACTCACAACATGAAAAATGTAGAGCATTAAGAGACGAATCCAGACATATAAAGAACTTGAATTAACTCTCTAAGATGAGAGAGAATTTCTTCTCCCCCAATTCCTGACCTAGTTTTTGTTCCATGTTCAGAAATTAAATTCTCACAACACACATAATATAAATGAAAACTAATTACATGGGCATGTTCAGGGCTATGAATGTGACATATTTCCTTCACAAACCTAAAGCTAACAATGCCTGGATAGAGAGATACGAGTTCATGAACTTACCTGTTCAGTTGGAATCGTATCTGATGATAGAGGTACTTTCAGTGCAAGGTGATGATTGGTACAGCTTCCTTGATGTCCAGGGATGCTATTCCAAGTTTTACTTTGCTTTGAAACTAGCTGAATCGAGTTATAGAACTCCACCTGCAAAACAGAAAAATGAAAATGGTGATGTTGATTGGGAGTGTTACAGGCCGTGTTTGAGGTTTGGAATAGCTTCAAGGGATGTTGTGGGATGTGTTTGAAGTGTTTTTAGCAAGAATGCATGAAAGGATTGAGCTATGGAACTCAATCTGCAGCAAGTACCCTGTTTGGGCAGTTTGAGGGTGATTCTGTGAATGAGAGGGTGTTGGAGATGGTTGGCTCGTGTTCTAGCTCAGGATGGATGTTTAGAATATGTTTGACAAGTTTGCTTAAGCCTGTGTTAGCTGAGATGAGAGTTGTGTGATGTTATGCTATGTTTCTTCTTACTTAAGCAACAAAAGGCCAAGTTGAGTTTCTAGCTTGTACAGGCCCCCCTAATGTGCTGCATACCTTGGCCTTGATCAGTGTAATTAGCTCATAAACTTGTGCCAAAGAGATTTGCACTGTACTTGCTTGGATTGCTAATTGACATAAAGTGCAACTTTTCTAAAATGGATATAATGCTTTATCTAAAAATGGCTTAGTTTAACATGTAATTCTTAAACACATAAAACAAGGCATTGGCACAATGAGTTAGAATTAAATTATTGAGTGCAAATGGGATATAGGTCCTGTAATCAAGGAAAGCAAGCTGAATTCAAAATGGCACAAATGTATGAACATGTAACTTGGCCAAATCAAAAGTGAGTTTTTCCCAACTTGCCAAATTCGATTCTCCCTAACCATGAGGTTGTTTGATGAGTTCTTTGACATTTTGGAAAGCTTGGAATGTGTAATACAATCCATCTTTGAAATTCAAATTGAAATTCCAAGTGGAAGTATGTGAAAAATGGTCTTGAAGTTAGGTAAAAACCTTGCCTAAAATAGGTCAAATTTTCTCTAAGTTAAGAATGGTTTGGTACCCTTGTTCCAAAAATTGTAACTTGAGATACAAGCTTCTTTTGGGAAAACTTTGTGAATCAAAGTTGTAGATTTTGCAATAGGCTACAACTTTCATGTTTTGACTTTTGCTTGAATCCAAATGAATCTCGGTGAGAAAGTGGGACAAAGTTAGGAAAAAATTAGGGTTTTTCATAACTTAGAAAAATTCTAAGTTGTGAAAAATCTTCATTTCAAACCCTAATTTGCAATTCTTGATTTCTTGATGAACAAGTTTCATGATTTGGCATGTTTTGATGAAAAATGAATCTTGACACTTGATTTTGACCAAAAAGTCAAAGTTTGACTTTTCAGTATACAATCAAAATTGATCAATTGACTGGGAAATTCAACTGTCAATCTTGTGTATTTGGGATCTTTTGAACTTGTTGAGCATGTCAAGATAATTCCATGGGGTCCTTGAATCCATATGTGAGCTTGATTTGCCATTGGCTAGGTCAAACAGTCAAAACCCTAAAAATGACCATTTTGCCCTTTTGGTGATCTGATCAAATTTCTTGTGGAATTGTGATCCAAACTTGATCAAATGGTCCATGTGAGTTCATAATGTTGATGTGGGTCAATTTTCATGTGATTTGACTGTCAATTGGCCACAGTTGACTTTTTCCCCAATACAGCTGATTTCTAGGTCAACTGTCCAATTGACTGGGCAAAATTGATCAAAACTTGAAACTTGGTATGGATAAACTTGGGAGTCCAACATGAAGCATGAAAGTCATCTTAGGAATTTTAGGTCAAAACATCTTTGTGCAAACACAAACCCTAATTTGGGTCAACAGTGTAAGGAGAAGTCTTGAACAGAGGAAACCTTAATTGGATCTTGAGCTTCAAGGGTCTTGTGATGAGAAAATGTTGAGGAAATGGGAGGGCAAATTTTGGGGTACAACAGTTGCCCCTGTTCAATCTTCTTGAACCTGAAGAGTTAGATTGGCAAGTTTTCCTTTCGTGACTCGAGGGTAAAAGGAGATTGGACACTAGAGTGCCCGGAAATTTGCACTCGCATGTTGGAGTATCAGCAAAGGTGATGTCGGGAATGGGCTTATAGATGCCATTTGGAGAGATGGTGGATAGGGAGATGGGCTTATAGATGCCATCTAGAGATGTGACAGAACCTTGTCGGGAACGGGCTTATAGATGCCATTCGGAAGTGTTGATCGCATAAGAGATTCCTTAGCGAGAACTTGTGTATTTTGAGAAAGACATATGTTTTCCTGGCTTGTTACAGATGTTTGATCTTCAATCTCCTCATGCAGATATGCCCTGGCTAGATACAGGTGTCGAATCTACAATCGGTTGCTCACAGATATGCCCTGGCTGGATACAGGTATCGAATCTGGAAATAGTCGTCAATAGATATGCCCTGGCTGGATACAGGAATCGAATCTTCGAACTCTTCAGATGTGCCCTGGCTGGATACAGGAATCAAATCTGGTATGGTGACAGCTGATAGATATGCCCTGGCTGGATACAGGAATCGAATCTTCAAACTCTTCAGACGTGCCCTGGCTAGATACAGGAATCGAATCTGGTATGGTGACAGCTGATAGATATGCCCTAGCTGGATACAGGAATTGAATCTTCAAACTCTTCAGACGTGCCCTGGCTGGATACAGGAATCGAATCTGGTATGGTGACAGCTGATAGATATGCCCTGGCTGGATACAGGAATCGAATCTTCAAACTCTTCAGACGTGCCCTGGCTGGATACAGGAATCGAGTCTGGAATTGTTACAGTTGAAAGTAGTTGTCTTTTGGATTGTTTTTTTCCCTGAAAAGGCAAAACATCAGTTGTATGCAATGTCATGATGTATGAAATGCATGATGTCATGATGTTCAAAATGATATAGTGTTGTATGCACTTTATCATGTATGTAAGCAGGATGTATGAAATGTGAAATTTTTATGAATGTATTTTCGTCTAGGAAAATAAATCCTTGACAACCGGCCGGGGAATTAAATCCTGGGCTGACGTTGAAGAGTAGAGTTCTTCGCTTCCGCTAGGGATGATGGTTGCAAGAATACACCGGTAGGAGAAGATGGCTCCGTTGGGGAATAAACTTATTGGAGAGATTACTCTGAGGTGAATTACTCTGTGGGAAGAGATACTTCGCTGAAGTTTTGATGAGAGGCCCGCTGAGGATTTCAATGATGGATTCAGCTGGGGATAACAATGATAAACTCCGCTGGGGATTTTGTTGATAAGTTATGTTGGGGAACTTTGACGAACTTCGTTGGGGATAGGAAGAACTTCGCCGAGGACGATCTTCCGTGGTAATTAGCTGAGGATAACCCAGTTATAAGCCCTTGTGAGGAATAACTTTGAATAAATCTCGGGAGAGACGTCCGTACTCTGCAGGGGATAAGCTTCAAGAATCTACTGGGGATATGAATTCCATTTTCCTGGGGAAATCTTCAGACTGTACTGGTAAATGGTTCCACTGGGGTGTCTAATATACCGCCGGGGAACAATCTTAGATCAAGACTGCCGGGGATGCTTGTTGAAAATGTTTGTGTATTGTGCTGGGGAATGTTGATATCTTCTGGGGATACCCAACTTCCTTTAGGCTGACTGTAGACTAACTCTGCTGGAGGAGAGTGTTGCTGACTTGCTAGGGGAACAGGGTGCCTATTGTAGGGCTGATGATAGACTAACTCTTCCTGGGGAGAGTATTGCTGAATCTTGTCTTACTATGTGGGGCGTTGAGATAACTTGGTCACATTCTTCAGCTGAATCTACCTTGGTACCCTGGCGGACAAAGCAACTAGACCGCCTGGACAATTCTACATTGCCCCTACTTCTGATGTCACATGTAATTAGTCTTTTGTTTCATATGCAAGTATTTATGAATTAGCAATTTAATGTCAAATGCATATATCAAAAATGAACATTGGACGTTCTTCGCAAGATAAAACAGAAAAAGGAAAAACAATTGGCAATTTGTTTGGAAAAGTGAATTTGTATTGATTTTGAAATTTGCCTGTAAATAGGCGTCTTTTGTACAAGAGGCCGACGTCCTAGTAAGGGAACGCCGCCGAATAACATAAAGTTTATACAATTTTGAAAAGGAAACAAAACAGCTATGTGCACAATATTCCCACTGGGTTCCAACTCTGCTATCGCCTTTATGTCTTCAAGCGTCTCATCACTTTGCTGCTTAGTTGAAGATGAAGCTGATTGATCGATGCCGAAGTCTGAGCCAGATAATTGATGCCGAATTCTGGATGCAAGGTGACCCAATGAGGCATAGTGTTACGCTTTATCCCTAACTTTTGCCTGGACCGCCCTTTCGGGTTTTCAGTCCACCGGGATACCCATTTTTGCCCAAGCCGCCTTTTCAGGTTTTCGACTTGCCGGGTGTACAAATTTTTTTTATTTCATCCCTTATTTTTGCCCGAACCCTTTTGGTTCGCCGGGAAGCCCTTATTTTTGCCTAGGTATGTCAACCTAGCGGGTCTTTTATTCATGCGTAGTATCTTTTTACTATGTCTGCATTGGCGGGGTGAGGAAGGTCGTCACCATCCATGGTGGTTAGAATCATGGCTCCTCCTAAGAACACATGTTTAACCACAAATGGCCCTTCGTATGTAGGGGTCCATTTGCCCCTGGGATCACTTTGAGGAAGGATGATGCGTTTGATTACCAGGTCCCCCACTTGATACTCTTGTGGTCTGACTTTCTTGTTAAATGCCCTGATCATTCGTTTTTGATACGTCTGACCATGACAGATAACAGTGAGTCTCTTTTCGTCAATTAGGTTTAATTGATCAAGTCGAGTCTGGATCCAGTCATCTTCGTTCAAGTCTGCATCCTTCATTATCCGGAGAGAGGGTATTTGGACTTCAATTGGCAAGACTGCCTCCATGCCATAGACCAAGGAAAAAGGAGTTGCCCCGGTTGACGTCCTTGCTGAGGTACGGTACCCATGAAGAGTAAATGGTAACATTTCATGCCAATCTTTGTAGGTCACTGTCATCTTCTGCACAATCTTCTTGATATTCTTATTAGCTGCTTCTACAGCCCCATTCATCTTCGGCCGATAAGGAGAAGAGTTATGGTGCTGTATCTTGAATTGCTCGCAGAGCTCAGTGATCATCTTGTTATTAAGATTGGTACCATTGTCCGTAATGATTCTTTCTGGGACACCGTACCGACAGATCATGTTATGCCGAATGAAACGTGCCACGACGCTCTTCGTCACCGTGGCGTAGGAAGCTGCCTCAACCCACTTCGTGAAATAATCAATTGCTACCAAGATGAAGCGATGCCCGTTGGATGCCGTCGGTCGGATCTCGCCGATCATATCAATGCCCCACATTGCAAAAGGCCAAGGTGCCGTCAGGACATTCAGAGGAACCGGAGGGATATGCACTTTATCAGCATAGATCTGGCATTTGTGACAAGTTCGAGAATGTTGGTAACAGTCGGCTTCCATTGTGGACCAGAAATATCCTGCCCGAAGGATTTTCTTTGCCATGGTATGTCCACTGGAGTGTGTTCCAAATGTACCTTCATGCAGTTCTATCATGATCTTCTCTGCTTCAGCCTTATCCACGCAACGCAGTAGAGTTGAATCATGATTCCGTTTGTAAAGAATGTCGTTGCTGAGGTAGAATTTTGCCGCAAACCTTCTCATGAACTTCTTGTCGTTGACAGATGCACCTTCAGGGTATTCCTGAGCTTCCAAGTATCTCTTCACCTCATGATACCAGGGTTTTTCAGTCACCTTTTCGGCCTCAAGATCGCAGCAGTATGCAGGTTCATCCAACTTCTAGATAATGATCCGGGGAGCTTCATTGTCCCATTTGACTTTGAACATTGAAGACATCGTAGCTAGTGCGTCCGCTAGCTGATTCTCCTCTCTCGGGAAGTGTTCAAAAGTTATCTCTTCAAAGTGGGGAAGCAAAGTCAACACATACTCCTTGTAAGGAATAAGATTTGGGTGTTTCGTATCCCACTCGCCTTTGATCTGATTGATCACGAGAGCGGAATCTCCGAAGACACTCAAAAACTTGATCCTTAAGTCGATTGCAGCTTGAAGACCCATGATACATGCCTCATATTCTGCCATGTTGTTGGTGCAGTTGAAACACAATCGGGCGGTGAGTGGAGTATGAGTTCCTTTGGGGGATATGATTACAGCGCCGATTCCATTACCCAAAGCGTTCAAGGCTCCGTCAAAATGCATAGACCATCGGGATCCTTCCTCAGGTCCTTCATCTGGTCCAGGTACTTCACAATCAGTTACTACCATGATATCTTCGTCCGGAAATTCAAAGTTCAATGATTGGTAATCGTCCACAGGTTGGTGTGCCAAATGATCTGCCAATACACTTCCTTTGATTGCTTTTTGAGTTGTGTACTGGATATCATATTCTGTCAAGATCATTTGCCATCTTGCTATTCTTCCAGACAGAGCAGGCTTTTCGAATATGTACTTGATGGGATCCATCTTTGAAATCAACAGAGTAGTGTGAGTCAACATATACTGTCTCAGCCGGCGAGCAACCCATACCAGAGCGCAGCAAGTTTTCACGAGCAGTGAGTACCGAGACTCACAGTCGGTAAACTTTTTGCTCAGGTAATAAATAGCATGCTCTTTTCGGCCAGACTCGTCATGCTGCCCCATCACACACCCCATTGAGTTGTCAAGTACTGTCAAGTATAGTATTAGAGGTCTCCCTTCCACTGGTGGCATAAGAATGGGTGGCTCTTGGAGATACTCTTTTATCTTTTCAAAAGCGGCCTGACATTCATCGTTCCAACGTACTACTTGATCTTTCTTCAGTAATTTGAAGATTGGCTCACAGGTAGCAGTTAGATGTGAGATGAATCGGGCAATGTAATTTAGCCGTCCCAGAAAGCCTCGGACTTCTTTCTCTGTCTTGGGAGTCGGAATCTCTTGTATGGCTTTCACCTTGGCAGGGTCCACCTGAATACCTTTATCGCTTACAATGAAACCTAGCAATTTTCCGGACCTCACCCCAAAGGTGCATTTGTTGGGATTCAACCTCAGCTTGTATAACTTCAATCGGTCAAACAGCTTCCGCAGATGGTCAAGGTGTTCCTCCTCAGTTTGAGACCTTGCAATCATGTCATCAACATATACCTCAATCTCATGATGGATCATATCATAAAATAAAGTAACCATGGCACGTTGGTAGGTTGCCCCAACATTTTTCAACCCGAATGGCATGACCTTGTAACAGAAGGTGCCCCACTGAGTCACAAAGGTAGTCTTTTCCATATCTTCCGGAGCCATCTTGATCTGATTATACCCTGAAAAACCATCCATGAAGGAGAACACCTTGTGTTGAGCAGTATTGTCAACAAGAACGTCGATGTGAGGCAGAGGGAAATCATCTTTGGGGCTGGCCCTGTTCAAATCCCTGTAGTCGACACACATTCTGACCTTACCGTCCTTCTTTGGCACTGGAACCACATTGGCCACCCACTGAGGGTAAGAAGTCACTGCTAGAAACCCGGCATCGAATTGCTTCATAACCTCAGCTTTGATCTTTTCGGACATCTCTGGGCGCATACGGCGGACCTTTTGCTTTACCGGAGGGCAGTCTTCCTTGGTAGGCAGGTGATGAACCACAATGTCGGCATCCAAACCAGGCATGTCTTCGTAAGACCAAGCAAAGATCTCCATGTAGTCATGCAGCATCTGGATCAATCATTGCTTCACGCTGAGCTCTAGATTGGCACCAATCTTGACTTTTTTTTCTATTTGTCTCAGTACCCATGTTAATCGTTTCCGCCGGCTCTTCATGCGGCTGAATGGCCCTCTCTTCCTGGAGTAGCAGTCTTGCGAGTTCACCAGGCACTTCGCAATCATCTTCACCTTCGTCTTCGGCCAAGTTGATCGGATTCTCGAAGTCATAACTGGTGGTAGCAGAGCCGTTACCAGTGAGATCCAGGGTGGATTGAAACCTGTATAAGTGAGTGTGTGTAAATATAACTGTTTTGCAATATATAACACAGAAAGAAAAAGAGCGCAAGATTTGAAATGCAACAAACGTCCAATGTTTTGATTAATGATATATGGAAATGTCATACAAAAAAGCCCTCACAGATGGAGCTACGATGCCCCGGGTAGGACACCGAGCTAATAAAAGTTTCAACATATTGTTTGTTACAAATTGAAAATCAAAAGAGTTCATTACTGCGTGACAAATGTAATAGGTGTAAAATCCTTTGCCGTCCAGTTGCTTGGTCCGTTGTTGGTGGTTGGATAGATCCAACTGTCAAATTCAGCTTCCTCTACGTCCTCCTCGATAGCATTCACCCTTGGGTTGGTGATGAACACCGGAGCCTTTCTGATTCTTTCTTTGCGAACAGCCCTCTGAGCCTCTGCAGTGAAGCCCAGCCCAAACTTGTCGTTCTTTTGAGTGAAGTCAGGAAGTTGACCCCAGTTTGCACAATTGCCTTTCTCGATTACAGCCCGGGCATCCTTCAGGGAAGCCATCTTCAAGGGGAAGTCTTCTTCAACCACTGCCTCAGCTGACGCTAAAGTTGAAGGTACCTCCTCAAAATGCTGAAAGGGGGTTTCAATAAACTCCCCGTCCATCTCGATATACCGGAATGAATTCAAGTGACTAACCATGTATTCCTCCTCACCCTGCACAGTAACAATTTTCCCTTTGACAGGGTATTTGAGCTTCTGGTGTAGAATGGATGTTACTGCCCCAACCTTGTGAATCCAGGGTCGACCCAACAAGCAGGAATAAGATGGACGAATATCCATTACATAGAACGTTGAGTCGAAGACTTGGGAACCCACACGAATAGGAATGTCTACCTCACCGTGCACCATCCTCTTAGAACCTTCGAAGGCTCTAACAATGATGTTACTAGGTTTCAATTCCAGGCCCTCACAATTCAATCGATCCAAGGCCTTCTTGGGCAAAACATTCAGGGAAGAACCGGTATCCACCAACACATGTGCGAGAGTAGTGCCCCTGCATTCTATAGAGACATGCAGGGCATCATTGTGATTTTTCCCTTTGGCGGTAAGGTCAGCATCTGAGAACCCCAAACCATTGTCAGCTATCAAATTAGCCACACAGTCAGTGAATTGATCTGCAGAGGTCTCTTGCGGCACATGGGCCGTTTTCAGAAATGAAATCAGGGCCTTTGCGTGGGCCTCTGAGCACAGCAGCAATGATAGCATAGAGATTTTGGAGGGGGTATGCCCCAGCTGTTCAACAACATTGAAGTCACTCTTTTTAATGATTTTAAGGATTTCCTCCATCTCTTGTTGGGAGGCTTCAACAGCAGTCTTTTTTGGTGCCTCCGTCCGGGCAGGCAAATCGGTAGCAACTTCTTTGCCCCGAGCATCAGAGGACTCGGCGGCAGTAGTAGACACAGGAACTTGATTTGGAACATGCACACTTGCGGGTGTGATGATAAGAGGTTTTCGGATAACTGGTGGTGCAATGTCAGGCGAGAAGAGCCTTCCACTGCGAGTAATCTTGGCGGGACCAGTGATGTTACTGATACTGGTACTGGTGTTGAACTCCTGCTTCACTCCAAGCACATACACATCTGCCCCATAGTGTCATGGGACATCCTTGTCAGATTCATAGGGGAGAGGCCCCGGAATAGTAATGGTAATGGGTGCAACAGACATAATTTGGACTGGCTTCCTTGGGAGAGCCTTGGTAGGATTGTTGAAAATTGTGACGACAGATACTTCTTCAGCGGAAACAAACGGAATAGCAGTTTTCTTGAACATAATTTCTTTGCTATCCATCAGGCTTTGGATGCCTGATTTCAGCAGCGGACAACCGGTAGGGATAACAGCACACAGGAGGCAACCCTTGCTACAACCCGGAAATAAACCGGCTAGCAGTAGGTTCCTCTTAACAGTCAATAGAGGGGTAGCAACATCATTCACCGAAACAGCATACAAATCTTCCTCAATGGCATTTACTCTATGCTGGGGCATAGGAGCAGTTACAACATTTGGCCTCTCAGGCGCCTCAAACTGAATTTCCTTCGCGTCGATAAGGTCTTGCACTTTATTTCTCAGGGCCCAACAATCATCAGTAGTGTGCCCGGGGCTATCAGAATGATAAGCACAACGGGCATTTGGGTTATATTTAGGAGATTTAGTATTCACGACCTTCAGAGCCTCTTTAGTGGTCACCAAGTTGGTTGATAACAGTTGCGGTAAGATTTGTGACAAGGTCATACTCAACCGAGTATACTGCCTCTTGGGCCTTTCACCTCTTTGTTGATTGTACTGCTGAGGAGCAGCAACAGGTTTTGAAATGACCAAGGCATTGACGGCTTGGCGGCTTTTTGGCTTGACTTGTCTTCTAGGACCATAGACGGCACTTGCTTCCTTCTTGAAAGGCCTCTTCTCAGTATTTGCGGAGGCAGCTTTTTGTATCTTTCCTGACCTGATGCCAGATTCTATCCTTTCACCCGTCAGGATCAAATCCGTAAACCCAGCTAAGGAATTGCCAACCAGATGATTGAAAAATGGACCAGACAAGGTCCCTAGAAACATATCAACCAGCTCATGATCAGTCAATGGAGGCTGCACCCTGCCAGCCAAATCTCTCCATTTTTGTGCATATTCTTTGAACCCTTCGCCCGTTCCTAGAGACATACCCTGAAGTTGGGTACGCGTAGGAGCGAGGTCAGAATTGTATTGATATTGTCTATAAAATGCGGTCGCCAAATCTTCCCAATGTCGGATACTAGTTCCATCTAGTTGATAGAACCACTCAAGCTGTGACCCCGAAAGGCTATCTTGGAAGAAGTGGATCCAAAGATTTTTATCTGCGTGTAAGGTTGGATCTTCCTTACGTACGACCTTAGATGCAGCTTTGGACAGGAAGCCCCGTCGTATTTGGCAAAGGCAGGCGCCTTAAACTTGTGTGGGATTACCACCCCCGAAGATAACCCCAAATCTCCGAAATCCAGCCCCGACACATTCTGAATCTCCATGGCACTCAAGCGGTCTTCTAATTGCTTGTATCTGTCAGCAGCAGGTGGGTATTGTTCGTCATTGTAATCCGTCTCGTTGTCAGAGACTGCAAGACTAGGAGCTCCTCCCCCTTGGGGACTATCTTTCTCTGCAGAGGAAGTAGTTGGATCAGCCTCGTTATGGAGTGTGTTCCCAAACTTGCGTCCAGTATTGAACAACGCAGTCCTCTTCTTCTTCTTCTTCTTTAGGAGCAAATCCTTCAATTCTTGCTGACCTTGGGCCAGGCTTAGGACCATCTCTTGAAACTGAGCATTTTGGGCCTGAAGGGCCTTGATTGCTTGTTCACTGGATGATTCTGGATTCATGATGACTGTTCAAAATAAACAGCGAAGAAGATTAAGCAACCTGTAGAAAAAGGGGTACCTGTTATGCGCATGATGCATGAGATGCTATGCAATGCATTCAAGGATTTTAGAAATTCACAATTGTTGCAGACAAAAAGAACGCACGTCATATTAATAAGAAAAGATTTGTTAGTACATAAATGCTCCATGGGCCAAATATTACAAAAAACAACTTCTCAAGGTAAAAAGACGTTGCGCATCCTCTTTGGCGCAATGTAGGTGTTGAGGGCCTCTTGCTCATGGAGTTGGAGGGTGAGCTCTAAAACCTTCTTCTCGCTGGCGTAGAAGCTGGCTTCAAAAGTGTTCCGTTCCTCCTTGAGTTGGATCCAACTCTTCTGCATCTCCTCCCACGATGTAGGCATGTCAGGATGTAGGATGGTGTAGGGAACCTCTCCTTTCTTGACGGGCTCTTTAATCACAGGGAGAACATGAGGATAAGGCATCAATAGACTCTGGGCTCGGGCTCGTACCCACTTGAGATAAGGCTCTAGAGGGATGGAGTTCTTGTGTCCCAGAGTCTTGCTATCAACCTTGTTGGGCCTCCCCGAAGCTCTGATGAATCTTTGGCGAAGTCCTTGCACATCGTTGTCGAAGTCAAAAACTAGGTCAGGAATCAACATGTCGTGAGGGCCATCTCTTCGTGCATATCCAAATTGCCTCAAAGCTAGGAAAGGGTTGTAGGTGATACCTCCTCTAATTCCAAGTAAAGGAACATTAGGAAACTCTCCATAACGATCGACGATGATGACATTTTCTCTGGACCTAGAACACCAATGTAAATCAGAGTGAGTAAGAGTCATCAACCGTTGGGACCACCTTGAGCCTTGGTCATTCTTCAAGACAGATTGTGGAAGGTGCGAAATAAACCACCTTACAAGGAGAGGAGTACAGCACATGAGAACACCCCTCTTTCTCATTGTTTGTGTGTAAAATGAGTGAAGAATGTCCCCAAGCAATGTTGGTATTGGATTTCTGGACAAGAAGATTTTGACGGCGTTGACATCTACCAATTGGTCAGAATTTGGGAACAAGACCAACCCATAGATAAGGAGTGCTAAAATCTCTTCAAAGGCTTGTAGGTCCAATGAATTCCAACACTCTTGTCCCTTCTCAAACAAGAATTTTGCTAAGAAACCTTTGACGCCACTTCTAGTTTCCCAATGCCCCTTGACGTCAGAAGGCTGTAGATGTAATGCTCGAGCAACATCTTCTGGCTTTGGTTCCTTTTCCGTACCGTTGAAAGTTAGTTGATTGAGGATAGGAATTCTCAGGAGTTGAGAAAATTCCTCCAAAGTGGGTACCAACTGATAGTCAGGGAAAGTGAAACAGTGGTGAAGAGGGTCAAAGAACTGGAATAGCACTTTCATCATGTCTTCTTCAATGTTGGTGTTGACTAAGCTGAGCAGTCTACCATGTCTTTCACTGAAGAAAGAGCTTTCCGGAATTCTTGAGGTGAGCTCCTTGAGTTGAGGAGAGATTCTCACAAGGTTGACTTGGATGGTTTTTCTGCGAGGAATTTCCATGACCTACAAAACAAGAACAAAGATGAAGATCCAAACCCTTGAAATGGTTAGTGAATGCATATGATGCTTTATGATGTTTATGATGTATGCACAAACATATGTACAAGCAAATCACACCAAAACCTAGTTTCAGGCTTGCATGGGGTTTCATAGGTAAGTACCCTCTTGAGTGTAGTTGGCTTAAAAATCTGTCCTATAAATAATAACCGGGTTCTAAGAAGCTCAATATCACTGGATTGTTTTCATTGTTCATTGTTTTGGTTTAGCCACTTAACTAGCGACCCAAATATTCCAAGAAAACAACCCTCAATGAGTGTAGTATCGAGTATCTACCAACTTCAGACTGCACCAAAGCCGGTCATCTCACTACCCCTAATAAAAGGCCATGATGGTCAAGTAAGGTTCTAGGTCATTAGTGCTTAGTGACATCACTCAGCGGCCCCGTACTCTCCTTGATTGAACTCAAGGGTTACCGGTACTCACAAATATGTCGCACTAATATAGCTATTGCTTCGACCGTGTCGGTATACCCCGCACAGTTTCCACAACGTATTGCTATCTATGAATGTTTCCCAAAAATATGGGTGTAGGATTGCAAACCCAAACAAGAGAGACAAGATATAAAGCAATAAAGACAAACAATTAGTCATGCAAGAGGGTGATCTAAGCCCTAAGGTTACTCCACTTTTAAATTTCTCCCCAGCAGAGTCGCCAGTTCTGTGATACGGTGGGAGAACTGACTTGAGGTTTTGCGTTTGTTTTCGCAAATGTTTCGGTTGAGCAAGAGTCGCCACCGACTTTTTATTTTATCCTAAGGAAAGATTAAAAAGCACAGCAAAAACCTTTGAGATGTTTTCTTGGGTTCGGGGAGTAGATTATAGAAAGGGAAGGTATTAGCACCCTTTCTATCCATGGTTATCCATGGGCTCTTAGTTACTTGCTTAGATCAACTTGCCTTGATTTTCAATTGTTTGAAATGGTGCTTTATGTGTGTGGGTTTGAAAATGTTTTGAAAAGAGGCCAATGTGGTGGCAACCTTTGTAATGATCCATGTTGGGATGTATACAAAGATGTATGTCTTTTAAAAAGGTTTTCATTTGTTTTTGGAAGTTGTTTTGAAAGTGTAGTGATGTGTGGTTTAGAAAATAGGCAAGTGTTTTGTTTTGCAAGTCTGATTCAAGTAACTAAGAGGTTGTCTACTCCTAAATTTCTCAAAGATTTCTCCTATGCTTTTAACCCTTTTAACAATTTTGTTCCACCATTGCATTTGGTGGACAATCTTGTGTTAGGATGTGAAAGGGACGGGCGCGGATCATCGTTTAGACCATAATTGCAATGGTGCCAAGTATCTTTGGGCAATTTTTCCTTTAAGGGACTTGATCATTTTTAGGCAACTTTCGAAAGCGTCATCAAGGGACTATGATCATTTGATTGTGTTGGTTTTGCCCAAAGAGACCTAACATGCAATATGGCCCATTATTGAAGGCAACAAGTGGAATACCCTAGGGGTGCAAGTGTGATTAGTGTTGTCCATTTTCATGCTTGATTATCTTGAATTTAGGTCAAACTATTTTTGTTATTTTTGATTCGCATACAAACCCTAATTCTAGCATGGTATAATTAGAAAGCATTAAAGTGCGAAAAGTAAAGTTCCTAAGTTATTACAACACAATATATGGGAAGGGGGGTACAAATGTTCAAATGGGGGTATTTTGACAAGGAATTTAAACCTATACTATTACATCAAATATTGAATTATACAAATTATTTAATATACAATAATTAAATAAAAATGGAATAAATATGGAAGATGCAAAAAAGTTTTTTATGTGTATGAAAAAAAAGGTATTTTTTATGTGTCAAATAAACAAGATAAAAAGTATTAATTTTTGGATTTTTTATGTATTTAGGGCAAAACCCTAATTTATTAAACAAAAGGTATTAATTATTTAATATATACAATATTTAATAATTATGTACAAAAATAAAATAAAAATGAAGTATATTTGTCAAAAAGGTATTTTTTAATATTAAATATTAAAAAAAATAAAATGTATATATCTTGTATTTTTAACCTAAATATACTAATATATATGTAAATATTTATATTATATGATAAATATATTAAATATATACAAAATAATAATATTTAGTATTTATAAAAAAAAGTATATTTTATACAAAATATTTTCAGAAGATAAAATAAAATAAAAATGGAAAATAAAATGTGTTTGCATTATTTTAGTATTTTTTAAATAAAAGTATGTAAGTATTTATTTATGTACAAAACAATTTAAACAAATAAAGGCCTAATAAATATAAAAATGGTGTAAAAATATTTTTTTTATATTTTTAATATTGTGAGGAAAAATAAATAAGTCAGAACAAAAAAGAAGATGTCAAAAAATCATGAAAATAAGCATAATAGGCCAAGGGGGTTTGAAAGTAACAAAAGGGTGCAAATAGGAAACTGAAACAAAGCCCAGCCCAAAGGACCTTCTTCAACCTCCAGACTGTATGAACAACAATCAACACGCGTTTTCTATCTTCCAATTTCTGGACTTTCAAGCAAAACTCACAACATGAAAAATGTAGAGCATTAAGAGACGAATCCAGACATATAAAGAACTTGACTTAACTCTCTAAGATGAGAGAGAATTTCTTCTCCCCCAATTCCTAACCTAGTTTTTGTTCCATGTTCAGACATTAAATTCTCACAGCACACATAATATAAATGAAAACTAATTACATGGGCATGTTCAGGGCTATGAATGTGACATATTTCCTTCACAAACCTAAAGCTAACAATGCCTGGATAGAGAGATACGAGTTCATGAACTTACCTGTTCAGTTGGAATCGTATCTGATGATAGAGGTACTTTCAGTGCAAGGTGATGATTGGTACAGATTCCTTGATGTCCAGGGATGCTATTCCAAGTTTTACTTTGCTTTGAAACTAGCTGAATCGAGTTATAGAACTCCACCTGCAAAACAGAAAAATGAAAATGGTGATGTTGATTGGGAGTGTTACAGGTCGTGTTTGAGGTTTGGAATAGCTTCAAGGGATGTTGTGGGATGTGTTTGAAGTGTTTTTAGCAAGAATGCATGAAAGGATTGAGCTATGGAACTCAATCTGCAGCAGGTACCCTATTTGGGCAGTTTGAGGGTGATTCTGTGAATGAGAGGGTGTTGGAGATGGTTGGCTCGTGTTCTAGCTCAGGATGGATGTTTAGAATATGTTTGACAAGTTTGCTTAAGCCTGTGTTAGCTGAGATGAGAGTTGTGTGATGTTATGCTATGTTTCTTCTTACTTAAGCAACAAAAGGCCAAGTTGAGTTTCTAGCTTGTACAGGCCCCCCTAATGTGCTGCATACCTTGGCCTTGATCACTGTAATTAGCTCATAAACTTGTGCCAAAGAGATTTGCACTGTACTTGCTTGGATTGCTAATTGACATAAAGTGCAACTTTTCTAAAATGGATATAATGCTTTATCTAAAAATGGCTTAGTTTAACATGTAATGATTAAACAAATAAAACAAGGCCTTGGCACAATGAGTTAGCATTAAATTATTGAGTGCAAATGGTATATAGGGCCTGTAATCAAGGAAAGCAAGCTGAATTCAAAATGGCACAAATGTATGAACATGTAACTTGGCCAAATCAAAAGTGAGTTTTTCCCAACTTGCCAAATTCGATTCTCCCTAACCATGAGGTTGTTTGATGAGTTCTGGGACATTTTGGAAAGCTTGGAATGTGTACTACAATCCATATTTGAAATGAAAATTGAAATTCCAAGTGGAAGTATGTGAAAAATGGTCTTGAAGTTAGGTAAAAACCTTGCCTAAAATAGGTCAAATTTTCTCTAAGTTAAAAATGGTTTGGTACCCTTGTTCCAAAAATTGTAACTTGAGCTACAAGCTTCTTTTGGGAAAACTTTGTGAATAAAAGTTGTAGATTTTGCAATAGGCTACAAGTTTCATGTTTTGACTTTTGCTTGAATCCAAATGAATCTTGGTGAGAAAGTGGGACAAAGTTAGGAAAAAATTAGGGTTTTTCATAACTTAGAAAAATTCTAAGTTATGAAAAATCTTCATTTCAAACCCTAATTTGCAATTCTTGATTTCTTGATGAACAAGTTTCATGATTTGGCATGTTTTGATGAAAAATGAATCTTGACACTTGATTTTGACCAAAAAGTCAAAGTTTGACTTTTCAGTATACAGTCAAAATTGATCAATTGACTGGGAAATTCAACTGTCAATCTTGTGTATTTGGGATCTTTTTAACTTGTTGAGCATGTCAAGATAATTCCATGGGGTCCTTGAATCCATATGTGAGCTTGATTTGACATTGGCTAGGTCAAACAGTCAAAAATTGCCTTTGTGCAGTCAAAACCCTAAAAATAACCATTTTGCCCTTTTGGTGATCTGATCAAATTTCTTGTGGAATTATGATCCAAACTTGATCAAATGGTCCATGTGAGTTCATAATGTTGATGTGGGTCAATTTTCATGAGATTTGACTGTCAATTGGCCACAGTTTACTTTTTCCCCAATACAGCTGATTTCTAGGTCAACTGTCCAATTGACTGGGCAAAATTAGGGATCAAGACTTGAAACTTGGTATGGATAAACTTGGGAGTCCAACATGAAGCATGAAAGTCATCTTAGGCATTTTAGGTCAAAACATCTTTGTGCAAACACAAACCCTAATTTGGGTCACAAGTGCAAGGAGAAGTCTTGAACAGAGGAAACCCTAATTGGATCTTGAGCTCCAAGGGTCTTGTGATGAGAAAATGTTGAGGAAATGGGAGGGCAAATTTTGGGGTACAACAGAACCCATCTTGACTTCTCTTTTATCTTCCTTGTTACCTAGGTTGATTGTATCCACGGGTTCCTCGTGAGGCTGAATGGTTTTCTCTTCTTGTAGTAGTAATTTGGCAAGTTCCCCGGGTACTTCACAATCTTCCTCACCTTCGTCTTCGTCTTGGTAGATTAGATTTTCAGAGTCACAAAAGGCCATAGCAGAATCGTTACCCATGGGATCCCGAATGGATGTAGACCTGCAGTGTGAGTGTTTGTAAGGGTATAACTATCTTTGAAAGAAATGAAAATGTAAAAAAGAAAAACAATGAGCACAAATTTTGTATGCAAAACGTCCATGATTCATTGATGTCATATGGAAATGAGATAATAACCCTTACAAATGAACCATTCTGCCTCGGGTAAGACGCAAGGTTTTAAGAGTTTGAATTGTTTTAATATTACAAATCCAAAAAAATGTAAAGACAAATTACCGTGGGATAAAAGTGATCGGGACAAAATCTCTAGCCTCTCAATTGCTGAGCCCTTCACTGACAGTTTGGAAGATCCAATCCTCCAGGTTGCAACCATGTTCATCATCCTCTACTGCGTTGACTTCACGGTTGCTGATCTTCAGGGGTGGTCCTCCAGCACGAGCGTGGCGTACAGCCTTCTGAGCACTTGAAGTGAAACCCAGGCCAAATTTGTTAGACTTGTATGGGATATCTGGGAGTTGCCCCCAGATAGTGCACCCACCTTCTTCTATCACTGCCTTTGCATCCTTCAAAGATGACATTCTGAGTGGAGGCCTTGTGATTTTGGGAACAACCCTGGTTACTGCCACATCTTGCGGGACTTCCTCAAAGTGTTGGAATGGAGTTTCAATAAATTCATACTCCATATATCTGAAGGAATTGAGATGGTTGATCATATACTCTTCTTCTCCATGAACGGTGATAATCTTCCCTTGGATCGAATACTTCAGCATTTGGTGCAACGTAGAAGTGACAATGCCAGCATTATGAATCCACGGTCTACCTAACAAGCAGGAATATGAGGGGCGGATATCCATTACATAAAAAGTTTAATCAAATGTTTGGGTTCCAACTTTTATGGGGATATCCACTTCCCCATGCACCATCCTTTTTGAGCAGTCAAAGGCCCTCACTACTATGTTGCTTGGTTTCAATGTCAATCCCTCACAGTCAAGCCTATCAAGAGCCTTCTTAGGAAATACATTCAGAGATGAGCCAGTGTCCACCAAAACATGAGCCAAGGTTGTGCCCCTACATTCAACTGAGACGTGAAATGCCTCATTATGCTTCCTTCCTCTTGGCGTTAAATTAGCATCCGAAAAACCTAGACCATTATCTATAGTCAAGCTGGCTATGCAGTCTTGGAACTGATCGATAGATGTTTCTTGGGGTACATGGGAAGTTTTCAGGAATTTTACCAGGGATTTTGCATGCGCCTCAGAACATAGTAGTAAAGTTAGCATGGATATTTTAGATGGAGTTTGACCCAGTTTCTCAACTGCATCGTAGTCGCTTCTTTTTATGATCTTTAGAATTTCCTCCATCTCTTTCCGGGAGGTCTCAGGGATAGCCAATGATTGTGCCTTCGTCCGGACGGGCTCAATTAGAATACTTTTACCTCGAGTCTTGGTTGACTCGGCAGCAGGAATATCACTAGGGGTGATAGTAGGGATTGTAACAAATTTGTTAGTAGGAGTATTAGAAGAGATTATTGTAGGACTGGGAATGGCCTTTGGAGGAGCAACAACAACAAGAATGATTACGGGTCCAGAAACTGCTTTTGGGGGAGCAATTTCTGGAGAGAAGATCCTTCCGCTTCGGGTAATCTTGCTAGTCCCTGCAATATTACTTATATTGGAGTCATCCTTCTCGGAACTTAAATCTTTGGCAGCTGGCCAATCTTGCTTGATACAGTGGTAGTAGACATCCCCTCCATAATTCCATGGTACGGTTTTGTCTGACGAATACCGGACTGGTCCAGGCATTGTAATTATCAAAGGAGCTGCTTTTGGAACTGATGTAATTCTAACGGGTATTTTGGTGGAGACCCTGGAAGAATCGGCGGAAATGGTAATGATAGAAACATCATTATAAGGAAAATATGAAACAGAAGTCTTTTCAAACAAAATTTCCTTGTTATCTATTAGGCATTGAACGCATGCTTTCAACAAAGGACAGCTAGTTGGTGAGGACAAACAGAAATGGCAACTTTCATCACAGCCTGGGAATATACTGGCATTTAATAAGTTCTCTTTGATAGTCAGGAGTGGAGTCATAAGGTCATTAACTGAAATAACAAACATATCTTCCTCAATGGTGTTGGTATTATGGCCATGTTTGGGCATAGGGGCACAAATGACATTTGGCTTTTCGGGCGCATCAAATTCAATCTCCTTGGCTTCAGTGAGGTCTTGTACTTTGTTCTCCAACGCCTAACAGTTGTTAGTGTCATGGTCGGGACTCTCAGAGTGGTATGCACACCAGGCATTAGGATGATAGTGAGGAGATGTTGTGTTAGGATTCAGAAGCTTCTTTCAAGGTCACTAGGTTGGATCTTAACAGATGTGGCAATACCTGAGATAGGGTCATATTAATTCTGGTGAATTGTCTGACTGGTCTTTCCATCCTTGGTTGGTTGTTTCTTTGCTGATCAGGCACAGGTTTAGGAATTATAACAACCCTCACCATTGGACGGCGTTTGGCCCTATCTTGATTTCTCTGAGGATAAACAACAACCACTTCTTTCTTTCCTATAAATGGCTTCCTTATAGCAGCAGAGGATGTATCTTTTAAATGTTTCACTTTTTATCCTGGCTTCTACCCTCTCTCCGGTCAATATCAGTTCAGTAAAATATGCCGATGAACTCCCAATTAGGTGATTGAAGAAGGGACCAGACAAGGTGCCCAAAAACATGTCTACTAATTCTCTTTCAGATAGAGGAGGTTGAACTCTTCCATCCAAGTCTCTCCATTTTTGCGCATAGTCTTTGAAGCCCTTACTTGAAACCATGGCCATACTCTGGAGTTGAGTACGGGTTGGCGCAAGATCAGCATTGTATTGGTATTGTTTGTAAAAGGATGCAACAAGATCTTCCCAGTTATGAACATTGGCTCTTTCTAACTGATAAAACCAATCAAGTTGAGTTCCAAACAAACTGTCTTGGAAGAAGTGTACCCATAAATCTTTGTCAGCGGTATGGGGCTGGATTTTCCTTACATAAGACCGGAGATACATTTTATGACATGAAACTCCGTCATATTTTACGAACATAGGTGATTTGAATTTCGGAGGAATGATAATTCCCGATACTATCCCCAACACCTCAAAGTCCAAGTCAGACACTTTTTGGATTTCCATTGCACTCAAACGCTCTTCGATATGTTTATACTTGTCATCAGCTGGAGGGTATTGTTCTTCAGAATAGTCTTTTTCTTCCTCTTCCTCTTCTGATTCCGATTGGACAATTGTTTCCTTGCCCTTCCCATCTTGGTTGTCTTTCTCACCGGATGTTGTTGCAAAGTCTAGGGCTCTTCTTGTTTGCCCTTGGAACCTTCTTCCCATGTTTAGAACTTCGAGTATCTTCTTTGTCTTCTTTTTCTTCTCCTCAGCCAGCAAAGTCTTCAACTCTTCTTGTCCTTTGGCTAGGGTCAAGAACAACTGTTGAAACTGTACATTCTGAGCTTGAAGGTCCTTCACTGTTTGCTCGAGATCTATCTTACTGAAATAAACAGTAGAGACGAGGAGACTTGTTGCAAGAAACCTGCTTATGTTATGATGAATGATAAATGCATATGCGATGTTTTCAAGGATTTTAAGATTCAAATTTTTTTAGACAAAAAGTAAACACACGTCATAATAATAGATTAAAGCTTGAGTACATCAATGCCTTTTTGGGCAAAATAATACAAAAACTCTAAGATAAAAAGGTAGTGCGCATCCTCTTTGGTGCAATGTAGGCATTCAGAGTCTGTTCCTCATGAAGTAGCCTAGTGAGTTCCAAAACCTTCTTCTCGCTTGCGTAGAATTTGGCTTCGAAGGTATCTCGCTCCCCCTTGAGTTGTATATAATCCCTTTGTAGGTCTTCAAGAGAGGCAAGCATGTCAGTATGTAGGATAGTATATGGAACATCTCCCTCCATGACAGGCTCAACGATTACCTGGAGAATGGAGGGGTAAGGCATCATAAGACTCTGAGTACGAGTTCGTAACCATTTTAGGTAAGGCTCAAGAGGGATGGAATTATTGTGCCCCATAGTATTTCTACCTACCTTGTTCAACATCCTCCAATCTCTGACAAATCTCTGGCGAAGACCTTGATCATCGTTGTCGTAGTCAAATACCAAACCTTTAATCAACATTTCGTGCGGACCATCCCTTCGAGTGTAACCAAATTGTCTTAAAGCTAAGCAGGGGTTGTAGGTGATACCTCCCCTAATGCCAAGTAAAGGGACATTAGGAAATTCTCGATAAAGGTCGAAAATAGTAACATTCTCTATGGATCGGGAGAACCAATGAATGTCTGAATGTTTGAGCGTCATCAACCTTTGTGACCACCTTGAACCTTGCTCATTCATTAATACAGATTGGGGAAGATGTGAAATAAACCATCTTGCCAAGAGAGGATTTAAACACATAAGGACACCTCTTTTCCTTATTGTGCGAGTGTGAAAAGAGTGTAGGATATCCCCTAGCAATGTAAGCACCGGGTTGCGAGATATGAAGATTTTGACGGCGTTCACATCTATGAGTTGGTCAGGATTTGGAAACAAAACCATCCCATAGATGAGGAGAGCCAAAATTTCCTCAAAGGCTTGCAAATCCAAGGAATTCCAACAGTTTTGGGCTTTCTCGAACAAGAACTTTGCTAAGAAACATTTGACACCACTCCTTGTTTCCCAATGAATTGTGACATCAGAGGAGTGCAACTGTAGAGCTTGAGCAATCTCTTCTGGCTTTGGGTCTCTTTCTATACTGTTGAAAGGTAGTTTATTAAGAATGGGAATTCTCAATAGTCGAGAGAATTCTTCCAAAGTAGGCACAAGTTGATAGTCGGGAAATGTGAAGCAATGGTGTAAGGGGTCAAAGAACTGAAAGAGCACCTTCATCATGTCCTCATCTGTGTTGGAGGTGACTAAGTTGAGTAGGCGACCATGTCTCTCGGTGAATAGAGAGTTTTCAAGAATCCTTGAAGCTAGCTCCTTAAGTTGTGGAAGGATCCTTACAAGGTTGACTTGAATAGTTTTCATGCGAAGTGAATCCACATCCTACAAAACAAGACAAAGATGAAACCAAAAAATCCTTGAAATGGTTAGTGAATGTGTATGATGTTATGATGTTCATGATGTTATGTACAAGTATGTATATACAAATAAAGCAAACAAATCCTTAGGTTTAGGATTGCATGGAGTTTTATAGGTAAGTACCCTCTTGAAGTTTAGTTGACTCAAACCTGTCCTAGTAATAGTAACCGGGTTCTAAGGAGCTCAATATCACTGGTTTGTTTCCTTGGTTATCATTTCAGCACAAGCCTCTTTAATGGCAACCGAAATACCCCAAGAAACCAAACCTCAATGAGTGTAGTATCGAGTATTTACCAACTTCTGACTGCACCAAAGCCGGTCATCTCACTACATCCTAAAGGCCAAGTTGGTTAAGTAAATGTTCTAGAAGTTCATTAGTGCTTTATGACATCACTCAGCAGCCCCGTATTCTCTTTGATTAACTCAAAGGCTACTGGTACCCACAAATATGTCGCACTAACGTAGCTATTGCTTAGACCATGTTGGTATATCTCGCATAGTTTCCACAACGTATTGCTACTTACCTATAATGTATCACAAATCCGGGTAGAAGATTCAAACCTAAACAAAGAACCATAATGTAAAGCAAACAAATCAAACAATGTAAGCAAGTAAATGTGATCTAGCCCCTAGGTAACCCCACTTTTAGAATTTTCCCCAACAGAGTCTCCAGTTCTGTGATACGGTGAGAGAACTGACTTGAGGGTTTTGCGTTTGATCGCAAATGTTGCGGTTAGCAAGAGTCTCCACTAATTTTTATTTTATCCAAAAGGAAAGGTTAAAAAGCACAGGAAAGACCTTTGAGATTGTTTCTTGAGTTCGGGGGGTAGATTATGAAAAGGGAAGGTATTAACACCCTTTTCATCCATGGTTTTCCATGGGCTCTTAGTTACTTTCTAGATCAATTGCGTTTTTTGTTTGAAATTGTGCTTGATGTGGTTTTTGAAAGTATTTTGTAAAGAGGCCATTGTTTAGGCAATCTTTATAATGATTCTTGTTTGTAAGAATGTATACAAAGATGTTTGATCGTTTGAAAATGTTTTTAATTTTGTAAGATGTTTGAAAGTGTATGTGTTTGTTTTGAAAATAACAAGGATGTTTGTTTTGAAATGGAGAAAGTAATTAGGAGCAATCTACCTACTCAAATGTCTTGTTCATTTTCTTTTCCTTTGACATTGTTGTCGTACCATTGATTTGGTAAGTGTGATACGGTGGGAAGAACTGACTGTTTTTGGAATGCTGGTTTGCGTTTGTTTTTGCAAAATGTCGCGGTAAGCAAGAGTCGCCACCGTCTTTTATTTTATCCAACAAGGAAAGGAAAAAAGCACAGAAAAATTCCTTTTTTGAGATATTTCTGAGTACGGGGGGTAGATTATAGAAAGGGAAGGTATTAGCACCCTTTCTATCCGTAGTTATCTACGGGCTCTTAGGTACTTGCTCATCATTTTCAAAAATTGTTTTCTTTGTGTTTGTGGGTTTTGAAAAGTTTTTATTTTAACTTCGATTTAACTCTTGCTTCTGTCATCAAGAGTGTAATGAAGTGTTTTTGAAAACTTGTTTGAAAAGGAGTGTAAGTGTGAAAAATTTGTTTTGATTGAGAAAGTACTTAAGAACTAATCTACCTACTCGAAAAAAGAATCGTTCTATGTTCGTTTCCTTTAGACAATGCTATCCCACTATTAGTGAGTAGGTAGCATCATCGTTGGAGTTTAAGGGTCAATTCGAAAGGGACGTACGGTCACTAAAGCAATGTTAGGACGTCTTAGTAATAACCCTAATGTCTTAGATCATTTATCCGAGGCAACAATATCCGAGACAACTTGATATTTGGACAAAAGGACGACCACTAAAACATCCTATACTCAATGACCGTTTATCGAAGGCAACCAAGTGGGAGTGTACCCTAGGAGTGCGCATGTGCGAATGATTCAATTTCAGTTTATTTATCTTTGCACATTTAGGGTGATCTAATTGTTTTTAGATTAAGCATTCATTCTTGTCATGCAAACCCTATTTATCAAACATCTAACAGTCGAATAATTTGCAGAAATTAAAGGTGCGGAAATTAAATTACAAGGCGTCGGGTATTTACATCGCCAAAAGCAACCCTTTGAAAATAAAATAAAAGCGGAAAAATAAATGTCCTAATTAATTATTATAATCCGGGAGCAGATACATCAATAATTGAATAAGGAAAAATAAATCACGCGATACGGAATTAAGTCGAATGCAAAATTAGGGTTTTGACCCTTTTGATTAAAGAAAATGTTTTTATTGTTTTTATTTTTAAGAAAAGAAATTAAATCCTAAAATTAAATGCTAAATTAATTATTAAATAAATTAATGAAAAATATTAAATGACATATTTTTGGAGTTTTTGTTATTTTAAGAAAGAGAATAAAATAATTAAATTAGTAGTTAAAACCTATTAATTCTAATTAATTTTAAATAATATTTACAAAAATAAATTAAAGTTATCTAGAATTAATGACCTAATTAATTAATTAATATTTATTAATAAAAAAAATTAAATTATGAAATTTAATTGGATAAAAATATTATTGTGATTTTTTGTTAAAAAGAAAATATTCTTTTGGTTAAAAATTAAGTTAAATAAAATAAAATAATTAAATAAAATAAACAAAATAAAAAAAGAAAAGAGTGAAATGGGCCTGGTTTATGGATGTGTGAATAGCAATTCTGGCCCAATTGACATGTGATCTGTTTTGACTTTTTGTGATCCAATGCATGAGCGTTTGACCTGCCTATGGTGCTCCTTTGATGTTGACCACCAGATCTGGCCATCTGGCCATCTGGCGTGCTGGATGGTGAGAGTCCATGGTGTATCTTAGGCTTGAGTACGCACATGATTACCTGAAATTGTTAAGAAAAATAACAAATGCTGGAGGCAGGGATCGAACCCCTGACCTCCAGCCTCTAATGCCCTGAATTCAAGCGTGGCAACCACTAGGCCAAGTGGTTCTCGTTGTTAAAGAAATACAAAACAATTAATATATAAAAAAAGGTCAATGGATGATATAATAAAAAAATAACGCGCCAGATTTGAATGGACAAATGGTGGCGTGACACGCATCGTCCCTGTCCTCTATACTGTGGCTAAAAACGCAAGCACCTATACCAACAGACAAATATCCGTCGCTACAAACCTGTCCACCCTCAAAATCTTGTACAGGCCATGAAAATGGATTCTAAGACCAAGGTTGAGTTCGTCTCACCCTCCTGAATGCAACCATGCCCTTTACTGGGGCCAATTATTCCTGAAACAAAAATCCCCAAAAACAAAGACGAAACCCTAACAATGGTGGATCTCGTTACAGGTCATGTAAATGCAATTGAATAATACCAAAAGCTTGCAAATGATTTGTAGGTTCAGAATATGCTATCAATTCATGCTAACTATGCCTAAATTTAAAAATAAGAAATCAAGAAAAGGGTGAGTTCGTGAGTGACTTACAATTCTCTGGGGGGTCTGAAAACGCGTGGTCTTGATTGGTTTCGCTTGTGGAGATTTCCAGGAAGAGATTGAGACCAACACCAAGCCTTGAAACTGCCTCTAGACTTGATTTCGATCTCACACGTTTTTGGTGTTTTTGCAAATTTTGTTCTTGCTCTCCAATTGATCTCCAACACCTATTTTTGTCTGCACACGACCCTTATGTATTGCACGATGTATTAGGGTAAAAAACTCTGTCCAAGTCTCTCTCTTTCAATGCTTGGATATTTGATTTGATTCTTCTTTCAAAGCTTTCCAAAATTGGCTTGATTTGAATCTTTTTGTGCACAAAAGCTTTGATACGAGTTTGATTGGGTGCTAGCTGTTCATTGAAACCTGAAATCATCAAAAGATCTTTGATTATCAATATTTTTTATTTTATTTGAATTAATTTGGTTTAAAATGAATTAATTCAAATAAAAATCAAATTAAATAATAAAAATATGATATGGACACATGGCCAAGGCTAGAGCACGTGGGAACTAATGCCAACCCAAAACAAGTGAAAAAGAATGAGTCCATTTGGCAAAATTTGAAGTTTTGGGGATAGTTGACTTTTGGCAATTTTGCAAAAAAGTCCAACTTCAACAATGCATAACTTCCTCAATTTTGAACCTTTGGAGGTGTTCTTGGACTTTTTAGAAAGCTTGAGATGTCCTATAACCAACCCTTTTAGTCTCATCTCAATTTGATATTCCATGCTCATGTATGAAGCTTTTATAAAAAAGGTGATTTTGTTGACTTTTCAAAATGACCTATAATGTCCAAATTCATAAATTCTTGTGAGTTCATATTTTGATCTTGGGATATGAATATGGATTGTAGAGATTTGCATCCTATTCAAAATGAGCTTTTGATGGGTCATTTATCATAAAGTATGAGAAAGTTATGCTTGGTCAAAGTTGAGTTGACTTTTCCTACAAAACCCTAATTTAGCAACTTTTGAGTCTTGATGAATTGTGAGCAATCCTTGATGAATCATGATCAACCCTTGATCAAATGATGAAATATACTTCAAAATGAGAATGTTGACAAAAAATCTTGAAGTTTGACTGTATAGGGGTCATAGTTGACTTTTGCCCTAGCACAGTCGATTTTTGGACCCTTGAGCAATTGACTTAAGCAAAACTCCTCTGCAAGGCTTGAAACTTGACATGGATGGTCTTGGGAACATATTAGAACATTGGTGAGCACTTGGGGTTACTTGGACTCAAGGATCTTGATGCAATGTGAAACCCTAGTTTGGGGAAGACTGCCTTAGGAGAGAGCTTGTCTGACCAACTCTTGGGCTATCTTGAGCAACTTGGAGATCTTCCTTGACATATTTTGAGAAATATGGGAGGGATATTTTTGGGGTACAACAGCTAACCATGTTCAATCTTCTTAAACCTGAGGATGCAGATTGGCTTTCGTGCCTTTCGTAATCCGAAGGTGAAAGTGGATTGAACACTAGAGTGCCCAGAAATTTGCACTCGCGTGAAGTGGTAATTGTCTTGTGATGTCGGGAATGGGCTTACATATGCCATTTGGAAGAGTGTCGATCGCATAAGAGATTCCTTAGCGAGAGCTTGTATACCTGTTGTTGAGGAAGATTCCGCTGGGGAAGTCTGATCTTTCGTGGAGAGAGATAGAAATTTAGGAGCTTCGTCGTCCGTCATTCTACTGGTGAGTCGTCTCTGTTGATATTTAGGAACTTCAATCGTCCGTACTCAACTGAGGGAACAATTTTTATTGAGATTTAGGAGCCTGTCCGTAATTCAACAACTTTGCCGAGATTTAGGAGCTAGTCCGTAATTCTACTGACTTTGTCTAGATTTAGGAGCTCGTCTGTAATTCAACTGACTTTGCCGAGATTTAGGAGCTTGTCCGTAATTCAACTGATTTTGTCGAGATTTAGGAGCTTGTCTGTAATTCAACTGATTTTGTCGAGATTTAGGAGCTTGTCCGTAATTCAACTGATTTTGTCGAGATTTAGGAGCTTTTCCGTAATTCAACGGATTTTGTCGAGATTTAGGAGCTTGTCCGCAATTCAACTAAACAACCATCTGTTGAGATTTAGGAACTCGTCCATAATTCAACTGAGGAAACATCTCTGCTGAGATTTAGGAACTTGTCCATAATTCAACCGAGGAACATATCTGTCGAGATTTAGGAACTCGTCTGTAATTCAACAACTTTGCTGAGATTTAGGAGCCTGTCCGTATTTCAACAACTTAGCTGAGATTTAGGAGCTTGTTCGTAATTCAACTGCTTTGCTGAGATTTAGGAGCTTGTCCATAATTCAACAACCCTGCGGAGATTTAGGAACTTATCCGTAATTCCACTGCTTTGCTGAGATTTAGGAGCTTGTCCGTAATTCAACAACTTCGCTGAGATTTAGGAGCTTGTCCATAATTCAACTTGGGAACAACTTGGTTGAGATTTAGGAGCATGTCCATAATTCAACTACTTTGCTGAGATTTAGGAACATCGTTTGTAATTCAACAACTCTGTGGAGATTTAGGAAGTTGTCCGTAATTCCACTGGGAAAATATCTGTTGAGATTTAGGAACTCGTCCGTAATTCAACAACTTCGCTGAGATTTAGGAGCTCGTCCGTAATTCAACTTGAGAACAACTTTGCTGAGATTTAGGAACTCGTCCGTAATTCAACAACTTCGCTGAGATTTAAGAACATCACCCGTAATTCAACTGATGTAAAAGCTTCATAGCTTGAATTTTGTGAAAATCTTTCCTGAAAGGTAAAGGTTAGCTGCATGTAATGCATGATATGTATCAAGCAATGATGTTCTCAAAACAAATGAGATTGTGTAGTATGATGCGTATGCATGTCATGATGTATGAAAATATGATATTTTTAGTTGGGGGAAAATAAATCCCGGATTGTTGTTGGAGAAAAGAATGGAATTCTTCGTTTCCGCTGGAGATAGTGGATGAAAATATTTGTGAGAATAAACCTGCATAAGAGGATAACCCGTTGGGGAATAAACTGATGAGAGAATGACTCTGTGGGGAAGAGATGCTCCGCTGAGGGTTCCACTGATGAATTCAGTTGGGGATAAATTACCGTTGCTGGTGATAATGAACCTGTTGGGATTGAATTCCTGTTTGTGAAAGGAATGAACTCTGCTGGGGATGACTTTCTAGTTGCGACTTTACTGAGGATAGCCCTTTTAGATTCTACTGGGGATAATCTTCCAGAGTCTACTGGGGATGATTCTTCAAACTCCACTGGGGATCAAATTTTTCAAACTCCACTGGGGATATATATATTTTATATACTCCGTTGGGGATATATATTTTTTATATACTCCGCTGGGGAATGACAAGACTTCTTAGTGCTGATGGTAGATAAATTTTGCTTGGGGAGAATATTACCGATTCAGTTACAGTTGCGAGTCTCAGCTGGGGAGAGTTAACATTACTGTCTTTCCCTTACTCTGCGGGGAATGAATGTACTTTCAATCCTTTCCTCCAGCTAGGTCTATCCCTATACCTGGTGGACAGAGCAACTGTACAGTTTGGACATTTCTCATTTTTCCCTGTTTCTGATATCACAAGTAATCGTCTTTTGTTTCGCATGTAAATATTTATGAGAAGCAATCAATGTCAAATGCATATATTAAAAATTGAACATTGGACGTTCTTTGCAAAACAAAACAGAAAAAGGAAAATAGTTTGAAATTTATTCGGGAAGACGACTTGTATTGATTTTGAAGTTTGGCCTGTAAATAGGCGTTTTTTGTACAAGAGGCTGACGTCCTAGTAAGAGAACACCGTCGATCAATAGAGTTTATACAATTTGTGAAAAACAAAGAAAAACAACTATGTGAATAATCCCACTGGGTTCCCACTCTGCTATTGCCTTTATGTCCTCGAGCATCTTATCACTTTTCTACTTGGTTGAAGGTAGATTAGATTGATTAGTTTCGTCCGAGCTTGGTAGTAGATACTGAAGTCTGATCGCAAGGTGATCCAATGAGACATAGTGTTACGCATTTAATCCCTAATTTTTGCCTGGACCGCCCTTTCGGGTTTTCAGTCCACCGGGATACCCTTTTTTGCCCAAGCCGCCTTGTCAGGTTTTCGACTTGCCGAGTGTACAGTTTTTTTATTTTCAACCCTTATTTTTGCCTGAACCCTTTTGGTTCGCCGGGAAGCCCTTATTTTTTCCTAGGCCAGTCGACCTAGCGGGTCTTTGATCATGCGGAGTATTTTTTCACTATGTCCGCATTGACGGGGTGAGGAAGGTCGTCACCATCCATGGTGGTTTGAATCATTGCTCCTCCTGAGAAAATGTTCTTAACCACAAATGGCCCTTCGTACGTAGGGGCCCATTTGCCCCTGGGATCACCTTGAGGTAGAATGATGCGCTTGATCACCAGATCCCCAACTTGATACTCTTGTTGTCTAACTTTCTTGTTAAATGCCTTGATCATCCGCTTTTGATACGTTTGACCATGACAAATAGCAGTAAGTCTCTTTTCGTCGATTAAATTCAGCTGATCAAGCCGGGTCTGAATCCAGTCATCTTCACTCAAACCTGCATCTTTCATAATCCGAAGAGAGGGTATCTGAACTTCAATGGGCAAGACGGCCTCCATGCCATAAACCAAGGAATAGGGTGTTTCCCCTGTTGACGTCCGCGCTGAGGTACGGTACCCATGAAGAGCAAACGACAACATCTCGTGCCAATATTTGTAGGTCACCGTCATCTTCTGCACAATCTTCTTAATGTTCTTATTAGCCGCTTCTACAGCCCCATTCATCTTCGGCCGGTAAGGAGAAGAGTTATGATGCTGTATCTTGAACTGCTTGCAGAGCTCAGTGATCATCTTATTGTTGAGATTTGTACCATTATCGTAATGATCCTTGCTGTTACACCATATCGACATATCAGATTGTGCCGAATGAACTGTTCCACGACGTTCTTGGTTACAGTGGCAAAGGAAGCTGCTTCAACCCACTTCGTAAAGTAATCAATAGCTACCAAGATGAAACAATGCTCGTTAGATGTCGTAGGTCAGATCTCGCCGATCATGTCAATGCCCCGCATTGCAAAAGGCCAAGGTGCTGTCAAGACGTTCAGAGGTACTGGAGGTATATGCACCTTATCAGCATAGACTTGGCACTTATGACAGGTCCGAGAATGCTGATAACAGTCGGCTTCCATTGTGGACCAATAATATCCTGCCCGTAGGATTTTCTTCGCCATGGTGTGTCCACTGGAATGAGTCCCGAAAGTACCTTCATGTAACTCTGCCATGATCCTTTCTGCTTCGTTCTTATCCACACATCGCAGCAAGGTGGAGTCATGGTTACGCTTGTAAAGAATGCAATTTCTGATGAAGAACTTCGCCGCGAACCTCCTCAGAAACTTCTTATCATTAACGGATTCACCCTCGGGATACTCCTGAGCTTCAAGATATCTCTTCACCTCATGAAACCAGGGTTTATCTGCTACCTATTCAGTCTCAATGTTACAACAATGTGCAGGTTCGTCCAACATCTCAATGGTAATCTAGGGAGCTTCATTGTCCCATCTGACTTTGAACATAGAAGACATCGTAGCTAGCGCGTCTGCCAACTGATTCTCCTCTCTAGGGAAGTGTTCAAAGGTTATCTCCTCGAAGTGCGGAAGCAACATCCACACATACTCCTTGTAAGGAATAAGATTAGGGTGCTTCGTATCCCACTCGCCTTTGATATGGCTGATCACGAGAGCGGAATCTCCGAAAACACTCAAGAACTTTATCCTTAGGTCAATTGCTGCTCGAATACCCATAATGTATGCTTCATACTCCGCCGTGTTGTTGGTGCAATTAAAACATAGTCGGGCGGTGAATGGAGTATGAGAGCCTTCAGGAGATATGATCATGCCGCCAATGCCATTACCCAAAGAGTTTGAAGCTCCATCAAAGTACATAGACCATCGGGATCCCTCCTCAGGTCCTTCATCCGGTCCAGGTGTTTCATAATCAGTCACCAACATAATATTCTCATCCGAGAATTCAAAGTTCATAGACTGGTAATCGTCCACTGCCTGATGTGCCAAATGATCTGCCAACACACTTCCCTTGATTGCCTTTTGGGTCGTGTACTGGATGTCGTGCTCAGTCAAGATCATCTGCCATCTCGTTATTCTTCCGGACAAGGCAGGCTTCTCGAAGATATACTTGATTGGATCCATCTTTGATATCAACAGAGTAGTGTGAGTCAGCATATACTATCTCAGCCGGTGAGCAGCCCATACCAAAGCGCAACAAGTTTTCTCAAGCAACGAGTATCGGGTCTCGCAGTCGGTAAACTTTTTGCTAAGGTAGTAAATAGCATTCTCTTTTCGGCCAGACTCGTCATGCTGCCCCAGCACACACCCCGTCAAATTATCGAGTACTGTCAAGTATAAGATCAAAGGTCTCCCTTCAACTGGATGCATCAGAATAGGTGGTTCTTGGAGATATTCTTCGATCCTTTCAAAAGCGGCCTGACATTCATCGTTCCATTTTACCACTTGATCTTTCTTCAGTAGCTTGAAGATTGGCTCACAAGTAGCAGTCAGGTGCGAGATAAATCGGGCAGTATAGTTCAGACGTCCCAGAAAGCCTCTGACTTCTTTTTCTATTCGGGGAGCTGGCATTTCCTGTATAGCCTTCACTTTTGCAGGACCCACTTGAATACCTTTATCACTAACAAAGAAACCCAGCAGCTTACCAGACCTCACCCTGAAGGTGCACTTGTTCGGGTTTAACCTTAGTCTGTACAACTTCAACCTGTCAAATAGCTTCTGAAGATGGTCAAGGTGTTCTTCCTCAGTCTGGGATCTTGCAATCATGTCATCAACGTATACCTCAATCTCATGATGGATCATGTCGTGGAACAAAGCAACCATGGCGCGCTGATACGTTGCCCCAACATTCTTCAATCCAAAAGGCATGACCTTGTAGCAAAAGGTACCCCATTGAGTAACAAAGGTTGTCTTCTCCATGTTTTCGGGAGACATCTTTATTTGATTATAACTGGATAAACCATCCATAAAGGAGAAGACCTTATGTTGTACGGTGTTATCAACCAGGACATCGATATGAGGTAGAGGGAAATTATCCTTGGGGCTTGCCCTGTTCAGATCCCTATAGTCAACACACATTCAAACCTTACCATCCTTCTTCGACACTGGAACCACGTTGGCAACCCACTGCGGGTAAGAAGTAACTGCTAGAAAACCGGCATCAAACTATTTCATAACTTCAGCCTTGATTTTCTCGGACATCTCTGGGTGCATTTGGAGAACTTTCTGTTTCACTGGAGGACAGTCTTCCTTGGTAGGCAGGCGGTGAACCATGATATCAGTATCCAACCCAGGCATATCTTCATAAGACCAGGCAAAGATCTCAACATAGTCACGCAACATTTGAATCAACCGTTGCTTGACACTAGACTCTAGATTTGCACCGATCTTGACCTCTTTCTTGTCCTCCTCTGTACCCAGATTTACTGCTTCCACTGGCTCTTCATGCGGCTGTATGGCCCTTTCTTCCTGAAGTAACAATCTAGCAAGTTCACCAGGCACTTCGCAATCATTCTCACCTTCGTCCTCGGCTTGGTTGATCGGACTTTCGAAGTCATAATTGGCAGTAGCAGAGTCGTTATCAGTGGGATCCAGAGTGGATGTAGACCTGTATATGTGAGTGTGTGTAAAATAGCTGTTTTGCAATAAAAAAATAAAAACAAGGAGCAAAAAATTTGAAATGCAAAAAAACGTCCAATGCTTTTATTAATGATATATGGAAATGACACACATAAAGCCCTCACAAACAAAGCCACGGTGTCTCGGGTAAGGCACCGGGCCGTAAATTTTAAAAATTGTCTGTTACAAATTCGAAACAAAAGTCTCATTACTATTTAATAAAAGAAATCGGCACGAAGTCCTTCGCCGTCCAGTTGCTTAGTCCGCCGTCAGTAGTTGGGTAGATCCAGTTGTCAAACTCGGACTCTTTATCATCGTCTTCGATCATATTCACTTCAGGATTAGTAATACGCAAGAGAGGTCTTCCAATCCGTGCCCGCTGAACAGCCCGTTGAGCTTCTGCAGTGAAACCCAAACCAAACTTGTCAGTCTTATGTGCAAAGTCAGGGAGTTGGCCCCAATTCGCACACCCACCTTTCTCAATAACAGCCCGGGCATCTTTTAGGGAAGCCATCTTTATTGGAGGATCTTCAGCAATAGTTCCAGTTGATGCCAGCATCTTGGGGACTTCTTCAAAATGTTGACACGGGGTCTCAATGAACTCCCCATCCATCTCCACATACCGGAAAGAGTTGAGGTGGCTCACCATGTATTCCTCTTCTGCTCACACTGTAACAATTTTCCCCTTCATTGGGTATTTCAGCGTCGGGTGGAGCGTAGAAGTTACTGCCCCAACTTTGTGGATCCACGGGAGACCCAGCAAACAAAAAATAAGATGGATGAATGTCCATCACATAGAATGTAGATGCGAAAATATGGGATCCAAACTTAACTGGAATATCCACCTCTCCATGTACCATCCGCTTGGACCCGTCGAAGGCCCTAACCACAATGTTACTCAGTTTCAACTCCAACTCTTCGCAGTCTAACCGGTCTAACGCTTTCTTGGGTAAAACGTTCAACGAGGACCCAGTATCCACCAACACATGAGCTAAGGTAGTGCCCCTGCATTCAATGGGGACATGCAAAGCGTCATTGTGATTCTTCCCCTTAGCAGTCAAATCTGCGTCGGAGAAACCCAACCCATTATCTGCTGTCAGACTAGCCACACAATCTTTGAACTGGTCAGCAGATGTCTCCTGCGGCACATGCGCAGTATTCAGGAAAGCGATCAGAGCCTTAGCATGGGCCTCTGAACACAGCAACAAAGACAACATAGAGATCTTAGACGGGGTTTTCCCTAGCTGTACGACTACATTATAGTCTCTTTTCTTGATGATCTTTAAGATTTCCTCCATCTCCTGTCTAGAGGCTTCAACAGTAATCTTCCTTGGTGCCTCCATCCGGGAAGGCTCACCGGTGATCCCTTTTCCCCGAGTGTCAGATGACTCGGTGACAGGGGTAAGGACTGGAACATGAATAGGGGTAGTAGCAGGTGTACTGGCAGGTGTGATAACAACAGGCTTCCGGATAGTTGGTGTAGAGATCTCAGGGGAGAAAATTCTTCCGCTTTGGGTGACTTTACTAGATCCAACAATGTTGCTGATATCAGTATCAGCCTCTTCATCCTTCAAGTCTTGCTTCACCCCGTGATAATACACATCAGCCCCGTAGTGCCATGGGACAGCCTTATCCGACGTATAGGGGATAGGTCCAGGAACAGTGATGATCAATGGAGCGATTCTCGGAACAGATGTAATTCTAACATGCTTTCTCGAGGAAGCCTTGGAAGAATTGTCGAAAATGGTGATTATAGAAGTTTCTTCAACAAGAACCAAAGGAACAACAATTTTCTCAAACAAGATTTCTTTATTATCCATCAGGCGTTGAACACCTGACTTCAAAAGATGGCAACCAGTAGGTAGGACAGCACACAGATGGCAACTGTTGTACCCCAAAATTTTCCCTCCCATATTCTTCAAGATTTGGCAAGATCAAGCTTCAAAATCTTTCAAGGGTTGCACAGTCCAATTGCCTCCTAACACAGTCAAAATTAGGGTTTTGGTTCTTGCAAGGAAATTGAGGTTTTCAAGGGTACAATCAAGTCCCATATGCCTATATACATTGTCAAGCATCTGTTGTACCCCAAAATTTGCCCTCCCATTTCCTCAACATTTTCTCATCACAAGGCCTTTGAAGATCAAGATCCAGTTAGGGTTTCCTCTGCTCAAGACTTCTCCTTGCACTGTGGACTCAAATTAGGGTTTGTGTTTGCCCAAGGATGTTTTGACCTAAAATGCCTAAGATGACTTTCATGCTTCATATTGGACTCCCAAGTTTACCCATGCCAAGTTTCAAGTCTTGATTCCAAGTTTTGCCCAGTCAATTGGACAGTTGACCTAGAAATCAGCTGTATTGGGGAAAAAGTCAACTGTGGCCAATTGACAGTCAAACCTCATGAAATTTGATCCACATCAACATTATGAACTCACATGGACCATTTGATCAAGTTTGGATCACAATTCCATAAGAAATTTGATCAGATCATTAAAAGGGCAAAATGGTCATTTTTAGGGTTTTGACTGCACAAAGGCAATTTTTGACTGTTTGACCTAGTCAATGGCAAACCAAGTTCACATATGGACTCAAGGACTCAATGAAATGGTCTTGACACATTCATCAAGCTCAAAAGATCCCAAGTACACAAGATTGACAGTTGAATTTCCCAGTCAATTGATCAATTTTGACTGTATACTGAAAAGTCAAACTTTGACTTTTTGGTCAAAATCAAGAGTCAAGATTCATTTTTCATCAAAACATGCCAAATCATGAAACTTGTTCACCAAGAAATCACAAAATGCAAATTAGGGTTTGAAAATGGAATTTTTCATAACTTAGAATTTTTCTAAGTTATGAAAAACCCTAATTTTTTCCCAACTTTGCCCCATCTTTTCACCAAGATCCATTTGGATTCAAACAAAAGTCAAAACATGAAAGTTGTAGCTTGTTGCATAATCTACAACTTTGATTCACAAAGTTTTCTCATTTGAAGCTTGTATCTCAAGTTACATTTTTTTGAATAAGGGCACTAAACCATTTTTAACTTAGTGAAATTTTAACCTATTTTGACAAGGTTTTCTACCCCACTTCAAGGCCATTTTTCATACCCTTTCACTGGGAATTTCAATTTGCATTTCAAAGATGGATTGTAGTACACATTCCAAGCTTTCCAAAATGTCCAAGAACTCATCAAACAACCTCATAACTTGAGAGATTCGAATTTCACAAGTTGGCAAAAATTCACTTTTGTTCTTCATCAAAACATGTTCATAACTTTGCAAATTTGAACTCAGCTTGCTTTATGCTTGATTACAGGTCCTTGAACCATTCCATACTCAATAATTTAATGCATATTCAATGTGTTAGAGTGTTGTTCTTTGAGTGCAAGCATTGTATGCAAGATTAATCCTAAACTAGATAAAGTGAACTTTCCATTTTTGAAAAGATTAACTTTATGTCCAATTGCAAATCAAGAAAGTACAAGCAAAATCCTTTTAGCACAAGATTATGGACAAATTGCTCTGATCAAGAGAGGCTTTGCTGCAGGATTAGAGGTCCCCTACTGACCTAAAACATCAAGTGGCATTTTGTTGCTTAACATAGAAGAAAAGTGCATAACTTATCACAACTCTCTCTTCAGCTTAGAAACACAAGAAAGAAGTTATCAAACACATTCCATAGCACATATCCAAGCTAACACACGAGCCCTTGGCCTCTCAAACACTCCCATTGCCCTAATCACCTTGAAACTGCTCAAACAGGGGAACCCCTGCAGATTGAGTGCTATCTCTCAATCCCTTCAAGCATTCTTGCCCAAACCTGTTCCTTTACCTTCCTTACAACCTATGCAAGCTAACCATGACTTGAAACCTGACCTGTAACACCTCCAAGCCACTTCACCATTTTTAAATTTCTGTTTTGCAGTTGGAGTTCACTAGCTCGATTCAGGGAGTTTCAAGACAAAGTAGGACTTGGAAAAGCATCCTTACACTTCAAGGAAGCTATACAAGTCATCATTTCACTCTGAAACATCCTCCATTGCAAAGCTCGATTCCAACTGAACAGGTAAGTTCATGAAGTTCTATCTCTCTTATTAGGCATTGTTAGCTTTAGGTTTGTGAAGAAAACATGTCACAATCATAGCCCTGAACATGCTCATATGATTAGATTTCATTTATATTTCGTGTGCTTAGAGAATTTCATGTCTGAACATTGATGAAAAGTTAGGTCAAAAATTGGGGGAGGAGAAATTCTCCCTCATCTTAGAGAGTTAGGTCAAGTTCTTTACATGGTTGAAACCGTCTCTTGATGCTCTACACTTTTCATGTTATGAGTTTTGCTTGAAAGTCCAGGAATCCAGAGATAAAAAACGCGTGTTTGCTTGAAGGATATTGTTCAGAGGTTGAAGAAGACAGGTCTTCTGGGCTGGGCCTGGAAATTTTTCTTATTTGCACCACTTCATTACTCATGAACCCCCTGAGCCCATTTGCTTCATTTTTGACTCTTTTTGACTTTTTCTTTTTTGATTGACTTTGTTTATTTTTTCTCATGACATTAAAAAAATAAAAATATTTTTTCCATCATTTTTTGTATTTATTGCATATTTATTTGTTTATTTCTCTTGTTTGAACATAAATATTATATATATACTATTATTAGAATAAATATAGGAAAATAGTGTAAATACATTTTTTATCTTTTTATTTACCTTCTGAAAATATTTCATATAAAAAATATTTTTTTTATTTATTTATTTTGTTAAAATATTAAATATATATTATTTTGTGTATAATACATATTTAAGAATTAATATATATATAGATATATGTTTATTAATATATTTAAGCTAAAATATAAAAATACTTGATTTTTTTTATTTTTATTAATATTTGATACAAAATACTTCTTTTCATAATATACTTCATTATTTTTATTTTTTGTACATGATAAATAAATGTTTGTATTAAATTAAACAATAATACATTTTTCCTAATAAAATTAGGGTTTTTGCCCTAAATTCAAAATACTCCAAAAAATAATATAATTTTTATTTTCTTTTCTCTTTTACATAAATAATATTTTTTCATATATATACAAAACATTTCTTTTGCATCTTGCATTCTTATTTAATTTTTGTACATTGATTAAATTGCAAATATTCAAAATGATGTAATAATTTAGATTTAAATTCTTGTCAATATCCCCATTTGAACATTTGTACCCCCCTTCCCATATTTGGTTTTGTAATAGCTTAGTAAATTTAATTTCGCACTTTATTGCTTTCTAATGATAACATGTTAGAATTAGGGTTTGCATGCGAAAAACGATAAAAAATAGTTATGACCTAATCTCAAGACAAACAAGTATGAAAATGGACACACATCTCACACTCGCACCCCTAGGGTATTCCACTTTGTTGCCTTCAAATAAATGGGCCATATTGTATGTTGAACTTCTTTGGGCAAAGCAAACAAATTGAATGATCATAGTCCCTCGATAAAACTTTTCAAAACAAACAAAAATAAATGATCAAGTCCCTTAAAGAAAAATTGCCCAAAGATATTTAACGCCGTTACAATTATGGTCTAAACGATGACCCGCGCCTGTCCCTTTCACATCCTAACATAAGGTTGTCCACCAAATTCAATGGTGGAACAAGCTTGTTAAAAGGGTTAAAACATAGCAGTAATCTTTTGAGAAATTTAGGAGTAGATAACCTCTTAGTTGCTTGAATTAAACTTGCAAAACAAAACACTTGCCTAATTTCAAAATCACACATCACTACACTTTCAAAACAACTTTCAAAAACAAATGAAAACTTTTTCAAAAGACATACATCTTTGTATACATCCCCACATGGATCATTACAAAGGTTGCCACCACATTGGCATCTTTTCAAAACATTTTCAAAACCCACACACTCAAGCACCATTTAAAACAATTGAAAACAAAAGGCAAGCGATCTAAGCAAGTAACTAAGAGCCCATGGATAACCATGGATAGAAAGGGTGCTAATACCTTCCCTTTCTATAATCTACTCCCCGAACCCAAGAAAACATCTCAAAAGGTTTTTTGCTGTGCTTTTTAACCTTTCCTTAGGATAAAATAAAAAGTTGGTGGCGACTCTTGCTAACCGCAACATTTGCGAATACAAACGCAAAACACTAGACAGTTCTCCCACCGTATCATAGAACTGGCGACTCTGCTGGGGATGATTTTAAAAGTGGAGTAACCTTAGGGTTTAGATCACCTTTGTTTTCAATTGTTTGCTTTTATATTTGTGGGCTTTGCATCGGAGTTTCATAGATCCTAACCCGGATCTGGGAAATACCCTTTTTAGGTAGCATAATCTGTGAGGGACCTGTCCGGCGTAGACCGACATGGGTGAAGCAGTGGCTACGTTGGTGTGGCATCTTAGTCTGTACCTATATCCCTTGTGTTGCAACGGGGAGAATATAGGTCTTCTAAGGGGTCATTTAACACCAACCAACCTTAGAACCCTAAATTGACCAACTTGGCTATTAGGACAGTAGCAGTATGCTACACTCATTGAGGCTAAACTCTCGAGATGGTTCTGGCCGCGAGAAAAGATTGCGATGCTGGAGTTATGACCGATTGAGGGTAGCCAATGATTTGAGATCCTCTAGAACCCGGTTACTTTTGATAGGACAGGTTTTAACCAACAAAACCAAAAGAGGGTAATACCTGAAACTCATGCTGGCCTGAAACCTAAGGGTGTCTTGTGTGACTTGTGTGCCTTATTTGCCTATGTGAATACTTGTGGTGTGCTTCATCATAGCATCATGCCATCATACCATTGCATGCATCCTGTATAAAAGGCTAACCCATTTCAAAGACAAAAAGGTTTCATCTTTGCTCTGTTTTGTAGGACATCATGATGCCCGTGCGTAGAAATACTGTCCGACTCAACTTTGTTCAACCACCAGTTTTACTCAAGGATTTGGTTGGTAGGATTCCAAACACTTCTTCCTTCATCAACAGACATGGTTCTCTCCTTAGCTTGGTCACTGCAAAATGGGACCAACAACTGATAAGTGTTCTGACCCAGTTTTATGACCCTCTGTACCATTGTTTCACCTTTCAAGACTTCCAGCTGGTTCCTACCCTGGAAGAATTTTCTTATTTGCTTGGGATCCCTGTCTTGGAACAAACTCCATTCACTGGGTTGGAAAAGACTCCTAGGCCTGAAGAGATTGCTGCAATTCTCCCCTTGACCAAAGAAGAGGTATTGTCCAACTGGGAAACTAGAAATGGGATCAAGGGCTTTTTGGTCAAATTTCTGGTTGGCAAGGCTAATGATTTCTGGAATGACTTGGACTTCAAGGCATACGAGGATATTCTGGCTCTTTTGATCTATGGTCTGGTATTGTTCCCCAACCCTGACACTTTTATCAGTATCCATGTTATAAGGATCTTCATGTCTCGGAATCCGGTGCCCACTCTTTTGGGTGACATTCTACAACAACTCTATGCTCGTACTGCTCGAAAACGGGGGACTCCGTGGTGTTGTGCTCCTTTGCTAGTAAGGTGGTTTATTTCGCACCTTCCTAAGTTCGTGCTGAAGAATGAAGAAGGAAAAGGTTGGGCTCGGAGGTTAATGTCTCTCACTGATAATGACATCACTTGGACTCTCAGAGGTTTGGATGAGGTAGCTGTTATTGACCGTTGCGGAGAATACCCTAATGTCCCGTTGATTGGTATCCAAGGAGGAATCTCTTACAATCCGTGTTTAGCTCTCCGTCAGTTTGGAAGAGCCAGAGGAGATGGGCCTCATGAAATGCTGGTTCCTCACTTCCATTTTGAGTTTCAGGCAGACAGTGACAAACTACGCCAGGGATTCATTAGAGCTTGGGACAGAATCCACAAAGCCAACCCACATGAGTTGGGACCAAAGACTTCCCTGCCATTGAAGCCCTATTGCAAATGGGTCCGCATCCGTGCTCAAAGGTTAGGTATGCCCTACGAAGCTGTTAGACCCCTCATTCTTGAATCTCCTGATGAAGATGGGGTTCCTCCAATTGTCCTCCCTCCTCAGATACCTACTGATTTTGACACCATGAAGAGATCTTGGGCGCAGCTAAAAGAAGAACGGGATTTCTATCGGGAGAAATTCAACGAGAAGGAACGGAAGATCCAGAGGCTGACTAAGCAATTGGAGGAAGAACGGGTCCTGAACAACTACATCAGCACTGAAAAGAGAAGGCCATGGGAGCATTGATGAGCTTTGGATGTTTCTTTTTATAGTTTATTTCCTTTCCAGCATTTTTCATTCCTGTAATGCCTAAGGGCAAATTGTTGAACAATTGAAAATTTTAATCTAATGAAGTGTGTTTCCCTTTTTTGTCTACAAAGTTGAATCTTGTTTGTCTTTGAAAACATAAAACATACGCATTCCATTGCACCATATGCATAGCAGGTACCCTATTTCACAGGTTGCTTAATTTTCTTCGCTGTTTGTGTGAACAGTCATCATGAATCCAGACTCATCCAGTGAGCAAGCAATCAAGGCCCTTCAGGCCCAAAGTGCACAGTTTCAAGAGATGGTCCTAAGCCTAGCCCAAGGTCAGCAAGAGTTGAAGACTCTACTCATGAAGAAGAAGAAGAAAAAGAGGACTGCGCTGTTCAACACCGGACGCAGATTTGGGAACACACTCCACAATGAAGCTGATCCAACCACTTCTTCTGCTGAGAAAAACAGTCCCCAAGGAGGAGGAGCTCCTAGTCCCACAGTCTCCGACAACGAGACGGACTATAATGACGAACAATACCCACCTGCTGCTGACAGATACAAGCAATTGGAGGACCGCTTGAGCGCCATGGAAATTCAGAATGTGCCGGGGCTGGATTTCGGAGATTTGGGGTTATCTTCTGGAGTAGTAATTCCACACAAGTTTAAGGCGCATGCCTTCGCCAAGTATGATGGGGTCTCCTGCCCAAAGCTGCATCTAAGGTCGTACGTAAGGAAGATCCAACCTTATACGGCGGATAAGAACCTCTGGATTCACTTCTTCCAAGATAGTCTCTCGGGGTCACAGCTTGAATGGTTCTACCAACTAGATGGAGCTAGCATCCGACACTGGGAAGATTTGGCAACCGCATTCTACAGACAATACCAATACAATTCTGATCTCGCTCCTACACGTACCCAACTTCAGGGTATGTCTCTAGGAACGGGTGAAGGGTTCAAAGAGTACGCTCAAAAATGGAGAGATTTGGCTGGCAGGGTGCAGCCTCCATTGACTGATCGAGAGCTGGTTGATATGTTTCTAGGGACGTTGTCTGGTCCGTTTTTCAATCATTTGGTTGGTAACTCCTCCGCCGGGTTTACAGATTTGATATTGACGGGAGAAAGAATTGAAGCTGGCATCAGGTCAGGCAAGATACAAAAGGCTGCCTCCACTAGTGCTGAGAAGAGGCCGTTTAAGAAAGAAGCAAGTGCCGTCTATGGTCCTAGAAGACAAGTCAAGCCCGAAAGTCGCCAAGCCGTCAATGCTTTGGTCATCTCGAAACCTGTTGCTGCTCCTCAGCAGTACAATCAACAAAGAAGCGAAAGGCCCAAGAGGCAGTATACCCGACTGAGTATGACCTTATCTCAAATTTTACCCCAACTGTTATCCACCAACCTGGTGACCCTCAAAGAAGCTCCTAAGGTCGTCAACACTGCGTCTCCTAAGTATAACCCAAATGCCCGGTGTGCTTATCATTCTGATAGTCCCGGGCACACTACTGATGATTGCTGGGCCTTGAGAAACAAAGTGCAAGATCTGATCGACGCAAAGGAAATTCAGTTTGAAGCGCCGAAGAGACCAAATGTTGTAACTGCTCCTATGCCCCAGCATAGAGTAAATGCCATTGAGGAAGAAATGTACGCTGTTTCGGTAGATGAAGTTGTCACCCCTCTGAAGACCGTTAAGAGGAACCTACTGCGGGCCGGTTTATTTCCGGGCTGCAGTGAAGGTTGCCTGTTCTGTGCTGTTTCCCTATCTGATTGTCCCTTGCTGAGGTTAGGCATCCAAGGCCTAATGGATAGCAAGGAAATTCTATTCAAAAAGTCTGTTGTTCAGTTGGTTCCGATAAAAGAAATTTCTGTGGTTACCATCTTCGAAAATCCAATCAAGGCTCCCCCGAAGAAGCCTGTTCAAATCATGACTGTTGCACCTGTGATTATTACTGTTCTGGGGCCTCTCCCCTACGTGTCTGATAAAGCTGTCCCCTGGCATTATGGGGCAGACGTGTATGTAAATGGAATCAAACAAGAATTCGACACTGGCGCCAGTATCTGCGATATCACTGGTCCAGCCAAGGTCACCCGCAGTGGCAGGCTCTTCTCGCCTGACATTGCACCGCCCACTATTAGAAAACCCCTCCTTCTAAAACCTACAAGTTTACCTGATCCTGTTGCTGATCAAGTTGTGTCCCCTGCCGCCGAGTCATCTAATGCTCGGGGCAAAGAGATTGAAGAAGAGCCTGCCCGGATGGAGGCACCAATACCTATAAATGCTAAGGCCTCCCAACAAGAAATGGAGGAGATCTTGAAAATAATAAGGAAAAGTGATTTCAATGTTGTCGAGCAGCTGGGGCATACGCCCTCCAAGATCTCCATGCTCTCCTTATTGCTATGCTCCGAGGCCCATGCTAAGGCCTTGATCTCATTTCTCAAGACGGCCCATGTGCTGCAGGAGACGTCTGCAGTCCAGTTCACTGATTGCATAGCAAATCTGACAGCAGACAATGGCTTGGGTTTTTCAGATGCTGACCTGACCGCGAAGGGAAGAGACCACAATGATGCCCTGCATGTCTCTATCGAATGCAGGGGCACTACTCTGGCGCATGTATTGGTGGATACTGGTTCTTCCTTGAATGTTCTACCGAAAAAGGCTTTAGACCGTCTGGATTATGAAGGCCTGGAATTAAAGCCCAGCAATATCATCGTCAGGGCCTTTGACGGTTCCAAAAGGATGGTTCATGGAGAGGTTAACATCCCTATTCGTGTGGGCTCTCAAGTGTTTGACTCTACCTTTTATGTGATGGATATACGTCCATCGTACTCTTGTCTACTGGGCCGACCTTGGATCCATAAAGCTGGGGCAGTGACCTCTACCTTGCACCAGAAGCTGAAGTACCCTGTCAGAGGGAAGATCGTCACTGTGCAAGGAGAAGAGGAATACATGGTGAGCCATTTGAATTCTTTCAGATACATTGAGATGGACGGGGAGTTTATTGAAACCCCCTTTCAGCATTTCGAGGAGGTACATCCAATTTCAGCAGCTGCAGAAACAACAGTCGAAGAGAATGTTTCCTTGAAGATGGCTTCCCTAAGGGATGCCCGGGCTGTGGTTCAGAAAGGCAATTGTGCAAACTGGGGTCAGCTTCCTGACTTCACTCAGAAGAATGACAAGTTTGGGCTAGGCTTTACTGCGGAGGCTCAGAAGGCTGTGCGCAAAGAGAAGGTCAGAAAGGCTCCGGTGTTTATCTCCAGCTCAAGGGTGAATGCTATCGAGGAAGATGTAGAGGAAGCAGAGTTTGACAGTTGGATCTACCCGACTACCAGCGACGGACCAAGCAACTGGACGGCAAAGGATTTTACCCCTATCACATTTGTCACGCAGTAATTAATTTCTTTTGATTTCCAATTTGTAACAAACAATATGTTAAAACTTTGTTGGCTCGGTGTCCTACCCGGGGCATCGTAGCTCCATTTGTGAGGGCTTTTTGTATGACATTTTCATATATCATCAATCAAAACATTGGACGTTTGTTGCATTTCAAATCTTGTGCTCTTTTCCTTTCTGTGTTATATATATTGCAAAACAGCTATATTTACACACACTCACTTATACAGGTTTCAATCCACTCTGGATCTCACTGGTAACAGCTCTGCTACCGCCAGTTATGACTTCGAAAATCCGATCAACTTGGCCGAAGACGAAGGTGAAGATGATTGCGAAGTGCCTGGTGAACTCGCAAGACTGCTACTCCAGGAAGAGAGGGCCATTCAGCCACATGAAGAGCCTGTGGAAACAATTAACCTGGGTACTGAGACGGATAGGAAAGAGGTCAAGATTGGTGCCAATCTAGAGCTCAGCGTGAAGCAACGATTGATACAGATGCTACAGGATTACATGGAGATTTTTGCTTGGTCCTATGAAGATATGCCTGGTTTGGATGCCGACATTGTAGTTCACCACCTACCAACCAAGGAAGATTGCCCTCCGGTAAAGCAAAAAGTCCGACGGATGCGTCCAGAGATGTCTGAAAAGATCAAGGCCGAGGTTATGAAACAGTTTGATGTCGGGTTCCTTGCAGTGACTTCTTACCCTCAGTGGGTTGCCAATGTGGTGCCAGTGCCGAAGAAGGACGGTAAAGTCAGAATGTGTGTTGACTACAGAGATCTGAACAGGGCCAGCCCCAAGGATGACTTCCCCCTACCTCACATTGATGTCCTTGTTGACAATACAGCTCAACACAAGGTGTTCTCCTTCATGGATGGTTTTTCGGGGTATAATCAGATCAAGATGGCTCCAGAGGATATGGAGAAGACTACCTTTGTGACTCAGTGGGGCACCTTCTGTTATAAGGTCATGCCATTCGGATTGAAAAATGCTGGGGCAACCTATCAACGTGCCATGGTTGCTTTATTTCATGATATGATCCATCATGAGATTGAGGTATACGTTGATGACATGATTGCAAGGTCTCAAACTGAGGAGGAGCACCTTGACCATCTGAGGAAGTTGTTTGACCGACTCAAGTTATACAAGCTGAGGTTGAATCCCAACAAATGCACCTTTGGGGTAAGATCCGGAAAATTGCTAGGTTTCATTGTAAGTGATAAGGGTATTCAGGTGGACCCTGCCAAGGTAAAAGCCATACAAGAGGTGTCGACTCCAAAAACAGAGAAAGAAGTCAGAGGCTTCCTAGGACGACTGAATTACATTGCCCGATTCATCTCACATCTGACTGCTACTTGTGAGCCAATCTTCAAATTACTGAAGAAAGATCAAGTAGTACGCTGGAATGATGAATGTCAGGCTGCCTTTGAAAGGATAAAGGAATACCTCCAAGAGCCACCCATTCTTATGCCACCGGTGGAAGGAAGACCTCTGATACTATACTTGACAGTACTTGACAATTCAATGGGGTGTGTGCTGGGGCAGCATGACGAGTCTGGCCGAAAAGAGCACGCTATTTATTACTTGAGCAAAAAGTTTACCGACTGTGAGTCTCGTTACTCACTGCTCGAGAAAACTTGCTGCGCTCTTGTATGGGCTGCTCGCCGGCTGAGACAGTATATGCTGACTCACACTACTTTATTGATTTCAAAGATGGATCCCATCAAGTACATATTTGAAAAGCCCGCTCTGTCTGGAAGAATAGCGAGATGGCAAATGATCTTGACAGAATATGATATCCAGTATACAACTCAGAAAGCAATTAAGGGAAGTGTATTGGCAGATCATTTGGCACACCAACCTGTGGACGATTACCAATCATTGAACTTTGATTTTCCGGACGAAGACATCATGGTGGTAACTGACTGTGAAGTACCTGGACCGGATGAAGGACCTGAGGAAGGATCCCGATGGTCTATGCATTTTGATGGAGCCTCCAATGCTTTGGGTAACGGCGTCGGCGCTGTAATCATATCTCCCAAAGGAACTCATACTCCCCTCACCGCCCGATTATGTTTCAGCTGCACCAACAACATGGCAGAATATGAGGCATGTATCATGGGTTTACAAGCTGCAATCGATTTGAGGATCAAGTTTCTAAGTGTTTTCGGAGATTCCGCTCTCGTGATCAATCAGATCAAAGGCGAGTGGGATACTAAACACCCGAATCTTATTCCTTACAAGGAGTATGTGTCGACCTTGCTTCCCCACTTTGAAGAGATAACTTTCGAACACTTCCCTAGAGAGGAGAATCAGCTAGCAGACGCCCTAGCTACGATGTCTTCAATGTTCAAAGTTAAATGGGACAATGAGGCTCCCCGAATCATTATCTGGAAGTTGGATGAACCGGCGTACTGCTGTGAGCTAGAGGCTGAGAAGGTGATTGAAAAACCCTGGTATCATGAGGTGAAGAGGTACTTGGAAGCTCAGGAATACCCTGAAGGTGCATCTGTCAATGATAAGAAGTTCATGAGGAGGTTTGCTGCAAAATTCTTCCTCAGCAACGGCATTCTCTACAAACGGAATCATGATTCAACTCTGCTACGTTGTGTGGATAAGGCAGAAGCAGAGAAAATCATGATAGAACTGCATGAAGGTACATTTGGAACACATTCCAGTGGACACACCATGGCTAAGAAAATCCTTCGGGCAGGATATTTCTGGTCCACAATGGAAGCCGATTGTTACCAACACTCCCGAACTTGTCATAAATGCCAGATCTATGTTGACAAGGTGCATATCCCTCCGGTTCCTTTGAATGTCCTGACGGCACCTTAGCCTTTCGCAATGTGGGGCATCGATATGATCGGTGAGATCCGACCGACGGCATCCAATGGGCATCGCTTCATCTTGGTGGCGATCGATTACTTCACGAAATGGGTTGAGGCAGCTTCCTATGCCACAGTAACCAAGAGCGTCGTGGCACGTTTCATCCGGCATAATCTGATCTGTCGGTACGGAGTCCCGGAAAGAATCATTACGGATAATGGTACCAATCTCAATAACAAAATGATCACTGAACTCTGTGAACAATTCAAGATACAGCACCACAATTCTTCTCCCTACCGGCCGAAGATGAATGGGGCTGTAGAGGCAGCCAATAAGAATATCAAGAAAATTGTGCAAAAGATGACAGTGACCTATAAAGATTGGCATGAGATGTTACCGTTCGCTCTGCATGGGTACCGTACCTCAGCCAGAACGTCAACCGGGGCAACTCCCTTCTCCTTGGTCTATGGCATGGAGGCAGTCTTGCCAATTGAAGTCCAGATACCCTCTCTCCGGATAATGAAGGATGCAGACTTGAATGAAGATGATTGGATCCAAACTCGACTTGATCAATTAAATCTGATTGACGAAAAGAGGCTCACTGCTATCTGTCATGGTCAAACGTATCAGAAACGGATGATCAGGGCATTTAACAAGAGAGTCAGACCACAAGAGTATCAAGTTGGGGACCTGGTAATCAAACGCATCATCCTTCCTCAAAGTGATCCCCGGGGCAAGTGGACCCCTACATACGAAGGGCCATTTGTGGTTAAACGTGTGTTCTCAGGAGGAGCCATGATCCTAACCACCATGGATGGTGACGACCTTCCTCACCCCGCCAATGCAGACATAGTGAAAAAATACTATGCATAAATAAAAGACCCGTTAGGTTGACATACCTAGGCAAAAATAAGGGCTTCCCGGTGAACCAAAAGAGTTCGGGCAAAAATAAGGGATGAAATGAATAAAAATCTGTACACCCGGCAAGCCGAAAACCTGAAAGGGCGGCTTGGGCAAAAATGGGTATCCCGGTGGACTGAAAACCCGAAAGGGCGGTCCAGGCAAAAGTTAGGGATAAAAGCGTAACACTATGTCTCATCGGATCACTTCGCATCCGGAATTCGGCATCAACTATCTGGCTCCAGATTTCGGCATTGACCAATCAGCTTCATCTTCAACTAGGCAGCAAAGCGATGAGATGTTCGAAGACATAAAGGCGATAGTAGAGTTGGAACCCAGTGGGATTGTTCACATAGCTGTTTTGTTTCTTTTTTCAAATTGTAAACTCTCTGTTATTTGGCGGCGTCCTCTTACTAGGATGTCAGCCTCTTGTACAAAAAACGCCTATTCACAGGAAAAGTTTAAATCAATACAAATTCACTTGTCCATACAAATTACCATTGTTTTCCTTTTTCTGTTTTGTCTTGCGAAGAACGTCCAATGTTCATTTTTGATATATGCATTTGACATTAAATTGCTAATTCATAAATATTTACATATGAAACAAGAGATTGATTACAGGTGACATCAGAGACAGGGGCAATGCGAAGTTGTCTAATGCAGTCTGGTTGTTTTGTCCGCCAAGGTACCGAGTTAGATTCAACTGAAGAATGTGACCAAATCATCTCAACTCCCCGCAGAGTAAAAACAAGATTCGGCAATACTTTCCCCAAGCGGAGTTGATTCCCCGTCGATCCTGAAAAAGCACAGCATTCCCCGACAGGTCTTAAAACTCATCCCCATGATATTCTGGAAGCTTATCCCCTGCAGAGTACGGACGTCTCTCCCGAGTTTTATTTAGAGTTATTTCCTCACAAGGACTTATAACTGGGTTATCCTCAGCTAAAAATCACGGAAGACCGCCCTCGGCAAAGTTCCTTCAATCCCCAGCGGAGTTTATCATCATTATCCCCAGCGGAATCCATCATTAGAGTCCTCAACAGGCCTCACATCAAAACTTCGGCCAAGTATCTCTTCCACAAGAGCAATTCTCCGGCCGATCGTCAAGGATTTATTTTCCTAAGGCGAAATTACATCCATAAACATTTCACATTTTCATACATCTTGCTTACATATATTATAAAGCGCGTACAACACCATCTCATGTTGAACATCATGACATCATGCATATCATACATCACGACATTGCATACAACTTACATTTCTTGCCTTTTCAGGAAAAAGACAATCCCAAAAAACAACTACCTTCAACTGTCACAATTCCAGATTCGATACCTGTATCTAGCCAGGGCACATCTGAGAGTGATCAGTTTCCAGACTCGATTCCTGTATCTAGCCAGGGAACGTCTGAAGAGTTCGAAGATTCGATTCCTGTATCCAGCCAGGGCACATCTATCAACTACAACATCTCCAGACTCGATTCCTGTATCTAGCCAGGACACGTCTGAAGAGTTCGAAGATTCGATTCCTGTATCCAGCCAGGGCACATCTATTAACGACTATTTCTAGATTCAACTCCTGTATCCGGCCAGGGCACATCTGTGAGCAAACCAATTGTAGATTCGATACCTGTATCTAGCCAGGGCATATCTGCATAAGGAGATTGAAGATCAAACACCTGTAACAAGCCAGGAAAACATCCGTCTTTCTCAAATACACAAGTTCTCGCTAAGGAATCTCTTATGCGATCGACACTTCCAAATGGCATCTATAAGCCCATTCTCGACAAGGTTCTGTCACATCTCCAGATGGCATCTATAAGCCCATCTCCCTATCCACCAACTCTCCAAATGGCATCTATAAGCCCATTCCTGACATCACATTGCTGACACTTCAACATGCGAGTGCAAATTTCCGGGCACTCTAGTGTCCAATCTCCTTTTACCCTCGAGTCGCGAAAGGCAAACTTGCCAATCTAACTCTTCAGGTTCAAGAAGATTGAACAGGGGCAACTGTTGTACCCCAAAATTTGCCCTCCCATTTCCTCAACATTTTCTCATCACAAGGCCTTTGAAGATCAAGATCCAGTTAGGGTTTCCTCTGCTCAAGACTTCTCCTTGCACTGTGGACTCAAATTAGGGTTTGTGTTTGCCCAAGGATGTTTTGACCTAAAATGCCTAAGATGACTTTCATGCTTCATATTGGACTCCCAAGTTTACCCATGCCAAGTTTCAAGTCTTGATTCCAAGTTTTGCCCAGTCAATTGGACAGTTGACCTAGAAATCAGCTGTATTGGGGAAAAAGTCAACTGTGGCCAATTGACAGTCAAACCTCATGAAATTTGATCCAAATCAACATTATGAACTCACATGGACCATTTGATCAAGTTTGGATCACAATTCCATAAGAAATTTGATCAGATCATTAAAAGGGCAAAATGGTCATTTTTAGGGTTTTGACTGCACAAAGGCAATTTTTGACTGTTTGACCTAGTCAATGGCAAACCAAGTTCACATATGGACTCAAGGACTCAATGAAATGGTCTTGACACATTCATCAAGCTCAAAAGATCCCAAGTACACAAGATTGACAGTTGAATTTCCCAGTCAATTGATCAATTTTGACTGTATACTGAAAAGTCAAACTTTGACTTTTTGGTCAAAATCAAGAGTCAAGATTCATTTTTCATCAAAACATGCCAAATCATGAAACTTGTTCACCAAGAAATCACAAAATGCAAATTAGGGTTTGAAAATGGAATTTTTCATAACTTAGAATTTTTCTAAGTTATGAAAAACCCTAATTTTTTCCCAACTTTGCCCCATCTTTTCACCAAGATCCATTTGGATTCAAACAAAAGTAAAAACATGAAAGTTGTAGCTTGTTGCATAATCTACAACTTTGATTCACAAAGTTTTCTCATTTGAAGCTTGTATCTCAAGTTACATTTTTTTGAATAAGGGCACTAAACCATTTTTAACTTAGTGAAATTTTAACCTATTTTGACAAGGTTTTCTACCCCACTTCAAGGCCATTTTTCATACCCTTTCACTGGGAATTTCAATTTTCATTTCAAAGATGGATTGTAGTACACATTCCAAGCTTTCCAAAATGTCCAAGAACTCATCAAACAACCTCATAACTTGAGAGATTCGAATTTCACAAGTTGGCAAAAATTCACTTTTGTTCTTCATCAAAACATGTTCATAACTTTGCAAATTTGAACTCAGCTTGCTTTATGCTTGATTACAGGTCCTTGAACCATTCCATACTCAATAATTTAATGCATATTCAATGTGTTAGAGTGTTGTTCTTTGAGTGCAAGCATTGTATGCAAGATTAATCCTAAACTAGATAAAGTGAACTTTCCATTTTTGAAAAGATTAACTTTATGTCCAATTGCAAATCAAGAAAGTACAAGCAAAATCCTTTTAGCACAAGATTATGGACAAATTGCTCTGATCAAGAGAGGCTTTGCTGCAGGATTAGAGGTCCCCTACTGACCTAAAACATCAAGTGGCATTTTGTTGCTTAACATAGAAGAAAAGTGCATAACTTATCACAACTCTCTCTTCAGCTTAGAAACACAAGAAAGAAGTTATCAAACACATTCCATAGCACATATCCAAGCTAACACACGAGCCATTGGCCTCTCAAACACTCTCATTGCCCTAATCATCTTGAAACTGCTCAAACAGGGGAACCCCTGCAGATTGAGTGCTATCTCTCAATCCCTTCAAGCATTCTTGCCCAAACCTGTTCCTTTACCTTCCTTACAACCTATGCAAGCTAACCATGACTTGAAACCTGACCTGTAACACCTCCAAGCCACTTCACCATTTTTAAATTTCTGTTTTGCAGTTGGAGTTCACTAGCTCGATTCAGGGAGTTTCAAGACAAAGTAGGACTTGGAAAAGCATCCTTACACTTCAAGGAAGCTATACAAGTCATCATTTCACTCTGAAACATCCTCCATTGCAAAGCTCGATTCCAACTGAACAGGTAAGTTCATGAAGTTCTATCTCTCTTATTAGGCATTGTTAGCTTTAGGTTTGTGAAGAAAACATGTCACAATCATAGCCCTGAACATGCTCATATGATTAGATTTCATTTATATTTCGTGTGCTTAGAGAATTTCATGTCTGAACATTGATGAAAAGTTAGGTCAAAAATTGGGGGAGGAGAAATTCTCCCTCATCTTAGAGAGTTAGGTCAAGTTCTTTACATGGTTGAAACCGTCTCTTGATGCTCTACACTTTTCATGTTATGAGTTTTGCTTGAAAGTCCAGGAATCCAGAGATAAAAAACGCGTGTTTGCTTGAAGGATATTGTTCAGAGGTTGAAGAAGACAGGTCTTCTGGGCTGGGCCTGGAAATTTTTCTTATTTGCACCACTTCATTACTCATGAACCCCCTGAGCCCATTTGCTTCATTTTTGACTCTTTTTGACTTTTTCTTTTTTGATTGACTTTGTTTATTTTTTCTCATGACATTAAAAAAATAAAAATATTTTTTCCATCATTTTTTGTATTTATTGCATATTTATTTGTTTATTTCTCTTGTTTGAACATAAATATTATATATATACTATTATTAGAATAAATATAGGAAAATAGTGTAAATACATTTTTTATCTTTTTATTTACCTTCTGAAAATATTTCATATAAAAAATATTTTTTTTATTTATTTATTTTGTTAAAATATTAAATATATATTATTTTGTGTATAATACATATTTAAGAATTAATATATATATAGATATATGTTTATTAATATATTTAAGCTAAAATATAAAAATACTTGATTTTTTTTTATTTTTATTAATATTTGATACAAAATACTTCTTTTCATAATATACTTCATTATTTTTATTTTTTGTACATGATAAATAAATGTTTGTATTAAATTAAACAATAATACATTTTTCCTAATAAAATTAGGGTTTTTGCCCTAAATTCAAAATACTCCAAAAAATAATATAATTTTTATTTTCTTTTCTCTTTTACATAAATAATATTTTTTCATATATATACAAAACATTTCTTTTGCATCTTGCATTCTTATTTAATTTTTGTACATTGATTAAATTGCAAATATTCAAAATGATGTAATAATTTAGATTTAAATTCTTGTCAATATCCCCATTTGAACATTTGTACCCCCCTTCCCATATTTGGTTTTGTAATAGCTTAGTAAATTTAATTTCGCACTTTATTGCTTTCTAATGATAACATGTTAGAATTAGGGTTTGCATGCGAAAAACGATAAAAAATAGTTATGACCTAATCTCAAGACAAACAAGCATGAAAATGGACACACATCTCACACTCGCACCCCTAGGGTATTCCACTTTGTTGCCTTCAAATAAATGGGCCATATTGTATGTTGAACTTCTTTGGGCAAAGCAAACAAATTGAATGATCATAGTCCCTCGATAAAACTTTTCAAAACAAACAAAAATAAATGATCAAGTCCCTTAAAGAAAAATTGCCCAAAGATATTTAACGCTGTTACAATTATGGTCTAAACGATGAGCCGCGTCTGTCCCTTTCACATCCTAACATAAGGTTGTCCACCAAATTCAATGGTGGAACAAGCTTGTTAAAAGGGTTAAAACATAGCAGTAATCTTTTGAGAAATTTAGGAGTAGATAACCTCTTAGTTGCTTGAATTAAACTTGCAAAACAAAACACTTGCCTAATTTCAAAATCACACATCACTACACTTTCAAAACAACTTTCAAAAAAAAATGAAAACTTTTTCAAAAGACATACATCTTTGTATACATCCCCACATGGATCATTACAAAGGTTGCCACCACATTGGCATCTTTTCAAAACATTTTCAAAACCCACACACTCAAGCACCATTTAAAACAATTGAAAACAAAAGGCAAGCGATCTAAGAAAGTAACTAAGAGCCCATGGATAACCATGGATAGAAAGGGTGCTAATACCTTCCCTTTCTATAATCTACTCCCCGAACCCAAGAAAACATCTCAAAAGGTTTTTTGCTGTGCTTTTTAACCTTTCCTTAGGATAAAATAAAAAGTCGGTGGCGACTCTTGCTAACCGCAACATTTGCGAATACAAACGCAAAACACTAGACAGTTCTCCCACCGTATCACAGCATCCATATGTCAAGTTTCAAGACTCACAGCATCAAATTGCACAGTCAAAAGCCCTAATTGCTTCACAGTCAACTGCAGGGGCAAAATGGTCATTTGACAGTCAAAAGTCAAAAAATTTGGTCAACATCTTATTTTGAAGCCACAATCATCATTTGATCAATTCTTGATCATGATTCCACAAGCATGGCTCAAAAAGTCTCAAGATGCAAAAGTTTCTATTTTTGGACAGCTGAAAAGTCAAATGCAAATTGACCAAGGCATAACTTTTGCATGGTTCATCAGAAAAATCCCATCCAAAGCTCATTTGGAAGAGGATGACATTTCCTACAACTCATCTTCAGACTTCAAGTCCAAGAAATGCTCTCACAAAAAGTTATCAATTTCAACATTATAGGTCATTTTCAAAAGTCAACAAAAAGGGACTTTAAGTCAAAGACCATAACTTGAGATTGCTAAATCAAAATGACATGGGACCAAAGAAATTGGTTTGAGGACTTCAAGACCTTTCCAAAATGTCCAAGAACATGTTCATATCTTCAAAATTGAGCAAGATATGTATTGGAGAAGTTGGGAAATTTTTGGGAACTTTCAAAAGTCAACTTTGCCTAAAAAGCTTCAAATTTGCTAATGGGCCTCAAATTCTTTCGTGAATCATTACCCAAAGCCTATGCACGACCCATTGAGCTCAAAATAATTTATTTTATTATTTTTAATTAATTAATTGAATTTTTATTATTATTAATTCATTTAATTAGTTTTAATTATAGGAAAATTAAAAAAGATATGTTTTGGATCTTTTGGTGGAGCAAATCTGATCAGGGCAAGCTGGCAAAACCGTTTCTCAATCAAAAAAGGAAAATCATCCATAATTGGCAAGGGTTTCATTGAAAAAATATTGGAAATTATGTGATGAAAAATCAAGGATTGAAAACATTATTGCAATGGATTCATGGGCTTATTCTTGACCTAATTCATTCACATACAAAGGCATAAGCTAACCCTATTCAGAAACACACGTGAAAGCTGCTGAAGCCATAGAATCACTTTGCAAAATTTCAATAAAAATTATGAAACGGAAATCCTATTTGTAGGATAATTCAAGGCCAAAGATCGTTTCCATTACATTACTGACATTGCTAGGAAGCTATTACAATCAAGAATGAGGCTTAACACTATCAGAATCATCCCCACGAAGTCACACGGTTTGCTTTGTTTTCCAACTTGACATATCATCATTCATGCGCTTTTAACCATTTTTCTTGTTTGATTTACATTAATAGTGACCTTCTGAAGCGATTGGTACAGTTCAATTGAATTAACGTTGCCTAAATCAGAATCCACCATGGACGAAAATTAGGTTTTCTGAAGCTTGCAATTAGGGCTTTAGGCATCAAGAAAAATTGGACTATGCCATGACCATGGTTGAATTCGTCAAGGCCAAACGAATTCAACCAGCCTATCGCGCCCTTTTTATATTGATTCCTCTTCTATTCGCTATTTTTAGGACTTTCATTTAGTGGGGGTTTAAAACCCCCGCTATCTTGTTTGTATTTGCAGGAAAAAGATGAAGAAGACAATAGCTGTCCAAGCGTAATTGGAAGATTCAAATCTTAGCGCGTTTTTTTTAATATTTCAGCATAATTGGTTTTTTCATATATTATATTTGTTGTGTATATATTTAACAAAAGCGTTTGGTAGCTCAGATGGTGGAGGACGTGTATTGCAAGCATTGGGACCTGGGTTCGATTCCCAGGTCCCCCCACATAATTGATATTTTTTGTGCTAACGTATTCACATGCATCACTCATTCAACGTTCTACCATGAGTCCCACACCTATGCTTGCCAAGTGGCCTTGATCCATAATCTGAAGGCCAGGAGGTGACGAACACACTATGCCTGGGTCAACCAATGTGCACACAATCATGGAGGGTCAAACGAGCCTTGTCTTAATGGGCCAGAATTCCTCAAACAAACCTCCACATGGGCCAGACACCCCCCTTGGTTTGCATGCTTTTTTAATTTAATTTTCTTTTCTTTCTAATTCTTTTTAATTGTTTTAATTGATTTTATTAATTCACCATTAATCACCTTTTCACAATAAAAACAGAAAATCAAAATTGTAAAATATATTTAATTATTTATTAATTTCCTCACTAATTTATTTTTGTAAATAAATATTAACAATTAACTTTAGTTTAAATTAGGTTTAAATTCTAATACTTTTCTTAATAAATAAAAAATATATAGAATTAGGTTTTTTTGACATTTTATATCTTTTCTTAATTAATTATTTTCATCATTATTTATTATTATTATTATTTTTGTACATAAATATGTAAATTAATTAATTAGTTTCAATTAGGTCAACTTTGATGTTTTATTAATAATTAAAATAATTTAGAACTAGGGTTTCACTAACTTTAATTTTAATTCTTTTCTTTATTTTCATAAATACCAAAAACATAAAAAACACTTTCTTTTCTTTAATTAAATAGTAATTAGGCTTTAATTTAATTTAATTTCAAGCAAAGGGTCAAAACCCTCGGACGTTCAGTTTAATTCTTTTCGCGCATTATTTTCTTATTGATTATTATGTAACTGTTCAAGGATGTAATAGTAATTACGTTTACTGTTTTTTTTTACTTTCCGCATTTTTATCAAAAACGGGTCTTTGTATTTTGGCGATGTATAGACCCGCGCCTTGTAATAGCGTAGCTTTTATCTTTCCGTCTTTTAATTTTCCGCACTCCTAAATTCTAAATTGCATGAAAGAATGTATGTTAATTAAAAACAACGCGTAGCTCACAATGCCATGATCAAAGATAACTGTTAACATGAAAACAACACACAATACACACACCACTTCTAGGGTACGCCTCACTCGTTGCCTTCGAAACGTGGTCGTCAAGTATAGGACGTTTTAGCGGTCGCTCTTATGTCCATGATCCAGTTGCCTCGAAACAGTTGCCTCGAAACAGTTGCCTCGAAACGGTTGCCTCGGATTAAAAAAAAGGATCTAGGATGTAAGGGTTGCTTCTAAGGTGTCCTACTGTTGCTTCGGTGACCACACTGTCCCTACAATCGAATTGACCCGAACACCTCCAACGGTGGTGCTACCTACCTCTCAATGGTGGGATGGCACTACCTTAAGGACTTCTACACAGCCTAATTCCTTAGGGTAGGTAGATGATTCATGGATACTTGCTCTCTAAAAAACAAATCAAAAATCTTTTCACACCGACACTTTCAAAAAGCTTTCAAAACAAATTTTTCAAACACTCTTGAGGACTGATACAAGAGTCATTCAGAAATCTTTCAATGAAACTTTTTCAAACCCACTCACATTTGAAAAGCAAACATCATTTTGAAAACATAAGAGCAAGTATCTAAGAGCCCATGGATAACCATGGATAGAAAGGGTGCTAACACCTTCCCTTTCTATAAATCTACCTCCCGAACCGAGAAACGTTCTCATAAGGAATTTTACTGTGCTTTTGTCCTGTCCATGTTGGAGAAAATAAAAGACGGTGGCGACTCTTGCTTCCGCGACATTTCGCGAAACCAACTTTAAACAGTCAGTTCTATTTCCACCGATCACAGAACTGGCGACTCTGCTGGGGATACTTTAAAGTGAGGTGTACCTTAGGATAGATCATACTTATGTTTTCAATTGCCTGATTTGTGTGCTTTAATATTATTGGGCCTGTCTTGGGAGTTCTATAGATCCTAACCCGGATCTGGGGGATACCTCTTAGAAAGTAGCAACAAGACTGTGAGGGAACTGTGCGGGGTATACCGACACGGTTGAAGCAGTCTGCTACGTTGATGTGGCACTTTAGTGAGTACCGGTAACCCTTGAGTCAAGTCAAGGAGAGTACGGGGCCGCCGCGTGGTGTCGTGAAGCATCAACTGACCTTAGGAACCTTACTTGACCATCTTGGCCTCTTTAGGGTAGTGAGATAACTGACTTTGGTGCAGTCCGAAGTCGGTTGATACTCGATACTACACTCATTGAGGGTTGTTTTATTGGAATATTTTGATCTCCAGTTCAGTGGCTGAATCGAAACTATGAACACAGAAAACAATCCAATGATATTGAGATCCTTAGAACCCGGTTACTTCTGATAGGACAGGTTTTGAGCCCACCAACCTCAAGAGGGTAATACCCAAACCTCATGCTGGCCTACACTCTAAGGGCTCTTTGTGTGACTTGTGTGCCTTCAAACTTGACTACTTGCATACTTGTTATCTGACACTTGAGTTTCTCGCAGGTTTTGTTTACAGTCCTTAATCTGGACTCATTACAGGGCCTACTTACATCCATACATAACAGCATAACATCATACCATTGCATACATCCTGCATAAGGACTAATCCATTTCAAGGATCTCAAGTGTTTGTGATGCAGGTCATGATGTCTAGCAAGGGGCAAAAGGGATTTATTTTCCTCTAGCCAGGTTGATGACTTGAGTCAGGGGCTATGACCCACTCGATATGGTGAGCCTTGACTCTTGAAGAAGGACTCGCAACAATATGAAGTTCCTTCCATCAAGCTACAAAATGCAGATTCTAACAAAGTTTCTTGTTTATCCCGCGAGGTCCTTGAAAACATTGCATGCATACCATACACATCATTGCATTACAGGTATCCTTGTTACAGGTCACTTACCTTCTTCACTGTTTATTTCAGCAATGGCTTCCCAACAAGATAACCAGGGTCTTCATGCTCAAGAGACTCAGTTCAGGGAGATCTTCCTAAGCCTATCCAAGGGGCAGGAAGAGTTGAGGACACTCCTCATGGGGACTTTGGTCAAGAACAGTTCTAAGGACGATAAGGACGAACGCCTGAAACGTCTGCAAGCTGAGGTGGATACAATGAGAACCCAGATGCTGGGGCAAATGGCTCTCATCCAAGGCTTAGATCGGGAGCAAGAAGAGTTGAGGACCATGATCGGTCAGCTTCATCAAGACATGAAGCAACCAGTCCAAGTCAGGGACCAAGTCATTGATCAACTTCCAAGAGGACAAGAGTCTGGTAGGGTAAAGAATAGATCTCTCCAAATTGCTACCACTTCACAGGTCCAACCACAGACTCGCCCAGAGCAACAGGTTGATCAGAGTAAGCCAAGCAAGCCCAGGAGGCAATTCACCCAGCTCAACGTGTCGTTGTTTCAAGCTTTATAACACCTGTTGAGATTGAATCTGATTACACTAAGGGCTCCTCCCCGGAACCCCAACATCTCTGCTCCTAACTATCATCCCAACAAAAGATGTGCATACCACTCCGATAGTCCTGGACATGACACTACCGACTGCTGGGCTCTGAAGAACAAGGTCCAGGACCTGATTAATGAAGGAGCAGTGGATTTCACCCAAGTGGGTCAGGCTGAGTGCTTCTACCATCCCTACAGAATTCACCATTTGAAGTAACAAGTCCTGGGATGAGAAAACTTTTAGTCCATTAGAATTTTCAAGTTGTAATTTTCTTTTGATTGTTCAAACAATTATTGTCATAACAAACTTTATTACTTTATCAATGCATCGCATATGTCTGTTTTGAATCAATATATTCGCATTCGCTATATGCAAACTGTTTTCATATTTTTTGATGTCAACTCTCAATTAATAATTCTAAGCCTCTTGAGGGAGGATGACGAAAACAATACCACGACATCTACAGTATGCTTTTGAACAGACCCCGCTGATGAGGTACATGCATTGTTTCAAATCCTAAACACTGGAGTTATAAGGAAGATAATCCCTCGCCAACCCCTTCGAGCCAAAGAAGTAGAAGTTTTTCTTTTCACGAAAAATTAAAACCCTTAATCATAACCTGGGGCAGGGTAGTTCTTTCAGTTGATCCAAGTGCACAACGAATAGAACCAAAGAAGTCCTTACAAAACAAAAGACAGTGATGGTTCTGAATAATCATAAAGACAGGCAGTCATTATCTTTCAAAAATAAAAGCCCAATAAGTCAAAACCTATGAAGGAGACTTACAAAACTGGGGCATCCCGCTGACTGTAAATACAAAAGAAACAAGTCAGGCAAAAAACAGGGATAACGAAATCAAAAAAAAAAAAAAGAGGTCCTACAAACCCTCAACCAAAAAAGAAATGACTGCCTATTCAAAATAAACTGTCAAGTATCCGAACCATCACTGGTATATCAAAGCAAAGACTCAAACAAGGTCTAACGCACGATCAGCCGAGTTTAGGTTTGAAGAACATCACGAAGAGCGGGTGGGTACAAATAATTTGAGCCTTTATCCTTTGTTTCTTGAACCATGAACCAGGCCACGCTACAACCCTTAAAAGTCCTAGCTGAAGCATGGGTTAATTCGAAAGCATACTGTTACGAAAGGTATCCTGACTCCTTAAGGCTTGCGGTAAAATAACGAGTTGACATCACAGTTTACAAAAAATTCACTTGTTTTTATGAAAAAATGCATTTTCAAAAAAACTTCAAGACAGACATAAGCTTTGCATTTTTAATATAACATTGCTTGCATATGACTACTTGTTTGAACAACATAGAAGTTCGCACGACGAATGTCTAATGGACAAAAGCACCTCCAATCAAGGGGCATGGCCTAATCATTGTCCATCATCTGGGGCAGTCCAGTCAAGATTCGGAGAATCTCTCAAAAGGCCAACCAGCTTGGGGCAGATCTCCTATCTGGATCACTTGGGGCATTGGACTATCAAACGAAGATCTTCTGGTGGTATGATAACGCAACACTACTAACAGGGGCACCTCTTGTATCCTAAGAGCACGAACATAGTCGAAAAATACTACGCATAATCAAAGACCCGCTAGGTTGACACACCTAGGCAAAAATAAGGGCTTCCCGGCGAACCAAAAGGGTTCGGGCAAAAATAAGGGACGAAAATGAAAAAATTTGTACACCCGGCAAGTCGAAAACCTGAAAAGGCGGCTTGGGCAAAAATGGGTATCCCGGTGGACTGAAAACCCGAAAGGGAAGTCCAGGCAAAAGTTAGGGATCGAAAGCGTACGACTATGTCCCGTCATCTCGTCACCCGCCTACCAGAAGAAGATTTGTCAATCGGCAGTCATCAAGCACCTCCGCAGGTACCTTCTCCCGCAGAAACTGGGGCAATAAAATTGTCCAAACTGTACAGCTGCTCTGTCCCCCAAGTACCAAGGCAGGTTCAACCAAAGAATATGACCAAGATACCTTCACTCCCCGCCGAGTAAGACAAGATTCAACAATTCTCTCCCCAAGCAGAGTTGGTCTCCCATAAGCCCTAAAAAGGCACAGTATCTCCAGCAAGTCAGCAACACTCTCCCCAAGCAGAGTTAGTCTACAGTCAGCCTTATGGAAGTTGGGTACCCCCAGAAGAGCTCAATATTCCCCAGCGGAGTATGCAGACATTCCTTAAACAAGCATCCCCGGCAGTCTTGATATAAGATTGTTCCCCGGCGGAATACAGAACATCCAGTGGAGCCACTCCCCAGTCCAATCTGAAAAGTTTCCCCAGAAGAGTTCAATCAATTTCCCCAGTAAAATAGGAAGCTTATCCCCAGTAGATTCTGGAAGCTTATCACCTGCAGAGTACGAACGCTCCCCCGGCTTTATTCAGAAGATTATGCTCCACCAGAGCTTATAACTGGGTTATCCTCAGCTAATTGCCACAGAAGGATCATCCCCGGCGAAGTCTTACTATCCCCAGCGGAGTTATCATCAACATCTCAACAAAGTACCTCTCTCCCCACAGAGTAATTCCCCGCAGAGTAATCTCTCCATCAAAGTTTATTCCTCAACAGAGTCATCTTCTCCTACCGGTTTATTCTTGTAATCATCATCCCCAGCGGAAACGAAGAACTCTAATCTTCAACATCAGCCCATGAGTTATCTTCCCAGCATTCGTCAAGGATTTATTTTCCTAGACGAAAATACATTCATAGACATTTCACATTTCATACATCCTGCTTACATACACGATAAAATACATACAACACAATCTCATTTATTTTTTAGAACATCATGACATCATGCATCATGACATTGCATACAACTAACGTTTTGTCTTTTCAGGACAAAGGTCAATCCAAAGATAATTACTATCAACTGTCAATTCCAGATCCGATTCCTGTATCCTGCCAGGGTGTATCTGTTGACAACTATTTTCTGGACTCGATTCCTGTATCCTGCAAGGGCACGTCTGAAGAGTTTGAAGATCCGATTCTTGTATCCTGCCAGGGTGTATCTGTTGACGACTATATTCCAGACTCGATTCCTGTATCCTGCCAGGGCACGTCTGAAGAGTTTGAAGATCCGATTCTTGTATCCTGCCAGGGTGTATCTGTTGACGACTATATTCCAGACTCGATTCCTGTATCCTGCCAGGGCACATCTGAAGAGTTTGAAGATCCGATTCCTGTATCCTGCCAGGGTGTATCTGTTGACGACTATATTCCAGACTCGATTCTTGTATCCTGCCAGGGCACGTCTGAAGAGTTTGAAGATCCGATTCCTGTATCCTGCCAGGGTGTCTCTGTTGACGACTATATTCCAGACTCGATTCCTGTATCCTGCCAGGGCACGTTTGAAGAGTTTGAAGATCCGATTCCTGTATCCTGCCAGGGTGTATCTGTTGACGACTATATTCCAGACTCGATTCCTGTATCCTGCCAGGGCACGTCTGAAGAGTTTGAAGATCTGATTCCTGTATCCTGCCAGGGTGTATCTGTTGATGACTATATTCCAAACTCGATTCCTGTATCCTGCCAGGGCACGTCTGAAGAGTTTGAAGATCCGATTCCTATATCCTGCCATGGTGTATCTGTTGACGACTATATTCCGGACTCGATTCCTGTATCCTGCCAGGGCACGTCTGAAGAGTTTGAAGATTCGATTCCTGTATCTTGCCAGGGTGTATCTGTTGACAACTATATTCCAGACTCGATTCCTGTATCCTGCCAGGGCACGTCTGAAGAGTTTGAAGATCTGATTCCTGTATCTTGCCAGGGTGTATCTGTTGACGACTATATTCCGGACTCGATTCCTGTATCCTGCCAGGGCACGTCTGAAGAGTTTGAAGATCCGATTCCTGTATCTTGCCAGGGTGTATCTGTTGACGACTATATTATGGACTCGATTCCTGTATCTTTCCAGGGCACGTCTGAAGAGTTTGAAGATCCGATTCCTGTATCCTACCAGGGTGTATCTGTTGACGACTATTTCCGGACTCGATACCTGTATCCAGCCAGGGCATATCTATATGAAGAGTTTGAAGATCAACCCCTGTAACAGGCCAGGTAATTATCTTTCTTTCTCAGGTACGCAAGTTCTCGCTAAGGAATCTCTTACGCGATCGACACCTAGATGGCATCTATAAGCCCATCCACATACCAAAAGTCTCCAAATGGCATCCATAAGCCCATTCCCGACAAGATTATGTTACAGCTCCAGATGGCATCTATAAGCCCATCCTCCCATCCATTATCCTCCAAATGGCATCTGTAAGCCCATTTTCGACATCATCACTGCTGACACTCTACTATGCGAGTGCAAATTTCTGGGCACTCTAGTGTTCAATCATCTTCCACCTTCGGATTACGAAATGCACGCGAGCCAATCTACATCCTCAGGTCGAAGAAGATTGAACAGGGGCAACTGTTGTACCCTAAAATTTTCCCTCCCATATTCTTCAAGATTTGGCAAGATCAAGCTTCAAAATCTCTCAAGGGTTGCATAGTCCAATTGCCTCCTAACACAGTCAAAATTAGGGTTTTGGTTCTTGCAAGGAAATTGAGGTTTTCAAGGGGCCAATCAAGTCCCATATGCCTATATACATTGTCAAGCATCCATATGTCAAGTTTCAAGACTCACAGCATCAAATTGCACAGTCAAAAGCCCTAATTGCTCCACAGTCAACTGCAGGGGCAAAATGGTCATTTGACAGTCAAAAGTCAAAAAATTTGGTCAACATCTTATTTTGAAGCCACAATCATCATTTGATCAATTCTTGATCATGATTCCACAAGCATGGCTCAAAAAGTCTCAAGATGCAAAAGTTTCTATTTTTGGACAGTTGAAAAGTCAACTGCAAATTGACCAAGGCATAACTTTTGCATGGTTAATCATAAAAATCTCATCCAAAGCTCATTTTGAAGAGGATGACATTTACTACAACTCATCTTCACACTTCAAGTCCAAGAAATGCTCTCACAAAAAGTTATCAATTTCAACATTATAGGTCATTTTCAAAAGTCAACAAAAAGGGACTTTAAGTCAAAGACCATAACTTGAGATTGGTAAATCAAAATGACATGGGACTAAAGACATTGGTTAGAGGACTTCAAGACCTTTCCAAAATGTCCAAGAACATGTTCATAGCTTCAAAATTCAGCAAGATATGCATTGGAGAAGTTGGGAAATTTTTGGGAACTTTCAAAAGTCAACTTTGCCTAAAAAGCTTCAAATTTGCTAATGGGCCTCAAATTCTTTCTTGAATCATTACCCAAAGCCTATGCACGACCCATTGAGCTCAAAATAATTTATTTTATTATTTTTAATTAATTAATTGAATTTTTATTATTATTAATTCATTTAATTGGTTTTAATTATAGGAAAATTAAAAAAGATATGTTTTGGATCTTTTGGTGGAGCAAATCTGATCAGGGCAAGCTGGCAAAACCGTTTCTCAATCAAAAAAGGAAAATCATCCATAATTGGCAAGGGTTTCATTGAAAAAAGATTGGAAATTATGTGATGAAAAATCAAGGATTGAAAACATTATTGCAATGGATTCATGGGCTTATTCTTGACCTAATTCATTCACATACAAAGGAATAAGCTAACCCTATTCAGAAACACACGTGAAAGCTGCTGAAGCCATAGAATCACTTTGCAAAATTTCAATAAAAATTGTGAAACGGAAATCCTATTTGCAGGACAATTCAAGGCCAAAGATCGTTTCCATTACATTACTGACATTGCTAGGAAGCTATTACAATCAAGAACGGGGCTTAACACTATCAGAATCATCCCCACGAAGTCACACGGTTTGCTTTGTTTTCCAATTTGACATATCATCATTCATGCACTTTTAACCATTTTTCTTGTTTGATTTACACTAATAGTGACCTTCTGAAGCGATTGGTACAGTTCAATTGAATTAACGTTGCCTGAATCAGAATCCACCATGGACGAAATTAGGTTTTCTGAAGCTTGCAATTAGGGCTTTAGGCATCAAGAAAAATTGGACTATGCCATGACCATGGTTGAATTCGTCAAGGCCAAACGAATTCAACCAGCCTATCGCGCCCTTTTTATATTGATTCCTCTTCTATTCGCTATTTTTAGGACTTTCATTTAGTGGGGGTTTAAAACCCCCGCTATCTTGTTTGTATTTGCACGAAAAAGATGAAGAAGACAATAGCTGTCCAAGCGTAATTGGAAGATTCAAATCTTAGCGCGTTTTTTTAATATTTCAGCATAATTGGTTTTTTCATATATTATATTTGTTGTGTATATATTTAACAAAAGCGTTTGGTAGCTCAGATGGTGGAGGACGTGTATTGCAAGCATTGGGACCTGGGTTCGATTCCCAGGTCCCCCCACATAATTGATATTTTTTGTGCTAACGTATTCACATGCATCACTCATTCAACGTTCTACCATGAGTCCCACACCTATGCTTGCCAAGTGGCCTTGATCCATAATCTGAAGGCCAGGAGGTGACGAACACGCTATACCTGGGTCAACCAATGTGCACACAATCATGGAGGGTCAAACGAGCCTTGTCTTAATGGGCCAGAATTCCTCAAACAAACCTCCACATGGGCCAGACACCCCCCTCGGTTTGCATGCTTTTTTAATTTAATTTTCTTTTCTTTCTAATTCTTTTTAAATGTTTTAATTGATTTTATTAATTCACCATTAATCAACTTTTCACAATAAAAACAGAAAATCAAAATTGTAAAATATATTTAATTATTTATTAATTTCCTCACTAATTTATTTTTGTAAATAAATATTAACAATTAACTTTAGTTTAAATTAGGTTTAAATTCTAATACTTTTCTTAATAAATAAAAAATATATAGAATTAGGTTTTTTTTGACATTTTATATCTTTTCTTAATTAATTATTTTCATCATCATTTATTATTATTATTATTTTTGTACATAAATATGTAAATTAATTAATTAGTTTAAATTAGGTCAACTTTGACGTTTTATTAATAATTAAAATAATTTAGAACTAGGGTTTCACTAACTTTAATTTTAATTCTTTTCTTTATTTTCATAAATACCAAAAACATAAAAAACACTTTCTTTTCTTTAATTAAATAATAATTAGGCTTTAATTTAATTTAATTTCAAGCAAAGGGTCAAAACCCTCGGACGTTCAGTTTAATTCTTTTCGCGCATTATTTTCTTATTGATTATTATGTAACTGTTCAAGGATGTAATAGTAATTAGGTTTACTGTTTTTTTTTTACTTTCCGCATTTTTATCAAAAACGGGTCTTTGTATTTTGGCGATGTATAGACCCGCGCCTTGTAATAGCGTAGCTTTTATCTTTCCGTCTTTTAATTTTCCGCACTCCTAAATTCTAAATTGCATGAAAGAATGTACGTTAATTAAAAACAACGCGTAGCTCACAATGCCATGATTAAAGATAACTGTTAACATGAAAACAACACACAATACACACACCACTTCTAGGGTACGCCTCACTCGTTGCCTTCGAAACGTGGTCGTCAAGTATAGGACGTTTTAGCGGTCGCTCTTATGTCCATGATCCAGTTGCCTCGAAACAGTTGCCTCGAAACAGTTTCCTCGAAACGGTTGCCTCGGATTAAAAAAAAAGGATCTAGGATGTAAGGGTTGCTTCTAAGGTGTCCTACTGTTGCTTCGGTGACCACACTGTCCCTACAATCGAATTGACCCGAACACCTCCAACGGTGGTGCTACCTACCTCTCAATGGTGGGATGGCACTACCTTAAGGACTTCTACACAGCCTAATTCCTTAGGGTAGGTAGATGACTCATGGATACTTGCTCTCTAAAAAAAAAATCAAAAATCTTTTCACACCGACACTTTCAAAAAGCTTTCAAAACAAATTTTTCAAACACTCTTGAGGACTGATACAAGAGTCATTCAGAAATCTTTCAATGAAACTTTTTCAAACCCACTCACATTTGAAAAGCAAACATCATTTTGAAAACATAAGAGAAAGTATCTAAGAGCCCATGGATAACCATGGATAGAAAGGGTGCTAACACCTTCCCTTTCTATAAATCTACCTCCCGAACCGAGAAACGTTCTCATAAGGAATTTTGCTGTGCTTTTGTCCTGTCCATGTTGGAGAAAATAAAAGACGGTGGCGACTCTTGCTTCCGCGACATTTCGCGAAACCAGCTTTAAACAGTCAGTTCTATTTCCACCGATCACAGCAACCTTCGCCACAACCCGGAAATAAACCGGCTAACAGATGGTCCTTCTTCACAGTCATTAATGGAGTAGCAATGTCTTTCACAGAAGATACAAACACATCACCATGCACGACATTCACTCCATGATTTGGCATAGGAGCAGTTATGACATTAGACTTCTCAGGCGCTTCAAACTCGATCTCCTTAGCGTCAATCAGATCCAGTACCTTATTCTTCAAGGCCCAGCAATTATTGGTATCATGCCCCGGGATATCAGAGTGATAAGAACAGCGGGCGTTTGGATTGTACAGCGGTGAGATGGTGTTGGGATTCTTCGGAGCTTCCCTCGGGATCACCAAGTTAGTCTTCAACAACTGAGGCAGTATTTGAGATAAAGACATATTGAGCCGAGTAAACTGTCTTTGAGGCCTCTCTGCCCTTGGCTGAGTGTTGCGTTATATGGCAACAGTTGGTCTTGAAATAACTACCGCATTAACAGCTTGGTGGCGCTCAGGTTGACTTTGGTTTCTAGAGCTTTAAACTGCACTAGACTCCTTCTTGAAGGGCTTCTTCTCGGTACTTGACGAAGCACCTTTATGCAACTTGCCGCTTTTAATACTGGCTTAAATTCTCTCCCCAGTCATAATTAACTCAGTAAAACGTGACGATGAACTTCCAATCAAATGGTTGAAAAACGAACCAGACAAGGTCCCCAGAAACATATCCATTAACTCCCTGTCAGCTAGCGGGGGTTAGACTCTACCAGCAAGGTCCCTCCATTTCTGAGCGTAGTCTTTGAAATCTTCGCTTGCACCCATAGACATACCCTGAAGTTGGGTACGCGTAGGAGCAAGGTCGACATTGTATTGGTACTGCTTGTAAAAAGCAGCAGCAAGGTCCTTCCAATTACGGACGTTAGCTCCTTCTAGCTGATAGAACCACTCAAGTTGAGTCCCTGAAAGACTATCTTGAAAGAAGTGGATCCAGAGGTTCTTGTCAACGGTATATGGCTGAATCTTTCTAACATACGAACGGAGGTGTAGTTTTGGGCAGGAGACCCCGTCGTACTTAGCAAAGACTGGTGCTTTAAACTTGTGGGGAATCACCACCCCAGATGGTAGACCCAATTCTCCAAAATCTAGTCCAGGTATCTTCTGGATCTCCATTGCGCTTAACCGATCTTCAAGCTGTTTATACCTATCCTCGGCAGGAGGATACTGGTCTTCATCAAAGTCAGTCTCGTTGTCAGAAACCACGGGGCTAGGGGCCCTCCTTTCTTCCTGATTTCCTCCCCCTCCAGATGAGTGAGACAAATTAACTTCCTCCCGCAACCTGTTTCCGAACCTGTGACCCATGTTCAGAAGGATTGTCTTCTTCTTCTTCTTCTTCTTATCCTCCAAGATAGAAGTCTTCAGATCTTTCTGCCCCTTGGCCAGGTTCATGAACATTTCCTGGAACTGAGCGTTTTGAGCTTGTAGAGCCTTGATAGCTTGATCAGTTGACGTTTTAGCAGACATGATTATGAAATAAACAACGAAGAAGATAAGAGACCTATAAGGGTACCTGTTAGGAGGTGCATGGGAATGAAATGCATATGATATAATTTCAAATACTTTAGGGATTCAAATTCGTAAACCAAAAGGAAACACACTTTTATTAGATTAAAAACTGGAAACAATGTTTGACAAATGCCTTTAAGGCGTTACAAAAAAGAAAAACTGAAAAAGTAAATCAAAACTAGAAATAACAAAGGACATCAACACTCCCATGGTCGTTTTCCGTTGGTGCTGACATAGTCGTTGAGGACCTTCTCATTCTCCAGCTACCTTGTAAGCTTTAGAATCTTCTGCTCCTGCTCATGATACTTTTCTCTGTAAGTATCCCGTTCTTCTCTTAACTGGATCTACGACCTCTTTAATGCCCCAATGTCAGTAGGCATGTATGGGTGGAGGATAGTATGAGGAACCCCTTCTTCATCAGCACTCTCAATAATTACCGATAAGACAGCTTCGTACGGCATCCCTAGCTTTTGGGCACGGGCCCGAACCCACCGGAGATATGGCTCCATTGGAAGAGAAGTCTTCGCTCCTAGCTCATGCGGATCAGACCTGTTAACCTTATTCCAAGCTCGTATGAACATGCAGCAATGTTCATCACTATCCCCTTGGTAGTCAAAGACAATACTTGGAATCAACAACTCATGAGGACCTTCCTTTCTAGCTCTCCCAAACTGTCGTAAGGCCAGATAAGGATTATAGGTGATCCCCCCTAATTCCAAGTAAAGGAACATTGGGGTATTCTCTGCACCGGTCAATAACAACTACTTCTTCCATGTCTTTTATGCTCCAGATGATGTCCATATGAGCAAGGGACATAATTCTGTAGGCCCATCCCATACCTTCCTTGTTCTTCAAAACAGATTCGGGAAGGTGAGAAATAAACCACCTCGCCAGCAATGGTGCACAACACATAAGGGTTCCCCATTTCCGAGCAGTACGGGCATAAAGAGCATGTAGGATATCCCCAAAGATAGTGGGCACTGGATTACGGGATAAGAAGATCTTCACTGCATTCACGTCGACAAAGGAATCTGAATTAGGGAACAAAACCAGACCATATATGAGAAGAGCCAGGATGTCTTCGAATGCTTGGAAGTCTAGACTGTCCCAAAACTGATTTGCTTCATCAACCAAGAACTTAGCTAAGAAGCCTTTTGTCCCATTCCGAGTCTCCCAGTTAGACATTACCTCAGCCTTTGTCAGATGTAGGGTTGTAGCAACATCCTCTGGCTTAAGAGCTTTCTCCCAACCTGTAAATGGCGTCTGCTCTAGAATAGAAATACCGAGCAAATCAGAGAACTCCTATAAAGCAGGGACCAACTGATAGTCCGGGAAGGTAAAGGAGTGGTGCAACGGGTCAAAGAACTGGCACAAAACACTCATCATTTGCTCATCCATCTTAGAAGTGACCAAACCAAGGAGGTGACCATGTCTTCTGATAAAGGAGGAAGTATCTGGAACTTTGGAAACCAAATCTCTAAGCTGAGTAGGAATTTGTACAAAGCTGATCCGAATAGTTTTTCTACGCATAGAGGCCATGACCTGCAAAACAGAACAAAGATGAATCCCCTCTGTCTTTGAAATGGGTTAGTCTGATGCAAGATGCATGCAATGTCATGATGCACAATGTTATGATAGAAACAAACCACAAGTATTCACAGATAGCAAACATGGTAAGGGAAAACAAGTTACACAATAACCCTTAAATTTCAGGCTGGCACGGAGTTTAGGTATTACCCTCTTTCAGTTTAGTTGGTTCAACCTGTCCTAGTAATAGTAATTGGGTTCTAGAGAATCTCAATATCACTGACCACCCTTGATCGGTCATAATTCCAGCTTGGCAACCTTTTCTTGCGGCAGGAATCATCGCGAGAGTTTGGTCTCAATGAGTGTACCATACTGCTACTTTTCTATGGCCAAGTTGGTCAATTATAGGTTCTAAGGTCAGTTGGTGCTTAATGACCCCTTAGCTGACCCATATTCTCCTTGTTCCACCACAAAGGATATCAGTACAAACTAAAGTGCCACACCAACGTAGCTACTGCTTCAACCGCATTAGTCTACGCTGTACAGTTCCCTCACAGTCTATTACTACTTACCTAAAAGGTATCCCCCAGATCCGGGTTAGGATCTATAGTAACTACGATTCAAACCCACAAAGATAAAGCATACAAATCAAGCAATTGAAAACATTATGATGAACTATTCCTAAGGTACACCCCACTATTAACTCCCCAGCAGAGTCGCCAGTTCTGTGATACGGTGGGAAGAACTGACTGTTTTGGGAATGGTGGTTTGCATTTTGCGTTTATTTTTGCAAAATGTCGCGGTAAGCAAGAGTCGCCACCGTCTTTTATTTTATCCAACAAGGAAAGGAAAAAAGCACAGAAAAATTCCTTTTTCGTGATATTTCTGAGTACGGGGGATAGATTATAGAAAGGGAAGGTATTATCACCCTTTCTATCCATAGTTATCTACGGGCTCTTAGGTACTAGCTCATCATTTTCAAAAATTGTTTTCTTTGTGTTTGTGGGTTTTGAAAAGTTTTTATTTTAACTTCGATTTAACTCTTGCTTCTGTCTTCAATAGTGTAATGAAGTGTTTTTGAAAACTTGTTTGAAAAGGAGTGTAAGTGTGAAAAAATTGTTTTGATTGAGAAAGTACTTAAGAACTAATCTACCTACTCGAAAAAAGAATTATTCTATCTTCGTTTCCTTTAGACAACGTTATCCCACTATTAGTGAGTAGGTAGCATCATCGTTGGAGTTTAAGGGTCAATTCGAAAGGGACGTACGGTCACTAAAGCAATGTTAGGACGTCTTAGTAATAACCCTAATGTCTTAGATCATTTATTTGAGGCAACAATATCCGAGGCAACTTTTCCGAGGCAACTTGATCTTTGGAGAAAAGGACGACCACTAAAACATCCTATACTCAATAACCGTTTACCGAAGGCAACCAAGTGGGAGTGTACCCTAGGAGTGCGCATGTGCGCATGTGCGAATGATTCTATTTCAGTTTATTTATCTTTGCACATTTAGGGTGATCTAATTGTTTTTAGATTAAGCATTCATTCTTGTCATGCAAACCCTATTTATCAAACATCTAACAGTCGAATAATTTGCAGAAATTAAAGGTGCGGAAATTAAATTACAAGGCGTCGGGTATTTACATCGCCAAAAGCAACCCTTTAAAAATAAAATAAAAGCGGAAAAATAAATGTCCTAATTAATTATTATAATCCGGGAGCAGATACATCAATAATTGAATAAGGAAAAATAAACTGCACGATACGGAATTAAGTCGAATGCAAAATTAGGGTTTTGACCTATTTGATTAAAGAAAATGTTTTTTTTTTGTTTTTATTTTTAAGAAAAGAAATTAAATCCTAAAATTAAATGCTAAATTAATTATTAAATAAATTAAGGAAAAATATTAAATGACATATTTTTAGAGTTTTTGTTATTTTAAGAAAGAGAATAAAATAATTAAATTAGTAGCTAAAACCTATTAATTCTAATTAATTTTAAATATTTACAAAAATAAATTAAAGTTATCTAGAATTAATGACCTAATTAATTAATTAATATTTATTAATAAAAAAAATTAAATTCTGAAATTTAATTGGATAAAAATATTTTTGTGATTTTTTGTTAAAAAGAAAATATTCTATTGGTTAAAAATTAAGTTAAATAAAATAAAATAATTAAATAAAATAAACAAAATAAAAAAAAAGAAAGGAGTGAAATGGGCCTGGTTTATGGATGTGTGAATAGCAATTCTGGCCCAATTGACATGTGATCTGTTTTGACTTTTTGTGATCCAATGCATGAGCGCTTGACCTGCCTATGGTGCTCCTTTGATATTGACCACCATATCTGACCATATGGCCATCTGGATGGTGAGAGTCCATGGTGTATCTTAGGCTTGAGTATGCACATGATTACCTGAAATTGTTAAGAAAAATAACAAATGTTAGAGGCAGGGATCGAACCCCTGACCTCCAGCCTCTAATGCCCAGAACTCAAACGTGGCAACCACTAGGCTAAGTGGTTCTCGTTGTTAAAGAAATACAAAACAATTAATATATATATATATATATATATATATATATATATATATAATATATATATATATATATATATATAAGGTCAATGGATGATATAATAAAAAAATAAGGCGCCAGATTTGAATAGACAAATGGTGGCATGACACGCATCGTCCCTGTCCTTTGTACCGTGGCTAAAAACACAAGCACCTATACCAACGGATAAAGGTCCATCGCTACAAACCTGTCCACCCTCAAAATCTTGTACAGGCCATGAAAATGGATTCTAAGACCAGGGTTGAGTTCGTCTCACCCTCCTGAATACAACCACGCCCTTTACTGGGGTCAATTATTCCTGAAACCAAAATCCCCAAAAACAAATACGAAACCCTAACAATGATGGATCTCGTTACAGGTCATGTAAATGCAATTGAATAATACCAAAAGCTTGAAAATGATTTGTAGGTTCAAAATATGCTATCAATTCATGCTAACTATGCCTAAATTTAAAAATACGAAATCAAGAAAAGGGTGAGTTGGTGAGTGACTTACAGTGCTCTGGGGGGGGGGGGGTCTGAAAATGCGTGGTCTTGATTGGTTTCGCTTGTGGAGATTTCCAGGAAGAGATTGAGACCAACACCAAGCCTTGAAACTGCCTCTAGACTTGATTTCAATCTCACACTTTTTTGATGTTTTTGCAAATTTTGTTCTTGCTCTCCAATTGATCTCCAACACCTATTTTTGTCTGCACACGACCCTTATGTATTGCACGATGTATTAGGGTAAAAAACTCTGTCCAAATCTCTCTCTTTCAATGCTTGGATATTTGATTTGATTCTTCTTTCAAAGCTTTCCAAATTGGCTTGATTTGAATCTTTTTGTGCACACAAGCTTTGATACGAGTTTGATGGGGTGCTATCTATTCATTGAAACCTGAAATCATCAAAAGATCTTTGGTTATCAATATTTTTGATTTTATTTGAATTAATTTGGTTTAAAATGAATTAATTCAAATAAAAATAAAATAAAATAATAAAAATATGATATGGATACATGGCCAAGGCTAGAGAACGTGGACACTAATGCCAACCCAAAACAAGTGAAAAAGAATGGGCCCATTTGGCAAATTTTGAAGTTTTGGGGATAGTTGACTTTTGGCAATTTTGCAAAAAAGTCCAACTTCAACAATGCATAACTTCCTCAATTTTAAACTTTTGGAGGTGTTCCTGGACTTTTTAGAAAGCTTGAGATGTCCTATAACCAACCCTTTTGGTCTATTCTCAATTTGATATTCCATTCTAACGTATGAAGCTTTGACAAAAAAGGTGTTTTTGTTGATTTTTCAAAATGACCTATAATGTCCAAATTCATAACTTCTTGTGAGTGCATATTTTGATCTTGGGATATGAAGATGTATTGTAGGTAATTGCATCCACTTCAAAATGAGCTTTGGATGGGTCATTTATCATAATGTATGAGAAAGTTATGCTTGGTCAAAGTTGAGTTGACTTTTCCTACAAAACCCTAATTTAGCAACTTTTGAGTCTTGATGAATTGTGAGCAATCCTTAATGAATCATGATCAACCCTTGATCAAAAGATGAAATATACTTAAAAATGAGAATGTTGATAAAAAATCTTGAATTTTGACTGTATAGGGGTCACAGTTGACTTTTGCCATAGCACAGTCGATTTTTGGACCCTTGAGCAATTGACTTGAGCAAAACTCCTCTGCAAGGCTTGAAAATTGACATGGATGGTCTTGGGAACATTTTAGGACATTTTTGAGAACTTGGGGTTACTTGGACTCAAGGATCTTGATGCAATGTGAAACCCTAGTTTGGGGAAGACTGCCTTAAGAGAGAGCTTGTCTGACCAACTCTTGGGCTATCTTGAGCAACTTGGAGATCTTCCTTGACATATTTTGAGAAATATGGGAGGTCAAATTTTGGGGTACAACAGATTCCCCTTGTGATGTGGTGGGAGAACTGACTTGAGGTTTTGCGTTTGTGTTCGTAAATGTTTCGGTTTAGGAAGAGTCGCCACCGACTTTTTATTTTATCCAAAGGAAAGGTCAAAAAGCACAGGAAAGACCTTTGAGATGTTTTCTTGGGTTCGGGGGGTAGATTATGAAAAGGTAAGGTGCAAGAACCCTTTTCATCCATGGTTATCCATGGGCTCTTAGTTACTTGTTTAGATCATTTGCTTTGCTTTTCCAATTGTTTGAAATGGTGTTTTGTGTGTGGTTTTGAAAGATGTTTTGAAAAGAGGCCATCGTTATGGAAACCTTTGTAATGATTCTTGTTTGAATGTATACAAAGGTGTATTTGTCTTTTGAAAAGATGTTTCAATGTTTGAAAGTTTGTTTTGGGAAATGTTTTGAAATTGTGTTGTGAGGTGTGTTTGAAAATAGCAAGGATGTTTTTGCAAGTTTTGATCAAGTAACTAAGAGTTGTCTACCCTATTTTACTCAAAGATCTTTCCTACACATTTTAACCCTTTTGACAATGTTGTTTTACCATTGCATTTGGTAAACAACCTTGTATTAGGATGTTAAACGGGACAGGCGCGGGTCATCGTATTGACCATGATAGCAATTGTGCTAAGTATCTTTAGCAAATTTTTGAGGGACTAGATCATTTTGTATAGGCAACCAAGATAGCATCATCGAGGGACTATGATCTTTTGTTTTGTTTTTGTTTTGCCAAGATACTCAACATGCATAACATGGCCATTTTAAAGGCAACGAGTGGATGAAACCCTAGGGGTGCATGTGTGCATTATGTTGTCAATTTTCATGCTTCTTTGTCTTTGTATTAGTCAAGCTATTTGTTTTGATTTTGGATTTTTGCATACAAATCCTAATTTCTATCATGGCATATTTGAAAGCATAAATTGCGCAAAATAAAAACTAAGTTATTACAACATTGATATGGGGAGGGGGATACAATTTTTGAATGGGGATTATTTTGCAAGAAATTAAAACCATAATATTTACTATTACATCCAAATTGAATAAATGGTACAAATAAGTAAATAGGCAAGTATTTAAATGGTCAATTGAATAAATATGCAAAATATTATGAATATGCAAAAATGTTTTTGTTTATTTTTATGTATGTAAAAATAAAAATATTTAATGTATTAAAAAAAGAAATAAAAAGTTATTATTTTTATTAAGGGTAAAAACCCTAATTTTCTTTTAAGATATATATATATATATATATATATATATATATATATATATATATATATATATATATATATATATATATATATATATATATATATATATATATATATATATATATATATATATATATATATATATATATATATATATATATATATGTATAATAAAAAACATAAAGAATATATACAAGTGTCAAGAAATAAAAATATTAGAAAAAATATTATTTTTTAATAAGGGTGGAAACCCTAGAATTTTGTTTTAAGATAATATATATTATATTAATTATTTTATGTACAAGAAAATAAATATAAATATATACAAAGATATTTAAGAAATAAAAACATGTGGAAAAATATTATTTTATATGTATAAATAATAAAATAAAAATATATAATATCTCTAAAATATTTATTTGTTTTTATTAAAGAGAAATAAAAATATATACTAATTAAAAATTATTTTCATGTTAGAAAAATAAAATAAAAATACAAAAATAAATGTGAAAATTTATAAAAATATTTTTGGTATTTTTTATGTTTAGAAAATATAAAATAAAATCAGAAATGAAAAATAAAATGAAAAATACAAAAATATAAAGAAAATGGGCCAGGGGGTGCAATCAGTAAAGAGGGGGTGTCAAAAACAATGCCAGAACCAAGCCCAGCCCACTAAACTTCATCTTCAACCTTTGTCAACCAAAAACGCGCGCACCTGACTCAAACATGGAAAACCTGCATACGTGCTCTAATGCAAAAACTCATAACATCAAAGTTGTAGCATTTTTCAAGACGATTTCAACCATATAAGAAACTTAACCTAACTCTCAAAGACCAGAGAGAATTTCTCTGGCCCTAATTTCTAACCTAACTTTTTCAGAAAGTTCATGAATCAAATTCTCTTAACATGTTTAACTTAAATGAAAACTGAGCATATGTACAACTTCATGGCTATGAGTACTACATTTTTTATTCATAAACCTAAGCCTAATGATTCCTAAATAGAGAGATAGGAAGTTGACAAAAACCTATTTCAGTTGAACTCGTGTATGGCAATGTGGAGCTTTTCAGTGAGGTCTGAGATGTTTGGGAGCTTGCTTGAACTTCCTCTGACCTTTCCCAGTGCCTAGTTTGCTTTGAATGTGCTTGAACAAGCTTGTAGAACTCAACCTGTACAAGCTGAAAATAGAAATGGTGAAGCTTGCAAATGGAGTTACAGTCAGTATCTAAGGGTTGGGATAGCTTGAATAGGTTATATGGAATGTATTGGAACAAGTTTGGGGCTAAACGCATGAGTAACTTGTGAGATAGAACTCAAAGTGCAGAAGCTGCCCTATTTTGCAAGAGGAAGGTGATTTTGTGTTTTGGAAGGTTTGAGGGCTCAATGGCTCGTGTTTTTGGCTCAAGGAAATGCAAAAAACTTGTTTTCAAAGCTTGCAAGGGTTTTTTCTATCAGATGTTCAAGTTGTGGTGTATTTGACAAGTTTCTTGTATTTTAAGCAAAAGTAAGCCATGATGCAAGACAGGCCTGTACAGGCTATCTATCAGCTTGCACTTTGTGGTCTTAGCCCCCTCAGTTTGTGGATATTTTGTGTTGTACAAGATCTTGTTCAAGGCTCAAGGATTCTATTTGACATAAAGCAAATTTGACAAAAATGGCAATGTTGCCTTTTTGCTATTTAAGGATTAATCTCTTGTGTAATCCTCCCATGACCAGAACAAAGCCTCAAACAAATGGATTTGCATTTAATTATTGAGTATGGAAGGGTTTTGGGACCTGTAATCAAGTACAAACAAGGCTGATTAGAGTTTGCAACTTGTATCACTAAGAAAATGCCATGGATCAAAAGTGAGTTTTTGCCAACTTCAAGCCTTCGATTCTCCCTAACCACAAATGATTTTGGAGAGTTCTTGGACATTTTGGAAATCTTGTAACATGATATACAATCCATATTTGAAATTAATTTTGATATTCCAAGTTGAACTAGGTGAAAAATTTCCATGAAGATAGGTCAAAATCCTGCCTAAAAAACTAGAGCAAAATTTCACTAAGTTAAAAGTTTCATGGACCCTTATTCCAAAAATCATAACTTGAGATCCAAGCTTATTTTGAGAAAACTTTGTGAATCAAAGTTGTATATTTTGTTGAGGACTATAACTTTAATGTTGTAAGTTTTGTTTGAATCCAATTGTATCATGGTGAAAATGTTAGGCAAAGTTGGGAAAAATTAAGAAAATTTCATAACTTAGAAAATTCTAAGTTATGAAATTTTTTCAAACTTAAACCCTAATTTGCAAAACTGGGTTTCTTGATGAACAAGTTTCATGTTTTGACATATCTTTATGAAAAATGACCCTTGGCACTTGATTTTGACCAAAAAGTCAAAGTTTGACTTTTTAGTGTACAGTCAAATTTTGATCAGTTGACTGAAAAATTCATCTGTCAATCCAATGCAATTGAGATCTTTTGAACCTTGGGAATAGGTCAAGATGATGCCATTGAGTACTTGAATCCATGCTTGAACCTAATTTTCCATTGGCTAGGTTAAAAATAAAAAATTGCCCTTGTGTAGTCAAAACCCTAAAAATGACCATTTTTCCCTTTTGATGATCTGATCAAATTTCTTGAGGAGTTGTGGTCCAAACTTGATCAAATGGTTCATAGGATCCTAGAATGTTGATGTGGATCAAAATTTATGAGGTTTGACTGTAAATTGGCCATAGTTAACTTTTTCCCCAATATAGCTGATTTTTAGGTCAGTTGTCCAATTGACTGGGAAAAAGTTTGATTCAAGGCCTGAAACTTGGTATGAACAATCTTATAAGTCCAACATGAAGCATGAAAGTCACATTGAGCATTAGAAGTCCAAAATTCCTTGTGCAAACTCAAACCCTAATTTAGGTCATCAGTGCAAGGAGATGTCTTGAGCAGAGCAAACCCTAATCCTGTCTGGAATTCAAAGAGACTTGTGATTAGAAATATTGATAAAATGAGAGGGGAAATTTTGGGGTACAACACCCCTGTTCAATCTTCTTAAACCTGAGGATGCAGATTGGCTTTCGTGCCTTTCGTAATCCGAAGGTGGAAGTGGATTGAACACTAGAGTGCCCAGAAATTTGCACTCGCATGAAGTGGTAATTGTCTTGTGATGTCGGGAATGGGCTTACAGATGCCATTTGGAAGAGTGTTGATCATATAAGAGATTCCTTAGCGAGAGCTTGTATACCTGTTGTTGAGGAAGATTCCGCTGGGGAAGTCTGATCTTTCATGGAGAGAGATATAAATTTAGGAGCTTCGTCGTCCGTCATTCTGCTGGTGAGTCGTCTCTGTTGATATTTAGGAACTTCAATCGTCCGTACTCAACTGAGGGAACAATATTTGCTGAGATTTAGGAGCCTGTCCGTAATTCAACTACTTTGCCGAGATTTAGGAGCTAGTCTGTAATTCCACTCACTTTGTCGAGATTTAGGAGCTCATCCATAATTCAACTGACTTTGCCGAGATTTAGGAGCTTGTCCGTAATTCAACTGATTTTGTCGAGATTTAGGAGCTTGTCCGTAATTCAACTGATTTTGTCGAGATTTAGGAGCTTGTCCGTAATTCAACTGATTTTGACGAGATTTAGGAGCTTGTCTGTAATTCAACTGATTTTGTCGAGATTTAGGAGCTTGTCCGCAATTCAACTAAACAACCATCTGTTGAGATTTAGGAACTCGTCCGTAATTCAAATGAGGAAACATCTCTGCTGAGATTTAGGAACTTGTCCATAATTCAACCGAGGAACATATCTGTCGAGATTTAGGAACTCGTCTGTAATTCAACAACTTTGCTGAGATTTAGGAGCCTGTCCGTAATTCAACAACTTAGCTGAGATTTAGGAGCTTGTCTGTAATTCAACTACTTTGTTGAGATTTAGGAGCCTGTCCGTAATTCAACAACCCTGCGGAGATTTAGGAACTTGTCCGTAATTCCACTGCTTTGCTGAGATTTAGGAGCCTGTCTGTAATTCAACAACTTCGTTGAGATTTAGGAGCTTGTCTGTAATTCAACTTGTGAAAAACTTGGTTGAGATTTAGGAGCCTGTCTGTAATTCAACTACTTTGTTGAGATTTAGGAACATCGTCTGTAATTCAACAACTCTGTGGAGATTTAGGAACTTGTCCGTAATTCCACTGGGAAAATATCTATCAGGATTTAGGACTCGTCCGTAATTCAACAACTTCGCTGAGATTTAGGAGCTCGTCTGTAATTCAACTTGAGAACAACTTTGTTGAGATTTAGGAACTCGTCCGTAATTCAACAACTTCGCTGAGATTTAGGAGCATCGTTCGTAATTCAACTGATGTAAAAGCTTCATAGCTTGAATTTTGTGAAAATATTTCCTGAAAGGTAAAGGTTAGCTGTATGTAATGCATGATATGTATCAAGCAATGATGTTCTCAAAATAAATGAGATTGTGTAGTATGATGCGTATGCATGTCATGATGTATGAAAATGTGATGTTTTTAGTTGGGGGAAAATAAATCTCGGATTGTTGTTGGAGAAAAGAATGGAATTCTTCGTTTCCGCTGGAGATAATGGATGAAAATATTTGTGAGAATAAACCTGCAAAAGAGGATAACTCGTTGGGGAATAAACTGATGAGAGAATGACTCTATGGGGAAGAGATGCTCCGCTGAGGGTTCCACTGATGAATTCAGCTGGGGATAAATTACCGTTGCTGGTGATAATGAACCTGTTGGGATTGAATTCCTGTTTGTGAAAGGAATGAACTCCGCTGGGGATGACTTTCCAGTTGCGACTTTACTGGGGATAGCCCCTTTAGATTCTACTGGGGATAATCTTCCAGCATCTACTGGGGACAATTCTTCAAACTCCACTGGGGATCAAATTTTTCAAACTCCACTGGGGATATATATATATTTTATATACTCCGTTGGAGATATATATTTTTTATATACTCTGCTGGGGGATGACAAGACTTCTTAGTGCTGATGGTAGATAAATTCTGCTTGGGGAGAATATTACTGATTCAGTTACAGTTGCGAGTCTCAGCTGGGGAGAGTTAACATTATTGTCTTTCCCTTACTCTGCGGGGAATGAATGTACTTTCAATCTTTTCCTCCATCTAGGTCTATCCCTATACCTGGTGGACAGAGCAACTGTACGGTTTGGACATTTCTCGTTTGCCCTTGTTTCTGATATTACAAGTAATCGTCTTTTGTTTCGCATGTAAATATTTATGAGCAGCAATCGATGTCAAATGTATATATCAAAAATTGAACATTGGACGTTCTTTGCAAAACAAAACAGAAAAAGAAAAATAGTTTGAAATTTATTCGTGAAGATGACTTGTATTGATTTTGAAGTTTGGCCTATAAATAAGCGTTTTTAGTACAAGAGGCTGACATCCTAGTAAGAGAACGCCGCTGATCAATAGAGTTTATACAATTTGTGAAAAACAAAGAAAAACAGCTATGTGAATAATCCCACTGGGTTCCCACTCTACTATTGCCTTTATGTCCCCGAGCATCTCATCACCTTGCTACTTGGTTGAAGGTAGATTAGATTGATTAGTGTCGTCCGAGCTTGGTAGTCGATACTGAAATCTGATCGCAAGGTGATCCAATGAGACATAGTGTTACGCTTTTAATCCCTAATTTTTTCCTGGACCGCCCTTTCGGGTTTTCAGTCCACCGGGATACCCTTTTTTACCCAAGCCGCCTTTTCAGGTTTTCGACTTGTCGGGTGTACAGTTTTTTTATTTTCATCCCTTATTTTTGCCCGAACCCTTTTGGTTCGTCGAGAAGTCCTTATTTTTTCCTAGGCCATTCGACCTAGCGGGTCTTTGATCATGCGTAGTATTTTTTCACTATGTCCGCATTGACGGGGTGAGGAAGGTCGTCACCATCCATGGTGGTTAGAATCATTTCTCCTCCTGAGAAAATGTTCTTAACCACAAATGGCCCTTCGTACATAGGGGTCCATTTCCCATGGGATCACCTTGAGGTAGAATGATGCGCTTGATCACCAGATCCCAGACTTGATACTCTTTTCGTCTAACTTTCTTGTTAAATGCATTGATCATCCGCTTTTGATACGTTTGACCATGACAAATAGAAGTAAGTCTCTTTTCGACGATTAAATTCAGCTGATCAAGTCGGGTCTGAATCCAATCATCTTCACTCAAACCTGCATCTTTCATAATCCGAAGAGAGGGTATCTGAACTTCAATGGGCAAGACGGCCTCCATGCCATAAACCAAGGAATAGGGTGTTGCCCCTGTTGACGTCCGCGCTGAGTACGGTACCCATGAAGAGCAAACGACAACATCTCGTGCCAATATTTGTAGGTCATCGTCATCTTCTGCACAATCTTCTTAATGTTCTTATTAGCCGCTTATACAGCCCCATTCATCTTCGGTCGGTAAGGAGAAGAGTTATGATGCTGTATCTTGAACTGCTTGCAGAGCTTGGTGATCATCTTATTGTTGAGATTTGTACCATTATCTATAATGATCCTCTCTGGTTCGACAGATCAGATTGTGCCGAATGAACCGTGCCACGACGTTCTTGGTTACAGTGGAAAAAGAAGCTGCTTCAACCCACTTCGTAAAGTAATCAATAGCTACCAGGATGAAACGATGCTCGTTAGATGCCGTAGGTCTGATCTCGCCGATCATGTCGATGCCCCACATTGCAAAAGGCCAAGGTGCTGTCAAGATGTTCAGAGGTACTGGAGGTATATGAACCTTATCAGCATAGACTTGGCACTTATGACAGGTCCGAGAATGCTGATAACAGTCGGCTTCCATTGTGGACCAATAATATCTTGCCCGTAGGATTTTCTTCGCCATGGTGTGTCCACTGGAATGAGTCCCGAAAGTACCTTCATGTAACTCTGCCATGATCCTTTCTGCTTCGTTCTTATCCACACATCGCAGCAAGGTGGAGTCATGGTTACACTTGTAAAGAATGCCACTGCTGATGAAGAACTTCGCCGCGAACCTCCTCAGAAACTTCTTATCATTAACGGATGCACCCTCGGGATACTCCTGAGCTTCAAGATACCTCTTCACCTCATGAAACCAGGGTTTATTTGCTACCTCTTCAGTCTCAATGTGACAACAATGTGCAGGTTCTTCCAACCTCTCAATGGTAATCTGGGGAGCTTCATTGTCCCATCTGACTTTGAACATAGAAGACATCGTAGCTAGCGCGTCCGCCAACTGATTCTCCTCTCTAGGGAAGTGTTCAAAGGTTATCTCCTCGAAGTGTGGAAGCAACATCAACACATACTCCTTGTAAGGAATAAGATTAGGGTGCTTCGTATCCCACTCACGTTTGATCTGGCTGATCACGAGAGCGGAATCTCCGAAAACACTCAAGAACTTTATCCTTAGGTCAATTGTTGCTCGAAGACCCATAATGCACGCTTCATACTCCGCCATGTTGTTGATGCAATTAAAACATAGTCGGGCGGTGAACGGAGTATGAGAGCCTTCAGGAGATATGATCACAGCGCCAATGCCATTACCCAAAGCGTTTGAAGCTCCATCAAAGTACATAGACCATCGGGATCCCTCCTCAGGTCCTTCATCCGGTCCAGGTGTTTCACAGTCAATCACCAACATAATATTCTCATTCGGGAATTCAAAGTTCATAGACTGGTAATTGTCCACTGCATGATGTGCCAAATGATCTGCCAACACACATCCCTTGATTGCCTTTTGGGTCGTGTACTGGATGTCATACTCAGTCAAGATCATCTGACATCTTGATATTCTTCTAGACAAGGCAGGCTTCTTGAAGATATACTTGATTGGATCCATCTTTGATATCAACAGAGTAGTGTGAGTCAGCATATACTGTCTCAGCCGGCGAGCAGCCCATGCCAAAGCGCAGTAAGTTTTCTCAAGCAACGAGTATCGGGTCTCGCAGTCGGTAAACTTTTTGCTAAGGTAGTAAATAGCATGCTCTTTTCGGCCAGACTCGTCATGCTGCCCCAGCACACACCCCATCAAATTATCGAGTACTGTCAAGTATAAGATCAAAGGTCTCCCTTCAACTGGAGGCATCAAAATAGGTGGTTCTTGGAGATATTCTTTGATCCTTTTGAAAGCGGCCTGACATTCATCGTTCCATTTTACCACTTGATCTTTCTTCAGTAGCTTGAAGATTGGATCACAAGTAGCAGTCAGGTGCGAGATGAATCGGGCAATATAGTTCAGACGTCCCAGAAAGCCTCTGACTTCTTTTTTTGTTCGGGGAGCTGGAATTTCCTGTATAGCCTTCACTTTTGCAGGATCCACTTGAATACCTTTATCACTAACAATGAAACCCAGCAGCTTACCAGACCTCACCCCGAAGGCGCACTTGTTCGGGTTTAACCTTAGTCTGTACAACTTCAACCTGTCAAATAGCTTCTGAAGATGGTCAAGGTGTTCTTCCTCAGTCTGGGATCTTGCAATCATGTCATCAATGTATACCTCAATCTCATGATGGATCATGTCGTGGAACAAAGCGACCATGGCGCGCTGATACGTTGCCCCAACATTCTTCAATCCAAAAGGCATGACCTTGTAGCAAAAGGTACCCCATTGAGTAACAAAGGTTGCCTTCTCCATGTCTTCGGGAGCCATCTTTATTTTATTATAACCGGAGAAACCATCCATAAAGGAGAAGACCTTATGATGTGCGGTGTTATCAACCAGGACGTCGATATGAGGTATAGGGAAATCATCCTTGGGGCTTGCCCTGTTCAGATCCCTATAGTCAACACACATTTGAACCTTACCATCCTTCTTCGGGGCTGGAACCACGTTGGCAACCCACTGCGGGTAAGAAGTAACTGCTAGAAAACCGGCATCAAACTGTTTCATAACTTCAACCTTGATTTTCTCGGACATATCTGGGCGCATTCGGCGAACTTTCTGTTTCACTGGAGGATAATCTTCCTTGGTAGGCAGGCGGTGAACCACGATATCAGTATCCAACTCAGGCATATCTTCATAAGACCAGGCAAAGATCTCAACATAGTCACGCAGAATCTGAATCAACCGTTGCTTGACACTAGACTCCAGATTTGCACCGATCTTGACCTCTTTCTTATCCTCCTCTGTACCCAGATTTACTGCTTCCACTGGCTCTTCATGCGGCTGTATGGCCCTTTCTTCCTGAAGTAACAATCGAGCAAGTTCACCAGGAACTTCGCAATCATCCTCACCTTCGTCCTCGGCTTGGTTGATCGTACTTTCGAAGTCATAATTGGCAGTAGCAGAGTCATTATCAGTGGGACCCAGAGTGGATGTAGACCTGTATATGTGAGTGTGTGTAAAATAGTTGTTTTGCAATAAAAAAAAAGAAAAACAAGGAGCACAAAATTTGAAATGCAAAACAACATCCAATGCTTTTATTAATGATATATGGAAATGACACACATAAAGCCCTCACAAACAAAGCCACAGTGTCTCGGGTAGGGCATCGGGCCGTAAAGTTTTAAAAATTGTCTGTTACAAATTCGAAACAAAAGTCTCATTACTGTTTAATAAAATAAATCGGCACAAAGTCCTTTTCCGTCCAGTTGCTTAGTCCGCCGTCAGTAGTTAGGTAGATCCAGTTGTCAAACTAGGACTCTTCATCATCGTCTTCGATCATATTCACTTTAGGATTAGTAATACGCAGGGGAGGTCTTCCAATCTGCGCCCGCCGAACAGCCCGTTGAGCTTCTGCAGTGAAACCCAAACCAAACTTGTCAGTCTTATGTGCAAAGTCAGGGAGTTGGCCCCAATTCGCACACCCACCTTTCTCAATAACAGCCCGGGCATCTTTTAGGGAATCCATCTTCATTGGAGGATCTTCAACAATAGGTTATGTTGATGCCAGCGTCTGGGGGACTTCTTCAAAATGTTGACACGGGGTATCAATGAACTCCCCATCCATCTCCACATACCGGAAAGAGTTGAGGTGGCTCACCATGTACTCCTCTTCTCCTTGCACCGTAACAATTTTCCCCTTCACTGGGTATTTCAGCATCTAGTGGAGCATAGAAGTTACTACCCCAGCTTTGTGGATCCACGGGCGACCCAGCAAACAAGAATAAGATGGTCGAATGTCCATCACATAGAATGTAGATGCGAAAATCTGGGATCCAACCTTAACTGGAATATCCACCTCTCCATGTACCATCCGCTTGGACCCATCGAAGGCCCTAACCACAATGTTACTCGATTTCAACTCCAACTCTTCGCAGTCTAACTGGTCTAACGCTTTCTTGGGTAAAACGTTCAACGAGGACCCAGTATCCACCAACACATGAGCTAAGGTAGTGCCCCTGCATTCAATGGAGACATGCAGAGCGTCATTGTGATTCTTCCCCTTAGCGGTCAAATCTGCGTCGGAGAAACCCAACCCATTATCTACTGTCAGACTAGCCACACAATCTTTAAACTGGTCAGCAGATGTCTCCTGTGGCACATGCGCATTCTTCAAGAAAGCGATCAGAGCCTTAGTATGGGCCTCTGAACACAGCAACAAAGACAACATAAAGATCTTAGACGGGGTTTGCCCCAGCTGTTTGACTACATTGTAGTCGCTTTTCTTGATGATCTTTAAGATTTCCTCCATCTCATGTCTAGAGGCTTCAACAGTAATCTTCCTCGGTGCCTCCGTCCGGGCAGGCTCACCGGTGATACCTTTGCCCCGAGTGTCAGATGACTCGACGACAGGGGTAAGGAATGGAACATGAACAGGGGTAGTAGCAGGTGTACTGGCAGGTGTGATAACAATAGGCTTCCAGACAGTTGGTGGAGAGATCTCAGGGGAGAAAAGTCTTACGCTTCGAGTGACTTTACTAGATCCAACAATGTTGCTGATATCAGTATCAGCCTCTTCATCCTTCAAGTCTTGCTTCATCCCGTGATAATACACATCAGCCCCGTAGTGCCACGGGACAGCCTTATCCGACGTATAGGGGATAGGTCCAGGAACAATGATGATCAATAGAGCGATTCTCGGAACAGATGTAATTCTAACAGGCTTTCTCGAGGAAACCTTGGAAGAATTGTCGAAAATGGTGATTATAGAAATTTCTTCAACAGGAACCAAAGGAACAACAATTTTCTCGAACAAGATTTCTTTATTATCCATCAGGCGTTGAACACCTGACTTTAAAATATGGAAACCAGTAGGTAGGACAGCACGCAGATGGCAACCTTCTCCATAATCCGGAAATAAACTGGCTAACAGAAGGTCCTTCTTCATAGTCAATAATGGAGTAGCAATGTCTTTCAAAGAAGATACAAACACATCATCATCCACGACATTCACTCCATGATTTGGCATAGGAGCAGTTATGACATTAGGCTTCTCAGGCGCTTCAAACTCGATCTCCTTAGCGTCAATCAGATCCTGTACCTTATTCTTCAAGGCCCAGCAATTATTGGTATCATGCCTCGGGCTATCAGAGTGATAAGCACAACGGGCGTTTGGATTGTACAGCGGTGAGGTGGTGTTGGGATTCTTTGGAGCTTCCCTCGAGATCACCAAGTTAGTCTTCAACAACTACGGCAGTATTTGAGATAAAGACATGCTGAGCCGAGTAAACTGTCTTTGAGGCCTCTCTGCCCTTGGCTTAGTGTTGCATTGTATGGAAACAATTGGTCTTGAAATAACTACCGCATTAACAGCTTGGCGGCGCTCAGGTTGACTTTGGTTTCTAGAGTTGTAAACTGCACTAGACTCCTTCTTGAAGGGCTTCTTCTTGGTACTTGACGAAGCACCTTTCTGCAACTTGCCGCTCTTGATACCGACTTCAATTCTCTCCCCAGTCATAATTAACTCAGTAAAACTTGATGATGAACTTCCAATCAAATGGTTGAAAAACGGACCAGACAAGGTCCCCAGAAACATATCCACCAACTCCCTGTCAGCTAGCGGGGGTTGGACTCTACCAGCAAGGTCCCTCCATTTTTGAGCGTAGTCTTTGAAACCTTCGTTCGCACCCATAGACATACCCTGAAGTTGGGTACGCATAGGAGCAAGGTCGACATTGTATTGGTACTGCTTGTAAAAAGCAGCAGCAAGGTCCTCCCAATTACGGACGTTAGCTCCTTCTAGCTGATAGAACCACTCAAGTTTAGTCCCTGAAAGACTATCTTGAAAGAAGTGGATCCAGAGGTTCTTGTCAACGATATATGGCTGAATCTTTCTAACATACGAATGGAGGTGTAGTTTTGGGAAGGAGACCCCGTCGTACTTAGCAAAGACTGGTGCTTTAAACTTGTGGGGAATCACCAGCCCATATGCTAGATCCAATTCTCAAAAATCCAGTCCAGGTATCTTCTGGATCTCCATCGCGCTTAACCGGTCTTCAAGCTGTTTATACATATCCTCAGCAGGAGGATACTGGTCTTCATCAAAGTCAGCATCGTTGTCAGAAACCACAGGGCTAGGGGCCCTCCTTTCTTCCTGATTTCCTCCCCCTCTAGATGAGTGAGACAAATCAACTTCCTCCCGTAACCTGTTTCCAAACCTGTGACCCATGTTCAGAAGGACTGTCTTCTTCTTCTTCTTATCCTTCAAGATAAGAGTCTTCAGATCTTTCTGCCCATTGGCCAGGTTCATGAACATTTCCTGGAACTGAGCGTTTTGAGCTTGTAGAGCCTTGATAGCTTGATCAGTTAACGTTTCAGCAGACATGATACTGAAATAAACAGCGAAGAAGATAAGAGACCTGTAAGGCAACCAAGTAGAATAACCCTAGGGGTGTTTGTGTGAAAATGTATTATTTTCATGCTTGTTTTTGTCTTGAATTAGGATTTTCTTAGTATTGGTTTTAGTCTTTCCATACAAACCCTAATTACTATCATGTTATATAAAAGTGGTAAATTACGAAATTTAAGTTACTACGTTATTACAACATTTGTGGGAAGGGGGTGTACAAATTATAAATGGGGATTGCAAGAAATTAAACTCTAATTAGTCTATTACAACCAAATTGAATTTGTACAAGAATTGAAATAAATAATGTATAAGATGAATTAAATATGCAAGAAGGTAAATGTGAAGAAAATGGATATTTTGTTTGATGTTTTATGAAAAAGGAATTTTACCTTAACCTAATAAAATAAAGAAAATAATTTATTAAGTTTGAAATTATTGAGAAAAGATTTTAGATGAAAATCCTAATTTTATTAATTAATCAAAAGAAAATAAGTTTAAGAAAAGTATTTTTTTTTGGCATTTTTTATCTTGAAAATATTTATAGCATTATAAAATATTTTTAGTCTTTTTGGTATTAAAATAATATATTTTTATTGGTGTAAAAGAAAATAAATAATATCCTAGTTTTAATTAAATTTACAAGAATAATTAGTAAAATAAATAAAGCGTGGTCAAATATATTTTTGTGAGAAAAAAAACTAAGTTAAAATATAAATCTACTATTTTTTGTATTTTATGATTTTTTTTAGTATTTTAAAAAATATATTTAAGAAAATAAAATGAAAATAAAATGGAAAATAAAATTAATGGGTCAGGGGTGTCAAAAGCCTGCAGGGGGTTAGTAAGCTAAAAAAACAAAAACAAAAACAAAAGCTAAGCCCAAAAGGCCCAGCGCCTATTTGCTGAAGCAAAAAAGAAAGGAAAAATACCAAAAATGTAAAACAAAAGCAAAAAGGCAGCGCTGAGGTTCGAACCCATGACCTCTACCCATAACGTGCGCTGCCTTACCACTGGAGTGACTGTACATCTGTTAATATAACTGAAACAATAATTACATAACACAAAACGCGCCCTGATTACACTTCATCTTCAACCTCCAGCCAAAAGATCTGTATCTTCTTCATCTCTCAACAAAAATGAAAAGTTCAAACATGAAAGTTGTGGCATTTTTCCCCATGAATCCAACCATATAAACAACTTAAGCTAATAATCAAAGATGAATTTTCTAGCCCTAATTCAAAATCTAAAAATTTCAGAAAACTTCAACCCTAAAATTCTCTAAGCTCAGGCCATATAAATGTAAAATATGGATATGTACAGCTTCGTGGCAATGGTATTTACATTTTATCTTCACAAACCAAACTCAAATGATGCCGGTATGAAGAGATAGAAGTTTGAAAACTTACCTCTTGCAATTGGAGTCGTGTATGGAGTTTGAGCAACCCTTGTGATGGCATGATAATTTCTATAGTTTGCCTGGACCTCCTTGAATGTGTTCCAACTCCCACTTTGCTTTGAGGATGGCTGGAACTCCCAACACAAGTCAAGTTGTAAGCTTCAGTTTTGAAAATGGTGGATGATGATGGAGGAGTTACAGTTAGGAAATGAGGGCCTGGATCACTTTGATATGATGTATGGAAGGTGTTTAGATGATTAGTTTTCAAAACGCACAAGTGGAAATGAAGATGGTGAGTTCTTGCTCAAAACTGTCAAGTTTGGGAAGTTCTGTACAGCAAGGCGCTTGGGAGTTTTTTAGTGCTTGTCAAAACGTGTGTTGTGTTGCAATTGAGTTTTTAATATGTATGGAAAAGATTAGAGCACAAAATCACTCAAGATTTCTGAGTTATAGGGTTATGGCTCTATAACTTGCTTTTTAAGAAAAGTGAAGTGACAAATCTCAAGTATTATACAAGCATGTTCTGAGCTTCTTGATACTTTAGACACATTGCTTTTGGTTTATAGGGGTTGTGTGTGTAGAAAGAACAAGTTAGAAGCTCAAGACAAGTTGACTTTGTGATTAAAGCAACTTTTCAAGAATGGAATGGTAACTTTCTTCCTAAAATGGCAAATTGGCTTGGACAATGCTTGGAACACTTGGATAATAGCTCAAAAGCAAGTGTAATCTTCTGATTATGGATAGATCTTGAGGTTAGGAGGCCTGCAAAACAAGATTGTGCAGCATAGGTTTTAAATTGACTTCTTGTTCATCATAAAATGGCTTGTAATTTAAGTGACAAAACCTTAACTTCATCTCTTTGATTCTCCCTACTCAAGAATGATCTCAAGGAGTTCTTGGACATTTTGGAAATATTGTAACATGCTCTACAACCCCTATTTTAATTTCTTTTGAAGATTACCCTTGGAACTATGTGAAAAAGTGTCATGAAGTTAGGTCAAAATCCTGTCCAAATTAGGGCAAAATTTCACTAAGTGTTTTGTTTCATGACCCTATGTTCATAAAATTATAACTTGAGATACAAGAATTTTTGGAAGAAGTTGTGTGAAGAAAAGTTGTAGATTTCATGGATATCTACAACTTTCATGTTGGAATTTTCTCTTGAATCATCTTGCATCATGGTGAAAATTTGGCTCAAAGTTATGAAAAAATAAGAAATTTTCCATACTTAGAATAATTTCTAAGTTAAGAAATTTTAACATTTCAAGATGAAATCTTGAATTATTTTTTTCTTGATGAACAAGTTTCATATTTTGACATGTTTTGATGAATTGTGATCTTTGGTACTTGAATTTGACCAAAAAGTCAAAGTTTGACTTTTTAGTATACAGTTGACTTTATCTCAGTTGACTGAAAAATTCATTTGTCAATCCAATGGACTTGCAATGTTTTGAACCATGTCATTAGTTGAAAATGATGCAATTGGACTCTTGAGATCATGCCTTAAACCAATTGACCATTTTCTAGGTCAAAAATCAGAAATTGCCCTTTCCCAGTCAAAACCCTAATTTTGACCATTTTGCCCTTTTGGAGATTTGATCAAATTTCTTGAGGAGTTGTGGTCCAAACTTGATAAAATGATACACATGAGTTTAAAATGTTGATGTGGACCAAAAATTATGAAGTTTGACTGTGAATTGGCCATAGTTGACTTTTTCCCCAATATAGCTGATTTTTAGGTCAACTGCTCAATTGACTGATCAAAAGTGTGATCCAAGGATTGAAACTTGACATAAGTAATCTTGGGGGTCCATAATGATAAATGAAAGTCATATGGAGCATTGGAAGTTAAAAAATCCTTGTGAAAATTCAAACCCTAATTTTGGTCATCAGTGCTTAAGGAGATGTCTTGAGCTGATCAACCCTAGTGCAGTCTTGAGTTAAAGGAGATCTTATGAGTAAATTCTTGATAAGTGAGATGGAAAATTTTGGGGTACAATAAATCCCAACACCACCTCTCCTCATTACAACCCTAATGCTCGTTGTGCTTACCATTCAGAAAGTCCGGGCCATGATACCAACAACTGTTGGGCTTTAAAAAACAAGGTGCAAGACCTTCTCGAGGTAAAAGAAATTGAATTTGATGCTCCTGAGATCCCAAATGTTATCACTGCTCCTATGCCCAGGCATGGTTGTGACATTAACACTGTTGAAGGTGATGTGTTTGTTACTATTGTTGATGAACTTGTTACTTCTCTCCTGACTGTCAAAAGGAACCTGTTGAAGGCCAGTTTATTTCTGGGTTGTGGCGAAGGCTGCCACCTCTGTTTATCCCTACCAACTGGTTGTCATTTATTGAAATCATGTGTCCAACGCCTGATGGATGACAAAGAGATTTTTTTTTTAAAAGACTCTCGTTCCAACCATTTCTTACAAGGATGTTTCAATAGTAACCATTTCCGCCTATCCTTCTAGGGTCTCCACCAAAAGACCCGTTAGGATTACATCAGTTCCTAAGGTGACTCCACTGATAATTACAATGCCAGAAACAATCCCGTACTCATAAGATAAAATTTTCCCCTGGAACTATGGGGGTGATGTCTACTATCACGATGTAAAGCAGGATTGGTTGGCTGATGAAGACTCGATTTTTGCGAAAGGCTAACCCCGACATCGACAACATTGCGGGAACCAGCAAAATAACCCAAAGTGGAAGAGTATTCTCCCCTGAGATTGCTCCTCCATAAAACTGCTACCGGTCCTGTGATCATCCCTGCTTTTGTTCCTACTACTACATTCCCTATGGTTACCCCTACTGATACCCCTACCGCCAAGTCGACCGAGACTCGAGGCAAATGCATTTTGGTTGAGCCTGTCCAGATGAAGGCGCAATCAGTATCTATCCCAGAAGCCTCCAAGAAGGAGATGGAAGAAATTCTGAAAATTATAAAGAGAAGTGACTACAACATAGTCGAATAGTTGGGGCAGACTCCGTCAAAGATTTCTATGCTAGCTTTACTTTTGTGCTTCGAGGCTCATACGAAGTCCTTGGTGAAATTTCTTAAAAATTCCCATGTGCCACAGGAAACCTCTGTTGATCAGTTCCAAGACTGTGTGGCCATTTTGACCGCTGATAATGATTTAGGCTTTTCTGATGCTGACCCGACACCTAGAGGGAGGAAACACAACGAGGCATTGCATGTCTCTGTCGAATGCAGGGGAACAACTTTGGCCCATGTCCTGGTTAATATTGGTTCGTCTTTGAATGTGCTACCTAAGAAGGCTTTGGATAGACTAGACTGTGAAGGTCTGGCCTTAAAACCCAGTAAAATAGTGGTAAGGGCCTTCGACGGTTCAAAAAGAATAGTTGTTGTACCCCAAAATTTGCCCTCCCATATTCTTCAAGATTTGCCAAGATCAAGCTTCAAAATCTCTCAAGGGTTGCACAGTCCAATTGCCTCCTAACACAGGCAAAATTAGGGTTTTGGTTCTGGCAAAGAAATTGAGGTTTCCAAGGGTCCAATCAAGTCCCATATGCCTACATACATTTTCAAGCATCCATATGTCAAGTTTCAAGACTCACAGCATCAAATTGCACAGTCAAAAACCCTAAATGCTTCACAGTCAACTGCAGGGGCAAAATGGTCATTTGACAGTCAAAAGTCAAAAATTTTGGTCAACATCTTATTTTGAAGCCACAATCATCATTTGATCAATTCTTGATCATGATTCCCCAAGCATGGCTCAAAAAGTCTCAAGATGCAAAAGTTTCTATTTTTGGACAGTTGAAAAGTCAACTGCAAATTGACCAAGGCATAACTTCTTCATGGTTTATCAGAAAAATCCCATACAAAGCTCATTTTGAAGAGGATGACATTTCCTACAACTCATCTTCACACTCCAAGTCCAAGAAATTCTCCCACAAAAAGTTATCAATTCCAACATTATAGGTCATTTTCAAAAGTCAACAAAAAGGCACTTTAAGTCAAAGACCATAATTTGAGATTGGTAAATCAAAATGACATGGGACCAAAGGCATTGGTTAGAGGACTTCAAGACCTTTCCAAAATGTCCAAGAACATGTTCATAGCTTCAAAATTGAGCAAGATATGCATTGGAGAAGTTAGGAAATTTTTGGGAACTTTCAAAAGTCAACTTTGCCTAAAAAGCTTCAATTTTGCTAATGGGCCTCAAATTCTTTCTTGAATCATTACACAAGGCCTATGCACGACCCATTGAGCTCAAAATAATTTATTTTCTTATTTTTTATTAATTTATATTTATATTAATTCATTTAATTGGTTTTAATTATAAGAAAATTCAAAGATATGCTTTTTAAGATCTTTTTGTGCAGCAAATGTGACTAGGGCAAGCTGGCAATTCGTTTCTCAATCAACAAGGCAAAGAAATCCATGATTAGCAAGGTTTCATGAAAGAAAAGATTGGAAAAGATATGATTAGAAAATCAAATATTCAAGACATTAATTCATGGACTTGTGGGCTTATTTTTGACCTAGAATTATTCACATACATATGCTGAGTGAAACCCTAAAGCCAGATACACGAAAAAACTGCTGAGAATCCATAACTAATTTGCAAATTTTGGAGAGAAACTTGAAAACTGAAATTATATTTGCAGTACAATTCAAGGCCTAAAATCTTTTCCAATACGTTGCTGACATTGCTAAGAAGCTATTACAATCAAGAACTAGTCCAAACGCGCAAAGAATCCAAGAACACGAGCCATACGGTTTGCTTTATTTTCCAGATGTGCACATCACGGTTCATGCATTTTTAATACATTTGGTTGATTGTTTTGTGTTCACAGCATTCAGGCAAAGCTTTTGGTATGATTTAATTCCATTAATATGCCTTGAAACGCCAGTTACCATGAACGATAGGGTTTCTGAAGCTTTCAATTAGGGCTTTCTTGTTGAGGAAAAATTGAACCTTGAGACCTATGCAGTTGAATTCAAGAGCTCAATACGAATTGAATGGCAACCTCGCGCTCAATTTATATTATCTGTGGGCGTAATCGCTATTTTTCACACTTTCACTTAGTGGGGGTTTAAAACCCCCGCTATCTTATTCATGTTTACAGGTACAAACGAAGAAGAAGCATAGGTGGCATCCTGTGGTTGGGACATTCAAATCTGGCGCGTTTTTGTTTTGTTTGATACCATAATATTTGTTTTTCTTATATAATAATTGTTTCCCATTCATATGACAAACGCGCGCAATAGCTCAATTGGCAAGGGACGTGGCTTGGTGAGTGCTGGGACCTGGGTTCGATCCCCAGGTCCCCCATATAATTTGTTCTATTTTTTCATAAAGCGTTCACATGCAGCGTATGCTTAGAAGTCCATCATGCACTCTCACGCGTGGCTTGCCAAGTGGCCAGGAGATCCAATCCAATGGTCAGGAAACAACACCCATGGTGTGGTCCAGTCAAACAAGCGTGCACCTGATTCCTGAAAGTCAAACAAGGCCTTGTCTTGATGGGCCAGAATTGCACAATTAACCTCCACTTTGGGTCAGACACCCCCTTGGTTTGCATCCTTTTTAATTTTATTTTCTTTTCTTTTCTAATTCTTTTTAATTGTTTTAATTGTTTTTTTTTTACCATAAAATAATTTTCCATAATAAAAACAGAAAATCAAATTGTAAAATATATTTAATTATTTATTAATTTCACCACTAACATATTTTTGTAAACAAATGACTAACAATTAATTTAGTTTAATTTAGGTTTTAAACTTTAATCTTTTTTCTTAATAAATAAAAAATACATAGAATTAGGTTTTTGGACATTTTTATCTTTTTCTTAATTAATTATTTTCATCATTATTTATTATTATTAATTACCATTATTTTTGTAAATAATATGTAAATTAATTAATTAGTAAATTAGGTCAACTTTGACGTTTTATTAATAATTAAAATAATTTAGAACTAGGGTTTCACTAACTTTAATTTTAATTCTTTTCTTTATTTTCATTAAATACAAAAAAGAACATAACAAACACACTTTCTTTTCTTTAATTAAATATTAATTAAGTCCTAATTTAATTTAATTTCTCAAAAGGGTCAAAACCCTCGGACGTCCTGATTTGAATTCTTTTCGCGCATTACTTTTCTTATTGATTATTATGTAACTGTTCAAGGAATGTAATAGTAATTAGGTTTATCGTTTTTTTACTTTCCGCATCTTTATCAAAAACGGGTCTTTGTATTTTGGCGATGTATAGACCCGCGCCTTGTAATAGCGTAGCTTTTATCTTTCCGTCTTTTAAATTTTCTGCACTCTTAAATTCTAAATTGTATGAAAGAATGTATGGTAATTAAAAACAAGCGTAGCTCACAATACCATGATCAAAGATAAAACATAATATGAAAACAACACACAAATACACACACCACTTCTAGGGTACGCCTCACTCGTTACCTTCGAAATGTGGTCGTCAAGTATAGGACGTTTTAGCGGTCGCTCTTATGTCCATGATCCAGTTGCCTCGAAACAGTTGCCTCGTGTGATCGGTGGATCTGGAACTGACTGTTTAACGCTGGTTCGCGAAATGTCGCGGAAGCAAGAGTCGCCACCGTCTTTTATTTTCTCCAAATGGAAAGGACAAAAGCACAGAAAAATTCCTTATAGAGATTGCTCTCGGTTCGGGAGGTAGATTATAGAAAGGGAAGGTGTTAGCACCCTTTCTATCCATGGTTATCCATGGGCTCTTAGATACTTGCTCACTTGTGTTTTCAAAAATGGTTTGTTTGCTTTTCAACTGTGGGTTTTAAAAAGTTTCTTTGAAAATTTCAGTTCGACTCTTGTATCGGTCCTCAAGAGTGTTTGAAAAATGCTTTCGAAAGCTTTTTGAAAATGTGTTGGTGTGAAAAGTATTTTTGATTTGTTTTGTTTTGAATTAGAGCAAGTATCCACGAGTCGTCTACCTACCCTAAGGAATTCGTCTGTGTAAATGTCCTTTAAAGTAGTGCCATCCCACCATTGAGAGGTAGGTAGCACCACCGTTGGAGGTGTTCGGGTCAATTCGATGTTCGGGACATGGTGATCACCAGAGCAATAGGAAGACACCTTAGAAGCTACCCTCATGCCAGGTTCCCGGATCATGAGGACTTACTAAGACATCCTCTACTCGACGATCACCTTTCGAAAGGCAAGGCAACAGTGAGGCGTACCCTAGGGGTGGTGTGTGTGAATTGTGTGTCATGTTTCAGTTATTTGTCTTGTCATGTTTGTTATGATCTACGCTTGGTTTTATTTTAATTCTTGCATGCTTTTTAACAGTTATAAAGTTTGCGAAAAAATAAATCTAATGCTATTACAAATGGCGCGGGTCCACATCGCCAAAATTAAACCGGACCCGATTTGACTGAAAAATAAATAAAGCGAATAAAAGTGCGAAAAGTTAAATGTTACAGCGCTTTGGGAGAATTACATAATTATAATAAGCAATAAAGTAAAATGCGCGAAACAAAATAATTAAAGCGACGGGCGTTGGACCCTTTTACAAGCAATCAAGATTAATAAGGAATTTAAATTTAAAATTAAATGTTTTTTTGTATTTTTTTGTGTTTTTTAAGATTTAAAAGAAAAAGAATTTATTGAAATTAAAAATAAAATGCTAAACCCTAGTTCTAATATTTTTTAAGTTTATTATGAAAATATTGAATTTTTAACCTAATTTAAACCTAAATTATATTTATGTACAATTAATTATAAAAATAAAATAAATAAATAAATAATGCTATGATAAAAAAAAAGAAAATTTAAAAGGAATAGAAATTGTCAATTAACCTAATTCTATATTTTTTGGATTTTTAGTTATTAAAAGGAATTAAAATGGCAACCTAATTAAAACTACATATTTACATGTTAATTCATTTAGCAAAATAATTAAAATAAAATAATTATTAAACTTTTGTCTTTTTCTGAATTTTTTATGGTGTTTTGTATTTTTTATATTTTTTTTGTAAAAAAAGATAATTAATTAAATTAGAAAACAAAATAACAATTTAAAACAAATAAAAGAAGCAAACCAGGGGGGGTAGCCCCAAATTGGAGGTTTTGATGGCAAATCAGGCCCATTAAGCTTGAGTCCATTGACTTCTCCAGGTTGTGTGCTAATGCGTTGACCCTTGTGCACGTGTTCTTCAGATCTAGGCCATTGATTTGTAGCAGCTAGACGCGTGTATGATGGGATGATGATGGAACATGGTGAACCTGGATGTTAGCGTAGCATAGGATTTTGTATTGAAAAATAACATTGAAATTTGCCAGACCTGGGACTTGAACCCAGGTCTTGAGGGTTAACCATATCACGTTTTGCCAACTGAGCCACTAACTTTCAATTAACATATTATAGTCAATAAATAATAAAAAGGAAAAACCAACGCATAATGGAGAGCACGCGCGAAGTTCAAATGTAGCCAATCCCTGCGTGCCACGGAGTCGTCTTCTCCACCATCCCTGCAAACAAAACATATAGGCAACGGTTTTCGTTGCGTTGCCTAAACCCATATATCAAAAAATAGCGAATAGACCCTCGATGCTCATAAATTGAGCGCGAGGGTTGGAATCTCTTCGTCTTCAAGCGCTGATTGCAATGGTGGTACCGTGATGGTCTAATTGTTCTTGGTCTGAAAACCCCTAATTTAAGAAACCTGCAACCCTAGAAATTGGTTATGGCAAAATCGCATACGATGCATGATTATTCAATTAAATACCATGGTCAGCTTTAGAACTTCATAAGGAACAAGAATCAACAAATAAAAAGTGCAAAGGATGCTTAAATTATGATGCACGATTTCAACAATTTTTCCTTTACAGTTTGAGTTGTAGATACCACTTCTTTGCGTTTTGATTGATGTTAGGGATTGGCACACGTTCAGAGTTTGTCAAGGAAGCTATTGAACCAAGTTTGGAGCCTTGAATTCACCTCTAGGATGCTTTTCAGTTTTCAACTTTTAGGGAAAATTTTCAAGTTTGTGTATAGCTTCTGAGCGCAGCTGAGAGTGTAATGGCTTTAGGTTTTGATTCCTGATCATATAGTGAGCATGCTAGGTCAACAAAATTGCACAAAATCTCATGAATTCAATGTTTTGCATATTTGATTTTGTAAAATCTTTTTTTGAATCTTTTTCACATGTAATTTGGTTCAATCATGCTCCAATCACACCAAAACTTGCCATATTTAATTGTACACGAAATCTTGAGAGTAGAATGTGCACAAAAAGATTTTTTTAGGTCAAGTTTATATTTTTCACATATTTAAATAATTTAAATGAATTAATATTAATATAAATTCAAATAAATAATTAAAAATTGTGAAAATACTTCCCCTTGGGCTTAATGGTCGTGCATAGGCTTGGCATGAAGAAACTTGGAAGAAAAATGGGCCCATTAGCATTTTTGGATCATTTGCATCAATGTTGACTTTTCAAAATTCCCAAAAATTTCCCAACTTCCACAAGGCATAACTTGCTCAATTTTTAAGATTTTCACATGTTCTTGGACATTTTGGAAAGGTCTTTGATTCCTTTAACCAATGCCTTTGGTCCCATGTCATTTTGATTTACCAATCGCAAGTTATGGCCTTTGACTTAAAGTCCCTTTTTGTTGACTTTTGAAAATGACCTATAATGTTGAAATTGATAACTTTTTGTGAGAGCATTTCTTGGACTTGGAGTATGAAGATGAGTTGTAGGAAATGTCTTTCTCTTCAAAATGAGCTTTGGATGGAATTTTTCTGATAATCCATGTGAAAGTTATGCCCTGGTCAATTTCAGTTGACTTTTTCAGCTGTCCAAATATAGTAACTTTTGCATCTTGATGATTTTCTGAGCCAAACTTTGAGAATCATGATCAAGCATTGATCAAATGATGTTTGTGGCTTCAAAATGACATGTTGACCAAAAATTTGAACTTTTGACTGTCAAATGACCATTTTGCCCCTACAGTTGACTGTAGTGCAATTTAGGGTTTTGACTGTGCAATTTTGAGCTGAATGCCTTGAAACTTGATATGAGGATGCTTGACCATCTTTGTAGGCATGTGAGACTTGATTGGGCCTTTGAAAACTTCATTTTCTTGATCAGAACCCAAACCCTAGTTTTGACTGTATAGGAGACAGTTGAGCTGCATAACCCTTGGGGAATTTTGTGACCTTGACTTGACAAATCTTGAAGAATATGGGAGGGCAAATTTTGGGGTGCAACAGTTGCCCCTGTTCAATCTTCTTAGACCTGAGGATGCAGATTGGCTGACGTGCCTTTCGTAATCCGATGGTAAAAGATGATTGGACACTAGAGTGCCCAGAAATTTGCGCTCACATAGTGGCAGTGATGGTGGAATGGGCTTATAGATGCCATTTAGAGATTGCTGGATAGGGTGATGGGCTTATAGATGCCATCTGGATGTCGATTGCGTAGGAGATTCCTTAGCGAGAACCTGCATACCTGTAAAAGAAAAAACGAGTACCTGACACGTTGCAGGAGCTGATTTTAGATGCTTGGTATAGATGTGTCCTGACTAGTTACAGGAGCTGAGTCTGGAGCTTCAAACGCTGATGAATGAACCAGGGATGGTTACTGCCTTAGCATGGATGGTAAGGGAACCTTGGGCGATTTTAACTTCAACGACGCTCATTGAGAAAAATCTTGGGTGTCTTCTACTGGGATAAGAATCAGGGAGATCTTAGGGTCGATCTGACTGAACCATAGAAGGCCTTTAACTGGATAAGCATCAGGAAAATCTTAGAGTCGATTTAACTGAACCGGACAAGGTCTTGGAATATCTTCAACTGGATAAGCATCAGGGAGATCTTAGGGTCGATCTGACTGAACCAGAGAAGGCCTTTGACTGGATAAGCATCAGGAAAATCTTAGGGTCGATTTAACTGAACCGGTCTAGGTCTTGAAACATCTTCAACTGGATAAGCATCAGGGAGATCTTAGGGTCGATCTGACTGAACCAGAGAAGGCCTTTGACTGGATAAGCATCAGGAAAATCTTAGGGTCGATTTAACTGAACCGGTCTAGGTCTTGAAATGTGATTGAGACTTTAAACTGCATCTTTCCTGAAAGGTAAAAGTCAGTCATATGCAATGCATGATATGGATCAAGCAGTGATGTTCTCAATATAAATGAGACTTGTATGATGCAATGCGTTATGCATGCTATAATGATGTATGTGATGTTTTATGCATGTTTTCGTCTAGGAAAGTGAATCCTTGACGGGTGCCGGGAAGTTGTATCCTGGGCTGACGTTGAAGAATAGATTTTGCTTCCGCTGGGGATGATAGCTGCAAGAATAACGGTAGGAGAAGATGACTCCGTTGCGGAATAAACTTGGCAAATGGAAGATTCTGCAGGGAGAAAAGATACTCTAGCGACCATGATGGGAAGCAATACTCTGTGGGGATAGAGATGCTTTGCTGAATGTTGATAGTAGTAATTTGCTGGCGATATCCTTGTTGTACTGAAAGTGTTGATAGACTTCGCTGGGGTAAGAAGACTTCGTCAAGGACGCTCTTTCCGTGGCTTTTGGCTGAGGATAACCCAGTTATATCCTGTTAAGGAAATAACTCTTTGAATCAAGCCGGACGACGCGTTCGGGCTCTGCGAGGGGATAAGCTTCCAGAATCTACTGGGGATAAGCTTGCTTGGGGATAGGAATTCCAAATTTCCTGGGGAACTAGATTGGACTCTCCTGGGGAGGTTTTGAACTGTAATTTTGTAAGTTGAAAGAGGGAACCTATGTAGGGTTGCCTGCTGATGAGCTCGTGTAAAACCGCATCTGAAATGGAGAAGGAACCTGGGTAGGGTTACTTTGATGATGAGTTCGTGTAAAACTTCGTTTTTGGAAAGGGAGAACCTGTGTAGGGTTTCTGGGTGACGAGTCCATGTAAAACTGCATCTTGAAGAGAGAGAACCGGTGTAGGGTTGCTTGGTGAGGTAAGTTCATGTAAAATTTCTTGATGAACCGGGGTGAGGTTATCTTGAGCTAAATCCATGTAAGACTTCTGGAGGAACCGGGGTTAGGTTACTTGGATAAGTTTGTGTAAAAACTTCTTGATGAACCGGGGTTAGGTCATCTTGAGATAGGTCCATGTAAGACTTCTGGAGGAACCGGGGTTAGGTTACCTGGATAAGTTCGTGTAAAAACTTTTGGATGAACCGGGGTAAGGTTGCTTCGGGATGAGTTTGTGTAAAAACTTCTGGGTGAACCGGGGTAAGGTTGCTTGAGATAAACCCATGTAAGATTTCTAGAGGAACCAGGGTAAGGTTACTTGATGAGTTTGTGTAAAAACTTTTTGATGAACCGGGGTTAGGTCATCTTGAGATAGGTCCATGTGAGACTTCTAGAGGAACCGGGGTTAGGTTACTTGGATAAGTTTGTGTAAAAACTTCTTGATGAGCCGGGGTTAAGTCATCTTGAGATAGGTCCATGTAAGACTTCTGGAGGAACCGGGGTTAGGTTACCTGGATAAGTTCGTGTAAAAACTTTTGGATGAACCGGGGTAAGGTTGCTTCGGGATGAGTTTGTGTAAAAACTTCTTGATGAACCGGGGTTAGGTCATCTGGAGATAGGTCCATGTGAGACTCTTGGAGGAACCGGGGTTAGGTTACTTGGATAAGTTTGTGTAAAAACTTCTGGATGAACCGGGGTAAGGTTGCTTGTGGAGGAGGAGTCTGTGTACGACTTTGTCTGAAAGTTGAGAAGAAACCAGTGTTGGGTTGCATGATTTTGATTAAGTGGATGACTGTCCTGTTTGGTTTCGGATGTTAACCCACGATCTGGAATTGGTAAAGGTAGATGGTAATCATCCTTATGTTGATCTTTCCTTTGTACTTTGGTTGACGGAGCAATTGGATCGCCTAGATAACTCATTATTGCCCCTGTTTCGGAGGTGAGGGAGGAGGATACCTGTGTGGGTGATTGACAAATCTTCGGGTAGACAAGTGACGAGATGCCGGGACATAGTCGTACGCTTTGATCCCTAACTTTTGCCTAGACCGCCCCTTCGGGTTTTCAGTCCATCGGGATACCCATTTTTGCCCAAGCCGCCTTTTCAGGTTTTCGACTTGCCGGGTGTACAGATTTTCGTTTCATCCCTTATTTTTGCCCGAACCCTTTTGGTTCGCCGGGAAGCCCTTATTTTTGCCTAGGTGTGTTAACCTAGCGGGTCTTGGATTTTGCGTAGTATTTTTTTTGACTATGTCCATGCTCTCAGGACGTAGGGAGTTGCCCCTGTTGGAAATATTTTGCCATGCACCAGATAATGGGCAATGCTCCTATTGTGCCCCTTGATTGGAGGTACTTCTGTTCACAAGGTGTTCATCGCGCGAATTTCCCTGCTGTTCAAACAAATAGTCATATGCAAACAAGATTATTTTGAGAATGCAAAAGCCTATGTCTGTCTTGAATTTTGAAAATGCATTTTTTATAATACAATGCGGTGTCAACTCGAGATTTTGCAGCGAACCTTCAGGAGTCAGGATACCTTCGTAACAGTATGCTTTCGAACTAACCCATGCTTCAGCTAGGACTTTTAAGGGTTATAACGTGGCCTGGTTCACGGTTTAAGAAACAAAGGATAAAGGCTCAAATTATTTGTACCCACCCGCTCTTCGTGATGTTCTTCAAACCTACGCTCAGTTGATCATACGTTAGACCTTGTTTGAGTCTTTGCTCTGACTTTCCGGTGATGATTCGGACATTGATGATTTAATCTGACTAGGCGGCCATTTTTGTTTTTGTTGAGGGTTTGTGAGACCTCTTTCTTGATTTTTGTTATCCCTTTCTTTTTTGCCTGAACTGTTTCCTTTTTGGAATTACAGTCAGCGGGATGCCCCAGTTTCATAAGTCCCTTTTATAGGTTTTGACTTCTTGGGCCTTTTTTTTTATTTTTTTATTTTGAGAGATATAATGACTGCCTGTCCTTCTTGATTATTCGAAACCATCACTGTCTTTTGTTTTTGAAAAACTCATTTGGTACCATTCATTGTGCACTTGGATCAACTGAGAGAACTACCCTGCCCCAGGTTATGATTAAGGGTTTTGATTTTCGAAAATAAAAACTCCTGCTTCTTTGGCCCTGATGGGTTGACGAGGGATTATCATCCTTATAACTCCAGTGTTTAGGGATTGAAACAATGCCTGTACCTCATCAGCGGGGTCTGTTCCAAAAGCATACTGTAAATTATGGTATCGTTTTCGTCATCCTCCCTCAAGAGGTTTAGAATTTTCAGTCGAGAGTTGATCGTCATGAAATATAAAAGCAGTTTTAAGTATAGTAAACATAATTAAATCAAGACAGACATGTGTAATGCATTCATGAAATAAAATAGTTTAACATGGTAATTGTTTATCTGAACAAGAAAGGAAAAATACAACTTTGAATTCAAATGAACAAAATCTCTCGACTCTAGCCATGTTTTGGCAATGGAGCAGTAATCACGTTGGGAGTCTCGGCAGGCTCGAACTCGATCTCTTTGGCATCGATCATGTTCTGAATTTTGTACTTCAGTGCCCAACAGTCCTCAGTATCGTGCCCCGGGCTATCGGAATGATAAGCACATCTAGCTTCTGGATTATAGCTTGGAGAGGAGGTCTTAGGATTTGCCGGAGGGTTAATTACTGCAATCAAGTTCATCTTCAACATGTGCTGCAATGCTTGTGACCATGGCATGTTAATGTTAGTGAATTGCCTTTTAGGCCCGTCCGGCCTTTGCTGGTTTCCCTTTGGTGGTTGACGGTGTGGTGCAGAACCAGAGATCATGACTGCCCCTGCATGTTGGTCACGGCGACTCTTTTGACTGTATGCAGCATTAGATTCCTTCTTTCCCGTGTAAGGCTTTTTATGAATATCAGAAGGTGTGGCCTCTTGAATTTTCCCACTCTTGATACCAGCTTCAATTCTTTCGCCAGTCAGGATGAGGTCGGTAAATCCAGCAGATGAGTTACCAATGAGGTGATTGAAGAACGGCCCGGATAGGGTCCCCAAGAACATATCAACGAGCTCCCGGTCAGTTAAGGGAGGCTGCACCCTTCCAGCAAGGTCTCTCCACTTCTGTGCATACTCTTTGAAACCTTCGCCTGCACCTATAGACATTCCCTGAAGCTGAGTGCGTGTGGGAGCGAGGTCGGCATTGTACTGGTAATGCTTGTAGAAAGCAGTGGCTAAGTCTTCCCAGGTACGGATGTTGGCTCCATTCAATTGATAAAACCACTCGAGCTGAGTCCCTGAAAGACTCTCTTGGAAGAAATGGATCCATAAGTTTTTGTCTGCTGTATAGGGTTGGATCCTCCTTGTGTAAGCCCTGAGATGCAACTTAGGACAGGATGCCCCGTCGTATTTAGCAAAGGCAGGTGCCTTAAACTTGCGCGGGATTACTACCCCAGAAGACAGACCTAGATCCTCGAAGTCCAGGCCGGGCACTTTTTGTATTTCCATAGCACTGAGTCGGTCTTCCAGCTGTTTGTACTTATCCTCAGCCGGAGGGTATTGTTCGTTGTTGAAATCTGTCTCGTTGTCAGAGACTACTGGACTAGGCACCTCTCTCTCATGGTGACTGCTTTCCCTCACAGATGGAGTAGTCCTTTCAGTTTCAGTCTGCGGCGTGTTCCCAGATCTACGTCTAGGGCTGAATAAAACTGTCCTCTTCTTCTTCTTTTCCTTCTTCAAGAGCAGGGCCTTCAGATCTTGCTGCCCCTGGGTCAAGTTCATGATTAGCCCTTGGAATTGGGCAATCTGGGCCTGGAGGGCCTTGATAGACTGCTCAGCTGATGATTCAGGACTCATGACTATCGGCTGAAACAAACAGCGAAGAAGGTAAGTAACCTGTAGAGAAAGGGTACCTGTTATGCAATGATATGTATGACATGCATGCAATGATTTCAAGGACCTCGCGGGGTAAACAGAGAAACTTGTTAGAGTTGAAAGCCGGTAACTTGATTGAAGGTACTTCATGTTGTTGAGAGTCCTTCTTCTAGGGTCAAAGGCTCACCATATCCAGTGGGTCATAGCCCCTGACAACCTTGTCTAGAGGAAAAGAGATCCCCTTTGTCCCTTGCTAGATGTTTGATTTATCATGACCTGCATCACAAGCCCTTGAGATCCTTGAAATGGGTTAGGATGTATGCAATGGTATGATGTTATGGTATGCATGGGGTAATGTAAGTAACCCTGTCGTGAGTCCCAATTAAGGACCACCAACCAAAACCTGCAAGAAACTTAGGGTACTCTGTTATGAGTCCTGCAAGAAACGAGTGTCAGGTAACAAGCATGCAAGTAGTCAAGTTGGAAGGCACACAAGTCACACAAGACAAGCCCTTAAGGTTTAAGGCCAGCATGGGGTCTGGGTAGTACCCTCTTGAAGTTGGTAGGTTCAACCTGTCCTAATCAAAGTAACCGGGTTCTAAGGTTCCCAATATCACGGGATTGCTTTCATTGTTCATCGTTTCGATTTAGCCACTGAACTGGCGACCGAAATATTCCAGGAAAGCAACCCTCAATTGAGCGTAGTATCGAGTATCAACCAACCTCGGACTGCACCAAAGTCAGTTATCTCACTACCCTAAAGAGGCCAAGATAGTTCAATTAAGGTTCCTAAGGTCTGTTGATGCTTCACGACACCACGCGGAGGCCCCGTACTCTCCTTGACTGAACTCAAGGGTTACCAGTACACACCAAAGTGCCACATCAATGTAGCAGACTGTTTCAACCATGTCGGTATACCCCGCACAGTTCCCTCACATCCTTGTTGCTACTTTCTAAGAAAGGTATCCCCCAGATCCGGGTTTAGGACCTATAGAACTCCCAAGCAACCCACAATTTAAAGCACACAAGGAAAACAATTGAAAACATAGTTATAAGCTAGCCCTAAGGTACACCTCACTTAAAATATCCCCAGCAAAGTCGCCAGTTCTGTGATCAGTGGATCTGGAACTGACTGTTTAACGCTGGTTCGCGAAATGTCGCGGAAGCAAGAGTCGCCACCGTCTTTTATTTTCTCCAAATGGAAAGGACAAAAGCACAGAAAAATTCCTTATAGAGATTGCTCTCGGTTCGGGAGGTAGATTATAGAAAGGGAAGGTGTTAGCACCCTTTCTATCCATGGTTATCCATGGGCTCTTAGATACTTGCTCACTTGTGTTTTCAAAAATGGTTTGTTTGCTTTTCAACTGTGGGTTTTAAAAAGTTTCTTTGAAAATTTCAGTTCGACTCTTGTATCGGTCCTCAAGAGTGTTTGAAAAATGCTTTCGAAAGCTTTTTGAAAATGTGTTGGTGTGAAAAGTATTTTTGATTTGTTTTGTTTTGAATTAGAGCAAGTATCCACGAGTCGTCTACCTACCCTAAGGAATTCGTCTGTGTAAATGTCCTTTAAAGTAGTGCCATCCCACCATTGAGAGGTAGGTAGCACCACCGTTGGAGGTGTTCGGGTCAATTCGATGTTCGGGACATGGTGATCACCAGAGCAATAGGAAGACACCTTAGAAGCTACCCTCATGCCAGGTTCCCGGATCATGAGGACTTACTAAGACATCCTCTACTCGACGATCACCTTTCGAAAGGCAAGGCAACAGTGAGGCGTACCCTAGGGGTGGTGTGTGTGAATTGTGTGTCATGTTTCAGTTATTTGTCTTGTCATGTTTGTTATGATCTACGCTTGGTTTTATTTTAATTCTTGCATGCTTTTTAACAGTTATAAAGTTTGCGAAAAAATAAATCTAATGCTATTACAAATGGCGCGGGTCCACATCGCCAAAATTAAACCGGACCCGATTTGACTGAAAAATAAATAAAGCGAATAAAAGTGCGAAAAGTTAAATGTTACAGCGCTTTGGGAGAATTACATAATTATAATAAGCAATAAAGTAAAATGCGCGAAACAAAATAATTAAAGCGACGGGCGTTGGACCCTTTTACAAGCAATCAAGATTAATAAGGAATTTAAATTTAAAATTAAATGTTTTTTTGTATTTTTTTGTGTTTTTTAAGATTTAAAAGAAAAAGAATTTATTGAAATTAAAAATAAAATGCTAAACCCTAGTTCTAATATTTTTTAAGTTTATTATGAAAATATTGAATTTTTAACCTAATTTAAACCTAAATTATATTTATGTACAATTAATTATAAAAATAAAATAAATAAATAAATAATGCTATGATAAAAAAAAAGAAAATTTAAAAGGAATAGAAATTGTCAATTAACCTAATTCTATATTTTTTGGATTTTTAGTTATTAAAAGGAATTAAAATGGCAACCTAATTAAAACTACATATTTACATGTTAATTCATTTAGCAAAATAATTAAAATAAAATAATTATTAAACTTTTGTCTTTTTCTGAATTTTTTATGGTGTTTTGTATTTTTTATATTTTTTTTGTAAAAAAAGATAATTAATTAAATTAGAAAACAAAATAACAATTTAAAACAAATAAAAGAAGCAAACCAGGGGGGGTAGCCCCAAATTGGAGGTTTTGATGGCAAATCAGGCCCATTAAGCTTGAGTCCATTGACTTCTCCAGGTTGTGTGCTAATGCGTTGACCCTTGTGCACGTGTTCTTCAGATCTAGGCCATTGATTTGTAGCAGCTAGACGCGTGTATGATGGGATGATGATGGAACATGGTGAACCTGGATGTTAGCGTAGCATAGGATTTTGTATTGAAAAATAACATTGAAATTTGCCAGACCTGGGACTTGAACCCAGGTCTTGAGGGTTAACCATATCACGTTTTGCCAACTGAGCCACTAACTTTCAATTAACATATTATAGTCAATAAATAATAAAAAGGAAAAACCAACGCATAATGGAGAGCACGCGCGAAGTTCAAATGTAGCCAATCCCTGCGTGCCACGGAGTCGTCTTCTCCACCATCCCTGCAAACAAAACATATAGGCAACGGTTTTCGTTGCGTTGCCTAAACCCATATATCAAAAAATAGCGAATAGACCCTCGACGCTCATAAATTGAGCGCGAGGGTTGGAATCTCTTCGTCTTCAAGCGCTGATTGCAATAGTGGTACCGTGATGGTCTAATTGTTCTTGGTCTGAAAACCCCTAATTTAAGAAACCTGCAACCCTAGAAATTGGTTATGGCAAAATCGCATACGATGCATGATTATTCAATTAAATACCATGGTCAGCTTTAGAACTTCATAAGGAACAAGAATCAACAAATAAAAAGTGCAAAGGATGCTTAAATTATGATGCACGATTTCAACAATTTTTCCTTTACAGTTTGAGTTGTAGATACCACTTCTTTGCGTTTTGATTGATGTTAGGGATTGGCACACGTTCAGAGTTTGTCAAGGAAGCTATTGAACCAAGTTTGGAGCCTTGAATTCACCTCTAGGATGCTTTTCAGTTTTCAACTTTTAGGGAAAATTTTCAAGTTTGTGTATAGCTTCTGAGCGCAGCTGAGAGTGTAATGGCTTTAGGTCTTGATTCCTGATCATATAGTGAGCATGCTAGGTCAACAAAATTGCACAAAATCTCATGAATTCAATGTTTTGCATATTTGATTTTGTAAAATCTTTTTTTGAATCTTTTTCACATGTAATTTGGTTCAATCATGCTCCAATCACACCAAAACTTGCCATATTTAATTGTACACGAAATCTTGAGAGTAGAATGTGCACAAAAAGATTTTTTTAGGTCAAGTTTATATTTTTCACATATTTAAATAATTTAAATGAATTAATATTAATATAAATTCAAATAAATAATTAAAAATTGTGAAAATACTTCCCCTTGGGCTTAATGGTCGTGCATAGGCTTGGCATGAAGAAACTTGGAAGAAAAATGGGCCCATTAGCATTTTTGGATCATTTGCATCAATGTTGACTTTTCAAAATTCCCAAAAATTTCCCAACTTCCACAAGGCATAACTTTCTCAATTTTTAAGCTTTTCACATGTTCTTGGACATTTTGGAAAGATCTTTGAGTCCTTTAACCAATGCCTTTGGTCCCATGTAATTTTGATTTACCAATCTCAAGTTATGGCCTTTGACTTAAAGTCCCTTTTTGTTGACTTTTGAAAATGACCTATAATGTTGAAATTGATAACTTTTTGTGAGAGCATTTCTTGGACTTGGAGTATGAAGATGAGTTGTAGGAAATGTCTTTCTCTTCAAAATGAGCTTTGGATGGAATTTTTCTGATAATCCATGTGAAAGTTATGCCCTGGTCAATTTCAGTTGACTTTTTCAGCTGTCCAAATATAGTAACTTTTGCATCTTGATGATTTTCTGAGCCAAACTTTGAGAATCATGATCAAGCATTGATCAAATGATGTTTGTGGCTTCAAAATGACATGTTGACCAAAAATTTGAACTTTTGACTGTCAAATGACCATTTTGCCCCTACAGTTGACTGTAGTGCAATTTAGGGTTTTGACTGTGCAATTTTGAGCTGAATGCCTTGAAACTTGATATGAGGATGCTTGACCATCTTTGTAGGCATGTGAGACTTGATTGGGCCTTTGAAAACTTCATTTTCTTGATCAGAACCCAAACCCTAGTTTTGACTGTATAGGAGACAGTTGAGCTGCATAACCCTTGGGGAATTTTGTGACCTTGACTTGACAAATCTTGAAGAATATGGGAGGGCAAATTTTGGGGTGCAACACCTCGAAACGGTTGCCTCGGATTAAAAAAGGATCTAGGACATAAGGGTAGCTTCTAAGGTGTCCTACTGTTGCTTCGGTGACCACACTGTCCCTAAAATCGAATTGACCCGAACACCTCCAACGGTGGTGCTACCTACCTCTAAATGGTGGGATGGCACTACCTTAAGGACTTTTACACAGCCTAATTCCTTAAGGTAGGTAGATGACTCATGGATACTTGCTCTCTTCGAAAACAAATCAAAATCTTTTCACACTGACACTTTCAAAAGCTTTCAAAACGAATTTTTCAAACACTCTTGAGGACTGATACAAGAGTCATTCAGAAATCTTTCAATGAAACTTTTTCAAACCCACTCACATCTTGAAAAGCAAACATTTTGAAAACATAAGAACAAGTATCTAAGAGCCCATGGATAACCATGGATAGAAAGGGTGCTAACACCTTCCCTTTCTATAAATCTACCTCCCGAACCGAGAAACAATCTCATAAGGAATTTTGCTGTGCTTTTGTCCTGTCCATGTTGGAGAAAATAAAAGACAGTGGCGACTCTTGCTTCCGCGACATTTCACAAACCATCTTTAAACAGTCAGTTCTTTTCCACTGATCACAGAACTGGCGACTCTGCTGGGGAGAGTTAAAAGTGAGGTGTACCTTAGGATAGCTCATACTTGTGTTTTCAATTGCTGTGTTTTGTTTGCTTTATTATTATGGGCATTGTCTTGGAGTTTCATAGATCCTAACCCGGATCTGGGGATACCCTGTTAGGTAGCATAAGCTGTGAGGGACCTGTCCAGCATAGACCGACACGGGTGAAGCAGTGGCTACGTTGGTGTGGCACCTTGGTCTGTACCGATATCCCTTGTGTCGCAACGAGGAGAATATGGGTCTTCTGAGGAGTCGTTAAGCACCAACCGACCTTAGAACCCTAATTGACCCAACTTGGCCATAGAACAGTAGCAGTATGCTACACTCATTGAGGCTAAACTCTCGCGATGGTTCTGGCCGCAAGAAAAGATTGCGATGCTGGAGTTATGACCGATTGAGGGTAGTCAGTGATATTGGGATCCTCTAGAACCCGGTTACTTTTGATTAGGACAGGTCTTAACCAACAAACTGAAAGAGGGTAGTACCTGAACTTCATGCTGGCCTAAACCCTAAGGGTTGTCTTATGTGACTTGTGTTCCTTATCATGTTTGCCTTTGTGAATATTTGTGGTGTGCTTTATCATGACATCATACCATCATAAACATTGCATGCATCCTGCATAAGGACTGACCATTTCAAAGACAAGAGGGTTTCACCTTTGCTCTGTTTTATAGGACATCATGATGCCTGTGCGAAGGAACACTATCCGGTTCAATTTTGTTCACCCACCTGAGTTGCTTGAAGAATTGGTTAGCAGAATTCCAAACACCACTTCTTTCATCCAGAGGCATGGTTCTCTTCTCGGTTTAGTCACTGCAAAGTGGGACCAACAATTGATGAGTGTCCTGACCCAATTTTATGATCCCTTGTATAACTGCTTCACCTTTCAAGACTTCCAGCTGGTCCCTACCCTGGAAGAGTTCTCTGATTTGCTGGGTATCCCTATCTTGGATCAGACTCCCTTCACTGGTTGGGAAAAAACTCTTAGGCTTGAGGAGATTGCTGCAGCCCTTCCCTTAACCCACAAAGAGGTAATGGACAACTGGGTGACTAGAAGTAGAGTTAAAGGTTTCTTGGCTAAGTTTTTGATCGGTAAAGCTAACAGTTTCTGGAACGACTTAGACTTCAGGGCGTATGAAGACATCCTGGCTCTCTTAATCTATGGTCTAGTCTTGTTCCCTAATCTGGATAACTTCATTAACATCACTGCCATAAGGATCTTCATGTCTTGGAACCCTGTGCCCACTCTCTTGGGTGATATCCTGCAACAACTCTATGCTCGTACTGCCCGAAGACGAGGAACTCTGTGGTGTTGTATTCCTTTGTTAGTGAGGTGGTTTATTTCGCACCTCCCTAAGTTCGTGCTGAAGAACAAAGAAGGAAGAGGTTGGGCTCATAGGTTAATGTCTCTCACTGATAATGACATCATTTGGACTTTCAGGGGTTTGGATGAGGTAGCTGTTATTGATCGTTGCGGAGAATATCCTAATGTTCCTTTGATTGGTACCCAAGGAGGAATCTCTTATAATCCATGTCTAGCTCTCCGTCAATTTGGAAGAGCCAGAAGAGCAGGGCCTCATGAGATGTTGGTGCCTCACATCAGTTTTGAGTTTCAGGTAGATAGTGACGAGCTGCGTCGTAGGTTCATCAAGGCTTGGGACAAAATTCACAAAGCTGACCCACAAGAGTTGAGACCGAAGACTTCTCTACCTATGGAACCCTATTACAGATGGGTTCGTATCCGTGCTCAGAATTTAGGTATGCCATATGAAGCTGTCAGACCCATCATTCTTGAATATCCTGATAGAGATGGGGCTCCCCCAACTGTTCTCCCTCCTCAAATACCTACTGATGTTGATACACTAAAAAGGTCTTGGGTGCAACTACGAGAAGAACGGGATTCTTATCGGGAAAAGTTCAACGAGCAAGAATTGAAATTCCAGAAGCTGACAAAGCAGTTGGAGAATGAGCGAGCCTTGAATGACTACATCCGTACTGAGAAGAGAAGACCCTGGGATCACTGATAAGCTTTGGATGTTCTTTTACAGTTTTTATTTCCCTTTTCAGTAGTTCCATTTTATGTAACGCCTAAGGGTAATCTGTTGAACAATCTAAATTTAGAAGTTGAATCTAATAAAGTGCGTTGCCTTTTTGTTTACAAAGTTGAATCCCGATTGTCTTTGAAAACATAAATCATACGCATTCCATTCATCATATGCATCACAGGTACTCTTCTTTTCAGGTTGCTTAATGTTCTTCGCTATTTATTTCAGCCGCTACCATGAATCCTGAATCATCTACTGAGCAGTCCATCAAGGCCCTCCAGGCTCAAAACGCCCAGTTCCAAGAGCTGATCATGAGTTTAGCCCAAGGCCAAGAGGAATTGAAGGCTCTGCTGGTCAAGAAGAAGAAGAAGAGAACTGTACTATTCAACACTGGCCGGAGGTTTGGCAATACACTTCTGAATGAGGTTGATCAAGCTGGTTCTTTTGTATGGAAAGGCAGTCCCCAAGGGGGAAGGGTTCCTAGTCATGTGGTCTCTGACAACGAGACTGATTTCAATGAGGAGCAGTATCCTCCAGTTGAAGACAAGTACAAGCAGTTAGAGGATCGCCTGAATGCCATGGAAATTCAACAAGTGCCTGGGTTGGATTTTGGAGACCTGGGTCTATCTTCTGGTGTGGTAATCCCACACAAGTTCAAAGCACCATCTTTCGCAAAGTATGATGGGGCGTCCTGCCCTAAGCTACATCTCAGATCTTATGTGCGGAAGATTCAGCCGTATACTGTGGACAAGAACTTATGGATCCATTTCTTCCAGGAGAGTCTTTCAGGGACTCATCTCGAATGGTTCTATCAGCTGGATGGAACCAAGGTTCGTAACTGGGAGGACTTGGCTACTGCTTTTTATAAGCAGTATCAGTACAATGCCGACCTCGCTCCTACACGTACCCAACTCCAGGGTATGTCGCTAGGATCGGGAGAAGGTTTTAAAGAGTATGCGCAGAAGTGGAGGGACCTGGCTGGCAGGGTGCAGCCACCATTAACCGACCGTGAACTCGTGGACATGTTCTTGGGGACCCTGTCTGGTCCATTCTTCAATCATCTCATTGGCAATTCGTCTGCAGGGTTTACAGACCTCATTCTGACTGGGGAAAGGATAGAAGCTGGCATGAAATCAGGGAAGATACAGAAAGGTGCGTCCTCAAGTTCTGAGAAGAAGCCTTTCAAAAAGGAAGCCAGTGATGTGTATGGGCCCAGGAGGCAGAACAAACCGGAACGCCGCCAAGCTGTCAACACGGTGGTAATTGCAAAGCCTGCTGCCGCTCCTCGGCAACCTAACCAACCAAGGGGTGAGAGATCCAAAAGAGAATATGCTCGGCTTAGTATGACCTTGTCACAGATCTTGCCGCAACTGCTATCGACCAATTTGGTAACCGTCAGAGAAGCTCCGAAGGTGGTAAACACAACATCTCCGAAGTATAATCCCAATGCCCGCTGTGCTTATCACTCTGATAGCCCGGGGCATTCTACTGATGATTGTTGGGCCCTAAGAAATAAGGTTCAGGACCTTATCGATGCCAAAGAGGTTCAGTTCGAGGCGCCCGAGAAGCCTAATGGGGTGACAGCTCCCTTGCCCAACCATGGGGTGAATGCTATCAGGGATGGTGACGAAGTGGAAAAATCTGAGTTCAACAGCTGGATCTGCCCGACGACCAACGGTGGACTGAACAATTGGACTGCCAAAGATTCCATACCTGTTAATTTTGTTACTCAGTAATGAATTCCTTTGTTTTTTAATTTGTAATGAACAATAAATTGAAACTTTATGGCCCGGTGTCTTACCCGGGGCACCGTTGGCTTCATTTGTGAGGGCTTATTACTTGTCATTTCCATATATCATGAATAAAAACATTGGACGTTTTTCGCATTTCAAATCTTGTGCTCCCTTTCTTTCTTTCTTTATATATTGCAAAACAACTATATTTACACACACTCACTTATACAGGTTCCAATCCACTCTGGATCTCACTGGTAACGACTTTGCTACTGCCAGTTATGACTTTGAAAATCCGATCAACTTAGCCGAAGACGAAGGTGAAGATGATTGTGAAGTGCCTGGTGAGCTTGCAAGACTGTTACTCCAGGAAGAGAGCGCCATTCATCCACATGAAGAGCCAGTGGAAACGGTAAATCTGGGTACTGAGACAAATAGAAAGGAAGTCAAGATTGGTGCCAATCTAGAGCTCAGCGTGAAACAACGGTTGATTCAGATGTTACATGATTATGTGGAAATCTTCGCCTGGTCCTACGAAGACATGCCTGGGTTGGATACCGACATTGTGGTCCATCACTTGCCTACCAAGGAAGAATGCCCTCCGGTTAAACAAAAGGTCCGCCGTATGCGTCCAGAGATGTCCGAAAAGATCAAAGCTGAGGTTATGAAACAATTTGATGCCGCGTTTCTAGCAGTGACTTCTTACCCTCAATGGGTTGCCAACGTGGTTCCGGTACCGAAGAAAGATGGTAAGGTCCGAATGTGTGTTGACTATAGGGATCTGAACAGGGCGAGCCCCAAGGATGACTTCCCCCTGCCTCACATTGACGTTCTGGTTGACAATACTGCTCAGCATAAGGTGTTCTCCTTCATGGATGGTTTTTCAGGTTATAATCAGATCAAGATGGCTCCTGAAGATATGGAAAAGACTACCTTTGTTACTCAGTGGGGCACCTTCTGCTACAAGGTCATGCCTTTTGGGTTGAAAAATGCTGGGGCAACCTACCAACGTGCCATGGTTGCTTTATTTCATGACATGATCCATCATGAGATTGAAGTGTACGTCGATGATATGATTGCAAGGTCCCAAACTGAAGAGGAACACCTTGACCATCTGCAGAAGCTGTTTGACCGATTGAAGTTATACAAGCTGAGGTTGAATCCGAACAAGTGCACCTTCGGGGTACGATCTGGAAAATTGCTAGGCTTCGTCGTGAGCGACAAAGGTATTCAAGTGGACCCTGCCAAGGTTAAAGCCATACAAGAGATGTCAGTTCCCAAGACAGAGAAAGAAGTCAGAGGCTTTCTAGGACGTCTGAATCACATTGCCCGATTCATCTCGCACCTAACTGCTACCTGTGAACCAATCTTCAAGCTGCTGAAGAAAGATCAGGTAGTACGTTGGAATGATGAATGTCAGGCCGCTTTTGACAGAATCAAAGAGTATCTCCAAGAACCACCCATTCTTATGCCACCGGTTGAAGGGAGACCTCTAATATTATACTTGACAGTACTTGACAGCTCAATGGGGTGTGTGCTGGGGCAGCATGACGAGTCTGGCTGAAAAGAGCACGCCATTTATTATCTTAGCAAAATTTTTACCGACTGTGAGACCCGATACTCACTGCTCGAGAAAACTTGCTGCGCTTTGGTATGGGCTGCTCGCCGGCTGAGACAGTATATGCTGACTCACACTACTTTGTTGATTTCAAAAATGGATCCAATAAAGTACATATTTGAAAAGCCTGCTCTGTCTGGGAGAATAGCAAGATGGCAGATGATCTTGACAGAATACGACATCCAGTACACGACTCAGAAAGCTATCAAAGGAAGCGTATTGGCAGACCACTTGGCACACCAGGCAGTAGACGACTACCAGTCAATGAACTTTGAATTTCCTGACGAGAGCATCATGGTAGTGACTGATTGTGAAGTACCTGGACCGGATGAAGGACCTGAGGAAGGATCCCGATGGTCTATGCACTTTGACGGAGCCTCAAATGCTTTGGGTAACGGTATCGGCGCTGTGATCATATCCCCTCAAGGCACTCATACTCCACTTACCGCCCGGCTATGTTTCAACTGCACCAACAACATGGCGGAGTATGAGGCATGCATCATGGGTCTTCAAGCTGCAATTGACCTAAGGATCAAGTTTCTGAGTGTCTTCGGAGATTCCTCTCTCGTGATCAATCAGATCAAAGGCGAGTGGGATATGAAACACCCAAACCTTATTCCTTACAAAGAATGTGTGTTGACATTGATCCCCCATTTCACAGAGATAACTTTTGAACACTTTACCAAAGAGGAGAATCAGTTGGCGGACGCGCTGGCTACGATGTATTCTATGTTCAAAGTCAAATGGGACAATGAGGCTCCCCGGATCATTATCTGGAAACTGGACGAACCTGCATATTGCTGTGATCTTGAGGCTGAGGTGGTAACTGAAAAACCTTGGTATCATGAAGTGAAAAGGTACTTGGAAGCTCAGGAATACCCTGAAGGTGCATCCATCAATGACAAGAAGTTTCTGAGAAGGTTCGCAGCAAAGTTCTTCCTCAGCAATGGCATTCTGTACAAGCGAAACCATGATTCGACTTTACTGCGTTGTGTGGATGAGACTGAAGCAGAAAGGATCATGGCAGAGCTGCATGAAGATACCTTCGGAACGCATTCCAGTGGACATACCATGGCAAAGAAAATCCTCCGGGCAGGATATTTCTGGTCCACAATGGAAGCCGACTGTTACCAATATTCTCGGACATGTCACAAGTGCCAGATATATGCTGATAAGGTGCACGTTCCTCCAGTCCCTCTGAATGTCTTGACAGCACCTTGGCCTTTTGCAATGTGGGGCATTGATATGATCGGCGAGATTAAACCTACGGCATCCAACGGGCATCGCTTCATCCTGGTGGCGATCGATTATTTTATAAAGTGGGTTGAAGCAGCTTCCTATGCTACGGTAACCAAGAATGTCGTGGCACGGTTCATTCGACACAACCTGATTTGTCGATACGGTGTCCCAGAAAGGATCATCACGGACAATGGTACCAATCTTAACAACAAGATGATCACTGAGCTCTGCGAGCAATTCAAGATACAGCACCACAATTCTTCCCCTTACCGACCGAAGATGAATGGGGCTATAGAAGCGGCTAATAAGAATATCAAAAAGATTGTGCAGAAGATGACAATGGCCTATAAAGATTGGCACGAGATATTACCGTTTGCTCTTCATGGGTACCGTACCTCAGCGAGAACGTCAACCGGGGAAACTCCCTTTTCCTTGGTCTATGGCATGGAGGCAGTCTTGCCGATTGAAGTCCAGATACCCTCTCTCCGGATAATGAAGGATGCAGGTTTGAGCGAAGATGACTGGATCCAAACTCGACTTGATCAGCCAAACCTAATTGACGAAAAGAGACTCACTGCTATTTGTCATGGTCAAACGTATCAAAAACGGATGATCAGGACATTTAACAAGAAAGTCAGACCACAAGAGTATCAAGTTGGGGACCTGGTAATCAAACGCATCATCCTTCCTCAAAGTGATCCCAGGGACAAATGGACCCCTACGTACGAAGGGCCATTTGTGGTTAAACATGTCTTCTCAGGAGGAGCCATGATCCTAACCACCATGGATGGTGACGACCTTCCTCACCCCGCCAATGCAGACATAGTAAAAAGATATTACGCATGATAAAGACCCGCTAGGTTGACATACCTAGGCAAACATTAGGGCTTCCCGGCGAACCAAAAGGGTTCGGGCAAAAATAAGGGATGAAATAAAAAAAATCTGTACACCTGGCAAGTCGAAAACCTGAAAAGGCGACGGGCAAAAATGGGTATCCCGGTGGACTGAAAACCCGAAAGGGCGGTCCAGGCAAAAGTTAGGGATTAAAGTGTAATACTATGTCTCATTGGATCACCTTGCATCTAGAATCCGGTATCAACTATCAGGTTCAGATGGCATCGATCAATCAGCTTCATCTTCAACTGAGCAGCCAAGTGATGAGATGCTCGAAGATATAAAGGCGATAGCAGAGTCGGAACCCAGGGGGATTATTCTTTTCACATAGCTGTTTTGTTTTCCCTTTTCACAAAATTGTATAAACTCTGTTTGTTCGGCGGCGTTCTCTTACTAGGACGTCAGCCTCTTGTACATAAACGCCTATTTACAGGCAAATTCAAAAATCAATACAAATTCACTTTTCAGACCAATTGCCAATTGTTTTTTCCTTTTTCTGTTTTGTTTTGCGAAGAACGTCCAATGTTCGATTGTGATATATGCATTTGAAACTAATTGCTAACTCATAAATATTTACATGCGAAACAAAGGATTAATTACAGGTAACATCAGAAACAGGGGCAATAATGAGTTGTCTAAGCAACCTAATTGCTCTGTCCACCGAGGTACCAAGGCAAGTTCGGTTGAAGAACGTAACCCAGATACCTTCACTCCCCGCCGAGTAAGACAAGATTCAATAATTCTCTCCCAGGCAGTTGGTCTCCCCTCAGCCCTACAAGGCACAGTATCTCCAGCAAGTCAGCAACACTCTCCCCAAGCAGAGTTAGCCTACAATCAGTCTTAAGGAAGTTGGATTATCCCCCGAAGATCTCAACATTCCCCAACGGAGTACACAAACATTCCTAGCAAGCATCCCCGGCAATCTGGATCTAAGATTGTTCCCCGGCGGAATACAGACATTACAAGTGGAGCCATTCCCCCAGTCCAATCTGAAACGTTTCCCCAGGAGAGTTCAATCAATCTCCCCAGTAGGTTCAGGAAGCTTATCCCCAGTAGATTCTGGAAGCTTATCACCTACAGAGTACGAATGCGCTCCCCGACTTTATTAGAAGATTATGCTCCACCAGAGCTTATAACTGGGTTATCCACAGCCAAGTGCCACGGAAGGATCGTCCCCGGCGAAGTCTTCCTATCCCCCAGCGGAGTTCATCAAATTCCTTAACAAAGCTTATCAATGGTATCCCCAGCGGAGTTATCATCAACCTCAGCAAAGTACATCTCTTTCCCCACAGAGTTCACTCCCCGCAGAGTAATCTATTCGCCAAGTTTATTCCCCAATGGAGTCATCTTCTCCTACCGGTATTCTTGCAACCATCACACCCAGCGGAAACAAAAAGCTCTACTCTTCAACATCAGCCCAGGATTCAAGCTCCCGGCATTCTTCAAGGATTTATTTTCCTAGACAAAAATACATTCATAAACATCACATCTTCATACATCATAGCATGCACATACGCATCATGGACATACAACCTCATTTATTCTGAGAACATCACGCATGTCATACATCATGACATTGCATACAACTAACGTTTTGTCTTTTCAGGACGAAAGTCAATACAACGATGATTACTATCAACGGTCGTGATTCCAGATCCGATTCATGTATCTTTCCAGGGTGTATCTGTTGACGACTATTTTCTAGACTCGATTTCGGTATCCTGCCAGGGCACATCTGAAGAGTTTGAAGATCCGATTCCTGTATCTTGCCAGGGTGTATCTGTTGACGACTATATTCCAGACTCGATTCCTGTATCCTGCCAGGGCACGTCTGAAGAGTTTGAAGATCCGATTCCTGTATCTTGCCAGGGTGTATCTGTTGACGACTATTTTCCGAACTCGATTCCTGTATCCTGCCAGGGCACGTCTGAAGAGTTTGAAGATCTGATTCCTGTATCCTGCCAGGGTGTATCTGTTGATGACTATTTTCCGGACTCGATTCCTGTATCCTGCCAGGGCACGTCTGAAGAGTTTGAAGATCCGATTCCTGTATCTTGCCAGGGTGTATCTGTTGATGACTAATTCCAGACTCGATTCCTGTATCCTTCCAGGGCACGTCTGAAGAGTTTGAAGATCCGATTCCTGTATCTTGCCAGGGTGTATCTGTTGACGACTAATTCCAGACTCGATTCCTGTATCCTGCCAGGGCACGTCTGAAGAGTTTGAAGATCTGATTCCTGTATCTTGCCAGGGTGTATCTGTTGACGACCATATTCCAGACTCGATTCCTGTATCCTGCCAGGGCACGTCTGAAGAGTTTGAAGATCCGATTCCTGTATCTTGCCAGGGTGTATCTGTTGACGACTAATTCCAGACTCGATTCCTGTATCCTGCCAGGGCGCGTCTGAAGAGTTTGAAGATCCGATTCATGTATCTTGCCAGGGTGTATCTGTTGACGACTATTTTCCGGACTCGATACCTGTATCCGGCCAGGGCACATCTACATGAAGAGTTTAGAGATTCGATACCTGTATCCAGCCAGGGCACATCTACATAAAGAGTTTGAAGATCAACCCCTGTAACAGGCCAGGTAATTGTTTTTCTTTCTCAGGTACGCAAGTTCTCACTAAGGAATCTCTTACGCGATCGACAACATCTAGATGGCATCTATAAGCCCATCCACATACCAACAGTCTCCCAAATGGCATCCATCAGCCCATTCCCGGCAAGACTCCGTCAAAAGCTCCAAATGGAATCTATAAGCCCATCCTCCTATCCATCATCTCTCCAAATGGCATCTGTAAGCCCATTCCCTACATCACACTGCTGACACTCTACTATGCGAGTGCAAATTTCTGGGCACTCTAGTGTTCAATCATCTTCCACCTTCGGATTACGAAAGGCACGCCAGCCAATCTACATCCTCAGGTCTAAGAAGATTGAACAGGGGCAACTTTTGTACCCCAAAATTTGCCCTCCCATATTCTTCAAGATTTGCCAAGATCAAGCTTCAAAATCTCTCAAGGGTTGCACAGTCCAATTGCCTCCTAACACAGGCAAAATTAGGGTTTTGGTTCTGGCAAAGAAATTGAGGTTTCCAAGGGTCCAATCAAGTCCCATATGCCTACATACATTTTCAAGCATCCATATGTCAAGTTTCAAGACTCACAGCATCAAATTGCACAGTCAAAAACCCTAAATGCTTCACAGTCAACTGCAGGGGCAAAATGGTCATTTGACAGTCAAAAGTCAAAAATTTTGGTCAACATCTTATTTTGAAGCCACAATCATCATTTGATCAATTCTTGATCATGATTCCCCAAGCATGGCTCAAAAAGTCTCAAGATGCAAAAGTTTCTATTTTTGGACAGCTGAAAAGTCAATTGCAAATTGACCAAGGCATAACTTCTTCATGGTTTATCAGAAAATCCCATCCAAAGCTCATTTTGAAGAGGATGACATTTCCTACAACTCATCTTCACACTCCAAGTCCAAGAAATGCTCCCACAAAAAGTTATCAGTTTCAACATTATAGGTCATTTTCAAAAGTCAACAAAAAGGCACTTTAAGTCAAAGACCATAACTTGAGATTGGTAAATCAAAATGACATGGGACCAAAGGCATTGGTTAGAGGACTTCAATACCTTTCCAAAATGTCCAAGAACATGTTCATAGATTCAAAATTGAGCAAGATATGCATTGGAGAAGTTGGGAAAGTTTTGGGAACTTTCAAAAGTCAACTTTGCCTAAAAAGCTTCAATTTTGCTAATGGGCCTCAAATTCTTTCTTGAATCATTACACAAGGCCTATGCACGACCCATTGAGCTCAAAATAATTTATTTTCTTATTTTTGATTAATTAATTGGATTTATATTTATATTAATTCATTTAATTGGTTTTAATTATAAGAAAATTCAAAGATATGCTTTTTTAGATCTTTTTGTGCAGCAAATGTGACTAGGGAAAGCTGGCAATTCGTTTCTCAATCAACAAGGCAAAGAAATCCATGATTGGCAAGGTTTCATGAAAGAAAAGATTGGAAAAGATATGATTAGAAAATCAAATATTCAAGACATGAATTCATGGACTTGTGGGCTTATTTTTGACCTAGAATTATTCACATACATATGCTGAGTGAAACCCTAAATCCAGATACACGAAAAAGCTGCTGAGAATCCATAACCAATTTGCAAATTTTGGAGAGAAACGTGAAAACTGAAATCATATTTGCAGTACAATTCAAGGCCTAAAATCTTTTCCAATACGTTGCTGACATTGCTAGGAAGCTATTACAATCAAGAACTAGTCCAAACGCGCAAAGAATCCAAGAACACGAGCCATATGGTTTGCTTTATTTTCCAGATTTCCACATCACGGTTCATGCATTTTTAATACATTTGGTTGATTGTTTTGTGTTCACAGCATTCAGGCAAAGCTTTTGGTATGATTTAATTCCATTAATATGCCTTGAAACGCCAGTTACCATGAACAACATTTAGGGTTTCTGAAGCTTTCAATTAGGGCTTTCTTGTAGAGGAAAAATTGAACCTTGAGACCTATGCAGTTGAATTCAAGAGCTCAATACGAATTGAATGGCAACCTCGCGCTCAATTTATATTATCTGTGGGCGTAATCGCTATTTTTCACACTTTCACTTAGTGGGGGTTTAAGACCCCCGCTATCTTATTCATGTTTACAGGTACAAACGAAGAAGAAGCATAGGTGGCATCCTGTGGTTGGGACATTGAAATCTGGCGCGTTTTTGTTTTGTTTGATACCATAATATTTATTTTTCTTATATAATAATTGTTTCCCATTCATATGACAAACGCGCGCAATAGCTCAATTGGCAAGGGACGTGGCTTGGTGAGTGCTGGGACCTGGGTTCAATCCCCAGATACCCCATATAATTTGTTCTATTTTTTCATAAAGCGTTCACATGCAGCGTATGCTTAGAAGTCTATCATGCACTCTGACGCGTGGCTTGCCAAGTGGCCAGGAGATCCAATCCAATGGTCAGGAAACAACACCCATGGTGTGGTCCAGTCAAACAAGCGTGCACCTGATTCCTGAAAGTCAAACAAGGCCTTGTCTTGATGGGCCAGAATTGCACAATTAACCTCCACTTTGGGCCAGACACCCCCTTGGTTTGCATCCTTTTTAATTTTCTTTTCTTTTCTTTTCTAATTCTTTTTAATTGTTTTAATTGTTTTTTTTTACCATAAAATAATTTTCCATAATAAAAACAGAAAATCAAATTGTAAAATATATTTAATTATTTATTAATTTCACCACTAACATATTTTTGTAAACAAATGACTAACAATTAATTTAGTTTAATTTAGGTTTTAAACTTTAATCTTTTTTCTTAATAAATAAAAAATACATAGAATTAGGTTTTTGGACATTTTTATCTTTTTCTTAATTAATTATTTTCATCATTATTTATTATTATTAATTACCATTATTTTTGTAAATAATATGTAAATTAATTAATTAGTAAATTAGGTCAACTTTGACGTTTTATTAATAATTAAAATAATTTAGAACTAGGGTTTCACTAACTTTAATTTTAATTATTTTCTTTATTTTCATTAAATACAAAAAAGAACATAACAAACACACTTTCTTTTCTTTAATTAAATATTAATTAAGTCCTAATTTAATTTAATTTCTCAAAAGGGTCAAAACCCTCGGACGTCCTGATTTGAATTCTTTTCGCGCATTACTTTTCTTATTGATTATTATGTAACTGTTCAAGGAATGTAATAGTAATTAGGTTTATCGTTTTTTTTACTTTCCGCATCTTTATCAAAAACGGGTCTTTGTATTTTGGCGATGTATAGACCCGCGCCTTGTAATAGCGTAGCTTTTATCTTTCCGTCTTTTAAATTTTCCGCACTCTTAAATTCTAAATTGCATGAAAGAATGTATGGTAATTAAAAACAAGCGTAGCTCACAATACCATGATCAAAGATAAAACATAATATGAAAACAACACACAAATACACACACCACTTCTAGGGTACGCCTCACTCGTTGCCTTCGAAATGTGGTCGTCAAGTATAGGACGTTTTAGCGGTCGCTCTTATGTCCATGATCCAGTTGCCTCGAAACAGTTGCCTCGAAACGGTTGCCTCGGATTAAAAAAGGATCTAGGACATAAGGGTAGCTTCTAAGGTGTCCTACTGTTGCTTCGGTGACCACACTGTCCCTAAAATCGAATTGACCCGAACACCTCCAACGGTGGTGCTACCTATCTCTCAATGGTGGGATGGCACTACCTTAAGGACTTTTACACAGCCTAATTCCTTAGGGTAGGTAGATGACTCATGGATACTTGCTCTCTTTGAAAACAAATCAAAATCTTTTCACACTGACACTTTCAAAAGCTTTCAAAACGAATTTTTCAAACACTCTTGAGGACTGATACAAGAGTCATTCAGAAATCTTTCAATGAAACTTTTTCAAACCCACTCACATCTTGAAAAGATAACATTTTGAAAACATAAGAGCAAGTATCTAAGAGCCCATGGATAACCATGGATAGAAAGGGTGCTAACACCTTCCCTTTCTATAAATCTACCTCCCGAACCGAGAAACAATCTCATAAGGAATTTTGTTGTGCTTTTGTCCTGTCCATGTTGGAGAAAATAAAAGACGGTGGCGACTCTTGCTTCCGCGACATTTCGCGAACCAACTTTAAACAGTCAGTTCTTTTTCCACCGATCACAATAGTGCATGGGGAGGTGTACATCCCCATAAAAGTTGGAACTCAAACCTTTGATTCAACTTTCTATGTAATGGATATTCTCCCTTCCTATTCCTGCTTATTGGGCCGACCTTGGATTCATAACACTGGTGCTGTCACCTCTATATTAAATCAGATGCTGAAATACCCAACCAAGGGAAAAATTATCACTGTCCATGGAGAAGAGGAATATATGGTCAGTCACTTAAACTCCTTCAGATACGTAGAAATGGATGGTGAATTCATCGAAACACCGTGTCAGCATTTTGAGGAAGTCCCACAAACAGTGGCAGCAACTAAGATTGTTTCCCAAGTCCCGGAGATTACAAGACCTCCACTAAAGATGTCTTCACTGAAAGATGCCAAGGCAGTAGTCGAAGAAGGTGGGTGTACTGTTTGGGGCCAACTCCCGAATATACCTTACAAATCTGACAAATTTGGTTTGGGTTTCACTTCAGGAGCCCAGAAAGATGTTCGTTGTGCTCGTGCCAGGGACCACCTTTGTGGATCAGCAACCATGGAGTCAACACAATGGAGGATAGTGATGATAACTGTAACCTGGAAGAATGGATTTTCCCAACCATCAATGGAGGACTCAGCAATTGGGAAGCTAAAAAATTTGTCCCTATTACTTTTATCCAACAGTAATTGTCTTTAAATTTTTGTCGGACTTGTAATAATTAAACAATTCAGACTTTTAAAACCTTGTGTCTTACCCGAGGCACAATGGTCCATTTGTAAGGGTTGTTACTTCATTTTCATATGTCATCAATGAATCATGGAAATTTTTGCATGCAAACTTTGTGCTCTTTGTCTTTCTTTTTCTAAATTTTTATTTCTTTCAAAGATGGCTATGATCTTACACACACTCACATATCAAAATGCAGATCTACATCCACTCAGGATTCCATGGGTAACGATTTTGCTATGGCCTATTGTGACTTTGAAAATCTGATCTACCAAGTCGAAGACGAAGGTGAGGAAGATTGTAAAGTGCCAAGGGAACTAGCCAGGTTACTACAATAGGAAGATAGGACCATAAAACCCTACGAAGAACCAGTGGACACAGTTAACTTAGGTACCGAAAAGGATAAGAAAGAAGTCAAGGTGGGTGCCAATTTGGAACCCAGTGTCAAGAAGCGTTTAACCCAGTTACTACATGACTATGTTGAGGTCTTTGCTTGGTCATACGAAGACATGCCAGGACTTGATGTTGATATCGTGGTCCATCGTCTACCGACAAAAGAAGACTGCCCTCTGGTAAAACAGAAAGTTTGTCGCATGCGGCCAGACATGTCAGAGAAGATCAAGACGGAAGTCATGAAACAATTCAACGCCGGATTCTTAGTTGTCACCTCCTATCCATAATGGGTCGTCAATGTTGCTCCAGTGCCTAAAAAGGACGGCAAAGTACGCATGTGTGTGGATTACCGAGATTTGAATAGGGCAAGCCCTAAGGATCATTTCCCACTTCCCCATATCGATATTTTGGTTGACAATACCGCACATCATAAAGTGCTCTCATTTATGGATGGTTTCTTAGGCTACAATCAAATCAAAATGGAACTTGAGGACATGGAGAAAACGACCTTCGTCACACATTGGGGCACGTTCTATTACAAGGTTATGCCATTCGGGTTGAAGAATGCTGGGGTAACTTATCAGCGCGCCATGGTAGCTCTATTTCACGACATGATCCATCATGAAATAGAGGTCTATGTGGATGACATGATAGCCAGATCTCAACTGAAGAGGAGCATCTTGACCATTTGCATAAACTATTTGAAAGGTTAAAGAAATACAAGCTAAGGTTAAACCCAAATAAATGCACATTTGGGGTGAGGTCTGGTAAACTCCTATGCTTCATCGTCAGCGGTAAAGGTATCGAAGTGGACCCTGCCAAGGTGAAAGCAATACAAGAAATTCCTGCTCCTCACACCGAGAAGGAAGTCAGAGGATTCTTAGGACGGCTAAACTACATCGTCATATTCATTTCTCACCTAACCGTTACTTGTGAACCAATCTTTAAATTACTGAAGAAAGATCATGTAGTCAAATGGAACGATGAATGCCAAGCTGCCTTCAACAAGATCAAAGAGTACCTACAAGAGCCTCCTGTTTTGATGCCTCCAGTCGAGGGAAGACCTTTAATCATGTACCTAACTATCTTGGAAAATTTAATGGGGTGTGTGTTGGGGAAGCATGACGAGTCTGGGCGAAAAGAGCATGCTATTTACTACTTGAGCAAAAAGTTTACCGACTGTGAAACAAGATATTCACTGCTCGAGAAAACTTGTTGCGCTCTGGCATGGGCTGCTCGCCGGCTGAGACAGTATATGTTGACCCATACTACCTTATTGATATCCAAGATGGATCCAATTAAATACATATTCGAGAAGCCTGCCCTCTCTGGGAGAATAGCAAGATGGCAGATGATTCTGACTGAATACAACATTCAGTACACTACCCAAAAAGCAATAAAGGGCAGTGTGCTAGCCGATCACCTTGCTCATCAAGCTGTGGATGACTATCAGTCCATGAAATTTGAGTTCCCAAATGAAGACATCATGATGGTAAACAATTGTGAAGAACTCAGACCATATGACGGACCTAAACAAGGATCCTGATGGACCTTGGTTTTTGACGGAGCCTCCAACGCACTCGGCAATGGCATAGGTGTTGTAATCATATCCCCTGAAGGATGTCATACTCCCTTCACTGCAAGACTTTGCTTCAACTGTACTAATAATATGGCAGAATATGAAGCATGTATTTTTGGTCTCAAAGCTGCCATAGATTTGGGAGTCAAATCCTTAAGTGTATTTGGAGATTCAGCCTTAGTCATCAGTCAGATCAAAGGAGAATGGGACACGAAACACCCTAATCTCATCCCCTACAAAGAACATGTGTTGAAATTAATCCCACATTTCAAGGAAATTACCTTTGAGCATTTTCCACGAGAGGAAAATCAACTAGCAGACAAGCTAGCCACTATGTGATCCATGTTTAAACTCAAGTGGGGTAACGAGGCTCCCTAGATCACCATTGAGCGGATGGATGAACCATCTTACTGTAACGAGATCGATACTGAAGAAGTAGTGGACCAGACTTGGTTCCATGAAGTTAAGAGGTATCTTGAGGCCCAAGAATATCCGGAGGGAGCTTCAGTCAATGATAAGAAGTTCTTAAGGAGATTCTCTGCTAAATTCTTCCCCAGTAATGGCATTCTCTACAAGCACAACCATGACTCTGTTTTGCTTCGTTGCATAGACAAGGTTGAGGCAGAAAAGATCATGGCTGATCTACATGAAGGCACTTTTGGAACCCATTCCAGTGGGCACACGATGGCTAAAAAGATCCTACGGGAAGGGTATTGCTGGTCTACCATGGAAGCAAATTGCTATCAGCATTCACGAACCTGTCACAAGTGTCAGGTCTATGCTGACAAAGTACATATGCCTCCAGTCCCTTTAAACGTCCTGACTGCTCCTTGGCCATTCGCGATGTGGGGCATCGATATGATTGGAGAAGTCAAACCTATAGCTTCTAATGTACACCGCTTCATCTTAGTGGCCATTGACTATTTCACAAAGTGGGTTGAGGCAGCTTCTTTCGCTTCCGTTACCAAGAATGTTGTAGCCCGATTCATCAAACAGAATCTCATCTGTCGGTACGGTATCTCAGAGAGAATCATCACAGAAAATGGTATGAATCTCAACAATACTATGATCACTGCACTGTGCATGCAATTCAAGATCCAACACCATAATTCTTCCCCTTACCGGCCAAAGATGAATGGCGCTGTCAAAGCCGCAAATAATAACATCAAGAAGATCATACAAAAAATGACAGTAACATACAAGGACTGGCATGAGATGCTACCACTCTCTCTCCACGGTTACCGTACCACGGCGCACACATCAACAGGGGCAACTCCCTTTTCCTTGGTATACGGCATGGAAGTTGTTCTACCAATTGAAGTCTGAATACCTTCTCTGAGAATCATAAAGGATGCAGGGCTAAGTGAAGATGATTGGATCCAAATTTGACTTGACCAGTTGAACTTAATTGATGAGAAGAGGCTTACAACTGTCTATCATGGCCAGATCTACCAAAAACGTATGATCAAATCTTTTAACAAAAAGGTCAGACGTCAGGTATATCAGGTTGGAGACTTGGTAATCAAGCGTATCATATTTCCACAATGTGATCCTAGGGGCAAATGGACTCCTACATATGAAGGACCATTTGTGATCAAAAGCATATTCTCTGGTGGAGCAATGATCCTAACCACTATGGATGGCGACGATCTTCCACACCCTATAAACGCGAACATAGTAAAAAAAAATACTACGCATAAGAGACCCGCTAGGTTGACACACCTAGGCAAAACAAGGTCATCCTGGTGAACTACAAAGGTTCGGGAAAAAATTAGGGATAAAATACAAACAAAAAAATTGTACACCCGGCAAGCTGAAAACCTGAAAGGGCGGCTTGGGCAAAAAAGGGTATCCCGGTAGATTGAAAACCCAAAAGGGCGGTCCAGGAAAAAGTTAGGGACTTAAAGCGTATGAATATGTATCGTTGGATCACCTTACAGACAACCTTTAGCATCGACTGACAAGCTCAAACGGGTCTAATCAATCCAATCAACTTTGGACAAGGCAGCAAGTGGACAAGACACTCAGAGACACGAAGGCTATAGAAGAATGGGAACCCCATGGGATTATTTCATATAGCTATCTTTTCTTTGTATCAATTTTCATTTTTTACGACGATATTCTCTTACTAGAATGCTCGTCTCATTATACAAAAATACTTATTCAAATTAATACAAAGATATCCCTTTGAAAGTGAAAAACTATCTGTTTTTCGTTTTCCGTGTTTTGTTTGAGAAAACATCCAATGATTATTTTTGAACATATGCATTTGAACATGACTACTGTTTACAAATGAACAAAAAGGAACAGAAAATAGAAAGGTAATCACTAATGGCCTTAAGAAATAGGATAATATATTTAGACTATTCCATAAAGTCCCCCGCGGATTCTTTTCCAGCAAGAGCGGAAAACGGGACATCCTACTACAGGATCGCTAACGTATCTCCAGTATGCAGCTTAATGATATCAAGCTCTCTCACATCCCAGGCGGAACAAAACTTTCGGTTACATCTCCAAAGATTCCTCAGTGAAAGTCGCCCAGTTTCTCAGGATTCCCCAGCAGGATTTCACGAGGTCTATAAGCAATACCTGGAGTTTCCCTTATACAATAGAGTTTATTTCTCTAACAAATGGAAGCTCATCAACACTTTAACACATGAAGACTTACACTCCTTATACCCAGCAGTAATCGGGGATTTATTTTCACTGACTCCAACAACACTGCAGCATAACAATTAATGTATCCCTACACTGTATCCATACGTCATAGCATTGATAGCACAAATACATACGACACAATCTCATTTATTTTGAGAACATCATTGTACCATGCATTTCATACATCATGACATTGCATACAACTAACCTTTCATATTTTCAGGAAAGATCAATCAACAGAAAATTATCGTCAAATTTTCAGCAAGTCAAATACCGATCAATTCCCAAGAAAGGACTGGTCAACCATCTACATAACAGATATTTCTTTCATACCCATTCTGGTTAAGTTTAAATCTCTCAATGGTTTATTCTGATTCTTTCCCGCAGATGTCTTTTCTGGTTCAGATAAATCTCTCAATGATTTGTTCTGATTCTTCTCCAGATCCCTGCCGTTTCAGTTTAAATCTCTCAACGATTTATTCTGATTCTTTTCCGCAGACGTTTTCTCTGGTTCAGATAAATCTCTCAATGATTTTTTCTGATTCTTATCCAGTTCCCTGCTGGTTCAGTTTAAATCCCTCAACGGTTTATTCTGATTCTTTCTGCAGACACTTTCTCTGGTTCAGATAAATCGCTCAAAGATTTACTCTGATTCTTTCCAGTCAAAGAATATTCAAGATCTCTTTTGGTTCAGTTTAAACCCCTCAACGGTTTATCCTGATACTTTCCAAAGGAACACTTCGGGTTCAGATAAATCTCTCAACGATTTATTCTGATTCTTTCCCGCAAACACTTTCTCTGGTTCAGATAAATATCTCAAAGATTTACTATGATTCTTTCCAGTTAAAGAATATTCAAGATCTCTTTTGGTTCAGTTTAAACCCCTCAACGGTTTATCCTGATACTTTCCAAAGGAACACTTCTGGTTCAGATAAATTGCTCCAAGATTTATTTTGATTCTTCCCAGTCAAACAACATACAAGACTTCTTCTGGTTCAGATAAGTCGCTCCAAAGATTTATTCTGATTCTTTTCCAGTTGAAATCAAGTTCAGACTTAGTCCATTTTTTGTCAACAGTCACCCCTGGATGGAATCTACAATCCCATATCTGAAAAATCTCCATCATTCCTCTAAATGGCATCTATAAGCCCATCCCCATTTCATCTTTAAGTGCAAATTTCTGGGCACTCTAGTGTCCAATCATCTTCCACCTTCAAGTCACGAATGGCGGATCCACCAATCTAATTCTTCAAGTTTAAGAAGATTGAACAGGGGGGTCTGTTGTACCCCAAAATTTTCCCTCTCATTTATCAAATATTTTCTCACAAAATCCCCTTTAGTTCAAGACTGCACAAGGATTGATCAACTCAAGACACCTCCTTAAGCACTGATGACTGAAATTAGGGTTTGAGATTGCACAAGGATAATTGAACTTTTAATGCCTCATTTGACTTTCGTGGATCATTATGGATCCCCAATATTTCTCATGTCAAGTTTCAAGTTTTGGATCATATTTTTGCTCAATCAATTAATCAGTTGACCTAAAAATTATCTGTATTGGGGAAAAAGTCAATTGTGGCCAATTTACAGTCAAACTTCATAATTTTTTATCTATATCAACATTATGAACTCATATATGTCATTTGATCCAGTTTGGACCATAATTCCTTAAGAAATTTGATCAGATCATCAAAAGGGCAAAATGGTCAAAATTAAGGTTTTGATTGAGAAAGGCCAATTTTTGATTTTTGACCTACAAAATGGTTAATTAGTTTGAGACATGATCTCAAGAGTTAAATTGAATCATTTTTGACCTAATGGAATGACTCAAAACATTGCTCAATGTCATTTGATTGATAATTGATTTTTCAGTCAACTAATCAAAAGTCAATTGTACACTGAAAAGTCAAACTTTGACTTTTTGGTCAAAATCAAGTGTCAAAGATCACAATTCATCAAAACATGTCAAAATATGAAACTTGTTCATCAAGAAATTTAAAAGTCAAGATTTCATTTTGAAAAGTCAAAGTTTCCAAACTTAGAAATTTTTCTAAGTGTTGAAAACTACATATTTTTTCACAACTTTGAGCCAATTTTTCACCATGATGCAAGATGATTCAAATGAAACTTTCAACATGAAAGTTGTAGATCTCAATGAGATCTAAAACTTTTATTTACACAACTCCTCCTAGAAATGCTTGGATATCAAGTTATTAATCCATGAAGTCATGGTCATGAAACTAAAACAGTGAAATTTTGAGCATTTTTGGTCAGGATTTTGACCTAACTTCTGGGCCAAGTTCCATATAGTTCCATTTGGATTTTTCAAAAGTGATTCAAAGAGGGGTTGTAGAGAACATTAAAAGATTTCCAAAATGTCTAAGAACTCCTTGAGATCATTTGTGAGCAAGGAGAATCGAAGGCCAGAAGTTAGGACTTCAAGTTGTTTTGCAAGGCAAAATTTGTGATGCAACATGAACCAAATCCATAGCCATGCTACATAATCTTCACTTTGCAGGCCTCAAACTTGTTTATTACTCCTTAATTTAATGTTTTCACAACTGATTGATCAATTGTCCAATTGATTCAAGCATTGTCCAAAGCATTTTGCCATTTTAAGGAGAAAGTCACCATTTCCATTCTTGTAAAGCAAGCTTTATGCACAAAGTCAGCTTATTGAGCTCCGAACTTGTTCTATTTAAGTACAATCCATCCACAAAGTCAGAAGCAAGCTTGTTAAAAGTCCAACCACTCTACAATAGCAAGTACAAAGGCATGGAAACTTGTTTTGTCAAGAAAATCACATGTTGAGCTTAAACATGTAAATTCAAATTCTGACTTGTTGTAGCACACAAAACCTTTTGCTTATAAATAGAGACACTATTTGAAAGCTAGAACAAGAGCTTAAACACCCTGAAACACGCCAAAACTCCCTAAAGCCAGAATTTGTACAAGAAACTCCATTGATGCACAGTTTTGACCTTAAACTTATATCTCTCATTTCCCTCATGCGTTTTCCTTCCTAATCAACCACAAAGCTCCTACCCATCAAATATAACCTACCCCTGACCCTGTTTCATAACTGTAACATCTCCATCATCAAGTTCCATTTTCAAAAACAGAGCTCTGCAAGTGGACTTCTCCAAAACTCCTCAACCACTTTCAGCTCAAGCCAAGCATCACATTAGCTTCCTGGGAACTTGAGGAAGCTAACCCAATCACTGGAACTCATCAAAATCAGCTCAAACTCAAAACACGATACCCTCTTGCAAGGTGATTTTTTAACTTTTGAACTCTTCATATAGGAATCATTAATGTTTAATTTGTGAATGAAAAATGTAGATATCATTGCCCTAAAGCTAACCATGTCCATAGTTTTCATTTGTGTTGCTTGAGCTTAGAGAATTTTAAGATTGAAATTTCTGGAAAAGTTAGGGTTCATATTAGGGCCATTAAAATTCATGTTTGTCTTTGATCTATAGTTTTAATGCTTTACATTTCTGAAATGTGAGGAAATTTGCCACAAGATTCATGTTTACACTTATGCAAATGGATGAGAAATGAACAAGATGCAGGTGGTCTGGCTAGGCGTGAGGTTGAAGATGAAGTTGTCTTCAGGAAGCAGTTCTAATATATATTTATGGTTTGACATAAGTTAACGGATGTATAGCCACCCACAATGGTAAGATAGCACGCTGGTAACCAAGAGGGCGTGGGTTCAACATCCAACACGCTGCCTTTTGTCATTTTTCATACTTTTTTCCATATTTTTGTTTCTTTACAGCGCCTGGGCCCAACTTTGGGCTTTTCTCCATTTTTGCTGCACCACTACCCCATGTTTGCTTGCTACCACACAGGTTCAAACCTTTTTTTTTACTTTCTGATTTCTAAACAAAAATATCATTTGGGCCAAATTAAAAAAAATCACTTTTCTAGCAAACTCCCAAAATTAATTTCACACCTCCCTGACTTTTTCTTTATATTTTATTTTTGTTTTAGTTTATTTATTATTATTATTTTTTTAATTATTATTATTTTTATTATTATTATTTTTATTATTTTTATTTTTATTATTATTTTTATTATTATTATTATTTTTATTAATAAAAATCCAAAAAAAATATTTTATTTATTATTTTTATATTTATTTAGTTTATTTTATTTTATAAAATCAAAAGAACAAAAACATTTCTTAATAAATTAATTTCTTTCTTAATAATTAATATTTAGGTTTAATTATTATATTATATTATATTATTTTTTTCTTGTAAATTAAAATCAATTTAGAACTTAGGATTTTTATTTGATTAATTTTGTTTACTAGTTTAATTAAATTCATAAAAAATCCTAAAAAACTTATTTTCTTTAATAAATTAATTTCTTTTATTAACTTAATTTTAATTTTCTTATTCTAGTCAATTATATTATTTTAATTTAATTAGGTCAAGACTTTTAATACAAAAAATTCATTCCTTATCTATTCATACTTGTACATTATATTCATTTCATTTCTTGTACTTTTATTCGAATTCAATATGGTTGTAATAGATAATTAGGGTTTTAATTTCTTGCAATTCCCCATTTGTAAATTTGTACACCCCCTCCCCTATTTGATGTAATAGCTTAGTATTTTTATTTTTCGCAATTTAATGCTTTATATACAAATGCTAGTAATTAGGGTTTGTATGGAAAGATTAAAACCAACAAATAGAAAACCCTAATCAAGACAAATCAAGTATGTAAACCAATACACTTGCACACTTACACCCTTAGGGTAAATCCACTTTGTTGTCTTACAAAAATGGTCATATTATTCATGTGGGGTATCTTAGCAAAAACAAACAAAATACAAGATCAAAGTCTCTCGATGACGCTATACAAGTTGCCTTTTAAAAATGATCTTAGTCCCTTAAAGAAAATGCTAAGATATCTTACAACATTGCTAATCATGGCTATACGATGACCCTTTCCCGTCCCTTTTACATCCAAAGATAGAGTTACTTACCAAATTAATAGTAAGATAACAATGTCAAAGGAAAAAGGAAATAAACATGAAAGACTTTTGAGTAGGTAGAATGTTCGTAGTTGCTTGCTCATTTTCAAACCAAAACATCCTTGCTATTTTCAAAACAAACACCATCACTTTCAAAACATCTTACAAACTTGAAACATTTTCAAAAGATCAGCACTTTGTATACATTCTTACAAACGGGAATCATTACAAAGTTTGCCTAAACGATGACGCCTTTTCAAAATACTTTCAAAAACCACACAAAGTACATTTTCAAACAAAAGCAAGTGATCTAGCAAGTAACTAAGAGCCCATAGATAATTATGGATGAAAAGGGTGCTAATACCTTCCCTTTTCATAATCTACCCCCCGAACTCAAGAAAACATCTCAAAGGTCTTTCTTGTTCTTTTCAGCCTTTCCTTTTGGATAAAAGAAAAGTTGGTGGCGACTCTTGCTAAACCGCAACATTTGCGATAAAATGCAAAATACCCAAGTTAGTTCTCGCACCGCGTTACACTAATCAACACACCACTTGAAATGAAACAATTGCAGAAAAATTCTTACGAGTCAATCGATTAAAGAATGTTATTTGACATATTACGTAATGAAAACAAAAACGAGTAAGGAAATAATATAGAGCGACACAAGGATTTATTTACATAGTTCCCCACTTTCGTCCTCGCGTGTGGGCACGTCTGCGCCCAATTCCAATATGGAACCATAATACTTTCTTACTTTATAAAAAGTATGATTACAAGAGAAGTGTTCAAGATCAATCCTACAAATCATAACTGTTTGATGTTGATTTAATCATTTCTCTTCTTTTGATCTTCAACAAGATCAAGACACAATAATTGTCTATTGATTAAACGGATCTTGCTACTCCTTTGCGTACTTTATCTCTAAAGATTTCGTGCACCATCAATGGCACCTATTGCAACACAAGACTTCAATTTGATTCACCGTTCTCGCGCTACTTCCTTTGTGTTCTTAATCTCCAAATATTCATTTGCGTTCTTTATCTCCAAGGACTTTTACTAGGCCGTAATATTCACTTAAATGTCTTGCACGAAAACCTTCAAATCAACCAATGATCTTGGAAGAAAAACCCGTGGTTTTTCTAGATGAAGACCCCTGTAAATCTCAACTCAATATTCTCGTATACACAAGAACATAATTGGATATTATCGAACCTCGTCTAGATGGCTCCCTAACAAAAAATTATTATGATGATTTGTTAGTGTGTATGCATACATTGGAGGTTGAAGATGAACATAAATTGTAGGATATTTTTATGGTATCATCGAGTTGGAATGATGAATGAAAGATATATTTATAGTTGGGACATTTTTAGGCAAAAGAGGGAAGTTTCAGAATAAAATGGAATGCAAAAGTGATCCCAAAAACAGTATGAGCCAGCCTGAAAGGCTCTATGAGCCGACCTATAAAAGATAGAGAAAAACTGCTTATTTAGGACAATACATGAGCTGGCTAGAAAGGATCTATGAGTCGACCTGTACAAGACAGAGGAAAAATACTTATTTAGGATAGTACATGAGCTGGCCTAAAAGGCTATATGAGGACCTGTACAAGACCGAGGAAAACTGCTTATTTAGAACAGTACATGAGCCGGCCTGAAAATGTTATGAGTCGGCCTGAAAATATTATGATTCGACTTGAAAATGTTATGAGTCGTCCTGAAAATGTTATGAGTCGACCTGAAAATGTTATGAGTCAGCACATGCAAGCGTGTTTTGTGCAGAAAATGATTTTTCAAGATTAGGATCAATTTTAAACTTGTTTTGAATGCTTCCTAAGACCTCTAATGCAAGGGTGAACCAAACGACACATAGATATCGTTCAATATACAGAAATGTTAACTTTTCTAGTTATGACATCATACAAAACATCTAATGGTGAGGTTGCACTCACATACTCCCTCTTTTTGATGATGGAAAAACTTGCGATGATGCATTTCATCTAGTTACTGAAGGACCCCCCTGACTTTGTGCTTCCCAACTTCATCTCGCATATGATTCTCCTTCTTTGACAACATCAAAAAGAAAGAAGGAAAATTGTGAGAAGTATCATCTTCCAATAACAATACTAATATATCACTCAAAGGAGTTTTTGCAAAGAAGATCATGCAATTACATATCCCCATATATATGTAATGATGCAAAATTAATAGATAACAAGCATAAAATATTACCAAACTTGTAATGTAATTGAATGAAAAATAATGAATGTGATGCAAGAGCAAGTTAGTCAAGTTGCTTCTATAGCGTCACGATTATGTAACACAACCCAATGGAACTCCCGATGCCATACACACATGTGCCTAGCATAACGACAAGAACATATCACAACTCAATCCAAAATGAAAGTGTTGTCATAAAATTTGACTCAACTACAACAAGAACCATACATGCAATTAACATGCTTACATTCAACTCATGCACGAATGCAAGAGATAATAATAGAAACACATGCTTGTACACATAAGAGAAAGCTTATAAAAATATGAAAGAGTTAATACATGAAATCATTATAAGCATATAAGTTGAGAACACACAATGGTTATCAATCAAATTTTTTTGAAATGAACATTCATAATTTTCATCATTTTAGAACATAGCAAGCATTTTTAATTAACTAACATATGTACTAAGAAAAGTCTTACTTTCAAGGAGAAATTTGAAATAATATTACCTCACTCTTGATAGAATGAAAGTTTCACTCACATGATATAAAATACTCAAACAAAGTGTTAGAGAAAAAGTATAAAAGTGAAAGCATCTTAATAAAAAATCAACATCGAAGACATTAATAATCTCTAATTCCTCATGTTTGTTGAAAAACTGTTTGGTTGCAAACATTTTGTGAAAATGTCAGCAAATTGATTTTCACTATCAAAATGCTCGAACACAACATCCCCTTTTTCAACATGATTCCGAAGGTAATTCTCGACGTACATATTCCTTCCTTGAGATACTTTATTTGGTGTCCGAGAAAGTAATTCAACTCCCCATAAGACACATTTCAAACACTCCCTGCATAAGCTTAGAGAACTCTTTGACAAGTTGCATGTTAGTCTAATCAAATATGATATAATGTAAAGTGTGTTATGCTTGATGTTTAATTAAGCTAAACATGTTTATGTACACATAAGTGTTTATAAAATAAAATACATGAAAATATAGCATGATGAGTGTTGTACCCCAAAATTTGCCCTCTCATGTTTTCCAAGATCTTTTCTTACATGGTTGGTTACAAGTACTTGCCTAAAGAAAATGAATATTTTTTTGAAGGTAATCAAATGTCTTTCAATTGGCATCTGAACAAAGTGTCTTTCGATTGACGTCTTGACAAGATTCGATTGGGAATCTAAATCCTTTGAGCAAGATTTGTTTCAAAGTCTTTGATTAGGCATTTGGCACTCTTTGATGTAGGTCTAATTCACAAGCTTTGAGTGGACGTTGGGTCCCCCTTCGATCACGTCTAAATCACAAGGCTTCGACTGGGCATTAGCTACTTCAGATTTGCCTTCGATTCAAAAGGCATAGGCTTCCTCAGGTTTGTCTTGGATTCACAAGGGCAAAGGTTTCTTCTATGATTACTTTCAATGCACAGGGCCAATACCCCTCAACACATTTTCTGCACTATGACACACAATATGATCCCTTCAAAAGAGCACTAGAAAGGTCCATTCGAAGGACACACATTGAGCCATTTGAAGGAGACATATAATTATTGAATGCAAGTTTGTCTTATGATGGGTCTTGGTCCTACACGTGGCCAGAACCAGGCCTTTTGTGCAATGACATTCGAAGGATGTGACAAAGGAGGCTTCGATTGGCCAAAATGAAGTTTTTGTTTGGGTTATTTGAATCAAGCAGCTAAGGCAAAAAGATGGGTCTCAATCGAAGGAGCTATAATAATATACCTGTGGTCCATTCGAAGGAGATAATTCTGGCCCAACCGAAGAGCAATGATAAGGGATACTTCAAAGGCATGATATTATCCTTTAATTGGCATATCAGAGAAAGATTAAGCAATCAATGCAGAAGCTGACTGATTGAAGAAGCTCTAATGGATAAGTTTTTGAATACTTCGAATCAAAACTCTAGGCCAATCGAAGAGCAACGCTGGAGGGCATTCGAAAGAGCCAAATGTGTCCAGGTTCATAGCAAATTCAAAAAGGGACAAGAAACCATGTCTTTGGAAAAGTTTCAAAGTGATATTCATGGCCTTAAAACACCAACTTAATGGTTGTTTATTCCTTTGCCCTCTTGTCCCCTTCATCCCCTCTATATAAGGAGCACACTAGCAAACTTCAAAGACGAGAAGAAAAAATAGCCTGAAAGAGTCATACGAAATTGCAAAAAGTAAGCAAAGTTGTCAAACTCCAAAACACGTTTCCAGCCATCCTCAGCCCAAACAAAGGACTCAAACACGTTCCTGAAGGTCCCCTTAAGCTTTTGCAATCATTACCACACCCTGAAGCATCACGAGACGTCCTAACCAGCTCTCACGGTTTGATTTCTTTTTCAAATTCGTTTATTTGATTCATGTGATATAAGCTTGTTTCAACCATGTATATTTGTTCATATGAATGTTTACAAGCTTTTTGTATAGCTGGATTTAAGTTTTGATGCAGGTACGGTGCTTGGCCATGGTTAGGATTTAGACCTCTGAATTGGTTTTTTTTCCGAATCAGCCAAAATTAGACCCAACTAAGGATACCATCGTGCTCAGGAAGTCGAGGCCAATTGATCCATGGTCTCACATTTAATTTATGCTGCATATTCTGGATGTTTAGAGATGCAGGTGATATAGTGACAAACAAAAACTGTCACCATAAGTTTCTATACCTAAAACGACGGAGCAAGGAAGAAGACAAGGCGTGACAGTTTTCCATTGGCCCATTCAAACCCAGTGCACGTTTTTTTTTCTTCATTTTTAATATATCTGACCAATTTTTCTTATATTATATCATTTTTTTATTTTATGTAATGAATAACCAAGTAGCTCAGCTAGCAAGGCGCGTTTGTATGAAGGGAGAAGACCTGGGTTCGAGTCCCAGGTCCAGCATTTTCTCATTTTTCTAAAAATATTCATACATATCCCATGTAAAGCATGGTCATATGTGCACCATGCACCCTCAGTCTAGGCCATCAGATGTACATCTGATCCAAGCCAGACATCGAAGCGCGCAATATATCATATGCCTTCAAGATACTTGGCAGATTCTTCAAGATCACTCTCTGAGTCCTCTTCAGACCAAGTAACAGACAAATTCTTCTTTTGTTTCTTAAGATATGTAGGACATTCAGCTCTAATGTGACCAAATCCTTCACATTCATGACATTGTACTCCCTTCCCTTGAGTGGATTTTTCTTCAGCCCTTTTTTTTCCAAACTCATTTGACTTATGGATGTCAGATGAGATGTTCTTAACATTTGATCTTTGGTTGCTATCCATTCTTTTTATCACTTTGTTAAAATGTCTTTCAAGCATAGCTAAGGAATTTGATATTCCTCCATCTGTATCCAGATCACAATCTTCCTCTTCAGTATTTGATACAAAGGCTATGCTTTTGTTCTTCTTTTTAGATCTTTCATTGATGCTTAATTCAAATGTCAGGAGGGATCCAACAAGTTCATCCACTTTCATTTTGTCAATGTCTTGAGCTTCTTCTATAGCAGTCACTTTCATATCAAATCTCTTGGGAAGAGACCTGAGCATATTTTTCACCAATTTGTCTTCAGGTATTTTCTCTCCTAATGCACTGGATGCATTAGCAATTTCAAGAATGTTCATATGGAAGTCATTAATAATTTCATCATCCTTCATTCTCAAATTCTCAAATTTTATGGTAATCAACTGAAGTCTTGACATCTTAACTTTGGATGTGCCTTCATGAGTAGATTGAAGAATTCCCCATGCATCATTGGTTACTTCACATGTGTTTACTAATATGAAAATATTCTTGTCAATTCCATTGATTATAGCATTCAAGGCTTTAGAATTTCCAAGAGCAATTTCATCTTCTTCTTTAGACCAATCTTCTTATGGTTTTAACTCAGAAGTAGGTTCTCCATTTTCTCCCAATTTGACAGGGTGTTTCCATCCTTTTAAAACAGCTTTCCAAACCCTGCTGTCCAAAGACTTTAAAAAGGAAATCATACGAGGTTTCCAGTAGTCATAATTACTTTCATCTAGAATGGGTGGTCTGTTCACAAATCCTCCATCCTTGTCCATAGTACCAGAAAGTATCTTCCCTGGATCTCACTCAAATAAAGAGCAGGATGCCTGTTCTGATACCAATTGAAATTCTAGTATCAGATATGTGATGTCGAATGAGATGTCACGACACAAATATCTGTTTACAAGTAAAGAGCAGTAATAACAAAAGCAGTAAAAACACAAGAGATTATTCACCCAGTTCAGTGCACAACAACACCTACTCTGGGGGCTACCAAGTCAGGGACAAGTCCACTAAATAGTAACAATTCATAGACCCTCAATAAACAATCAGTTTACGATCTAATCACTACCTGTGCTATATTTCTACCTAAGACTCACCTAGGTATGAGACCCTCCTCAAATCCCTTCAATCACTTACAATGAAGAAACAACAGAAATAATAAGTTTAAAAACTTTAACCATTCAACGCTTAAAAGCTTATGAATGATACACAATTAATAATCCAAATAACAACACAAGTATTAAATCAATACTAGAGTGTTTGACAATTAAAGGACTTAGACTTCTAACAGAAAGAAAGTATTCTTTTTCAAAAGTTGCAGTGGTTTGAATAAGGAAGCAAGTCCTTATATATGCACAGCTGTGGGCTTGGGCTTAAAATCAAATATTCAATTCTTTTGAATATTTCCTTAAAAACAGGCCAAGATAAAATTCATGCAGATAATTCAAATAGAAAAATATTCCTCCATATTTTTCACAGCCTATGAGTCACAAATCCTGAATTATGGTGTGCAGGAAATCAGGAAACAGAAAACATAAACTGATGTTGGCTGAGTTCAGTTCAGGAGACAGTTGTCAAGACATCTGCTTTGACATCATTCAAAACAGTTTGTTACAAATGTCAAGACATTCAGCAAAACATTAACAACACATTGTTTTACCAAAATTGCTGGCAAGAAACACTTACAAAGAGAAAGTAGAAAGAATCCAGCAAAATAATCGCCTCTATGGACAAAAAATTCCACTTAGAATTCCAGCGGGATGATCGCCTCTATGGAAGGTAAAGATCCTACTTTGGGATTTAGCAAAATGATCACCTCTATGGAACGATCTTCTCTTAAACTTTTAGGTTTTCAAAAAAAAAAAATAATAGTCAACAAATATAAATTCTAAAAATAATAAAAGCAAAGTGCCTCGTTAAAATTCATAGATATAAGAGTGCACCTCATGAAATAACTTGTCTTTACAATCTGACATAGATATAACACCAGCATTAGTTGTTACTTGACTAGAGATCTATACACGCCACAAAAATCATATGCAGATAAATGTATTATCTGGTTAAAAAAGCAATATTGTAGTTTTAGTGTTGAATATGAATGGTAGTTATATTAGAGTTGATGGCTGAGCCGGTGCAGTTGAACTAATCCGAAGGAATGATGATGATACAACATTTTAGGAATCACTAACATCAGATTCGAATAGACTTGGTTTATAAAACGCCTATGAAATTCCATAGCTTTACTTCCTTATAGTCAATTTTCAAAAGATTCTTAGTAAGGAGTGAGCTATCACTATCAAACATTACTTTTGTGAAGTGAACGCTTACGCAAACTATCTATCTAAATCAATTTCAATAAATATTTTATGCATAACTAGTTTATTATTTTCACTTGCTAATCACTAGACCGATTCAATTTCCATAAATATTATATATATAAATAGTTTATTATTTTCATTTGCAACATGGTTTTGTATGTACTTCAATGTCAAAGTTAGAAATGAAGAATCAAGTACATAATTTCCACACAACAATTTGAAATTAAATTCAAAAACAGATACTACAGATCCTCTTGAACATCACATGTTCAATTCACACTCTTATTTATTTATTTATTTATTTATTTATTTATTTATAATACTCTACTATATTTAATTATATATATTATATTTATATTATATTATATTATTATTATTATACATACTTGTTATATTACATAATATTATCTTTTCATTTCTTCCTCTTTGGTGAAGATGGTGTGTCTTTATTATCCGCCGCATCATTTCCAGCTGTATTACTATTATTCCCATGCTGCTGGTTTTTCTGTGCTTTTCCGGTTTTCTTCGCCTCTGGTTTTGTTCCTTGTTGCCTCACTTTAACTCCTCTTATCATCTGCATCACACATTATATCCCCACCAATTAATTCTCACCCTTTTGAAAAAAGAAAAAAAAAATCATCTAATAACTTTATAGATCTCAAGAAAATAATAAATATTAATCAAGGTTTTAAATAATGGTCATAGTTGCATAAAGACTTTTTCGAATTAGGGTTTTATCGTGACCGTTTTCGTAGTAATGAACCGTATTATAAAAGTGTGATAACAATATTAATAATGATATATTAAGAGAAGGCTCTTACAAATTTGCCACACTTCACATCAGAATATAATACTATGAAATCACCCTCTTGGAGTCCATTAGCTTTAACAAAGTCACCTATATAAAATGAATGAATATATGAAATATAATTGTGAAAAAATAAAAAAAAATAAAAAAACAGCAAACTCTAATGAATAAGAGCAACAACTCACCAGTGTTTTCAAGTAAATACATTCTGCTTTTGTTATTTGGCCAATATCTGATGCTCCAAGAAGAAATAATAATCGAAAAAAGAAAATTTTAGTCTCAATGCATTATCATATATGTATAAAATAAAATGAATTTGTCGATGAAATTTTGATTAGTTAATTACCTATAGCGCATATTCCAAACTCGAGAAGTTCCGATATCTTCCATGGTAATGGTGATTCCATCTCTTGCCTCGAGTTCAGGCAAATGAGTTTCGGCTTCTTTCTGATCAAGTTTTTGCAACCAAATGTATGAATCAATAACAAAAATGAGTATTTATGAATGTAGTAAATAATGAACTAATAAGAGAAAAATGGAGAAAAAAATTAATAATTACTTTTGGCAAAACAATTCTCCCCAAACTTCCAACGTCACTTTGCTTCAACACCTTTTGTAGAAGGAACTTCAAGTTCTTCTCCGGCTTCCAACCCTATAAATCAAACAATGGTTATAAGTTGCAATTATCATGTAGTTCAGCTGTGATGCCGTGGCAGATACATCTATTGCCTACGCATGCGGACCACAATTTAAAAGTTTTAGGCTACGAAGCACGGACACATTTGCAAAAACCTCTTAAACCGTTATATTGCCTCCGCATGCAGATCATAGTTTAAAAGTTTTAGGCTATGAAGCACGGACACATACAACGGACACGACACTCACATGTTGATACCAGTAATAATTTGAAAACATGAATAAATTGAACGCATTCACAAGTGTCAAACACGTACTTGCCGTAGGCATTGGTGCTATATAGGTTATTGGTGCAAAGCAAGTTCATTAACAAATTGTCTTTTCATAAACACCCACTTGTGAGGATCACACAGTTATAACATTTATAACCAATACAAATAATGTTACAAATTATGATTCACAAACCTGTTTCTTATCCAATGCATTTCGACCCTGATGAGAATTCTGTGTCTGATTGTTGGTGCGGTCGCGTTCCACTGGCGGCTGCACAGGCTCAGCCGGAACAGCAGTCGCTTTCCCACCAGCCATACTCTGCCAATACATCCAGTTACCTTGATTCGCATGAGAACCAACACCTGCGCCATTGGTGCAATTATGACCACCACCACCACCCAATCTTGCACCCGAATCAGAACCTTGGTTCTGAAGATGATGATTCTGATGATTCCTATGATGAGGAACAAACCTTCGTTGTCTCGCCATTCTCTTCTTTCTAGCTTCTTTTGTAGCAGAAGGACCTAACCTCATTAACCTATCACCACCACCACCATGAAAAAACTGATACGAACCATATTGATTTCCATATCCTCCAAAACTCAAACCATGAGGTTGTAGAACATTGTTGTTGCTATCCACAAATGACGGTTGATTGTAATTTGGAACAACATTGAATTGATGATACTCATTACCAGAACCATGTTGGTAAAGGTTAACATTATGGTTAACGTTATTCGAAACGGAACCATTTGTATAATGAACATCACCAACATATCCAACACCAACCATCGGTTGCAAAAATTGTTGTGGAGGAACAACAAGAGGTGTTTGTGTTTGCGTTTGTGTTTGATCTATCCATGAAGTTTGGTTAAAAGATGTGTTTGTTGAGTTTGGGTTCGGACATAGATCTTGAAACTGCGGCGGTGTATGTTGAGGAACAAGAATTGAGGTTGTTGAGTTATTGTTGTTTTCTTTGAGCCTTTTGCTTTGAAGATGACTAGTTTGAACCCATTCAAGAATAAGCTTCAACAATTGTTTCATCCCTTCTTTTCCACCACCTAATCTTCTAGCAGCACTTTCAATTGTCGATTTCTTAAGCTTCACATTCCTCAAATCATTCGCCGATACACTATCTTTGTTCGATTTCAGCCATTCCAAGAAAACATTACTCATCTCATCATGAACACCATCATTAACACCATCAAAATTGAGGTCTAGTTTTGTTTCACCATCATCATGCACCACTATAGGAACTTGTTGATGCTGTTGTTGTTGTACTAGAACTTGTTCGTGTGTGAAATCATCAACTAAAGGGTTTTCTTCTTCGGTTTGAAAAATCGAAGCAGGGTCAAAAAACTCATTGGTTTCTAAAAGCTCCATGTAGCCAAAAGTATCCATCATAACATCCTCCATGCAATCACCACCAACACCAAGATCTTGTTGTTGTTCTTGTTGAGGAATCTCTACAGTTGCATGTTGACCATGATGATGATGATCTAATGGACCATGCATGTTCAAAAAACCTTGATTATTACTATTATCATGATGATGATCTTCTTCAACTTCTGATTTCAAAACAGCCCAAGAAGCTGCAGAGGAAGAAGACGCAGAAGAGGAAGAAGATGTTGCAGTTGTAGTTGTAGTAGTTGAAGTAGTACATGCAATGGTTTTCAATGGAGTTGAACATGATGAGGATGATGATGTTGATGAACATGATGCTGATGACATGCATGGAAAATCAGGTAAAGATGGAAAATCAGCATAGAACACAGATGCATCATCATTCATATTCATACCTAAAAGATCATCATCATCATCATCTTGATGATTTGTAGCATCATTAATCCAAATCTCTCTCTCAGAAACCGCTACTAATTTTTCTTTTTCTCCTAAACTTCCAAAACCATCTTCTTCTCTTTCTTTCACCATCTTTGCATGCAGATCTAAACCACACTCCATAACAAGTTTCAAACTTTAAGACACCCTTTTGTTGAATTATTCTTGTGGTGCAATTTTTTTCCACAGATAGTGTATGAAATATGATACTATTTGAGGAGAGAGAAAAATGGATAATTTTTTTTATGTACTTATCAAGTACAAAAGGAAAAGATCTGAAACATTGTGAAGTTGTTGTGTCTAATTAAGGAATCAAAATAAGATAAGATTCTTTAAAATCCTATAAATGGATTATGCAACAGAAAACATCTGATTCTTCTCTCAACAACAAAGAAAAAACACAACCCAAGTTGGATTTATCATAACAAAATATATTAAATTATTAATAATGAAAACCCTCTCTTACCTTCAATGAAAGCGACTTTCACTACTACAAAAGTGCTTTTTTTTAATTGATTTTTTATTAAACATTAAACAATCCCATACAAGAACAATAACATAACAACATAGGATTTTTGAAAGAACATGGATGAAGAAAATTGAAAGGACTACTAAACTTGATTTCTTTGGCTATTATCAAAACCAAAAATATCAAAACTTTAGACAGAAAACAAAGAGAGTGAACAAGGATAATAATGATTGTTTCTTCACAAACCCAGAAAGAAACCAATCAAGATTTGATTGAAAAAAACATAGTTCTGGTTTGTTCTAGGAAGTTACATTATTTATTTTTCTTCTCTTTTTAAAATAAAAATAAATAAATATTTTCTCTTAGATAAGTTCAAAATGGTTTGGTGGTTTTTGAGAGAAAAGGTAGTTTTGGTTTTGAATGAAAGGAAAACAAGATTCTTGTGCCGCTAGTTTTGTCAAATGAGGTACTTGGATTCTGTGTTTTATAGACATTCGTTGAAATCTTAGTGGTGATACTAAACGGTGACACAGTCTTTATGAGAAAGTAATAGGTCTTCTGCTGCACAAAGAGAAATTTAATTTTATTTAGGTGACCTTTGGATTTATTATTACTTACTACTACTACTTCGTTTTTAATTAGTTTGGTTAGATAAGTTGTTTAAATTTCTTTTTTTACCAAAAAAATCTTATTTCTATCATTTGTTAGTAATAAATTTTATTGTGTTAATCATTTACTTGCATAGAGAAAATGTCATGATAATTGAGAGTTATGTCAAGAAATTAATAAGAGTTTTTTTTTCAAGGGTTAATAGTCATTTATTCTCTTATCATATAGGTTTTATTCGAAAAAATTTCCAATAAAAAAAAATCACATGATTTCCCCTAACATTTAAAAAAAGTCTCTTATAAAATCTTAGACTGGTTAACTCATCTAAAATGGCGATGTGGTGGTATTTTTTTAATTATTTTCATTATTTTTTATTTTCACATGTGTTTACATACTTTTGCTTGGACAAAACTACTCTTAGTTGAGAAACATAACATAATCTTAAAAACTCATCAATCACTCTCCTTTTCCACTAACTTTTCGTTGTCTAACCTAATCCATAATCCCTAAATGTTCATAACCCAGAAATTTCACAATGCATGTTCATTGGTCTCACTGATGGTATGAAACATTGATGTATTAGGTAGTTGTTTTACACGAAGACCAGGTTCGTTTATTCATTCAAGGATCGTTGCGACAGGGACAAGTGTTTTGTTGTTCTAAAAAAGGTACGATCTTCGAATTTTTTTTATTAATAACCATGTATTAAAAAAATATTTCGCAAATAACCGGGTTTCGAAAAAAATTACGCAAATAACCATGTTTGAGATGGCTCCACAAAGGAGGAGCCATCTCAATTGGCGCATGCACCTCATTTTTTAAGGGAGGCGCCATCTCACTTGCCGCCTAAGTGCTTAGGGCATGCCCTAAGCCAAGTGAGATGGCGCCTAAGTATAATTTTAGGGCAAAAAAATTTTTTTTAAATTTTTTTTCCTGTGCGTTGCCTATTGGACAGAGATCAACAAAATGGACTTTTTATTAAAAAAAAAAATTACATTCAACTGTATTACATTAAAAGAACAGTAAAAAAAATGGTTCCAAAAAAGACTGGAAAAAAAAAAGATACATCAGTGATCCCCCGGAACCCGGTAATGACCCCCGGTTCCGCATCCCCGTCCTCGCCTTTCTCTTGCTGGGTGCCGTCGCGTTTCCTGCTGCGGCAAGGTCGATGGCCCAGCGAAGTCAATGCGGTCCGAATCCATAAAATCAGTAAGATCTCCATATCTCGAAGATCCGCTCTGGTACAGTCGGTTACCCATACCCTCAAAGTTTGGTCGTGTTGGCGGTGGGTGGGGTTCCATGGTTGGTCGGTAGCATTGGTCGTCTGAGTATGAGGGGTAGAAAGGAAATGGATCTTGGGGTGTTTGGTATTGTGGATGTTGGGTGGTTTGGTGATATGGTGGGTGATGGTAGGTTTGGTCGGCTTGGTCATAATCTTCCGACATTCCCATATCAGGGCTAAGGCTGGATGTTGAGGGCGCCATATTGGGATATGTGGAAGACTGAAATTGTGTCTGGGGTATGTGGGTGTGCTGGTATTGGGATTGGTATTGTGGTTGGGTTTGAGGCATATTCGGGTATTGGTAGTTTGGTGGTGATTGTGGTTGGTAGTACGGCATTTGATTGTTATTGTGTTGTAGTGGGGAATGTGGTTGGGTGTTTGTGGGTCTGTTTCTTCTTGGGGGTTGGTTGGAGGTTGATGGGTTTTGGGTTTGTTGATGGGGAATTGAGGGTTGTGCCCATTGTGTGCGTGGGTCAATCAAGTACCTCGGATGAGACACGTGCATTTCTGGGTTACTGACCGACCTGTACCACGACATATATTGATCCGTGTGTCGCATGTTACCTTGAGTAAGGAAAACCGGGGATTGCAAGATGTAGCGGTGACGCCTCTGCCACATCTTACACCATTCCGGAGCAAAGTCTTTCCAGTTGGTAAGACCCCACTGGGCGTCGACCCTTTTAAGATGCCAGGGGGACAAATCTGTTGGATCACTTGGTATCTCTTGATGCATTCCGAACTGCATCTTCACACGGTCGCTGTGGTGCATCTCCACAATGTTGAACCGAATGAGTGCAGTCTTTGCAGTCCAAGTTGCTGCATCCTCTGGGTTTGGAGCATGGCCCAAACCCAAATATGGTCTCCAGACGAACTGCGATAAAATTTAAATCAGGTTAGCGCAAAAGTAATGTATAAATAATTAAAATGAACAAAAGTTAAAAGCTACGACGTACGTCATCTGGGCCTAAGTGATCCAACAGATTCCGGTAGAGTGCGACATTGAATCTTGGATTCTTGTCGTAATCCATACCCCTCACGCAGTACCTAAAGGAAATGAGAAACATGTTATTTTTAGCATATATTTTGGAAAGAGCAGAATAGTTATAAATGCTATAACTTAATGACTTACTTTGTTGCGTACGAGAAACCAAAAGTGTTGTTGTTGATGGGGTTTAAGGACTCCATCCTCCACTAACCCCAGGCTTGTAGTAAAAATGCGCACCCATAAAATGTACATTTTTCCTTGACTGCGTTTTTGCACAAGAAACTGTATAGGTGGGCTAATACTGCAGAACCCCAACTATATTTTCTAGTTTTTTCAAAATTTGTTAGTAAATGTAAGTACATAAAATTTACACTATTTCCCGTACTTTCGGGAAATAAAAATGTACCAAAAAGTATCATAAGATACGTTCTGGCTTTTACTACTCGGTCATTCTCTGAGGAATTTTCATTTAATTCCATACTTGCATAATGACGTTTCAGGTCAGTGAGTAGTATTCCCTGCCCTCTTGCTCCACCACCTTCTACCATATCCCTACCCAACAGTTCTTCACACTGTGAGTTGGGTTGTTGAACCGACCCGTTCACCGCCTTACCATCGATAGGGAGGCCCAGTAGCATGTACACATCCTCGAGCGTGATGGTACATTCACCTATTGGTAGGTGAAATGTATGGGTCTCCGGTCTTCACCTTTCCAACATTGCAAGAATGAACTTTGAGTCAATGGTGCATTTGGAGATCTTTATCACATGTCCAAAACCTGCATATTCCAGATAAGGGACGATAAATGGGTCGGGAGCCAGGTAGTTGTGCGAACGGATTCTGAATCTTTTTGTGTCCTGAGATCATAATTTAACAGGTGTAAGATTAATTAAGATGAACAACACGTTATTTGAAGTATGAAAAATGTATAACCAAAGAAGAGACTTACAAATGCAGCAATGTTTTCCCTTGTGTCTCTGTGAGTATCGCCCATTGTTAGAAGAGCCATTGTTCAGAATGCTTGAGAGTATGAAAGACTTAGGAAGAGATAGAGAGTATGATAGACTTAAGAAATATTTCGTAGCAGAGAGTGAGAGTTGTATGGGTGTGAGAGATGTTTCATAAGGTATGTATTTATAGGCAAATAAGTTTGATGTAGTGGTTGCTTGTGCTTGCATGCCTGCGAAGTGTCACATTTGCATGCTTAGGGGGTTACACATATGCATGCATGCATTTACAAAAAATGTAAGGTGTCACTCTTGCAGGCTAGGTGGCAGCCCATGCATGTATCACGATTGGACAGTAAGGGAGGCGCCATTGGACTTGGCGAAAGAGTACAAAAATGAATGGTGTCGCCACCCCATTTGGCGAATAAGAGGTGTCATTTGTTACAGCATAGGCTCAGGCTACGTGACAGCCTTTGGGATTCCTTTCTTTATTGCATGCAAGGCCATTGGAGTTGATGGGTGGAGTCTTACACAAAACATGTATGTGTGCAGAATAGGGCCAGGATAGGTGGCAGCCTATGGGGTTTCATAAGCCCATGCATGTATCACGATTGGACAATAAGGGAGGCGCCATCTCACTTGGCGAAAGAGTACAAAAATGAATGGTGTCGCCACCCCATTTAGCAAATAAGAGGTGTCATTTGTTACAGCATAGGCTCAGGCTACGTGACAACCTTTGGGATTCCTTTCTTTATTGCATGCAAGGCCATTGGAGTTGATGGGTGGAGTCTTACACAAAACATGTATGTGTGCAGAATAGGGCCAGGATAGGTGGCAGCCTATGGGGTTTCATAAGCCCATGCATGTATCACGATTGGACAGTAAGGGAGGCGCCATCTCACTTGGCGAAAGAGTACAAAAATGAATGGTGTCGCCACCCCATTTGGTGAATAAGAGGTGTCATTTGTTACAGCATAGGCTCAGGCTACGTGACAGCCTTTGGGATTCCTTTCTTTATTGCATGCAAGGCCATTGGAGTTGATGGGTGGAGTCTTACACAAAACATGTATGTGTGCAGAATAGGGCCAGGATAGGTGGCAGCCTATGGGGTTTCATAAACCCATGCATGTATCACGATTGGACAGTAAGGAGGCGCCATCTCACTTGGCGAAAGAGTACAAAAATGAATGGTGTCGCCACCCCATTTGGCGAATAAGAGGTGTCATTTGTTACAGCATAGGCTCAGGCTACGTGACAGCCTTTGGGATTCCTTTCTTTATTGCATGCAAGGCCATTGGAGTTGATGGGTGGAGTCTTACACAAAACATGTATGTGCGCAGAATAGGGCCAGGATAGGTGGCAGCCTATGGGGTTTCATAAGCCCATGCATGTATCACGATTGGACAGTAAGGGAGGCGCCATCTCACTTGGCGAAAGAGTACAAAAATGAATGGTGTCGCAACCCCATTTGGCGAATAAGAGGTGTCATTTGTTACAGCATAGGCTCAGGCTACGTGACAGCCTTTGGGATTCCTTTCTTTATTGCATGCAAGGCCATTGGAGTTGATGGGTGGAGTCTTACACAAAACATGTATGTGTGCAGAATAGGTGGCAGCCTATGGGGTTTCATTATTGCATGTAATATTATTGGCCGCCTTGGGGGGTTGCATCCCTTACTTAATTGAAATTTTTAGCCTTACGTTTAACATAACATTGATTCACATAATCTGTCAAATCTTCCAACCTTTAAATCAGTCATCAAACCTTCAAACATTCCAGCATTCATACCTTCATACAATCAATAAACCTCAAACATTCCAACCTTTAAACCTTAAAACAATTCTACGCAATGGCCTCTTCACCACAATTTGTCGTCAAAGCACATTTCAACGGTGAGACATACATTTGTCCCACAATTGGGTTTTTGTTTAGAAACACCGACAACATTCGATTTCTCTTAAACGGGAAAGCCAATTTCTCGTACTTCAAGAAAAGATTGGAGGCCAAACTTGAACGAGGCCCGGTATCCCAGATATTTTATCAGAATCCAGTTTTTTTTGGAAACAACCAAGTAATTTTTTATAAGGTTGAAGTTCAAGATGACGAGGATCTCCAGAACATGATTTCTAGCCATGTCTATTCTGGATACGACTCTATTGAGTTGTACGTTTTGCTTCAAGAGCCTCCGGTGACACAGGAGGTAGAGCCTCCGGTGACACAGGAGGTTGATCCTTTGGAGAATGAACAAGATGAGGTATATGCAGTTGATGATGAAGAAGAAGATAACGAGTTAGAGTTTGATGAAATGGTGAACGATGATTCTGACGATGATGGCATCCCAAGTATTCCTACAGACAAAATCTACACACCACCTCCGCACATGACAAACTTCAACATGGGCGGAGATGAACCTTCTACTGACTTATTTTTCAAACCGTATATGCAGTCGGATGAAAATTTAAAAGAGAAGGACAAGTTTCGTAACAGAGAGGAATGCATCAGGGCCATTAAAAAATTTCACATGCTCAACTCGGTTGATTTTAAGGTGGATCGTGTCAACCCGGAAAGGTACAAGATCAAGTGTGTCCACCCTGACTGTATGTTCAAGCTGCCCGCATCATACAGATTAAGGGGTGACTGCTGGGTCATAGGTTCCATGACTACCCACACTTGTGTAAGTTCCACTCAATCACAGGACCACCGAAAACTCAACCATGATCTAATCTGTCAAGAAATCCTACCCCTGGTCAGCAACGACCCATCTTTGAAGGTGAAAACAATCATCTCCCACGTCACCACGATTTTTAACTACACTCCGTCTTACTGTAAGGCGTGGTTAGCAAAAACTAAGGCGATTGAAAGGGTGTACGGAAACTGGGAGGAGTCATACCGAGAACTTCCCCGCTACCTGAATGCACTCAAGACATATTCTCCAGGTAGTGTTTATGTTCTGGAAACATTGCCAACGTACGCCCAAGATGGTAGTCTACTGCATGGCAACGGAATATTCAGTCGCGTGTTTTGGGCATTTCAACCATGCATCACAGGGTTTGCATCATGCAAACCAATTCTACAAATTGACGGGACTTGGTTGTATGGGAAGTACAAAGGCACGCTATTGATGGCAGTTGCACAAGATGGCAACAACAACATTTTCCCCGTTGCGTTTGCCCTTGTCGAGGGGGAGACCGGTGGTGCTTGGAGCTTTTTCCTGAAAAATCTTCGGACACACGTGGCTACTCAACCAGATCTCTGTTTGATCTCGGACAGACATGCCTCCATTGAAAGTGCCTACAATAATCCAGCAAATGGTTGGCATGACCCTCCTTCTACGCATGTCTATTGCGTCAGGCATATCGTCCAGAATTTCTCGAGGGAGGTCAAGGACAAAACATTGAGGAAAGCGGTTATGAATGCGGGATATGCATTGACACAACCCACATTCAAATATTACCGCAACGAGATCCGTTTGTCTAATCCAGAAGCCGGTACGTGGATCGACAATATTCCGGTCAAAAAGTGGACTAGGTCATACGACAATGGCCAAAGATGGGGGCATATGACAACGAATCTTATTGAATCAATGAATGGGGTATTCAAGGGCATACGAAACCTCCCAATCACTGCCTTGGTAAAATCCACGTATTTTAGGATGGCTGCGTTATTTTCCAAAAGAGGTGAAATGTGGTATGCGGTGTTGCAATCAGGACAACTATGGAGTGAAAGCTGCATGAAATACATTAAAGCTGAAAGTGCTAAAGCCAACACTCACATGGTTACACGGTTTGACCGACACAACCACAACTTCATTGTGAAAGAGACAATCGACCACAATGAAGGCCTGCCAAGACAAGAATACAGGGTCATTTTACCTTCTTAATGGTGCGATTGTGGCAGGTTTCAAGCATTTCGTATGCCTTGCTCTCATGTCATTGCCGCTTGTGCTCATACCCATCAAGACGCGCTTCAACTGCTGTCAAACGTTTACAAATCTGAAACGTTGCTCACTGTTTACAAAAACAACTTTCCTTTGGTGGCAAAACCGGATTATTGGCCTGAATACAACGGCGATATAGTTTGGCACAATGACCAAATACGAAGGAATAAGAAGGGTCGTCCCAAAAGTAGGCGCATCACAACAGAAATGGACGATCTTGACAGGTTGGAAAGAAAGTATGGTTTATGCCGTCAGGTCGGACACAATCGCAAAAACTGTCCGAATCAGGCGTCTGGCTCGACCACATAAATATTGTAATACAATAAATCTTTTCAATATTTGTGTTGTAAACATTAGGGTTTTCCGTTAATAAAACTGTTAACACAATTTAGGAAATTCAATCTTGGAAATTACATTAGGGTTTTCGCGTACAACAATGATTAACGATATTCAATCTAGGAAATTACAATTGTTAACACAATTTCATCTGACCCATGCATCATCAGCATTACATCACTGTCTGTTTTGACTTCCTCCAACCACACATTAGGTCTTCCTGTCGCATGCGAGGTTGTTGTTCGTTTTCGCTGGATCCTTCGAATTTTTCCCCCTCCGCGATGTCTCTATCTAGCCACCGCATCAACTCCCGCTTCAGACGCTCCATGGAGTGAATGTGCCAAAATTTCATTTTCATCGCAGGTTTCGTGGCAGAGAATATAACGTAACCATCTCTGCTAAAAATCATAGGCGACGTCATTACGCAAATAACGGAGTACAAAATAAAAATACAGTGCAAGAAAGTGTGAGAAATTTCGAAGAAACGGACGAATTATTTATAAAACAGCATTTTGCCCTAGTTTTGCCCTAGGCGCCAAGTGAGATGGCGCCTCCTCTCATTTTTAAGGAGCATGCGCCATCTCACTTGGCTAAAAGCCAAGGGAGGCGCCAATTGAGATGGCGCCTAGGGCAAAACCCTAGGTGCATGCGCCAATTGAGATGGCTCCTCCTTTGTGGAGCCATCTGAAACATGGTTATTTGCGTAATTTTTTCCGAAACCCGGTTATTTGCGAAATATTTTTTTAATACATGGTTATTAATAAAACAAATTCACGATCTTCAGTGTATTGCTTCCTAAAAGTGTTTTTGGATCCAGTTCACAGAGGAATAATGTTGGAAGTAAAGAGGTGGACTATGATAGTGAAGAACTGGATAGCTCTGACCCTGATGAAGGCGACAAGATGGAAAAGCCCAAGCCTAAGTATGAGAAGTTTAGAGGTGAGCAACTTAACAAAGACTTTCAATTTAAACTAGGTATGGAGTTTAGTTCTTTATCTGATTTTAAAGATGTTATTAGGGAATGGTCCGTCTTAAATGGAAGATAGATAACATTTGTCAAGAATGAGAGTTATACGGTTAGGGCAAAGTGTAAGGGTAAATGCAATTTTTTAACTTTGTGTAGCAAAGTGGGTGACAAACACACATACCGATTGAAAACATGGGTGGAGTAACATACATGTGCAAGGGTATTAAATAACAAGTCTGTCAATGCCAAGTGGGTATCTAAGCTAATTGTTTAAAAAAGGAAGTCACAAGAGAAAGTAAAAGTGTCTGAGATAATGTCTGAACTAAGGCAAAAATACTCAGTGGGTATAACCAAAGGGAAGGCTTGGAGAGCTAGAGTCATAGCAGATGAAATTATTGAAGGAGATGTAAAGGAACAATATAAAATGATTTAGAGTTATGATGCTAAGGTGAAGAAACAATGCGATGGGAATACAATGAAGATTGACACTGAGAGGCCAGTACCTACTCTCCCTCCTAGGTTTGGCAGATTTTATTTTTGCTTTGATGGGCGTAAGAAAGGGTTTACTAAGGCATGTAGGCCCCTTATTGGAGTAGATGGTTGTCACCTTAAGACACAATATGGGGGCCAACTTCTGGTGGTTGTTGCTAGGGATCCAAATGATCACTACTACCCTTTGGCTTTTGTGGTTGTGAAGACTGGAACTTAGGATAGTTGGAAATAGTTTATGCAGTTACTAATGGAAGACATTTGGATTGAAAGAAAGTATGTGTTTATCTCAGATCAATAAAAGGTAACTAATGATAATAACATTTGTTACTATATTTGTTTAATTTTGTCTAATATGAAATTGCTGAATTTGTTAGCCATGTATTGTTTATGTTTCCAGGGCCTGGTTAGTGTATTTGAGGAAATGTTTGAACATATTGAGCATAGAGTATGTCTCATACATTTATATGCAAATTTCAAGAAGAAATTTGGTGGTGGAGTTGCAATAAGGTACTTATTGATGAGGGTTGCCAAAGCTACATACTTTTAAGCATGGGAGAAAGAGATGAATAAGCTTAAGATACTGGACAAGAAGGCATGTGAATGGTTTATGGGAGTACCTACTAAACTATGGTGTAAGCATTCCTTTAGCTTTTACCCCAAGTGTGATATGTTGATGAATAACCTTAGTGAAACTTTTAATAGTACTATTTTAGAAGCTAGGGATAAACCAATCCTCACAATGGTGGAGTGGATTAGGAACTACTTAAGGAATATGATTGTCAATAGTTTAGTTAAACTTTACAAATGGAAACACAATGTTATACCTAATCCTAGGAAAAAATTAGACAAGGAAACTTTGTTCAGTGGAGAATGGCTTCCAACATGGAGTATGGGTCAGTTATGGGAAGTCCATCATACATACAATGGCCTTCAATTTGTTGTTGACCTTGAAAAGAAAACTTGTATTTGTTGCTTTTGGGACCTAGTTGGGATATCCTGTAGATATGTTGTGTCTGCAATGCAATATCAAAATCTAAACCCTGAGACATTTGTTGACCCCTGTTACACGAGAGAGACTTACAGAACCTGTTATGAAAAAAATGTAAGTCCTATTAATGGTATGGACATGTGGCCTACTATGGATGTTGAGGTCATGCTGCCACTTTAATACAAGAAGGGTCCAGGTAGACCTAAGAAATTGAGGTTTAGGGAATATGATGAAAGTGGTTTAAGGATGAGGAGACATGGTGTAGCTTATAGATGTACAAAGTGTGACAAACTTGGCCACAATTCAAGAAAGTGTAAGAGCAAGGATTATGATCCAAATGAACTCAAGAAAAGGTCATTATTCATTGTAATTAAATCTTGTTTTAGTATACTACATAACTGTTATTCTCATTTACATATAATTTGTGTACATAGGAGAACACCAAGGACCAAAACATCTTCACCTGATGCTGGAAATGAAGGAGGAGTTGAGTCAAATTCTATTAAAAATGTACATAACATAAATGACCCAGAGCTAGATGTACTACTTGATGAAATGATGACAGCATATGAAGATCAACAATCTCATGTTTGTAACCACACTCTGTGTCTGTACCAACTGAACAACATAATGCACAACATGAGCCAGTTCCCACTACTGAACTAAATCAGAAGAAGAAGAAGAAGAGGCTTTGCAAAGGTGTTAATAAGAAGAAAAAGGTTGTTACACAAGGACCTAATATGAGCAGTGATAGGTTGAAAGTTATTTCTAGAGCTCAAATACGTGATGGAGCTGGTTCAAATTCAGAGGAACCATTGGTAGTTGATAAAGAAGAAGAACCTACTGTGAAGATAACAAGACAATGGGAAGACATTTCTAGGGGAATGACTCAGTCGTTAGATCATTTTGTAATAACTAAGTTATGTCATTTTGTAACAACTATGCTTGTTTTCTATGTCCTGTTTTGGGACAAATATATTATGCACATTATGTTCCCTTTTGAAACTCATTTTGTAAGCCACAACTAGGTATCTATGTATTTCACAATATGAATTTGCCTTTTGAAAGCCACAATCATGTATATGTTAATTATCAATGTCCAAATGACAGCATCACAATAGGTATCCAAATGACAACACCGTATTAGGTTTACTCTGTATGCATTTTGTAAGCCACAATTATGTATCTGTTATTCATCAATGTCCAAATGAAAAACATCACATTACAAATGAATTTCCATTACAGTTTAAAACATAACAAATCATCTTTCATTGATATAAGATCAATACATTACAAAGCATCTTCTTTCATTAGTCCAAAACATAACTAAAACCAGTTCAAAACATAATAAATCACCTTTCATTGAAATTACATCAATACATTACAAACCATCTTCCATTAGTCCAAAATATAACTAAATAACTAGTATATGTTACATGAACCTATAACAAATAACACCCAAGTACAAATAATTACAACTATCACAACATTCATCTTCCTTAAGCCTTCAACCTTATTCTTCAATTCTTCCATCTGTCTCACAAAATCTTGTCCATTTTCTTCATCAGATCTAACATTTCTCTAAAAAACTCATCATGCCAATGGAATAACTGACAATCATCTTTTTTACCCTAAAACTTACACTTCCAATACATCCTTCCAAGATTTGCAATCGATTTTGAAACAAACAGCTTCATGGGGAGATTATGACCATATTTTGGAGTACATTTGCAAATTGAAGATATGCTTGCCTGTGAACAATCTGATGTTTTCATTGATCTTGATTGAAACATCCAAAGAATGAAGACGGAAGAACGGCTGAAGTCGATAGAGATTGTGCGAAACAAGTTCAGGAGAGAGAATGTGAAGATGGAAAGAAAAATATTTTAGGGTTTCAAACATCATCTCATGTCCTTTGTCAAGATTTTATGTTTCTCAACTAAGGGTAGTTTTGTCCAAGCAAAAGTATATAAACACACGTGAAAATAAAAAATAATGGAAATAATTAAAAAATGCTGCCACATCACCATTTTTGATGAGTTGTCTAGTCTAAGATTTTATGAGAGTCTTTTTTAAAATGTTAGGGGAAATCATGTGATTTTTTTTAACGAGGGAGTTTTTTGAATGAGGCCTATATGGCAGGGGGTAAATGGCTACTAATCTTTGTTTAAAATACAAGATGTATGAGTATAAGAAAAACAAAAAAGCAACAAATTCATCGATAAAAAGCATTAACAAACACAAAAGATTGATTACCAGCTTGTTTTATGTTTAAAAAATAAATTTTTTATAATGTATTTTTTAAACGGGTTAATAGATATTTTGTCATCTGTCATATAGACGAGTTTTGAAAAATCCCCATGTACAAAAAGTTTGAATATGTTTGAATTTCCTGTTTTACCCCCTCAAAAAATCTAATCATCAAAATCTATGACGTAGCAATAATTTTTTATATTTTTTTTATTGATGTGGAAGCCTTATTATTATTTTATAGATTGTGTGTAATGGTTAAAACCAAAATTTTAAAAATTAGTCCCAATAATGTCTTAACCCAAGACCCATAACATAAGGGAGGGACACCCAACCACTGGTCTATAAACGCTTCTTGTTTTTAAACATACGATAAAGATATATAATACATGATAAATTTGCAGTATTAAAAAATAAATTATTTCAATTACATTATCATTTCAATTTCATAAATCTCTCTCGCACTTAGGTATTTAAATATTATATATATATATATATATATATATATATATATATATATATATATATATATATATATATATATATATATATATATATATATATATATATATATATATATATATATATATATATATATATATATATATATATATATATATATATATATATATATATATATATATATATATATATATATATATATATATATATATATATATATATATATATATATATATATATATATATATATATATATATATATATATATATATATATATATATATATATATATATATATATATATATATATATATATATATATATATATATATATAAATATTTATTCATACTATTCACATTAATATTAATATATAAAATATTTATTCATATTATTCACATTAATATTAATAAATAATATATTTATTCATACATACTAATTTAATAATATAAGTAAATATATTCATTCATACATATTAATACGTTAATTATCATTTAATATAATATTTATTCATATTATTATATTAGTTTCTATTTATATATGAATCTATGGAACCTAATCTCTTTCACACTAACACATTTATGTATTATATAATAAAAATTTATAAATTTATTTATAAGTATTATATATATAAATGTATTATTATTAATATTAATGTGAATAGTATGAATAAATATCTTATATATAATATTTATATAAATTTTTATTATATAATATTTAAATATGTAAGTGTGAGAGAGATTTATGGAATTGAAATGATAATGTAATTAAAATAATTTATTTTTTAATATTGCAAACTTATTATGTATTACATATTTTTATTGCAAGTATTAAAATAAGAAACAATCATAGTTTAGTGATTAGTTGCTCCTCCCTCGTGCTAAGGGTCGTGGATAATAAAAATTTATAGTTATATGACTGGATTTTTGAGAGGTTAAAATAAGGAAATATTTATATTAAGGGATGAATTCAATTTTTTTTTTACATTGGATTTTTCAAAACTCATCTACGTGGAAGGAGACAAAATACATATTAATCCTTTTTAAAATGAATTTTTATAAAAGTTTTTTTTTAAATATTTTAAAAAAATAATTTTTTTTTTATAAAATAGAAGATTAATTTCAACACCGTGTAATATAAATATATAGTGTTACTGAAGATTAAAACATACTCAAAATCATAATTTTGTTCAAAAAAATGTATTTGAAAAACAATATTTATAAAAAATTATTTGAAATAGTTTCATGTAATTTTTTTAAATTTTAATATCTAAAAAAATTATAATAAAAAGATAAAATACTTAAAATAATATTTAACAAATATATACGCTCTCCGCTTTAAAATGAGTTTCGTTTTAGAGAAAAAAATTATTTTAAAATGAATGTTATTTTCATTTTTCAATGTAAAAATGATTACTATTTTTTTAATTGTGTCATTGTATACTATTTCCAATACATAAATAATGTTAATTTAGTAAAAGTGCAATGTTTTATGACACTATCATTACATTCTTTAATCTATGTATAAAAATCTTAAACCTTATTCATTTTGAAATGAAGGGAGTATAAATCAATTTTTATTTTAAATTTCTTTAAATAAAAATACCTAACATTAAAAAAAATCATTTAAAAAATTCTAAAAAAAACGGGTCATGAAACACACTCAAAGTCAACATACCAAAAAACACCATTTACACAATGAAGAAAACCAAAGATTGCAACAAATATGGTGAATCCTATTTTAAATAGGAAAGCAAATAGATTTAGATAAAACCAATAAGAGTCAATAATAGATAACAACCAAGAGCATCAACCATGCACTCGTAAAAAAATAGTTAAACAATAATTAAGAGAGGAAAAAGAATATTTCATACAAAAAAATACTAAAAAACATAATATTTATCACCCACACAATCAACAAGCCTACTCAAAAATATCAGACATAACACTCTCAAAGAGAACAAGTTGAAGGGAGGTAAACTCGACAATAAATATTATAAGAGAGAATTGATTAAAGACAAACATGTTCTTTTATTTATTTTTAGACTAAAGTTTTTTTTTAGAAAACTTAAATCTAAATAATATGTCCCTTTTAAATTAATTAAAGCTTATCCTCATATGTTAGGGCAAACAAACCCACAATCCAGGACCTTAAAAATAATGGGCCTCAAAATTTAAATTTATGGATTTTGTAAATTAAAGAAAACCATAATAAATATAATATGTTACAATCCAGGACCTTAAAAATAATGGTCCTCAAAATTTAAATTTATAGATTTTGTAAATTAAAGAAAACTATAATAAATATAATATGTTACAAACTTATTTCAAAGCGAACCGGTGACTGAGTGGATGTAATAGCTTTTTCCATCAATGATGGTTAATGTGTCATTTCTTGAATTCAATTATCATAATAAGTATCTTGGAAATTCACATGTTTTAACTCCACAATAAAATTGACCTTATAAAAGTTTCACATGTTTTAATTCCCATATTAAGTATTTTGGCAATTCACATGTTTTAATTCCACAATAAAATTGACCTTATAAAAATTTCACATGTTTTAATTCCACATTAAAATTGACCTTATATTAAGTATTTTGGGAATTCACATGTTTTAATTTAACAAAAAAATTGGCTTTATAATGATTTAATATATTTTAATTCCACAATAAAATTGGCCTTATAAAAATTTCACATGTTTTAATTCCACATTAAAATTGACCTTATAAAAATTTCAAGCCTTATAAAAGTTTCAAGCTTATTTTAAAATTACAAATTAATTATATTTTAGAAATTTATGATTCTATAATAAACAAAGTGTGTTTTATTTATTTTCAATATTATTTTTAATATCTTATTGTTTGTTTTAATTTTTTTCTAATTTTAAAATATCACTTAAATTTAATATTTATTTTAAATAAAATAATTTAAAAAGATTATTTTTTAGATATATCGTTTTAAAAAATTATAATGTTGAAGGATGAATGAATGACTTTGAGAATCCTAAAAGAATCATTATCAAGTTCATCAAAGAGATTTTTTTTTTGTTAAAGAAATAGTGAAATCAACTTCTTGGTTTTGTTTGAAAGAATCATTTTGGTAGATGAATGATCTTCCATAGAATCATCGTCTGTTAATGAAGAAGCTTCATCAAAGAGAATATTTGTTTCAAACAATGAAGATGATGAAGAAGCGTCGGTCAACAAAATATCTGAAAGAAGAAATAATGAAATATTTTATAAATAATGTCAAATGACATCGAACCCATGCAATTGGAAAATGAAAGTTCTACCATGACCACCCAAGATAATCAAATTCTTTTCCTATATGCGCTTTTATATTTATATATAATCATTTCTTAATCATTAAAAATAGAACCTAAAAAAGAAAAATTAAAATTCAAAGTTAATTGCTTCATTTTCTATTAGGGGTCTATTTTTCTTATTTGCCACAGTCCTCTAAAAAGTCATGATCGGCCCTACTTAGGGGGCAATTGGCCTATTGAATGAAAGAACATGTGAATAGTTTAAGGTGAATGGACAAAGAGGGAAAGCCTATCTTGGTGAATCCTTGAACAAAACAAGGGTGACTATGGATTTGCACGAATCTTCTTGATTTTTATTATAGTCAAGCTATAAGACTATAAAGCTACTGGGAGACAGCCCATTGTAACTTTTGTTTTAAGTTTGTTTAACTTTTTAGATGATTTGATTGATGAGGAAAAGTTGGAAAAGGTCATTGATGAGTGTTGTCATGACTAAAAGCTGAGGGTTATTCATGAGAAGGAAAGTAATTATGTCACTTTGAATTCAGAGAAAACCAGAAAAAGTGACAATTTTTAGATATGTGTGAATAACACAAATTAAAGCAGGGGAGAGAATCAGGTTGCCATGCGCGCGTGAACATACCTTTAAGCTATGTGACGTCATCATGGAGACAACCTCATTTATTAGCTGTTTCACGCTTCTGGTTTTAGAAGTCACTACAAGCAACCTCCAATTACCCTAAACCGGTTACCATTCTCTCTCTTAGTAATTTCAAACTTTCTCTATCACACTGTCCCTTTATTTCCATATCTTTTATTCCTTTTAAAAAGAAACCACTACCAACTTCCATCACATTACAAACTTTCAACTTTCACAAACTTCCTCTCATTTTCTATTCCTAAAATCGTCCCTGAGAAGAACATATGTCAAGTCTTCATCTTTCATCTTCTGAAACCCTATCATTCCCAAATCAAACTCATTCAAACCCTAAAACTGACAATGAAGCCCACCTACAATCAAGGTAGCTATGAGACTCGTGCTTGCAAGAATGCCACGCCCAAGGATGACTACTCTAATGATGAAAGGTATGATTGTGAGACCTTCATCAACATTGATGGCAGCCAATGATTCTCCAATTATTTTTCTAGAATGAGCACGCTATCTGAGTATGATTTCATTTTGGATAAACAGGAAGAAAACCCATGTCTCCCTGGAGACATAGGTGCACTAATAAGAGCAAAGAAATGGTTCAAGTTCAGCCAATAACCTCTGCTCTACAACATTCAAATGGTGAAAGAGTTTTATGCTAATCTGGTGGACATAAATAATAAAAGGTAGAGGTGGTGGTTAGCAGAGTCAAGGTATCATACTCTTAAGGAACAATCAACATCACCTTCAAACTGAAAAACACTATAGACAAATACCAAGAGTTGTTGGATACTTTAGATGATGGAGATTTTGATGTCTACATGGAGTCATTGTGCAACATTGGGGAACCAACTGGGTAGAGTCTGGTGGTGAGAAAACTATTAAGAGAATGGATCTACGTCTGGAGGAAAAGGTGTGGTACCAATTCATCAAGCATTTTTTGAGACCAACTACTTACAAAGAAACTATCAACAAGGTGAGACTGGTATTGCTTCACTTCATCACTACGGGAGAAGAGATAAATGTTGGGAAGATCATAGTTCAAGAAATTCAAGCTTGTTCTAAGAAGAATGAGGGAATGTTATACTTCCATTGTCTGATCACTGCCCTATGTTAAAAGCGTGACGTGCAAGCTAGAGGGATAGATGGAATCTGCAACCCTTAAGATGCTTTGAATAAGGCTACCATGCAGATTTTGATGAAGCCAAAAGTGCAAAGAAGGCAAACAAAGGCAGAACAAGAGTCAACGAGAGGAGAAACATATTTTGAAACTGACAATGTTTTGTGGAGAGTTTTATTACACATGCAGAAGGATCAATGATATTTATTTAATTTCGAAAAGGAGAAGTTTGAATGGGAGTTAAAGATCAACTCTTAGAATTACAATGATGAGCTGATTCCAGTTTTCCCAAAGAAAATTTTGGGGTAATTAGAAGAAAAAGATAAACAGAAGGAAGACGGAGACAACAACAATCTGAATGGAAAAGGTAAGAAGCAGTTGAAGACAATGTCTACTGCTGCACCTAGAGCATCATCCTCTGGCGTGCCCAAGGAGGGCACACATGAAAAACCAAAGAAGAAATCCAAAAATACTGAGAAACCAACAAAAGTTAAGAAGGGAAGTGTGTCTGTTGTTGCATCCCAAAATTTTCCCTATGAGATTCAAGGTTGATTACTTCAAAATATCATCAACAATACCACCTCGTGGTCATTACCTCATCTCAATTTGTGTAAAGCTCATGAGATCTCATTGGTTATAGAGAATTTGATTTCATCTGAAGAAAGTCAATGGTGAAAAAAAAAGGTCAAACTTTGACTTTTTGGTCAAACAAGGGTGTATCAAGTCAAATATCATTAACATATTCAAAATCATCAAACTGGGTCATCAAGAATCAAGAGAATCAAGAAAGTCAACAAAAGTCAAAGTTGAAAGATTTTCAAACACTTAGAAAAAATTCAAGTGTTTTATGCCTAAAATGCCTAACTTCATAAGCAAGTTTTCTCAAGATGCAAGTTGATTCAAGGAAAACTTTCAACATGAAAGTTGTATGGAATGAGGAATGAAACAACGTTGTCATCTTGGGATAATCCTCATAAAGTTTTTGGATTAAGAGATATGGGCTCATGAAGTTTTGATACTTTTTATCCAACACTTATAATTATCTTTCATCAGTTTTTCGTCTCAACTTCATGGCCAATTTTCACCAATTTTTATTTTGATTTAGCCAAAGTAGTCAACATGAAAGTTGAAGATCATATTCCAAGCTTTCCAAAATATCCAAGAGCATGAAAACATCATGCTTGAGCTGAGAGTTTCGAAGAGACAAAGTTGGCCATCTTTGCTTGGATTAGAGGTCATTTCTTTGATGAACATGTAGCCAAATCTCATAACTTTGCTACACAACCTCCCTTTTCAGGTCTATTAGCTTGAAAATATATCAACAATTAGAAGATTACACTTGCTTTGCAGCTATTATCCAAGTGGTTCAAGCTTTAACCAAGACATTTTTCTATTTTGAGAAGAAAGGCAAGACTTCCATTTTGATAAAGCTTGCTTTATGCATTTGTCAACTCTCCTTGAGCCTCTCACTTGTTCCCTCTGCATACAATCAACCTAAAAGCTCAGAGAAGCATGCTTAAAGTTTCCAACAACTCCATGAAGCATGGTACTATGCATTGGAACTTTGCTTTCTCAAGAAACCACAAGTTACATCCAACCAAACCATAACTTGATATCTTGCAAATCTGTTTACCTCAACTTCTCAAACCTTTTTCCTATAAATAGAGAGGTCATTAGCAACCTAAGACACCAATTCACAAGCCCTCAAAACCTCTCATACTCTCAAAAACTAGAATTAGAAAAAATCCTCCTTTTCTTAATCTTCAAAGCCCATTTCTATGAAACTCATCTACCTTGAAACTTTTATGCAAACCAACCTTCCATAAACTTCATATACATCATATAGAAGTGATCCAAACACCCATTACACATATGTATCATCATCTTCATCATCCACCATTTTCAAATTCCAACCTTGCAACTTGACTTGAGTAGATCGTTCCAGTCACTCTCAAAGCAAAGTAAGGATTGCAATACACTCCTCAAGGTCCCAACAAGCTAAAAAAATCATCATCTTGCTTCTATAAGTGCTTGAAGAAGCATTGGACTTTCTCCAACTTGTTACATTTTCTAAACTTTGAACTCCTTATTTAAGCATCATTTATGCATACATTCTAAAGCAAAAATGTAGATATCATATCATTGAAGCTAACCATGTCTTTAAATTTCATTTTAATTGATTGTGTGATGATAATTTTTACTCTTAATCGTTAGGGTTCATTTTTGGTACCAACATAAATTCGCTTCAAACTTTGAGTTTTAGCTTAAATGGATTACAGGTTGAATTCATGATGAGATTTAGGACAAGTTTGGTGTTTATAGTTTTTGAAATAATATAGAAATGAAGGAGTTAGCATTTTCAAAAATTTTGTTATTGTTGCTGGCCGCACGAAGAAGATGAAGTTGCATCTTCAAATTTTCAGAAACGAGTTTATAATATATTGAATGGTTTGTGTATAAACTAATAGATGTATTACCACCCCAGTGGTTAAAGCGCGCACCTGTTACTATAGGGACCTGGGTTCGAGCCTCAGCGGTACCCTTTTGTGCATTTTTTTCATTTTAACTTCATTTTTTTCATCGTTTTCAATCAATTCATTTTTCATTCAAACATAATCTTTTTAAGCTCATTTTTTTGCACACTACTAGTTTACCATGTCCATTTTATAAATATAAAAAAAATATCACAAAAATATTTTTTATTTCATTATTTTTCATTTAAATCAAAGTTACCACTTTTTAGGGTTTTTAAAGGGACTTTTGGTAATCCTTTGATAAAATTTTCAACTTTGCTCACAAAGCTTGATTTCAACATGATAGGTCTTAATTATTATGAGATATATTGACACTTGAGTAAGATTTTCATGATAGCTTGAGCCTTTTTAGAACTTTTCTCATCCAAATTCATATAAAATCATGAAACATGTTCAAAATTAAAAGTCGTGCTCCATGACTTTCAATTATGATTGTGATGCATACACTTGTTTCAAACATCCGATTTATCCATGTTTTCATAAGCTTGTCTTACTTTTGAACATATTTCCTTCATAAAATCTTTTAGAACATAAATCATAAAACATCAAAAAAAATGTTTTCAACTTTCACTCTTTTGTCACAACTTTTACCAAATAAACCCATAGGTTCTCATCCACTTGTGTGATCATTGATTGTTGAATAATATGTACACTTAAGATTACTTAGTTCATCTTAAATCCTTGATTAAATTTGAACCAAGGTAGACATTAAGATTTCAATTCAAGCATGACAACTTTAGGATAAAATCTCCCCTCAATCCAAACCCTAAGTCCACCATTGCATGATAACATAGGTTAGATTCCCCACAATCTTAACTATAGGATAAATCTTTGCATGAAAACATTAAGATAAGTCTTCCCATTATACTTTTCTTTTCTTTTTGTATTGCATCATTAAGACTAAAATCTTTTCTCAATCAAAAATACTTAACAATATTCAAAATCCTTTCAAAACTTAAAGGTATGAATGTGATGGATGTCTCCTTGGATGAGGGTCCACTTAACACCTTCTTCCTAACAAAAACATAAACCAAATCCAAATAATTTTTGCCTTATGGCTTTTTCACTTTAAAACATTTAAAAAAAAGATATGTTAACTCCATCGTACACAAAACAACGATGCGTAGTCTCCAACGGTTGAGTGGCAACATTAACGGTTAGAATGCGAATTTAACATCATTTATAAAAAACATATAACAAACAAAACATTTTAAAGAAGAAATACAATGTTGTGATTCCCCTACCCGAGATTTGGTTGCGAGACCATGTTACTTTCCCGATAATAAATATTTTCTCTATATTTTCCTTTCCCTATTTCTCTTGGGATTAATAAAGTTATGTGGCGACTCTATCTGTTCCATCTAAGGTTATTCATTTTTATTTCGAGTAGCTTTAGTTGGCTACTCTACTGAGGAACATCTAAGTAAGTCAGTCCTAACTTTTATTTGTTTTATTTTCTTTGGGTGTTTGTCTTTATGCTTTCATTTACTTTATTGCATTTCGTTCATTATCACTTTGTATATTTTGGATATTGGTATCTATTTCTTTGTTGGGTGGGAGTTAAAGGTGTGAAAAACTCAAGAAATGGGGGAGTTGAATTGGGTTTTAAACCAAAACTTTTCTTTAAAAGTATCCCCCTTTAATTAAAAATACTTTTTCTCCACTTTTTATAATAATAATAATTAAGAACAGGAAGTAAAGAACAAGGTATATTTATACTAGTTCACTTGAAAACTATCAAGCTAGTCTAGTCCACCGGCCAAGATGATTTTGCCTTATCAACAAGGACTTAATCCAATAGTCCAACTGATTATTACAATGCACAAGCTCCCCCCAAGTGACTAACAACAACTTCTAATACACACTAATCTTAGACTTCTTAAGGATACATACTTAATTGGTCCCTTAAGGAAAATCAAGTTGTGTTTACAAGAGATGCGCTTCTTTGACAAGCTAATATGTAAAAAAAAATTCTAACATGTTGTAACGCGGTGGGAGAACTGACTTGGTTGTTTTGCGTTTGATCACAAATGTTACGGTTTAGCAAGAGTCGCCACCGACTTTTCTTTTATCCAAAAGGAAAGGATGAAAAGAACAGGAAAGACCTTTGAGATGTTTTCTTAAGTTCGGGAGTAGATTATGAAAAGGGAAGGTATTAGAACCCTTTTCATCCATGGTTTTCCATGGGCTCTTAGTTACTTGCTAGATCGCTTGCTTTTGTTTGAAAATATGCTTTGTGTGGTTTTTGAAAGTATTTTGTAAAGATACCATCGTTTAGGCAAACTTTGTAATGATTCTCGTTCATAAGAATGTATACAAAGTGTTTGATCTTTTGAAAATGTTTTCAAGTTTGAAATTTGTTTTTGAAAGTGTTGGTGTTTGTTTTGAAAATATCAATGATGTTTTTGGTTTTGAAATTGAGCAAGCAACTAGGAACAATCTACCTACTCAAAAGTCTTTCATGTTTATTTCCTCTTTCCTTTGACATTGTTATCTTACCATTGATTTGGTAAGTAACTCTATCTTTGGATGTAAAATGGACGGGCAAGGGTCATTGTATAGCCATGATTAGCAATGTTGTAAGATACCTTAGCATTTATTTTAGGGACTAAGATCATTTTGAAAGGCAACATGAATAACGTCATCGAGGGACTATGATTTTGTATTTTTTTGCTAAGATACCTCACATGCATAATATGACCATTTTTGTAAGGCAACAAAGTGGATTTACCCTAAGGGTGTATGTGTGCAAGTGTATTAGTTTACATGCTTGATTTGTCTTGATTAGGGTTTGCTATTTATTGATTTTATTCTTGCCATACAAAACCTTAATTACTAGCATTTGTATATAAAGCATTTAAATTGCGGAAAATAAAAATACTAAGCTATTACATTATTTAGGGGAGGGGGTGTACAAATTACAAATGGGGAATTGCAAGAAATTAAATCTAAATAATTATTACAACCATATTGAATTTGAATAAATGTACAAAAATGAAGATAAAAATGCAAGAATATAAAATGTAAAAAGAGATGTGATTTTTGTTTGTTTTTTTTTTATGAAAAAGGTTTTTTTGACCTAGTTAACTAAAATAAAATAATTAATTAAAAAAGAAAAATTAAGATTAAGTTAAATAAAAGAAATTAATTTATTAAAGGAAAAAAAGTTTTTAGGGTTTTTGTGAATTTAATTAAACTAGTAAATAAAATAAAAGTTCTAAGTTCTAAATTGATTTTAATTTACAAGAAAATAATATAATAATAATTAAGATTATTATCTAAGTATTTAAAAAAGGGAAATTAAATTATTAAAGAAAATGTTTTTGTTCCTTTAGTTTTATGAAGAAAAAATAAACCAAATAAAAATAAATAATAAAAATATAAATATTTTTGGATTTTTATTAATGAAAATAATAATAATAATAATAATAATAATAATAATAATAATAATAATAATAATAATAATAATAATAATAATAATAATAATAATAATAATAATAATAAAAGATGAAATAAAAACAAAAATAAAAATAATAAAGTCAGGGAGGTTAAAATTGAATTTGGGAGGTTTGTTAGAAAAACAGTTTTTTGAGTCTGACTCAAATGATATTTTTTTGTTTGGAAATAAAAATAAAAAAAAAAGACATATGGGCTGCGTGATATGAGCAAACAGAGGGGGTATTAGTGAGTAAAAATGCAAAGCCTAGGAGGGGAAGGCCCAAGCGCTTCCTGTAACAAAAAAATGTCAAAAAAATGTGAAAAAATGTAAAAGGCAGCGCGCTGGATGTTAAACCCACGACCTCTTAGTTACCAACGCGCTGCCTTACCACTGGGGTGGCTATACATCCGTTAATATAACTGAAATGATAAATATATAATACACAATGAGTCATGAATACACTTCATCTTTAACCTCCTGCCAAAGGACCTGTAACTTCATCATTTCTCAACCATTCTTAAAACTTCCAACATCAAACTTATTAGAAATTTTCTCACGATTCTGAATATGTAAATAACTTAAGCTAATTCTAAAAAATGAGCATGAATTTCTAATGGTACCAAATCCTGACCTAAATATTTTCAGAGGTTCAGATTCAAAATTCTAACTACTCAAGCAACAATAATGAAATCTAAGGACATGGTTAGCTTCAGGACAAGGATATCTACATTTCTTATTGACAAATAAATCATTAATAATGCTTGTATGAAGAGTTCAAAAGTCAAAAAACTCACCTTGCAAGAGGGTATCGTGTGTTGATTTTGAGTAGCTTTTGATGAGTTCCAGTGATTGGGTTAGCTTCCTCAAGTTCCCAGGAAGCTAATGTGATGCTTGGCTTGAGCTGAAAGTGGCTGAGGAGTTCTGGAGAAGTCAAGGTGCAAGGTGCTGTTTTTGAAAATGGTGGATGGTGATGGAGGTGTTACAGTCGTGTTACAGGTGTTGGAATTGTTTGTATATGTTATTTAGAAGCTTTTTAAAGTAAAAGGCCAAGAAACGCACGATCAAATTTAGAGATTGGATTTAAAACTCAGAAATGGAAATTTTTGAGATGTTTTTGGTAGTTCTGTGCTTTAGGGGGTTTTAGGGCTTGAGCATGCATCCCTTTTCTTGCAAATTACTTGTGTATCTATAAGCAAAAGGTTTGGATACTTGAGATGGTCAGAAGTACAAGATCACATGTTTTTGCTTCTTGGCTTGTTTTTGAAGTAAGGTTGACAAACATGGTTTCAATGCATAGTACAAAGCTATCTAGAGTGGTTACCAACTTTAAACATGCTTATCTGACTTCGTAGAGGAAGTTTGTGCAGAAGGAACAAGTGCAAAGCTCAATGCAAGTTGACTTTGCATAAAGCTTGCTTTATGTAAATAGCAATGGTGCCTTTGTGCCATTAATGGAAAATTATCTTGGATAAAGCTTGAATCAAATGGATAATAGCTCAAAAGCAAGTGTAACCTTCTAATTAGGGAGAGATCTTGAGGTTTATAGGCATGCAAAGCAAGATTATGCAGCATAGGTTTGAGATTTGAATTTTGTTAATCACAAAATTTGCCTTGTAAAACAACTTGAAACCCCAACTTTTGGCCTTCGATTCTCCTTGCTCATAAATGATCTCAAGGAGTTCTTAGACATTTTGTAAATCTTGTGTGTTCTAAAACCCCTCTTTGAATCACTTTTGAAAAATATAAATGGAACTATGTGAAACTTGGGTCATAAGTTAGGTCAAAATCCTGACCTAAAATGCTCAAAATTTCACTAAGTGTTTAGTTTCATGACCACGACTTCATGGATTAATAACTTGAGATCCAATCATTTCTAGGAGAAGTTGTGTAAAGCAATGTTTTAGATCTCATGGAGATATATAAATTTCATGTTGAAAGTTTCCTTTGAATCATCTTGCATCATGGTGAAAAATTGGCTCAAAGTTGTGAAAAAATATGAAGTTTTCAACACTTAGAAAAATTTCTAAGTTTAAAAACTTTGACTTTTCAAAATGAAATCTTGACTTTTTGATTTCTTGATGAAAAAGTTTCATATTTTGACATGTTTTGATGAATTGTGATCTTTGACACTTGATTTTGACCAAAAAGTCAAAGTTTGACTTTTCAGTGTACAATTGACTTTTGATTAGTTGACTGAAAATCAACTATCAATCAATTGATATTGAGGGATGTTTTGAGTCATGCCATTAGGTCAAAATGATGCAATTGAAATCTTGAGATCATGCCTCAAACCAATTAACCAATTGCTAGGTCAAAACCCTAATTTTGACCATTTTGGCCTTTTAATGATTTGATCAATTTTCTTGAGGAATTATGGTCCAAACTGATCAAATGATACATATGAGTTTATAATGTTGATATGGATAAAAAATTATTAAGTTTGACTATAAATTGGCCATAGTTGACTTTTTCCCTAATACAACTAATTTTTAGGTCAACCGCTCAATTGACTGAGCAAAAATGTGATCCAAGACTTGAAACTTGACATGAGCAATCTTGAGGGTCCATAATGATCCATGAAAGTCATATGAGGCATTAAAAGTTCAATTATCCTTGTGCAATTTCAAACCCTAATTTCAGTCATCAGTGCTTAAGGAGGTGTCTTGAGCTGATCAACCCTTGTGCAGTCTCGAACCAATAGGAAATCTTGTGAGAAAATATTTGATAAATGAGAAGGAAAATTTTGGGGTACAACAGTTGCCCCTGTTCAATCTTTTTAAACCTAAAGAGTTAGATTGGAGGATCGGCCATTCGTGACTTGAAGGTGGAAGATGATTAGACACTAGAGTGCCAAAAAATTTGCACTCGAAGATGGATTGTGAATGAGCTTATAGATGCCATTTGGAGGAATGATGGAGATTTGCCGAAGATGGGCTTGTAGATGCCATCCAAAGGTGACTGTTGACAGAGAATGTATTAAGTCTGAACTTGATTTCAACAGGAAAAGAATCAGAACAAATCTTTGGAGCGATTTATCTGAACCAGAAGAAGCCTTGTATGTTGTTTGACTGGGAAGAATCAGAATAAATCTTAGAGCGATTTATCTGAACCAGAAAAAGCCTTGTATGTTGTTTGACTAGGAAGAATCAGAATAAATCTTAGAGCGATTTATCTAAACCAGAAATGTTCCTTTGGAAAGTATCAGGATAAATCGTTGAGGGGTTTAAACTGAACCAAAAGAGGTCTTGAATTATTATTTAACTGGAAAGAATCGGTAAATCTTTGAGCGATTTATCTGAACAAGAGAAAGCTTCTGTGAGAAAGAATCAGAATAAATCATTGAGAGATTTATTTGAACCCGAAGTGTTCCTTTGGAAAGTATCAGGATAAACCGTTGAGGGGTTTAAACTGAACCAAAAGAGGTCTTGAATATTCTTTAACTCGAAAGAATCAAAGTAAATATTTTTAGTGATTTATCCGAACCAAAGAAAGTGTCTGCGGGAAAGAATCAAAATAAATTGTTGAGAGGTTTAAACTGAACCAACAAGGATCTGGAGAAGAATCAGAACAAATCATTGAGAGATTTATCTGAACTAGAAAAGACATCTGCAGGAAAGAATCAGAATAAACCGTCGAGAGTTTTAAACTGAACCGACAGGGATCTGGAGAAGAATCAGAACAAATCATTGAGAGATTTATCTGAACTAGAGAAGACAAGTGCAGGAAAATAATCAGAATAAATTGTTGAGAGATTTAAACTGAACCGACAGGAGTCTGAAAGAAATATCTGTTGTGTAGATGGTTGACCAATCCTTTCTTGGGAATTGATTTGTAATTGACTTGCTGAAAATTTGACGTCAATTTTCTATTGATTGATCTTTCCTGAAAAAGATGAAAAGTTTGTTGTATGCAATGTCATGATGTATGTAATTCATGGTACAATAATGTTCTCAAAATAAATGAGATTTTGTCGTATGTATCTGTGTTGTCAATGCTATGACGTATGGATACAATGTATGGACACGTTAATTATTATGCCGTAGTGTTTCTAGAGTCAGGGAAAATAAATCCCGGAGTGTTGCTAGGTATGAGGAGTGCAAGTCTTCATGTTTTGAAGTGTTGATGAGTTGATGAGCTTCCATTTGTTAGAGAAATAAACTTTATTGTGTAAGGGAAATGTCGTGTATTGCTTGTAGACCTCGTGAAATCCTGCTGGGGAATCCTGAGAAATTAGGCGACTTTTACTGAGGAGTCTTAGGAGCTGTAACTGGAAGTTTTGTTATGCCTGGGATGTGAGATATGTTAGCGATCCTGTAGCGGGATGCCCTGATTTCTATTCTTGTTGGAAAAGTATCTGCCGGGGATTTTATAGAATAGTCTAAAGATATTATCCTATTTCTTAAAGCCATTAGTGATTGTCTTTCTATTTTCTGTTCCATTTTTTTATTCATTTGTAAACAGTAGTTACGTTAAAACGCATATGTTCAAAAATAAATCATTGGACGTTTTTGTAAACAAAACACAGGAATAAAACAAAAACAAATAGTTTTGCACTTTCAAAGGGATATATTTGTATTTAACTTGAATAAGTATTTTTGTACAATGAGACGAGCATTCTAGCAAGAGAATGTCATCGTAGAAAAATAAAAATTTGATACAAAGAAAAGATAGCTATGTGAAATAATCTCATGGGGTTCCCATTCTACTATAGCCTTCATGTCTCTGGGCGTCTTGTCCATTTGTTGCCTTGTCCGAAGCTGATTGGATTGATTAGACACGTTTGAGATTATCAGTCGATGCTAAAGGTTGTCTGTAAGGTGATCCAACAGGACATAGTCATACGCTTTAATTCCCTAACTTTTGCCTGGACCGCCCTTTCGGGTTTTCAGTCCACCGGGATACCTTTTTTTGCCCAAGCCGCCCTTTCAGGTTTTCAACTTGCCGGGTGGGTGTACACTTTTTTTTTGTATTTATCCCTAATTTTTGCCCGAACCTTTGCGGTTCGCCAGGATGTCCTTGTTTTGCCTAGGTGTGTAAACCTAGAGGATCTCTTATGCATAGTATCTTTTGACTATGTCTGCATTCACAGGGTGTGGAAGGTTGTCGCCATCCATAGTGGTTAAGATCATTGCTCCACCAGAGAATATGCTTTTGATCACAAATAGTCCCTCGTATGTAGGAGTCCATTTGCCCCTGGGATAACCTTGTGGTAATATGATACGCTTGATTATTGTGATACAGTGGCAGAACTGACTATTATACTGGTTTTACGTTTGTATTCATAAATGTCGCAGTAAGCAAGAGTCGCCATCGACTTTTATTTCATCCAACTAAGGAAAAGGAAAAAGAACAGAAAATACATTTTTTGAGATATTTCTTAGTACGGGGTAGATTATAGAAATGAAAGGTGTTAGCACCCTTTCTATCCGTGGTTTTCCACGGGCTTTTAGGTACTTGCTCATTTTGAAATTGCTTGTGTGTGTTTTGAAAAGTTTTTGTTTAACTTCGTGATAACCCTTGTATCTGTCCTCAAGAGTGTGACAAAGTCGTTTTTGAAAACTGTTTTGAAAAGTGTTTGTGAAAAAGTTTTTTATTTTGAGCAAGTACTTAAGATTTTCTACCTACTCAAAAATGATTGTTCATTTTCTCGTTTCCTTTAGACAGCGCTATCCTACTATTAGTGAGTAGGTAGCCCTATCATTGGATGTTAAGGGACTATCAAAAGGGACATTATGGTCATCGAAGGCAACATGTAAAGATATCTTAGCATTCGAAGGGACTGTCATCATATAGGCAACATCGTGGGACATGATCATTTCTCGTAGGCAACTCGAGGGATGTTAGGGACCATGATCTTTATGATGACTTTAGAATTAAGTGTCTTTACTAAGATATCCCTACGTTCGAGGGATATAACCATTATTTTCTGAGGCAACCAAGTGAGGTATACCCTAAGGATGCATATGTGCAAGGTGTGTTATGTTAAGTTATTTTAGTCTTATGTTAAGTTTGCTAATGTTTGATTATTCTTTCCATACAATCCTATTAGTCATACATCTAGCAGTTAATAATTGCAGTAATTTAAAAGTGCAGAAATATAAAACCTAGCTATTACAAGGCTTCGGGGAGGGGGATTATGTACATATACAAAACTGGGGGAAAAAAATAAATAAAAGCGGTAAAGGTCATACTAATCATCTATTACATCCCAATATACAGTGTAGTTGTTTAGGTATTGGCTTGCATTTTTGGCAAAACCAGGTGTATGAATGTCATGACTGATGTCATAACATTCTAGTTTATTAGGTACAGATTTATTAGGTACCTTTGCAGAAAAATATTGTCATACAGGTACTGATGTTTATGAGTGTGTATCTGAGCATTTTGCAAAATGATCACATTTACCAAAATCAGTAAACAGGAATTCAGATGTCATAACAAATGTTAAGACATCCTGTTCTGAACTAACAGGTTTGCAGTTTGGTTAATTCTGAGTTTTTTCAGGAAAATGACTCAGTCTTTCTAGAACAGAATCCTGCGTTTTCTTTGGATTAACCTAACTCAACCCTAACCTGGTTGATAAAGTCCTGTGACCTAGTCTTAAGGTCAAATGGAATTAACCCTAGCTTTTTGGGGAAACTCTAACTGAAGATGCAGCTGCTATATATTCAACAGAGCTGCTGTTTTGAAAGCAATCCCTTTTTGACAGAAGATCATTCAGAAGCTGTATAGTTTTAACTATTGTAATCCAAGCAATTATCATTGTGATAAGTGACTTGGAATAGGTTTTTAATTGTAAGGGTTGTGTAGCACTCAAAGCTTTGAAGCAAGAGTGTTTGTATGTCTCTTGACTAAAGCTGTGAAGCAGAGTCAAGTTAGGTGTGTGTATCACTCAAAGCTGTGAAGCAAGAGTGTTTGTGTTGCTTAATTAAAAAGCTGTGAAGCTTAATAAAGTATATTTTTTTGAAGAGTGTCTTCATCAATTCATTAGTCAAATTGTTTTATGTATCACTGCTGTGATTGAGGGGGAGTGAGTAGGAACTCAGGTTTAAGTTGTACTTAGATTGAAGTTGCATTGGGTAGGTCTTAAGTGAAGGAGATAAACTGGTTGGTTTATTCCTGAATTAACATCTCTTATAGTGGATTTCCTCCCTGGCTTGGTAGCCCCCAGAGTAGGTGTTGTTGCACACTGAATTGGGTAAACAATTGACTGTGTTCTTTACTGTTTTTGTATTTACTGTCTTATAGAAAGTCAGATACGGTGTCACAACATTGAACGTGACATTGAGTATCTGCAGCCAGAATTTCAATTGGTATCAGAGCAGGCACCCTGCCTGTATTACTGGGTGAGATCTAGGGATATCACTTTCTGGCACTATGGACAAAGAAGGAGTTTTTGGAAATAGACCACCCATTCTGGATGGAACTAATTATGACTACTGGAAACCTCGTATGATTGCCTTCTTAAAATCTCTGGAAAAAAAGGCTTGGAGAGCTGCTGACAAAGGATGGAACCATCCCACCATAACTGAGAAAGATGGGACAATCAGTCTGAAGCCTGAGGAAGATTGGAGTAAAGAAGAAGATGAGTTAGCCCTGGGAAATTCTAAAGCTTTAAATGCCTTGTTCAATGGAATTGATAGAAACATTTTCAGACTAGTACATCAATATGAACTGGCCAAGGAAGTTTGGGACACTCTCAAAACTACTCATGATGGCACTTCCAAAGTAAAAATGTCAAGGCTTCAGATGTTGACTACCAAGTTTGAGAATCTAAAAATGATGGAAGATGAAACCATTCATGAGTTTCACATGAACATCTTGGAGATTGCCAACACCTCAGGAGCACTGGGAGAAAAGATGTCAGAAGAAAAACTGGTGAGAAAGATTCTCAGATCCTTGCCTAAAAGATTTGCAATGAAGGTAACTGCCATAGAGGAAGCCCAGAACATCAGCAAGTTGAAAGTGGATGAACTTATTGGGTCTCTTCATACTTTTGAGATGGGGATCACTGATAATGGTGACAAGAAGAACAAGAGCATAACACTTGTATCCAACACTGATGTTGAAAACAAGGAGGATGAAGAAGAAAATATTTCAGAAGCTATAGCCATGCTTGGAAGACAGTTCAACAAACTCATCAAAAGAATAGATCCAAAGTCAAGGTCTAATGTTCATAACATTCCCTCTGACATTGACAGTTCCAGCAGAAGACCAAGGTCAAAAGAGAAGGGAAACCAAGGCAGAGGAATTCAATGCCATGGTTGTGAAGGATATGGGCATATTCGAGCTGAATGTCCAACCTTTCTTAAGAAACAAAAGAAAGGAGTGACTGCTACTTGGTCTGACTGTGATTCAGAAAGTAATTCTGAAGAAGAATCTGCCAAACTAGTTACTTCTCTAACTGGTGTTTGTACATCTGAAAGTGACACCAGTGATGAAGAAGTGACATTTGAAGAACTGGCTGATACCTACAAGAAATTGTGTATCAGAAGTGCTGAAGTCTGTGTGCAGAATGAGAAACAATCAAAACTCATTATAAAGCTGGAGGCTGAAAAAAGGGCAGATCTTGAAACTATAAGTCATCTAGAAGGGGAAGTTCAATTGCTGAACTCACAACTGAACCAAATGACCAAATCTGTCAAGATGCTGACAAATGGAACAGATAAATTGGAAGAGATTCTTCAAGTTGGACAAAATGTGGGAAACAAATCTGGACTAGGATTTGTGGAAGCTAAGAAATCTGGTGCAGACAAGAAGATCAGGCCTGTTAAACAATTGTCAAAGCAGATGTCTCAACACAACTCTCAACATCAGAAACAGAAATATATGAAGAAAAAATACCAAAGATGGAGATGTCATCATTGTGGGAGGTATGGACACATAAAGCCCTTCTGCTTCAAATTGCATGGATACCCTAATCAAAACTCAGGTGTTAAACCTAAGTCAAAAAGGGTACCACATACTCCTCAATGGAAGAAAAAGGCTACTGCCCTGATAGCCCACACTTCCCTGAGAGTGTTTGCAAAGGAGGGCTGGTACTTTGACAGTGGGTGTTCTAAACACATGACTGGAATAAAAAACATTCTCAATCATGTTAAACCTCACAACACTAGTTATGTGACCTTTGGAGATGGTGCTAAAGGTGAAATCAAAGGAGTTGGTAATTTGGACTGCCCTGAAGTTCCAAGTCTGAGTGAAGTACTGCTGGTAAAAGGGCTGACTGCTAATCTCATTAGTATCAGTCAATTGTGTGATCTAGGATTCAAGGTCAACTTCTCAAAATCTGAATGTCTAGTAATTAATGAAAAACTAGAAGTTGTAATGAAAGGAATCAGATCCAAAGATAACTGTTACTTGTGGCAGCCTGAGAACACTAATAACTCCACTATGTGTCCAATTACCAAAGAAGAAAAAGAGATGAAACTGTGGCACCATAAGCTTGGTCATCTTCATCTAAGAAGAATGAAAAGAGCTATCTCTATGGAAGCAGTCAGAAGGACTCCAAAACTACAGATTGATAAAAGAAGGGTTTGTGGTGAACTTAAAATTGAAAGGCTTGGTAAAAAGAAACATGTCTATGATGTGGTGAATAAACTTGAAGAAGGATGTGTTGTCAGAACCAGAAGTAATCATGACAAGGATGTTGGAAACAACAAGTCTAATAAATTGTTTCCCTGAAGAAATGAGTCGTGAAGTCTCTTCTCCTATAACTCACCATCAAAATGGAGTGGACAAAAAGAAAAATAAGATCATTCAAGAATCAACCAGAACTATGATTCATATCAAAAGAATGCCTTCCCAACTCTGCTGAAATGGTTGCAGCTAGGAGTAACTGTTCTCAAAATATCTGGACAAAACAGATGCTCACTGAGTATAATGTCTCACAAGATGTTGTGACATTATATTGTGACAATATGAATACAATCAATATTTCCATGAACCTTATTCAGCATAGCAGGACCAAGCACATTGACTTTGTAGAGAAGAAGTCAATTAAACTGGAACATGGTATCATTAAGCTTCAGCTGGCTGATTCTTCTACCAAGGCTCTTGTTGGAAATAAACTTGAAAACTTGAGGGGCAGGTTGGGTATTTGCCAACATGAGAAATTATAGCAATTAATTTTGCTTAAAACAAGGGTTGAAGGAGTTAATTTTGTTAAGTCTATTTTTAGTGGGTTAATCATATGTTTTCCCAATTCTTTCAAAATCTTTAAGAAGTTGAAAAGACTCTCTTTTGCCTCCAACCTATCTCGTCTTTGCAACCTGTTCCCTTCTCTCAATCAAAATTTTCTCTCAAATTGCTACTGGTGCTCTAAGTCAATCAAAATGTCTCAAACATCATCTTCAACCAAGGCGACTTCATCATCCTCATCATCTTCATCATCTGACCAAGACTCTAGAGCAATCACCACATGCATAGAATCTGAAGTTCTTGAGGTCACTCCTCTCAGAGAGATGGCAACTGACCCCGCCAAAGTCAAAAAGCTGAGAATTAGACATGCAAGAAGAGATCAAGCTGCAGCCTCTGGTAATCCTTCTCATCCTTCTTCTTCTGTACCAAATAGAGAAGGATCAGTTCAAGTTCATCAATCTATTGCTAGGCTTGTGACTAGTATACTAAGCGGAAACCAACCTGTACCGGGGATTTCTGTCCCTTTAAATCAATCAGGAAGCCCAAATGTGGATGTCTCTGAGAATGTAGATGTCTCTGAGAATGTTGTGACACAAAATGACAACATTCAGAACCCTTCAGAAAAGACTGCTGATCCACCTATCATTGATGTGGATGAGGATTACTCAGATAATGATCTGATTGCCAATGTAAACCCTAGCATAGCTAGGAGATTGATGAAAAGAAAGGGTAATCAGAATGATGCAAAATGTCTGTCCAAAGATAAACCTGCTGTTAAGAAATCCAAGGCTGAAGGCAAGGCTGGGGTAGAGTATGTGAAAACTGGTTAGTCCAAAGGGAAGGTGAAAGCCCAGGTGTATACTGGTAGACAACCAATTACAAAGAAGAGAAAAGATCCTGAATATTCTGATTCTGATGAGGAATCAGAGTTTGAGATTGATGCTGAAGAAATTCCTATCAGAAGGAAACTACCCTCCAGTAAAATTGCTAGAGTTCCTGAGGTCCCAACAGACAACATCTCTTTCCACCACCCTGACAATGCAAACAAATGGAAGTATGTTTGCTTGAAGAGAATAGCTTTAGAAAGAGAACTCAACAATGATGCCATGGAGTGCAAAGACATCATGGACCTGATCAAGAATGCTGGACTGATGAAGACAGTGATAAAATTTAACAAGTGTTATGAAAATCTGGTCAAGGAGTTCATAGTTAACTTGTCTAATGATTGTGCTGATGGAAGGTCAGCTGACTTTGAAAGTGTTTTTGTTAGAGGAAGAAGGGTTAATTTCTCTCCATCAGAAATTAACAAATTTCTTGGAAGAACAAATGAGGATTGTCCTGATCTGGAAGTCACTGACAATGAAGTTTGTCAAACCATCACAGCAAGGCAAGTGAAGTGCTGGCCCTTGAAAGGCAAGCTGAATGCCAGCAAACTTAACATGAAATTTGCCATCCTGCACAAGATTGGTGCAGCCAACTGGGTGCCTACAAACCATAAATCAACTATCTCCACAGGATTGGGGAGATTTATTTATGCTGTGGGAACCAAGACTGCTTTTGACTATGGCAGGTATATTTTTGAATAAACTTTAAAACATGCTGGTAGTTATGCTGTCAAAGGACCAATTGCCTTTCCCTCCCTCCTTTGTTGAATTATCCTTGCACAATACCCTGATATCCTGGTGGCAAGAGATACTGCTTGCAAAAGAGTTCCTGCCCTTGGGTTGCACTACAAACTGTTTCAGGGATCTCATGCTCCAGATATTGTCATAACATCAGCTGAGACATCGTCTGTGAAGACCCAGTCCAAGACATCTGATGTCATAGCTGTATTAAAAGAGACCTGCAAAGAACTGGAAGCTAGGAAAAAGACCCTAGAAAACCTAATTGCCAGGTTAGAAAAGGAGGAAGCTGAAGGAAACAGAAGGGAAGAGGGTGTAGAAGCTGAAGGTCATCTCAATACTGAAGAAACTAGCTCCTCTGAGTCTGATGACAGTGCTTAAAGGTTGGTGGAGTTGTTGTTTGGTGGAGTTGATGCTGGTCCCTGGTGGAGTTTGGAAGTGTGTTCAGTTTTTAGTTGCTGCTCTTATTACTTTTTCTGGATGACTGTATAATTTTTATGAACATGTATCTTTGGCCCATTTGTGGCTAAAGAGGGGGAGATATATTGTGATACTTTATTTGACATTCCATTTTTCTGCAGTCATTTTTATTCTGCTGCTATCTATCTCTGATTGCTTAGGGGCTTTAGCCAAAAATCTGCCAAAGGGGGAGTTTGTAGTTGTTTAGGTATTGGCTTGCATTTTTGGAAAAACCAGGTGTATGAATGTCATGACTGATGTCATAACATTCTAGTTTATTAGGTACAGATTTATTAGGTACCTTTGCAGAAAAATATTGTCATACAGGTACTGATGTTTATGAGTGTGTATCTGAGCATTTTGCAAAATGATCACATTTACCAAAATCAGTAAACAGGAATTCAGATGTCATAACAAATGTTAAGATATCCTGTTCTGAACTAACAGGTTTGCAGTTTGGTTAATTCTGAGTTTTTTCAGGAAAATGACTCAGTCTTTCCAGAACAGAATCCTGCGTTTTCTTTGGGTTAACCTAGCTCAACCCTAACCTGGTTGATAAAGTCCCGTGACCTAGTCTTAAGGTCAAATGGAATTAACTCTAGCTTTTTGGGGAAACCCTAACTGAAGATGCAGCTGCTATATATTCAACAGAGCTGCTGTTTTGAAAGCAATCCCTTTTTGACAGAAGATCATTCAGAAGCTGTATAGTTTTAACTATTGTAATCCAAGCAATTATCATTGTGATAAGTGACTTGGAATAGGTTTTTAATTGTAAGGGTTGTGTAGCACTCAAAGCTTTGAAGCAAGAGTGTTTGTATGTCTCTTGACTAAAGCTATGAAGCAGAGTCAAGTTAGGTGTGTGTATCACTCAAAGCTGTGAAGCAAGAGTGTTTGTGTTGCTTGATTAAAAAGCTGTGAAGCTTAATCAAGTATATGTTTTTGAAGAGTGTCTTCATCAATTCATTAGTCAAATTGTTTTATGTATCACTGCTGTGATTGAGGGGGAGTGAGTAGGAACTCAGGTTTAAGTTGTACTTAGATTGAAGTTGCATTGGGTAGGTCTTAAGTGAAGGAGATAAACTGGTTGGTTTATTCCTGAATTAACATCTCTTATAGTGGATTTCCTCCCTGGCTTGGTAGCCCCCAGAGTAGGTGTTGTTGCACACTGAACTGGGTAAACAATTGACTGTGTTCTTTACTGTTTTTGTATTTACTCTTATAAAAAGTCAGATACGGTGTCACAACATTGAACGTGACATTGAGTATCTGCAGCCAGAATTTCATACAGTTACAATAATAAAAGGAAGTGTGAAAGAATAATAACGCGCAAATTTGAAAAGACGTATAAAAATCCTAAGATATAAAAAATCTTTTTGTTGTTTTTTGTTTTAATTTACGAAAATGGTTTAAGTTAAAAAATAATTTATCTAGATCTATATTTTAAAAAAAAGTTAATTATTAAAGAAATATGAAATTTAAATAAAAGAAATCAACTCTATGTTTTTGTAGTATTTTTGTTACGAAAAGGAAAATGAATTAAAATAAAATTAAACCTAAGTTTTATTAATTTTAATTTTAAAAAAAAGTTAAAGTAATTAGTTAATTAATTTACCAAAATTAAAATTTAATTAAGAAAAATCCTAAATCTATTTTTATGTGATTTTTATATTTGTTTATTGATTAAAATAAAAAAAGGGATTAAAAGAAATAAATGAAATGAATAAAACAAGAAAATAAAGATGTGCCTAGTAGCAAAAGTAAACAGGGGGTGCAATCATCAGAAATTCCTAGGCCCGAATCTTTGAAAGCTTCATGCCCTAACCATGGTGTTTTCAGATTCTTGCATGGAACCTCTGATTCAACCATCCATAATTGTTCTATATAAACTAAAATAAACGTTAGCATGCCATGAAATGTGATTAAAATTAGAGATTTGAAGTTTAAAATTTTACCAAACTGGCGTTGTCAAATGGGAATGTGCTAGACGTGTGATGGATTTCTTTTGGGCCTTGTAAGACTCTTGAGGACTTCAAGAGGATGGTTTGAGGCTTGATTTCAATCGAGAGAGACCAGAACCTCGAGATATGACTTACATCAATTCTTTGATTTCTGGAGAGCTTTTTGAAGAGCTTTTGGAGAGCTTTTTGAAGAGCTTTTTGAGAGATTTTTAGAGAGGAATTTTGTGTGTTTCAAGCTTGTATGGCTCTATATATATAGATGAGAATGAGGAGACAAGAAAGCATGGAAAGAATCTCCCTCATAATGTTGTGTTTTAAGACCATGATCAAAATTTGAAAAAATGCCATATTTGATGATTTTATGCCATTTTCACATGTGGATGAACCTGGACATATTTGAAGGGTTATTGCATGAAATCAATTGACATAAACCAGCATAAAACTTTCCCAAAATGGATTCACATCAAAATTTACATTATTTATTTATTTAATTCTAAATTTTAATGAATAAAATATCAAATAAATAGCATAAATAGTAGAAAAATGTATGGGTGGGATTAGAGGTCGTGGACCATGTTAGGAATGAGTTTAAAACTTGAAAAGATGGGCCCATTTGGAAAAAAATCCAAGTTTGGTCAATATTTGCTTCATGCATTTTTCCAAAAATTGGCCAACTTTGACAATGCATATCTCTCTCAATTTTAACCCTATGAGGGTGTTCTTGGACTTTTTAGAAATGTTAGGGTGTTCCCTAAGCAACCTATTTGGTTTCATCTCAATTGGATGTTCCATGTTCATGTAAGAAGCTTTGACCCAAAAGGTGATTTTGTTGACTTTTGAAAAGGACCTATAATGTCTGAATTTATATCTTTTCATGAGTACATTTATTGAACTTGAGGGATGAAGATGAGTTATAGGGAATTGGATTCTATTAAAAATGAGCCTTGGATGAGAAATTTATGATAAAGTATGAGAAAGTTATGCTTGGTCAAAGTTTGGATGACTTTTCCAATAAGAACCCTAATTTAGCAACTTTTGAGTTTTGATGAATTAGCAGCATTCCTTGAGGAATCATGATCAACCCTTGATCAAATGATGGATATCACTTCAAAATGTTGATGTTGACCAAAAATCTTGAAGTTTGACTATATGTGGGTCATAGTTGACTTTTGACCTAATATAGTTGATTTTCAGGCATTTGAGCAGTTGACTGAGCAAACTTCTTGTGCAAGGCATGAAACTTGGAATGGATGATATTGAGGACATATTAGGGAAATGGAAACCACTTAGGACCCTTAGGAATCAAACATCTTGATGAGTAGTGAAACCCTAGTTTGAGGCTCATTGTCTTAGGAGGAGGATTTGTCTGGCCAATCCTTAGTCAACTTGAGCAATTGAGGACCTCTAGGAGTTTATCTGGTGTGGAAATAGGAGGGAAAATTTTGGGGTTCAACAGCTTCCCCTGTTCAATCTTCTTAAACCTGAGGATGTAGATTGGCTGGTATGCCTTTCGTGATTTGAAGGTGGAAGATGATTGAACACTAGAGTGCCCAGAAATTTGCACTCGCATGAAGTAATATTGATCGATAATATAGAGAATAGGCTTACAGATGCCATTTGGAAGGCGACGGAGAATCGTCGGAGAAGGGCTTAAAGATGCCATCCAGAAAAGATATCGGTTATGTAAGAGATTCCTTTGCGAGAATTCCTGTACTTGTCGTTGAGCAGGACTTCGCCGGGGAATGTTGATTTATGTCCTGGGAAATAGAGTATAGAAGCTTCGATTGTCCATTACTCTACTGGGGAATTAAGTCTTGATTGATGAGACAAAAGCGAGCTATTATCTGGTCGAGTCCAGGATTCACAGTGACTGGTTGAGGATGATAAGGATGACTGCTATCTGGTCGTATTCTAGGCTTCATAGCGACTTACCGGGGAATATGAAATCGATCGTATCTGGTCGGGTCCTAGTTTTACAGTGTTGTAAACTGTTGTCCTGAGATAAAAGAGAAGGAACATGTATGGGGATTTCTCGGGATAAGTCCCTGCAAAATTGCGTCAAGTAATTCATGAAAAGGAGCCTGGATAGGTTATGATGAGGAACCTGGGTAGTAGGGTTACTTCGAAATAAAATCCTGGGTGGTAGGGCTATGAGAAGGAAATTGGGTAGTAGGGTTACTTCGAAATAACAACATGGATAGTAGGGCTATGATAAGGAACCTGGATAGTAAGGTTACTTCGAAATGAAAGCCTGGATAGTAGGGCTATGAGAAGGAACCTGGATAGTAGGGTTACTTCGAAATGAAAGCCTGGATAATAGGGCTATGAGAAGGAACCTGGATAGTAGGGTTACTTCGAAATGAAAGCCTGGATAGTAAGGCTATGAGAAGGAACCTGGATAATAGGGTTACTTCGAAATGAAAGCCTGGATAGTACGGCTACGAGAAGGAACCTGGATAGTAGGGTTACTTCGAAATGAAATCCTGGATAGTAGGGCTATGAGAAGGAACCTGGATAATAGGGTTACTTCGAGATGAAAGCCTAGATAATAGAGCTATGAGAAGGAACCTGGATAGTAGGGTTACTTTGAAATGAAAGCCTGGATAGTAGGGCTATGAGAAGGAACCTGGATAGTAGGGTTACTTCGAAATGAAAGCCTAGATAGTAGGGATATGAGAAGGAACCTGGATAGTAGGGTTAATTTGAGGTGAAAGCCTGGATAGTAGGGCTATGAGATGGAACCTGGGTCGTAGGGTTACTTCGAGGTGAAAGCCTGGATAGTAGGGCTATGAGAAGGAACCTGGGTCGTAGGGTTACTTCATGGGGAGTTTGGGTAAAACTGCATCTGGACCGAGAAGGAACCTGGGTAAGGTTGCTTCATGAGGAGTTTGGGTAAAACTACATCGGAACCGAGAAGGAACCTATGTAAGGTTGCTTCGTGAGGAGTTTGGGTAAAACTGCATATGAACCGAGAAGTAACCTAGGTAAGGTTGCTTCATGAGGAGTTTGGGTAAAACTACATCGGAACCGAGAAGGAACCTATGTAAGGTTGATTCGTGAGGAGTTTGGGTAAAACTAAATTAGAACCGAGAAGGAACCTAGGTAAGGTTACTTCTTGAGAAGTTTGGGTAAAACTACATCGGAACTAAGAAGGAACCTAGGTAAGGTCACTTCGGGATAAGTCTGTGTAAAACTTCAGGAGGAACCTGGGTAAGGTTACTTCAGGATAAGTCTGTGTAAAACTTCAGGAGGAACCGGGGTAAGGTTACTTTGTGATGAGTTCGTGTGAAACTTTATTTGGAGATGTATGAGAAGGGACCCTATAAGATTTTTCAGGATAAACTCGTGTGAAGCTGCATTTAGGAGAAACCTGTGTAAGATTGCTTTATGACGAACTCGTGTAAAGCTGCCTTTGGTCATGCAGATAATTACTCTGTTTAGTTTCAGGAGCTAATCTTGGACCTGCTGGAAATTGTTGATGATAACCATCTTTCCTAAAAAAGGTACATGATTATTTATATGTGATGCATGAAATGCATTGTATGATGATATTCTAAAAATAAATGAGATTATGTTGTATGCGATATGTGTGCGCATGTCATGATGTATGAACATGAAATGCTATTGTGACATGTCGGAGTCTTGGAAAATAAATCCATGACTGCTGCTGGAGAGTACCAGAAATTGAATTCCTGACTGTTGTAGAAAAAGTGGTTATTCTACTTCTGTTGAGGATGACGAATGGAGATGACTATGCTGGAGATTTGCTCCTTATTTACGGATATTCTACCGGGGGGAGAGACTCTACTTAAGAATAACTCTGCAGGAGAATGACTCGGTTGGAGGATGAACTTCCATAGATGAAACTCTGTTGGGGATTGAGTTTTTGTATTCAGAGAAATAAACTCTGCTCGGGAGAAAACTATATGAACCACTTGCGATTACAAAATTTGGCTGGGGAACATAGATGTCGGTTTTCTGAAGGGACTTGGCTGGGGATAGTAACTCCTGTTTGGGGAAGCCGATGTCAATGCTTTCGTTGCCTCTACTCTATGGGGAGTGTAGACGTCACAGGGTCGTATGCTGAGGATACGACAATGACTTCACATCAGGACTTTTTTGCCCCCTGTACCTGCTGGAGAAAGTTCCTGTGGAGACTTTGTGGATTGAGTGTTATCCCGACTCTTGGGGTGCTTGGTAACTGCCGATCAGAATGACAAGTCTTCTACTGATAGGCCAGTGACAAGATGATGGGACATGGTCGTACGCTTTGATCCCTAACTTTTTCCTGGACTGTCTTTTCAGATTTTCAGTCCACCGGGATACCCTCTTTTGCCTAGGCCAGTCAACCTAGCGGGTCTTTTTCATGCGTGGTCTTTTACGACTATATGTCCATGCTCTCAGGATGTAGGGAGTTGTCACCGTCCATAGTGTTATGTTGTAGTACTGTCAAGATGTTTTCTTGATGGCACATGATTCGTTGCTGGAATGCGTGCGTAATGCCCCAAGTGATTCAGATGGAGATCTGCCCCTGGTTATTTAGCACTTTTGGAGAGACTGCCCCAGCTGTGTTAGACATCATATCATGCCCCTTTCTTATGGAAGACCTGTTGTTGGAAGTGTCTTTCCCGCTGAGGTGATTCTGTCCATTGAGAGGATGTCTGTTCATTGAATATTCATTGTGAGGATTTCTCTGCTGTCAAACAACTAGTCATATGCAAACAATGTCATTTAAAGAATGCAAACTCATGTCTGTCTTGAATTTTTTTTGAAAATGTGTTTTGCATAGTAAAACAAAATTTGCAAGAATGTGATATCAACTCAGGATTCGTAACAAGTCCTACAAGAGTCAGGATACCTTTGTAACAGTATGCTCTCAAAGTAACCCATGCTTCAGCTAGGACTTTTAAGGGTTATAACATGGCCCGGTTCTTGGTTTAAGAAACAAAGGATAAAGGCTCAAAATTTATTTGTACCCACCCGTTCTTCGTGACGTCCTTCAATCCTATGCTTAGTTAATTGCGCATTTAGAATCCCAGTTGAGTCCTGGGGTACTGTCCTTGATGTTCCGATGATGGTTCAGATACTGAAAGTTTATTTTTAATAGACAGTCATTTTTTTTAATCTTATTTCTGTTGAGGATTGGTAGGACCTCTTTCTTTTTTATTTTGTTATCCCTTTTTTTTGCCTGAATCACAGTCAGCGGGATGCCCCAGTTTTTCCTTAAGTCTCCTTCATAGGTTTTGACTTAGCGGGCTTTTATTTTGAGAGATAATGACTGCCTGTCTTGACGATTATATGGAACCATCACCGTCTTTTGATTTGGAAGGACGTCTTCGATGCCATTCATTGTGTACGAAGCGGCAGATTGCGACTGAATGCGCACCTGAATTAACTGAGAAAACTACCCTGCCCCAGGTTATAATTAAGGGTTTTAATTTGTATGAAAGAAAAACTCATACTTCTTTGTCTCAAAGGGGTTGACTAGGGATTATCTTCCTTATAACTCCACTGTTTAGGATTTGAAACAACGTCTGTACATCGTTAGCGGGTCTATTCAAAAGCACACTGTATGGATTGTGATATCATTTTCGTCACCCTCCCTCTAAGGCTTAGAGTTTTTAATCGAGAGTTGAATATCACGAAAAGGAAGTATAAAGCATTTTAAGCATAGTGAAAACAGATTAATTCAAGACAAACATGTGTAATGCATTAATGAAATAACAAAGTTTTGACATGACAATAATTGTTCGAATAAGCAAAGAAAATACAACTTGATAATTCAAATGAAAAAAAATGATTTCAATCCTAGCAGTGTTTTGGAAAGGGAGCAGTGATCACATTGGGGGTCTCAAGAGGGTCGAACTCAATCTCCTTGGCGTCAATCATATTCTGAATCTTGTATTTCAGTGCCCAACAATCGTTAGTATCGTGCCCCGGGCTGCCAAAATGATAAGCACACCTTGCATCCAGATTGTAGTTAGGAGAGAAAGTCTTAGGGTTCGGATGAGGGTTTATCACCGTTATCAAATTCATCTTCAACATGTGTTGCAATGCTTGTGACAATGGCATGTTGATTTGGGTGAATGACCTTTAAGGTCTTTCTACCCTTGGTTGATTGTTTCATTGTTGAGTAGCCGTAGACCTAGGTATCATCACAGCCACTACCGTTGGATGGTGCTCAGCTCAACTCTGACCTCTTGAGTTATAAATGGCATCGATCTCCTTCTTACCCGTGAATGGATTCTTTACAGTACTCGAACATGAGTCTTTCTGGATTTTACCGCTCTGAATCCCAACTTCTACCCTTTCTCCAGTCAATATCAGCTCGGTGAAACCAGTTGAGGAGCTACCATTCAAGTGATTGACGAATGGACCAGACAATGTACCAAGAAACATGTCAACCAACTCCCTATCAGACAAAGGGGGTTGGACTCTCCCTTCCAGCGCTCTCCACTTACACGCATAGTCCTTGAAACCTTCGCCTGCACCCATGGACATACTCTGGAGTTAAGTATGGGTAGGGGCAATGTCAATGTTATATTGATACTGCTTATAAAAAGCAGCAGCCAGATCTTCCCAGTTGCGGACATTGGTTCCCTCCAGCTGGTAGAACCACTCAAACTGAGTCCCGGACAGACCGTCCTGAAAGAAATGGACCCACAAGTTCCTATCAGCAGTGTGAGGCTGAATCTTCCTCACATAGGAACAAATATGAATCTTGGAACAAGACACCCCATCACACTTCTTAAATATTGGAGCCTTGTACTTCTGTGGGATAACTATCCCAGATATCAAACCCAGCTCTTCGAAATCCAGCCCTGGTATTCTTTGGAATTCCATCACGCTCAGACGATCCTCTAACTGTTTGTACCTATCCTTAGCCGGGGGATACTATTCATCATTATAGTCAGATTCATCCTTATAAACTCTCGGACTAGGGTCTTCCTCCCTTGTTTCACCCTCGTGGTTCTCCCCTTCTTTGGACGAAGAGGTCGGATCAACCGTTTGCTTCAACGGTCCCCTAAATCTTCTGCCCAGATTCAGGACTCCGACGGTCTTCTTCTTCTTCTTCTTTTTCTCTTTCAGAATAAGGGCCTTCAAATCTTCCTTCCCTTTAGCCAAGGCTATGAACATTTATTGAAATTGGGCTTTTTGTGCCTGGAGATCTTTGATGCTTTGTTCAGAAGACATTATTGCTGAAATAAACAGCGAAGAAGATGAGAAACTTTTAATGGTACATGTTTCTGCAATGTCATGGATGGTGTGCGCATGCAATGATTTCAAGGATTCTTAAAGACTCAAATTTGTTTAAAAAAAACACATTAATTGTATTAATAAGTTCGGATTGTTATAAAGAATTCCCTTTAGGCTTACAATCAAACAAACAAAACTTAAAGCAAAAAGAAAACTAGGTCTCCCAGGAGAGCATCCTCTTTGGTGCAATGTAGGCATTTATGTTCATCTCTTCATGGAGTAGCCTAGTGAGCTCCAGGACCTTCTTCTCGCTGGCATATAATTGAGCTTCAAACGTGTACCACTCCTCTTTAAGTTGAACCCAGAATTTCTGTAACTCCTCATGATCAGTTGGCATATCAGGATGATGAACAAGATAAGGAGTGTCTCCTTTAGCAACTGGTTCCACAATTATTGGTAGGACAACAGGGTAAGGCATCATAAGAATTTGGGCGCGGGCTCGTACCCATCAAAGATAAGGCTCAAGAGGGATGGAATTCTTGTGCCCCAGTGTCTTGCTATCAATTTTATGTACCATGCCCCAAGCTCTCATGAATCTTTTGCGGTAACCCTGAGCATCATTCTCATAGTTGAAGGCGATTCCTTGGATAAGCGTATCGTGAGGACTATCCCTTCTTGCATAACCAAACTTCCGTAGTGCCAAACAAGGGTTATAAGTGATTCCTCCGCTAATGCCTAAGAGAGGGACATTAGGAAATTCACCACAATGATCAATGATGGTAACATTTTCCGAGGACCGTGAACACCAATAAATGTCTGAATGTGTAACAGACATTAGCCTATGAGACCATTTCATACCCTACTCATTCTTCAAAATAGACCTGGGTAGGTGCGAAATAAACCACCTAGATAATAGAGGAGTGCAACATAGGAGGGTCCCCCTTCTCTTTAGAGTGCAAGCATACAGAGAGTGTAAAACATCCCCAAGTAATGTAGGCACCTGATTATGAGACAGAAAAACCTTAATAGTATTCATATCTACGAGTTGGTCCGCATTAGGGAAAAGTACCATCCCATAGATGAGGAGTGCCAATACCTCTTCAAAAGCTTATAAATCCAGGGTATCCCAAAAATAATAAGCCTTCTCGAATAGAAATTTAACCGGGATTCCTTGGACACTTCCCCTAGATTCCCAATTTGTCACTACACCGGACCGTTGTAAGGATAGAGCTCGAGCAATCTCCTCAGGCTTTGGATGTTCTTCCGTACCTTTGAAAGGTAACCGATCAAGAATAGGTACCCCCAACAACTGAGAAAATTCCTCCATAGTAGGCACTAGCTGGTAATCCAGGAAGGTGAAGCAGTGGTGCAAAGGATCGAAGAACTGAAACAACACTTTTAACAATTCTTCATCACGTTTTTAAGTGACCAAGTTGAGAAACCGACCATGTTTCTCGGTGAAGGGAGAGATTTCAGGAATCCTTAATGCCAAGTCCTTTAGTTGGAGATGCACTTTCACAAGGTTAATCTGGATAGTGTTCCTACGGACGGGTGCCATGTCCTACAAAAAAAAGCAAAGATGAGCCCTAGAAAATCCTTGAAATGGTTAGTATGATATGCCATGTTTATGATGTCATGATTATGCTAAGAAATCACATGTATAGCAAGCAACAAACAAGTCACACCAAGTCCTTAGGTTTAAGGCCTTCATGAGTTTTAAGGTCATACCCTCTTGAAGTTGGATTGGTTCAACCTGTCCTATAAATAGTAACCGGGTTCTAAGGGATCTTAATATCACCGATCTTTTCCCCAAGCTTCATTCAATAGGCGATTGACTCGAAACCAAAGAAAACTCAAGAGTCAAACCCCAATGAGTGTAGCATCGAGTATCTGTCGACCTTGGGAATACATTAAAGTCGGCCATCTCGCTACGTCCTACTGGCCAAGTTGTGCAATTAAAGGTTCTAAGGTCAGTTGATGCTTTATGACACCACACAGTGGCCCCGTACTCTCCCTGATTGACTCAAGGGTTACTGGTACCAACCAAAGTGCCACATCAATGTAGCTACTACTTTAACCGTGTCGATATACCCCACACAGTTCCCTCACAGTTTATTGCTACTTACCTAAAAGGTGTCTCTAGATCCGTGTGTAGGATCTACATAACCCCAACAAAACCCTTGAATATAAAGCAGGCAAAGCAAAACAAGGAAGAAATTTTTAGAAATGACCTAGATCCTAAGGTATACCCCACTTATTACATCCCCAACAGAGTCTCCAATTCTATGATATGGTGGCAGAACCGACTGTTATACTGGTTTTGCATTTGTATTCGCAAATGTCGCGGTAAGCAAGAGTCGCCACCAACTTTTATTTCATCCAACTAAGGAAAAGGAAAAAGAACAGATTTTTTTTCCGAGATGTTTCTTAGTACGGGGGGTAGATTATAGAAAGGGAAGGTGTTAGCACCCTGTCTATCCGTGGTTTTCCACGGGCTCTTAGGTACTTGCTCATTTTGAGTGTGACGAAGTCGCTTTTGAAAACTGTTTTGAAAAATGTTTGTGAAAAAGTTTTGTTGTTTTGAGCAAGTACTTAATATTTTCTACCTACTCAAAAAAGATTGTTCGTTTTCTTGTTTCCTTTAGACAACGCTATCCTACTATTAGTGAGTAGGTAGCCTTATCGTTGGATGTTAAAGGACTATCGAAAGGGACGCTATGGTCATCGAAGGCAACATGTAAATATATCTTAGCATTTGAAGGGACTGTCATCATATAGGCAACATCGAGGGACATGATCATTTCTCGTAGGCAACTCGAGGGACGTTAGGGACCATGATCTTTATGATGACTTTAGAATTAAGGGTCTTTGCTAAGATATCCCTACGTTCGAGGGACATGACCATTATTTTCTGAGGCAACCAAATGAGGTATACCCTAAGGGTGCATATGTGCAAGGTGTGTTATGTTAAGTTATTTTAGTCTTGTGTTAAGTTTGCTAATGTTTGATTATTCTTTCCATACAATCCTATTAGTCATACATCTAGCAGTTAATAATTGTAGTAATTTAAAAGTGCAGAAATATAAAACCTAGCAATTACAAGGCTTCGGGGAGGGGGATTATATACATATACAAAACTGGGGAAAAAAAATAAATAAAAGCGGTAAAGGTTCTACTAATCATCTATTACATCCTAATATACAGTTACAATAATAAAAGGAAGTGCGAAAGAATAATAACGCGCAAATTTGAAAAGACGTCTAAAAATCCTAAGATATAAAAAATCTTTTTGTTGTTTTTTGTTTTAATTTATGAAAATGGTTTAAGTTAAAAAATGATTGATCTAGATCTATATTTAAAAAAAAAGTTAATTATTAAAGAAATATGAAATTTAAATAAAAGAAATTAACTCTATGTTTTTGTCGTATTTTTGTTACGAAAAGGAAAATGAATTAAAATGAAATTAAACCTAAGTTCTATTAATTTTAATTTTAAAAAAAAAGTTAAAGTGATTAGTTAATTAATTTACCAAAATTAAAATTTAATTAAGAAAAATCCTAAATCTATTTTTATGTGATTTTTATATTTGTTTATTGATTAAAATAAAAAAAAGGGATTAAAAGAAATAAATGAAATGAATAAAACAAGAAAATAAAGATGGGCTAGTAGGAAAAGTAAACAGGGGGTGCAATCATCAGAAATTCCTAGGCCCGAATCTTCGAAAGCTTCATGCCCTAACCATGGTGTTTTCAGATTCTTGCGTGGAACCTCTGATTCAACCATCTATAACTGTTCTATATAAACTCAAACAAACATTAGCATGTGTGATCGGTGGATCTGGAACTGACTGTTTTTAGCTGGTTTCGCGGAATGTCGCGGAAGCAAGAGTCGCCACCGTCTTTTATTTTCTCCAAATGGAAAGGACAAAAGCACAGAAAAATTCCTTAAAAGAGATTGCTCTCGGTTCGGGAGGTAGGTTATAGAAAGGGAAGGTGTTAGCACCCTTTCTATCCATGGTTATCCATGGGCTCTTAGATACTTGCTCAATGTGTTTTCAAAATTGTTTGTTTGCTTTTCAATTGTGGGTTTAAAAAAATTTCTTTGAAAAATTTCAGTTCGACTCGTACGTCAGAGTGTTTGAAAAATTTGCCTTGAAAGCTTTTGAAAAAGTGTCAGTGTGAAAAGATTTTGATTTGTTTTGAAGAGAGCAAGTATCCTTGAGAACCTACCTACCCTAAGGAATTCGTCTGTGTAAATGTCCTTTAAGGTAGCGCCATCCCACCATTGAGAGGTAGGTAGCACCACCGTTGGAGGTGTTCGGGTCAATTCGAGTTTTAGGGACACGGTGATCACCAGAGCAATAGGAAGACACCTTAGAAGCTACCCTCATGCCAGGTTCCCGGATCATGAGGACTTACTAAGACATCCTCTACTCGACGATCACCTTTCGAAAGGCAACAGTGAGGCGTACCCTAGGGGTGGTGTGTGTGCGAATTGTGTGTCGTTTTCATTGATATTTGTCTTTTGTCATGTTTGTTGTGATCTACGCTTGATTTTAATTAAGACATTCATTCTTGCATGCTTTTTAACAGTTATAAGAATTTGCGGGAAAGTGAATCTAAGGCTATTACAAATGGCGCGGGTCCACATCGCCAAAATTAAACCGGACCCGATTTGACGGAAAGTAAATAAAGCAAAATAAAAGTGCGAAAGGTAAAATCGTTACAATGCTTTGGGAGAATTACATAATTATAATAGACTACATGAAATAAATGCGCGCAATTAATAATTAAAAAAAAAATGGGCGTTGGACCCTTTTGCAAAAAATTAAATTTAATGAGGAATTAGAATTAAAATTAAAAAGGAAATGTTTTTTTAGTATTTTTGTGTTTTTTAGGATTTAAGAAAAAAAGAATTAATTAAGATTAAAATGAAATGTTAAACCTAATTCTAATTATTTTTAAGTTATTAAGAAAAATCTTGAATCTTTAACCTAATTTGAACCTAAGTTAATTTACATGCAAAATTTAATTATAGAAAATAAATAAAATAAATATCATTACTGTAAAAAGGAAATTAAAGGAATAAAATTAAACCTAATTCTATTTTTGGATTTTAGTTATTAAAAGGATCAAAATTATAACCTAATTAAAACTAAGTTTATTTACATGTTAATTATTTACAAGAAAATAAATAAAATAAATATTTTTTATGTTTTTATCTTTTTTCTGATTTTTTTGGTGTTTTTCATATTTTGTAAAAATAATTAATTAAAGCAAAACAAAAAATAAATAAACAATAATTTAAAGGTATATAAAAAATAACAAGAATTGCAAACCAGGGTGGGGGTTCAGGCCCCAATTGGTGAGGTCAACTTAGGAGGAATCTGGCCCAATCAAGCAATGGCCTTCTTGACTTTTTGCATAGTGTGTGGGTGCGTTGACCTGAGCACACGTGTTCTTCAGATTCTTGGCCTTTGATCTGGATTGGATGGACGCGTGTACGCTTGAGATGGTGAGCGTATGGTACACTGGGACGCTTATGCTGCATGGGAACACTTTATGAAGAAAAATATGAAGGAAAGTCAGGACCTGGGTCTCGAACCCAGGTCACGTGGATTGCCAATACACCTCATTGCCACTGGACCACTAACACGCATTTGTTAAATAAATATACAATGAATAATATAATATAAAACAATGCATCAGTGGTTTAAAGCGCGAAAATTTCAAATTACCCAACCAGTACACGCCACTTCATCATCTTCCCCATGGCTTCGTTTTTCCTGAAAAAAACAAAAGTATTAGGCAACGGTTTTTACACCGTTGCAGAAAGTGGCATACGAGAAAATAACGACTAGGCCCTGAGGCCCCATAAATTAATCGCGATGATTGATTCTTGTTCGTTGGAATGTGCCGGTTTGAATGGTCTAAGTCTGGAAAGCTAATTTTTCTTCAATTGAAAAGCCCTAATTCTGAGCTTTGTGAACCCTAAAAGTTAACAATGGTAAACATCCATATACGGCACGAAAACAAAATTGGATCACATGGTTAGCTTCAGAATATGCTTATTAGTATGAATGCATCAATAAAAAACAATGAAAATGCCTTAAACATGGAACACGATCATGCATTTTTCTGGAAACTGTTTGAGTTCATGATACCGGTTCCAGGCGTTTTGGCTTGTTGTTTGTGATTGGTACACGTTCAGAATTACCCAAGGAAGCTAATGGGATCAAGATTAGGGCTTGAAACCACCTCTAGAGTTGATTTCAGTTTTGAGTTTTTCAAGCAATTTTTCAAGTTTGTCCTAGCCTCTTATGCGCAGCTTTCATTCTTTTGCCATTAGGTTTCTCATCCTGCATATGTAGTGAGTAATTAGGTTAAGAAAATTGGATCAAAATCCATTGCTTTTATGAATTGGAGATTTGATTTGTTAAAGATCTTTTTTCAATCTTTTTCTCATGTATTTTGTATCAATTAAGCTCAATTAGTCCAATTCTTTCCCAATTAGCATGTGCACGAAATCTTGAGTCTAGAATGTGCATAAAAAGATTTTTTTAGGTCAAGTTTATATTTTCTACATATTTAAATAATTTAAATGAATTAATATTAATATAAATTCAAATAAATAATTAAAAAATGAGAAAATACTTCCCCTTGGGCTTAATGGTCGTGCATAGGCTTGGCATGAAGAAACTTGGAAGAAAAATGGGCCCATTTGCATTTTTAGGTCATTTGGATCAAAGTTGACTTTTCAAAATTCCCAAAAATTTCCCAACTTCCACAAGGCATAACTTGCTCAATTTTTAAGCTTTTCACATGTTCTTGGACATTTTGGAAAGGTCTTTGAGTCCTTTAACCAATGCCTTTGGTCCCATGTCATTTTGATTTACCAATCTCAAGTTATGGCCTTTGACTTAAAATCCCTTTTTGTTGACTTTTGAAAATGACCTATAATGTTGAAATTGATAACTTTTGGTGAGAGCATTTCTTGGACTTGGAATATGAAGATGAGTTGTAGGAAATGTCTTTCTCTTCAAAATGAGCTTTGGATGGAATTTTTCTGATAATCCATGTGAAAGTTATGCCCTGGTCAATTTCAGTTGACTTTTTCAGCTGTCCAAATATAGTAACTTTGCATCTCTGATTATTTCTGAGCCAAATTTTGAGAATCATGATCAAGCATTGATCAAATGATGTTTGTGGCTTCAAAATGATATATTGACCAAAAATTTGAACTTTTGACTGTCAAATGACCATTTTGCCCCTACAGTTGACTGTAGTGCAATTTAGGGTTTTGACTGTGCAATTTTGAGCTGAATGCCTTGAAACTTGATATGAGGATACTTGACCATATTTGTAAGCATATGAGACTTGATTGGGTCCTTGAAAACTTCCTTTCTTTGATCAGGACACAAACCCTAGTTTTGACTGTATAGGAGACAGTTGAACTGCATAACCCTTGGGGAATTTTGTGACTTGGCTTGGCAATTTCTTGAAGAATATGGGAGGGCAAATTTTGGGGTGCAACAGCATGCCATGAATGTGATTAAAATTAGAGATTTGAAGTTTAAAATTTTACCAAACCGATGTTGTCAAATGGGGGCGTGCTATACGTGTGATGGGTTTCTCTTGGGCCTTGTAAGACTCCTGAGGACTTCAAGAGGATGGTTTGAGGCTTGATGTCAATCGAGAGAGACCGAAACCTCAAGATATGACTTGCACAAATTCTTTGATTTCTGGAGAGCTTTTTGAAGAGCTTTTTGAAGAGGTTTTTTAGAGCTTTTTAGAGAGGAATTTCGTGTGTTTCAAGCTTGTATGGATCTATATTTATAGATGAGAATGAGGAGACAAGAAAGCATGGAAAGAATATCCCTCATAATGTTGTGTTTTAAGACCATGGTCAAAATTTGAAAAAATGTCATATTTGATGATTTTATACCATTTTCACATGTGGATGAACCTGGACATATTTGAAGGGTTATTGCATAAAATCAATTGACATAAACCATCATAAAACTTGCCCAAATGGATTCACATCAAAATTTACATTATTTCTATTATTTCTATTATTTAATTCTGAATTTTAATGAATAAAATATCAAAATAAATATCATAAATAGTAGAAAAATGTATGGGTGGGCTTAGAGGTCGTGGACCATGTTAGGAATGAGTTTCAAACTTGAAAAGATAGGCCCATTTGGAAAAAAAATCCAAGTTTGGTCAATATTTGCTTCATGCATTTTTCCAAAAATTGGCCAACTTTGACAATGCATATCTCTCTCAATTTTAACCCTGTGAGGGTGTTCTTGGACTTTTTAGAAAGATTAGGATGTCCCCCAAGCAAACTATTTGGGTTCATCTCAATTGGATCTTCCATGTTCATGTAAGAATCTTTGACCCAAAAGGTGTTTTTGTTAACTTTTGAAAAGGACCTATAATGTTTGAATTTATATCTTTTCATGAGTGCATTTCTTGAACTTGAGGGTTGAAGATGAGTTTTAGGGAATTGGATTCTCTTAAAAATGAGCCTTGGATGAGAAATTTCTAATAAAGTATGAGAAAGTTATGCCTGGTCAAAGTTTGGTTGACTTTTCTTATAAAAACCCTAATTTAGCAACTTTTGAGTTTTGATGAATTAGGAGTATTCCTTAAGGAATCATGATCAACCCTTGATAAAATGATGGATATAACTTCAAAATGTTGATGTTGACCAAAAATCTTGAAGTTTGACTGTATGTGGGTCACAATTGACTTTTGACCTAGTAAAGTTGATTTTCAGGCATTTTAGCAATTGACTGAGCAAACTTCTTGTGCAAGGCATGAAACTTGGCATGGATGATATTGAAGACATATTAGGGCAATGGAAACCACTTAGGACCCTTGGGACTCAAACATCTTGATGAGGAGTGAAACCCTAGTTTGAGGCTCATTGTCTTAGGAGGAGGATTTGTCTGGCCTATCCTTAGTCAACTTTAGCAAATTGAGGACCTCTAGGAGTTTATCAGGTGTGAAAATGGGAGGGAAAATTTTGGGGTGAAACAATTACCAAGTCACCAACCTGATATACCTGACGCCTGACCTTTTTGTTAAAAGCTTTGATCATATGTTTTTGGTACATCTGGCTGTGACAGATAGCCGTAAGCCTTTTCTCGTCAATCAAGTTCAACTGGTCAAGCCGAGTTTGGATCCAATCATCTTCATTCAGCCCTGCATCCATTATGATTCTCAGATAACGTATTTGGACTTCAATTGGTAGAACAACTTCCATGCCGTATACCAAGGAGAAGGGAGTCTCTCCTGTTGATGTGTGCACCGTGGTATGGTAACTGTGGAGAGCGAATGGTAGCATCTCATGCCAGTATTTGTATGTTAATGTCATTTTTTATATGATCTTCTTGATGTTCTTATTTGCAGCTTCAACAATGCCATTCATCTTTGGCCGGTAAGGAGAAGAATTATGGTGCTGGAACTTGAATTGCACGTATAGTGCGGTGATCATAGTATTGTTGAGATTTGTACCATTGTCTGTGATGATTCTCTCTGGGATACCGTACCGACAGATGAGATTCTGTTTGATGAACTGGGCCACAACATTCTTGGTAACGGAAGCGAAAGAAGCTGCCTCAACCCACTTAGTGAAATAGTCAATGGCCACTAAGATAAAGCGGTGTCCATTAGAAGCTGTAGCTTTGATTTCTCCAATCATATCGATGCCCCACATCGCGAATGGCCAGGGAGCAGTCAGGATGTTTAAAGGAACTAGAGGCGCATGCACTTTGTCAGCGTAGATCTGACACTTGTAACAGGTTCTTGAATGTTGATAGCAATCTGCTTCCATGGTAGAACAGTAGTACCCTGCCCATAGGATCTTCTTATCCATCATATGCCCGCTAGAATGGGTTCCAAAAGGGCCTTCGTGTAGATCAGCCATGATCTTTTCTACCTCAACCTTGTCTATGCAACGAAGCAAAATAGAGTCATGGTTGCGCTTGTAGAGAATGCCATTACTGAGGAAGAACTTAGCAGAGAATCTCCTCAAGAACTTCTTATCATTGACTGAAGCTTCTTCCGGATATTCTTGGGCCTCAAGATACCTCTTAACTTCACGGAACCATGGCTGGTCCACTACTTCTTCATCATCGATCTCGTGACAGTAAGCTAGTTCATCCATCTGTTCAATGGTGATCTGGGGAGCCTCGTTACCCCACTTGAGTTTAAACATGGATGACATAGTGGCTAGCGTATCTGCTAGCTGATTTTCCTCTCGTGGAAAATGCTCAAAGGTAATTTCCTCGAAATATGGGATTAATGTCAAAACATGTTCTTTATAGGGGATGAGGTTAGGGTGCTTTGTGTCCCATTCTCCTTTGATCTGACTGATGACTAAGGCTGAATCTCCAAATACACTTAAGGACTTGATTCCCAAATCTATGGCAGCTTTAAGACCAAAAATACACGCTTCGTATTCTGCCATGTTATTGGTACAGTTGGAGCAAAGTCTTGCGGTGAAGGGAGTATGACATCCTTCAGGTGATATGATTATAGCACCTCTGCCATTGCCGAGTGCATTAGAGGCTCTGTAAAAAACCAAGGTCCATTGGGATCCTTGTTCAGGTCCGTCACATGGTCTGAGTTCATCATAATTGTTTACCATCACGATGTCTTCATCTGGGAATTCAAATTTCATGGATTGATAGTCATCCACAGCTTGATGAGAAAGGTGATCGGCTAGTACACTGCCCTTTATTTCTTTTTGGGTAGTGTACTGAATGTCGTATTCAGTCAGGATCATCTGCCATCTTGCTATTCTCTCGGAGAGGGCAGGCTTCTCGAAAATGTATTTAATTGGGTCCATCTTGGATATCAATAAGGTAGTATGGATCAACATATACTGTCTTAGTCAGCGAGCAGCCCATGCCAGAGCGCAACAAGTTTTCTCAAGCAGTGAATATCTTGTTTCACAGTCGGTAAAATTTTTGCTCAGGTAGTAAATATCATGCTCTTTTCGGCCAGACTCGTCATGCTGCCCCATCACACACCCCATTGAATTTTCCAAAACAGTTAGATACATGATCAATGGTCTTCCCTCGACTGGTGGCATCAAAACAGGAGGCTCTTGTAAGTACTCTTTGATCTTGTCGAAGGCAGCTTGGCATTCATCATTCCATTTGACTACTTGATCTTTCTTCAGTAATTTGAAGATTGGTTCACAAGTAGCTGTTAAGTGAGAAATGAATATGGAAATGTAGTTAAGCTGTCCTAAGAATCCTATGATTTCCTTCTCGGTGTGAGGAACATACATTTCTTATATTGCTTTCACCTTGGCAGGGTCCACTTCGATACCTTTACCGCTGACGACGAAGCCTAGGAGTTTACCGGACCTCACCCCAAATGTGCATTTATTCGGGTTCAACCTTAACTTGTATTTCTTTAGCCTTTCAAACAATTTTTGCAAATGGTCAAGATGTTCCACTTCATTTTGAGATCTGGCTATCATGTCGTCCACATAGACCTCTATTTCGTGATGGATCATGTCGTGAAATAGAGCTACCATGGCGCACTGGTAAGTTGCCCCATCGTTCTTCAACTCGAATGGTATAACCTTGTAACAGAAAGTGCCCCACTGTGTGACGAAGGTCGTTTTCTCCATGTCCTCAGGTGCCATTTTGATTTGATTATAGCCTGAGAAGCCATCCATGAATGAGAACACTTTATGCTGTGCGGTATTGTCAACCAAAATATCGATATGGAGAAGTGCGAAATCATCCTTAGGGCTTGCCCTATTCAAATCTTTGTAGTCCATACACATGCGTACTTTGCCGTCCTTTTTAGGCACCAAAACATCATTGGCGACCCATTGTGGATAGGAGGTGATAGATACGAATCCGGCGTTGAATTGTTTCATGACTTCAGCCTTGATTTTCTCTGACATGTCTGGCCGCATGCGACAAACTTTCTATTTCACCGGAGGGAAGTCTTCTTTTGTCGGTAGACGATGGACCATGATATCAGCATTAAGTCCTGCCATGTATTTGTACGACCAGGCAAATACCTTAACATAGTCATGTAGCAACTGAGTTAGATACTTCTTGACACTGGGTTCCAGATTGGCACCCACCTTGACTTCTTTCTTGTCCTCTTTGGTACCTAGGTTAACTATGTCCACTGGTTCTTCGTGGGACTGTATGGTCCTTTCTTCCTATTGTAGTAACCTGGCTAGTTCCCCTGGCACTTCACAATCTTCCTCACCTTTGTCTTCGTCTTGGTAGATTATATTTTCAAAGTCACAAAAGGCCATAGCAGAATAGTTACCCATGGGATCCTGAGTGGATGTAGATCTTCATTTTGATATGTGAGTGTGTGTAAGAGCATAACTATTATTGAAAGAAATAAAAATGTAGAAAAAGAAAGACAAAGAGCACAAAGTTTGCATGCAAAAACGTCCATGATTCATTGATGAAATATGAAAATGAGGTAACAACCCTTACAAATGGACCGTTGTGCCTCAGGTAAGACACAAGGTTTTAAAAGTTTGAATTGTTTAATTATTATAGGTCTGACAAAAATTTAAAGACAATTACTATTGGATAAAAGTAATTGGGACAAAATCTTTAGCTTCCCAGTTGGTGAGTTCTCCGTTGATAGTTGGGAAAATCCATTCCTCCAGGCCGCAACTATCATCACTATCCTCCACTGCGTTGACTCCGTGGTTGCTAATCTTTAAAGGTGGTCCCCCGACACGAGCACGACGAACAACTTTCTGGGCTCCTTCTTCGACCACTGCCTTGGCATCTTTCAGAGAAGACATTTTTAGCGGAGGTCTGGTAATCTTCGGGACTTGGGAAACAGTCTTGGTTACTGCCACGGTTTGTGGGACTTCCTCGAAATGTTAAAACAAAGTTTAAATGAATTCACCATCAAATTCTACGTATCTGAAGGAGTTCAAGTGACTGACCATATATTATTCTTCTCCATGGATAGTGATGATTTTCCCTTTGGTTGGGTATTTCAGCATCTGATGCAATGTAGAGGTGACGACACCAGCGTCATGAATCCATGGTCGGCCCAATAAAGAGGAATAGGAAGGGAGAATGTCCATCACATAAAAAGTTGAATCAAAGGTTTGAGTTCCAACTTTAATGGGGATGTCCACCTCCCCATGCACCATTCTCTTCGATCCGCCGAAGGCCCTTACTACTATGTTGCTGGGTTTTAAGGCCAAACCTTCACAGTCGAGTCTATCCAAGGCTTTCTTAGGCAGCACATTCAAAGATGAACTAGTATCAACAAGGACAAGGGCCAAAGTTATGCCCTTGCATTCGACAGAGACATGCAATGTGTGATACGGTGGGAGAACTGACTTGGTTTTTGCATTTGTGTTTGCAAATGTTCGGTTTAGTAAGAGTCGCCACCAACTTTTTATTTTATCTAATGGAAAGGTCAAAAAGCACAGGAAAGACCTTTGAGATGTTTTCGTGGGTTCAGGGGGTAGATTATGAAAAGGGAAGGTGCTAGCACCCTTTTCATCCATGGTTATCCATGGGATCTTAGTTACCTGTTTTAGATCACTTGCCTTTGCTTTTCAATTGCTTAAAATGGTGTTTTGTGTATGGTTTTGAAAATGTTTTGAAAAAGATGCCTTGTCTAGGCAACCTTTGTAACAATTCGTTTGAATGTTTTACAAAGGTGTTTGTCTTTTTGAAGAGATGTTTCAATGTTTTTGAAAGTTTATTTTGAAATTGTGTTGAGATATGTGTTTGAAAAATGGCAAGGATGTTTTGCAAGTTTGATCAAGTAACTAAGAGCTATCTACCCTAATTTTACTCAAAGATCTTTCTCATGTTTTTTAACCCTTTTAACAGTGTTATTTCACCATTGTATTTGGTGAACAACCTTGTGTTAGGATGTTGAACGGGACGGGCGCGGGTCATCGTATGTATAGTCATGGAAGGCAACATATGGGACATTTTAGCAATGTCATTTTTATGGACTAGATCGTTTACCGAAGGCAACATCGAGGGTCATCGAGGGACTACGATCTTTTATCAAGGGTCTTTGCTAAAACGCCCATGCTCGAGGGACATGACTATATTCCGAGGCAACAAGTGAGATTACCCTAAGGGTGCATGTGTGCAAAGTGTGTTTTATTGCATGCATTTGTCTTTGATTTTTAGGTTGTCTACTTGTTGGTTTTATCTTGCCATACACAACTAGTTACTAGCATTTGTACAAAAGCAATAAAAAGTGCAAAAAATAAATCCTACACTATTACAACCATATTGAAGTGCATAGAAATGTAAAGGAAAAATAAAGATAAAAAGAAGAAAAAATGAGCTCCTTCGATTTGGGCAGGAGTAGCCTTCGATTTGCATTCTGTTGGCCTCCTTCGATTGGGGCCAGCACCAGTGAGGTTCTGTCCTTCGACTGGCTTGGAAGTCAGTGTATGGTGAAGCCTTCTGGTTCTGCCTTATTGTCTTCTTCGACTGGAGGTTGAAAGCAGTGAGAGAATGCCTTTCGGTTAGGGGCTGGAAGTCAGTGAAGGCATGCTTTTCGTTTGGGCCTAGAAGTCAACATGGTTTTCCTCCTGGTTGTCTCTTTCGTTTGACCTGGAGAAAGAGGGTAGAAGCCAGAAGCTTCGTTTCCTATTTCCTGTTTCCTGTTTCTTTCATTTCAAGCATTAAATGACAACATGGCCTGAGGCCATGCTAGTATTTATCTTTCAAATAGTTTAATAATTAAAGCTAGTTCAGGTAAACAGAAAGCAAAACGAAAGGGTTAACTTTAAAAAACATGTTAAAAGGGTGGAAACGAAAGAAACAATGGTATATATATGCTTGAAAAGAACGAAAAGATTATTTACATGTTATGCCATGAAATGAAAGGTTCAAGGGTAAGAGTGACTTACCTTGATGGAGGCTTTGAATGGGTGTGGGACCTTGAGTGGAGGCCCAGGGTTCTGGATTTGAAAGAGGTGTCCAACAGTTGTGCTTGGAATGCTGGATTCGAAGGAAGGAAAGAAACAAGTCTTATCTTTCTTTCCAAACTGGATTAGAAGGATACTGAAGAGTATTTGTTCTTCATAATCGAAGGAAGTAAGTGTTTGGGATTCTGGGTTTTGATTTCTCAAGTGTTGATGAACTTGAGAGTTTTGTTGTGTTTGAGAAAATTTGGGAGATTCGTTCCTCTGGTCCAAAGATCCTCTCTTTATACATGTGTGGGAGCCTATTATTTATAGGCAAAGTTGGCTGAAGTTTTTGGAGGGAAAACAAAATAATTTGAACAATTTGAGTAAACTGCTCTTTGTAGCCTTCGAGGGACAGTGCTTTATTGCCATTTTGGTGCAAGAATGGGGCAGTGTTTCAGGACTGTTGTGCAGCAGTTTTGGCCAGTGTACCATGTCTGAACTTGACAGCAAGCATCTTTGAATATTTTATCCTTTAATTTTGACCCTCCTTCGACCAGATTCTTCTTCCAACATATTGTTTGACTTTCCTCCAACAAATGTCCTTCGAACGAATCATCTTTGTGCATCATTTGAAGGGAGCCACATGTGTGCTTCGAATGGACTAGTAAGGCGTACCCTTCGACAGGGACTCATACGTATGCCCCTCAAGTCCACCACTATATGTCTTTTGAGGGGGCCATCAACCATGTGCTGAAGTTTGTCAAGGATGGAAATGCAGCACACTAAAGAGAAATGTTATCCAGTCGAAGCTAGTACAAACATAGTCAATGTCTTGTCGAAGCCTGCACGGAGGAGGTCTAAACTTTGTGACTCCAAGCAAGCACACAAAAGGTCAATGCTCAAATAAATACTTGCATGAAGGGAGCCACATGCCCAAACGAAAGAGGCATGCAGGAGGCAAAATGTACAGATTCGAAAGAGGCATGCAGGAGGCAAAATGTCCAGATTCGAAAGAGGCAAATAGGGAGCAAGAGGTGAAAATCGAAGGATGTTAAAGGAGAGCCTTTTTCCTTGGAAATGAAATAGATTACAAGAGGCTCTTTTCCTTGTGAATCCAAACCAAACTGTGTCAGAGGCCCATGCCCAGTCGAAGGATGCAAGCCAAGCTTGTGCCGAAAGAGGTCAAAAGGCCAATCGAAGGATGCAAGCCAAGCTTGTGTCGAAAGAGGCCAAAAGGCCAATCGAAGGATGCAAGCCAATCTTGTGTCGAAAGAGGCCAAAAGGCAAATCGAAAGAGCTGAAACAAAGAACACTTGTATTTCTCCAATTTTTGTCAAAAAAATATTTTTATCTGTTTTCTCCCTTTTTGACAGTTTCCTTTTAATTTTGGTATTGGAAAATCCAAAGTACTTGTGCAAGCTTGAACCTTGAGAATCCTTGTAAGAAAAGCCTTGAGAATTGAGAGGGCAAATTTTGGGGTACAACCGTTGCCCCTGTTCAATCTTCTTGAACCTGAAGAGTTAGATTGGCAGTTTTGCCGTTCGCGACTCGAAGGTAAAAGATGATTGGACACTAGAGTGCCCAAAAAATTTGCACTTGTCAAAGCGTAGTTGAGGGAATGGGCTTAAAGATGCCATTTGGAGAGGTGACAGAATCTTGTCGGAGATGGGCTTAAAGATGCCATCGGGAGGTGTGAAAGGAGTCTTACTGGAGATGGGCTTAAAAGATGCCATCCAAGAATGTTTGTTGAACTGTATGTCGTTGGTGAGTGGGTGAGTATCAGAAAGGTATCCATGTTTGGAACATCTCTGAGCTGGGGGTCTGAATAAGCAATAGATTAACATCCATGTTGGGAAGCATCCGTAAACTGTTTTCAAAAGTTGAATCTGAACAAGCGATAGATTAACATCCGTGTTTGGAGAATCCGTAAACTATTTTCAGAAGTTGAGTTTGAACAAGCGATAGATTAACATCCGTATTTGGAGAACCCATAAACTATTTTCAGAAGTCTTGAATTTGAACAAGCGATAGATTAACATCCGTATTTGGAGAACACGTAAACTGTTTTCAGAAGTCTTGAATCTGAACAAGCGATAGATTAACATCCGTATTTGGAGAACCCGTAAACTGTTTTCAGAAGTCTTGAATTTGAACAAGCGATAGATTAACATCCGTATTTGGAGAACCCATAAACTGTTTTCAGAAGTTGAATCTGAACAAGCGATAGGTTAACATCCGTATTTGGAGAACCCGTAAACTATTTTCAGAAGTTGAGTCTAAACAAGCGATAGATTGACATCCATATTTGGAAGCACCCGTACACTGTTTTCAGAAGTTTTGAATCTGAACAAGCGATAGATTAACATCCGTATTTGGAGAACCCGTAAACTGTTTTCAGAAGTTGAATCTGAACAAGCGATAGATTAACATTCGTATTTGGAGAACCCGTAAATTGTTTTCAGAAGTCTTGAATCTGAACAAGCGATAGATTAACATCCGTATTTGGAGAACCCGTAAACTGTTTTCAGAAGTTGAATCTGAACAAGCGATAGATTAACATCCGTATTTGGAGAACCCGTAAACTGTTTTCAGAAGTTCAATCTGAACAAGCGATAGATTAACATCCGTATTTGGAAGCACCCGTAAACTGTTTTCAGAAGTTGAGTCTGAACAAGCGATAGATTGACATCCATATTTGGAAGCACCCGTAAACTGTTTTCAGAAGTTTTGAATCTGAACAAGCGATAGATTAACATCCGTATTTGGAGAACCCGTAAACTGCTTTCAGAAGTTGAATCTGAACAAGCGATAGATTAACATCCGTATTTGGGGAACCCGTAAACAGTTTTCAGAAGTCTTGAATCTGAAAAAGCGATAGATTAACATCCGTATTTGGAGAACCCGTAAACTGTTTTCAGAAGTTGAATCTGAATAAGCGATAGATTAACATTCGTATTTGGAAGCACCCGTAAACTGTTTTCAGAAGTTGAGTCTGAACAAGCGATAGATTGACATCCATATTTGGAAGCACCCGTAAACTGTTTTTAGAAGTTGAGTCTGAACAAGTGATAGATTGACATCCATATTTGGAAGCACCCGTAAACTATTTTCAGAAGTTGAGTCTGAACAAGCGATAAATTGACATCCATATTTGGAAGCACCCGTAAACTGTTTTCAGAAGTTGAGTCTGAACAAGCGATAGATTGACATCCATATTTGGAAGCACCCGTAAACTGTTTTCAGAAGTTGAGTCTGAACAAGCGATAGATTGACATCCGTATTTGGAAGCACCCGTAAACTGTTTTCAGGAGTTGAGTCTGAACAAGCGATAGATTGACATCCGTATTTGGAAGCACCCGTAAACTGTTTTCAGAAGCTGAGTCTGAACAAGCGATAGATTAACATCCATATTTGGAAGCACCCGTAAACTGTTTTCAGAAGTTGAATCTGAACAAGCGATAGATTAACATCCGTATTTGGAGAACCCGTAAACTATTTTTAGAAGTCTTGAAGTTGAATAAGCAATAGATCAACATCCATGTTGGGAAGCATCCGTAAACTGTTTTCAAAAGTTGAATCTGAACAAGCGATAGATTAACATCTGTATTTGGAGAACCCGTAAACTATTTTCAGAAGTCTTGAAGTTGAATAAGCAATAGATCATCATCCATGTTGGGAAGCATCCGTAAACTGTTTTCAAAAGTTGAATCTGAACAAGCGATAGATTAACATTCGTGTTTGGAGAATCCGTAAACTGTTTTCAGAAGTTGGAGTCGAAGCTTGCTAATCTTATCCTGAAAAGGGTAGAATATTAGCTGAAACACAAAATTATGCTGTATGATGCAAGGTATGTGTTATATCAATGCTTATGATATATGAATGTAATGAATGCGCATGTAAGCTGATGAGCTGTCTTGCTGAGGAAAAGGAATCCTGGATAGCTGGAGATAATAGAATCTTGACTGATGTCGGGGAGAAATAAATCCTCGACTGCTGCTGGGGATCGGGAATCTTTTGATCGTTGACAACGAGAAGTCCTAGGATCACTGTTGAGGAATATGTGTATCTTCCAGCCCTTTGACGACTTGTGCGGAGAGAAATCATACTGCCGGGAGAAGTCAGGAGTTTGGTTTGTATGCTAACCTACTGGGGTTTCAAGGATGAGAACAGTTTTTTAGGAGCTTCAGTTGTCCGTTATTCTGTTGGTGGCTGTAATTTCCAACAAGTGATGAAGAAATTTTTGAACGACCTTTCAACTTGAAATGTACTTTGTTTTGGAGAATAAATTCTTGACAAGTGTTGGGGAGTTATTAAATCCTGGAATGCTGTTGAAGAGCAGGTATGTCTTCAAACTTTGCTTAGAATATTTCCAATGGATTCCTGTTTTTTTGTTTGAGGAGAACTCCGCTGGAAGTTGAAAACTCTGTGGGGAGTATGTTTATTTCTGCTTGGGAAAAGAGTTTAGGAGTCTTAGTCGTCCGTTGCTCTACTGGGGAGTCGAAGTTGAACTGATATCTGGTCGGGTCCAGGTTTCACAGTAACTTGTCAGGGATTGTAGAATAGTCTACTGGGTAAGAGGAGTTGTGGTCCTTTGATTTGTAGTAGTCGGAGAGGCAAACTCAAGCTGGGGAATCCTGGTGTTGTTGGGGAAATAAACCATGTCGTCAGTCCGCTAGAGAGGTGACATCTTCGTTGGGGGAAGTCCTCGAGGATTCTTGAGGTTGATTCAGTTGGGGAAAGGGGGTCATAGATTATATTCTTGCTGGGGAATCATCCTATGAGAAGGACTTTGGGGAGACTTGTCATTGCCCTTAGTAGAGAATGTTTGTGGCATTGCCAAAAAGTTTGATTGTATGTAACCCTTTGTCGGGGTTGACGTTCAATGCCCCAAGTGACGGAGATGGAGACTTGCCCCTAGTTACTCTGCACTTCTTCAGAGATTTCTTGAAATCTTGACTGGACTGCCCCAGGTATGCTAGATAGTGACATGTTAAGTCCCCCTATTCATAGGAGATTCGTCAATGGAAGTGTCATCCTTCTTGAATTGATTTTGTTCACTGAGAGAGCTTTTGTTCACTGGATATTCATTGTGTGAATTTCTCCGCTGTTAAACAAATAGCCATATGCAAACAATGATATTCAAGTAATGCAAAGTTTATGTTTGTCTTGAAGTTTTTAAAAAATGCATTTTAGCGAGTAAAGAAATTTTGCTAAGAAAATTCAAACTCAGGATTTAGAGAAGAGCCTTACAGGAGTCAGGATACCTTTTGTAACAGTATGCTTTCGAACTAACCCATGCTTCAGTTAGGACTTTTGAAGGGTTGTAACGTGGCTTGGTTCACGGTTTAAGAAACAAAGGATAAAGGCTCAAAGTATATTTGTACCCACCCGCTCTTCGTGATGTTCTTCAATCCTAAACTCAGTTAATTGTGCATTTGAACTCCAAATGAGTCTGGAACGACGTTTTTGGTGATGGTTCATACAAGTTGAATTTGTTGGAAGGCAGTCATTTTTTGCAACATTTTTCATGTTGTTGAGGATTTGTAGCGACCTCGTTCTTTTGATTTGTTATCCCTAACTTTTGCCTAACTGTTCCTGTTTTCGAGATTACAGTCAGCGGGATGCCCCAGCTTTCTTAAGCCTCCTTTGTAGGTTTTGGCTCAGTGGGCTTTTCTCTTTTGAGAGATGATGATTGCCTATGAGATAAGGAACCATCACTGTCTTTTGATTCCCAGGGAATGTTTTTTGATGTCATTTGTTGTATTATGAACTGAGAGTTTGCGACTTAAAGCGCATTTAAATTAACTGAGAGACTACCCTGCCCCAGGTTTTGATTAAAGGTTTCAATTTGTGTTAAAATAGAAAACTTCTACTTCTTTGGCTCGAAGGGGTTGACTAGGGATTATCTTCCTTATAACTCTGGTGTTTAGGATTTGAAAGAAATGCCTGTACATCGTCAGCAAGGTCTGTTCAAAAGCATACTGTATGAGATTATGGCATTGTTTCGTCATCCTCCCTCTAAAGGCTTGTAACTTTTAGCAAGAGTTGAATGTCATAAAGAAAGCATAATTATAGTGAAAACTAATGGATGAATTCAATACAAACATATGCAATGCATTAATGAAACAGAGTTTGACATCAACAGATAAATGTTTGAATAACAAAAGAGATTACAACTTGAAAATTCAAAATGAACATAAGCTTATTTGTCTGAACTTGTCACTTTAGGTGGTGAGCCTTTGGCAGAAGAATTCAGTCTGGCCATCTTGTGTGAACTCCAGCATTCCTTCGTCGATCAGGTTTTGAATCTTGTACTTCAACGCCCAACAATCGTTTGTATCATGCCCCAGGCTACCAGAATGATAAGCACACCTTACATCTGGGTTGTAGTTAGGAGAAGAAGTCTTAGGGTTCGGATGAAGGTTTATCACCGTAATCAGGTTCATCTTTAACATGTGCTACAATGCTTGTGACAATGGCACGTTGATTTGGGTGAACTGCCTTTGAAGTCTTTCCCCCTTTGGCTGATTATTTCGTTGGTGCTGGCGAGGTTGTTGCTGAGCTTGTGACCCTGAATCAAGCTGGGGAGCTTTTCCTTTGTCTTCTTGCCCCAAAGGTGGTTGAATGATGACTTGGTCTTCAACCCTAGTTGTTTTCCCCACTTGGTCATTTTGAAGTAGTTTGTTGACGAGGACCCTGAGCTCTTCTTGTCTTTGAGCCATGTCTTGGATGAGAGCCATCTAACCCACCAGCTGTCCCATCATCTGGATCTTCATTGTTGCCAACTCAATTTGTAGCCCTTCCAACTGATCATTCCTGATGCCTCCTGGATTCCCTAGGACCAAGCCCCTTGTGAGGAGAGCTTTTATTTCTTCTTGCCCCTGGGATAGGTTCAAGAACATTTCTTGAAGTTGAGAGTTTTGAGCCTGGATGCCCTTGATAGTCTGCTCTAGAGCCATCTCTACTGAAATAAACAGTAGGAGAATAAGGAAACCTGAAAAGGAAAACCTGTTATGATACAATGCATGATATGTGGATGCATGTTTTCAAAAATCTCTCGGGGTAAACACAAGAGAAATGTTAGAGATTGAACTTTGATCAACATCTTTGATTGGAGAACTTTGTATCGGTGGATGTCTTTCCACGAGAATCAAGCTCACCATGTCGAGTGGGTCATAGCCTTCGATTCAAGTTATTGCACTTGATCTTTGACGGTGTTTGTTTAGAGGAAAATGAAACCTCTTACCCTTTGGTAGACGTCTGGTTCAACGTGACCCTGCGTCAAAAGACCCTTGAGATCCTTGAAACGGTTATTGAAAATGCTATGGTATGATGTTATGTACATGTATGCAAAAGTAAGCAAGTGTATATACAGGTAATCATATTCACACAAAGCAGACAAGTCCTTAGGTTTAGTCTTGCATGGGGTTTGTAGGTAAGTACCCTCTTGAAGTTAGTTGGCTCAACCTGTCCTAAAATAGAAACCGGGTTCTAAGGAGCTCAATATCACTGGATTATTTTCTATGTTCATTGTTTTGGTTTAGCCACTTAACTGGAGACCAAAATATCCCAAGAAAACAATCCTCAATGAGTGTAGTATCGAGTATCTACCAACTCCGGACTGCACCAAAGTCGGTCATCTCACTACCCCTAAAAAAGGCCAAGATGGTCAAGTAAGGTTCTAAGAGTTCGTTAGTGCTTCATGACATCACTCAGCGGCCCCGTATTCTCCTTGACTACTCAAGGGCTACCGGTACCCACAAATATGTCACACTAACATATCTACTTCTTCAACCATGTCGGTATACCCCACACAGTTCCCTCACAGTTTATTGCTACTTACCTAAGAAGGTGCCCCCAAATCCGGGTGTAGGATTTACAACAAACCCAAACAAGGAACCCAAAAAGTAAAGCAATCAAAGCAATCAAAGTAAGCATGTAAAGGTGATCTAAAACCCTAAGGTAACCCCACTTTTAGAAGATTCCCCAGCAGAGTCGCCAGTTCTGTGATACGGTGGGAGAACTGACTTGGTTTTTGCGTTTGTGTTTGCAAATGTTCGGTTTAGCAAGAGTCGCCACCGACTTTTTATTTTATCCAATGGAAAGGTCAAAAAGCACAGGAAAGACCTTTGAGATGTTTTCGTGGGTTCGGGGGGGTAGATTATGAAAAGGGAAGGTGCTAGCACCCTTTTCATCCATGGTTATCCATGGGCTCTTAGTTACTTGTTTTAGATCACTTGCCTTTGCTTTTCAATTGCTTAAAATGGTGTTTTGTGTGTGGTTTTGAAAATGTTTTGAAAAAGATGCCTTGTCTAGGCAACCTTTGTAACAATTCGTTTGAATGTTTTACAAAGGTGTTTGTCTTGTTGAAGAGATGTTTCAATGTTTTTGAAAGTTTGTTTTGAAATTGTGTTGAGATGTGTGTTTGAAAAATGGCAAGGATGTTTTGCAAGTTTGATCAAGTAACTAAGAGCTATCTACCCTAATTTTACTCAAAGATCTTTCTCATATTTTTTAACCCTTTTAACAGTGTTATTTCACCATTGTATTTGGTGAACAACCTTGTGTTAGGATGTTGAACGGGACGGGCGCAGGTCATCGTATGTATAGTCATAGAAGGCAACATATGGGACATTTTAGCAATGTCGTTTTTAGGGACTTGATCGTTTACCGAAGGCAACATCGAGGGTCATCGAGGGACTACGATCTTTTATTGAGGGTCTTAGCTAAAACGCCCATGCTCGAGGGACATGACTATATTCCGAGGCAACAAGTGAGATTACCCTAAGGGTGCATGTGTGCAAAGTGTGTTTTATTGCATGCATTTGTCTTTGATTTTTAGGTTGTCTACTTGTTGGTTTTATTTTGCCATACACACCTAGTTACTAGAATTTGTACAAAAGCAATAAAAAGTGCAAAAAATAAATCCTACACTATTACAACCATATTGAAGTGCATAGAAATGTAAAGGAAAAATAAAGATAAAAAGAAGAAAAAATGAGCTCCTTCGATTTGGGCAGGAGTAGCCTTAGATTTGCATTCTGTTGGCCTCCTTCGATTGGGGCCAGCACCAGTGAGGTTCTGTCCTTCAATTGGCTTGGAAGTCAGTGTATGGCGAAGCCTTCTGGTTCTGCCTTGTTATCTTCTTCGACTGGAGGTTGAAAGCAGTGAGGGAATGCCTTTCGATTAGGGGCTGGAAGTCAGTGAAGGCATGCTTTTCGTTTGGGCCTAGAAGTCAACATGGTTTTCCTCCTGGTTGTCTCTTTCGTTTGACCTGGAGAAAGAGGGTAGAAGCCAAAAGCTTCGTTTCCTATTTCCTGTTTCCTGTTTCTTTCATTTCAAGTATTAAATGACAACATGGCCTGAGGCCATGCTAGTATTTATCTTTCAAACAGTTTAATAATTAAAGCTAGTTCAGGTAAACAGAAAGCAAAACGAAAGGGTTAACTTTAAAAAACATGTTAAAAGGGTGGAAACGAAAAAAACAATGGTATATACATGCTTGAAAAGAACGAAAAGATTATTTACATGTTATGCCATGAAATTAAAGGTTCAAGGGTAAGAGTAACTTACCTTGATGGAGGCTTTGAATGGGTGTGGGACCTTGAGTGGAGGCCCAGGGTTCTGGATTTGAAAGAGGGGGCCAACAATTGTGCTTGGAATGCTGGATTCGAAGGAAGGAAAGAAACAAGTCTTATGTTTCTTTCCAAACTGGATTAGAAGGATAGTGAAGAGTATTTGTTCTTCAGAATCGAAGGAAGTAAGTGTTTGGGATTCTGCATTTTGATTTCTCAAGTGTTGATGAACTTGAGAGTTTTATTGTGTTTGAGAAAATTTGGGAGATTCGTTCCTCTGGTACAAAGATCCTCTCTTTAAACATGTGTGGGAGCCTCTTATTTATAGGCAAAGTTGGCTGAAGTTTTTGGAGGGAAAACAAAATAATTTGAACAATTTGAGTAAACTGCTCTTTGTAGCCTTCGAGGGACAGTGCTTTATTGCCATTTTGGTGCAAGAATGGGGCAGTGTTTCAGGACTATTGTGCAGCAGTTTTGGCCAGTGTACCATGTCTGAACTTGGCAGCAAGCATATTTGAATATTTTATCCTTTCATTTTGACCCTCCTTCGACCAGATTCTTCTTCCAACACATTGTTTGACTTTCCTCCAACAAATGTCCTTCGAACGAATCATCTTTGTGCATCATTTGAAGGGAGCCACATGTGTGCTTCGAATGGACTAGTAAGGCGTACCCTTCGACAGGGACTCATATGTATGCCCCTCAAGTCCACCACTATATGTCTTTTGAGGGGGCCATCAACCATGTGCTGAAGTTTGTCAAGGATGGAAATGTAGCATACTAAAGAGAAATGTTGTCCAGTCGAAGCTAGTACAAACATAGTCAATGTCTTGTCGAATCTTGCATGGAGGAGGTCTAAACTTTGTGACTCCAAGCAAGTACACAAAAGGTCAATGCTCAAATAAAGACTTGTATGAAGGGATCCACATGCCCAAACGAAAGAGGCATGCAGGAGGCAAAATGTCCAGATTCGAAAGAGGCATGCAGGAGGCAAAATGTCTAGATTCGAAAGAGGCAAATAGGGAGCAAGAGGTGCAAATCGAAGGATGTTAAAAGAGAGCCTATTGCATTGGAAATGAAATAGATTACAAGAGGCTCTTTTCCTTGTGAATCCAAACCAAACTGTGTCAGAGGCCCATGCCCAGTCGAAGGATGCAAGCCAAGCTTGTGTCGAAAGAGGTCAAAAGGCCAATCAAAGGATGCAAGCCAAGCTTGTGTCGAAAGAGGCCAAAAGGCTAATCGAAGGATGCAAGCCAAGCTTGTGTCGAAAGAGGCCAAAAGGCCAATCGAAAGAGCTAAAACGAAGAACACTTGTATTTCTCCAATTTTTGTCAAAATAATATTTTTATCTGTTATCTCCCTTTTTGACAGTTTCCTTTTAATTTTGGTATTGGAAAATCCAAAGTACTTGTGCAAGCTTGAACCTTGAGAATCCTTGTAAGAAAAGCCTTGAGAATTGAGAGGGAAAATTTTGGGGTACAACACAATGCCTCATTATGTTTCCTCCCTTTAGGTGTCAAGTCAGCATCAGAAAAGCCTAAACCATTGTCCACAGATAAACTAGCCACACAGTCTTGGCAGAAATGGTTACTATTGAAACATCATTGTAAGAAATGGTTGGAACGGGAGTCTTTTCAAAAAAAATCTCTTTGTCATCCATTAGGCGCTGGACACCTGCTTTCAATAAATGACAACCAGTTGGTAGGGATAAACAGAGGTGGCACCTTTCGTCACAGCCTGGAAATAAACCGACCTTCAACAGGTTCCTCTTGACAGTTAGGAGAGGAGTAACAAGCTCAATAACAGTAGAAACAAACATATCATCTTCAACAATGTTAACATCACGGCCATGCTTGGGCATATGAGCGGTGATAACATTTGGGATTTTAGGAGCATCAAATTCAATTTCTTTTGCTTCAAAAAGGTCTTGCACCTTGTTTTTCAAAGCCCGACATTTGTTAGTATCATAGCCTGGACTTTCTGAATGGTAAGCACATCGAGCATTAGGGTGGTAATGAGGAGAGGCGGTGTTGGGATTCTTTGGGGGATTCCTTCAACGTTACCAAATCAGATCTCAACAAATGTGGCAGAACTTGAGACATTGTCATATTTATCCGAGTAAATTGTCTTACTAGTCTTTCTGTTCTAGGCTGGTTTCTCCTTTATTGAGTAGGTGCAGGCTTTGGGATCATGGTAACCCCTACTATTAGACGGTGTTCAGTTCTGTCCTGATTCCTTTGAGGACACATAACACCAAATTCTTTCTTCCCAATAAATTGTTTTCTCACGGCACTGGAGGATGCGTCTTTTTGGATCTTCCCACTCTTGATCCCAACTTCCACTCTTTCCCCGATCAAGATTAATTCAGTGAAGCCTGCTGAGGAGCTTCCAATTAGATGATTGAAGAAAGGACCAGACATGGTACCCAAAAACATGTCTACTAGTTCTCTGTCAGATAGGGGAGGTTGGACTCTTCCTGCTAAGTCCCTCCATTTCTTAGTGTAGTATTTGAAACCTTTGCTTGAAACCATAGCCATACTCTAGAGTTGAGTACGTGTGGGAGAAAGGTCTGCATTATATTGACACTGTTTATAAAAAGCAACGACAAGGTCTTCCCAATTATGGACAATGGCCCTCTCGAGTTGATAGAACAAATCAAGCTGAGTCCCAGATAGACTATCTTGAAAGAAGTGGACCCACAAATCTCTGTCAGCAATGTGAGGCTGTATCTTCCTCACATAAGATCGAAGGTGCATCTTGGGACATGAAACCCCGTCATACTTAGCAAACACTGGTGCCTTGAATTTTGGTGGAATAACAATCCCAGACACCAAGCCCAACTCTTCAAAGTCCAGCCCGGGAACTTTCTGAATCTCCATTACACTTAGACGCACTTCCAAATGTTTGTATTTGTCGTCAGCCGGGGGATACTGCTCTTCAGAGTAATCCTCTTCTTCTTCCTCTTCAGATTCTGGCTGGGCAGTCACTTCCTTGCCTTTCCCTTCTTGATTGTCCTTTTCACCAGATGATGTTGTGAAGTCTAGGGTCCGTCTGGATGGCCCTGGGAAACTTCTTTCTAGATTCAGAACACCGGTTGCTTTCTTTGCTTTCTTCTTCTTTTCTTCGATCAACAAAGTTTTCAAATCCTCTTGTCTTTTGGCTAGAGTCAAGAACATCTGTTGAAACTGAGCATTCTGCGCCTGGAGATCTTTTACTGTCTGCTCAAGATCCATCTTACTATAATAAACAGTAGAAAGATAAGGAGACATGTCGTAAGAAACCTGCTTATGTTATGATGAATGAAGATGCATATGCAATGATTTCAAGGAAATTAGAGACTTAAATTTGCTTCAGACAAAAAGTAACACACATTATATTAATAAATCAAAGTTTGAGTACATCATGCCTCTTTGGGCTTACAAAGAAATACAAAAACTCTAAGATAAAAAAGTTGTACGCATCCTCTTTGGTGCGATGTAGGCATTCAGGCTCCACTCCTCATGAAGCTTCTTAGTGAGTTCTAGAACCTTCTTCTCGCTGACATAGAATTAGGCCTCGAAAGTGTTTCTCCCCCCTTAAGATGTATCTAATCCCTTTGCAAGTCTTCGAGAGAGGTGGGCGTGTCAGGATGCAGGATTGTGTATGGAACATCTCCTTCCACAACAGGCTCTATGATAACCGGGAGAATGGAGGGGTAAGGCATCATAAGACTTTGAGCACGAGCTCGTATCCATTTTAGTAATATTCTCAAGAAAAACTAGTTCAAGCGTAGTATCGCGTGACAACTATTTCTGAATTACTCCGTCATAGCTTTCGCACTACACCTAAAAGGCCAATATTGGTTAGGTATTCTATGGTCCTCATCTTCAGCAGGCTCCCAGGTCGAAAGCAACACATCTTCCCGATTACTCAGTAAACGACACTACAGTGAAAGGGGCCTCCACTGAGTGGGGGATCTCATGCCTCCTTTTTTGGGATTACTCCCTCAAAGTTAACATGACTATACCGCTCGTCCTATCTTAAAGTTTTCCCAAGTCCGGGTATAGGACTTATGAGAAATCACCAAGCACTCTGAAAACCAGGAAAATCCAGGCAAACATATATACAACATATAACACATAAACAACAATAGCAAATATACAGATATAAACAAATATAGGTTTAACCCACTTAAGGATGGACCAGCAAGAGGTCAATCTTTCCCCAATGAAGTCGCCATTTTTTCTGTAGCGGTAGAAATGTTTTAAGACTAAGCCATTGGATTGACTAGACTTATACATATCAAAATAAAAATTGCCACTGCGCTTTATTGTTTCCAAAGGAATGGGAAAAGAGCGAATAACCAAAAAGAGGGGGAAAGATTCTAGGTAAGAGGGTTAGTTATGCAAAGGGAAGGTATTAGCACCCTAAACATCTACGGTACTCCGCAAGAACCTATTTGAAAAATATGTATATTTTGGCTATAAAATGTTGTATGTAAAATAAATGGTGGAGGTGAGAAAAGAAGTAGTTTTTTATGATTTTAGCACCTGCCGCGGTTGCGAACCTTTAGTGCCTATGTACCACCTTTCATGCAATAAGGGAGCAGGGTACACGTAGTTACTGTTTAAAAATTTTAAACACTAGTGTGTTGGTTATTTTTATGAGATAAGACATCATCATCATTGTCTGTGTGGAAAACATACTTACGACCCACAATCATGAGAAAGGAGAATTTGCATCATCTCAAAGTGGAGGATATGGCTTGGATTTTAAAATCAATAATGCCTCACTCAACACCCAAGTGGAAAATATCTCTCTTCACTATATATTGTAGAAGTATAGTTGTTTGCATCACTACAAGGATTGACAAGAGTCTAATCTTTTGAGAAAAGTTTTTAAAATAGAAAGCCAAAGTGGCAAAATGGTTTAAAATGAGATTGATTGACTTTTAGTCTTCTTACAAAAATGTCAAGGTATTATTAAGTTGATTGAAGTTTATTTAGGAAAAGGTTTTGAAAAGGCATGGACATAATGCCATGTTTATTATGAAAGTGGTTCAAGTTCAAAAAACAAGAAGATTTTTCAAAAGGAGGGAGAAGATTTTTGAAATTAAAGAAGATGGGAGGAGAAGAAGAGACTATCCTAAAGCATAAGGTAAAAGCTAGGGATAAGAACCATCTAACCAACAAGAAGTCAATAATTGACATTATGGGTCAAGATAGAATTCCCCTTCCTTGAATTGAAAACTAAACAAGCAAAGATACTAGACCTCTTGAGAGAACCAAACTTCAAGTGTATTAAGTCTTCACAAAAAATGGGCAGAGTAACGGTTATATACGGGTGAATTCCAGATTACAAACAAAGAATATAATCACAATAAACTGCACACAAAACAAACAAACAACCCAATTTCTTGAGGTAAACCTCAAGAACTCCAGACAAAATATCAATTAAGGTCACAAGGTCTCCAACATAGGCCAAGGTTTCTAATCCTAAGTCCAAGAAGTCCAAAACTCCATAATGCCAAGGATAGTAACCAAATAGTCCAAGTATCATTAAAGCTTTTATAGTTCATGTTGATTATTAGGTGTCTTAAAAAGAAAACCTCAAGTGAGCAAAATAAAAATGACAAGAAAGTAAATGCTCAAGTGAGCAAAATAAAAATAGCATGAAATGTAATGCTTAAAGTAAATGGTACATAAAACATAAAAATAAAAGCACAAAGTAAAAACAATTTAATAATTAGTGGTTAGTTGGATGACCATCTTGAAACTTGCATTTGAAACTCATTAGAGGATTGGTAGAACTAAAGCCTCAACACAACAAACTACATTTTCTTTTTGTCAAGTATATCATCCATTTGGAATCCTCAAAAGTACCATTTAATGATAAATGATGTTTAAGTGATTCACGTTGACCAAAAGTGTTGTAGATCCATTAGAGGATTGGTAGAACCAAGGCCTCCACACAATCAATCTCAAGGTTATTGGATCAAAGAGATCAAATTAACATAATTGGGCTTGTAAACATAGGTTTGGGCCACAAATAATAATTTTTTCGAATCCGGACAAAATTTAGCGCTATGTTAAGCAATTGTAAGTGGACTTATATAGAAGTCACACCTATTTTGAGGCCGGTCAATAACAATCCATGCACCATTTGTTTTGAGACATGATATAGAGATCATGCTCTAATAACACTTAGTACAATAAGAAAGGGACAAGATGAAGAGCGGTGGGAAAGAATATACAAACCACATTTGAATTAAATTTTAATCAAACTATTATTAAAATCAGTCATCCATTTTTATGGAGTTAGACTCGACACCATGAATCCAATGATGTTAATAAAGTTCATGATCAAAATTCAACCCAAGTTCATCCAGAAAATAATCACAAAATAATATTACATTTAATATATACATTAAAAAAAGGTTTTTAAAATGTTTTAAAATAGAAATAAAAGAGAAAAATATCAACTACATTCAAATTAATCAAGAAATAAAAAGTAAGACCATATAAAAATCAGAAAAGGGCTAAAATATTTTTATAAAATTTTTGGTAATATTTTAAAGTCAGAAACTATTTTTAAAATTAAAAGAAATAAGTAAAATAAACCAAAAATGATAAAAAATACCAAATTCAGAAATAAAAAATAAACGAGGTTACCAATATTTGTCACAATATCATTGGATCATTCCATAACTTTTTTCAGAATTTAAAAATGCATAAAAATATTTTTAAACTTTTAAAACAATTCAAATAAAGTGAAAATTTATAAAAAAATATCAAAACACAAAATAAAATTATGACAGAATAAAAATCTGAAAGAGAAAAATCAAAAACATTTTTCATAATTTTTTCATATTTTTTTGATTTAAAATGAATTTTCTATGATTCTTTGAAATTTAAAACAATTAAATATAAAAATCAGAAAAGAAAATAAAAACCAAAAAGATGTGGACCATTGGATGAGAGTCAAAGCACATTTGTAATCAAATCCAAGGGATCTGGCGTGCTGTGCATATCATGGTAATTACTAAATATCACACCGGATCCGACATTTTTAAAAATAAAACAACTTAAAATATGGCGCGTTGGATGGAGTCTGACTCACAAAAGTAATCATATCCAAGGGCTCCTGAGGCACGCGCATGGTAAGGCAAGTATATTGTATCCATTTCAAAAAAATAACGTGGCTTCATGTCATTGGTTGAAGACGGACATGTCATCGTCTTCAACCTGCAGCCATCCCCAAATTGAATCCTTCAAACTGTAAAATTAGCAAACCAGACCGATACCATTAGATTCGTCTCTTCAAGACGATTCTAATGGTACTATCTTGCTAAATTTATATAAATTATGCAAGGCTGTATTTGAAGAAAACTAGAAAAAATAGCGAGCACGACAATCTGGGATATCTCACTCAACTCTCAATGAAATTGCAAACTATAAAGAGCACGAGGATCAAAAGAACACAAGGAATGGGTTAGTCTTTTATTTGAATCAATTTGGCCAAGAAATCTACCTAAACGAAGTAGTGAGAAGTTGCTCTGAAACTGGACTTCTACAAATCAATATAGGTCACAATTCTTGAAAGTAACCATATGGTTAGCTTCAGAGAAGTTCAATGAAGCTAACTGAATGGAGCTTTTGGTGTTTTAAGGTGAGAATGTAAGAAATCAGAATTTCAAATTCAGAGTTCGTGTGGGATCTGAACAGGGGTCAATTGGCTATCAAAATCTTGCAGAAATGAGTGAGGGATGATCCTTATTTATAGTTGATCATGATGCAAGGCTCAAGCGTGTGAATTGGAGGCAAAATCAATGAAATCATGTGGACCTGCTAAGTGTGAAAAGTGTGACTTCACATGGCTCATAACGCAGCAAAATGAATGGTTTAAGGGTCGTTTCTTGTTATGGCAAGTTCCTAAACATGATTAGACACGAAATTGATCTTTAAACATGCTTGTAATTAGATTTAAACCAATTTTCAAATCCGACTGAACTTGGAATTTCCATTTCATGATGCTACTTTTATAACCATGGTGCCAACAATGTAGGGCACCATATGATGTGATTTTTGAAGCATTTGAGAGATGAAGTCACAAGCTGTACAATGTGCAAGGAGTGAGATCAATTGGACGTTTGAGCAAGAAGTTGTGTTGAGTCAAAGTTGGAAGAAAAGGGTTGACTTTCCATACTTAAAAATATTTCAAATTTTTCTTCAAAAGTGACCTATAATGTTTTGCATCCAAACATAGCCTTCCTCTTGGAATTTGCTCTTGACCAAAAAAGATGGCATGAAATAGACCTCTTGAATGACATTTTGAAACTTGAACCATTCAAAATATCCAAAAATTGAGAGAGTTATGAGTTGTTGAAGTTGGAAAAAAATTCATGAAATGACCTATAATATTTTGTATCCTTAGGGCATCTGTTGTACCCCAAAATTTACCCTCTCATAATTCTCAAAATATTTCAAGAATGATCTCCAAATTGCTCAAGGTAGTCCAAGGGTTGGCCAGACAAGCTCTCTCCTAAGGCAGTCTACTCCAAATTAGGGTTTCATGTTGCATCAATATCCTTGAGTCCAAGTGGTCCCAAATTCTCACCAATGTCCTAATATGTTCTCAAGATTATGAATGTCAAGTTTCAAGCCTTGCAGAGGAATTTTGCTCAGTCAATTGCTCAAAAGTCCAAAAATCGACTGTGCTAGGGCAAAAGTCAACTGTGGCCCACATACAGTCAAACTTCAAGATTTTTGGTTAACATCCTCATTTTGAAGTCTATTTCATCATTTGATCAAGGGTTTATCATGATTCATCAAGGATTGCTCACAATTTATCAAGTCTCAAAAGTTGCTAAATTAGGGTTTTGTAAGAAAAGTCAACTCAACTTTGACCAAGCATAACTTTCTCATACTTTATGAGAAATGACCCATCCAAAGCTAATTTTGAATAGGATGCAATTACCTATAATCCATCTTCATCTCCAAACTTCAAAATATGCACTACCAAGAAGTTATGAATTTGGACATTATAGGTCATTTTTAAAAGTCAACATAAACACCTTTTTTGTCAAAGCTTCATACATGAGCATGGAATATCAAAATGAGATGAGACAAAAATGGTTGATTAGAGGACATCTCAAGATATCTAAAAAGTCTAAAAACACCTCCAAAGGTTCAAAATTGAGGAAGTTATGCATTGTTGAAGTTGACATTTTTTGCAAAATTGCCAAAAGTCAACTATCCCCAAAACTTCAAATTTTGCCAAATGGGCCCATTCTTTTTCACTTGTTTTGAGTTGGCATCATAGCCCACGTTCTATAACCTTGGCCATTTGTACATATTTTGTTTTTATTATTTATTTTGGTTTTTATTTGAATTATTTCAAATTAAATCAAAACAAATCAAATAAAATCAAATATATTGAAAACCAAAGATCTTATGATTATTTCAGGTCTTATTACACAGCTAGGGTCAATCAAAATCGTATCAAGGCATATGTGTACAAAGAGATTGGATTTGGACCAATTTTGGAAAGATCTTCAAAGCAAATCAAACCAATATTCAAAGCATTGATGTTGGACACAAGAATTAACCCTAATGCATTGCTGGATACATAAGGGCTGCGTGCAGATCAAAATAGAGGTTGGAGATCAGGCATAGAGCAAGAACAACATTTGCAAAAACAAGCAAAAAGTGTGAGATCAAAACAGAGGTTAGAGGCATCCTCAAGGCTTGGTATTTATCCCAATCGTTTCCTGGCAGTCTCCACAACCTAAAGCAATCAAAACCACACGTTTTCAAGCCCTCCCACGCGCTGTAAGTTATTCATATCCCTGCTATGTTCTTGAATTCGTATCTTGGAATTTACGCATTGGTAACCTAAATCAATTGCATATTATTAACCTATGAATCATTTGCAAGCTTTTGACATTACCCAATTGCATTTTAATGGTCTGTAGCGAAATCCACCATTGTTTAGGGTTTTGTATTTGGTTTTAGGGCTTTTTGTTTCAGGAATAATTAGCCTTCATAATGGGCATGGTTGTAATCAGGAGGATGAGACGACCTCAACCATGGTCTTAGATATCATTTCCATGGCCTGTAGGAGATTTTGGATGAACCCCTATTTGTAGCGACGAACATTTGTCCGTAGGTATAAGTGGCTCAACTTTTAGCCACGGTTCAAGAATAGGGATGAAGGCGTGTCACCCCATCATTGGCCAGTTCAAACGAGCGCGCATTTTTTTAAATTTATTTCTGTCCACTAACTTTTGTTTTTATATATTATTATTACTTTGTATTATATTAACAAATAAGAACAAGTGGCGTAGTGGCAAGGGAGTGTATGGAATGTGCCTCAGGACCTGGGTTCGAATCCCAGATCCCCCCTATTTTCTCTATAATATTTTTTTTCAGGTAATCATGTGCACGCTCAAGCCTAATGTCCACCATATGCCTTCAGCATTAAGCGTGCCAGATGGCCAGATGGCCAGATCTGGTGGCCATCATTGAGGGCATACCAAAGGACCAAGTCAACGCCAACGCACAAGATTACAAAAGTCCAACGAATCTCATGTCATTGGGCCAGAAAATTGCTATGCACACCCTTGAAAATCAGGCTCAATCTCTTTCTTTATATTTTCTTTTCTATATTTCATTTAATTATTTTATTTCATTTAATTTAATTACTAACAAAATTAATTTTGTTTTCATCAAAAAAATCACCAAAAATATTTTATGTCCAATTAAATTTCAGAATTTTATTTTTTACTAATAAATATTAATTAATTTAATTAGGTTAATTTTAGATAACTTTCATTTATTTTGCAAATATTTAAAATTAATTAGAAATCAATAGGTTTTTAACACTAATTTAATTATTTTATTTTCTTTCTTAAATTAACAAAACTCCAAAAATATGTGACTTAATTAATTTTCATTTATTAATTTAATAATTAATTAATTTAGCATTTAAATTTAGGAATTAATTTCTTTTCTTTAAAAATAATAAAAACAACAAAAACATTTTCTTTTAAGCGGGTAAAAACCCTAATTTCGCATTCGATTTAATTTCACATCACGCGCTTTATTTTTTCTTTATCCAAATTATTGTATCTGCTCCCGGTTTGTAATAATTAATTAGGACATTTATTTATTTTACCGCTTTTATTTTCAAAGGGTTGTTTTTGGAGATGTAAATACCCGACGCCTTGTAATAATTTAGTTTAAATTCCACATTTTAATTATGCAAATTATACAACTGCTAGATGTTTGATAATAGGGTTTGCATGACAAGAATGAATGTTTAATCTAAAATCAGTTAGATCACCCTAAACATGTGCAAAGATAAAAATAACTGAAATCAACACACCCGCACATACGCACTCCTAGGGTACATTCCCACTTGGTTGCCTTCGTAAACGGTCATTAAGTATAGGTTGTTTTAGAGGTCGCCTTCTTGTCTAAAAGATCATAGTTGCCTAGAAATGGTTGCCTCGGATATTGTTGCCTCGAACAAATGATCTAAGACATTAGGGTCACCGCTATGACATCTAACGTTGCTTTAGTGACTGTATGTCCCTCTTTCGAATTGTCCCTCAAACTTCAACGACGGTGCTACCTACTCACTAATAGTGGGATAACATTGTCTAAAGGAAACAAACATAGAACGATTCCTTTTTCGAGTAGGTAGATTAGTTCTTAGATACTTGCTCATCCAAAACCAAACTTTTTCACACTCACACTCTTTTACAAACAAGTTTTCAAAAACACTTCATTACACTCTTGAAGACAGAAGCAAGAGTTAAATCAAAGTTAAAACAAAAACTTTTAAAAGGTCACAAGCACAAAGAAAACAATTTTGAAAAATGATGAGCAAGTACCTAAGAGCCCGTAGATAACTATGGATAGAAAGGGTGCTAATACCTTTCCTTTCTATAAATCTACCCCCCCGTACTCAGAAAATATCGAAAAAGGAATTTTTCAATGCTTTTTTTCTTTCCTTGTTGGATAAAATAAAAGATGGTGGCGACTCTTGCTTACCGCGACATTTTACAAACACAAACGCAAAACATGAACCAACATTCTAAACAACAGTCAGTTCTTCCCACCGTATCACAGAACTGGCGACTCTGCTGGGGAGTTAATAAGTGGGGTGTACCTTAGGAATAGTTCATCATATTGTTTTCAATTGTTTGATTTGTTTGCTTTATTTTGTGGGCTTATATCAGAGTTACTATAGATCCTAACCTGGATCTGGGGATACCTTTTAGGTAAGTAGCAATAAACTGTGAGGGAACTGTACGACGTAGACCGATACGGTTGAAGCAGTAGCTACGTTGGTGTGGCACTGTAGTTTGTACCGATATCCCTTATGGTGGAACAAGGAGAATATGGGGCTGCTAAGGGGTCATTAAGCACCAACTAACCTTAGAACCTATAATTGACCAACTTGGCCATAGAAAAGTAGCAGTATGCTACACTCATTGAGACCAAACTCTCGCGATGATCCCGGCCGCAAGAAAAAGTTGCTAAACTGGAATTATGACCGATCGAGGGTGGTCAGTGATATTGAGATCCTCTAGAACCCGATTACTATTACTAGGACAGGTTGAACCAACTAAACTTAAAGAGGGTAGTACCTAAACTCCATGCCAACCTGAAATCTAAGGGCTACTGTGTGACTTGTGTGCCCTTACCATGTTTGTTATCTGTGAATACTTGTGGTGTGTTTCTATCATGACATCATGCATCATGACATTGCATGCATATTTCATCAAGACTAACCCATTTCAAAGACCGAGGGGATTCATCTTTGTTCTGTTTTGCAGATCATGACATCTATGTGTAGAAACACTATTCGGATCAGCTTTGTACAGATTCCTACTCAGCTTAGAGATTTGGTTTCCAAGGTTCCTGACACTTCCTCTTTTGTCATAAGGCATGGTCATCTCCTTGGTTTGGTCACTTCCAAGATGGATGAGCAGATGCTGAGTGTCTTGTTCCAGTTCTTTGACCTGTTACACCACTACTTCACCTTCCCGGACTATCAGCTGGTCCCTACTTTGGAGGAGTTCTCTGATTTACTCGGTATTTCTATTCTGGAGCAGACACCATTTACAGGTTGGGAGATAGCTCTTAGGCCAGAGGATGTTGCTACAACCCTACATCTGACAAAGGCTGATGTAATATCTAACTGGGAGACTCGGAGTGGGACAAAAGGCTTCTTGGCTAAGTTCTTGTTTGATCAAGCTCAACAGTTTTGGGACAGTTTAGACTTTCAAGCATTCGAAGATATCATGGAACTTCTCATATATGGCCTGGTTCTGTTCCCTAATTCAAATTCTTTTGTCAACGTGAACGCAGTGAAGATCTTCATGTCCCGTAATCCAGTGCCTACTCTCTTAGGTGACATTCTACATACTCTTTATGCCCGTACTGCTCGGAAACGGGGAACCCTTATGTGTTGTGCACCATTGCTGGCGAGGTGGTTTATTTCTCACCTCCCCAAATCTGTTTTGAAGAACAAGGAAGGTATGGGTTGGGCCTACAGAATTATGTCCCTTGCTCATACGGACATCATTTAGAGCACTGAAGACATGGAAGAAGTAGCTGCTATTAACCGGTGCAGAGAATACCCCAATGTTCCTTTGCTTGGAGTTATGGGGGGGGGGGATCACCTATAATCCTTGTCTGGCCTTACGACAGTTTGGGCGAGCACGAAAGGACGGTCCTCATGAGTTGCTGATTCTGAGCATTATCTTTGACTTCCAAGGGGATAGTGAGGGACATCGCTGCAGGTTCGTACGAGCTTGGAATAGGGTTAACAAGTCTGATCCACATGAACTGGGATTGAAGACTTCTCTTCCGATGGAACCGTATCTCTAGTGGGTTCGGGCCCATGCCCAAAAGCTAGGAATACCATACGAACCTGTCTTACTGGTAATTATTGAGAGTGCTGATGAAGAAGGGGTTCCTTATACTGTCCTCCATCCATACATGCCTACTGACATTGGGGCATTAAAGAGATTGTGGATCCAGTTGAGAGAAGAACGAGATACTTATAGAGAAAAGTATCATGAGCAGGAGTGGAAGATCCTAAAGCTTACAAGGCAGCTGGAGAATGAGAAGGTCCTCAACAATTATGTCAGCACCAACGAAAAATGACTATGGGAGCGCTGATGTCTTTTGCTATTTCTAGTTTTGATTTACTTTTTCAGTTTTTTCTCTTTGTAATGCCTTAAAGGCATTTGTCAAACATTGTTTCAAGTTTCTAATCTAATAAAAGTGTGTTTCATTTTATTTTACGAATTTGAATCCCTAAGGTCTTTGAAATCATATCATATGCATTGCATTCCCATGCACCTCATCACAGGTACCCTTACAGGTCTCTTATCTTCTTCGCTGTTTATTTCAGCATCATGTCTTCCGAAACATCCACTGATCAAGCTATTAAGGCCCTTCGAGCTCAAAACGCTCAGTTCCGGGAAATGTTCATGAACCTGGCCAAGGGGAAGAAAGATCTGAAGACTCTTATCTTGAAGGATAAGAAGAAGAAGAAGAAGAAGAAGAAGAAGACGGTCCTTCTGAACATGGGTCACAGGTTTAGAAACAGGTTGCGAGACGAAGTTGATCTGTCCCACTCATCTGGAGGGGGGAGAACCAAGAAGAAAGGAGGGCTCCTAGCCCTGTTGTTTCTGACAATGAGACTGACTTTGATGAAGACCAGTATCCTCCTACAGAGGACAAGTATAAGCAACTCGAAGACCGGTTAAGTGCGATAGAGATCCAGAAGATGCCTGGACTGGACTTTGGTGATTTGGGTCTGGTATCTGGGGTGGTGATTCCCCACAAATTTAAAGCACCAGTCTTTGCTAAATACGACGGGGTCTCCTGCCCAAAGCTACACCTCCGCTCGTATGTTAGAAAGATTCAACCATATACTGTTGACAGGAATCTCTGGATTCACTTTTTTCAAGATAGTCTTTCAGGGACTTAACTTGAGTGGTTCTATCAGCTAGAAGGAGCTAACGTCCGTAGTTGGGAGAACCTTGCTGCTGCTTTTTACAAGCAGTACCAATATAATGCCGACCTCGCTCCCACGCGTACCCAACTTCAGGGTATGTCTATGGGTGCGAGCGAAGGTTTTAAAGATTACGCTCAAAAGTGGAGAGATCTTGCTGGTAGAGTTCAACCCCTGCTGGCTGATAGGGAGTTGGTGGATATGTTTCTGGGGACCTTGTCTGGTCCGTATTTCAACCATTTGATTGGAAGTTCATCGTCAGGTTTTACTGAATTAATTATGACTAGGGAAAGGGTTGAAGCCGGTATCAAGAGCGGCAAAATACAGAAGGGTGCTTCATCAAGTACCGAGAAGAAGCCTTTCAAGAAGGAGTCTAGTGCAGTTTACAGCTCTAGGAACCAGAACCAACCCGAGCTCCACCAAGCAGTCAATGCGGTAGTTATTTCAAGACCAACTATTGCCACACAACACAACCATCAGCCAAGAGCAGAGAGGCCCCAAAGACAGTTTACTCGGCTCAACATGACTTTATCTCAATTTCTGCCACAGTTCTTGAAGACTAACTTGGTGATTCTGAGGGAAGCTCCAAAGAATCCTAACACTGCATCACCGCTGTACAATCCAAACTCCCGCTGTGCTTATCACTCTGATAGCCCGGGGCATGATACCAATAATTGTTGGGCCTTAAAGAATAAGGTATAAGATCTGATTGACGCTAAGGAGATTAAGTTCGAAGCGCCAGAAAATCCTAATGTTATGACCGCTCTTATGCCCAAGCATGGAGTGAATGCTGTAAATGATGACTCGTTTGTGAATTCCGTAGAAGACATTGCTACTCCGTTGATGACTGTGAAGAAGAACCTTTTGTTAGCCGGTTTATTTCCGGGTGTGGTGAAGGTTGCCATCTGTGTTCCATCCTGCTTACTGGTTGCCATCTTTTGAAGTCAGGTATCCAACGCCTGATGGATAATAAAGAAATCTTGTTCGAGAAAACTTTTGTTCCTCTGGTTCCTGTTGAAGAAGTTTCCATAATCACCATTTTCGCCAATTCTTCCAAGGCTTCCTCGAGAAATCCTGTTAGAATTACATCTGTTCTGAGAATTGCTCCATTGATCATTACTGTTCCTGGACCTATCCCCTATACGTCGGATAAGGCTGTCCCATGGCATTACGGGGCTGATGTGTATTATCACGGGGTTAAACAAGACCTGAAGGATGAAGAGGCTGATACTGATGTCAGCAATATTGTTGGATCTAGTAAAGTTACCCAAAGCGGAAGACTTTTCTCCCCTGAGATCTCTCCACCAATTGTTCAGAAGCCTATTGTTATTACACCTGCCAGTACATCTGCTACTATCCCTGTTCATGTTCCAATCCTTACCCCTGTCGCCGAGTCATCTAACACTCAGGGAAAAGGGATCACCGGTGGGCCTGCCCAGACGGAGGCGCCGAGGAAGATTACTGTTGAAGCCTCTAGACAAGAGATAGAGGAAATCTTAAAGATCATCAAGAAAAGCGACTACAATGTAGTTGAACAGCTGGGGCAAACCCCGTCAAAGATCTCTATGTTGTCCTTATTGTTGTGTTCAGAGGCTAATGCTAAGGCTCTGATTGCTTTCCTAAAGACTGTGCACGTGCCGCAGGAGACATCTGCTGACCAGTTCAAAGATTGTGTGGCTAGTCTGACAGCAGATAATGGGTTGGGTTTCTCCGACGCAGACTTGACTTCTAATGGGAAGAATCACAATGACGCTCTGCATGTTTCAATCGAGTGCATGGTCACTACTCTAGCTCACGTGTTGGTGGATATTGGGTCCTCGTTGAATGTTTTACCCAAGAAAGCGTTAGACCGGTTAGACTGTGAAGGGTTGGTGCTGAAGCCGAGTAACATCGTGGTTAGGGCCTTTGACGGGTCTAAGAGGATGGTACATGGAGAGGTGGATATTCCAGTTAAGGTTGGTTCTCAGATTTTCACGTCTACATTCTATGTGATGGACATTCGGCCATCTTATTCTTGTTTGCTAGGTCTCCCATGGATCCATAAAGCTGGGTGTTGTACCCCAAAATTTTCCCTCTCATATTTCTCAAAACATTGCAAGAAAGATCTCCAAGTTGCTAAAGATAGTCCAAGGGTTGGCCAGACAAGCTCTCTCCTAAGGCAGTAAACCCCAAACCAGGGTTTCATGTTACATCAAGATCCTTGATTCAAAGTGATCCCAAGTGCTCAACATTGTCCTAATATGTTCTCAAGATCATCCATGTCAAGTTTCAAGCCTTGTAGAGGAAATTTGCTCAGTCAATTGCTCAAAGGGCCCAAAAATCGAATGTGCTAGGGCAAAAGTCAACTGTGACCTACATACAGTCAAACTTTAGGATTTTTGGTCAACATCCTAATTTTGAAGTGTATTTCATCATTTTATCAAGGGTTGATCATGATTCATCAAGGATTGCTCACAATTCATCAAGATTCAAAAGTTGCTAAATTAAGGTTTTGTAGGAAAAGTCAACTCAACTTTGACCAAGCATAACTTTCTCATACTTTATGAGAAATGACCCATACAAAGCTCATTTTTAAGAGGATGCAATTACCTACAATCCATCTTCAGCTTCCAAGATCAAAATATGCACTCACAAGAAGTTATGAATTTGGACATTATAGGTCATTTTGAAAAGTCAACAAAAACACCTTTTTTGTCAAAGCTTCATACATGAGAATGGAATATCAAATTGAGATTAGAACAAAAGGGTTGGTTAGAGGACATCTCAAGCTTTCTAAAAAGTCCAAGAAAAACTCCAAAAGTTCAAAATTGAGGAAGTTATGTATTGTTGAAGTTGTACTTTTTTGCAAAATTGCCAAAAGTCAGCTATCCCCAAAACTTCAAATTTTGCCAAATGGGCCAATTCTTTTTCACTTGTTTTGAGTTGGAATTATTGCCTACGTGCTCTATCCTTTGCCATGTGTCCATATCATATTTTTATTAATTGTTTTTATTTTTATTTGAATTAATTTGAATTAAATCAAAACAAATCAAATAAAATCAAAATTATTGAAAACCAAAGATCTTTTGATGATTTCAGGCTTCATTGGACAGCTAGCACCATTCCAAATTCGCATCAAGGAAATTGTGTACAAAAAAATTCAACATAAGTCAATTTTGGAAAACTTTAAAGGAGGATCAAATCAAATATCAATTTTATTGAAAGAGGATGATTTGGGCAAGGAAATCAACCCTAATGCATTGTGTGGTACATAAGGGTTACGTGCAGACCAAAATAAGGGTTGGAGATCAAGCATAGAGCAAGAACAAAAATCTGAAAATCCAAAGAAAAGTGTGAGACCGAAACAGGGTTTAGAGGCATCCTCAAGGCTCAACACTTGTCTTAATCGCTTCCTGGAAATCTCAAGAACCTAAAGCAAGCAAAACCACACGTTTTCAGACCCTCCCACGCACTGTAAGTCGTTCGTAACCTTGCTCTGTTCTTGAATTCGCATCTTGCAATTTAAGCATGGTTGATCTGAATTAATGGCATAATCTTAATCTACAGAGCATTTGCAAGCTTTTGGTATTATTCAATTGCATTTATATGCCTTATGCCGTGAATCACCATTGTAGGGTTTTCTTGGAGTTTTTAGGGCTTTTGTTTTCAGGTACAATTAGCCTTCTTAATGGCTATGGTTGTGATCAGAAGAAGATGACGAGTCTAACCATGGTCTTAGAATGCATTTCCATGGCCTGTAGGAGATTTGGGAGGAACCCCTGTCTGTAGCGACGAACATTTGTCCGTAGGTATAGGTGTTGTTGCTTTTAGCCACGGTGCAGAGGACAGGGACGATGAGTTGTCATGCCACCACTCGTCCATTCAAATCTGGCGCGTTATTTTTTTTGTTATATCATCCACTGACCTTTTTTTTATATTATGATTGTTTTGTATTATATTAACAAATAAAGCAACATGGCCTAGTGGTAACCACATCAGCGCTCAAGGATTCAAAGGCTGGAGGTCAGGGGTTCGATCCCTGCCTCCAGAAATTTGCCATTTTCTTGTTTATTTTCAGGGAATCTAGTGCATACTCAAGCCTAATATCCACCATGGACATTCATCATCAGCACGCCAGATGACCAGATGGCCAGATCTTGTGGCCAACATTGAAGGTGTACCAAAAGGCCAAGTCAACGCATACGCAGGGGATCACAAAAAGTCTATTGGATCTTCACAAATGGGCCAATATTCTTGCTTTCTGCACCCTCTAAACAGGCCCATTCCCACTCCTTTTTTTTATTTTGTTTACTTTATTTAATTATTTTATTTTGTTTTAACTTAATTATTAACCAATAGATTAATATTCTTTTTTATCAAAAAATCACAAAAAATATTTTATGCCCAATTAAATTTCAGAACTTTATTTTTTTATTAATAAATATTAATTAATTAATTAGGTTATTAGTTCTAGATAACTTTAATTGATTTTGTAAATATTTAAAATCAATTAGAATTAATAGGCTTTAATCATTAATTTAATTATTTTATTTTCTTTCCTAAATTAACAAAACTCCAAAAATATGTCATTTATTATTTTTCATTAATTAATTTAATAACCAATTAATTTAGCATTTAATTTTAGGATTAATTTCTTTTCTTAAAAATAAATATAAACAACCAAAAAACCATTTTCTTTTTAAAAGGGTCAAAACCCTAATTTCGCATCGCGCGCTTCATTTTTCTTTATCCAATTAATGTATCTGCTCCCGGTTTGTAATAATTAATTAGGACATTTATTTTTACGCATTTAAATTTCAAAGGGTTGCTTTTGGCAATGTAAATACCCGATGCCTTGTAATAATTTAGTTTAATTTCCGCACCTTTAATTTCTGCAAATATACAACTGTTAGATGTTTGATAATAGGGTTTGCATGACAAGAATGAATGTTTAATCTAAAATCAGTTAGATCGCCCTAAACATGTACAAAGATAAAAATAACTGAAATCAACACACTCGCACATGCGCACTCCTAGGGTACACCCCACTTGGTTGCCTTTGTAAAGGGTCATTGAGTATATGTTGTTTTAGAGGTCGTCCTCTTGTCTAAAAGATCACAGTTGCCTCGAAATGGTTACCTCGGATATTGTTGCCTCGAACAAATGATCTAAGACACTAAGGTTACCGCTAAGACGTCCTAACATTGCTTTAGTGACCGTATGTCCCGCTTTCGAATTGACCCTCAAATTCCAACGACGGTGCTACCTACTCACTAATAATGGGATATCATTGTCTAAAGGAAATTAGCATAGAACGATTTCTTTTTCGAGTAGGTAGATTAGCTCTTAGATACTTGCTCATCCAAAAACAATACTTTTTCACACTTACACTCTTTTACGAACAAGTTTTCATAAACACTTCATTACACTCTTGAAGACAGAAGCAAGAGTTAAAACGAAGTCAAAACAAAAACTTTTCAAAACCCACAAACACAAAGAAAACAATTTTGAAAATGATGAGCAAGTACCTAAGAGCCCATAGATAACTACGGATAGAAAGGGTGCTAATACATTCCCTTTCTATAATCTACCCCCCGTCCTCAGAAATATCTCAAAAATGGAATTTTTCTGTGCTTTTTTCCTTTCCTTGTTGGATAAAATAAAATACAGTGACGACTCTTGCTTACTGCGAAATTTTGCGAATACAAATGCAAAACGCAAACCAGCATTCCAAAAACAGTAAATTCTTCCCACCGTATCACAGAACTGGCGACTATGCTGGGGATGTAATAAGTGGGGTGTTCCTTAGGAATAGTTCATCATAATGTTTTCAATTGCTTGATTTGTATGCTTTATCTTTGTGGGTTTGAATCGGAGTTACTATAGATCCTAACCCGGATCTGGGGATACCTTTTAGGTAAGTAGAAATAGACTGTGAGGGAACTGTACGGTGTAGACCGATACGGTTGAAGCAGTAGCTACGTTGGTGTGACACTTTAGTTTGTACCGATATCCTTTGTGGTGGAATAAGGAGAATATGGGTCAGCTAAGGGGTCATTAAGCACCAACTGACCTTAGAACCTATAATTGACCAACTTGGCCATAGAAAAGTAGCAGTATGCTACATTCATTGAGACCAAACTCTCGTGATGATTCCGGCTGCATGAAAAGGTTTCCAAACTGGAATTATGACCGATCGAGGGTGGTCAGTGATATTGAGATCCTCTAGAACACGGTTACTATTACTAGGACAGGTTAAACCAACTAAACTGAAAAGAGGGTGTTGTACCCTAAAACTTGCCCTCCCATATTCTTCAAGATTTGGCAAGATCATGGTTCAAAATCTCTCAAGGGTTGCACAGTCCAATTGCCTCCTAACACAGTCAAAATTAGGGTTTTGGTTATGGCAAAGAAAATGAGGTTTTTCAAGGGTCCAATCAAGTCCCACATGCCTATATACATTGTCAAGCATCCATATGTCAAGTTTCAAGACTCACATCATCAAGTTGCCCAGTCAAAAACCCTAATTGCTCCACAGTCAACTGCAGGGGCAAAATGGTCATTTGACAGTCAAAAGTCAAAATTTTGGTCAACATCTTATTTTGAAGCCACAATCATCATTTGATCAATTCTTGATCATGATTCCACAAGCATGGCTCAAAAAGTCTCAAGATGCAAAAGTTTCTATTTTTGGGACAGTTGAAAAGTCAACTGCAAATTGACCAAGGCATAACTTCTTCATGGTTTATCAGAAAAATCCCATCCAAAGCTCATTTTGAAGGGGATGACATTTCCTACAACTCATATTCACATTCCAAGTCTAAGAAATGCTCTCACAAAAAGTTATCAATTTCAACATTATAGGTCATTTTCAAAAGTCAACAAAAAGGCACTTTAAGTCAAAGACCATAACTTGAGATTGGTAAATCAAAATGACATGGGACCAAAGGCATTGGTTATAGGACTTCAATACCTTTCCAAAATGTCCAAGAACATGTTCATAGCTTCAAAATTGAGCAAGATATGCATTGGAGAAGTTGGGAAAGTTTTGGGAACTTTCCAAAGTCAACTTTGCCTAAAACACTTCAAATTTGCTAATGGGCCTCAAATTCTTCCTTGAATCATTACCCAAAGCCTATGCACGACCCATTGAGCTCAAAATAATTTATTTTCTTATTTTTGATTAATTAATTGGATTTATATTTATATTAATTCATTTAATTGGTTTTAAATATAAGAAAATTCAAAGATATGCTTTTTTAGATCTTTTTGTGCAGCAAATGTGACTAGGGCAAGCTGGAAACTCGTTTCTCAATCAACAAGGCAAAGAAATCCATGATTGGCAAGGTTTCATGAAAGAAAAGATTGGAAAAGATATGATTAGGCAATCAAATATTCAAGTCATAATGCCATGGACTTTTGGGCTCATTCTTGACCTAATTCACATCACATACATATGCAAGAGCTAACCCTATTCGAAGGAACACGTGAAAGCTGCTAAAAACCACATAACCAATTTGCAAATTTTGAAGAGAAACTTGAAAACTGGAATCCTATTTGCAGTACAATTCAAGGCCTAAAATCTTTTCCAATACGTTGTTGACATTGCTAGGAAGCTATTGCAACCAAGAACAGGCTCTCATACCCAGGGAAACGGTAAAACAAAGTCATGGTTTGATCAAATATATTCATAATCGAAATCTAATTTCCATGCATCATTGACATGTTTTGTTTGTTGATTTGTATTGCTGACGCCTTCCTGAAACTTTTGATATAGTTTAATTGCACTGAAACTCACAGGATCACGATTCACCATGAATGGATTTTAGGGTTTTCGAACCTTCAAAATAGGGCTTTCTTGTAGAGGAAAAATCAAGCCCTGAGACCTATGCAGTTGAATTCAGGAGCTCAATACGAGTTGAATGGCAACCTCTCGCTCAATTTATATTATCTGTGGGCGTAATCGCTATTTTTCACACTTTCACTTAGTGGGGGTTTAAAACCCCGCTATCTTGTTCATGTTGCAGGAGAAAACGAGGAAGAAGATGGACGTGGCACCATGCTACTGGGACATTCAAACTTTAGCGCGTTTTTTAAATGTCTCAGCATAATGGGCATTTTTCATATATAATATTTGTTTATCAACATATGTACAGGCGCGTTTCATAGCTCAGATGGTGGAGGACGTGTATTACAAGCATTGGGACCTGGGTTCGATTCCCAGGTCCCCCATATAATTGTTGTTATTTTTCCTCAAGCGTTCACATGCAACAAGCGTTCAAGGCTCCATCATGCATCCTCACACGTTAGCCTGCCAAGTGGCCTTGATCACCCATCCAATGGCCACAGAATGAAATCCAGGGTATACCCCAGTCAAACAACATACGCATGATCCCTGAAAAGTCAGCAAGGCCTTTGTGTCAATGGGCCTGAATTCATCACAAACACCTCCATATGGGCCAGACACCCCCTTTGGTTTGCATTTTATTTTCTTTTCTTTCTTTTAATTTCTTTCAATTGTTTTTTTATAATTATCATTAATTCACCATCAAATAATTTTTTCCATAATAAAAACAGAAAATCAAAATACAAAATATATTTAATTATTTATTAATTTCCTCACTAATTATTTTTGTAAATAAGGACTAACAATTAACTTTAGTTTAATTTAGGTTTATATTTTAATCTCTTTTCTTAATAAATAAAAAATACATAGAATTAGGTTTTTTGACATTTTTATCTTTTTCTTTATTAATTATTTTCATCATTATTTATTATTATTATTATTTTGTAAATAACATGTAAATTAATTAATTAGCTTAAATTAGGTTAACTTTAATATTTTCATTAATAATTAAAATAAACTTAGAATTAGGGTTTTTCTTGATTTTATCTTCTTTATATCATTAAATACAAAAAACATGAAAATCCTTTCTTTTCTTTAATTAAATAATTAATTAGTATTCAATTTTTAATTTAATTTCTCAAAAGGGTCAAAACCCTCGGACGTTCATTTTAATTCTTTTCGCGCGTTATTTTTCTTATTGATTATTATGTAACTGTTCAAGGATGTAATAGTAATTAGGTTTATCACTTTCCTTTTACTTTCCACATTTTTATCAAAAACGGGTCTTTGTATTTTGGCGATGTATAGACCCGCGCCTTGTAATAGCGTAGCTTTTACCTTTCCGTCTTTTAATTTTCCGCACTCCTAACTGCTAAACTCGCATGAAAGAATGTATGGTAATTAAAAATAACTCGTAGCTCACAATGCCATGATCAAAGATAAAACATAACATGAAAACAACACACAATACACACACCACTTCTAGGGTACGCCTCACTCGTTGCCTTCGAAACGTGGTCGTCAAGTATAGGACGTTTTAGCGGTCGCTCTTATGTCCATGATCCAGTTGCCTCGAAACAATTGCCTCGAAATGGTTGCCTCGGATTAAAAAAGGATCTAGGACATTAGAGTTGCTTCTAAGGTGTCCTAACTGTTGCTTCGGTGACCACACTGTCCCTACAACCGAATTGACCCGAACACCTCCAACAGTGGTGCTACCTACCTCTCAATGGTGGGATGGCACTACGTTAAGGACTTTTACACAGCCTAATTCCTTAGGGTAGGTAGATGACTCATAGATACTTGCTCTCTTCAAAAACAAATCAAAAATCTTTTCACACTGACACTTTCAAAAGCTTTCAAAACAAATTTTTCAAACACTCTTGAGGACAGATACAAGAGTCATTCAGAAATCTTTCAATGAAACTTTTTCAAACCCACTCACATTTTGAAAAGCAAACAAACATTTTGAAAACATAAGAGCAAGTATCTAAGAGCCCATGGATAACCATGGATAGAAAGGGTGCTAACACCTTCCCTTTCTATAAATCTACCTCCCGAACCGAGAAACATTCTCATAAGGAATTTTGCTGTGCTTTTGTCCTGTCCATGTTGGAGAAAATAAAAGACGGTGGAGACTCTTGCTTACCGCGACATTTCGCGAACCAGCTTTAAACAGTCAGTTCTATTTCCACCGATCACAGAGGGTAATACCTAAACTCCATGCTAGCCTGAAATCTAAGGGATACTGTGTGACTTGCTTGCCCTTACCATGTTTGCTATCTGTGAATACTTGTGATGTGTTTCTACCATAACATCATGCATCATGACATTGCATGCATCTTGCATCAGAATAACCCATTTCAAAGACAGAGGGGATTCATCTTTGTTCTGTTTTGCAGGTCATGGCATCTATGCGTAGAAATACTATTCGGATCAGCTTTGTACAGATTCCTACTCAGCTTAGAGATTTGGTTTCTAAAGTTCCAGATACTTCCTCTTTTGTTAGAAGACATGGTCACCTCCTTGGTTTGGTCACTTCTAAGATGGATGAACAAATGATGAGTGTCTTGTGCCAGTTCTTTGACCCGTTGCACCACTGCTTCACCTTCCTGGACTATCAGTTGGTCCCTACTTTGGAGGAATTCTCTGATTTGCTTGGTATTTCTATTCTAGAGCAGACACCGTTTACAGGTTGAGAGATAGCTCGTAGGCCAGAGGATGTTGCTACAGCCCTACATCTGACAAAGGCTGAGGTAATGTCTAACTGGGAGACTCGGAGTGGGACAAAAGGCTTCTTGGCTAAGTTCTTGGTTGATCAGGCTAATCAGTTTTGGAACAGTTTGGACTTTCAAGCATTCGAAGACATCCTGGCTCTTCTCATTTATGGTTTGGTGTTGTTTCCTAATTCAGATTCTTTCATCGACGTAAACGCAGTGAAGATTTTCATGTCCCGTAATCCAGTGCCCACTCTCTTAGGGGATATTTTACATGCTCTTTATGCCCGTACTGCTCGGAAATGGGGAACCCTTATGTGTTGTGCACCATTGCTGGAGAGGTGGTTTATTTCTCACTTCCTCAAATCTGTTTTGAAGAACAAGAAAGGAATGGGTTGGGCCTACAAAATTATGTCCCTGGCTCATACGGACATCATCTGGAGCACTAAAGACATGGAAGAAGTAGTTGTTATTGACCGGTGCAGAGAATACCCCAATGTTCCTTTACTTGGAATTAGGGGAGGGATCACCTATAATCCTTGTCTGGCCTTACAACAGTTTGGGCGAGCTCGAAAGGACGGTCCTCATGAGTTACTGATTTCGAGCATTGTCTTTGACTTCCAAGGGGATAGCGATGGACATCGCCGCAGATTTATACGAGCTTGGAATAGGGTTAACAGGTATGATCCACATGAGCTAGGAGCGGAGACTTCTCTTCCGATGGAGCCGTATCTCTGGTGGGTTCCGGCCCGTGCCCAAAAGCTGGGATGCCGTACAAAGCTTTCTTACCGGTAATTGTTGAGAGCGCTGATGAAGAAGGAGTTCCTCATACTGTCCTCCATCCGTACATGCCTACTGACATTGGGGCATTAAAGAGATCGTGGATCCAGTTGAGAGAAGAACGAGATACTTACAGAGAAAATTATCATGAGCAGGAGCAGAAGATTCTAAAGCTTACAAGGTAGCCGGAGAATGAGAAGGTCCTCAATGATTATGTCAGCACCAACAGAAAACGACCATGGGAGCGCTGATGTCTTTTGTTATTTCTAGTTTTGATTTACTTTACAGTTTTTCTTTTTGTAACGCCTTAAAGGCATTTGTCAAACATTGATTTCAAGTTTTTTATCTAATAAAAGTGTGTTTCATTTTGGTTTACGAATTTGAATCTACCAAAGTCTATGAAATTATATCATACGCATTCCATTCCCATGCACCTTATCACAGGTACCCATTACAGGTTTCTCATCTTCTTCGCTGTTTATTTCAGCATCATGTCTGCTGAAACATCCACTGATCAAGCTATTAAGGCTCTTCAAGCTCAAAACGCTCAGTTCCAGGAAATGTTCATGAACCTGGCCAAGGGGCAGAAAGATCTGAAGACTCTTATCTTGAAGGATAAGAAGAAGAATAAGAAGACGGTCCTCCTGAACATGGGTCACAGGTTTAGAAACAAGTTACGAGAAGAAGTTTATCTGTCCCACTCATCTGGAGGAGGGGAGAACCAAGAAGAAAGGAGGGCTCCTAGCCCTGTTATTTCTGACAATGAGACTGACTTTGACGAAGACCAGTATCCTCCGACTGAGGATAGGTATAAGTAGCTCGAAGACCGGTTAAGTGCGATGGAGATCCAGAAGATACCTGGATTGGACTTTGGTGATTTGGGTCTAGCATCTGGGGTGGTGATTCCCCACAAATTTAAAGCACCAGTCTTGGCTAAATACGACGGGGTCTCCTGCCCAAAGCTACACCTCCGTTCGTATGTTAGAAAGATTCAGCCATATACCGCTGATAGGAACCTCTGGATCCACTTTTTTCAAGATAGTCTTTCAGGGACTCAACATGAGTGGTTCTATCAGCTAGAAGGAGCTAATGTCCGTATTTGGGAGGACCTTGCTGCTGCTTTTTACAAGCAGTACCAATATAATGCCGACCTTGCTCCCACGCGTACCCAACTTCAGGGTATCTCTATGGGTGCGAGCGAAGGTTTTAAAGATTACGCTCAGAAGTGGAGAGATCTTGCAGGTAGAGTCCAACCCCCGTTGGCTGACATGGAGTTGGTGGATATGTTTCTGGGGACCCTGTCTGGTCCGTATTTCAACCATTTGATCGGAAGTTCATCGTCAGGTTTTACTGAATTAATTATGATTGGGGAGAGGATTGAAGCCGGAATCAAGAGCGGCAAGTTGCAGAAAGGTGCTTCGTCAAGTACGGAGAAGAAGCCCTTCAAGAAGGAGTCTAGTGCAGTTTACAACTCTAGGAACCAAAGTCGACCCGAGCGCTGCCAAGAAGTTAATGCGGTAGTTATTTCAAGACCAACTGTTGCCACACAACGCAACACTCAACCAAGGGCAGAAAGGCTTCAAAGACCGTTCACTCGGCTCAGCATGTCTTTATCTCAAATTCTGCCACAACTGCTGAAGACCAATTTGGTGACTCTAAGGGAAGCCCCGAATAATCCTAACACCACATCACCGCTGTACAATCCGAACGCCCGCTGCGCTTTTCACTCTGATAGCCCAGGGCATGATACGAATAACTTCCGGGTCTTGAAGAATAAGGTACAAGATTTGATTGAAGCTAAGGAGATTGAATTTGAAGCACCGAAAAATCCTAATGTCATAACGGTTCCTATGCCGAAACATGACACGGGAGTGAATGCTATTGGGGATGATGAAGAATAGTTTGATATTGACAGCTGGATTTACCCGACTACCGATGGTGGATTGAGCAATTGGAGGGCAAAGTACTTCGTGCCAATTTCTTTTATCACACACTAATAAACTTTTGTTTTGAATTTGTAACAGATAATTTTAAACTTTACAGCCCGGTGCCTTACCCGAGACACCGTGGCTTTGTTTGAGGTCTTATTATATGTCATTTCCATATATCATTAATAAAAGCATTGGACATTTTCTTGCATTACAAATTTTGCGCTCCTTGTTTTTCTTTTTTATCTTGCAAAACAACTATTTTACACACACTCACGTACACAGGTCTACATCCACTATGGATCCCACTGATAACGACTCTGCTACTGCCGGTTACGACTTCGAAAGTCCGATCAACCAAGCCGAGGATGAAGGTGAGGATGATTGCGAAGTGCCTGGCGAAATTGCTAGACTGTTACTTCAGGAAGAGAGGGCCATACAGCCGCATGAAGAGCCAGTGGAAACAGTGAATCTGGGTACAGAGGTAGACAAGAAAGAGGTCAAGATCGTTGAAAATCTGGAGTCTAGTGTTAAGCAACGGTTGATTCAGATGCTGCTTGATTATGTTGAGATCTTTGCCTGGTCTTATGAAGATATGCCTGGGTTGGATACTGATATCGTGGTTTACCGATTACCTACCAAGGAAGACTGTCCTCTAGTGAAACAGAAAGTCCGCCGAATATGCCCGGAGATGTCTAAGAAAATCAAGGCCGAATTTATGAAACAGTTTGATGCCGATTTTCTAGCAGTTACTTCTTACCCGCAGTGGGTAGCCAACGTGGTTATGGTGTTGAAGAAAGATGGTAAGGTTCTAATGTGTGTTGACTATAGGGCTTTGAACAGGGCGAGCCCCAAGGATGATTTCCCTCTGCCCCATATCGACGTTCTGGTTGACAACACCGCACAGCATAAGGTCTTCTCCTTTATGGATGGTTTCTCCGGTTATAATCAGATTAAGATGGTTCCCGAGGATATGGAGAAGAAAACCTTTGTTACTCAATGGGGTACCTTTTGCTACAAAGTCATGCCTTTCGGATTGAAGAATGCTGGGGCAACGTATCAGCGCGCCATGGTCGCTTTATTACACGACATGATTCATCATGAAATTGAGGTATATGTTGACGATATGATTGCAAGATCCCAGACTGAGGAAGAACACCTTGACCATCTTCGGAAACTATTTGACAGGTTGAAGTTGTACAAGCTGAGGTTAAACCCGAACAAGTGCACCTTCAGGGTGAGATCTGGTAAGCTGTTGGGTTTCGTCGTAAGTGATAAAGGTATTCAAGTGGATCCTGCAAAGGTGAAGGCTATACAGGAAATGCCAGCTCCCCAAACTGAAAAAGAAGTTAGAGGCTTTCTGGGACGTCTGACCTATATTGCCCGATTCATCTCACATCTGACTGCTACTTGTGAGCCAATCTTCAAGCTACTGAAGAAAGATCAAGTGGTAAGATGGAACGATGAATGTCAAGCCGCTTTTGAAAGGATCAAAGAGTATCTCCAAGAGCCTCCTATTTTGATGCCTCCAGTCGCAGGGAGACCGTTGATCTTATACTTGACAGTACTGGATAATTCAATGGGGTGTGTGCTGGGGCATCATGATGAGTCTGGCCGAAAAGAGCATGCTATTTATTACCTTAGCAAAAAGTTTACCGACTGTGAGACCCGATACTCGTTGCTTGAGAAAACTTGTTTTCCCTTTGGCATGGGCTTCTCGCCAGCTGAGACAGTATATGCTGACTCACACTACTCTATTGATATCAAAGATGGATCTAATAAAGTATATCTTCGAGAAGTCTGCCTTGTCCGGAAGAATAGCAAGATGGTAGATGATATTGACTGAGTATGACATCCAATACACAACCCAAAAAGCAATCAAGGGAAGTGTGTTGGCAGATCATTTGGCACATCAGGCAGTAGATGATTATCAGTCTATGAACTTTGAATTCCCGGATGAGAACATCATGTTGGTGACTGACTGTGAAATACCTGGACCGGATGAAGGACCTGAGGAGGGATCCCGATGGTCTATGTACTTTGATGGAGCTTCAAACGCTTTGGGAAATGGCATTGGCGTCGTGATCATATCTCCTGAAGGCTCTCATACTCCGTTCACCGCCCGACTATTTTCAACTGCACCAACAACATGGCGGAGTATGAAGCGTGCATTATGGGTCTTCGAGCAGCTATTGACCTAAGGATAAAGTTCTTAAGTGTATTCGGAGATTCCGCTCTCGTGATCAGTCAGATTAAAGGTGAGTGGGATGTTAAACGCCCTAATCTTATTCCTTACAAAGAGTATGTGTTGACATTGCTTCCGCACTTCGAGGAGATAACCTTTGAACACTTCCCTAGAGAGGAGAATCAGTTGGCGGACGCGCTAGCTACGATGTCTTCTATGTTCAAGGTCAGATGGGACAACGAAGCTCCCCAGATTACCATTGAAATGTTGGACGAACCTGCACATTGCTGTGATATTGAGACTGAAGAGGTAGCAGATAAACCCTGGTTTCATGAGGTAAAGAGGTATCTTGAAGCTCAGGAGTACCCCGAGGGTGCATCTGTTAATGATAAAAAGTTTCTGAGAAGGTTCGCGGCGAAGTTCTTCATCAGCAATGGTCTCCTTTACACGCGTAACCATGACTCAACCTTGCTGCGATGTGTGGATAAGAACGAAGCAGAAAGTATTATGGTAGAGTTACATGAAGGTACTTTCAGGACTCATTCCAGTGGACACTCCATGTCAAAGAAGATCCTACGGGCAGGATACTACTGGTCCACCATGGAAGCCGACTGTTATCAGCATTCTCGGACCTGTCATAAGTGCCAAGTCTATGATGATAAGGTGCACATACCTCCAATACCTCTGAATGTTTTGACAGCTCCTTGGCCTTTTGCAATGTGGGGCATCGACATGATCGGCGAGATCAGACCCACGGCATCTAACGGACATTGTTTCATCCTGGTAGCTATAGATTACTTTACGAAGTGGGTTGAAGCAGCTTCCTTTTCTACAGTAACCAAGAACGTCGTGGCACGGTTTATTCGGCACAATCTGATTTGTCGATATGGTGTACCAGAGAGGATCATTACGGACAATGGTATAAATCTCAATAATAATATAATCACCGAGCTCTGCAAGCAGTTCAGGATACAACATCACAAATCTTCTCCTTACCGGCCGAAGATGAATGGGGTTGTAGGAGCGGCTAATAAGAACATCAAGAAGATTGTGCAGAAGTTGACGGTTACATACAAAGACTGGCACGAGATTTTACCGCTTTCTCTTCATGGGTACCGTACCTCAGCGCGAACGTCAACATGGGCAACTCCCCATTCCCTGGTTTATGGCATGGAGGCCGTCTTGCCCATTGAAGTTTAGATACCCTCTCTTCGGATTATGAAGGATGCAGGTTTGAGCGAAGATGACTGGATTCAGACACGGCTTGATCAGCTGAACTTAATCGATGAAAAGAGGCTTACTGCTATTTGTCATGGTCAGACGTATCAAAATCATATGATTAAGGCATTTAACAAGAAAGTCAGACGACAAGAGTATCAAGTTGGCGATCTAGTGATCAAACACATCATTATACCTCAAGGTGATCCCAGGGGAAAATGGACCCCTACCTACGAAGGGCCATTTGTGGTTAAGAACATTTTCTCAGGAGGAGCTATGATTCTAACCACCATGGATGGTGACGACCTTCCTCACCCCGTCAATGCAGACATAGTGAAAAAAATACTACGCATAATCAAAGAACCGCTAGGTTGACTGGCCTAGGCAAAAATAAGGGCTTCCGGGCGAATCAAAAGGGTTCGGGAAAAAATAAGGGATGAAAATAAAAAATCTGTACACCCGGCAAGTCGAAAACTTGAAAAGGCGGCTTGGGCAAAAAAGGGTATCCCGGTGGATTGAAAACCCGAAAGGGCGGTCTAGGCAAAAATTACGGATCAAAGCGTAACACTATGTCTCATTGGATCACCTTGCGACCAGACTTCAATATCAACTACCCAGCTCGGACGACACTAATCAATCTGATCTACCTTCAACCAAGTAGCAAAGTGATGAGATGCTCGAGGACATAAAGGCAATAGCAGAGTTGGAACCCAGTGGGATTGTTCACATAGCTGTTTTTCTTTGTTTTTTTTACAAATTGTATAAATTCTATTTGTTCGGCGGTGTTCTCTTACTAGGACGTCAGCCTCTTGTACGAAAACGCCTATTTACAGGCTAACTTCAAAATTAATACAAGTCATTTTTCACAAATAAATTTCAAACTGTTTTCCTTTTTCTGTTTTGTTTTGCGAGAACATCCAATGTTCAGTTTTTGATATATGCATTTGAAATTTATTGCTGCTCATAAATATTTTCATGCGAAACAAAAGACGATTACTTGTAATATCAGAAACAGGGGCAAACGAAAAATATCCAAGCCGTACAGTCGCTCTGTCCACCAGATATAGGGATAGACCTAGCTGGAGGAAACAATTGAAAGTACATTCATTCCCCGCAGAGTAAGAGAAAGTTATTGGTGTTAGCTCTCCCCAGCTAAGACTCACAACTGTGAATGAATCGGTAATATTCTCCCCAAGCAGAATTTATCTACCATCAGCACTAAGAAGTCTTGTCATCCCCAGCGAGTATAAAAAATATCCCCAGTGGAGTTTGAAAAAAGTATCCCCAGTGGAGTCGGAAGAATTGTCCCTAGTAGACTCCGGAAGATCATCCCCAGTAAAATCTAAAAGGGCTATCCCCAGTAAATTCGCAACTGGAAAATCATTTCCAGTGGAGTTCTTTCCTTTCACAAAACAAGAATTCAATCCCCAACAGGGTTCATTATCACCAGTAACAGAAGATTTATCCCCAGCTGAATTTATCAACGGAATCCTCAACAAAGCGTCTCTTCCCCACAGAGTCATTCTCTCATCAGTTTATTCCCCAGAGAAGTTATCCTCTCCCACAGGTTTATTCTCACAAACATCTTCATCAACTATCTCCAATGGAAACGAAGAATCCAATTCTTTTCTCCAGCAGCAATCTGGGATTTATTTTCCCCAGCTAAAAACATCACATTCTCATACATCATGACATGCATACGCATCATTACAATACAATCTCATTTATTTTGAGAGCATTATTGCTTGATACATATCATGCATTACATACAACTAACTTTTATCTTTCAGGAAGGATACGGTTAAATTCTCACAAAGTTCAAGCTATGAAGCTTCTACCTCAGTTGAATTACGGACGATGTTCCTAAATCTCAGAGAAGTTATTTTCTCAGTTGAATTACGGACAGGCTCCTAAATCTCAGCGAAGTTGTTGAATTACGGACGAGCTCCTAAATCTCAACAGATATCACCTCAATTGAATTACGGACGATGTTCCTAAATCTCAGTAGAGATGCTTCCACAGTTGAATTACGGACGAGTTCCTAAATCTCGACAGATATGTACCTCAGTTGAATTACGGACGAGTTCCTAAATCTCAGCAAAGCAGTTGAATTACGGACGAGCTCCTAAATCTCGACAAAGTTAGTTGAATTACGGACTAGCTCCTAAATCTCGACAGATATTACCTCAGTTGAATTACAACCGATGTTCCTAAATCTCAGCAGATATCTTTCTCCAAGTTGAATTACGGACAAGTTCCTAAATCTAACAAAACTTTTACTCCAGTTGAATTAAGGACAAGCTCCTAAATCTCAGCGAAATTCTTTCCTCAGTCGAATTACGGACGAGTTCCTAAATCTCGATAGATATTTCATCAGTTGAATTACAGACAGGCTCCTAAATCTCAGCAGAGTTGTTGAATTACGGACAAGCTCCTAAATCTCAGCAGCGGTTGAATTACGGACAAGCTCCTAAATCTCGACAAAATCAGTTGAATTATGGACAAGCTCCTAAATCTCGACAAAGCCAATTGAATTACGGACTAGCTCCTAAATCTCAGCAAATATGTTTTCTTAGTTGAATTACGGATGAACTCCTAAATCTCAGCAAAAGATGTTCCATCAGTTGAGTACAGACGATCGAAGTTCCTAAATATCAACAGAGACGACTTACCAGCAGAATAACGGACGACCAAAGCTCCTAAAACATTTCAAGAAAGATCTCCAAGTTGCTCAAGATAGTCCAAAGGTTGGCCAGACAAGCTCTCTCCTAAGGCAGTCTACCCCAAACCAGGGTTTCATGTTGCATCAAGATCCTTGAGTCCAAGTGACCCCAAGTGCTCAACATTGTCCTAATATGTTCTCAAGATCATCCATGTCAAGTTTAAAGCCTTGCAGAGGAAATTTGCTCAATCAATTGCTCAAAGGGTCCAAAAATCGACTGTGCTAGGGCAAAAGTCAACTATGACCTACATACAGTCAAACTTCAGGATTTTTGGTCAACATCCTAATTTTGAAGTGTATTTCTTCATTTGATAAAGGGTTGATCATGATTCATCAAGGATTGCTCACAATTCATCAAGATTCAAAAGTTGCTAAATTAGGGTTTTGCAGGAAAAGTCAACTCAACTTTGACCAAGCATAACTTTCTCATACTTTATGAGTAATGACCCATCTAAAGCTCATTTTGAAAAGGATGCAATTCCCTATAATCCATATTCATCTCCCAAGATTAAAATATGCACTCACCACAAGCTATGAATTTGGACATTATAGGTCATTTTGAAAAGTCAACAAAAACACCTTTTTTTGTCAAAGCTTCATACATGATAATGGAATATCAAATTGATATGAGACCAAAAGGGTTGGTTAAAGGACATCTAAAGCTTTCTAAAAAGGTTAAGTACACCTCCAAAAGTTCAAAATTGAGGAAGTTATGCATTGTTGAAGTTGTACTTTTTTGCAAAATTGCCAAAAGTCAACTATCCCCAAAACTTCAAATTTTGCCAAATGGGCCCATTCTTTTTCACTTGTTTTGAGTTGGAATTATTTCCCACGTGCTCTAGCCTTGGCCATGTGTCCATATCATATTTTTATTAATTGTTTTGATTTTTATTTGAATTAATTTGAATTAAATCAAAACAAATCAAATAAAATCAAAATTATTGAAAACCAAAGATCTTTTGATGATTTCAGGCTTCATTGGACAGCTAGCACCATTCCAAGTTCGCATCAAGGCAATTGTGTACAAAAAGATTCAAAATAAGTCAATTTTGGAAAGCCTTAAAGGAGGATCAAATCAAATATCAATTTTATTGAAAGAGGAAGATTTGGGCAAGGCAATTAACCCTAATGCATTGTGTGGTACATAAGGGTTACGTGCAGACCAAAATCAGGGTTGGAGATCAAGCATAGAGCAAGAACAAAAATCTGAAAATCCAAAGAAAAGTGTGAGATCGAAACAGGGCTTAGAGGCATCCTCAAGGCTTAGCACTTGTCTCAAAATCTTCCTGGCAATCTCAGGAACCTAAAGCAAGCAAAACCACACGTTTTCAGACCCTCCCACGCACTGTAAGTCATTCGTAACCTTGCTCTGTTCTTGAATTCACATCTTGCAATTTAAGCATGGTTGATCTGAATTAATGGCATAATCTTAATCTACAGAGCATTTGCAAGCTTTTGGTATTATTCAATTGCATTTATATGCCCTATGCCGTGAATCACCATTATAGGGTTTTCTTGGAGTTTTTTAGGGCTTTTGTTTTCAGGTACAATTAGCCTTCGTAATGGCTATGGTTGTGATCAGAAGAAGATGACGAGTCTAACCATGGTCTTAGAATGCATTTCCATGGCCTGTAGGAGATTTGGGAGGAACCCCTGTCTGTAGCGACGAACATTTGTCCATAGGTATAGGTGTTGTTGCTTTTAGCCACGATGCAGAGGACAGGGACGATGAGTTGTCACGCCACCACTCGTCCATTCAAATCTGGCGCGTTATTTTTTTTGTTATATCATCCACTGACCTTTTTTTTATATTATGATTGTTTTGTATTATATTAACAAATAAAGTAACATGGCCTAGTGGTTACCACATCAGCGCTCAAGGATTCAATGGCTGGAGGTCAGGGGTTCGATCCCTGCCTCCAGCAATTTGCCATTTTCTTGTTTATTTTCAGGGAATCTAGTGCATACTCAAGCCTAATATCCACCATGGACATTCATCATCAGCGCGCCAGATGGTCAGATGGCCAGATCTGGTGGCCAGCATTGAAGGTGTACCAAAAGGCCAAGTCAATGCATACGCAGGGGATCACAAAAAGTCTATTGGATATTCACAAATGGGCCAATATTTTTGCTTTCTGCACCCTCTAAACAAGCCCATTCTCACTCCTTTTTTTTATTTTGTTTACTTTATTTAATTATTTTATTTTGTTTTAACTTAATTATTAACCAATAGATTAATATTCTTTTTTATCAAAAAATCACAAAAAATATTTTATGCCCAATTAAATTTCAGAACTTTATTTTTTTTATTAATAAATATTAATTAATTAATTAGGTTATTAATTCTAGATAACTTTAATTGATTTTGTAAATATTTAAAATCAATTAGAATTAATAGGCTTTAATCATTAATTTAATTATTTTATTTTCTTTCCTAAATTAACAAAACTCCAAAAATATGTCATTTATTATTTTTCATTAATTAATTTAATAACCAATTAATTTAGCATTTAATTTTAGGATTAGTTTCTTTTCTTAAAAATAAATAAAAACAACCAAAAAAACCATTTTCTTTTTAAAAGGGTCAATACCCTAATTTCGCATTCGATTTAATTTCGCATCACGCACTTCATTTTTCTTTATCCAATTAATGTATCTGCTCCCGGTTTGTAATAATTAATTAGGACATTTATTTTTCCGCTTTTAAATTTCAAAGGGTTGCTTTTGGCGATGTAAATACCCGACGCCTTGTAATAATTTAGTTTAATTTCCGCACCTTTAATTTATGCAAATATACAACTGTTAGATGTTTGATAATAGGGTTTGCATGACAAGAATGAATGTTTAATCTAAAATCAGTTAGATCGCCCTAAACATGTACAAAGATAAAAATAACTGAAATCAACACACTCGCACATGCAAACTCCTAGGGTACACCCCACTTGGTTGCCTTTGTAAACGGTCATTTAGTATAAGTTGTTTTAGAGGCCGTCCTCTTGTCTAAAAGATCACAGTTGTCTCGAAATGGTTGCCTCGGATATTTTTGCCTCGAACAAATGATCTAAGACATTAGGGTTACCGCTAAGACGTCTTAACGTTGCTTTAGTGACCGTATGTCCCGCTTTTGAATTGACCCTCAAATTCCAACGATGGTGCTACCTACTCACTAATAGTGGGATATCATTGTCTAAAGGAAATTAGCATAGAACAATTTCTTTTTCGAGTAGGTAGATTAGCTCTTAGATACTTGCTCATCCAAAAACAAAACTTTTTCACACTTACACTCTTTTAGGAACAAGTTTTCAAAAACACTTCATTACACTCTTGAAGACAGAAGCAAGAGTTAAATTGAAGTCAAAACAAAAACTTTTCAAAACCTACAAACACAAAGAAAACAATTTTGAAAATGATGAGCAAGTACCTAAGAGCCCGTAGATAACTACGGATAGAAAGGGTGCTAATACCTTCCCTTTCTATAATCTACCCCCCCCCCCCCCCCCCCCCCCCCCCCCGTACTCAGAAATATCTCAAAAAAGGAATTTTTCTGTGCTTTTTTCCTTTCTTTGTTGGATAAAATAAAAGACGGTGGAGACTCTTGCTTACCACGACATTTTGCAAATACAAACGTAAAACGTAAACCAGCATTCCAAAAATAGTCAGTTCTTCCCACCGTATCACACTGGGACAATAACTTCTACGCTCCACCAGATGCTGAAATACCCAGTGAAGGGGAAAATTGTTACGGTACAAGGAGAAGAGGAGTATATGGTGAGCCTCCTCAACTTATTCCGGTATGTGGATATGGACAGGGAGTTCATTGAGACCCCGTGTCAACATTTTGAAGAGGTCCCCCAGACGCTGGCGTCAACTGAAACTATTATTGAAGATCCTCCAATGAAGATGGCTTCCCTAGAGGATTCCCGGGCTGTTATTGAGAAAGGTGGGTGTGCGAATTGGGGCCAACTCCCTGACTTTGCACATAAGATTGACAAGTTTGGTTTGGGTTTCACTGCAGAATCTCAATGGGCTGTTCGGCGTGCGCGGATTGGAAGACCTCCCCTGCGTATTACTAATCCTGAAGTGAATATGATTGAAGACAATGATGAAGAGTCTGAGTTTGACAGCTGGATTTACCCGACCACCGACGGCGGACTAAGAAATTGGACGCCAAAGGAATTCGTGCCAATTTATTTTATCACACAATAATATACTTTTGTTTTGAATTTGTAACAAACAATTTTAAACTTTACGGCCCGGTGCCTTACCCGAGACACCGTGGCTTTGTTTGAGGGCTTTATATGTGTCATCTCCATATATCATTAATAAAAGCATTGGACATTTTCTTGCATTACAAATTTTGCGCTCCCTGTTTTTCTTTTTTATCTTGCAAAACAACTATTTTACACACACTCACATATACAGGTCTACATCCACTCTGGATCCCACTGACAACGATTCTGCCATTGCCATTTATGACTTCGAAAGTCCGATCAACCAAGCCGAGGATGAAGGTGAAGAAGATTGCGAAGTTCCTGGTGAACTTGCTAGACTTTTTCTTCAGGAAGAGAGGGCCATACAGCCGCATGAAGAGCCAGTGGAAACAGTAAATCTGGGTACAGAGGTAAACAAGAAAGAGGTCAAGATCGGTGCAAATCTGGAGTCTAGTGTTAAGCAACGGCTAATTCAGATGCTGCATGACTATGTTGAGATCTTTGCCTGGTCTTATGAAGATATGCCTGGGTTGGATACTGATATCGTGGTTCACCGCTTTCCTACCAAGGAAGACTATCCTCTAGTGAAACAGAAAGTCCACCGAATGCGCCCGAAGATGTCTGAGAAAATCAAGGCTGAAGTTATGAAACAGTTTGATGCCGGTTTTCTAGTAGTTTCTTCTTACCCGCAGTGGGTTGCCAACGTGGTTCCGGTGCCGAAGAAGGATGGTAAGGTTCGAATGTGTGTTGACTATAGGGATTTGAACAGGGCAAGCCCCAAGGATGATTTCCCTCTGCCTCACATCAACGTTCTGGTTGACAACACCGCACAACTTAAGGTCTTATCCTTTATGGATGGTTTCTCCGGTTACAATCAGATTAAAATGGCTCCCGAAGACATGGAGAAGACAACTTTTGTTACGCAGTGGGGTACCTTTTGCTACAAGGTCATGCTGTTTGGATTAAAGAATGCTAAGGCAACATATCAGCGCGCCATGGTCGCTATGTTCCATGACATGATCCATCATGAGATTGAGGTATATGTTGATGATATTATTGCAAGGTCCCAGACTGAGGAAGAACATCTTGACCATCTTCAGAAGCTATTTGACAGGTTGAAGTTGTACAGATTGAGGTTAAACCCGAACAAGTGCACCTTCGGGGTGAGATCTGGTAAGCTGCTGGGTTTTGTCGTAAGTGATAAAGGTATTCAAGTGGATCCTGCAAAGGTGAAGGCTATACAGGAAATGCCAGCTCCCCAAACTGAAAAAGAAGTCAGAGGCTTTTTGGGACGTTTGAACTATATTGCCCGGTTCATCTCACACCTAACTGCTACTTGTGAGCCAATCTTCAAGTTATTGAAGAAAGATCAAGTGGTAAGATGGAACGATGAATGTCAAGCCGCTTTCGAAAGGATCAAAGAGTATCTCCAAGAGCCTCCTATTTTGATGCCTCCTATTGAAGGGAGACCCTTGATTCTATACTTGACAGTACTCCATAATTCAATGGGGTGCGTGCTGGGGCAGCATGACGAGTATGGCCGAAAAGAGCATGCTATTTATTACCTTAGTAAAAAGTTTACCGACTGCGAGATCCGATACTCGTTGCTTGAGAAAACTTGTTGCGCTTTGGCATGGGCTGCTCGTCGGATGAGACAGTATATGTTGACTCACACCACTCTATTGATATCAAAGATGGATCCAATCAAGTATATCTTCGAGAAGCCTACCTTGTCCAGAAGAATAGCAAGATGGCAGATGATCTTGATCGAGTACGACATCCAATACACGACCCAGAAACCAATCAAGGGAAGTGTGTTGGCAGATCATTTGGCACATCAGGAAGTGGACGATTACCAGTCTATGAACTTTGAATTCCTGGATGAGAATATCATGTTGGTGACTGATTGTGAAACACCTGGACCAGATGAAGGACCTGAGGAAGGATCCCGATGGTCCATGTACTTTGATGGAGCTTCAAACGCTTTGGGTAATGGCATTGGCACCGTGATCATATCTCCTGAAGGCTCTCATACTCCGTTCACCGCCCGACTATGCTTTAACTGCACCAATAACATGGCTGAGTATGAAGCGTGCATCATGTGTTTTCGAGCAACTATTGGCCTAAGGATTAAGTTTTTACGTGTATTCGGAGATTCCACTCTCGTGATCATTCAGATCAAATGTGAGTGGGATATGAAACACCCTAATCTTATTCCTTACAAGGAGTATGTATTAACTTTGCTGCCACACTTCGAGGAAATAACCTTTGAACATTTCCCTAGAGAGGAGAATCAGGTAGCAGACGCGCTAGCTACAATGTCTTCTATGTTCAAGGTCAGATGGGACAATGAGGCTCCCCAGATTACCATTGAGAGGTTGGATGGACCCGCACATTGCTTTGACATTGAGACTGAAGAGGTAGCAGATAAACCATGGTTTCATGAGGTAAAGAGGTATCTTGAAGCTCAGGAGTACCCCGAGGGTGCATCTGTTAATGATAAAAAGTTTATGAGGAGGTTCGCGGCAAAGATCTTCATCAGTAATGGCATTCTTTACAAGCATAATCATGATTCCACCTTACTGCGTTGTGTGGATAAGAACGAAGCATAAAGGATTATGGTAGAGTTGCATGAAGGTATTTTTGGAACTCATTCCAGTGGACACACTATGGCAAAGAAAATCCTTCGGGCAGGATACTATTGGTCTACAATGGAATCAGATTGTTATCAGCACTCTCGGACCTGTCATAAGTGCCAAGTCTATGCTGATAAGGTGCACATACCTCCAGTACCTCTAAATGTTTTGACAGCTCCTTGGCCTTTTGCAATGTGGGGCATCGATATGATTGGTGAGATCAAACCTACTGCGTCCAATGGGCATCGTTTCTTCTTGGTAGAAATTGATTACTTTACAAAGTGGGTTGAAGCAACTTCCTTTGCTACAGTGACCAAGAACGTCGTGGCACGGTTTATTCGGCACAATCTGATTTATCGATATGGTGTACCAGAGAGGATCATTACGGACAATGGTATAAATCTCGACAATAAGATGATCACCGAGCTCTACAAGCAGTTCAAGATATAGCATCACAACTCTTCTCCTTACCGGCCGAAGATGAATAAGGCTGTAGAAGCGGCTAATAAAAATATCAAGAAGATTGTGTAGAAGATAAAAGTGACATACAAAGATTGGCACGAGATGTTACCTTTTGCTCTTCATGGGTACCGTACCTCAGCGCGGACATCAACAGGGGCAACACCATATTCCTTGGTTTATGGCATGGAGGCCGTCTTACCCATTGAAGTTCAGATACCCTCTCTTCGGATTATGAAGGATGCAGGTTTGAGCGAAGATGACTGGATCCAGACCCAGCTTGATCAACTGAACTTAATCGATGAAAAGAGACTTACTGCTATTTGTCATGGTCAGACGTATCAAAAGCGGATGATCAAGGCATTTAACAAGAAAGTCAGACGACAAGAGTATCAAGTTGGGGACCTGGTTATCAAGCGCATAATACTTCCTCAAGGTGATCCCAGGGGCAAATGGACCCCTACGTACGAAGGGCCGTTTGTGGTTAAGAACATTTTCTCAGGAGGAGCCATGATTCTAACCACCATGGATGGTGACGACCTTCCTCACCACGTCAATGCAGACAGTGAAAAGATACTACTCATAATCAAAGAACCACTAGGTTGACTGGCCTAGGCAAAAATAAGGGCTTCCCGGCGAACCAAAAGGGTTCGGGCAAAAATAAGGGATGAAAATGAAAAAATTGTACACCCGGCAAGTCAAAAACCTGAAAAGGCGGCTTGGGCAAAAAAGGGTATCCCGGTGGACTGAAAACCCGAAAGGGCGGTCCAGGAAAAAATTAGGGACCAAAGCGTAACACTATGTCTCATTGGATCACCTTGCAACCAGACTTCGATATCGACTATCAAGCTCGGACGGAACTAATCAATCTGATCTACCTTCAACCAAGTAGCAAAGTGATGAGATGCTCGAGGACATAAAGGCAATAGCAGAGTTGGAACCCAATGGGATTATTCACATAGCTGTTTTTCTTTGTTTTTCACAAATTGTATAAATTCTATTTGTTCAGCGGCGTTCTCTTACTAGGACGTCAACCTCTTGTACAAAAAACGCCTATTTACAGGCTAAATTCAAAATCAATACAAGTCATTTTTACAAAAGAAATTTCAAACTGTTTTCCTTTTTCTGTTTTGTTTTGCAAAGAACGTTCAATGTTCATTTTTGATATATGCATTTGACATTGATTGCTGCTCGTAAATATTTACATGCGAAACAAAAGACGATTACTTGTAATATCAGAAACAGAGGAAAACGAAAAATGTCCAAACCGTACAGTTGCTCTGTCCACCAGGTATAGGGATAGACCTAGCTGGAGGAAACGATTGAAAGTACATTCATTCCCCGCAGAGTAAGAGAAATATAGTGGCGTTAGCTCTCCCCAGCTGAGACTCGCAACTGCGAATGAATCAGTAATATTCTCCCCAAGTAGAGTTTATCTACCATCAGCACTAAAAAGACTTATCATCCCCAGCGGAGTATACAAATATCCCCAGTGGAGTTTGAAAAATCATCCCCAGTAGACTCCAAAGATCATCCCCAGTAAAGTCTAAAAAGGCTATCCCTAGTAAGGTCGCTATTGGAAAGTCATCCCCAGCGGAGTTCTTTCCTTTCACAAAACAGGAATTCAATCCCCAACAAGATTCATTATCACCAGCAACGGTAATTTATCCCCAGCTGAATTTATCAACGGAATCCCCCAGCAGAGCATCTCTTCCCCACATAGTCATTCTCTCGTCAGTTTATTCCCCAACGAGTTATCCTCCCTTGCAGGTTTATTCTCACTAATATCTTCATCCACTATCTCCAACGGAAACGAAGAATTCAACTCTTTTCTCCAACAGTAGTCTGAGATTTATTTTCCCCAGCTAAAAACATCACATTTCCATACATCATGACATGCATACGCATCATGCGACACAATCTCATTTATTTTGAGAACATCATTGCTTGATACATATCATGCATTACATACAACTAACCTTTACCTTTCAGGAAGGATACGATTAAATTCTCACAAAGTGCAAGCTATGAAGCTTCTGTTACAGTCGAATTACGAACGAGTTCCTAAATCTCGACAGATGTTCTCCCAGTTGAATTACGGACAGGTTCCTAAATCTCAGCAAAGTAGTTGAATTACAGACAGACTCCTAAATCTCATCGAAGATATTACCTCAGTTGAATTAGGAACAATGTTCCTAAATCTCAGCAGAGATGTTTCCCCAGTTGAATTACGGACAGGCTCCTAAATCTCAGCAAAGTTGTTGAATTACACACAAGTTCCTAAATCTTGACAAAGATATTTCCTCAGTCGAATTACGGACGAGTTCCTAAATCTCGATAGATATTTCCTCAGTTGAATTACGGACGAGTTCCTAAATCTCAGCAGAGACGTTTCTCAGTTGAATTATGGACAAGTTCCTAAATCTCAGCAAAGTTGTTGAATTATGGACAAGTTCCTAAATCTCGATAGATATTTCCTCAGTTGAATTACGGACGATGTTCTTAAATCTCAACAGAGATGTTTCTCCAGTTGGATTACGGACAAGTTCCTAAATCTCAGCATAAATACTCTCCCGGTTGAATTACGGATAAGCTCCTAAATCTCAGCAAAGTTGTCTCTTAAGTTGAATTACGGATGAGTTCCTAAATCTCAGCAGAGATGGTTTCTTAGTTGAATTACGGACGAGTTCCTAAATCTCAGTAGTTTATGTTTCCTCGATTGAATTACGGGCGAGTTCCTAAATCTCAGTAGAGATTGTTTCTTAGTTGAATTACAGACGAGCTCCTAAATCTCAGCGAAGATGTTTTCTTCAGTCGAATTACAGACAAGTTCCTAAATCTCGACAAAAGATCTTACCTCAGTTGAATTATGGACGAGTTCCTAAATCTCAAGCAAGATGTCTTCTCAGTTGAATTACGGACAAGCTCCTAAATCTTAGCAAAGTTGATTCCCCAGTTGAGTACGGACGATTGAAGTTCCTAAATATCAACAGAGACGACCCACCAACAGAATGACGAATGACGAAGCTCCTAAAATTCTACTTCTCTCAACAAAGATCGGACTTCCCCAGCGAAATCTTTCTCAACAACAGGTATACAAGCTCTCACTAAGGAATCTCTTATGTGATCGACACTCCTCCAAATGGCATCTATAAGCCCATTCCCAGCATCACAAGTCAATTACCACTTCACGCGAGTGCAAATCTCTGGGCACTCTAGTGTTCAATCCTCTTCCACCTTCAGATTACGAAAGGCACGAAAGCCAATATGCATCCTCAAGTTTAAGAAGATTGAACAGGGGCAACTGTTGTACCCAAAAATTTTCCATCTCATATTTCTCAAAATATTTCAAGAATGATCTCCAAATTGCTCAAGGTAGTCTAAGGGTTGGCCAGACAAGCTCTCTCCTAAGGCAGTCTACCCCAAATTAAGGTTTCATGTTGCATCAAGATCCTTGAGTCCAAGTGGTCCCAAATTCTCACCAATGTACTAATATGTTCTCAAGATCATCCATGTCAAGTTTCAAGCCTTGCAGAGGAATTTTGCTCAGTCAATTGCTCAAAAGTCCAAAAATCGACTATGCTAGGGCAAAAGTCAACTGTGGCCCACATACAGTCAAACTTCAATATTTTTGATCAACATACTCATTTTGAAGTATATTTAATCATTTGATTAAGGGTTGATCATGATTCATCAAGGATTGCTCATAATTCATCAAGACTCAAAAGTTGCTAAATTAGGGTTTTGTAGGAAAAGTCAACTCAACTTTGACCAAGCATAACGTTCTCATACTTTATGAGAAATGACCCATACAAAGATCATTTATAAGAGGATGAAATTCCCTACAATCCATATTCAGCTCCCAAGTTCAAAATATTCACTCACAAGAAGTTATGAATTTGGACATTATAGGTCATTTTTGAAAGTCAACAAAAACACCTTTTTTGGCAAAGCTTCATACATGAGCATGGAATATCAAAATGAGATGATACCAAAAGCGTTGATTAGAGGACATCTCAATCTTTCTAAAAAGTACAAAAACACCTCCAAAGGTTCAAAATTGAGGAAGTTATGCATTGTTGAAGTTGACCTTTTTTGCAAAATTGCCAAAAGTCAACTATCCCCAAAACTTCAAATTTTGCCAAATGGGTCCATTCTTTTTCACTTGTTTTGAGTTGGCATCATAGCCCACGTGCTCTAACCTTGGCCATTTGTCCATATTTTATTTTTATTATTTATTTTGGTTTTTATTTGAATTATTTCAAATTAAATCAAAACAAATCAAATAAAATCAAATATATTGAAAACCAAAGATCTTGTGATTATTTCAGGTCTTATTACACAGCTAGGGTCAATCAAAATCGATCAAGGCATATGTGTACAAAGAGATTGGATTTGGACCAATTTTGGAAAGATCTTTAAAGCAAATCAAACCAATATTCAAAGCATTGATGGAGAGGGATTTGGACACAAGAATTAACCCTAATGCATTGCTGGATACATAAGGGCTGCGTGCAGATCAAAATAGAGGTTGGAGATCAAACACAGAAACAACAACATTTGCAAAAACAAGCAAAAAGTGTGAGATCGAAACAGAGGTTAGAGGCATCCTCAAGGCTTGGTATTTGTCCCAATCGTTTCCTGGCAGTCTCCACAACCTAAAGCAATCAAAACCACACGTTTTCAAGCCCTCCCACGCGCTGTAAGTCATTCATAACCCCGCTCTATTCTTGAATTCGTATCTTGGAATTTACGCATTTTTAACTTAAATCAATTGCATATTCTTAACCTATGAATCATTTGCAAGCTTTTGACTTTACCCAATTGCATTTTAATGGTCTGTAACGAAATCCACCGTTGTTTAGGGTTTCGTATTTTGTTTTAGGGATTTTTGTTTCAGGAATAATTAGCCTTCATAATGGGCATGGTTGCAATCAGGAGGATGAGACGACCTCAACCATGGTCTTAGATATCATTTCCATGGCCTGTAGGAGATTTTGGATGAACCCCTGTTTGTAGCGACGAACATTTGTCCGTAGGTATAAGTGGCTCAACTTTTAGCCACGGTTCAAGAACAAGGATGAAGGCGTGTCACCCCACCATCGGCCTGTTCAAATGAGCGCGCGTTTTTTTAATTTATTTCTGTTCACTAACTTTGTTTTTATATATTATTATTACTTTGTATTATATTAACAAATAAGAACAAGTGGCGTAGTGGCAAGGGAGTGTATGGAATGTGCCTCAGGACCTGGGTTCGAATCCCAGGTCCCCCCTATTTTCTCTATAATATTTGCTTTCAGGTTATCATGTGCACGCTCAAGCCTAATGTCCACCATATGCCTTCAGCATCAAGCATGCCAGATGGCCAGATGGCCAGATCTGGTGGCCATCATTGAGGGCATACCAAAGGACCAAGTCAACGCCAGCGCACATGATTACAAAAGTCCAACGGATCTCATGTCATTGGGCCAGAAAATTGCTATGCACACACTTGAAAATCAGGCCCAATCTCTTTCTTTATATTTTCTTTTCTATATTTCATTTAATTATTTTATTTCATTTAATTTAATTACTAACCAAAATTAATTTTCTTTTTATCAAAAAAATCACCAAAAATATTTTATGTCCAATTAAATTTCAGAATTTTATTTTTACTAATAAATATTAATTAATTTAATTAGGTTAATTTTAGATAACTTTCATTTATTTTGCAAATATTTAAAATTAATTAGCAATCAATAGGTTTTTAACACTAATTTAATTATTTTATTTTCTTTCTTAAATTAACAAAACTCTAAAAATATGTCACTTAATTATTTTTCATTTATTAATTTAATAATTAATTAATTTAGCATTTAACTTTAGGAATTAATTTCTTTTCTTTAAAAATAATAAAAACAACAAAAACATTTTCTTTTAAGCGGGTTAAAACCCTAATTTCGCATTCGATTTAATTGCACATCACGCGCTTTATTTTTTATTTAATCAAATTATTGTATCTGCTCCCGGTTTGTAATAATTAATTAGGACATTTATTTATTTTACCGCTTTTATTTTCAAAGGGTTGTTTTTGGTGATGTAAATACCCGACGCCTTGTAAAAATTTAGTTTAAATTTCGTATTTTAATTCTGCAAGTTATACAACTGCTAGATGTTTGATAATAGGGTTTGCATGACAAGAATGAATGTTTAATCTAAAATCAGTTAGATCACCCTAAACATGTGCAAAGATAAAAATAACTGAAATCAACACACCCGCACATGCGCACTCCTAGGGTACACTCCCACTTGGTTGGCTTTGTAAGTAGTCATTAAGTATAGGTTGTTTTAGAGGTCGCCCTCTTGTCTAAAAGATCATAGTTGCCTCGAAATGATTGCCTCGGATATTGTTGCCTCGAACAAATGATCTAAGATATTAGGGTTACCGCTAAGATAATCTAACGTTGCTTTAGTGACCGTATGTCCCTCTTTCGAATTGACCCTCAAACTCCAATGACGGTGCTACCTACTCACTAGTATTGGGATAGCATTGTCTAAAGGAAACACACATAAAATGATTCCTTTTTCGAGTAGGCAGATTAGTTCTTAGATACTTGCTCATCCAAAACCAAACTTTTTCACACTCACATTCTTTTACAAACAAGTTTTCAAAAACACTTCATTACACTCTTGAAGACAGAAGCAAGAGTTAAATTGGAGTTAAAACAAAAACTTTTTAAATCCCACAAGCACAAAGAAAACAATTTTGAAAAATGATGAGCAAGTACCTAAGAGCCCGTAGATAACTACAGATAGAAAGGGTGTTAATACCTTCCCTTTCTATAAATCTACCCCCCGTACTCATAAAATCTCGAAAAAGGAATTTTTCTGTACTTTTTTCCTTTCCTTGTTGGATAAAATAAAAGTCGGTGGTGACTCTTGCTTACCGCGATATTTTGCAAACACAAACGCAAAACGCGAACTAGCATTCCAAACAACAGTCAGTTCTTCCCACCGTATCACAGCATCTTCCTTCCATTTTCTCACATTGCACATAAAATAAGAATAAAGTTCACATCCTCAATATCATTGTGTAAAAATAGTGGGCTCAAGGTGATAAAAATTGACCAAGTTATGATCATTTTAAGTCACATATGAGAAATTGGGAGTTCATCTAGAGGACTTGTAATCTTTCTTCATCTTCAAGCTTCTTCCACATAAAACATCCTTAAATCTTTTGAAGTGATTTATTAATACCCCTTTGAAGAGAAGTATGTCTTTGGAATCACTCAAAAATACCAAAAGATAAGCAAGATATACTTCTTTGAAGTTCAAAACCCTAGCTCCTAGATCAAGAAAATGCTTTGAGGAACTTTGAAAATTTTGAACAACCTTCTTGTACCAAAACTCTTACTTTGTAAATTTAAGTTTTTAAGGATTATACTGATAACTCATAGCCACCAAAACCACTTCCATATCTTGAGAATTGATATAAATATGCACTTGTAACCAATGGGAGCAAGGCCTTGCCCAACCATGACAACTTCTTCAATCCACCCCCTTGTACTTTTGAATCAATCTTGATAACTTTTAAATCTGGTGAACCAAGATAAACCTTTCCATGCCATTTCTTCCAAAATAACTTCAATGGTGAGGTTTGAACTTCTCAAGCTTTATTGACTAGGACATGGAAATAAATTCATGAACCCATGGATCAACTTGCTAAGCCTCATTGCCTTTACCTACATTATTAACAAGTAAGACAAACCAACGTTGCATTTCATTAATCAAAAGGAAAGTAAAAACAAATCATGCATGATCACAAAATAAAAACAAGTCAAGGTGCTTGGTGATTCCTCAAAGAGAAAAGATAAAGATAAGGAGGAGAACCAAAAGCCCTAATGTGACCTTGTTGTGATTGAATCAATATGGTATGATGTAGGGATCTTAGGGGAAAAAATTGAGGTGCAACAGCTGTACCCATCAGAGATAAGGCTCCAAAGAGATGGCTCCTCCAGGTCCCAAGTCCTTTCTACTCTTCCTATGAATATGGAGCTAAGCCTTTGCAATCTCCTCTTTAGATTCCTTATGATTCTCTTATTATTTAAGAAATAAACCACTTAGATGAATACTATTTGGCTTATCTCTCATCGAATATGTAATCTGTCATCGTGCAAGAACGGGATTGTAGTTAATTCCTCCCTTTGTACCAAGAAGATTTGGGAAACTACCACAACTATCGATAATCTCCACATCATAGTTAGCCTGATGATACCAAACAATATCTGAATGAGTGAGGGCCATGATCTTCGGAGCCCAACGAGGTTTCTTCTTAACATCCCAAAATGCATCAGACCGAGGTAAGTGAGAAATAAACTACAGATACAACAAAGGCTTGCAACAAATGATCATCCCTCCATGATAAGAATCCCTAAGATGAATGGAGTAATATGAATCTCTTAATAATGTAGGTGTAGAGGTAGAAATGTTGAGACTAAGCCATTGGATTGGCTTGACTCACACAGATCAAATAAAAAAAATCACCACCGCGCTTTATTGTTTCTAGAGGAATGGGAATAAAGAGAACAACCCAAAAGAGGGGAATATAATCTAAGTTCGGGGGTTGGTTATACAAAGGGAAGGTATTAGCACCCTAAACATCTATGGTACTCCGCAGGAACCTCTTTGAAAATCTGTGTATTTTGGCTAAAAATGTTGTATACAAAATAGATTGTAGAGATGAGAAAAGAAGTATTTTTTATGATTTTTTCACCCTCCGCGGTTGCGAACCTTTGTGCCTACGTACCACCTTCCATGTAATAGGGGATCAGGGTACACGTAGTCCACCTTTAAAAATTTGAAAACACAAATGTGTTGGTTAATTTTAAGATACGAGACATCATCTTCTTATCCGAGTGGAAGAACATACTTGCTACCCACGATTATGAGAAAGGAGAATTTACGTCATCTTAAAGTGGAGGATATGGCTTGGATTTTAAAAATCAACAAAGCCTCGCTGAACACGCAAGTGGAAAATATCTCGCTTCACTAAATATCATAGAAGTATAGTAGCTCACATCACTACAAGGATTGACAAGAGTCTAATCTTTTGAGAAAAAGTTTAAGGTAAAAATACAGAGTGGCAAAAATAGTTTGAATGAGATTGATTGATTTTTAGTCTTCTTACAAAAATGTCAAGGTATTATTAAGTTGATTAAAGATTGATTAAGAAAAATATTTTTGAAAGTGCATGGAACTAAGTCCAAGTTTATTATGAAAGCGGTTCAAGTTTAGAAAACAAGAATAGTTTTGAAAAGAGGGAGAAGATTTTTGAAATTAAAGAAGATGGGAGGAGATGACGGGACTATCCTAAAGCATAAGATAAAAGCTAGGAAATGAACTGTCTAACCAAAAGAAGCCAACACTTGACACAATGAGTCAATGTAGAATTCCCCTCCTTTGGATTGAAACCACACAAGCAAAGATATTAAACCTCTAAATAAAACCAAGCTTTAATTGTATTAAGTCTTCACAAGAATTGGGCAGAGTAACGGCTGTATACAGATGAATTCCAGATCACATATAAATCATGTAATCAAAATAACCTACACATAAAACAAACAAACAAAGAATCCAATGTCTTGGGGTAAACCCCAAGAACTCCAAACAAAATAACATTTGAGGTCACAAGGTCTCTAAGTAGGTCACAAATTCTAATCCTAAGTCCAAGAAGTCCACAACTCCATAATGCAAAGGATAGTAACCAAGTAGTTCAAGTGACATTAAATATTTTTATGGTTCAAGTTGATTATTAGGTATATTCAAAAAGAAAATGAAAGATCAAATGAGCAAAAAAAATGACATAAAAAGTAAATGCTCAAGTGAGCAAAGATGAAAATAACATGAAATGTAAATGCTAATATAAATGTGCTTAAAGTAAAAACATAAAGTAAAAGCATAAAATAACGTTAATTGTTAGGAATTAGTGGTTAGTTGAATGACCATCTTGAAACTTGCATTTGGAGCTCATTAGAAGTTGATAAAATCAAAGTCTCTTAACAACAAGTTGCATTTGCTTTTTGTCAAGTATATCATTCATTTAAATCTCATGGTAACTGTGATGCGGTGGGAGAACTAACTTGAGGTTTTGCGCTTGTGTTCGGAAATGTTTCGGTTTAGCAAGAGTCGCCACCGACTTTTTATTTATCCAAAGGAAAGGTCAAAAAGCACAGGAAAGACCTTTGAGATGTTTTCTTGGGTTCGGGGGGTAGATTATGAAAAGGGAAGGTGCAAGAACCCTTTTCATCCATGGTTATCCATGGGCTCTTAGTTACTTGTTTAGATCACTTGCTTTTGCTTTTCAATTGTTTGAAATGGTGCTTTGTGTGTGGTTTTGAAAATGTTTTGAAAAGAGGCAATCGTTGTGGAAACCTTTGTAATGATTCTTGTTTGAATGTATACAAAGGTGTATTGTCTTTTAAAAATATATTTCAATGTTTGATTGTTTGAAAGTTTATTTTGGGAAATGTTTTGAAATTGTGTTGTGAGGTGTGTTTGAAAATAGCAAGGATGGTTTGCAAGTTTTAATCAAGTAACTAAGAGTTGTCTACCCTATCTACTCAAAGATCTTTCCTACACATTTTAAACCTTTTTAAATTGTTGTTTTACCATTGCAGTTGGTAAACAACCTTGTATTTGGATGTTTAAACGGGACAGGCGCAGGTGATTGTATTGACCATGATAGCAATAGTGCTAAGTATCTTTAGCAAATTTTTTGAGGGACTAGATCATTTTGTATAGGCAACTAAGATAGCGTCATCGAGGGAATATGATCTTTTGTTTTGTTTTTGGTTTTGCCAAGATACTCAACATGCATACCATGGCCATTTTAAAGGAAACAAGTGGATGAAACCCTAAGGGTGCATGTGTGTATTGTGTTATCATTTTCATGCATTTTTTGTCTTGTATTAGGTCTAACTATTTGTTTTGATTTTGGACATTGCATACAAACCCTAATCTCTATCATGGCATATTTGAAAGCATAAATGCATAAAAGTAATCTAGGCTATTACAACATTTGATATGGGGAGGGGGATACAATTTTGAATGGGGAGTATTTGCAAGAAAATAAAACCCTAATATTTACTATTACATCCAAATTGAATTCCTTGCATCAAATAATAAATAATCAATATTTAAATAAGTAATAAAATATAAATATGCAAAATGTTATGAATATGCAAAAAATGTTTTTATTTATTTCTATGTGTGTAAATATATGATATTTAATGTATTAAAAAAAAGATAAGAAAATTAAAAGTTATTTTTGTTAAGGGAAAAACCCTAAATTTTGTTTTAAGAAAGTATATTTATTAATATTATTTATTTATGTACAATAATGTACAAGAAAATAAATAAAAATATATACAATTGTTTTGAAAATAATAATATATGATAAAATATTATTTTATATGTATAAATAATAAAAATAAAAATATATAATATTTTTATAATATTTATTTGTTTTTATTAAAGAAAATAAAGATATATACTACTTAATAATTATTTTTATGTCTAAAAAATAATAAAAAAAACAATAAAATAAAATGTGAAAATTTATGAAAATGGTGTTGATATTTTTTATGTTTGGAGAAAATAAAATAAAGTCAGAAATAAAAAGAAATGAAAATAATATGAAAATATAAAACAAATGGGTCAGGGGGTGCAATCAACAAAGAGGGGGGTGTCAAAAACAAGCCAAGCCAAGGCCCAGCCCAGATCAACTTCATCTTTAACCTCTGATTCAAAAATACACGCGCCTGTGTACAAATATGGACATCTTGCATATGTGTTCTAAAGCAAAAACTCACAACACCAAAGTCATATCATTTTTCAAGACGATTCCAACCATATAAAGAACTTAATCTAACTCTCAAAGACCAGAGATAATTTCTCTGGCCCTAATTTCTTACCTAACTTTTCCAGGATATTCATCAATCAAATTCTCTTAGCACACTTAACTTAAATGAAAACTGAGCATATGTACAGCTTAAGGGCTATGAGTACTACATTTTTTATTCACAAACCTAAGCCTAATGATTCCTAAATAGAGAGATAGAAAGTCGACAAAAACCTGTTTCAGATGAACTCGTGTATGGCAATGTGGAGCTTTTCAATGAGGCATGAGATGCTTGGGAGCTTGCTTGAACTTCCTCTGACCTTCCCCAATGCTTTGTTTGCCTTGAGCTTGCTTGAACAAGCTTGTAGAAGTCAACCTGCACAAGCTGAAAACATAAATAGTGAAGCTTGCAAATGGAGTTACAGTCAAGGGCCAATGGTTGGGATAGTTCAGATAGGTTGTATGGAAGGTATTGGAACAGGTTTGGGGCAAAACGCACGAGTAGTTTTTATTATGCAACTCAAAGTGCAGAAACTGCCCTGTTTTGCAAGAGGAAGGTGATTTTGTGTTTTGGAAGGCTAGAGGGTTCAATGGCTCGTGTTTCTGACTCAAGGCAATGTGCAAAACTTGTTTGGAATGTTTCCAAGACTTGCTCTTATCAGATTCAAGAGTTATGGACTTTTTGCACAATGACTTGTTTTTGAAGAAAAGGTAGGAAGTGACAAAGGCCAAGGTTGTACAAGCTAGCTCAAGGTCTGCATAGGGTTGGTGAGCTTTTTTTGAAGTTTGTGGACTTTGTTTGTATCAAGAGATCAGGTCCATGGCTCAAGAAATACAAAATTGCAAAAAGTATACTTTATGGAAATGGTATTGCAACCTTTATGCCATAAATGGATTTATTCATTGTGCCAAGCTCCATTGATCAGAATAAGACCAATGTCCATTGTATTTGCATTTAATTTTTGAGTTTGGAAGAGTTTAAAGACCTGTAATCAAGTACAATGGAAGTTTGGACAAATTTTGCAACTTGTGTCAACATGAAAATGCCATGGATCAAAGTGAGTTTTTGCCAAATTCAAATCTTCGATTCTCCCTAACCATAAATGATCTTGGAGATCTCTTTGACATTTTGGAAAGCTTGTAACATGCTTCACAATCCATATTTGAAATTAATTTTGAGATTCCAAGTGGAACTAGGTGAAAAATTGCCATGAAGATAGGTCAAAATCCTGCCTAAACTAGGGCAAAATTTCACTAAGTTAAAAGTTTCATGGACCCTTGTTCCAAAAATCATAACTTGAGATCCAAGATTCTTTTGGGAAAACTTTGTGAATCAAAGTTGTAGACTTTGTGGAGGACTACAACTTTAATTTTGGAAGTTTTGTTTGAATCCAATTGCATCATGGTGAAAATGTTGGGCAAAGTTGGGAAAAAATAAGAAAATTTCATAACTTAGAAAAATTCTAAGTTATGAAATTTTTCAATCTTAAACCCTAATTTGCAAAATTAGGTTTCTTGATGAACAAGTTTCATGTTTTGACACATCTTGATGAAAGATGACCCTTGGCATTTGATTTTGACCAAAAAGTCAAAGTTTGATTTTTCAGTGTACAGTCTAATTTTGATCAGTTGACTGAAAAATTCATCTGTCAATCCAATGCATTTGAGATCTTTTGAACCTTGTGAATAGGTCAAGATGATACCATTGAGTCCTTGAGTCCATGCTTGAACCCAATTTGCCATTGGCTAGGTGAAAAATCAGAAATTACCCTTATACAATCAAAACCCTAAAAATGACCATTTTGCCCTTTTGATGATCTGATCAAATTTCTTGAGGAGTTGTGGTCCAAACTTGATCAAATGGTTCATATGAGCCTATAATGTTGATGTGGATAAAAAATTGTGAGGTTTGACTGTAAATTGGCCACAATTGACTTTTTTCCCCAATACAGTTGATTTCTAGGTCAACTGTCCAATTGACTGGGCAAAAATTTGATTCAAGGCTTGAAACTTGGTAGAGGAAATCTTATAAGTCCAACAAGAAATATGAAAGTCACTTTGAGCATTGAAAGTCCAAAAATCCCTGTGAAAACTCAAACCCTAATTTAGGTCATCAGTGCAAGGAGATGTCTTGAGCAGAGCAAACCCTAATCCTGTTTGGAGTTCAAAGAGTCTTGTGAGGGGAAATCTTGATAAAATGAGAGGGAAAATTTTGGGGTACAATAGCTGCCCCTGTTCAATCTTCTTGAACATGAAGATTTAGATTGGCGAGTTTTCCTTTCGTGACTCGAAGGTAAAAGATGATTGGACACTAGAGTGTCCGTAAATTTGTACTTGTCAAAATGTAGGTGAGGGAATGGGCTTAAAGATGCAATTTGGAGATGGTAGAATCTTGCTGGAGATGGGCTTAAAGATGCCATCCAAGACTGCTTGTTGAAAATCAGGAGAATGAATATCAGAATGGTATCCGTATTTGGAACGTATCTGAGTTGTATCTGGAGATTGGATTTGTATGAGTAAAAGAATGGCGTCCGTGTCTGGAGCGTATCCGAGCTGTAACTGTATTAGATTCTTGAATGAATACCAGAATGACTGCCGTGTCTGGAGTGTATCTGTATTGTATCTGAATTCTGAATGGTCGACAGAAAAACATCCGTGTATGGAGCATCTCTGGGCTGGGGATAATTTCTGAATGAGTGACAAAATGGAAACCGTGACTGGAGCGTATCTGGACTGTATCTGAAGTTGAGATCTGTATGAGTAGAAGAATAACTTCCGTGTCTGGAGTGTATCCGTACTGTAACTGGGATCTGGACAAGTGACAAAATGACTTATGTGTCTGGAGTGTATCTGATCCTGAGGTTGATAGTTGAATCTGAATGAGAAATAGAATGGCTTCCGTGTCTGGAGCGTATCTAGTCTATATCTGATTGCTGAAGTCTGAATGAGTAATAGAATGACCTCCATGTCTGGGGTGTATCCATACTGTATCTGAAATAAGATATCTGAATGAGTAGCATAATGACTTCCATGTCTCGGAGTGTATCCGTACTGTATCTGAAATCTTTGAACATTTGTTAAAGGTAGCTTTTAATCTTATCCTGAGAAGGGTAAAATGTTAGCTAAAACAAAAAGTTATGTTGCATGACATGTATGATGCAATAAAATGTGCTTTATCCAATGTTTATGATATATGAATGTAATGTATGCGCATGTAAGCTGATTAGTTGTCTTGCTGAGGAAAATAAATCCTTGATAGCTGGAGATAATGAAATCTTTGACTGCTGCTGGGGAAAATAAATCCTTGACCGCTGTTGGAGATTCAAAATCTTGATTGTTGAAGGTGAGAAATCCTTGGACCACTGTTGGGGATAGAAAAATCCTTGGCAACTTGTGGGGATTAACAAGAATTTTGACAACTTCTGTGGGGATGTGAGAATCCTTCACGACTTTCCTAAGGATAGAGGGATCCTTCAAGTATGCTTGGGAAACCTGCTTGAGGAATCCAGATAATTTTGATGACTATGGCTGGGGAATAAGGAAAACTCTGACGATCTCTATTGGGGAATTGAAACCTTTGAGGCTTCTCCGAAGAAATGAGAATGAGAATCTTCAATCTGCTGGGAAATAACTCTGTGGGGAGAATGCTTATTCCGTGGAAGAGTTTTCAAGAGCTGGGGTTGTATGCCAATACTCTGAGGAATTATCCGAAGCTGTTATCTGGTTTCTAAGATAACTTGTAGGGGAATCTTCTGATTTTAAGACAACTCTCTGGGGAATTAGAGGAAACTAGATGGTCTTCCACCGGGGTTTAAGGGTTGAAGTTTTGGACTCCGTTGGGGAAGAAAGTTTCATCTTCACCGAGGGTTTGCAATTCAAAGTTTTGCTCCGCTGAGGATTGGGAGTTTGGAAACTTAGATCTGATGGGGATTTTAAAACTTAACTCCGCTAGGGATATGTATTTCAAGGCTTTAGCTCTGCTGAGGATTTCTCCTGGAGTAGCCTAAAGACGTTTTCCCATACTTTCAATCTGTCAGTAATTATTCTTTCTCATTTCATTTTATTTATAAGCAGTGATTATATTCAAATGCATATGCTTATTTAATAAATCATTGGACGTTTTCAAATAAAACATAAGCGTAAAAAAGAAAGAAAAGGCAAACAAATTTCTGCACTTTGAAGTATCTTTGCATTAACTTTGTGTAAGTATTTTGTACAAAGGAGACATACATCCTAGTAAGAGAATGTTGTCATAAAATTGAGAAAAATTTATACAAAGAAAGATGGCTATGTGTAACAATTCCATGGGGTTCCCATTCTGCTATAGCCTTCGTAACTCTGAGTATCTTGTCCATTCGTTGCTTCGTCCGCAGATGATTGGATTGATCAGAAGCTTGGAGCTTATATGTGAAAAGATTGTCCTTAAAGTGATCCGACGAGACATAGTCATACGCTTTAATTCCCTAACTTTTTCCTGGATCGCCCTTTCGGGTTTTCGATCCACCAGGAAACCTTTTTTTACCCAAGTCGCCCTTTCGGGCTTTCAACTTTCCGGGTGTACAGATTTTTTATTATTTATCCCTAATTTTTGCCTGAACTGCCTTTTCGGGTTTTCGATTTACCGAGATGCCCATTTTTGCCCAAGTCGCCCTTTCGGGTTTTCAACTTATCGGGTCATTTTATGCGTAGTATCTTTTGACTATGTCTGGGTTCGCAGGGTGCGGAAGGTCATCGCCGTCCATGGTGGTTAGAATCATTGCCCCACCAGAAAAGATATTTTTGATCATAAATGGTCCTTCGTAAGTAGGAGTCTATTTGCCCCTGGGATCATTTTGCGGCAAGATGATCCGCTTGATTACAAGATCTCTGACTTGATACACTTGGCGCCTGACTTTCTTTTTGAAGGCCTTGATCATATGTTTCTGATACGCCTGACCATGGCAAAAAGCAGTAAGTCGCTTCTCGTCAATCAAGTTAAGTTGATCAAGCCGGGACTGAATCCAATCGTCTTCACTCAAACCAGCATCTTTCATGATTCTCAAGGAGGGAATTTGAACCTCGATAGGTAAAACAGCCTCCATGCCGTATACTAAAGAAAAGGGTGTTTCCCCAATTGAAGTGCGTGCTGTGGTACGGTACCCGTGCAAAGAAAACGGTAACATCTCATGCCAGTCCTTGTAGGTGTCTGTCATCTTTTGAATGATCTTCTTGATATTTTTATTCGCGGCTTCGACAGCACCGTTCATCTTAGGCCGATAGGGAGATGAATTGTGATGTTGAATCTTGAACTGCTCGCACAGAGCAGTGATCATAGTATTGTTCAAATTTGTACCGTTGTCAGTGATGATCCTGTCGGGGATACCATACCGGCATATGAGGTTCTGCTTGATGAAGCGGGCAACCACATTCTTTGTAACGGAGGCGAAGGAAGCTGCTTCGACCCACTTGGTAAAGTAATCAATGGACACCAGGATGAAACAGTGTCCATTGGATGCTGTAGGCTTGATCTCTCCAATTATGTCGATTCCCCACATCGCGAATGGCAAGGAGTTGTTAAGACATTGAGAGGAACTGGAGGAATATGTACCTTGTCAGCATAGATTTGGCATTTGTGACAAGTACGAGAATGTTGATGACAATCAACTTCCATGGTAGACCAGTAGTAGCCTGCCCGTAGAATCTTTTTAGCCATCGTATGACTGCTTGAGTGGGTGCCAAAGGTGCCATTATGTAGTTCAGCCATGATCTGCTCAGCTTCAACCTTGTCCACACAACGGAGTAGGACACAATCAAGATTGCGCTTGTATAGGATACCATTACTCAGAAAGAACTTGACAGCGAACCTCCTTAAGAACTTTTTGTCGTCGACTGAAGCTCCTTCAGGGTATTCTTGTGCTTCGAGATACCTTTTGACGTCATGAAACCAAGGTCGGTCCACTACTTCTTCGATATTAATCTCATGACAATGTGCAGGTTCGTCCATTCGTTCAATGGTGATTTGAGGAGCCTCATTATCCCAGTTAAGTTTAAACATGGATGACATTTTAGCTAGCACATCTGCTAGCTGATTCTCTTCTCGCGGGAAGTGCCCGAAGGTAATCTGCTCGAAATGTGGTAACAATGTCAGGACATGTTCTTTGTAAGGGATGAGGTTAGGGTGTTTAGTATCCCACTCTCCTTTGATTTGACTGATAACCAAAGCCGAGTCCCCAAATACAATCAAAGATTTGATTCCCAAGTCAATAACATCCTTGATACCAAAGATACAAGCCTCATACTCGGCCATGTTGTTGGTGCAACTGAAACAGAGTCTAGCGGTGAAAGGTGTATGGCAACCTTGTGGAGAAATAAGTACCACGCCGATACCGTTTCCAAGTGCGTTGGAGGCACCATCAAATTACAGAGTCCATCGGGATCCTTGTTCAGGTTCTTCATACGGTCTGTTTTCTTCAATGTTGCTCAAAATCATGATATCCTCGTCGGGAAAGTCGAATCTCATGGATTGGTAATCTTTGATAGCTTGATGGGCCAGATGATCGGCTAGCACACTCCCCTTTATAGATTTTTGGGTTGTGTACTCTATATCATATTCGGTGAGGATCATTTTCCATCTAGCGATTCTTCTGGATAGAGCAGGCTTCTCGAAGATGTACTTGATCAGATCCATCTTAGAGATCAGTAAAGTGGCATGTGTCAACATATACTGCCTTAGCCGGTGAGCAGCCCATACCAAAGCGCAACAAGTTTTCTCGAGCAGTGAGTAGCGAGTCTCACAGTCGGTAAAATTTTTGCTAAGGTAATAAATGGCATGCTCTTTTCATCCAGACTCGTCATGTTGGCCCAGTATGCACCCCATTGAATTCTCCAGGACAGTCAGATACATGATTAAAGGCCTTCCTTCGACGGGTGGCATCAAGATAGGAGGTCCCAACAAATACTCCTTGATTTTATTGAAAGAAACTTGGCAGTCATCGTTCCATCTAACCACCTGATCCTTCTTCAACAGCTTGAAGATTGGTTCACAAGTAGATGTTAGGTGAGAGATAAACCTTGCAATGTAGTTTAGGCGTCCCAAGAAACCTCCGACCTCCTTCTCAGTGCGAGGGGCAGTCATTTCTTGTATAGCTTTAACTTTGGTAGGATCAACCTCGATGCCTTTGTTACTGACAATGAATCCCAAGAGTTTACCAGGCCTGACTCCAAAAGTGCACTTGCTAGGGTTCAGTCTGAGCTTATACTCCTTCAATCTGACAAACAACTTTTGCAGATGGTCGAGGTGTTCTTCTTCCGTCTGTGAACGGGCTATCATATTGTCTACGTAGACTTCAATTTCATGATGTATCATGTCATGAAACAAAGCTACTATGGCGCGCTGATAGGTTGCCCTGGCATTCTTCAGTCCAAATGGCATCACTTTATAGCAGAAGGTACCCCACTGCGTAACAAAAGTAGTTTTCTCCATGTCTTCGGGGGCCATTTTGATCTGGTTGTACCCTGAAAATCTATCCATGAAAGAGAATACCTTATGTTGAGCTGTATTGTCAACCAAGATGTTAATGTGCGGTAGTGGAAAGTCATCTTTAGGGCTAGCCCTGTTTAAGTCTCTGTAATCCACGCACATTCTGACTTTGTCGTCCTTCTTAGGCACGGGCACAATGTTAGCAACCCATTGTGGATATGAAGTAACAACAAGAAAGCCAACATTGAACTGCTTCATCACTTCAGCTTTGATCTTTTCAGACATGTCAGGCCTCATTCGGCGGACTTTTTGTTTAATCGGTGGACAGTCTTCTCTTGTAGAGAGACAATGAACCATAATATCTGTATCCAGTCCTGGCATGTCTTCGTAGGACCAGGCGAAGATCTCAACATATTCATTCAATAGATGAACTAAACGCTCTTTGACACTTGGCTCTAGGTTGGCACCCACTTTAACCTCTTTTCTGTCTTTCTCTGTTCCCAAGTTGATAGTCTCTAACAACTCCTCGTGAAGTAGAATAGCCTTTTCTTCTTGTTGCAAAAGTCTGACCAACTCTCCAGTCACTTCACAGTCTTCATCACCTTCGTATTCGGCATGATTGACTAGATCTTCAGAGTCACTGAAGGCCATAGCAGAATTGTTACCCATGGAATCCGGAGTGGATGGGTATTTGCATTTGTGAGCGTGGGTGTGTGTAAGGGATAGTCACCTTTAATCAAATAAAATGTAAAAAGAAAGAAAATGAACACAAAAGTTTATATATGAAAACGTCCATGATTCAGGCATATGAAGATGAAAAATTTAGCCCTTACAAATGAACCTGTATGCCCCAGGTAAGGCATAAGGCAAAAAGTGTACGAATTCTTTAAAAATTATTACAGACCAACAGAAAATGTTCAAAAGATAAATTACTGATTGATGAAAGTAATGGGAACAAAGTCTTTCGCCTCCCAGTTGTTCAGTCCTCCTTCAATAGTTGGAAAGATCCAGTCTTCAAAATTGCTTTCTTCTTCATCATCCTCTAAAGCATGAACTCCATGATGAGTGATTTTCAATGGCAGTCCTCCAGCCCGGGAGTGACGCACAACCTTCTGACCAGCAGCAGTGAAACCCAAGCCGAACTTATCTGTCTTGTAAGGAAAATCTGGCAGTTGACCCCATACTGTGCTTCCTCCTTCCTTGATCACAACCTTCGCATCTTTAAGGGATGACATCCAGGACACAGGTTTGGTAATGATGGGCACAAAAGTCATTGTCTTGGCTACCGCAACTTCTGGAGAAACCTCTTCAAAGTGCTGAAAGGGGGTCTCGATGAATTCACCATCTAATTCAACATAGCAGAATGAATTCAGATGGCTTATCATATACTCCTCCTCGCCACGAACTGTCACAATCTTCCCCTGGACAGGGTACTTAAGCTTTTGATGCAGAGTGGACGTAACGACCCCAGCATGATGAATCCATGGTCTTCCTAACAAGCAAGAGTAGGAGGGACGGATATCCATGACATAAAATGTGGAGCGGAAAGTTTCAGTACCCACTTTAATTGGGATGTCCACCTCCCCGTGGACCATCCGCTTAGAACCATCAAAGGCTCTTACAATAATATTGCTGGGCTTTAAGGTCAAACCTTCACAGTCCAATCTGTCCAATGCTTTCTTAGGCAAGACATTTAAAGACGACCCGGTATCCATTAGAACACGAGCAAGAGTAGTCCCTCTGCATTCTACCGAGACATGCAACGCGTCGTTATGCTTTCTCCCCTTAGATGTTAAATCGGCATCGGAGAAGCCAAGACCATTGTCAACGGTTAGACTGGCTACACACTCCTGGAACTGGTCCGCAGAGGTTTCTTGAGGCACATGGGCCGTCTTCAGGAATTTGATCAAGGCTTTGGCATTGGCCTCGGAACAGAGCAATAAGGCCAGCATAGAGATTTTTGAAGGGGTTTGCCCCAGTTATTCTACGACATCATAGTCGCTTTTCTTAATTATTTTTAAAATCTCCTCCATTTCCTTTTGAGTGGTCTCGGGGATGACCAAAGGCTGAGCCCTCGTCCTGGAGGGCGCTTCTTGGATCCCCTTACCTCTATCAGCAGTAATAGCAGAGGGTACAACTTCGGGAATAACGATTTCTTCAATCACGGGAGTTCATACAGATGCGTTGACGGGCACCGAAGTAACCTTAGGAGAACTTGAGGGTCCGAAGATTGCCCTTGGAGGAGTAATCTCCAGAGAGAAGATTCTTCCGCTACGGGTGATCTTACTTGTCCCCGCAATATTTCCTACATCAGGAGTCTCTTCATCGGAACTTTCTTCAACTGATTCGATCTATTTAACACCGTGGTAGAAGATCTCTCCTCCATAATTCCACGGTAATGTCTTGTTGGACTTGTATGGGATAGGCTCCGACATTGTTATATTCAGAGGTATAAACTTTGGATCGGGTGTAATCTTAACAGGTCTTTTGGAGACCTTGGAAAGATTGTCGGAAATGGTGATTATAGCAACATCGTTGACTGGAGTAACAGGAGTAACAGGAGTAACATGAGTTTTCTTGAAGAGGATTTCTTGATTATCCATCAGGCGTTGGATGCCTGACTTCAACAACAGACAAAGGTAACAATCTTTTTCACAGCCCGGGAAAATCCCGGCTTTCAATAGATTCATCTTGATCATTGGCAATGGAGTTATTAAGTCATCAACAGCAGTAACATAAAGATCTTCTATAACAGCATGGACATTATGACCATGTTTTGGCATCGGAGCGGATATCACATTAGGTTTTTCAGGTGCGTCAAACTCCACCTCCTTGGCATCTATTAAATCCTGGATCTTGTTTTTAAGGGCCCAACAATTTTTGGTGTCGTGCCCCACGCTGTCCGAATGATAGGCACACTTTGCATTTGAATGGTAGTAGGGAGAAGAGGTATTTGGGTTCTTCGGCGCCTCTTTCAAGTTTGTAAGGTTTAACTTTAACAGATGAGGGAGAACCTGAGCAGGTGTCATATTGATCCGGGTGAATTACCGTGCAGGCCTTTCCACCCTGGCTTGGTTAGCTCTGGGTTGACTGCTTCGAGGTTGATCGGCTGTGAAATTCTGAATCATCACAGCCCCCACCGCTGGTCGGCGCTCCATTCTTCCTTGATTTCTCTGGGAGTAAATAGCAGAGAATTCTTTCTTGGCTGGAAAGGTTTTCTTGATAGAAGCGGAAGCAGATGCATCCTTCTGAATTTTACCACTCTTAATGCCAACTTCGACTCTTTCACCCGTCAGAATTAACTCGGTGAACCCTGCAGATGAGCTCCCGATCAAGTGATTAAAGAATGGACCTGACAGGGTCCCTAAAAACATATCCACAAGCTCTCTCTCAGACAATGGTGGCTACACCCTTCCAGCCAAGTCCCTCCACTTCTGGGCATACTCCTTAAAGCCTTCATTAGAGACCATACCCATACTCTATAATTGAGTACGAGTAGGTGCTAAATCTGCATTATATTGATATTGTCTGTAGAAGGCAGCAACCAAATCTTCCCAGTTATGTACATCAGATCTCTCAAGCTGATAGAACCAATCCAATTGCGTACCCGACAAACTATCTTGAAAAAAGTAGACCCACAGATCCTTATCAGAAGAATGAGGTTGGATCTTTCTGACGGAAGACCGCAGATGCATCTTCGGACAAGACAAACCATCTTATTTAGCAAATGTAGGCACCTTGAATTTAGGGGGAATCACAATCCCAACAACCAACCCTAGTTCTTCGAAATCCAACCCAGGCACTCTTTGTACCTCCATGGCTTCCAGCCGCTCTTCCAGATTATTATACTTATCGTCCACAGGAGGGTACTGCTGCTCAGAGTAATCTTTATCCTTTTATTCTTCCTCGTCAGCCTCAAACTCGGAGGGTACTGCAGCTCCCTTTCCTTTGCCAACCCCTTCATCAGACGTCGAGGGGAAATCCAGGACCCTTCTAGCTTGGTTCTAAAATCTTCTTCCCATAGTGGCCACACCAACTCTTTTCTTTTTCTTTTTCTCCTTTTATTTTTCCAGTTGACATTTGAGCTCCTCCTGACCCTTTCCCAAGGTCATGAGTAGCTGTTGGAACTGTGAATTCTGCGCCTGTAGATCTTTGATCGTCTGCTCTATATCCATCTTGCTGAAATAAACAGCAGAGAGATAAGGAAACCTGGTGTGAAGACCTGCTTATGCATATGATGAATGATATGTATTCATGTAATGCATTCAAGGATTCAGAAATTCAACTTTGTTGTAAACAAAAAAGAACGCACATCATATTAATAAGATAGAATTTGTTAGTATATAAGTGCCCCATGGGCAAAAAAATAATACAAAATTCTAATGTAAAAATACATTGCGCATCCTTTTCGATGCTATCTAGGTGTTGAGAGTCTGCTCTTCATGGAGTTGACGAGTAAGTTCCAAAACCTTCTTCTCACTGGCGTAGAAGCTGGCTTCAAAAGTGTTCTGTTCTTTCTTGAGCTGTATCCAACTCTTTTGCAAATCTTCCAATGATGTTGGCATGTCGGGATGTAGAAGGGTGTATGGAACCTCTCCTTCCATAACAAGCTCTTTGATCATAGGCAGAATGTAAGGGTAAGGCATCATAAGACTCTGGGCGCGTGTTCGTACCCACTTGAGGTAAGGCTCAAGGGGGATGGAATTCTTGTGCCCCAGTGTCTTACTGTCCACTTTGTTGGGCATCCTCCAAGCTCAGATAAACCTTTGCCGAAGTCCTTGAGCGTCGTTGTCGAAGTCAAAAACCAAGTCTGGAATCAGCCTGTCATGAGGGCCATCCCTTCGGGCATACCCAAATTGTCTCAAAGCCAAGCAGGGGTTGTAGGTAATGCCTCCCCTAGTGCCAAGTAGTGGGACATTAAGGAATTCCGCACAATGATCAATGATGATGACATTTTCTCTGGATCGAGAACACCAATGAACATCAGAATGTGTAAGAGTCATCAATCGTTGTGACCACCTCAAGCCTTGCTCATTCTTCAAGACTGATTGGGGAAGGTGAGAAATAAACCACCCATCTAGAAGAGGAGTATAACACATGAGAACACCTCTTTTCCTTGTTGTTCGTGTGTAAAATGAGTGGAGGATGTCCCCAAGCAATGTAGGCACAGGATTCCGAGATATGAAAATTTTGACAGTATTCACATCTATAAGCTGATCAGGGTTTGGGAACAAGACCAACCCATAGATGAGAAGTGCTACAATCTCTTCAAAAGCTTGCAGATCTAGAGGATTCCAGCAATCTTGTGCCTTCTCAAAAAGAAACTTTGCCAAGAAACCCTTGACACCACTTATGGTTTCCCAATGACCTTTGATATCAGATGGTTGCAAGTGTAAGGCTTGAGCAACATCTTCAGGCTTTGGTTCTCTTTCCGTACCGTTGTAGGGTAGTTGATGGAGAATAGGAATCCTCAGGGGTTGAGAAAATTCCTCCAATGTAGGCACTAGTTGGTAATCATGAAATGTGAAACAGTGGTGTAGGGGGTCAAAGAACTGGAAGAGAACTTTCACCATGTCTTCTTCAATGTTGGAGCTGACCAAGTTGAGAAGTCTACCATGTCTTTCACTGAAGGGAGAATTATCTGGAATCTTGGAAGCAATCTCCTTGAGTTGAGGAGGGATTCTCACAAGGTTGACTTGAATTGTTTTCCTGCGAAGAGATTCCATTACCTACAAAACAAGAACAAAGATGAAGATCCAAACCCTTGAAATGGTTAGTGGATGCATATGATGCTTTATGATGTTCATGATGTATGCACAAGTATATGTACAAGCAAGTCACACAAGTTCCTAGTTTCAGGCTTGCATGGGGTTTTATAGGTAAGTACCCTCTTGAAGTTAGTTGGCTCAACCTGTCCTATAAATAGTAACCGGGTTCTAAGGAGCTCAATGTCACTGGATTATTTTATGTGTTCATTGTTTCAATTTAGCCACTTAACTGGCGACCGAAATATTCCAAGAAAATAACCCTCAATGAGTGTAGTATCGAGTATCTACCAACTTCGGACTGCACCAAATCCGGTCATCTCACTACCCCTAAAAAGGCCAAGATGGTCAAGTAAAGGTTCTAAAAGTTCATTAGTGCTTCATGACATCACTCAACGACCCCGTATTCTATTTGATTGACTCAAAGGCTACCGGTACCCACAAATATTTCGCACTAATATAGCTATTGCTTCAACCATGTCGGTATACCCCGCACAGTTTCCACAACGTATTGCTATTTACCTATGAATGTTTCCCAAATCCGGGTAGAGGATTTCAAACCCAAACAATAGAACCAAGAGTAAAGCAATCAAAGCAAACAAAGTAAGCATGTAAAGGTGATCTAAACCCTAAGGTAACCCCACTTTTATATTACTCCCCAGCAGAGTCGCCAGTTCTGTGATGTGGTGGGAGAACTGACTTGAGGTTTTGCGTTTGTGTTCGCAAATGTTTCGGTTTAGCAAGAGTCGCCACCGACTTTTTATTTATCCAAAGGAAAGGTCAAAAAGCACAGGAAAGACCTTTGAGATATTTTCTTGGGTTCGATGGGTAGATTATGAAAAGGGAAGGTGGAAGCACCCTTTTCATCCATGGTTATCCATGGGCTCTTAGTTACTTGTTTAGATCACTTGCTTTTGCTTTTCAATTGTTTGAAATGGTGCTTTGTGTGTGCTTTTGAAAATGTTTTGAAAAGAGACCATCGTTGTGAAAACCTTTGTAATGATTCTTGTTTGAATGTATACAAAGGTGTATTGTCTTTTGAAAAGATATTTCAATGTTTGATTGTTTGAAAGTTTGTTTTGGGAAATGATTTGAAATTGTGTTGTGAGGTGTGTTTGAAAATAGCAAGGATAGTTTGCAAGTTTTGATCAAGTAACTAAGAGTTGTCTACCCTATCTACTCAAAGATCTTTCCTACACATTTTTAACATTTTTACATTGTTGTTTTACCATTGTATTTGGTAAACAACCTTGTATTTGGATGTTTAAACGGGACAGGCGCGGGTCATTGTATTGACCATGATAGCAATAGTGATAAGTATCTTTAGCAAATTTTTTGAGGGACTAGATCATTTTGTATAGGCAACTAAGATAGCGTCATCGAGGGAATATGATCTTTTGTTTTGTTTTTGGTTTTGCCAAGATACTCAACATGCATACCATGGCCATTTTAAAGAAAACAAGTGGATGAAACCCTAAGGGTGCATGTGTGTATTGTGTTATCATTTTCATGCATTTTTTGTCTTGTATTAGGTCTAACTATTTGTTTTGATTTTGGATATTGCATACAAACCCTAATCTCTATCATGGCATATTTGAAAGCATAAATGTGTAAAAGTAATCTAGGCTATTACAATATTTGATATGGGGAGGGGGATACACTTTTGAATGGGGAGTATTTGCAAGAAAATAAAACCCTAATATTTACTATTACATCCAAATTGAATTCTTTGCATCAAATAATAAATAATCAATATTTAAATAAGCAATAAAATATAAATATGCAAAATGTTATGAATATGTAAAAAATGTTTTTATTTATTTTTATGTGTGCAAATATATGATATTTAATGTATTAAAAAAAAGATAATAAAATTAAAAGTTATTTTTGTTAAGGGAAAAACCCTAATTTTTGTTTTAAGAAAGTATATTTATTAATATTATTTATTTATGTACAATAAAAAATAAAAAATATATACAAGTGTCAAAAAATAAAAATATATTAGAAAAATAATATTATTTTTAATAAGGGTGGAAACCCTAGTTTTTTTGTTTTAAGATAATCTAATATATATTATTTATTTTATGTACAAGAAAATAAATAAAAATATATACAATTGTTTAGAAAATAATAATATATGATAAAATATTACTTTATATGTATAAATAATAAAAATAAAAATAAATAATATTTCTATAATATTTATTTGTTTTTATTAAAGAAAATAAAGATATATACTATTTAATAATTATTTTTATGTCTAAAAAATAATAAAAAAAATAATAAAATAAAATGTGAAAATTTGTGAAAATGTTTTTGATATTTTTTATGTTTGGAGAAAATAAAATAAAGTCAGAAATAAAAAGAAATGAAAATAATATGAAAATATAAAACAAATGGGCCAGGGAGTGCAATCAACAAAGAATGTGGTGTCAAAAACAAGGCAAGCCAAGGCCCAGCCCAGATCAACTTCATCTTCAACCTTTGATTCAAAAATACGCGCGCCTGTGTATAAATGTGGACATCCTGCATACGTGCTCTAAAGCAAAAATTCACAACACCAAAGTCATAACATTTTTCAAGACGATTCCAACCATATAAAGAACTTAATCTAACTCTCAAAGACCAGAGAGAATTTCTCTGGCCCTAATTTCTAACCTAACTTTTCCAGGATGTTCATCAATCAAATTCTCTTAGCACACTTAACTTAAATGAAAACTGAGCATATGTACAACTTAAGGGCTATGAGTACTACATTTTTTATTCACAAACCTAAGCCTAATGATTCCTAAATAGAGAGATAGAAAGTTGACAAATACCTGTTTCAGATGAACTCGTGTATGGCAATGAGGAGCTTTTCAATGAGGCCTGAGATGCTTGGGAGCTTGCTTGAACTTCCTCTGACCTTCCCCAATGCTTTGTTTGCCTTGTGCTTGGTTGAACAAACTTGTAGAAGTCAACCTGCACAAGCTAAAAACAGAAATAGTGAAGCTTGCAAATGGAGTTACAGTCAAGGGCCAATGGTTGGGATAGTTCAGATAGGTTGTATGGAAGGTATTGAAACAGGTTTGGGGCAAAACGCACGAGTAGTTTTTGTTATGCTACTCAAAGTGCAGAAACTGCCCTGTTTTGCAAGAGGAAGGTAATTTTGTGTTTTGGAAGGCTAGAGGGTTCAATGGCTCGTGTTTATGACTCAAGGTAATGTTCAAAACTTGTTTGGAATGTTGCCAAGACTTGCTCTTATCAGATTCAAGAGTTATGGACTTTTTGCATAATGACTTATTTTTGAAGAAAAGGTAGGAAGTGACAAAGGCTAAGGTTGTACAAGCTAGCTCAAGGTATACATAGGGTTGGTGAGCTTTTTCTGAAGGTTGTGGACTTTGTTTGTATCAAGAGATCAGGTCCATGGTTCAAGAAATATAAAATTGCAAAAAGTATACTTTATGGAAATGGTATTGCAACCTTTATTCCATAAATGGATTTATTCATTGTGCCAAGCTCCATTGATCAGAATAAGACCAATTTCCATTGTATTTGCATTTAATTTTTGAGTGTGGAAGGGTTTAGAGACCATTAATCAAGTACAAAGGAAGTTTGGACAGATTTTGCAACTTGTGTCAACATGAAAATGCCATGGATCAAAGTGAGTTTTTGCCAAATTCAAATCTTCGATTCTCGCTAACCATAAATGATCTTGGAGAGTTCTTGGACATTTTGGAAAGCTTGTAACATTCTATACAATCCATATTTGAAATGAACTTTTAGATTCCAAGTGGAACTAGGTGAAAAATTTCCATGAAGATAGGTCAAAATCCTGCCTAAACTAGGGCAAAATTTCACTAAGTTAAAAGTTTCATGGACCCTTGTTCCAAAAATCATAACTTGATATCCAATATTCTTTTGGGAAAACTTTGTGAATCAAAGTTATATACTTTGTGAAGGACTACAACTTTCATGTTGTAAGTTTTGTTTTAATCCAATTGCATCATGGTGAAAATGTTGGGCAAAGTTGGGAAAAAATAAGAAAATTTCATAACTTAGAAAAATTCTAAGTTATGAAATTTTTCAATCTTAAACCCTAATTTACAAAATTAGGTTTCTTGATGAAAAAGTTTCATTTTTTGACACATCTTGATGAAAAATGACCCTTGGCACTTGATTTTGACCAAAAAGTCAAAGTTTGACTTTTCAGTGTACAATCAAATTTTGATCAGTTGACTAAAAAATTCATCTGTCAATCCAATGCATTTGAGATCATTTGAACCTTGTGAATAGGTCAAGATGATTCCATTGAGTCCTTGAGTCCATTCTTGAACCCAATTTTCCATTGGCTAGGTGAAAAATCAGAAATTGCCCTTATACAGTCAAAACCCTAAAAATGACCATTTTGCCCTTTTGATGATCTGATTAAATTTCTTGAGGAGTTGTGGTCCAAACTTGATCAAATGATTCATATGAGCCTATAATGTTGATGTGGATAAAAAATTGTGAGGTTTGACTATAAATTGGCCACAGTTGAATTTTCCCCCAATACAGTTGATTTATAGGTCAACTATCCAATTGACTAGGCAAAAATTTGATTCAAGGCTTGAAACTTGGTAGAGGCAATCTTATAAGTCCAACATGAAATATGAAAGTCACTTTGAGCACTGAAAGTCCAAAAATCCCTGTGCAAACTCAAACCCTAATTTAGCTCATCAGTGCAAGGAGATGTCTTGAGCAGAGCAAACCCTAATCCTGTCTGGAGTTCAAAGAGTCTTGTGAGGGGAAATCTTGATAAAATGAGAGGGCAAATTTTGTGGTACAACAGTAACAATAAATGATCAATGATGTTTAAGTGATCCAATTTAACCAAAACTGATGAAAATTCATTGTAGGATTGGTAGGACCAAAGCCTCCTAACAATGAATCTCAAGATTATTGGATCAAAGGGTTCAAATTAACATACTTGGGCTTACAAACATGGGTTTGGCTCACAAATGGTCATTTTCTCAAATCGAGACAAAATTTAGCGCTATGTAAGCAATCGTAAGTGGACTTATATAGAAGTCGCACCTATTTTGAGGTCGGTCAATAGCAATCTATGTACCATATGTTTTGAGAAATGATATGGAAATCATTCTACAATAACATTTATTACAATAAGAAGGGGATAAGATGGAGAGGGATGAGGTAAGAATTAAACCAGATTTGAACTAAAAATTTAATCAAACTATTATTAAAATCATTCATCCATTTTTTGTGGAGTCAAACTCAACACCAAGGATCTAATGATGTTAATAAAGCTTATTATCAAAATTTCATAGTCCAAGATCATACAGAACATAATACAAAATAAAATAGTATTTTAAAATAAAGAAAAAGATTTTTAAATGAAAATAAGGGGGGGGGGATAGCAATTGTATTCAAAACATTCAAGAAAAATCAGAAATGAGCTCAAATATTTATACAAATTTTTTGGTAATTTTTTAAAGTCAGAAACTATTTTTAAAAATTAAAAGAAATAGGCAAAACAATCCAAAAATTGTAAAAAATAGTAAAGTCAGAAATAAAAATAAAATTAGGTCACCAATATTTGTCAAAAGGGCATTGGATCCTTCCATTTTTTTTAGAATTTAAAAATTAAGAAAAGTATTTTTAAACATTTAAAACAATTCAAATAAATCATAAAAAATATCAAAACATAAAATAAAATTGTAAAAAAATAATAATCAGAAAGAGAAAAATCAAAAGTATTTTTCATAATTATTTCAGATTTTTTTAAGTAAAAATGATTTTTCTGTGATTTTTTGAAATTCAAAACAATTTAAATATAAAAATCAGAAAATATAATAAAGTAAAAAAAATGTGGACCAATGGATGAGAGTCAAAACGCGTTAGTAAGCTAATCCAATGGATCTGATGCATTGTGCATATCATGGTCTTTACTGAATAAAACATGGAATCATTTATTTAAATCAGATTTTGAAAAATGTGTGACACGTCTTCATTGGTTGATAGATGACACGTTTGTCATCTTCAACCTCCAGCTAATGAATCTGGAGGTTCCAGAAACTGTAAAATTCTGACATGAGACTGATACCATTCGCTTCGTCTCTTCAAGACGATTCCAATGGTACCTTCGCGAAAAATTTATATAAATTGTAGCTCAATCATTTCTGAAAATAAGTTTTGAAAAGGGATTTGAAATTTCATGACCAAAACGTACTTCTAGTTGAAAACAAGTGTTGCGACTAGAATCAGGATGATGCGAGGTTCATAACAGTATCAAAGTTTGAGAGAATTGGTGAAGAAATCTACCTATTGAAGTTAAGTTGCAGAGCTCTGAAACTGGACTTGGCTAACACGATTTAGGAAGTCTTAGAGCTTAATTCTTCTTCTGTTAGCTTCAGTGAGGTTCAATGAAGGTGAATTGACAAAGAAAACTGATTGAGAAAGGCTGTAAGAGCAAATTCGAAGTTGCAAAAAATTGAGTTCAAGAGGAAGTTTTGCAGAGTGATTATGGCTCTCTAAGATTTAGAAAATGAATGAGGGACTGTTGTACCTCAAAATTTTCCCTCTCATATTTCTCAACACATGGCAAGTGAGGTCCTCAAATTGCTCAAGGAAGTTCAAGAATTGACCAGACAAACTCTCTCCTAAGGCAGCATACCTCAAATTAGGGTTTCTGTTTTTATCAATATGTGTGAACCACAAAGGACTCAAATGCTCACCATTGTCCTAATATATTCTCAAGATCATCCATGTCAAGTTTCAAGCCTTGCAGAAGAAGTTTGCTCAGTCAATTGCTCAAATGCCTGAAAATCAACTATACTAGGTCAAAAGTCAACTGTGGCCCACATATAGTCAAACTTCAAGATTTTTGGTCAACATCCTCATTTTGAATTGTTATCAATCATTTGATCAAGGGTTAATCATGATTCCTCAAGGGTTGCTCACAATTCATCAAAACCCAAAAGTTGCTAAATTAGGGTTTTATAGGAAAAGTCAACTCAATTTTGACCAAGCATAACTTTCTCATACTTTATCAGAAATGACTCATACAAAGCTCATTTTGAAGAGGATGAAATTCCCTACAATTCATCTCCAGCTCCCAAGTTCAGAACATGCACTCACAAAAGATATGAATTTTGACATTATAGGTCCTTTTGAAAAGTCAACAAAAACAACTTTTGGGTCAAAGCTTCATATATGAACATGGAAGACTCAATTGAGATTAGATCAAAAGGGTTGCTTAGAGGACATCCTAAGCTTTCTAAAAAGTCCAAGAACACCTCTCTAGGGTCAAAATTGAGAGAGTTATGCATTAGCCAAGTTGACCATTTTTGCAAAATTGCAAAAGTCAAATGTGCTCAAATTTGCATTTTTTTGCTAAATGGGCCCAACTTTTTATGCTTGCACCTCAATTGTAATGTGGTCCATGACTCAAATGTTCACTCACCCAATATGTGCTTCATTTTTCAATTTATTTTGATTTTTTATTAATTAAAAAGTGAATTAAATCAAATAAATGATGAAAATTAACAAAGATATGATTTGATTTGTTTTTTGACAGTTTAGCAATCAAGATATGCTGAGTAAACAAGATCAATTCGAGTTAAGGCCAATTGGTACAAGAAAGGCATGATTTGGATCAAAATAGGAACATATCATACAACTTGAAAATCAAATCAAATCTTGGATAAATGCAAAGATTGATTCCAAGTTTGTTAACCTAATTTATTCTAGGTTATATAATGAAGAATTGAAGATCAAAAGGAGACGGTTAGAGGTCGTGTAAAGCAAAGAACAAAGCTGAAAAATTCCAAGAAAAATGGGATTTGGTTTTAATTCCACAGGCTATCTCAAGCCATCCTAGCCATTCCAATCGCTTGCTAGATATCTCAAGAAGCTAACAACATCCTTGGCAAGCTTCAAAACGCCCAGAAACGTGCGCTACACTTCATACGGTTTGGCATATTTTTCTATTCGTATATCACAATTCTTGCATCATTAGCACTTTTGATTATTATATTCGTGTTTGTCATCATGTTTGCAAGCTAACCATGCCAATCAATTGCGCTTTTGATGCATGTACGTGATGTTGCCATTTCTAGGGTTTCTGTATTCATTTTAGGGGTTTTCAATGCAGGCAAAATTTGGCCTTGATTCTGGTACCATGATGCTCGTGAGGATGAGATGAGTTGATTGGTACCATCACTTTTCATTTATATTGCTCGTGTGCAATTTTTGAGATGAACAGGTTTGTACCTACAGTAAACGTCTGTAGGTAAAAGTCTTGTTTTATAAGACGATAGAGAAAGGAAGAAGACACTTGCGTGTCAGCCAGCCATTGGGACATTTGAATTTCGCGCCTTGGATTCAATTTCTTTTTGCTTTTCTTATATTATGCTTTATTGTTGTTATAATGACAAGTTAATAACGCAACGCAGCTGGCAAGCAAGCATTAGATTTGAGTATAAGGACCTGGGTTCGATCCCCAGGTCCCAACATTTGCTTCATATTATTTTTCTTCATATGATCAGGTGCACTACCATTCCATGTGTCCACCATGTAGCTCAAAGATCTGACCATCAGATTCATCACCAGCCAGGATCCAACGTGCCAACAATGAGAGACCACCATAGTCCTCAAGTCAACCCCCACACTAAATCAAGCGTGGTCAAACAGGCTTGGAGTTTTTGGGCCCAGAAATTCAGATGCAAACCCCCTTTTTGCTAACAACAACACAGGCTCATTCTCATTCTTTTACATTTTTTATTTTCTTATTTAATTATTTTTCTTAATTTATTCTTCTCATAAAAATTAATCATTTTTTTATTAATCATAAAAATCAACAAATCACAAAATACCAAAAAAATCATTTTTTAATAAATTATTTAATTTAATTAGGAATCTAGGTTAATTTAGTTTCTTTTTTTTACAATTAAAATCAATTAGAAAAGACTAGGTTTAAATTCTTGATTTAATTATTTTCTTTTTAAACAAAAAATACAAATAGGTTGTTTAGAATTAATTAATTTATTTGCAAAAATTAACATTAATTAGAGCTTAGGATTTTCTTTTAATTTAATTATTCATTATTTTCTCAAATAACAAAAACATGACAAAAAAACATTTTTCTTTAATCAATCGCAAGTAGGATTAGTCAAAGGGTCAAAACCCTAATCGCTTCACATTTAATTTTCCGCGCGCTTGTTGAATATTTTGCCATTATTTTTGTAACTGTTCATGGTTTATAATAGTTAATTTAGGATTTTTATTTACTATTTAAATCCCCGATTTTTTGCTATGTAATTAATCCCCCTCCCTGAAGCCTTGTAATAGCTAGGTTTATTTTCTCGCATTTTTAATTCCTGCAGATATATAACTGTCTAGATGTATGCTAATAGGATTGTATGGAAAGAATTCATGACAAAATTAATATGGTTAGAAAACCCTAATGTGCAAAGACTAAATAACTGAAACAAATCACTCGCACATATCACTCTTATGGTGTACTCTCACTTTGGTTGCCTTCGGTAAACGATCATTAAGCATATGGTGTCTTAGTGGTTGCCCTCCAGTCTAAAAGATCAAATTATCCCATTCGAATGTTGCCTCGGAAATGTTGCCTCGAGAAAGATCTTAAGAATCTAGGGTTACTACTAAGTTGTCCTAACATTGCTTTAGTGATCGTACGTCCCTTTCGAATTGATCCTTACAAATTCCAACGACGGTGCTACCTATTTCTCAATAGTGGGATAACGTTATCTAAAGGAAACAAGAATAGAAACGATATTTTTTCGAGTAGGTAGATGCTAGTAGGTACTTGCTCAAATCAAAACCTTTCACACTTACACACCTTTCAAAAAAATTTTCAAAACAACTTCGTCACACCTTTGAGGACTGATACAAGGGTTATCACGAAGTAAAACATTTTTCAAAAAAATGAAGCACGCAAACACAAGCAATTTTAAAATGAGCAAGTACCTAAGATCCCATGGAAAAACATGGATAGAAAGGGTGCTAACACCTTCCCTTTCTATAATCTACCCCCCGTACTCAGAAAAATCTCGAAAAAGGATTTTTTGTATACTTTTTTCCTTTCCGATTGGATGAAATAAAAGTCGGTGGCGACTCTTGCTTATCGCGATATTTTTGCGAATAAAAAACGCAAAACGCAAACAAGTAAAAATATTCGGTTCTTCCACCGTATCACATGGACGATCCTCTATTTATAGGGAAGATGATTGAATGCTCAAGCGTGTGAAGTGATGAAATTTGGAGGGAAATCGTGTGAAGTTGCAAACAAGAAAAGTTTGACTTGTAATTTGATCAAAACTCATCCAAACCTTTTGTCTTAATATGCTATTCACTTTTGGATGTTCACTAAACATGCTTAGGAGCAAAAGCGCTTAGAAAAAATGTGTTTAGAAGCTAAATCAAGGATTTCAAATTTTGTCTTTGGAGAAAACTTCAGTTTTAAGGTACCATATTCAAATCAATGGTGTGCATGATTTAGGAAACCTTGAGACTTGATTCCTGATGTATTGGAAATATGAGATCATTAACTTTATAATGTGAAAAGAATAGGATCAAATGGATGCTTGAGCGGAAAGTTGTGATGAGTCAAAGTTGAGAAAAAGAGGTTGACTTCTGTACTTCGAAAAATTTCAAGTTTTCTCTTCAAAAAATGACTGGTAATGTCTTGCATCCAATCATGGCCATCCATTTGAAATTTTATCTTGACCAAAAAAGATGGCGTGAGTTAGATCTCTTGAATGACATTTTGAGACTTGAACCATTCAAAATCTCCAAAAGTTGAGAAAGTTATGACTTGTTAAAATTGGCAAAAATTCATAAAATGACCTATTATCTTTTGCATCCTTAGGGAATCTTCCATTCATTTTCACACTTTTCACTTAAAATAAGGGTTAAATTTCACATATTTAAGATCAATGTGGAAAAATAATGGGTTCAAGGTGATAACAATTGACCAAGTTATGATCTTTTGAAGTCATGTATGGGAATTTGATGGTTTGTCTAGAGGATTTGTAATCTTTCTTCATCATTAGGCATCTTCCACATAAAATTTTCTTGAAACTTTTGAACTAATTTATTGGATAACCCTTTAAAGAAAAGAATGTTTTTGGAATCACTCAAAAATACCAAAATATGAGCAAGATATGGCCTTTAGAAGTTCAAAATCCTAGCTCCTAGAGCAACAAAATGCCTTGGGAAACCTATTCAATTTTGACAATCCTTCTTGAACAAATACTTTTTTTGTGTAAATAGAAGTTGTTGAGGATGGTAATGAGAAACCATATCAACCATAAACACTTCCAAATATTGAGAATTGAGGGAGATATGCAGTTGTGATAAAGAAATCAAAGACTTGTCCAACTAGGTCAAACTTCTTCAATCAACCCTTGTACCTTTGAACTATTTTTGACAACTTGAGGCATGATGAATCATAATATACTTTGTCATGATTTTATTTCAAAATATCTTCAATAATGAAGCTTAAATCTCAATGAAGATTTGTTGAAGAAGGCGTGGAAATAAACTCATGAACCTATGGATCAACCTGCTAGAAGGTGTTGCTTTCACCTATGATATCCATAATTAGGGCAAACATACATTGTATTTATTAGTTAAAATTTAATCAATACAAAACATGGATGATCACAAAATACAAGCCAAGGTTCTTGGTGATTCCCCATGAGCAAAGTTAAAGATAAGGAGAAAAACCAAACTGTAGTGTGTGATCTTGTTGCATTGTGATTGTATGAGATGATAGATGAATCTTAGGGGAAAAAATTTGGGTACAATAGTTTCCCTTATTTAAGTGTCTTCTATCCATAGATGTGAAGATTAAAAACGAAAATCTTCGTGTCGACGCGATTGAAGATACTTAAATATAAAACAAGCCCTATTTTTGGTCCTAAGATGCGATGAAGTGCTTATGATTATGAATGCAAATGAGCAACTACAAAAATGATGCAAGATCTAACTAGGGATATAGAAAATAAAAATAAAGATCAAATGGAAAACCTGGCCAGGAAAATAAATCACTGGTGAACATGAGACCTGACTTTATTGGGGTAAAGCCCAAAGAGGAGATAGAGGATAACCGTGGTCGATAGATGATTGCGAACTATCTACTCACTGAGGAGATAGAAAAAAAAAGAAACGTCGACCCACCGGGGAAAGAAATGGTAAATAATACTGGTAAATACCAATATTAGGGGGGGGGGGGGGGGGTAATGATTAGTATCAGTGCTTCCGACTGGGAACGAACGAACGAAACTCTTTAGAGCAATAGAAATTCAACGACAAACTACCTTTCATAATGACAAGGCTACCATTCATCGGAATAACAAATATCAACAATAAACTACCTTCCATAACGACAAGGATACCATTTATTGGAGTAACAAGTCTCAGCAACAAACTACCTTCTATAATGACAACGCTACCATTTATTAGAATAATAAGTCTTAACAACGAACTACCTTCCATAATGACAATGCTACCATTCATTGGAGTAACAAATCTCAACAACGAACTACCTTTCATAATGACAAGGCTGCCATTCATTGGAATAACAAATCTTAACAATGAATTACCTTCCATAATGACAAGGCTACCATTCATTGGAGTAACAAATCTCAGCAACAAACTACCTTCCATAATGGTAAGGCTACCATTCATTGGAATGACAAATCTCGGCAACAAACTACCTTCTATAATGACAAGGCTACCATTTATTGAAGTGACAAATCTCAACAACGAACTACATTCCATAATGGCAAGGCTACCATTAATTGGAATAACAAATCTTAACAACGAACTACCTTCCATAATGACAAGGCTACCATTCATTGGAGTAACAAATATCAACAATGAACTACCTTCCATAATGACAAGGCTACCATTCATTGGAATAACGAATCTCAGTAACGAACTACCTTCCATAATGACAAAGCTACCATTCATTGGAGTAACAAATCTCAGCAGCGAACTACCTTCCATAATGACAAGGCTACCATTCATTGGAGTAACAAATCTTAACAACGAACTACCTTCCATAATGACAAGGCTACCATTCATTGGAGTAACAAATCTCAACAACAAACTACCTTCCATAATGACAAAGCTACCATTCATTGGAGTAACAAATCTCAGCAATGAACTACCTTCCATAATGACAAGGCTACCATTCATTGGAGTAATAAATCTCAGTAATGAACTACCTTCCATAATGACAAGGCTACCATTCATTGGAGTAACAAATCTGAATCTTCTCTGGGAACTGACAGATTTACTAGGGGGAGTATAGGTTGCTCAAATAAAGAGACCCGTCACTTGCTGTTACGAGAAAGAATTGCAATAATGATTTCCTGGGGAAAGAAATATGGCTTCCTGGGGAAATAAATATGGCTTCATGGGGAAAGAAATATGGCTTCCTGGGGAAAGTAACATGGCTTCTTGGGGGAAATGCCAATATATTCCTGTTGAGAAGATAAAGTCTTCATGTGCAAAATAAATGCACATTCTCACACAAGTGCTCAAAGCTTGCCAAAATCAAAATAATAATACTGCTGGGGACCACCCATTCGAACCAGAAATAAATCAGAATGAAACAATCACTCAAAATAACATCTCATGAGAAATAAACTCAAGAGGGAACCACATTGCATCCAAACCAAGAGTTGAATAAGAAGGATGAAGCAAAATTCTTCCATGAGGGATAACTCAGTGGGGAAAATGAAAGGATATACTTTCTGTTTAATGTTGACACTCTATTGGAGAGAGGATAACACAACTCTGTAAAACAGGGTAATACACCAACAAAATATTAATGAATGCAAATGAGTAATTATTTGCTAAATTTAACTATGCATGATGTATGTATGAATGTTATCATGTATATGCTGACAAAATAGCTATATAACACTAGGGATAACCAGACAAAACCAACTTGGTTACAGTCAATACTCGGCTAAAACACATCCAAGATGAAAATTTCATGAGAAAGTAAGCATCGATTGAGGAAACAAATTCCTACTTCATGGCTTAACTCCACTGGGAAGGAACATAATCCAAAAATAATCAAATCATAGCAATAAATCAGTATATATATAAGGGGTATAACATCTTCCTCCAGGCTTCACCGGGGAAAATCACAGACTTCAATGGGGAAAACAAATGTTTAACGATTTATACTTCTACTGGGGATTGCGATACTGATTTTAATGGGGGAAACAATAGCATATTATTGAGACATCAACTGCAAATATTGTACTAACTTCATAGGGGAGGGAAATAACACATCGCCGAGGGGAAACCAAGATACATTCTTCAATACTGAGAGCGATGATTGCACCAACTTCTCTAGGAAGAACTTATGAAACTTTACGAGGATAGCCTTATCCAGGGATTTAAGAAGTCAAACATTACAGCAAGAAATCAAACTTATGGGGATTTTAAATCAAATCCAACACTTGGCAGGAGAAAACCCAAAAAGTTGACAATTATTTTAACATTTCTTTGTAGAGACATTGCCCTTGTCTGGTTGCCTCACTGGGGGAAACGGAATAGAGACCCCAGACCCTAAAAACCTGAAATCAAAGTGAACTGAGACTTAACTGGGGAAAATGGGGTTACAAACCCAATACCGCACCATACATCGATTGGTATCATCTTCAATTATCTAAGAAGCACAAGAAAATCATACTCAAACCAGCAAAAGTGACATGGGAGAGCCTTTTCTGGGGGATTCATACTTCCAAAATTTTAGATTTCATCCATCCTTGGAGTCACTATTTTTGTTCTCTTTGAATCACAAAATCTAAAGCAAGAAGTAATTTGTAAATTCTTTTCAAAAAACAATTTTTGTTACTTAATCTATTTGGTTTGAAAATTACTATCAATAATAATGAAGTCTTTGTAAACTGAACAAAATAAGAATTGCAAAGAATTAGACAAAAGCTCTAACTTTATTAATAGAATGGTAGTCCGCGAATGGCGAGACTCCATAGATGATTACAAAGTTTGGAAAATGGTAATATATATTGGAAAAGATACATTGAAATACAATGACCACTATTCTCCCTAACAACTTTGAATTCCTGAGCAGCGACTTCGGTTGAAGAGTGGTGAGGATTCAAGTAGATTATTGCTTCAATGATTAAGTCTTGTCTAATGCAGTTACTTGCCAAGAAATCCCTAACTTTTTCCTAGGTTGCCCTTACGGGTTTTCAACCTACTAGGAAAATTTATTCTGTTTATGTCTCTAATTTTTGCCTAAATCGCCCTTTCGGGTTTTCAGCCTACCAAGACGCTCCTTTTTTTGCCTAAGTTGCCCTTTCGGGTTTTAAACTTAGTGATTTGTTCTTTTATTTCTTTAGGCGAAGTATTTCTTGACTGCATCAGCATTCACAGGACGTGGGAACTCCTCGTCATCCATAGTTTCAAGAATTATTGCACCGCCAGAGAAGGCTTTCTTGACAATGTATGAGCCTTCAAAACTGGGAGCCCACTTTCCCCTAGAATCAGCGTTAAAAGACATGATCTTCCTGAGCACGAGGTCACCTTCTCTGAATTCACGAGGCTTGACCTTCTTGTCAAAAGCTTTCTTCACTCTCTTATGGTATAGCTGACCATGACACAAGGCCGTCATTCTTTTCTATTCAATCAAATTCAACTGGTCAAACCTATTTTGGACCCATTTAGCCTCTGACAACTTGGTTTCCATTATCATGGGTAAAGAGGGAATCTCAACCTCAACGAGGAGCACTGCTTCTATGCCATACACAAGAGAGAACGGGGTTGCCCCTGTTGAAGTGCGGACAAATGTTCGATACCCATGCAAAGCAAAAGGGAGCATCTCATACCAATCTTTATAAGTGACAACCATTTTCTGGATGATCTTCTTGATGTTCTTATTAGCAGCTTCAACAACCCCATTCATCTTTTGCCTTTAGGGAGATAGATTGTGATGGACAATATTGAATTCTTTACAAAGTTCTATCATCATCTTATTATTCAAATTTGAGCCGTTGTCGGTGATAATCCTGCTTGGCACACTATACCGACATATGAGATTATTTTTGATGAAGCGCACCACCACCTTCTTAGTGACATTAGAATATGAAGCTGCTTCCACCCATTTGGTGAATTAGTCAATTGTCACCAAGATAAAACAATGTCCATTTGACGCCTTGGGTTCAATCATTTCAATCATGTAAATACCCCATATAGAGAAGGGCCATGGGGAAGAAATAATATTGAAAAGTGTCAGAGGCACATGGATTTTGTCATCATAAATCTGGAACTTATGGCACTTCTTTGCAAATTTGTAACAGTTAGATTCCATTGTTAGCCAATAATAACATGCCCTAAGCATCTTTTTCTCCATCGAATGTCCATTGGCACGAGTACCAAAGGAACCTTCATGGACTTCATGCATCAACATGTCTGCTTCGTGTCTATCCACGCATTTGAGCAAGACCATGTCATGATTTCTTTTGTATAGCACATCTTCGTTGCGGAAAAAGCTGCCTGCCAACCTTCTCAATGTCTTTCTATCTTTATTTGATGCACCAACCGGGTATTCTTGAGTCTGGAGAAAATGCTTGATATCATAATACCAAGGTTTTTCATTTGACACTTCCTTTGCCAGAAACACATGAGCCGGTCTATCCAAACATTGGACTGTGATACGAGGCACATCGTTCCAAGTATTCACTTGATACATAGAAGCCAGAGTCGCCAAAACATCCACCATCTGATTTTCATCTCTGGGAATATGATGGAATTCAACTTTGTTAAAGAAGGGTAATAATCTTCTAGCATAGTCTTTGTAAGGGATCAAGCAAGGGTGACGAGTATCTCATTCTCCTTTAATATGATTTACTACCAAATCTGAATCACCGTATACATCTAGGACTTTGATTCTGAGATCAATGGCCTCCTCGAGACCCACGATACAAGCCTCATACTCTGCCATATTATTGGTACAATCAAACGTGATCCTTGCAATAAAAGGAATGTGTGATCCATGTGGAGTGATAATCACAACTCCAATTCCTTTTCTATAAGGGTTCACAGCTCTATCAAATACCATACCCCACCGGGATTCAGGATCAGGAACTTCCCCAGGAAAAGGTTCATCATAATCTTTCACTTTCAGAAACATAACATCCTCATCATGGAAATCATATTTAATAGACTGATAATCATCAACCGGCTGGTGAGCAAGATAATATGCCAACACACTGCTTTTTATAACCTTCTGAGTACGATATTCAATATCATATTCAAACAATAACATCTTCCAACGGGAAATTCTTCCAGTAAGAGCATGATTTTCAAAATATATTTGATTGGATCCATTTTGGAAATCAACTAAGTAGTATGATTCAACATATATTATCGCAACCGCTTAGCCTCCCAGGCCAGGGCATAACATGTCTTTTCCAGCATAGAATATCGGGACTCACAGTCAGTAAACTTCTTACTGAGATAATAAATGGCATATTCCTTCTTCCCTATTTCATCTTGTTGTCCCAAAATATAGCCCATAGAATTCTCTAACACTGCCAGATACATGATTAATGGTCTTCCTTCAACGTGAGGGAGCAAGATAGGAGGTTAAAACAAATATTCTTTAATACTTTCAAATGCCCTTTGACAATCATCTGTCCACACACAACCTTGATATTTCTTTAACAACTTAAAGATCGGTTCACACGTTGCCGTCATATGGGAAATGAATATGGAAATGTAATTCAGACGTCCAAGAAAGCCTCTAACTTGCTTTTCAGTTCTTGGCGCAGGAATTTCTTGAATTTCCTTGACTTTATCAGGGTCAAATTCAATTCCTTTTTGGCGGACAATTAAACCTAACAACTTCCCTGATCGGACACCAAAGGTGCATTTGTTTGGATTCAAACGGAGATGATACTTCCTCAAACGCTGAAACAACTTCAACAAATCTGCTACATACCCTTCTTTAGTCTGTGATTTAGCAATCATATCATCAATATATACCTCAATTTCTTTGTGCATCAAATCATGGAATAGGGTTGTCATATACCCCTCTGGTACATTGCACCGACGTCCTTCAACCCGAAGGGCATCACTCTGTAAGAGAATGTTCCCTAGGGTGTGATAAACATTGTTTTTTCCATGTCCTCAAGAGCCATTCTTATTTGACTGTATCTGGAAAATCCATCCATGAACGAGAATATTTTGAATTTTGTTGTACTATCGACCAACATATCAATATGTGGCAATGAAAACCATCTTTTGGACTAGCTTCATTTAAATCTCTATAATCAACGCACATGTGAACTTTTCCGTCTTTCTTTGGTACAGGGACAATATTGGCAATCCATTGAGGATACACTGATGTCACAAGAAAACTGACATTAATCTGCTTTAATACTTCTTCTTTAATTTTCACTGCCATATCAGGGTGAGTTCTTTGCAATTTCTACTTGACTGGCGGGTACTCTGGCTTCAATGGCAAATGATTCTCCATAATATCAGTATCTAAACCAGGAATATCTTTGTATGACCAAGCAAATATGTCCACATACTCTTTCAACAATTTAGTCAACCTGCTCTTCATGTCGGGATGTAACAATGCTCCAATATTGACTTCCTTTGGCTCTTCCCCTGAACCCAAATTGATGGTCTCTAATGTCTCTTTATACAGCTGAATGGCACTTTCCTCACACTCGAGAAACCTTGAAACCTCTTCTGGAATGTCATTATATTCTTCTTCTTCGGCCCCATACACAGGATATTCAAAGTTGGGAGACGGTGCAGGGTCGTTGTATTTAACGGGTTTATTAATTAATCTGCATATATGATTTATGATGCTTTTAGAAACTGACACATATATCAAGTGACTGTGCATTTTTATTTTCAATTATTATTTATTCCAAAAAGGTTTTTTTTCTTCTGATTACCATTTCCAAGAAAAAGCAGAAAATAAAAAACATAATTTGAGAATCAAAGATAACCTTTATTTATGATTTTAATGAGCAAAGCAAACAGATAAGCCCGTACAATATTAACCTTCACCTTGGGAAGAGTGAAAGCGTTTTGCAAAGATAAACAAAAACAAATTACTTTGAGACATGGATGCAAGTGGGAACATCAATAGTGACCCAGCTCTGGACTCTGACTCCAGGCGTCACATAATTCAGCATTTCCTGCTCTTCTTCATTATCCACAATAGCATTGATTCTAGAAATAGTTGGATGGAGGTAACCTCCATTGTGGAAAATATTCTAATAACTGCTCACAGTAGACTTTGACTTCAGGGTCTCAACCTTGCCATTCTTCACTGAGAATCTTAAACCATCCCTATTCTTGTTCACCGGCGCATCAACAATCTTCCCCCATACTTTATTAGGGCCGTTGCGCACAACTTGTTGAGCATCTTTGAATGAAACCATAGAATTATCATTATCTCTCTTGTTATCAACAGACAAAGCTTGGAATTGTGTTCCAACAACAACTTCATCTTCTTCTGCAACATTGAAAGATGACAGATTAGAAATCAGCAATGCTTGCTCTCCATTTATAATAACCACTTTGCCTTCACGCACAAACTTCAGCTTTTGGTGCAAAGCTGAAGTGACAACCCCTACCTCATGTATCCATGGCCGTCCCAGTAAACAGCTGTATGCGGGCACAATATCCATGACTTGGAAAGTGATCTGGAAAAGATGTGGGCCTATGTGAATAGGCAGATCCACTTTCCCAATAAGGGACTTCCTTGATCCATCGAAGGATTTTACAATAACATCACTTGGGCGCATGGGAGCCCCTTGATATTTCATCTTCATCAGCGTGCTATTCGGTATAACATTTAAGACAGACCCATTATCAATCTACACATTTGAAAATGAATCATTTTTACAATTCATGGATATGTGGAGAGCTAGATTGTGATTTCTCCCTTCGTCAGGCAATTCATCATCGCAAAAGCTTAGGTTATTACAAGATGTAATATTACCTACCACACTACTGAATTAATCTAACGACATGTTATACTCCATGAAGGCTTGGTCCAACACCCGCATTAAATATTCTCTATAGGGAGCAAAATTCATCAACAACGCTAGGATAAATATCTTTGAAGGGGTCTGCAATAGATGATCTACTATCTTGTAGTCGCTCATCTTGATAATCTTCAATATATCATCCACCTCTTTTTCCAGAGTAGCACCACTGGATTCCCCCACTGTTTTCTTATTCTCAGCACTTTCCACAATTCTCTTACCATCATTATCATTTCCCTGAACAACCAGTGCAAACACAGGACCACTGTGGGTCACTCTACCAGTCTCAACAATATTCTCGATGCTAGACAACGACTGGATGGGAACTTTCACACCATCCTCTAAAATAGTGGCATTGTACTTGTACAGTACAACTTTGTTTGATTTGTAAGGAACAGGCCCTGGAAAGCAAATCATCATTGGGGCAACAACTGACTTGCTACAGTATTCAATTTCCATGGACACAGAGTCATTAAAACAAGGCACAATTACGTTCACACCTTCTTCAGAAAATTTGGGTATCAAAGAATCAACGCTGGAGAACATATCCTCATCTGAGGAAAATAATTCATCTGCCAAAGCATATCCATCATCTGATTCATCCTCATCCAAGCAAACCATAATCTTGTTAACCTCATGGTAATCATCTCTTTGTCCTAACACCTTGATAGTTCCATTGTCTAATAACAACTGAATACCTTTTCTCACAATGGAACATCCCCGAGAATCTCTACAGCATACCCTGCAAGATCGATAGTGGTGTTCTACCTGACCCTCCATATGGCAGAAGGTAGCATGCAATTGCACCAGATCATCATTCATATGGTTCACATCAAAGATCTGAAACTCTCCCGGACATCCAAAGACCATGTTTACTTCCTCCTCATATTATTCCCTAGGTCTAATTATATGAATGAGGCCCTCATCTATCATCTCCTGCAAACCAGCCTTTATCTTATCTCACCCTTGTATATCAGTACTACAGATACCACAACAAGCATGGTCATGCGTATAGTAAATAAACTCGCAAAGGTCTGCATGCATCTTTCCTAAGTCTCCTCTGACCAAGTTGATATCATAAATCCGGAAGTCCCCTGGACAACCAGCAACCATGTTAACAACATTTGTTCCTCCATGCTTTGGTAGAGGATTACCTTTTGCATCTGGGCTGACATCTTTGAAGGAAAAAAGGCCAGATCTCACCATTTTATGTACCTCAGACTTTAGAGGATAACATTTTTCCACATTATGCCATGGTGCACCCTGATGGAAAGTGCATGTCTGATATGCCTTGTAGTACCAAGGCAATGGTGATGGTATAGCAGGGGGTGGCCTAGTCTGGAATAACTTTTTCTGGATCAATGTTGGGAGTAACTCTGTATAACTCACGAGGATAGAGTCAAACGGCTCTCTCCTCTGATTCTGCCCTTGATTTCCTTGAGGGGCTGGTCTTTGGTAAGCAACTGTAGTTGGAGCTGTATTAACAACTGGAGTTACCGAGGCAACCTGTTGATGGCGCTGGTGATTTCTTCTAGGAGGATTAACCCTTCTTTCTTGAATAATAGTGTTTGTCTCTCCTTCTTTCTTTTTAGCAAACCCGTATGACGGTTTCTTTACACTACCAGAATTTTCACCTCTTGTCAGACGACCTTCTCTTACAGCTTCTTCCAAACGAGCGCCCATTCCTACCATCTCGGTAAAATCACTAGGTGCACTCGCCACCATTCTTTCATAATAGAATGCACCTAGTATCTTCAGAAAAATCTTTGTCATCTCTTTTTCTTCCATTGGAGGAATCACCTGGGCGGCTACTTCACGTCATCTATGTGCATATTCTTTAAATGATTCCTTGTTCTTCTGGACTATGGCCCTGAGTTGATCACGGTCTGGTGCCATGTCCATATTATATTTGTACTGTCTGATAAACATTTCTCCCAAGTCATTGAAATTATGAATATTTGCACTGTCCAGGCTCATGTACCATTTCAATGCTGCACCGGTCAAACTGTCTTGAAAGAAATGAACTAACGAGCGTTGATCATCTGTATGAGTAGACATTCTTCTCACATACATCACTAAGTAAGCACGAGGGCAAGTGTTTCCCTTGTAATTTTCGAACTTTGGAACTTTCAACTTTGCAGGTATTTTCACATTCAGAACCAAACACATATCATTCACATTCTTCCCAAACAGTTCTTTTCCTCTAAGGGCCTTCCACTCTTTCTGCATCCTATCAAACTGATCCTGAAAATCGTCCATTCGATCATAGACACCCAAGCATTGACTTGGTGGAGGAATAGGGCGATACACTTCATCATTAACAAATGGTACCATATTCATCAAGGGAGGTGCATCATAGTGAATCTCATTTCTAGCAGCAGGAGTAATATGCACAACAGAAGGTGCAGAAACAACAACAGCCAGAGCAAGAAGAGAAACTTGAGGATCCTGATTATAACCTTCTGGCATAAAGTTCTATGGAATTCCCCACGGATAACCTTGAGGCAAACGATTCTGAACAACAACAATTGGAGTAGTAGAAACAGGAACATTCAGAGCATCGGTAGTAACTAATGTCTGTTGAGGCTGAGCAAGTGGTGGCTGATTCTGAGAAGCCACGAAATATTCCATTAGAGAAGTGAGATTGGCCATACCAGCCTTCAGAGCAGAGACTTCTTCGTGCAACTCGCAATTCTGTTGTTCTAGATTATCCATTTCCTTCTAAAACTAGCTCGAGCATTGTATTGATTAGACAACTTGCTGAACAAAGTAAAAAAGCTCAGTAAAACACCTGGTTATGCTCAAAAAATGCAAGAAGAAGTAATAACATGATGCATGATACACAATGCATATGATTTATTTTATTATTGATATTTCAAGGAATTCAAAGATTTATATACAATTTTGCAAATATCACATTTGTAATACTGAAAATCTCATTATAATAACTTCAAAACAGATTACACTTTTTAGTACAGGTTTCAATAATCCCAATTACAAGATGAAGATAAAGTCTAAAAACCCTATAAAAGCAATGTTGATAGAGATCACTCTTCACTCTGACGCTTCCCTATGAGTCTTGAAATCTGAGCCTTCAACCTCTAGTTCTCTTCCGCATACTTGTTGGTGACCTCTTTCCAATCATCAGAGTTAGGAGGTGAGCAACTAAGGTCTGAATGAGGCTTAGAGGAAAATGAATCCTCTCGTCTTTCCATCGTCTCTATAGCACGACTCTCAAGAATCTCGATCAAATCGTCCTTCTCCTTTAGATCTGCTTGGTAGGACACCTCTAGAGTCTGACACTTATTCTTCCATGCTTCCTTTTCCTGTTGCATCCTGACTACGGAAAGCTAAAGTTATTCCACATCGTCTAACAAAGGAGGAGTGGTCTTCACAAACATATCAGGCATGGGTGATTCTCGGTAATACGACATATTCAACTGAATAGCTCTTGCTTATACCCACTAAAGATAAGGCTCCAAAGAAACAACCCCTCTAGGTCCCAAGTCCTTCCAACCCTTCTTGTGAAGATGACGCCAAGCCTTCACAATATCCTCTTTAGCTTCCATATGAACTTCCCCCTCTTTCGGGAATAAACCACTCAGATGAATACTATTTGGCATATCCCTCATCGGATATCTAAGTTGTCGTCGTGCAAGAACAAGGTTGTAGTTAATTCCTCCCTTTGTACCAAGAAGAGGTACATTGGGGAAACTACCATAACTATTGATAATCTCCACATCATAGTAAGCCTGATGATACCAAACAATATCTGAAAGAGTGAGGGCCATAATCTTTGGAGCCCAATGAGGTTCCTTCCTGACATCCCATAAAGGATCAGGTCGAGGTAAGTGAGAAATAAACCACTGATACAACAAAGGTGTGCAACAAATGATCATCACTCCATGATAAGAATCCCGAAGATGAATAAAGTAATAAGCATCACCCAATAATGTAGGGATTGGTTTTCCAATCATAAAAATTCTGATGGCATTGATATCCATAAATTTGTCGAGATTGGGAAATAAGAATAATCCATGAGAAAGTAGAGAAAAGATAGCCTCAAAGGAAACCATACTCTTCATCCTAGAAAAGTAGAGAGCTTTCTCCAATAAGAACTGAGTTGGTAATCCTCTAATCCCTCCTTTGGTAGTCATGTGTGCTTCAACCTCAGACTTCCCCAAATGGATCAAAGCAGCAATCTCATGGGATTTTGGCTCCCCCTCCAAACTAGTAAAAGGAATACGATCGGTAATAGGTAAACCCAGCAGATAAGTGTACTCCTCTAATGTAGGAATCAACTGATAATCAGAGAAAGTAAAGCATCGATACATCAGATCATAGAACTGGACCAAAGTCGAGAGAAGACCCTCCTTCATCCTGAGCTTCATAAGAGAAACGATGGACCCATACTTCCTTCGAAAGTCTGTAGAACTCTCGATCTTGGGAATCAAACTCATTAACTCATCTATCTTGGGATCTTTGAAACTGTACTTCTTAGTCTTTCTTTTTCCAAAATCCATAGTCAAGAAGTACATGAGATATTCACAAAGAGTCAACTTTAAGTCCCTTGAAACAAAATGTTTTATAGGATACTCATGGGTGCATGAATGCATGATGCAACATTCGCACACAAGATCACAAACATAGAGTTCATAGGTTCAATGTCACGAGCATGAGGTTGAAGTTACTACCCATAAAATATGGTCTAAAAGTTTATCACCTTCCGAACAAGGTTCTAAGAGGTTCCCAGAGTCTACATCCTTCCTTTGGATATTACCAACTTCCTGATTGACTCGGTAATTAGTAATATTCTTAAGAAAAACTCGTTCGAGTGTAGTATCGCGTGAAAACTATTTCCAGATTACTCTGTCATAACTTCCGTATTACACTTAAAAGGCCAAGATGGGTTAAAGGTTCTACGATCCTCAGTTTTAGCAGGCTCCCAGGTCAAAAGAAGCACGTCTTCCCGATTACTTTCTAAATGATACTACATTCAGAGGGGCCTCCACTTAGTGGGGGATCTCATGCCTCCTTTTTTGGGATTACTCCCTCAAAGTTAACATGACTATACCGCCCGTCCTATCTTAAGTTTACCCAAGTCCGGGTATAGGACTTATGATAAATCACCAAGCACCCTGAAAACTAGTAAAATCCAGGCAAACATATATACAACATATAAGATACAACACATAATAACACATATTCAGATAAACAAAGAGAGGATCAACCAAATTAGGGATGGACCAGCAAGAGGTCAATCTTTCTCCAGTGAAGTCGCCATTTTTTTCTGTAGCGGTAGGAATGTTGAGACAAAGCCATTGAATTGGCTTGACTCGCATAAATAAAATAAAAAACTAGCCACCGCGCTTTATTGTTTCCAGAGAAATAGGAAAAAAGCTAATAACCTAAAAGAGGGGGAGAGAATCTAAGTTCGGGGGTTGGTTATGCATAGGGAAGGTATTAGCATCCTAAACATCTACGGTACTCCGCAAAAACCACTTTGAAAATATGTGTATTTTGGCTATAAATGTTGTATAAAAAATAGATTATAGAGATGAGAAAATAAGTATTTTTTTTACGATTTTTGCACCCGCCGTGGTTGTGAACCTTTAGTGCCTACGTACCACCTTCTATGCAATAGGGGATCAGGGTACACGTAGTTCACCTTTAAAAAATTTAAAACACAAGTGTGTTGGTTAATTTTAAGAGACGAGACAACATTATCTTATCCGAGTGGAAGAACATACTTACTATCCACGATTATGAGAAAGGAGAATTTGCGTCATCTCAAAGTGGAGGATATGGTTTGGATTTTAAAAATCAACAAAACCTCGCTTAACACCCAAGTGGAAAATATCTCGCTTCACTATATATCATAGAAGTATAGTAGCTCGTGTCACTACAAGGATTGACAAGAGTCTAAAATTTTGAGAAAAAGTTTAAGGTAAAAAGCAAAAGTGACAAAAATAGTTTGAATGAGATTGATTGATTTTTAGTCTTCTCACAAAAATGTCAAGGTATTATTAAGTTTATTAAATATTGATTAAGAAAATATTTTTGAAAGTGCATGGACGTAAGTCAAAATTTATTATGAAAGCGGTTCAAGTTTAGAAAGCAAGAATAGTTTTGAAAAGGAGGGAGAAGAATTTTGAAATTAAAGAAGATGGGAGGAGATGAAGGGACTATCCTAAAGCATAAGGTAAAATCTAGGGAAAGGAACCGTCTAACCAACAAGAAGCCAACACTTGACACAATGAGTCAATGTAGAATTCACATCCTTTGGATTGAAACCACACAAGCAAAGATATTAGACCTCTTAAGAAAACCAAGCTTTAATTGTATTAATTCTTCACAAAAATTAGGCAGAGTAACGACTGTATACAAATGAATTTTCGACCACAGGTAAAGCATGTAATCAAAATAACGTGCACACAAAACAAAAAAAACAAACAACCCAATGTTTTGGGGCAAACCCCAAGAACTCCAGACAAAATAACAGTTGAGGTCACAAGGACTCTAAGTAGGTCACAACTTCTAATCCTAAGTCCAAGAAGTCCACAACTCCATAATGCAAAGGATAGTAACCAAGTAGTCCAAGTGACATTAAATTTTTTTATTGTTCAAGTTGATTATTAGGTATATTAAAAAAGAAAATGAAAGCTCAAATTAGCAAAACAAAAATGACATAAAAAGTAAATGCTCAAATGAGAAAAGATGAAAATAGCATGAGATGAAAATGCTAAGATGAATTGTGCTTAAAGTAAAAGTATAAAGTAAAAGCATAAAAATGAAAGTCAATTGTTAAAAGCATTTTAAACTCATTAGAAGATTGATAAAATCAAAGCCTCTCAACAACAAGTTGCATTTTCTTTTTGTCAAGTATATCATTCGTTTAAATCTCATGGCAACAATAAATGATCAATGATGTTTAAGTGATCCAATTTGACCAAAATTGATGAAAATGCATTGGAGGATTGGTAGGACCAAATCCTCCTAATAATGAATCTCAAGGTTATTGGATCAAAGGGTTCAAATTAACATACTTGAGCTTACAAACATGTGTTTAGGCCATGAATGATCATTTTCTCAAATCGGGACAAAATTTAATGCTATGTTAAGCAATCGTAAGTGGACTTATATAGAAGTCACACCTATTTTGAGATCGGTGAATAGCAATCTATGTACCATATATTTTGAGAAATGATATGGAAATCATTCTTCAATAACATTTAGTACAATAAGAAGGGGATAAGATGAAAAGGGATGGGGTAAGAATTAAACTACATTTGAACAAAAAATTTAATCAAACTCTTATTAAAATTATTCATCCATTTTTTATGGAGTCAAACTCAACATCATGGATCCAATAATGTTAATAAAGCTTATGATCAAAATTTCATAGTCCAAAATCATCCAGAATATAATACAAAATAAAATAGTATTTTAAAATAAAGAAAAAGATTTTTAAAAAGATTTTTAAATGAAAATAAAAGGGGAGATAGCAATTATATTCAAAACATCCAAGAAAATTCAACTAAGACCATAGAAAAATCAGAAATGAGTTCAAATATTTATACAAAATTTTTGATAATTTTTTAAAGTCAGAAACTATTTTTAAAATTAAAAGAAATAGGCAAAACAAACAAAAAATTGTAAAAAATAGTAAAGTCCGAAATAAAAATAAAATGAGGTCACCAATAATAAAAGATATCAAAACACAAAATAAAATTGTGAAAAATAATAATCAGAAAGAGAAAAATCAAAGTATTTTTCATGATTATTTCAAATTTTTTGAAGTAAAAATGAATTTTCTGTGATTTTTTGAAGTTCAAAACAATTTAAATATAAAAATCCGAAAATAAAATAAAGTCAAAAAAATGTGGACAAATGGATGAGACTCAAAAACGAGTTAGTAAGCTAACCCAATGGATCAAACACATTGTGCATATCATGGTCTTTATTGAATAAAGCATATAATCATTTATTTAAATCAGATTTTGAAAAATGCGTGGCGCACCTTCATTGGTTGATAGATGACACGTTGGTCATCTTCAACCTCCAGCCAATGAATCTACAGGTTCCTTAAACTGTAAAATTAGGACACGAGACCGGTACCATTCACTTCGTCTCTTCAAGACGATTCCAATGGTACCTTCACGAAAATCTATATAAACTGTAGCTCAGTCGTTTTTAAAAATAAGTTTTGAAAAGAGATTTGAAATTTCATGGCCAAAACTTTCTTCTAATTGAAAACAAGTGTTGTGACTAGAATCAGGATGATGAGAGCTTCATAATAGTGTCAAAGTTCGAGAGAATTGGTGAAGGATTCTACCTATTGAAGTTAAGTTACAGAGCTCTGAAACTAGACTTGGTTAGCATGATTTAGGAAGTCTTAGAGCTTAGTTCTTCTTCTGTTAGCTTTAGTGAGGTTCAAGGAAGGTGAATTGACAAAGAAAACTGATTGAGAAAGATTGTAAGAGCAAGTTCGAAGTTGCAGAAAATTGAGTTCAAGAGGAAGTTTGGAAGGGTGATTCTGGCTCTCTAAGCTTGAGATAATGAATAAGGGGTGATCCTCTATTTATAGGGAATCTGATTTAATTCTCAAGCCTGTGAAATGATGAAGTTTGGAGGGAAATCGTGTGAAGTTGCAAACAAGAAAAGTGTGACTTGTAATTTAATCAAAACTCATCCAAACCTTGCGTTTTAATATGCTAATCACTTCCAAAGGTTCACTAAATATGCTTAGGAGAAAAAGCACGTAGGAAAAATGTGTTTAGAAGCTAAATCAAGGATTTTAAATTATGACTTTGGAGAAAACTTCAGTTTCAAGGTACCATATTCAAATCAATGGTGTGCATGATTTAGGAAACCTTGAGACTTGATTCTTGACGCATTGGAAAGATGAGATCACAAACTTTACAATATGCAAATAATGGGATCAAATGGATGCTTGAGATGAAAGTTGTGATGAGTCAAAGTTGAGAAAAAGAGGTTGACTTTTGTACTTAGAAAATTTTCAAGTTTTCTCTTCAAAAAATGACTTGTAATGTCTTGCATCCAATCATGGCCTTCAATTTGAAATTTTCTCTTAACCAAAAAAGATGGCATGAAGTAGATCTTTTGATTGACATTTTGAGACTTGAACCATTCAAAATATCCAAAAATTGAGAAAGTTATGCTTTGTTGAAATTGGAAAAAAATTCATAAAATGACCTATAATCTTTTGCATCCTTAGAGAATCTTCCATTTATTTTCACACTTTGCACTTAAAATAAGGGTTGAAGTTCACATATTTAAGATCAATATGGAAAAATAATGGGTTCAAGGTGAGAAAAATTGACCAAGTTATGATCTTTTGAAGTCATGTTTGGGAATTTGATGGTTTGTCTAGAGGACTTGTAATCTTTCTTCATCATTAGGCGTCTTCCACATAAAATTTTCTTGAAAATGTTGAAGTGATTTGTTGATAACCCTTTAAATATAAGCATGTTTTTGTGATCACTTAAAAATACCAAAAGATGAGCAAGATATGGCCTTTAGAAGTTCAAAACCCTAGCTCCTAGAGCAACAAAATGCCTTGGGAAACCTCTTCAATTTTGACAATCCTTCTTGCACAAATACTTTTTTCTTGTAAATAGAAGTTGTTTAGGATGGTAATGAGAAACCATAGAAACCATAAACACTTCCAAATATTGATAATTGAGGGAGATATGCACTTATGATCAAGAAATCAAAGACTTGTCCAACTAGGTCAAACTTCTTCAATCAACCGTTGTACCATTGAACTATTTTTGACAACTTGAGGCATGATGAATCATAATAGACTTTGTCATGATGTCATTTCAAAATATCTTCAATAATGAATCTTGAATCTCAATGAAGCTTTGTTGAAGAAGGCATGGCAATAAACTCATGAACTTATGGATCAATCTGCTAGATGGTGTTGCTTTCACCTATGATATCCATAATTAGGGAAAACATACATTGTATTTATTAAATAAAATTTAATTAATACAAAACACAGATGATCACAAAATACAAGCCAAGGTGCTTGGTGATTCCCCATGAGCAAAGTTAAAGATAAGGAGAAACATCAAACCGTAGTGTGTGATCTTGTTGCATTGTGATGGTATGAGATGAAAAATGAATCATATGGGAAAAAATTGGGGTACAACAATAGGGACTGGATTCCAAATCAAAAATATCCTGATGGCATTGATATCCATAAAGTTGTCGATGTTAGGAAATAAGAACAACCCATAAGCAAGCAGAGCAAACATGGCCTTAAAAGCAACCGTACTCTTCATCCTAGTAAAGTAGTGAGCTTTCTATAATAAAAACTGAGCGGGTAATTCTATAATTCCTCCTTTGGTAGTCATGCATGCCTTAATCTCGGACTTTCCCAAATGAACCATAACAACAATCTCATGAGACTTTGGCTCTCCCTCCAAACCGGTGAAAGGAACACAATCGGTAATAGGTAAGCCCAGTATGTAAGAATACCTCTCTAATGTAGGCACCAACTAATAATCAGGGAAAGTAAAACATCGATAGATCAGATCATAGAACTGGATCAAAGTCAAGGGAATTCCCTTCTTCATCCCGAGCTTTATAAGAGACACGATGGATCCATATTTCTTCTGAAAATATGTAGAAGTCTCGATCTCGGGAATCATACCCATCAAATCATCTATCTTAGGATCCTTGAAATTGTACTTATGAGTCTTTCTTTTTCCAGAATCCATGGTTAAAAGTACCTAAAATATTCGGAAAAAAAAAACTTTAAGTCCCTTGAAACACATGTTTTAAAGGATGCTCATGGGTGCATGAATGTATGATGTAACAATCACACACAAGATCACAAACACAGGGGGTCCATAGGTTCGACGTCACAAGCATGAATTCAAAGGTACTACCCACAAGTTATGGTCTAATAGTTTATCACCTGCCGAACAAGGTTCTAAAAGTTTCCCAAAGTCTACATCCTTCCTTCGGATATTACCAACGTCCCGATTGACTAGGTAATTAGTAACATTCTTAGGAAAAAATCGTCTGAGTGTAGTATCACGTGACAACCACTTCCGAATTACTCCGTCATAGTTTCCGCACTACACCTAAAAGGCAAAGATGGGTTAAAGGTTATACGGTCCTTAATTTCAGCAGGCTCCCAGATTGAAAGCAACACGTCTTCCCGATTACTCGGTAAATGACACTACAGTCAAAGGGTCCTCCACTGAGTGGGGGATCTCATGCCTCCTTTTTTGGGATTAATCCCTCAAAGTTAACATGACTATACCGCTCATCCTATCTTAAGTTTGCCAAAGTCCGGGTATAGGACTTATGAGAAATCACCAAGCACCCTGAAAAGTAAGAAAATCCAAACAAACATATATACAACATATAATATACAACAAATAATAGCACATACATAAATAAACAAAGATATGCTCAACTCACTTAGGGATAGACTAGCAATTGGTCGATATGTCCCCAGTGAAGTCGCCATTTTTCTGTAGCAGTATAAATGTTAAGACTAATCCATTGGATTGACTTGACTCGCACAGATCAAATAAAAATCTCCATCGTGCTTTATTGTTTCCAGAGGAATGGGAAAGAGAGAATAACCCAAAAAGAGGGGGAGAGAATCTAAGTTCGGGGGTTGGTTATGCAAAGGGAAGGTATTAGCACCCTAACCATCTAAGGTACTCCAAAGGAACCTATTTGAAAATTTGTGTATTTTGGCTATAAATGTTGTATACAAAAATAGATTATGGGGATGGGAAAAGAAGTATATTTTACAATTTTTGCACCCGCCGCGGTTGCAAACCTTTAGTGCCTACGTACCACCTTTCGTGCAATAGGGGATCAGGGTACTCGTAGTTCAACTTTAAAAATTTTAAAACACAAGTGTGTTGGTTAATTTTAAGATACAAGACATCATCGTCTTATCTGAATGGAAGAACATACTTACTACCCACGATTATGAGAAAGGAGAATTTGTGGCATCTCAAAGTGGAGGATATAGCTTGGATTTTAAAATCAACAAAGCCTCACTCAACATCCAAGTGGAAAATATCTTACTTCACTACATATCATAGAAGTATAGTAGCTCGCATCACTACAAGGATTGGCAAGAGTCTAATCTTTTGAGAAAGTTTTAAGGATAAAAGCCAAATTGGAAAAAATGGTTTGAATGAGATTGATTGACTTTTAGTCTTCTCACAAAAAATGTCAAATTATGATTAAGTTGTTTAAAATTTGATTAAGAAAATATTTTTGAAAATGCATGGACCTAAGTCCAAGTTTACTGTGAAAGCGGTTCAAGTTTAAAAACAAGAACAATTTTTAAAATGAGGGAGAAGATTTTTGAAATTAAAGAAGATGGGAGGAGATGAAGGGACTATCCTAAAGCATAAGGTAAAAGCTAGGAAAAAGAACCTCCTAACCAAAAAGAAACCAACACTTAACACAATGATTCAATGTATAATTCCCATCCTTTAGATTTGAAACTAAACAAGCAAAGATAATATACCTCTTAAGAAAACCAAGATTCAAATGCATTATGTCTTCACAAAAATTGGGCAGAGTAACAGTTGTATATAGATGAATTTCTAATCACAAACAAAGCACATAATCATAATAACATGCACACAAAGAAACAATCAACCCAATATCTTGGGGGTAAACTCCAATAACTCCAGACAAAATAGAAATAGAAATCACCAAGGTCTCCAGGTAGGTCAAGGTCTCTAATCCTAAGTCCAAGAAGTGCACAACTCCATCATGCCGAGGATAGTAACCTAGTAGTGCAAGTGACATTAAATTTTTTTATTGTTCAAGTTGGTTGTTAAGTATTTTCAAAAAGAAATTGAAAAGCTCAAGTGAGCAAAATAAAAATGACATAAAGATAAATGCTCAAGTGGGCAAAGATGAAAATAGCATGTAATGAAAATGCTAAGATAAATGGTGCTTAAAGTAAAAGCATAAAAATAAAAGTAAATTGTTAATGAGTTAGAAATTAGAGGTTAGTTGAATGACCATCTTGAAACTTGCATTTGAAAACTCATTAGAAGATTGATAAAATCAAAGTCTCTCAACAATAAGTTTCATTTTCTTTTTGTCAAGTATATCATTCATTTCAAATTCTCAAGGAAACAACAAATGATCAATGATGTTTAAATGATTCACTTAGTCCAAAATTTACGATGATTCATTAGAGGAATGATAAGACCAAAGCCTCCTAACAATGAACCTCAATTTTATTAGATCAAAGGTTTCAAATTAAACATACTTGGGCTTGCAAACATAGGTTTGGGCAACGATAATCATTTCTCGAATCGGGACAAAATTTAGCGCCATGTTAAGCAATCATAAATGGACTTATATAGAAGTCGCACCTATTTTGAGACCGGTCAATAGCAATCTATGTGCCATATATTTGGATAGATGATATGTAGTATATCCTCTAACAACATGTAACACAATGAGAAAGGGATAAGATGAAGAGGAAGGGGATACATTTGAATCAAAAATTTAATCAAACTATCATTAAAATCATCCATCCATTTTAGTGGAGTTAAACTCAATACTCAAGATCCAATGATGTTAATGAAGTTCATGATCAACAGACACATAACCAGAATATATTTTAAAAAATAAATAAATTGCATTTAATGAATAAAATAAAAAGAAAAATGATTTTTAAAATGAAAATAAAAGGCAAAATATCAAAACATATTCAAAGTATCAAAGAAAAATTTAAAGAGACCATAGAAAAATCAGAAATAACCTCAAATATTTTTATAAAATTTTTGGTAATTTTTTAAAACAGAGAAGTATTTTTAAACTAATTAAAATCACTCAAATAAGTGGAAAAAAAAATAAAAAATAGTAGAAATCAAAATAAAATTCTAGAAAAATTTCAGAAGGTCAGAATAAGGAAAATGATTTTTATAAAAAAAATTAGAATTTAAAAATATCAAAAAGTAATTTTAAATAATTAAAAATAAGTTAAAATAATTGAGAAATTATAAAAAAATATTAGATATCTAAAATAAAATCATGAAAAATAAAAATTAGAAAGAGAATATTTGAAAATATTTTTGTGAATTCTTTTATAATTTTTGAGTCAAAAATAAATTTTCTGTGATTTTTTGAAATTTAAAAGAATTAAAACAAAAAAAATCAAAAAATAAAATAACAAACCAAAAAAATATGGGCCATCTGATCATTTTCAAAACGCATTAGTAAACAAATCCAGTGGATCTGATGCGTTGTGCATGTCATGGACTTTATTGGATATCACACTGAATCATTCTTTATTAAATAAAAACAACTTAAAATATGGCACATTGGATGGATTCTGACTCACTAAAGTAATCAGATCCAAGGGCTCCTGAGACACGCGCATGGTAAAGCAAACACACTACATCTATTTCAAAAAAATAGTGTGGCACACCATCATTGGTTGAAGCACGACACATAGGTCGTCTTCAACCTCCAAACGCCCTAGACTGGGGTTCCTCAAACTGTAAAATTAGAGGACCAGACCGATATAATTAGATTTGTCTCTTCCAGACGATTTTAATGGTATCCTCATGCCAAATTTATATAAACTGTGCAAGGCTGAATTTGAAGAAAACCAGAAAAAATAGCAAGCACGAAAATCCCAAGTATCTCTCTCAATTCTCAATGAAAATGAAAACCGTAGAAAGTGTGAAAATCAGAAGGATGAATAGAGTAGAATAGGGCTTTATTTGGTCCAATTCGATTGAGAATTCTACCTGAACTAAGTAGCTGAAATTTTTTCTGAAACTGGACTTGGTTATCACGATTTAGGACATCTCAAGGCTTGGTTTTTCTTCTGTTAGCTTCAGCGAAGTTCAAGGATGAAGGATCAATGAAGAAATTGGATTGAAAAGCGGAGAAAAGAGGAATTCGAAATCTCATAAAAGTGAGTTATGAAGGAGTTTGACAGAGTGATTTTGGCTATTCAAGCTTGAGAAAATGAATGCAATATGTCCCTCTATTTATAGGAAAGCGAATGGTGCAAAGAATTCAGAGGAAATTTGATGTTTGGAGGGAAATTGGATCAAGCTTGAAAGTGAAAAAAGTGTGACCCCATATGCATCAAAAATCAATCAATTCCTGCATTTTGATCCTTATTCAACTTTGGGAAATTTGTTAAACATGTTTAAATAAAAAATGTATGCTAAATTGGTGATTAGAAGCCATATTATGAATTTCAAATTCTGACTTTGGAGAAAACTTCAGTTTCAAGGCACCGCCTTTGAATCCATGGTGTTCAAAGCTCAAGGGTTCTTAGGGCATGATTCTTGAAGAAATTGAATGATAAAGTCACAAACTTTACAATGTTCAAAGAGTGAGATCAATTGGATGCTTGAGCTAAAAGTTGTGATGAGTCAAAGATGAGAAAAAGATGCTGACTTTTTGTACTTAGAAAAATTCTAAGTCTTTCTTCAAAAGTGACCTATAATATTTTGAGTTCAAACAAGGCATTCCTCCAAAATCGAGCTTTGATCATTGATGCTAGCTTTAAAGGGACATCCCAAAGAGAATTGTGCAACTTGAATCACTAAAAAATACCAAGTATTGGAAAAGTTATGGCCTTGGGAAATTGGTGAAAATTCATGAGGTGACCTATAATCTTTTGAGTTCTTAAGGTATCTTCCACTCATTTTCAAGCTTTGCCCATAAAAGAAGAGTTGAAGTTCACATAATTAAGATCATTTTGGAAAACTAATGGGCTTAAAGAGATAAAAATTTACCAAGTTATGATATTTTTAAGTCACATAAGGGAATTTGATGGCCTATCTAAAGGACATGTAATCTTTCTTCATAATTAGGCATCTTCCACACATAATTTTCTTGAAACTCTTGAAGTGTTTAGTTGATAACCCTTTAACGATAAGAATACCTTTGGAATAACCCAAAAATCTCAAAAGATGAACAAGATATAACCCTTATAAGTTCAAAACCCTAGCTCCTCAAGTACCAAAATGACTTGGAAACCTTTTTCAATTTTGACAATTTTCTTGCATAATAACTTTTGACATGTGAATAGAAGTTTTTGAGGATGATAATAAGAAACCATAAAACCAAAAACACCTTCCAAATATTAATAATTGAGAGAGTTATGCACTTATGATCAAGGAATCAAGAACTTGTCCAATTAGGTCAAACTTCTTCAATCAACTCTTGCATCTTTTGACTTTCTTTGACAAATTGAGGCATGGTGAATCATAGTAGACCTTGTCATGATATTACTCTAAAGCATATTCAATGATGAATCTTTAATCTCAATGAATCTTTATTGAAGAAGGCATGGAAATAAACTCATGAACCTATGAATCAACCTGATGAAATGTGTTGTGCCCTCACCTATAGTATCATAAATTAGAGCAAACATTCATTGTATTTGCTAGTTAAAAGTTAATCAATAAAAAACATATATGATCATAATATACAAATCAAGGTGCTTGGTGATCCCTCATGAGAAAACCTAAAGATAGGGAGAAGAGCCAAACCCTAGTGTGATCTTGTTGTGATTGAGTTAATATGAGATGATAGAGGAATATTAGGGGAAAAAATTGGGGTACAACACACACAACTTTTAATTTTCATAGTCAAGCTTATCATTGAATCTAACATGGATTGATTTCTCCACGATTTGTGATTCTGTGTTATAGACTCTGAAGCCTTTAGAGTGTTCAGAGTATCCTAATAGCAGACATTTCTACGCCTTGGAATCAAACATACCCAGATTCTCTTTAGTGTTTAACATATAACATATACATCCAAATGGATAGAAATAAGAAATGTTGAGCTTTTTATTCTTCCATAATTCATAAGGAGTCTTACTCAAAACAGGTCTTATGGAGATTCTATTTTGAATATAACATGTTATATTCACTGTTTCCGCCCAGAAGTGCTTAGCCATCTAAGTTTCTTGGATCATGGTGCGAGCCATTTCTTGAAATGTCCTATTTTTCCTCTATACTATCCCATTTTATTGTGGAGTTCTAGGGTAGGAGAAATCATGGATTATGCCATTAGAATAAAAAAATTCAAAATATTTGTTTTCAAATTCTCCACCATGATTGCTTCTCACTCTGACTATTTTGCAGTTCTTTTCATTCTACACTTGGGAGCAGAAATAAGAAAGCACACAGTGTGACTCATCCTTGTGTTTCAAGAATTTTACCCATGTCCATCCGTTGTAATCATCAATGATGACAAGTACATATTTCTTACCATTGACAGAAGTAGTTTTCACTACTCCAAATAAGTCAATGTGAAGAAGTTCTAATGGCCTAGAGGTAGAAACAATCTTCTTAGCTTTAAAATAGGTATTTGAAAGTTTTCCTTTCTTAAAAGCTTCACAAAGAGCATCTGAAGTATACTTCAGATTGGGTAGGCCTCTGACTAATCCAAGCTTATTTAGTTGAGATATTTTTTCAAGTTAACATGGCCCAGACGTCTGTTCCAGACCCACTTCTCTTCTTGAACGGTCAAAAGACATTTTACATTTTTATTTTTCAAATTTGATAATATTATTTTGTAAATATTGTTCTTCCTCTTACCATTGAATATGACTGAGCCATCTTTGTGACTAACAACTTTACAAGATGTTTGATTGAAAATGACATCATAAACATTGTCACTAAGTTGGTTAATTGACAATAGGTTATGCATCATACCCTCTACTAAAATAACATTGTTAATAGAAGGGAGTTTACCATTACCAATAGTTCTAGAGACGATGATCTTTCCCTTCAGGTTGCCTCCGAAACCAACAACGCCTCCAGACTTAAGTTCCAAATTTTAGAACATATTCCTTTCGCCATTCATGTGTTACGAGCATCCACTTTCCAGGTATCATGATTGGTGTTTCAATGGCGCCATCAAGCAAATCTGCAACATAGATTATTTGATCCTTAGGTACCCATTTTCTGGGTCCTTTCTTGTTAGCAATTCCAGAGGTTCTAGCCCCTTTAGAATCTTGTGCAACAGGATAATCTAGGGGAATTTGTGCATGGTATTTTGATTTAAAAGTTTTCTTTTGTGTCTGTGATTATGTTACAATAATATCAGAACCTTCTTGTTGTGGACATTTCAATTATGTGCCAACAAGCACGAAATATTCAAAAATAGGTTTTGGTTTGATACTCAGAGTCTCATCAATTTCCTTTGATGTTCATGAATATCCCAGACCTCTGCTTCCATTTCTGCTAACACCATAGATCTTTGACGCCATTTTGCTTCTATCTATGCTTTTAGAAAGGAAATGGTGAAAAGCTCTATCATATCTAAGTAATTCGTCAGTAACAGATGTGTTAGAGAAAATATCTTCTTCTAATCTAGACACCTTACTTTTCAGAGCAATGTTTGGTTTTTCTAATACAAATAGTTTTTCATTTAAGTCGAGAATATTTTGCTCATCTATAATAGTGTTCTCAAAAGTAGCTACAAAACTCTTTTTCAATATTTTATGTTTACTTAGAGGAAGTTGATATCTTTTTGTTAATTCAGATAAACCAATTTCAAATTTAGAACGAGACAGGGAAGAAAGTAATTCTTGGTCGTCATCAGAGTCTGACTCATAATCAGGTGTCATTTTGTCTTCTGATGCTGCTTCACTCGTGCTAGTCTTTTCCATGAATGCTACGTTGGCATGCTCTTCATCAGAATCTTCATCTTCTAATTCTGAATCATTCCATGTTGCCATGAGACCTTTCTTAGCTTTGTATGCCTTCTTAGGTTTCTTATCCCTTTTGAGCTTAGGGCATTCATTTTTGTAATGTCCAGGCTCCTTACATTTAAAGCATGTGACTTCCTTTTCAAAAGCTTTCTTCTGACCAAAAGTGGATTCACCTCTTCCATATGTCCTTCGTTGACCTCTGAACTTGCTTTGTCTATGTTTCTAGATTTGACTGATTCTTCTGGATATCAATGAAAGTTCCTCATCATCTGAATCTTCTTCAGATTCTTCCTTAGCTTGATAAGCTTTGGTCTTTCCAGATTTTACCTTAGAGCCACAGACTTAACTGTTTTCTGGGGTTCATCTTGATCAAGCTCAATTTCATGACTTGTTAAAAAGCTAATTAGCTCCTCAAGAGAGGTGTTGTTCAGATCCTTTGAAAGTTTCAAAGTAGTTACCATTGGTCTCCATTTTTTAGGTAGACTTCTGATAATCTTCTTAACATGATCTGTTGTAGGTTAGCCTTTATTCAGAACCTTAGGTCTTGCCACAAGAGTCTGAAATCGTGAACACATCATTTCCACAGATTCGTCGTCTTTCATCTTGAAGGCTTCATATTTTTGAATTAAGGCTTGAGCCTTTGTTTCCTTTACTTGTGCATTACCTTCATGCGTCATTTGAAGAGAATCAAAGATAGACTTTGCAGTATCGCTATCTGTGATCTTCTCATATTCATTGTATGAAATAACACTTAGAAGAATGGTTCTTGCTTTGTAGTGATTTTTGTATACCTTCTCTTGTGCTTCTGTCATTGCACTTTTTGAAATTTGTACACCTTTTTCATCTAGTGGGTGAGTGTATCCATCAACTACCAAATCCCATAGATTCAAGTCATATGCTAGAAAGTAACTTTCAATTATATCCTTCCAATAGTCAAATTTCTCCCCATAAAACATATGATGTTTTGAACTATAGTGATCTCTATCATTATCCCTATTATCAACAGTGGAAGTAGGTGTAGCCATTGGTTTTTCACACCCACTAGATCGGTACTGAACACTGTTAAGTGTTGATAAAAATGAAAACTTTTTATCTCCTCAGTAACGGTCCAAAGTAAACCTAGTCTGGGTGAGGTTCTCATGACAACAATAATAGGGCATCCTTTGGGGTACAATTGTTATAATGTAGATACGTTACGATACTGTACTTTTCAAAGGGACCCATGACTTCGGCAATACCTCAAGGAATCTTTATCCAATTTATAACTCACATGTGAGAGGGTTTGGGGTGTTTGACATGAAACTTTTACCTATATCATACCTTGGTTATCTCACAAGAGTTCATACTTACCCTCTTCAAGGATTTAGTATACCAACCTATCAGATATATCTAAAGTGTGATCCCATGCTCTTGCACAAATCATTACATCATAAACATTTAACACGCTTATACTTTTCATTTCTAGGGATTTGCAAGATTTTGTATTAGTTGAGAGTATAAAAAGATGGATGCAGGAAGAAGACACACCAAGGTCTATAAGTTTCCTACACTTGCTCTTAATAGCTTAAGAAGGTTGAGTTCGCTTGTAGTTTCCAAAAATCAAGATGACTTCAAAAAGACTTTTGGCAACCTTATTCCTCTTCTGAACACCAAGGTTGATACCATGGTCGTGAAAACTCTCATCCAGTTCTATGACCCTCTTCTAAGGTGTTTTACATTTCAAGACTATCAGACGGCTCCTACATTGGAAGAATATGCTAACATTCTAGGAGTCGAAGTCAAGAATCACAATGAACCCTGAAGCTACACTTGATTTTGAAGCTTTGCATTTGACTTTAAAATAATTAAAATATAATTGGGATCCTAAGAAGGATGGAACTTTGGGTTTCAATTTATAGTTCTTGATGGATAAAGCCATAGTCTTTTCTAAAAATAAGAGTTAGGATGTCTTCAACGCCTTTCTAGCTCTTATGATTTATGGGGTTGTCTTGTTCTCCAGCATGAAAGATTTCATTGTTGCCGAAATAGTCACCATTTTTGTGATTGAAAATCTCGTACCTACATTCGTTGCTGACACATACCATTCCATTCATTCAAGGTTAGGTAAAGGAGGAACAATCATTTGTTGCATGCCTCTCTTACACAAGTGGTACATGGCTCACTTGCCTGTAAAATGACTTTTTATGGATAATGAACAAACTCTTAAGTGGCATAAAAGAATTATGGCACTCACTTCTCATGATATCAGTTGGTTCAACAATGATTACATTGGTATTGAAATCATTTTCAGTTGTGGCGAGTTCCCAAATGTGCCACTCATGGGTACTAAAGGAGGGAACAATTACAACCCCGTATGTCTCAGCATCAACTAGGTTACTCTCTACCCGGTCCACCAAAAGACGAAGATGTGAAGGAAACCGTGTTCTACAACAAAGGAGAAGATTTCAAACTATTAGCAAAGGTAAGGGAAACATGGAAAAAGATTCATCACTTGGGAAGACAAAGTTTAGGAATGAAGGATTGGATAGTGAAAACACCCTACACTTAATGGGTGAAGAAAAGAGTTGAAACTTCTTTACTACCATTTCATTTTGAGGCTCCTGTATATTCACCACCTCTTTCTCCACCTACCGTTGCTTTCGTGGAGGTCCAGATCCTTAACCAGGAGCTAAGTTGATAAAATGAAGAGTTAAGGATGCGAGATACCAATACAGGCATCACAAATAATGAGCTATCTTATCAAGTCAAGATAAAAGATGAGTTGCTTGAAGAAAAGAATATGTTGATTGACAAAGAGATGAATAATAGATTGGGGATTGGAAAGGATCTAAGATCATCTCACTCCACCGTCAATAATAATAAGGAGGAAGTGGATAACATATAAGGGAGAATGCCAAATTAAATAAGCAGTGGGATACTCTCGCAAAGTCAAATAAGGATATGGAAAATCAGTATGAAAGCCAGATAAAAGACTTGAAGGAACAACTCAAAGCAAGAGGATCCGTACTTACAAGGGAACAGACCAAAGGGATGAAGATCATTCACTAACTCATGGGATTTCAACAGCAACTGAAGGAAGCTCTAGCAACAATTAAAGAACTCAAGGCTCAAGGATGCGAAGATCAGTCGGAAGACCTAGACAAGGTACAACTTCATGAGGAAATCGATCATTTGGAAGGCGCTCTTGGCTAAAGGGAGATACTTATTTAAGAGTTACTCAAGAATCCTAGGCAACAAATAACTAATAAACTTTTTGAAGAAGCTCGAGATTGGAGTGAGGAATATTTAGGGTGGGAAAGACTTGTCAACATAGAGTTTAGAAAACTATCCTAGGGTTTTCTTTTCATAATTATAGGGATCACCTCCAGACCTGTTGGAGGGATATTTAGTTTACTTTTGCATCTAGTTGGTACTTTCCATTATGTGTTAATTGTATGTTTTTCAAAAAAATGAATGACGGATGAAAAGTAGTTTTTTGTTGTTTATCCATGTTTTGATCACTCTGAATGCAATAGCTAAAAATCCCTGGAAATAAAAAAAACAGCAAGAAAAATTATTCATCACATACATGCATTCATAACAGGTCGAACCTCTTCCTAATTTCAAATTCTTTATTTAGTTTGAAAAAATGATGTCCCACAACTATAACACTCGAGGCAACAAACCAAGTCTCGAAATGGAAGAACTCCATGAAGATATGAGTTAAATGAGGACCATAGTTATAGAACAGATGGGACAATTCATGGAAGTCATGGATACTACAGCTTAAGGCCAAGAAGAGTTAAGGGCAACTGTTCAGAGGCCTCCCACTACAAAAATCCCTACTCAGACTTCAGGAAGATTCCCACCTCCCAATGATGGAATCCCACCTCCTGTTGGTTTCACACCACCTCTTGATGTTGGTTTTGCACCACCTCCCACTGCTGGTTTTGCACCACCTCCTAGAACTGGTTTTATACCTCCTCTCATTATTGGCTTTGTTCCTCCCGCTGGCTTTACCTTTATTTCTCCTGTTGGCTTCCAATCAAATGGTTATACTCACAAACCTCATCAAACCACCCCGAGGGGATGCAAATGTTGTATGCTAGGAGAACTATTGGGATCCCTGCTCCACACCTAGTAGATGATCAAGAAGAAATGTTTTCACTATAAGATGTTGGTTTACCTGCCAAAACCGAGAGAAATTTTCAATTGTTTGAAGAAATATTGAAAGCCATGGAAGGCAATGGTATCTCTGGAATAGATATGACGAATTTGAGTCTATTCCTGGTATTAGAATCCCTACAAAATTCAAAGCGACAGATTTCGACAAGTACGAAGGGACGACCTGTCCTAAAACTCATATTCGGGCTTTTTATAGAAAGATGTCAGCTTACTCTAAAGATGAAAGAATGTTGATGCACTTTTCCAAGATAATCTATCTGGGGCATCCTTGGAATGGTATATGCAGCTAGAACAAACTCACATTCGTAGTTGGAGAGATTTAGCTGAAGCCTTCATCAGACACTACCAATATAACACAAATATGGCTCCTAATCATACTCAACTTCAGAATCTTGCTCAAACAGAAAATGAGTCTTTCAAAGAATACACACAAAGGTGGAGAGAGCTCGTTGCTAGAGTACAACCCCTTTAATGGAAAGAGAATTGGTGGACATGTTCATGGGGATGTTGCAAGGTCCTTATAATTCAATGATGATTGGAAGTACCTCTAGTTGATTTTCAGAGCTAGTTATGGCTGGTGAACATGTTGAAGTTGGCATTAATATGGGGAAGATTCAAGCTGTTAACGCATGCTCTTCGAATGGAATGAAAAAGCCTTTTGGGGGATCTGCTAAGAAGAGAGAGAAGGAGATATCGATGATGTTTTTTACTCCAAATGGAAAGTTAAGGAATACCGAGGATCCTATCAGCAAGTTGTTGTAATAATTCCATCAAATTCTCAATATAGTGTTGCTCAACGACCACAACAAAATTATGCTCCCAGACAATATCAACAAAAATCAAAGTATCTTGAGAGAAACTTTGACCCAATACCAATGTCCTATACACAACTACTACAACGTCTACTCAAATTACAATTAGTAGAACTCTGCACTTTGAATCCTCCATCAAAGTTGCCTTCCAATTATGATGCTAATGCAAGATGTGACTTTCACTCTGGGGCGTCAAGTCACAATACTAATAACTGTAGGGCCTTGAAGCATAAGGTTCAAGATTTGATTGACGCAAAGGCCATTGAATTTACTCCAAATGGTCATCCAAATGTAATACAAAATTCAATGCCGACTCACCATGATCCAGCCACCAATTCCATTGAGAGACATAGAGGTTTGAACCCGATGAAAGATGTGAATCAGTTGAGAATTCCCTTATCCTTCGTCAAGTAGAAGTTACTTGAGCGCGAAAATTTTCCTGGTTGTGCTATAAATTGCAAGAAGTGTGAGGACCAACCCAAGGGGTGTGATGATTTAAAGACAGGAATTCAGAAAATGATCGATCAAAATTTCATTCAGTTTGACAGACCCTCAGATAATGTTATTCTTGACACTAGGGTTGCATTTATACCTTATGATGATCAGCAGACTGTGAACATGGTGTATGGATGTCCTGGTCAATACCAAGTCTTTGACATAAACTTGGTAAGGGAGGATTTTATGCAAATGCGTGCTACTCTGTGCAGAGGGGGACATTTTGCAAGGCATAATTATGGATCTTGTTAGATTTGTTGTAGAGACTCACGAGGTTGCTCTGCAGTAAGAAGAGACCTTCAAGTTTTGATAGATAATGGCATTAATCACATCCTCATAGATAAGAATGAAATGGTGTGAATATGATGGAGAGTTATCCGGATAAGCTTGTCTCAGATACCAACATGGTGATTCCTCGCGAACTTCATACCAAATTCATGAAGTTAAGATTAGATGATGATAGTCATGAAGTTGTTCTTGGCCAAGCTTATAATATGAATTTAAAGGGAGGAGACCGAGTACAAGAACACGCTGATTTTTTCTGCACAGGATAACATGATTATGATTCATGCCGAATTTGTTGTAAAGATTCCCAAGGATTCTCTATTGTAAAGAGAGACCTTCAGTACCTTCAGTATGTCTTAGATCAAAGTGCTATCCAGGCTCATGAAGAAACACCAGATAACAATGTGGCAGTTATTTCTATACAGTATGATCCTATTCCAATACCGATAGTGGAAAAGAAGCCTTCTTTAAGAGTCACAACGCCTGGTCCTATTCCATTCAAAAGCACCAAGGAAATACCATGGCACTATGGAGGGGATGTATACTATCATGGAGAAAAGCAAGAACCTTTGGTAGACAATATTGTGGGGACTAATGGGATTACTAGCAGTGGTAGAGTTTTCGCTCCTCTCAGCAAACCCGATGATATAAATGTCAAGGAAAAACAAGTAAATACAGATAATCAAGGGCAAGACCCAGGAATATTTTCTTCCCTAGAATCAAGAGAAATAGAAGAATTGATGAAGATCATAAATAAGAGTGATATCAAGATAGTTGATCAGCTTAATCAGACACCGTCCAAGATATCCATTTTGTCATTACTACTCTGCTCTGATACCCACCATAACGTATTATTGAAATTCTTAGGTGTTGTACCCAAAAATTTTCCCTCCCATATGTCTCAACACATGGCAAGTGAGGTCCTCAAATTGCTCAGGGAAGTTCAAGAGTTGACTAGACAAACTCTCTCCTAAGGCATCCTACCTCAAATTAGGGTTTCTATTTTCATCAAGATGTGTGAACCAAAAAGGACTAAAATGCTCACCATTTTCCTAATATGTTCTCAAGATCATCCATGTCAAGCTTCAAGCCTTGCAGAAGAAGTTTGCTCAGTCAATTGCTCAAATGCCTGAAAATCAACTATACTAAGTCAAAAGTCAAATGTGGCCCACATACAATCAAACTTCAAGATTTTTGGTCAACATAATAATTTTGAAGTATTATCCATCATTTGATCAAGGGTTTATCATGATTCCTCAAGGATTGTTCACAATTCATCAAAACCCAAAAGTTGTTAAATTAGGGTTTTGTAGGAAAAGTCAACTCAACTTTGACTAATCATAACTTTCTCATACTTTATCAGAAATGTACCATCCAAAGCTCATCCTGAAGAGGATGCAATTCCATGCAATTCATCTTCATCTCCCAAGTTCAGAATATGCACTCACAAAAAGATATGAATTTTGACATTATAGGTCATTTTGAAAAGTCAACAAAAACACCTTTTGGGCCAAGGCTTCATACATGAACATGCAAGACTCAACTGAGATGAGACCAAAAGGGTTGCTTAGAGGACAACCTAAGCTTTCTAAAAAGTCAAAGAACCCCTCTCTAGGGTCAAAATTGAGAGAGTTATGCATTGGCAGAGTTGACCATTTTTGCAAAATTGCCAAAAGTCAAATATGCTCAAATTTGCATTTTTTGCTAAATGGCCCCAACTTTTTATACTTGCACCTCAAATATAATGTGGTCCACGACCAAATGTTCACTCACTCATTATGTGCTTCATTTTTCAATTTATTTTGATTTTTTATTAATTAAAAAGTGCATTAAATCAAATAAATAATGAAAATGATCAAAGATATGATTTGATTTGCTTTTTTGACAGTTTGGCAATCAAGATATGCTGAGCTTGCAAGATCAATTCGAATCAATGGCAATTGGTACAAGAAAGGCATGATTTGGCTCAAAATAGGAACATATCATACAACTTGAAAATCAAATCAAATCTTGGATAAATGCAAAGATTCATGCCAAGTTTGTTAACCTAATTTATTCTAGGTTATATAATGAAGCTTTCCAGATTAAAAGAAGAGGGTTAGAGGTCGTGAAAAGCTTGGAACAAAACTGAAAAATTCAAAGAAAAGTGGGAGTTGGTTTTCATTCTACAGGCCAATTCAAGGTGTGCTAGCCATTCCAATCGCTTGCTAGACATCTCAGGAAGCTAACAACATCCTTTGCAAGCTTCAACACGCCCATAAATGTGCACTACGATCCCCGCGGTTTGATATATTTTTGTAATTGGATTAGCATGCTTCATGCATCTTTTGCACTTTTAATTGTCATAGTTGTGATTATCATCATGTTTGCAAGCTAACCATGCCATTTAATTACATTTTTGATGCCTGTACGTGATATTACCATGGTTAGGGTTTCATGTTCTTGTTTAGGGGTTTTCAATGCAGGAAAAATTAGGCTTTGATTTTGGTACCATGATGCTCGTGAGGATGAGACGAGTTGATTAGTACCAATATTAGTCATTTATCTTGCTCGTATGCAGTTTTGGAGATGAACATGGTTATACCTACAGTGAGCGTCTGTAGGTAAAAGTCTCGTTTGCTAAAACGACGGTCCAGGGAAGAAGATGAGGCGTGGCAGTCCATGGTTGGCTTGTTTGAATTTTCGCGCATTTTTTGAATATATTATTTGTTTTAATTACATTGTTTTACTTCTATTATATGAACAACAAGAGCGCGTAGCACAGCTGGCAAGCAGGCATTGGAAGCGAGCATAAGGACATGGGTTCGATCCCGAGGTCCCAACATTTGTTTCATGTTATATTTCTTCATATGATCAGGTGCGCTAGTATCCCATGTGTCCACCATGCAACTTAAATATCCAACCATCAGATTCATCAACAAGCCAGATCAAATGTGCCAACATTGAATGTCCACCATACACCCCATTCAACGCTCATACCAGATCCTGCACATTGACCAAGCTTAATGCTTGTTGGGCCAGAAAATCAGATTGACACCCCCATCTTCAGCAACACTATCAGACCCATCTCTTCACTTTTTTTATTTCTTCTTTTTTTTAATTCTTTTGGTATTTTCTTTAATTATTTTAAGTAACACCATTAATCATTTTTTTATAAAATCATAAACTCAAGAATACACAAAAAAATTAGAATTAGTTTTTTTTATTTATCAAATTTAATTTAATTTAGTTGAATTTAATTTAGGGAAATTTTAATTTGTTTTCACAATTAAAATCAAATAGAAAATTAGGTTAAGTTCTTGATTTAATTCTTTTTTCTCAAATAAAACAAAAATACAAAAAAAAAATAGGTTAACTTAATTAACTTATTTTCAAAAATTAATATTAATTAGAACTTAGGATCTTCTTTTAATTAAATTATTTCATTATTTACTCAAATAACAAAACATGACAAAAACATTTTTTTCAATCGCAAGTAAGATTAGTAAAAGGATCAAAACCCTAATCGTCATCGCATTTAATTCGCCGCGCGCTTGTTGATTATTTTGGCCAATATTTTTTAACTGTTCATGGTTTGTAATAGTTAATTTAGGGTTTTATTCACTGTTTAAATCCCCGATTTTTGGCTATGTAATTAATCCCCCTCCCCGAAGCCTTGTAATAGCGTAGATTTATTTTCTCGCATTTTTAATTCCTGCAAATATTTAACTGTCTAGATGTATGTTAATAGGATTGTATGGCAAGAATGCATGATAAAATTAAAACGGTTAGAAAACCCTAATATGCAAAGATAAATAACTGAAACAAATCACTCGCACATATTCACTCTTAGGGTATACTCTCACTTTGGTTTCCTTCGATAAACGATCATTAAGTATAGTATCTTAGTGGTTGCCCTCCAGTCTAAAAACATCAAAATGTCTCATTCGAACGTTGCCTCGAAAATGTTGCCTCGAATAAGATCTTAAGACTCTAGGTGTGGTACGGTGGGAAAGAACTGACTGTTTTTTGGAATGCTGGTTTGCGTTTTGCGTTTGTGTTTGCAAAATGTCGTGGTAAGCAAGAGTCGTCACTGACTTTTATTTTATCCAATAAGGAAAGGAAAAAAGCACCGAAAAATTCCTTTTTCGAGATGTTTCTCGGGTTCGGGGGGTAGATTATAGAAAGGGAAGGTGTTAGCACCCTTTCAATCCGTGGTTATCCATGGCCTCTTAGGTACTTGCTCAATTGTTTTCTAAATTGCTTTCTTTGTGCTTGTGGGTTTGAAAAAAGTTTTTGTTTTGAAAACTTCGATTTAACTCTTGCTTCTGTCCTCAAGAGCGTATGAAGTGTTTTTGAAAACTTTGTTCGAAAAGTGTAAGTGTGAAGAGTTTTTATTTTGAAAGAAAAGGATTTTAATTGGTTAGTAATTAAAAAAGAAAAATAACAAAACAATTAAGTAAAACAAAATAAGTAAATATAAGAGAAAAGAGGTATGGGCCTGAAATTTGGGTGTGATTAGCAATCCTGAGGCCCATTTGGATCTGGCCTTGTTTGAATTTTTTGATTCCATATGCATGTGTTGACTAGGGTCCACGTAGACCTTCAGCGCTTGGCCATCAGATTTGGCCTTCAGGCCATCTGGCTGTTGGACAGATGAGGGCGCATGGTATGTTGTAGCCTTGGACATGTACAAGATCACCTGAAGAATAAAATTAACAAAGAAAGTGGGGGACCTGGGATTCGAACCCAGGTCCTGATGGGTATTGCCAATGCTCGCTTGCCACTAGGCTGTTTGGTTTTCATTGTTAGTGATATATGAATAAAATATAATATATTAAAACAAGTCCATAGCCAGAAAAGACAAAAACTAACGCGCGCGATTTGAATGGTGCAATGGGTAGGCACCACGTCTTCATCTTCTTTGTTGAACCGTGGCTAAAACAAATCAGGCCTATACCAACGGACAACAGTCTGTAGCTATAAGTCGAGCATCTCTAAAATCCTATAGGCGCCATGGAAATGTATTCTGAACCCATGGTTGAGTTCGTCTTCCTCTTCCGGTCACGTATATAGCCATTATTAAGGCTAATTTTATCTGAAACGAAAAACCCTAAACCAAGATGCAAAACCCTAACAATGGTGATTCTTTATACAAGTTAGATGAATGAAATTAAATAATGTCAAAAGATTACAAATGGCATGGTGAATCCAAATATACAATTAGTTTTCATGATGGATGCAAGAATGACACAAATTGATTTCAAGAATGGAGCGGACTTGTGAACCACTTACAGCGCCTTAGGAAGCTGGAAAATGTGTGATTTTGATTGGTTTCGCTTTTGAGAGTTGCCAGGAAGCGATTGTGATGTTTGCCAAGTCCTGAAAGTGCTTCCAAGCTTGATTTCGATTCCACACTTTTTAGTGAATTTTGCAACTTTGGTCTTGCCTCTGCCTGCAGCTTCTAACCCTTGTCTTGATTTGTTTAGCTTCCTTATGTATCATACAATATGCTAGGGTAACAAAATTGGAATGAATCTCTCTAAATCAATGCACCCATATTTGATTTGATCTCCTCTTTAAAGCTTGCCAAATTTGTCAAAAATCAATCCTTTTGCACATGGTTTAGTGTGATACGAATTTGATGATGTTAACGATGATGATCCAATCTTGAAATAACCAAAAGATAACATGTAATCAAAGCTATGGATTTTTTATGATTTAATTTGATTAAAAATGAATAAATTCAATAAAAAATCAAATTAAATAATAAAAATAAGATATGGGATCATGGATGAAGCTAGGACACGTGTGCAACTATGAAAGCTCAAATAAAGTGGAAAATAATGGGCCCATTTGACAAAATTTGAAGTTTTGGGGATAGTTGACTTTTGGCAATTTTGCAAAAATGTCCAACTTCAACAATGCATAACTTCTTAAATTTTGAAATTTTGGAAGTGTTATTGGACTTTTTAGAAATCTTGAGATGTCCTCTAACCTACCCTTTTGGTCTCATCTCATTTTGATATTCCATGCACAAGTTATAAGCTTTGGCAAAAAAGGTGTTTTTGTTGACTTTCAAAAATGACCTATAATGTCCAAATTTATAACTTCTTGTGAGTGCATTTTCTGATCTTGGGGTATGAAGATGGATTGTAGGAAATTGCATCCTCTTCAAAATGATCTTTGGATGGGTCATTTCTCATAAAGTATGAGAAAGTTATTTTTGGTCAAAGTTGAGTTGACTTTTCCTACAAAACCTTAATTTAGCAACTTTTGAGTCTTGATGAATTTTGAGCAATCCTTGATGAATCGTGATAAACCCTTGATAAAGTGATGAAATACACTTAAAAATGAGAATGTTGACAAAAAATCTTGAAGTTTGACTTTTTGTAGGTCATAGTTGACTTTTGCCCTAACATAGTCGATTTTTGGACCCTTTGAGCATTTGACTGAGCAAACTTCCTCTGCAAAGCTTGAAACTTGACATGGAAGACTTTGAGAACATATTAGGACATTGGGGAGAAATTGAGGTAATTTGGACTCAAGGATATTTATGCAACACAAAACCCTAATTTGGGGTTGACTGCCTTAGGAGGTAGCTTGTCTGTCCAACCCTTGAGTAACCTTGAGCAACTTGGAGATTTTCCTTGCAATGTTTTGAGAAATATGAGAGGGCAAATTTTGGGGTACAACAGCTGCCCCTGTTCAATCTTCTTAAACTTGAGGATGTAGATTGGCTTTCGTGCTTATCGTGATCCGAAGGTGGAAGATGATTGAACACTAGAGTGCCCAAAAATTTGCACTCGCATGAAGTGGTATCAGCCTTGTGATGTCGGGAATGGGCATACAGATGCCATTTGGAGATTGCTGGCGGGAGGATGGGCTTAAAGATGCCATCTGAAAGAGTGTCGATTGCATAAGAGATTTCTTAGCGAGAACTTGCATACCTGTTGTTGTGGAAGATTTCGCTGGGGAAGCCTGGTTTTTTGTTGAGATTTTGGAACTTGCCTGTACTTCAACTGAGAGAATGCCTCTGCTGAGTTTTAAGAACTTGTCCGTAATTCAACTGGGGGAAATTTGTCGAGATTGAGAACCTTATCTGTAATTCAACGGAGGATAATTCAGTAGAGATTTAAGAACCGGTCAAGTCTTCGACTATGGGGGATTGTCGAGATTGAGAACCTTATCTGTAAATTAACCGAGAATAATTCAGTTGAGATTTAAGAACCGGTCAGGTCTTCGACTGAGGGAAACATCTTCATCAAGATCTAGGACTGTCTGGTCTTCAACGGAGTATAATTCTGTTGAAATTTTAGAACTCGTCCACACTATGACAGAGGAAAATTGTCGAGATTGAGAACCTTATCTGTAATTCAACCGAGGATAATTCAGTTGAGATTTAAGAACCGGTCAGGTCTTCGACTGAGGGAAACATCTTCATCAAGATCTAGGACTGTCTGGTCTTCAACGGAGGATAATTCTGTTGAGATTTTAGAACTCATCCACACTACGACGGAGGAAATTGTCGAGATTGAGAACCTTATCTGTAATTCAACCGAGAATAATTCTGTTGAGATTTAAGAACCGGTCAGGTCTTCGACTGAGGGAAACATCTTAATCAAGATCTAGGACTGTCTGGTCTTCAACGGAGTATAATTCTGTTGAGATTTTAGAACTCATTCACACTACGACGGAGGAAAATTGTCGAGATTGAGAACCTTATCTGTAATTCAACTGAGAATAATTCAGTTGAGATTTAAGAATCGGTCAGGTCTTCGACTGAGGGAAACATCTTCATCAATATCTAGGACTGTCTGGTCTTCAATGGAGGATAATTCTGTTGAGATTTTAGAACTCGTCCACACTACGACGGAGGAAATTGTCGAGATTGAGAACCTTATCTGTAATTCAACCGAGAATAATTCAGTTGAGATTTATGAACCAGTCAGGTCTTCGATTGAGGGAAACATCTTCATCAAGATCTAGGACTGTCTAGTCTTCAATGGAGGATAATTATGTTGAGATTTTAGAACTCGTCCACACTTCGACAGAGGAAAATTGTCGAGATTGAGAACCTTATCTGTAATTCAACCGAGAATAATTCAGTTGAGATTTAAGAACCGGTCAGGTCTTCGACTGAGGAAACATCTTCATCAAGATCTAGGACTGTATGGTCTTCAATGGAGGATAATTCTGTTGAGATTTTAGAACTCGTCCACACTTCGACGGAGGAATATTGCCGAGATTGAGAACCTTATCTGTAATTCAACCGAGAATAATTCAGTTGAGATTTAAGAACCGTCAGGTCTTCGATTGAGCCGAGAACTTAATTGCATCCTTCCTGAAAGGTAAAGGTCAATCATATGCAATGCATGATATATATCAAGCAATGATGTTCTCAAAATAAATGAGATTGTGTTGTATGAGGCGTATATGCATGCGTCATGATGTATGGAACTATAATGCTTTTAGATGGGAAAAATAAATCCTGGATAGCTGCTGGAGATTAGAGTTGGATTTTTCGTTTCCGCTGGGGATGGTGAACGAAGATGATTGTGAGAATAAACCTGCGGGAGAGGATAACTCCGTTGGGGAATAAACTGATGAGGAGATTACTCTGTGGAGAAGAGATGTTCTGCTGAGGATTCCACCGATAAATTCCGCTGGGGATGAATTACCACTGCTAGTGATGCTGAATCCTGTTGGGAATTGACCTCTTATTTGTGGAAGGAAAGAACTTCGCTAGGGATGATCTTTCAGTTGTGACCTTACTGGGGATAACCTTTCAGATTCTTATGGGGATAATCCTTTGAGCTTTGCTGGGGATAATCTTCCAAAGTCTACTGGGGATGATTCTCCAAACTCCACTGGGGAAGCTTTTTCAGACTGTGCTGGGAAAAATTTCAAACTCTACTGGGGATATCTTGTATTCTGTCGGGGAATGTTCTTATACTCCGTTGGGGAATATTAAGACTGCCGGGGATATTAACCTTTTCAGTGTTGATGGTAGATAAACTCTGCTTGGGGGGAGAATATTACCGATTCATTCACAGTTGCAAGTCTTAGCTGGGGAGAGCTGTCATTACTGTCTTCTCTTTACTCTGCGGGGAGTGAATGTACCTTGGTCATATTCTTCAACTGAATCTACCTTGTACCTGGTGGACAACGCAACTGTATAGTTTGGACAATTCTCATTGCCCCTGTTTCTGATATTACTAGTAATCTTCTTCTGTTTTTCATGTAAATATTTATGAGCAACAATTAATGTCAAATGCATATATCAAAAATGAACATTGTACGATCTTTTCAAAACAAAACAGAAAAAGTAAAAACAGTTTGAAATTTCTCTGAAAATGAATTGTATTGATTTTTGATGTATGGCCTGTGAATAGGCGTTTTTGTACAAGAGGCTGACGTCCTAGTAAGAGAACACCGCCGAACAATTGAATTTACACAATTTGTGAAATACTAAACAAAACAGCTATGTGAATAATCCCACTGGGTTCTAACTCTGCTATTGCCTTTATGTCCTCGAGCATCTCATCACTTTGCTACTTGGTTGAAGGTAGATCAGATTGATTAGTGCCGTCCGAGCTTGATAGTCGATACCGAAGTCTTGTTGTAAGGTGATCCAATGAGACATAGTGTTATGCTTTGATCCCTAATTTTTTCCTTGACCACCCTTTCGGGTTTTCGGTCCACCAAGATACCCTTTTTTTGCCCAAGCCTCCTTTTCAGGTTTTCGACTTACCGGGTGTACAGATTTTTTTATTTTCATCCCTTATTTTTGCCCGAACCCTTTTGGTTCGCCGGGAAGCCCTTATTTTTGCCTAGGCCAGTCAACCTAGCGGGTCTTTGATTATGCGTAGTATCTTTTCACTGTGTCTGCATTGACGGGGTGAGGAAGGTCGTCACCATCCATGGTGGTTAGAATCATAGCTCCTCCTGAGAAAATGTTCTTAACCACAAACGACCCTTCGTAGGTAGGGGTCCATTTTCCCTTGGGATCACCTTGTGGTAGGATAATGCGCTTGATTACCAGGTCCCCAACTTGATACTCTTGTCGTCTAACTTTCTTGTTAAATGCATTGATCATCTGTTTTTGATACGTCTGACCATGACAAATAGCAGTAAGTCTTTTCTCGTCAATTAGGTTCAGCTGATCAAGCCGGGTCTGAATCTAGTCATCTTCGCTCAAACCTGCATCCTTCATAATCCAAAGAGAGGGTATCTGAACTTCAATGGGTAAGACTACCTCCATACCATATACCAAGGAATAGGGGGTTTCCCCTGTTGACTTTCGTGCTGAGGTACGGTATCCATGAAGAGCCAGTGGTAACATCTTGTGCAAATCTTTGTATGTCACTGTCATCTTCTTCATATTCTTCTTAATGTTCTTATTAGCCGCTTCAACAGCCCCATTCATCTTCGGCCGGTAGGGAGAAGAATTATGATGCTGTATCTTGAACTGCTTACAGAGTTCGGTGATCATCTTATTATTGAGATTTGTACCATTATCCATAATGACTCTCTCTGGTACACCATATCGATAGATCGGATTGTGTCGAATGAGCCGTGCCACGACGTTCTTGGTTACAGTAGCAAAGGAAGCTGCTTCAACCCACTTCGTAAAGTAATCAATTGCTACCAGGATGAAACGATGTCCGTTAGACGTCGTAGGTCTGATCTCACCAATCATGTCAATGCCCCACATTGCAAAAGGCCAAGTAGTTGTCAGGACGTTTACCTCTTTTGGTATCAAAAAGGGTAGTATGAGCCAACATGTACTGTCCCAGCCGGCGAGCAGCCCATGCCAAAGCGTAGCAAGTTCTCTCGAGCAGTAAGTATTGGGTCTCACAGTCGGTAAACTTTTTGCTAAAGCAGTAAATAGCATGCTCTTTTCGGCCAGACTCGTCATGCTTCCCCAACACCTATTTTTATTATCCAACAGTTTTAAGTATAAGATCAACGGTCTTCCTGCAATTGGAGGCATCAGAATTGGTGGCTTGGAGGTGGTAAACCCCTCTCTTCTTGAAGTAGTAGTCTAACAAGTTCCCCAGGCACTTCACAATCATCCTTACCTTCGTCCTCAACTTGGTTGATTGGACTTTCGAAGTCATAACCGGCAGTAGCAGAGTTGTTATCAGTGGGATCCAGAGTTGATGTAGATTATGATACGTGAGTGTGTGTAAAATAGCTGTTTTTGCAATATGTAATAAAAGAAAAACAAGGAGCACAAAATTTGAAATGCAAAAAAACGTTCAATGCTTTTATTAATGATATATGAAAATGACACACATAAAGCCCTCACAAATGAAGCCACGGTACCCCGGGTAAGACACCGGGCCATAAAGTTTAAAACATTGTCTGTTACAAATTTAAAACAAAAGTCTCATTACTGGGTGATAACAGAAACGGGCATAGAATCCTTCACTGTCCAGTTGCTTAATCCACCATCAACAGTCGGGTATATCCAACTGTCAATATCAAACTCTTCATCATCGTCATCCCCAATAGCATTCACCCCTGCGTCATGTTTAGGCTTTTCTGGTGCTCCGAACTCGATCTCCTTGGCATCAATCAAGTCCTGTACCTTGTTCTTCAAGACCCAACAATCATCTGTATCATGCCCTGAGCTATCAGAGTGAAAAGCACAGCGGGCATTAGGGTTGTACTTCGGTGATGTTGTATTTGGATTCTCCGGGGCCTCCCTTGGAATCACTAGACTGGTCTTTAATAACTGCGGCAAAATCTGGGATAAAGTCATGTTGAGCTGAGTGAATTGTCTTCGAGGTCTCTCGGCCCTTGACTGATTGTTGTGTTGAGGAGCAACAGCAGGTCTTGAAATAACCACCACATTAACAGCTTGCCAGCGTTCAGGTCTATTCTAGATTTTTGAACTGTAAACAACACTGGACTCCTTCTTAAAAGGCTTCTTCTTGGTGCTTGATGAAGCACCCTTCTGTATCTTACCAGATTTGATACCGGCCTCAATCCTTTCCCCAGTCATGATTAGCTCTGTAAACCCGGATGACGAACTTCCAATCAGAAGGTTGAAATACGGACAAGACAAGGTCCCCAGAAACATATCCACTAGTTCCATATCAGCCAAGGGTGGTTGCACTCTTCCAGCGAGGTCCCTCCACTTCTGAGCATAATCTTTGAAACCTTCACCCGCACCCATAGACATACCCTGGAGTTGGGTACGCGTGGGAGCAAGGTCGGCATTGTATTGGTACTGCTTGTAGAAAGCAACATCCAAATCTTCCCAATTACGGAAGCTAGCTCCTTCTAACTGGTAAAACCATTCAAGCTGAGTCCCTGAAAGACTGTCTTGAAAGAAGTGGATCCAGAGGTTCTTGTCAGCGCTGTATGGCTGAATCTTCCTAACATACGACCAGAGGTGCAGCTTTGGGCAAGAAACCCCATCGTACTTAGAAAAGGCTGGTGCTTTGAACTTGTGGGGAATCACCACCCCAGATGACAGATCTAAATAACTAAAGTCCAGACCAGACACCTTTTGAACTTCCATCGCACTCAACTAGTCTTCCAGTTGCTTGTATCTATCCTCAGCCGGAGGATACTGGTCTTCGTCGAAGTCAGTCTCGTTGTCGGAAACCACAGGGCTAGGAGCCCTCCTTTCTTCTTGATTATTTTTCCCTCTAGATGAGGGGGTCAAATCAACCTCTTCTCGTAAATCGTTTCCGAATCTGCGACCCATATTGAATAGGACCGTCTTCTTCTTCTTCTTCTTCTTCTTCTTCTTCTTCTTCTTCTTCTTCTCTTTCAAGATAAGGGCCTTCAGATCTTGCTGACCCTTAGCTAGATTCATGAACAATTCCTGGAACTGGGCGTTTTGGGCTTGTAGAGCCTTGATTGCTTGTTCAGTTGATGGTTCGGAAGACATGAGGCTGAAATAAACAGCGAAGAAGATGAGAAAACCTGTAGGGGTACCTATTATGAGGTGCATGGGAATGATATGCGTATGATATGATTTCAAAGACGTCGAGAAATTCAAATTCGTAAACAAGAAATGAAACACACTTTTATTAGATAAACTTGAAATCAATTGTTCAACAAATGCCCTTGAGGCGTTACAAAGAAGGAAATACTGAAAAGTAAATAAAAACTAGAAATGATCAAAGGACATCAGCGCTCCCATGGCCGTTTCCCTTTGGTGCTGACATAGTCATTGAAGATCTGCTCATTCTCCAATTGCCTCGTCAACTTCTGAATCTTCCGCTCTTGTTCGTGATACTTTTCTCGGTAAGTATCCTGTTCTTCCCTCAGCTGCATCCAGGACCTCTTCAATGCCCCAATGTCAGTAGGCATGTAAGGGTGGAGGATGGTAGGAGGAACCCCTTCCTCATCAGCAACTTCAACAATGATAGGCAAGACGACTTCATACGGCATTCCCAGCTTTTGGGCACGGATACGAACCCATCAAAGATATGGCTCCATCAGAAGAGAAGTCTTTGCACCCAGCACGTGAGGATCAGACCTGTGTACCCTATCCCAAGCTCTTATGAATCTGCGGCGTTTCTCGTCACTGTCCCCTTGGAAATCAAAGACAATACCAGGCATTAGCAAATCATGAGGTCCTTCCCTTCTAGCTCGCCCAAACTGACGTAAGGCCAAGCACGGATTATAAGTGATTCCTCCATTGGTTCCTATCAGTGGAACATTGGGGTATTCCCCACAACGATCAATGATAGCCACATCTTACATGCCCTTGATAGTCCAAATGATGTCATTCTGAGAGAGATACATAATCCTATAGGCCCAACCCATGCCTTCTTTGTTCTTCAAAACTGATTTGGGGAGGTGAGAAATAAACCACCTCGCCACCAATGGTGCACAGCTCATAAGGGTTCCCCGTTTCTGAGCAGTACGGGCATAAAGAGAATGAAGGATGTCACCCAAGAGAGTGGGCACAGGATTACCGGATATGAAGATCTTTACCGCATTCACGTCAACAAAGGAATCAGAGTTAGGGAACAACACCAAACCATATATAAGAAGAGACAGAATGTCCTCGAACGCCTGAAAGTCTAGACTGTCCCAGAACTGATTAGCTTTACCAACCAAGAACTTAGTCAAAAAGCCCTTTGTTCCACTATGAGTCTCCCAATTAGCCATTACCTCAGCCTTTGTCAGATGAAGGGCTGAAGCAATCTCTTCCGGCCTAAGGATCTTCTCCCAACCTGTAAACGGGGTTTGCTCCAGAATAGAGATACCGAGCAGATCAGAGAACTCTTCCAAGGTAGGGACCAACTGGTAGTCTGGAAAAGTAAAGCAATGGTACAATGGATCAAAGAACTGGACTAGGACACTCATCATCTGCTCATCCAATTTGGAGGTGACCAAACCAAGAAGATGACCATGTCTTCTGATGAAGGAGGTAGTATCTGACATCTTGGCAACCAATTCTTTAAGCATAGTGGTAACCTGGACAAAGTTGATCCGGATGGTGTTTCTACGCATGGGTGCCATGACCTGCAAAACAGAACAAAGATGAATCCCTTCTGTCTTTGAAATAGGTTAGTCCAATGCAAGATGCATGCAATGTCATGATGTCATGATGTCATGATAGAAAACACACCACAAGTATCCACAAATAGCAAACATGGTAAAGGCACACAAGTCACACAGAGAGCCCTTAGATTTCAGGCTGGCAAGGAGTTTAGGTACTACCCTCTTTCAGTTCAGTTGGTTTAAACCTGTCCTAAAAATAGTAATTGGGTTCTAGAGGATCTCAATATCACTGACTACCCTCGATCGGTCATAATTCCAGTTTAGCAACCTTTTCTTGCGGCCTTAATCATCGCGAGAGTTTAGTCTCAATAAGTGTAGCATACTGCTACTGTTCTATGGCCAAGTTGGTCAATTTAAAGGTTCTAAGGTCATTTGGTGCTTAATGACCCCTTAGAAGACCCATATTCTCCTCGTTACGCCACAAGGGATATCGGTACAAACTAAAGTGCCACACCAACGTAGCTACTACTTCAACCGTATCGGTCTACGCTGTACAATTCCCTCACAGTTTATTGCTACTTACCTAAAGGGTGTCCCCCAGATCCGGGTTAGGATCTATAGTAACTACGATACAAGCCCACAAATATAAAGCATTCAAGTCAAGCAATTGAAAACAATATGAACTATTCCTAAGGTACACCCCACTTATATGTTCCCCAGCAGAGTCGCCAGTTTTATGGTACGGTGGGAAAGAACTGACTATTTTTTGGAATGCTGGTTTGCATTTTGCGTTTGTGTTTGCAAAATGTCGCAGTAAGCAAGAGTCACCACCGACTTTTATTTTATCCAATAAGGAAAGGAAAAAAGCACAGAAAAATTCCTTTTTCAAGATGTTTCTCGGGTTCGGGGGGTAGATTATAGAAAGGAAAGGTGTTAGCACCCTTTCTATCTGTGGTTATCCACGGGCTCTAAGGTACTTGCTCAATTGTTTTCAAAATTGCTTTCTTTGTGCTTGTGGGTTTGAAAAAAGTTTTTGTTTTGAAAACTTCGATTTAACTCTTGCTTCTGTCCTCAAGAGCGTATGAAGTGTTTTTGAAAACTTTGTTCGAAAAGTGTAAGTGTGAAGAGTTTTTATTTTGAAAGAAAAGTATTTTAATTGGTTAGTAATTAAAAAAGAAAAATAATAAAACAATTAAGTAAAACAAAATAAGTAAATATAAGAGAAAAGAGGTATGGGCCTGAAATTTGGGTGTGATTAGCAATCCTGAGGCCCATTTGGATCTGGCCTTGTTTGACTTTTTTGATTCCATATGCATGTGTTGACTGGGCTCCATGTAGACCTTCAACGCTTGGCCATCAGATTTGGCCTTCAGGCCATCTGGCTGTTGGATAGATGAGGGCACATGGTATGTTGTAGCCTTGGACATGTACAAGATCATCTGAAGAATAAAATTAACAAAGAAAGTGGGGGACCTGGGATTCGAACCCAGGTCCTGATGGGTATTGCCAATTCTCGCTTGCCACTAGGCTGTTTGGTTTTCATTGTTAGTGATATATGAATAAAATATAATATATTAAAATAAGTCCATAGCCAGAAAAGACAAAAAATAACGCGCGCGATTTGAATGGTGCAATGGGTAGGCGCCACGTCTTCATCTTCTTTGTTGAACCATGGCTAAAACAAATAAAGCTTATACCAATAGACAACAGTCCGTAGCTATAAGTCGAGCATCTCTAAAATCCTATAGGCACCATGAAAATGTATTCTGAACCCATGGTTGAGTTCGTCTTCCTCTTCCGGTCACGTCTATAGCCATTATTAAGGCTAATTTTATCTGAAACGAAAAACCCTAAACCAAGATGCAAAACCCTAACAATGGTGATTCTTTATATAGGTTAGATGAATGAAATTAAATAATGTCAAAAGATTGCAAATGGCATGGTGAATCCAAATATACAATTAGTTTTCATGATGGATGCAAGAATGACACAAATTGATTTCAAGTATGGAGCGGACTCGTGAACCACTTATAGCGCCTTAGGAAGCTGGAAAATGTGTGATTCTAATTGGTTTCGCTTCTGAGATTTTCCAGGAAGCGATTGTGATGTTTGCCAAGTCCTGAAAGTTCCTCCAAGCTTGATTTAGATTCCACACTTTTTAGTGAATTTTGCAACTTTGGTCTTGCTTCTGCCTGCAGCCTCTAACCCTTGTCTCGATTTGTTTAGCTTCCGTATGTATCATACAATGTGCTAGGGTAACAAAATTGGAATGAACCTCTCTAAATCAATGCACCCATATTTGATTTGATCTCCTCTTTAAAGCTTGCCAAATTTGTCAAAAATCAATCCTTTTGCACATGGTTTAGTGTGATACGAATTTGATGCTGTTAATGATGATGATCCAATCCTGAAATAGCCAAAAGATATCACGTAATCAAAGCTTTGGAATTTTTATCATTTAACTTGATTAAAAATGAATAAATTCAATAAAAAATCAAATTAAATAATAAAAATAAGATATGGGCTCATGCCTAAAGCTAAGACACGTGGGAAACTATGCAAGCTCAAATCAAGTGGAAAAGAATGGGCCCATTTGAAAAAATTTGAACTTTTGGGGATAGTTGACTTTTGGCAATTTTGCAAAAATGTCAAACTTCAACAATCCATAACTTCTTCAATTTTGAACTTTTGGAATTGTTTTTGGACTTTTTAGAAAGTTTGAGATGTCCTCTAACCAACCCTTTTAATATTATCTCAATTTTATATTCCATGCTCAAGTTATAAGCTTTGGAAAAAAGGTGTTTTTGTTGACTTTCAAAAATGACCTATAATGTCCAAATTTATAACTTCTTGTGAGTGAATTTTTTGATATTGGGGTATGAAGATGGATTTTAGGAAATTGCATCCTCTTAAAAAATGAGCTTTAGATGGGTCATTTCTCATAAATTATGAGAAAGTTATGTTTGGTCAAAGTTGAGTTGACTTTTCCTACAAAACCCTAATTTAACAACTTTTGAGTCTTGATGAATTTTGAGCAATCCTTGATGAATCATGATCAACCCTTGATCAAATGATGAAATACACTTCAAAATGAGAATTTTGACAAAAAATCTTGAAGTTTGACTGTTTGTAGGTCACAGTTGACTTTTACCCTAGCAAAGTCGATTTTTGGACCCTTTGAGCATTTGACTGAGCAAACTTCCTCTGCAAAGCTTGAAACTTGACATGGATGACCTTGAGAACATATTAGGACATTGGGGATCACTTGAGGTCATTTGGACTCAAGGATCTTGATGCAACACAAAACCCTAATTTGGGGTTGACTGCCTTTGGAGGTAGCTTGTCTGTCCAACCCTTGAGCAACCTTGAGCAACTTGGAGATTTTCCTTGCAATGTTTTGAGAAATATGAGATGGAAAATTTTGGGGTACAACACTAGGGTTACTACTAAGGTGTCCTAATGTTGCTTTAGTGATCGTACGTCCCTTTCAAATTAACCCTTACAAATTCCAATGACGGTGCTACCTATTTCTCAATAGTAGGATAGTGATGTCTAAAGGAAACAAGAATAGAAACAATCTTTTTCGAGTAGGTAGATTCTAGTAGGTACTTGCTCAAATAAAATTTTTTCACACTTACACATTTCAAAACAACTTTCAAAACAACTTCGTCACATCCTTGAGGACTGAGACAAGGGTTATCACGAAGTAAAATGTTTTCAAGAAACAAAGCACACAGACACAAGCAATTTAAAAATGAGTAAGTACCTAAAAGCCCATGGAAAACCATGGATAGAAAGGGTGCTAACACCTTCCCTTTCTATAATCTACCCCCCGTACTCAAAATCTCGAAAAAGGATTTTTTCTGTACTTTTTTCCTTTCTGATTGGATGAAATAAAAGTCGGTGGCGACTCTTGCTTACCGTGACATTTTGCAAACACAAAATGCAAAACACAAACCAATATTAATAGTCGGTTCTGCCACCGTATCACATAACTGGTGACTCTGCTGGGGAGTTATAAGTGGGGTATACGTTAGGATCTAGGTCATCATAATTGCTTCTCTTGATTGCTATGTTTGCTTTACTTTTAATGGTTTTGTTTGGGGTTACTATAGATCCTACACCCAGATCTGGGGAACTCCTTTTAGGTAAGTAGCAATAGACTGTGAGGGAACTGTACAGCATAGACCGGTACGGTTGAAGCAGTAATTACGTTGGTGTGACACTTTGGTTGGTACCGGTATCCCTTGTGGAGAAATGAGGAGAATACGGGGCTGCTGCGTGGTGTCGTTAAGCATCAACTGACCTTAGAACCTTTAATTTCCCAACTTGGCCATTAGAAAGTAGCTAGATAGCCAGCCTCGGTGTAGAGCTGAGAATTGGTTGATACTCGATGCTACACTCATTGAGATCATACTCTCGGAATATTTCGGCTGCAAGAAAAGATTGCGTGAGCTAAAACCATGACTGATGGAGGATGGTCAATGATATTGAGATCCTCTAGAACCCGGTTACTTTTCTAGGACAGGTTTGAAACCAACTTAACTTCAAGAGGGTGCTACCTTTGACGTCATGCAAGCCTTAAACCTAAGGGCTTTGTATGATTTGACTGTGTTTGCAATACCTGTGTTTGCTATACCTGTGGTTTATCATGACATCATGCATCATAACATGGCATTCATGCTTCATTACACTAACCATTTCAAAGACCAAGGGAATTTATCTTTATTCTGTTTTGTAGATCATGGCTTTCGTGCATAAATACTATCTGAATCAGCTTTGTGCAGATACCTTCCCAACTCAAAGATCTAGTATCAAGGGTTTCTGAAACTTCTATATTCATTAAGAGACACGGTCAACTTCTCAGCCTGGTTACTTCAAGTCCTGATAAACAGATGATGAGCATACTTTTTCAGTTCTTTGATCCCAAGCATCACTGTTTCAACTTTCCAGATTATCAGTTGGTACCCACCTTGGAAGAATTCTCTCATCTAATTAGCATATCCATTCTTGAACAGGTACCCTTCACAGGTATAGAAGAAGTTCCTAAGCCACAAGTCATTGTCTCAGCTTTGCATTTGAAACGGGCCGACGTGGTATCCAATTGGGAACCTCGAAGCGGAGTCGAGGATTTTCTAGCCAAATTTATGATAGACCTGGCTCAACTATTTTGGGATGATATGGAGTTTCAGGATTTTGAGGATGTCTTGGCTCTTCTTATCTATGGTTTAGTTCTCTTCCCTAATCCGGACTCTTTCGTAGATGTGAATGCTATCAATATTTTCCTTTCTCGCAACCTTGTGCCTACCTTGCTTGGAGATATTTTGCATGCTCTCCATACTCGTACCTTATTTTGAAGTGAAGAGGGACTCTTATGTGCTGCATGTCGTTGTTGTCGAGGTGGTTTATTTCTCACATCCCTAGGTCTACACTGAAGAGTGAAGAAGGTTTGGGTTGGTCACACAGAATAATGTCACTCGCTCATACGGATATTCTTTGGTGTTCCCGAGCTATGGAAAACACTGTTGTTATTGACCGCTGTGGGGGGTACCCTAATGTCCCATTACTTGGTATCAGAGGGGGTATAACTTACAATCCTTGTCTAGCTTTGTGAAAATTTGGTCTTGCTCGAAGGGATGGTCCCCATGAGTTACTCCTCGAGGACATTGTATTCGACTATGAGGATGATGTTAAGGAGCATCGACGGAGGTTCATATGAGCTTGGGGCATGGTAAACAGATCTAACCCCAAAGAGTTGGGACCAAAGACTTCCATTACTATGAAGCCTTACCTTCAATGGGTCCGAGCTCGTTTCGAGAAGCTTATGATGCCTTATGTGGCCGTATTACCGGTGATTGTGGAGCCCACTACTGAAGACGACATTCTTTACACAGTTATCTATCCTTACATGCCCACTGATCTTGGGGAGTTACAAAGGTCTTGGATTCAGCTGAAGAATGAGCGAGATACTTACATGGAACAGTTCCATGCTCAAGAGAGGAAGTTTTTAAAGCTCACCAGGAAGCTCGAGGAAGAAAGAGTGCTCAATGATTATATCAGCACAAAGAGAAAGCGTCCATGAGACTTCTGATTTTTCTTTTCTAGTTTTAGATTTGTTTTATTTACTTATCATGTAACGCCTTAAAGGAATTTTGAACCTTCAAAGTTAAAGCTAATAAAGTTTTTGTTTATTTTGGTTTGCAAATTTAAATTTCCCGAAATTTTTTGAAATCATTACATGTGCATCCCATTATCATGCACATCATTACAGGTACCACTACAGGTTTCTCATCTTCTTCGCTATTTATTTCATCAGAAATGTCTTCGGATCAAGTCATCAAAGATCTTCAGGCACAGAACGCCCAGTTCCAACAGATGTTCATCAGTCTGGCAAAAGGGCAAGAGGATCTGAAATCCCTAATTCTGAAAGAGAAGAAGAAGAAGAAGAAGACTGGTATTCTGAACATGGGCAGAAGATTTGGAGAAAGGTTGAAGCATCAAACTGATCTGACCTCTTCATCCAAGGAATGGGAGAACCAAGAAGGGGAAAAGGACCCTAGTCCTGCAGTCTCTGACAACGATACTAATTATGATGATGAGCAATATCCTCCTGCTGAGGATAGGTACAAGCAGTTAGAATACTGTCTGAGTGCTATGGAAATTCAAAAGATACCTGGTTTGGATTTCGGAGAACTGGGACTGGTATCGGGAGTGGTCATCCCTCAGAAGTTCAAAGCTCCGGTTTTTACCAAGTATGATGGAATGTCCTGCCTAAAACTCCATCTCCGCTCGTATATCAGGAAGATCCAGCCGCACACAGCTGATAGAAATTTGTGGGTGCACTTCTTTCAAGATAGTCTGTCAGGGACTCAACTTGAATGGTTCTATCAGTTGGAAGGAGCCAATGTCTGAAACTGGGAAGATCTTGCTACTGCCTTCTACAAGAAGTATCAGTATAATGCTGACCTTGCTCATACTCGTACTCAGCTCCAGAGTATGTCTATGGGTGCAGGTGAAGGTTTCAAAGATTATGCTCAAAAATGGAGAGACTTGGCTGGAAGAGTCCAACCCCGGTTGTCTGATAGGGATTTGGTTGATATCTTTCTTGGTACGCTGACTGGTCCGTTCTTCAATCACTTGATCGGAAGCTCGTCATCTGGCTTCACCGAGCTGATTTTAACTGGATAAAGAGTAGAAGTTGGAATTCAGAATGGTAAAATACAAAAGGATACCCCTTCAAGTTCAATAAATAAGCCTTTCACTGGTAAGAAGGAAGCCAGTGCCATCTATAGCCCGAGGGGTCAAAGCAGATATGAACACCGTCCAATAGTAAATGTTGTAGTGATACCAAGACCCGCAATTTCTCCATGATGCAACAATCAACAAAGGGTGGAAAGACCACAACGGCAGTTTATTCGCATCAGCATGACGTTGGCTGAAGTGCTACCTCAGCTGCTGAGATCCAACTTGGCGACCTTGAGAGAGGCTCCCAAGAATCCAAATACTACCTCTCCCAGATACAATCTCTATGCGCGGTGCGCCTACCATTCCGAGAGTCCTGGCCTTGATACAAATGATTGATGGGCTTTGAGAAACAAAGTACAAGACTTGCTTGAAGCCAAGGAGATAGAGTTTGATGCAACAGAGAAGCCGAATGTTATAATTGCTCCCATGCCCAAACATGGTCGTGGAGTTAATGATGTTGACACTAATTTATTTGTGACCTCTGTTGAAGAAATTTCTACTCCTCTTATGACCGTTAAGAAGAATTTGCTGTTGGCCGGTTTATTTCTGGGTTGTGGTGAAGGTTGCCACATGTGTTCGATTCTACCTTCTGGTTGCCGTTTGTTTAAGTCAGGTGTTCAGCGCCTAATGGATAATAAAGATATTTTGTTTGAGAAGACTATGATTCCTGTTTCCCCAAAAGAAGACGTCGCCATCATAACCATTTCCGCCAATCCTTCCAAGGTTTCTTTGAGAAGACCTGTTAGGATTACACCTGTTCAAAGAATTGCTCCGGTGATAATCACTGTTCCTGGTCCCATACCGTACACCTCAGACAAGGCTGTCCCATGGCATTACGGTGCTGATATGTACTATCATGGCATTAAGGAAGATCTGAAGAATGAAGAAGCTGATATTGATGTCAGTAACATCGTCGGGACTAGTAAAATTACCCGAAGTGGAAGGGTCTTTTCTCCCGAGATTTCCCTTGAGATTGTCAAGAAGCCTATTGTTATTCCATCTGTCGCTCCTGCTAGTACATCAACTACTCCAGTTATCACCCCTTCTGCCGAGCCATATGAGAGTCAGGGCAAGGAAATTATAGGTGAGCCTGCCCAAACAGAGGCGCCTAGAAAAATTGTTATGGAAGCCTCTAAACAAGAAATAGAGGAAATACTGAAAATTCTCAAGAAGAGCGACTACAATGTGGTCGAGCAGCTGTGGCAGACCCCATCAAAGTTATCCATGTTGTCTCTGCTGTTGTGTTCCGAAGCCCATGCGAAGGCTTTGATTGCATTTCTCAAGACTGCGCATGTGCCACAAGAAACTTCAGTAGATCAGTTCAAAGATTGTGTGGCCAGCCTGACTGCTGACGATGGGCTGGGTTTTTCAGATGCTGATCTGACACCGAAAGGAAGGAACCATAATGATGCTCTGCATGTCTCGATTGAGTGCAGGGGCACCACTATGGCTCATGTGCTGGTAGATACCGGGTCTTCACTAAATGTTCTCCTGAAGAAAGCGTTGGACCGTTTGGATTGTGAGGGTTTGACTTTAAAGCCTAGTAACATTGTGGTAAGGGCCTTTGACGGATCGAAGAGAATGGTGCACGGGGAGGTGGACATCCTTGTCAAAGTGGGTTCTCAGACTTTTGGGTCCACCTTCTATGTAATGGATATCAGGCCGACATATTCTTGCTTGCTGGGTCGTCCTTGGATCCCTGAGGCTGGGGCAGTTACTTCCACACTCCATCAAATGCTGAAGTATCCAGTGAAGAGAAAGCTTGTCACAGTGCGAGGTGAAGAAGAATATATGGTGAGTCACCTCAATTCCTTCCGCTATGTAGAGATAGACGGGGAGTTCATAGAAACTCCTTATCAGAATTTCGAAGAGGTCCCTCAATTCTCGGCATCAACTGAAGTTACTACCAATAAACCTCTGTTGAAGATGGCTTCTCTCAAGGACGCTAGGGCTGTGGTTGAAGAAGGTGGGTGTACCAATTGGGGTCGACTCCCTAATTTCACTCACAAAACTGACAAATTTGGTTTGGGCTTTACTATAGGGGCTCAAAGGGCTGTTAGGCGCGCTCGGGCTAGAAGACCTCCTCTACACATCAGCAATCGGGGAATTAATGCAATTGACAACAGTGAAGAGGATTCGGACATCGACAGCTGGATCTACACAATAACCAACGGTGGACCAAATAAATGGACGGCCAGGGACTTCATAACTATTTCTTTTATTCCGCAGTAATTGACTTTTGTTTTAAGATTTGTAATAAACAGTTTGAAACTTTATGGCCCGGTGCCTTGCCCGAGGCACCTTGGCTTTTCTTGTGAGGGCTATTATTTGTCATTTCATATATCATTAATAAAGCATTGGACGTTTCTTGCATACAAATTTTTCGCTCCTTGTTTTTCTTTTCTGTCTCTCACTTTATCAAAACAGCTATTCTCTTACACACACTCACGTATCATACTGCAGATCCATATCCACTCTGGATCCCATTGATAACAGCTCTGCTACTTCCAGTTATGACTTCAAAAATCCGATCAACCAAGCCGAGGACGAAGGTGAGGATGATTGTGAGGTGCCTGGAGAACTTGCTAGACTATTACAGCAGGAAGAAAGGGCCATACAGCCTCATGAAGAGCCAGTTGAGTCAGTGGATTTGGGTACAGAGGAAGACAAGAAAGAGGTTAAAATAGGTGCAAATCTGGAGCCTAGTGTAAAACAACGGTTAATACAGATGCTACACGACTATGTTGAGATCTTCGCCTGGTCCTATGAAGACATGCCTGGTTTGGACACTGATATTATGGTACATTGCCTGCCGACTAAAGAAGACTTCCCTCCGGTAAAGCAGAAGGTCCTCCGTATGTGCCCTGAAATGTCAGAAAATCACGGCAGAGGTCATGAAACAGTTCGACGCAAGATTCTTAACGGTCACTTCTTATCCGCAGTGGGTTGCCAACGTTGTTCCGGTACCTAAGAAGGACGGTAAGGTACAAATGTGTGTGGACTACAGAGATCCGAATAGGACAAGCCCCAAGGATGACTTCCCACTTCCTCACATTGATGTTCTAGTCGACAACACCGCGCAACACAAAATCTTCTCCTTCATGGATGGTTTTTCTGGCTACAACCAGGTCAAGATGGCTCCTGAGGACATGGAGAAGACAACCTTCGTTACATAGTGGGGCACCTTATGTTACAATGTAATGCCTTTTGGGTTGACGAATGTTGGGGAAACTTATCAGCGCGCCATGGTCGCTTTGTTCCATGATATGATTCACTACGAGATCGAGGTTTATGTTGATGACATGATAACTAAGTCCCAGACTGAGGAAGATCACCTTGATTATCTCCAGAAACTGTTTGATCGGTTGAAGACGTACAAGCAGAGGTTGAATCCGAGCAAGTGTACCTTCGGGGTAAGGTCCAGTAAGCTTCTGGGCTTTGTTGTCAGTGACAAAGTTATCCAAGTAGACCCCGAAAATGTAAAATCCATACAAGAGAAGCCGGCTCCCCGCACAGAGAAGGAAGTTAGAGGTTTCTTAGGACGGCTGAATTACATCACCAGGTTCATTTCACATCTGACTGCTACTTGTGAGCCAATCTTCAAGCTGCAGAAGAAAGATCAAGTGGTAAAGTGGAATGATGAATGCCAGACCGCTTTCGAAAGAATCAAGGAATACCTTCAAGAACCACCAATTTTGATGCCTCCAATTGAAGGAAGACCTTTGATATTATACTTAACAGTGCTAGACAATTCAATGGGGTGTGTGCTGGGGAAGCATGACGAGTCTGGTCGAAAAGAGCACGCCATTTATTACCTTAGCAAAAAGTTTACCGACTGTAAGACCCGATACTCATTGCTTGAGAAAACTTGCTACGCTTTGGCATGGGCTGCTCGCCGACTAAGATAGTATATGCTGACTCACACTACTTTGTTGACATCAAAGATGGATCCGATCAAGTATATTTTCGAGAAGCCTGCCTTATCCAGAAGAATAGCAAGATGAAAGATGATCTTAACCGAGTATGACATCCACAACCAAAAAATAAATGAAGGGGAGTGTATTGGCGGATCATTTGGCGCATCAGGCCGTGGATGACTACTAGTCCATGAATTTTGAATTCCCGGATGAGAATATCATGTTGGTAACTGACTGCGAAGAACCTGGACCGGATGAAGGACCTGAGGAAGGATCTCGATGGTCTATGTATTTTTATGGAGCCTTGAACGCATTGGGTAATAGCATTGGTGCTATAATTATATCTCCTAAGGGCTGTCATACTCCATTCACCGTCCGATTATGTTTTAACTGCACCAACAATATGGTGGAGTATGAAGCGTGTATCATGGGTCTTCGAGCTGCTATTGACCTGAGGATTAAGTTCTTGAGTGTATTCGGAGATTCCGCTCTGGTGATAAGCCAGATCAAAGGCGAGTGGGATACGAAGCACCCGAATCTTATTCCTTACAAAGAGTATGTATTGACATTGCTCCCACACTTTGAGGAGATAACCTTTGAACATTTCCCACGAGAGGAGAACCAGTTGGCGGACGCGCTAGCTACCATGTCTTCTATGTTCAAAGTTATGTGGGATAATGAAGCTCCCCAGATTACCATTGAGAGGTTGGATGAACCCGTACATTGCTGTGACATTGAGACTGAAGAGGTAGTAGATAAACCCTGGTTTCACGAGGTAAAGAGGTAACTTGAGGCTCAAGAATACCCCGAGGGGGCATCTGTTAATGATAAGAAGTTTCTGAGAAGATTCGTTGTGAAGTTCTTCATCAGTAATGGAATCCTCTATAAGCGTAACCATGATTCAACCTTACTACGATGTGTAGACAAGAGCGAGGCAGAAAGGATCATGGAAGAGTTACATGAAGGTACCTTCGGAACCCATTCTATTGGACACACCATGGTGAAGAAAATCTTACAGGCATGATATTATTGGTCTACTATGGAAGCCGATTGTTATCAGCACTCTCGAACCTGTCATAAATGCCAAATCTATGCTGATAAGGTGCATGTGCCTCCGGTTCCCCTGAATGTTTTGACAGCTCCTTGGCGCTTCGCAATGTGGGGCATCAACATGATCGGCGAGATCAGACCTACGACATCTAACGGGCATCGCTTCATTCTGGTAGCCATTGATTACTTCACCAAGTGGGTTGAGGCAGCTTCCTTTGCTACAGTAACCAAGAACGTCATGGCGCGATTCATCCGGCACAATCTGATCTGTAGATATGGTGTACCAGAGAGGATTATCACTGACAATGGTACAAATCTCAATAACAAAATGATCACCGAGCTCTGCAAACAGTTCAAGATTCAACATCATAACTTTTCTCCCTACCGGCCAAAGATGAATGTGGCTGTTGAAGCAGCTAACAAGAACATCAAAAAGATTATACAGAAGATGACGGTGACATACAAAGACTGGAACGAGATGTTACCATTCGCTCTTCATGGGTACCGTACCTTAGCACAGACGTCGACAGGGGCAACACACTACTCTTTGGTATATGGCATGGAGGCAGTCCTACCCATCGAAGTCTAGATACCCTCTCTCAGGATTATGAAGGATGTAGGTTTGAACGAAGACGACTGGATCCAAACCCGGCTTGATCAGCTGAATCTAATCGATGAAAAGAGACTTACTGCTATCTGTCATGGTCAGACGTATCAAAAGCGAATGATCAAGGCTTTTAACAAGAAATTCAGACGTCAAGAATATCAAGTCGGGGATCTAGTGACCAAACGCATCATACTACCGCAAGGTGATCCCAGGGGCAAATGGACCCCCACATACGAAAGGCCATTTGTGGTTAAGAACATTTTCTCGGGAGGAGATATGATTCTAACCACCATGGATGGTGACGACCTTCCTCACCCCGTCAATGCAGACATAGTGAAAAGATACTACGCATAATCAAAGACTCGCTAGGTTGACTGGCCTAGGAAAAAATAAGGGCTTCCCGGCGAACCAAAAGGGTTCGGGAAAAAGTAAGGGAGGAAAATAAAAAAAATACTGTACACTTGGCAAGTCGAAAACCTGAAAAGGAGACTTGGGCAAAAAGGGTATCCCGGTGGACTAAGAACCCGAAAGGGAGGTCCAGACAAAATTTAGGGATTGAAGCGTAACACTATGTCTCATTGGATCATCTCGCAACCAGACTTCGGTATCGACTATCAAGCTCAGACGGCGCCAATCAATCTGACCCACCTTCGACCAAGCAGCAAAGTGATGAGACGCTTGAAGATATAAAGGCAATAGCAGAGTTGAAACCCGATGGGATCGTTCCACATAACTATTTTTCTTTCTTTAATACAAATTGTAATTTCTATCTTTCGGAGGCGTTCTCTTACTAGGACGTCAGCCTCTTGTGCAAAACGCCTATTATAGGCCAACTTCAAAATCAATACATGTCATTTTCGCAAAACTTTAATTTGTTTTCTTTTTCTGTTTTGTTTTGCAAGAACGTCCAATGATTTATTTTTATATGTGCATTTGAAAATAATTGCTGCTCATAAATACTTACATAAGAAACAAAAGGCAATTACTCATAATGCTAAAAGCAAGGAAAACAAGAAGTACCCAAACCTTACAGTCACTCTGCCCATCAAGTATCGGGATAAAGCCAACTTGAGAACATGAGTAGTGGCACATACACTCCCCACAAAGTAAAAAGTATCCAAAGACAGTAACGTTAGCTTTCTCGAACAGGACATAACTCTCCTCAACTGAGGTTCACAATCGCGAGTGAGGCAGTAAATGTTTTCCCCGAGTAGAGTTTATTTCTCTCGCAGACAGAAATTCAATCTCCAACAGAATTCATTATCACCAGCAACGGAAATCCATCCCCAACTGAGTTTATTTCTTCAAATCAGCATATCGATCAATAGAGTATCTCCTCTCCAACAGAGTTATTCCCCGCAGAGTCATCCTCAGACAGGGTCTCTTCCGGCAGAGTATTCACTAGCCGAATGGATGTGAATCCCTAGCTAGTCATCTTTGTTCACCATCCCCAACAGAAGTAGAGGAACTATGGTTTTTTACAGTAGTCAAGAATATCATTTCTCATACTCTCCAAACAAGCAGTCAGGGATTTATTTTCCTAGACTCAGATTATTATGTCAGCATTTCATGTTCATACATCATGACATGTGCATGCATTACATATAACATAATCTCAGTTATTTTGAGAACCTCATCACAATGCATCTCGTGCATCGCACATAACTAACCATGTATTTCTTTCAGGAAAGACAATTATTATCAACAATTTCCAGCAGGTCCATGATCAACACTCGAAGCTAAACAGAGTAATCATCGGTGCGACAAATGCAATCTTACGCAAGTTCCTTCTCACAGCCCTACTACGCAGGCTTTTATATCGAAGTAACCCTACTATCCAGGTTCCTTCTCACAGTCCTACTATCTAGGCTTTCATCTCGAAGTAACCCTACTATCCAGGTTTCTTCTCACAACCCTACTATACAGGCTTTCATCTCGAAGTAACCCTACTATCCAGGTTCCTTCTCACAACCCTAATATCTCGGCTTTCATATCGAAGTAACCCTACTATCCAAGTTCCTTCTCACAGCCCTACTATCCAGGATTTCATATCGAAGTAACCCTACTATCCAGGTTCCTTCTCATAGCCCTACTATCCTGACTTTCATATCGAAGTAACCCTACTATCCAGGTTCCTTCTCACAACCCTACTATCCAGGATTTCATATCGAAGTAACCCTACTATCTAGGTTCCTTCTCATAACCCTACTATCCGGGTTCTGCCTCTTTCATCCCCAGACAACAGTCCATAACACTGTAAGACCGGGACCCAATCAAACACAATTGATTTCACATTTCCCCAGAAAGTCGCGGTGCAGTATATACCCCAATCAGATACGCAGTTCACTTCCGCTCCCCGAACCGGAGTTATTCCCCAGTAGAGTAACGGACAACTGAAGCTCCTAAAACTCTATGTCTCCCAAGACAGAGACCAGCATTCCCCAGTGAAGTCCTCCTCAATAATAGGTATGTGGGTTCTCGCAAAGGAACCTCTTATGCGAACGACACCTATTTGGATAGCATCTTTAAGCCCATCTCTGACAATTCTCTAGCAACTTCCAAATGGCATATATAAGCCCATTCCCGATATCACAAATCAAGTGCCACTATGCAAGTGCAAATTTTTGGGCACTCTAGTGTTCAATCATCTTCCAACTTCAGATCACGAAAGACAGACGAGCCAATCTACATATTCAGTTTTAAGAAGATTGAACAGGGGCAGATGTTGTACCCCAAAATTTTCCCTCCCATATGTCTCAACACATGGCAAGTGAAGTCCTCAAATTGCTCAGGGAAGTTCAAGAGTTGACCAAACAAACTCTCTCCTAAGGCTGCCTACCTCAAATTAGGGTTTCTATTTTCATCAAGATGTGTGAACCAAAAAGGACTCAAATGCTCACCATTGTCCTACTATGTTCTCAAGATCATCCATGTCAAGTTTCAAGCCTTGCAGAAGAAGTTTGCTCAATCAATTGCTCAAATGCTTGAAAATCAACTATACTAGGTCAAAAGTCAACTATGGCCCACATACAGTCAAACTTCAAGATTTTTGGTCAACATCCTCATTTTGAAGTATTATCCATCATTTGATCAAGGGTTGATCATGATTCATCAAGGATTGCTCATAATTCATCAAAAACCAAAAGTTGCTAAATTAGGGTTTTGTAGGAAAAGTCAACTCAACTTTGACCAAGCATAACTTTCTCATACTTTATCAGAAATGACCCATCCAAAGCTCATTTTGAAGAGGATACAATTCCCTAATATTCATCTTCAGCTCCCAAGCTTCATACATGAACCTGGAAGATTCAATTGAGATGAGACCAAAAGGGTTACTTAGAGAACATCCTAAGCTTTCTAAAAAGTCCAATAAAACCTCTCTAGGGTCAACATTGAGAGAGTTATGCATTGGCCAAGTTGACCATTTTTGCAAAATTGCCAAAAGTCAAATATGCTCAAATTTGCATTTTTTGCTAAATGGGCCCAACTTTGTATGCTTGCACCTCAAATATAATGTGGTCCACGACCCAAATGTTCACTCACTCATTATGTGCTTCATTTTTCAATTTATTTTGATTTTTTTAAATTAAAAAGTGCATTAAATCAAATAAATAATTAAAATGATCAAAGATATGATTTGATTTGATTTTTTGACAGTTTGGCAATCAAGATATGCTAAGCTTGCAAGATCAATTCGAATCAATGGAAATTGGTACAAGAAAGGCATGATTTGTCTCAAAATAGGAACATATCATACAACTTGAAAATCAAATCAAATCTTGGATAAATGAAAAGATTCATGCCAAGTTTGTTAACCTAATTCATTCTAGGTTATATAATGAGGCTTTCCAGATCAAAAGAAGAGGGTTAGAGGTCGTGAAAAGCTTGGAACAAAACAAAAAATTCAAAGAAAAGTGGGAGTTGGTTTTCATTCTACAGGCCAATTCAAGGTGTGCTAGCCATTCCAATCGCTTGCTAGACATCTCAGGAAGCTAACAGCATCCTTTGCAAGCTTCAACACGCCCAGAAACGCGCGCTACAATCCCCACAGTTTGACATATTTTTGTAATTTGATTAGCACGATTCATGCATCTTTCGCACTTTTAATTGTCATAGTTGTGATTATCATCATGTTTTCAAGCTAACCATGCCATTTAATTGCATTTTTGATGCCTGTACGTGATATTGCCATGGTTAGGGTTTCATGTTCTTGTTTAGGGGTTTTCAATGCAGGAAAAATTAGGCTTTGATTTTGGTACCATGATGCCCGTGAGGATGAGACGAGTTGATTGGTACCAATATTTGTCATTTATCTTGCTCGTATGCAGTTTTGGAGATGAACATGGTTATACCTACAGTGAGCGTCTGTAGGTAAAAGTCTCGTTTGCTAAATCGACGGTCCAGGGAAGAAGATGAGGCGTGGCAGTCCATGATTGGCTTGTTTGAATTTTCGCGCATTTTCTGAATATATTATTTGTTTTGATAATATTTTTTTACTTCTATTATATGAACAACAAGAGCGCGTAGCACAGCTGGCAAGCAGGCACTGGAAGCGAGCATAAGGACCTGGGTTCGATCCCCACGTCCCAACATTTGTTTCATGTTATTTTTCTTCATATGATCATGTGCACTACTATCCCATGTGTCCACCATGCAACTCAAATATCCAACCATCAGATTCATCAGCAAGCCAGATCCAACGTGCCAGCATTGAAGATCCACCATACACCCCGATCAATGCTCGTACCAGATGCTGCGTATTGACCAGGCTTAATGCTTGTTGGGCCATAAAATCAGATTGACACCCCCCTATTCAGCAACACTATCAGGCCCATCTCTTCACATTTTTTAATTCTTCTTTTTTTAATTCTTTTTGATATTTTCTTTAATTACTTTAAGTAACACCATTAATAATTTTTTTCATAAAATCATAAAATCAAGAATTCACAAAAAAATTAGAATTAGTTTTTTATTTATTTATCAAATTTAAATTAATTTAGTTTAATTTAATTTAGGGAAATTTTAATTTGTTTTCACAATTCAAATCAAATAGAAAATTAGGTTAAGTTCTTGATTTAATTCTTTTTTCTCAAAGAAAACAAAAATACAAAAAAAACAGGTTAACTTAATTAACTTATTTTCAAAAATTAATATTAATTAGAACTTAGGATCTTCTTTTAATTAAATTATTTCATTATTAACTCAAATAACAAAACATGACAAAAACGTTTTTTTCAATCGCAAGTAAGATTAGTCAAAAGGTCAAAACCCTAATCGTCCTCGCATTTAATTCACCACGCGCTTGTTGATTATTTTGGCCAATATTTTGTAACTGTTCATGGTTTGTAATAGTTAATTTAGGGTTTTATTTACTGTTTAAATAACCTATTTTTGGCTATGTAATTAATCCCCCTCCCCTAAGCCTTGTAATAGCGTAGATTTATTTTCTCTCATTTTTAATTCCTACAAATATTTAACTATCTAGATGTATGCTAATAGGATTGTATGGCAAGAATGCATGATAAAATTAAAACGGTTAGAAAACCCTAATGTGCAAAGATAAATAACTGAAACAAATCACTCGCACATATTCACTCCTAGGGTATACTCTCACTTCGGTTGCCTTCGGTAAACGATCATTAAGCATAGAGTGTCTTAGTGGTTGCCCTCAAGTCTAAAAAGATCAAAATGTCCCATTCAAACGTTGCCTCGGAAATGTTGCCTCGAAAATGTTGCCTCGAATAAGATCTCAAGACTCTAGGGTTACTAATAAGGTGTCCTAATGTTGCTTTAGTGATCGCACGTCCCTTTCAAATTGACCCTTACAAATTCCAATGACGGTGCTACCTATTTCTAAATAGTAGGATAGCGTTGTCTAAAGAAAACAAGAATATAAACAATCTTTTTGGAGTAGGTAGATGCTAGTAGGTACTTGCTCAAATTAAACCTTTTCACACTTACACATTTCAAAACAACTTTCAAAACAACTTCGTCACATCCTTGAAGACTGATACAAGGGTTATCACGAAGTAAATTTTTTTCAAGAAACAAAGCACACAAACACAAGCAATTTAAAAATGAGAAGTAACTAAGAACCCATGGAAAAACATGGATAAAAAGGGTGCTAACACCTTCCCTTTCTATAATCTACCCCCCGTACTCAAAATCTCAAAAAATGATTTTTTCTGTACTTTTTTCCTTTCCGATTGGATGAAATAAAAGTCAGTGGCGACTCTTGCTTACCGCGACATTTTGCAAACACAAAACTCAAAACACAAACCAGTATTAACAGTCGGTTCTACCATCGTATCACATTAGGCACCACTTGTCTGCCCCCAAGGATATTTCTGTGAATCAGTGGAAGGAGTTGTTGTTGGCATAATTGCAGGAAACAGGTTGGGATTTACAGACAGGATCTACCTCTAGAAGCAAAGCATCTTAATAAGGCGTTGCATATTTCTCTGGAATATGCTGGTACGACTTTGGCTCGTTGTGATCGGTGGGAATAGAACTGACTGTTTTGGAATGCTGGTTCGCGTTTGCGTTTTGCAAAATGTCGCGGTAAGCAAGAGTCGCCACCGTCTTTTATTTTCTCCAACAAGGAAAGGACAAAAGCACAACAAAATACCTTTTCGAGATGTTTCTCGGGTTCAGGAGGTAGATTATAGAAAGGGAAGGTGTTAGCACCCTTTATATCCGTGGTTATCCACAGGCTCTTAGGTACTTGCTCACTATGTTTTCAAAATGTTTTGCTTTTCTTGTGTTTGTGGGTTTTGAAAAAGTTTTGTTTTGAAAACTTCGATTTAACTCTTGTGTCTTTCCTCAAGAGTGTATGAAGTATTGTTTGAAAACTTTTGTCAGAAAAGTGTAGGTGCGAAAAGTATTTTTTTGTTTTGAAAGAGCAAGTACCTGAAAACCTCTACCTACTCAAAAGAAATTAAGCTGTGTAAATGTCCTTTAGACAGTACTATCCCACTATTGAGAAGTAGGTAGCACCGTCGTTGGAGTTTTCGGGTCAATTCGATGAAGGGACATGTGGTCACTAAAGCAATAGTAGGACGCCTTAGCGGTAACCCTAACGTCTTAGATCGTTTTTATCCGAGGCAACCGTTTCGAGGCAACTTTGATCTTTAGACAGAAGGGCGACCTCTAAAACACCCTATACTCAATGACCACGTCGAGGCAACCAAGTGAGGCATACCCTAGGAGTGGCATGTGCGAGTGTGTCAAGTTTCAGTTATGTTATCTTTGTACATGTTATGTGAGCTACGATTGATTTTAATTTAAGAGAGATCTTGACATGCATAGCCTAGTTAGCATACATCTAGCAGTTAATAGTTGCGAAAAATAAAACTAAGCTATTACAAGGCGTCGGGTATTTACATCGCCAAAAACAAACCCTTGAAAAGTAAATTGCGGAAAATAAATAAAAGCGATAAATAAGGTCCTAATTAAAGCTATTACATCCTCGGGGCAAATACAATTATATGGTCAAAATAAGAAAATCACACGCGTGATAAAAATTGAATCGGAAAGTCTTTAGGGTTTTGACCCTTTTTTGAGAAAGAACGAGATTTTTGTTATTTTTCATTTAATTAAATTAAACCTAGACTAATTAATTAAATAAAAGAAATATTTTTGGTTTTTTAATGTTTCAAGGAAATAAATAAAAAATAAAATGATTAAAAGTTATCAAAAACCCTAATTCTATATTAATTTTATTTATTGTGAAAATATTAAAATTAACCTAATTAAAAACTAAATTAATTATGTTAGTACTTATTTACAAAATAACTAATTAAATTTAATAAATAAAAATATTATATTTTTTATGTTTTCTGAATTTATTAAAAAAAAATTAATTGTTTTAGTTAGTAGTTAATTAAAAATTAATAAAACAAATTAAATAAAATAATTAAAAGAGAAGAGGAAATAAACCCAGGGGGTGCTGGCCCAAATCATGAGATGTTTCTGGAATTTTATGGCCCAACAATATTCCAGCCACGTTGACTTTTGTGATTATCCACACGTTTGTTGACTGGAGAGTATGGTGATCTTTCACTCATGGCCATTGGATCTGAGTTTGGAGACACATGGCGTGCTGAGATTTGAAGCATATGGTGGTCTTCATACCTGGAAATCTATTGGAATATGCACAAGAAAATAATAATAAGAATTCTGGGGGACCTGGGATTCGAACCCAGGTCCCAGTGTTCACATGCCAATGCCTTTGCCATTCAACCAAGCTGCTTCAATTGTTATTAAAATAAGGAGCAATAATTATATATGAAAATAATCAATACGCTGTAATAAAACACGCGCTTTTCAAATTGGCCAATGGGATGTCAACACATCATCGTCTTCAACCTTTTTCCTGTGTAAATAACATCAGATAGCGAGGGTTTTTAACCTCCACTAACTCCTGCAAGGAAAAATAGCGAATAGAACCACAACAATCATAAATGTTTCACGAGGTATGGGTTGTGTTCGTCTTGGTCTCACGATTTCAGTCATGTATCTCACTAGTCCCAATTTTTCCTGGATTGAAAAGCCCCATTTAAGAGCTCAAGAACCCTAGAAATTCAGTCATGGTATCTTACGATTCAGGGCACTATAGTCCAATTAATTCATTCCATTAGCTTTGTATGGTCTCTAGCAATGCAAATCAGTCACAAAAACATGTTAAATGAGCATGAATTAAGAGATACGATTATGAATCAAAAGTGCAAACCGTGGGACTGTGTATTGTGATTCTTTGTGCTTTGATGCTTGAATTTGATTGTAAATCAATCCTAGTACCTCCTGCAAGGTGTTTGGATGAACAAAATGCCTTGAATCGACCTAGAATGCAAGAATAGGTTTTGACTTTTCTTGAAAATTCTTGAATTTTCTATGGCCGTTTCTGCATCTTTCAATCGTGTGCTAGGGTATGGTTAGCTTGCATACGTATAGGAGAATCAAATTAGGTCAAAGTTTTGGATCCAATCCATGTGCATTGATGTTTAAATCTTTGATTGAAAATCAAATATTCTTGATTTTTCATGATTGAACAATGTTGCCAAAATTGGATTTTTTTGTATCTTTGACTTGTGCACGAATTTGCCAGCATGTTCTGATCATATTTGCTTCACAAATTGATTTAAAAATCAAATCTTTTATTTTCCTATGATTTAAATTAATTAAATGAATTAATATGTATTAAAAATCCATTTAATTAATAAAAATAAGAAAATAAATCCAATTCATCTTGGTGGGTCGTGCATAGGTCATGGGTGAAGTTTCAAGAAGAGATTTGAGGCCCATTAGCAAAAAGAAGGTGTTTTGAGCAAAGTTGACTTTTGCAAATTCATGAAAATTTCCCAACTTCTCCAATGCACAACTTGCTCAATTTTGATCATATGACCATGTTCTTGGACATTTTGGAAAGCTATTGAAGTCCTCTAACCAATGCCTTTGGTCCCATGTCATTTGGATTTACCAATCTCAAGTTATGGCCTTTGACTCAAAGTGTACTTTTGTTGACTTTTGAAATTGACCTATAATGTAAAAATTGGTAACTTTTTGTCAGAGCACTTCTTGATCTTGGAGTGTGAATATGGATTGTAGGAAATTTAATTCTATTCAAAATGAGCTTTGGATGGGATTTTTCTGATAAACCATGAAAAAGTTATGCCCTGGTCAAGATACAGTTGACTTTTCTATTGTCCAAAAATAGTAACTTTTGCATCTTTGATGATTTTTGAGCTATTCTTGTGGAATCATGATCAATGCTTGATCAAATGATGATTGTGAACTCAAAATGAGATGTTGACCAAAAATTCTGACTTTTGACTGCAAAATGACCATTTTGCCCCTGCAGTTGACTGTAGATCAAATGGAGCTTTTGACTGTGCAAATTGGCACTATGAGTCTTGAAACTTGGTATGTAGGTGCTTGAGGATGCATATAGGCCTATGAGACTTGATTGAACCATTGAAAACCCCAAATTCCTTGAAAGAACCAAAACCCTAATTTCAACTGTCTACTTCTTGGGAGATGGCTTGACTGTCTAACCCTTGAGCCATCTTGAACCATTTGAAGATCATTCTTGACAAATCTTGAAGAATATGGGAGGGAAAATTTTGGGGTACAACAGTTGCCCCTGTTCAATCTTCTTAAACCTGAGGATGCAGATTGGCTTGCGCGCCTTTCGTGATCCGAAGGTGGAAGATCATTGAACACTAAAGTGCCCAGAAATTTGCACTCGCATGGTATAGTATCAGCATGGTGGTGCCGGGAATGGGCTTACAGATGCCATTTGGAGAGATGATGGATAGGAGGATGGGCTTATAGATGCCATCTGGAGATTGTTTATTGAATTGTAACTATGTAAGTTGAAAGAAGGAACCTGTGTAGGGTTGACTGATGATGACTCCGTGCGAAACTGCATCTGAAAGAGAAGGAACCAGTGTAGGGTTGCTTCATGATGGTCAAGTAGATAGTTGTCCTGTCTGGTTTCAGGTATTAACCTACAATCAGTCGTTCACATATATTTTCCTGGCTTGTTATAGGTATTGATCTGGAACTTAAGAAAGTTAGGTTGACGAGATAGTTGTCCTGGCTGGTTACAGGTATTAATCTCTGACTTGAGAAAGAAAGATGGTCTTCATGGCTTGTTACACGTATTGATCTTCAATCTCTTTATGTAGATAACTTTCCTGGCTCGTTACGGGTATAGATCTACAATCAGTCATTCATAGAATTTTCCTGGCTTGTTACAGGTATTGATCTAGAACTTAAGAAAGGTTGATGGTAGAGTCTTTCTGGAGATGGGCTTAAAGTGCCACCCAGAAATGATTGCTGGACTGTATTTGAATGAGCGACAGAATTACATCCGAATCTGGACTGTTATTTGAAGGCCTCTGATTGCCTGTCATTAACTGGAAGAAATAAATCTAGCCAGAGGAGGTCTTTTTGATAATGACGTGATGAAGGAATCTGAGACGATTGCTACTCTAAATAGATGATGAAGGAATTTGGGACGATTACTACCTCAGCAGGATGACGAAGGAATCTAAGACGATTACTACCTCAACGGGATGATGAAGGAATCTAAGACGATTACTACCTCAACGGGATGATGAAGGAATCTTGGACGATTACTACCTCAGCAGGAAGATGAAGGAATCTTGGACGATTACTACCTCAGCAGGATGATGAAGGAATCTTGGATGACTTCTACCCCAGCAGGATGATGAAGGAATCTTGGACGATTACTACCTCAACGGGATGATAAAGGAATCTTGGACGATTACTACCTCAACAGGATGATGAATGAATCTTGGACGATTACTACCTCAGCAGGATGATGAAGGAATCTAGGACGATTTCTACCTCAACAGGATGATGAAGGAATCTTGGATGACTTCTACCTCAACATGATGATGAAGGAATCTTGGACGATTACTACCTCAGCAGGATGATGAAGGAATCTTGGACGACTTCTACCTCGGAAGGATGATGAAGGAATCTAGGACGATTACTAACTCAGCAGGATGATGAAGGAATCTAGGACGATTACTACTCCAAAAGGTAATGACTTTTTCTGTTGATTGATCTTTCCTGAATAGGTAAAGAGTTAGTTGTATGCAACGTCGTGATGTATGCATTGTGTAATGATGTTCTCAAAATAAATGAGATTTATGTTATATGATGCGTATGCATGTCATAATGTATGGGGATGTGATGTTTTAGCTGGGGAAGATAAATCCCGGAGCTGCTGGAGAATAGTGTTGAATTCTTCGTTTCCGCTGGGGATGGTGAACGAAGATGGTCGTGAGAATAAACCTGTAGGAGAAAATAACTCCGTTGGGAAATAAACTTGATGAAGAGATTACTCTGCGGGGAATACTCTGTGGGAAGAGACGCTTTGCTGAGATTTTGACGATAACTCCGTTGGGGATTCCGTTGATAAGCTCTGTTGGGGATTTTGATGAACTCCGCTAGGGGATAGAAAGAACTTCGCTGGGGATGATCTTTCAGTTGCAACTTGTTGAGGATAACCCAGTTAGACTCTTGTGGGGATAACCTCTGAATTTGGCTAAGGAGATGCACTTGTATTCTTGCAGGGGATAAGTTTCCAGAATCTACTGGGTACGATGATTCAACTCTGGCGGGGAAGCTTTTTTAGACTGCGCTGGGGAAATGGCTCCACTGGGGGTATCTTATATTCCATCGGGGAACATTCTTATATTTCGTTGACGAATATTAAGACTGCCGGGGATGCTTGCTGAGGAATATCTGTATACTCCGCTAGGGAATATTAAGACCTACTGGGGATACCCAACCTTTTTAGGGCTGATGGTAGACCAACTCTGCTTGGGGAGAGTATTTGCCGAATCCTTCGTAGTTGCAAGTCTCAGTGGGGAGATCTACCATTACGGTCTTACTCTGCGGGGAGTGAAGGTATCTTGGTCATACTCTTCAACTGAACCTACCTTGGTACCTGGTGGTCAGAGCAGCTTGTACAGTTCGGACAATTCTTATTGCCCCAGTTTCTGTGGGAGAAAGTGCCTGCGGAGGTGCTTGATAACTGCCGATTGACAAATCTTCTTCTGGTAGGCAAGTGCCGAGATGAAGGGACATAGTCGTACGCTTTGATCCCTAATTTTTGCCTGGACCGCCCTTTCGGGTTTTCAGTCCACCGGGATACCCATTTTTGCCCAAGCCGCCTTTTCAGGTTTTCGACTTGCCGGGTGTACAGATTTTTTCATTTTCATCCCTTATTTTTGCCCGAACCCTTTTGGTTCACCGAGAAGCCCTTATTTTTGCCTAGGCCAATCAACCTAGCGGGTCTTTGATTCACGCACGATATTTTTTGACTATGTCCATGCTCTCAGAGTGTAGGGAGTTGCCACTGTCGGTAGTGTTGTGTTACCATACTACCAGAAGATCTTCATTTGATCATGCAAGATTCGTTGCTGGAATTCGTGTCCAATGCCCCAAGTGACTCAGGCGGAGATTTGCCCCTGGCTATTTGGCATTTTGAGAGATTCCTTGAATCTTGACTTGACTGCCCCAGATGATGGACAATGATCATGCCGTGCCGCTTGATTGGAAGTGTTTTTCCACTTGAGGTGACTCTTTTTATTGAGAAGGTATTTTTGTTCGCTGTATATTCGTCGTGTAAATTTCTCTGCTGTTTGAACAAATATCCATATGCAAACAATGTTATTTTAAGAATGCAAAGCTTATGTCTGTCTTGAAGTTTTTTGAAAATGCAGTTTTCAATAAAACAAGCGAATTTTTGTAAAATGTGATGTCAACTCAGGATTTTATAGCGAGCCCTACAGGAGTCAGGATACCTTTTGTAACAATATGCCTTCGAACTAACCCGTGCTTCAGTTAGGACTTTTGAAGGGTTGTAACGTGGCTTGGTTCACGGTTTTAAGAAACAAAGGATAAAGGCTCAAATTTTATTTGTACCCACCCGTTCTTCGTGATGTTCTTCAATCCTAAACTCAGCTAATCGTGCATTAGATCTTGTTTAAATCTTCACTCTGATATACCGGTGATGGTTCGGATATTGACAATTTATTTTGAAGAGGCAGTCATTTTTGTTGAGAGTTTGTAGGACCTCTTTCTTTTTGATTTTATTATCCCTGTCTTTTTCCTGAACTGTTTCTTTTTGTATTTACAGTCAGCTGGATGCCCCAGTTTTGTAAGTCTCCTTCATAGGTTTTGACTTAATGGGCTTTTATTTCTGAGAGATAATGACTACCTGTCCTTACGATTATTCGGAACCAACACCGTGTTTTGTTTCAGAAGGACTTCTTTGATGCCATTCATTATGCACCTAGATTAACTGAGAAAACTACCCTACCCCAGGTTATAATTAAGGGTTTTAATTTGTGAAAATAAAAACTCCAACTTCTTTGGCTCAAAGGGGTTGACTAGGGATTATCTTCCTTATAACTCCACTGTTTAGGATTTGAAACAATGCATGTACCTCATCAACGGGGTCTGTTCAAAAGCATACTATAAAGATCGTGGTATCGTTTTCGTCATCCTCCCTCAAAAGGCTTATAATTTTTTAATCGAGAGTTAAACATCACAAAAAGGAAATATGAAGCAATTTTAAGCATAGTGAAAACAATTAATTCAAAACAGACACGTGTAATGCATTAATGAAATAAAAGAGTTTGACATGATACTTGTTTGAATAAGCAAAGAAAAATACAACTTCAGAATTCAAATGAACAAAGTCTCTCAATCCTAGCCATGTTTGGGCAAGGGAGCAGTGATTACAATTGGAGTCTCACGAGGCTCAAATTCGATCTCCTTAGCGTCAATCATATTCTGAATCTTGTATTTCAGTGCCCAACAATCGTTAGTATTGTGCCCCGGGCTACCAGAATGATAAGCACACCTTGCATCTGGGTTGTAGTTTGGAGAAGAAGTCTTAGGGTTCGCAGGAGGGTTTATCACCGCAATCAGGTTCATCTTCAACATGTGTTGCAGTGCTTGTGACAATGGCATGTTGATGTTGGTGAACTGTCTTTTAGGCTCGTACGGCCTTCGTTGATTTCCCTTTTGCTGTTGTCGGTGTAACGCCGAACCAGAGACCAAGACTGCCCCTACGTGTTGGTCACGACGACTCTTTTGACTGTACGCAACATTGGACTCTTTCTTCCCACTCTAAGGCTTTTTCTGAGCATCAGAAGGTGTATCTTCTTGAATCTTCCCACTTTTGATGCCAGCTTCAATTCTCTCCCCAGTCAAGATAAGGTCTGTAAACCCGCCTGAATAGTTTTCAATCAGATGATTAAAGAATGGACCAGACAGTGTCCCCAGAAACATATCGACGAGTTCACGATCAGTTAAAGGTGGTTGCACCCTTCCGGCAAGGTCTCTCCATTTTTGAGCATACTCTTTAAATCCTTCACCCGTCCCTATTGACATACCCTGGAGTTGGGTACGCGTAGGAGCGAGGTCAGAGTTATACTGGTACTGCTTATAGAACGCCGTAGCCAAATCATCCCAGTTACAGATACTGGCTCTATCCAGCTGATAGAACCACTCAAGTTGAGTCCCTGAAAGACTATCTGAAAGAAATGAATCCACAAATTCTTATCAGCTGTGTAAGGCTGGATCTTCCTTACATACGACCGGAGGTGCAGCTTTGGGAAGGAAGCTCCGTCATATTTGGCAAAGGCAAGTGCCTTAAACTTATGGGGAATCACCACCCCAGAAGATAAACCTAGGTCTCCGAAGTCCAACCCGGGCACATTCTGTATCTCCATAGCGCTCAAGCGGTCCTCCAATTGTTTGTACCTATTCTCAGCAGGAGGATACTGTTCTTCATCATAATCCGTCTCGTTGTCAGAGACTACGGGGCTAAGAACCCTTCTCTCTTGTGGACTGTCTTTCCCTACAGACGAGGTGGTCAGCTCAACCTCATTCTGCAGTCCATTCCCAAATCTGCGTCCAGTGTTGAACAATACGATCCTCTTCTTCTTCTTCTTCCTCTCTTTCAGGATCAGAGTCTTCAAATCCTGTTGACCCTGGGCTAGGCTCATAACCAAGTCTTGGAACTGGGCATTCTGGGCCTGGAGGGCCTTGATAGCTTGCTCAGTGGAAGGTTCAGTAGACATGATGATTGCTGAAATAAACAGCGAAGAAGATAAGAGACCTTGTAATGGTACCTGTAATGCAATGATATGTATGATATATGCATGCAATATTTTCAAGGATCTCGTGGGGTAAACAAAGAAACTTGTTAGAATTTGAATTTTGCAGCTTGATTGAAGGAACTTCATGTTGTTGAGAGTCCTTCTTCAAGAGTCAAGCTCACCAAATCGAGTGGGTCATAGCCCCTGACTCAAGTTATCGTGCTTGGATTTCTAGACAACCTTGGCTAGAGGAAAATAAATCCCCTTTGCCCCTTGCTAGACATTTGGTTCATCCTGACCTGCATCACAAACCCTTGAGATCCTTGAAATGGTTAAGGAAATGATATGGTATGATGTTATGATGTGTATGCTATGCGTGTGAGGTGATGTAAATAAGCCCTGCAATAAATCCAAATTGTTGGATAAGGACTATAAACAAAACCTGCAAGGAACTCATGCTGTCAGATAACAAGAATGTGCAAGTAATTCAAGTTTGAAGGCACACAAGTCACACATATAGCCTTAAGTTTTAGGCTGGCACGGAGTTTAGGTACTACCCTCTTTCAGTTTCAGTTTGTTAAGACCTGTCCTAAAAATAGTAACTGGGTTCTAGAGGATCTCAATATCATTGACTACCCTCGATCGGTCATAATTCCAGTTTGGCAACCTTTTCTTGCGGCCGAAACCATCGCGAGAGTTTAGCCTCAATGAGTGTAGCATACTGCTACTATTCTATGGTCAAGTTGGTCAATTTAAGGTTTTAAGGTTAGTTGGTGCTTAATGACTCCTCAGAAGACCCATATTCTCCTCGTTCCAACATAAGGGATATCGGTACAGACCAAGGTGTCACACCAATGTAGCTACTGCTTCATCTGTGTCGGTCTACGCCAGACAGATCCCTCACAGTTTATTGCTACTTACCTAAAAAAGGGTACCCCCAGATCCGGGTTAGGATCTATAAAACTCCGATACAAGCCCACAAAATTTAATCATACAAGCATACAATTTGAAAACATAGGTGATCTAATCCTAAGGTACACCTCACTTATAAGTGTCCCCAGCAGAGTCGCCAGTTCTGTGATCGGTGGGAACAGAACGGACTATTTTGGAATGATGGTTCGCGTTTGCGTTTTGCAAAATGTCACGGTAAGCAAGAGTCGCCACCGTCTTTTATTTTCTCCAACAAGGAAAGGACAAAATCACATCAAAATTCCTTTTCGAGATGTTTCTCGGGTTCGGGAGGTAGATTATAGAAAGGGAAGGTGTTAGCACCCTTTCTATCTGTGGTTATCCACTGGCTCTTAGGTACTTGCTCACTATGTTTTCAAAATGTTTTGCTTTTCTTGTGTTTGTGGGTTTTGAAAAAGTTTTGTTTTGAAAACTTCGATTTAACTCTTGTGTCTGTCCTCAAGAGTGTATGAAGTATTGTTTGAAAACTTTTGTCAGAAAAGTGTAGGTGCGAAAAGTATTTTTTTGTTTTGAAAGAGCAAGTACCTGAGAACCTCTACCTACTCAAAAGAAATTAAGTTGTGTAAATGTCCTTTAGACAGTACTATCCCACTATTGAGAAGTAGGTAGCACCGTCGTTGGAGTTTTCGGGTCAATTCGATGAAGGGACATGTGGTCACTAAAGCAATAGTAGGATGCCTTAGCGGTAACCCTAACGTCTTAGATCGTTTTTATCCGAGGCAACCGTTTCGAGGCAACTTTGATCTTTAGACAGGAGGGCGACCTCTAAAACACCCTATACTCAATGACCACGTCGAGGCAACCAAGTGAGGCGTACCCTATGAGTGGCATGTGCGAGTGTGTCAAGTTTCAGTTATGTTATCTTTGTACATGTTATGTGAGCTACGATTGATTTTAATTTAAGAGAGATCTTGACATGCATAGCCTAGTTAGCATACATCTAGCAGTTAATAGTTGCGAAAAATAAAACTAAGCTATTACAAGGCGTCGGGTATTTACATCGCCAAAAACAAACCCTTGAAAAGTAAATTGCGGAAAATAAATAAAAGCGATAAATAAGGTCCTAATTAAAGCTATTACATCCTCGGGGCAAATACAATTATATGGTCAAAATAAGAAAATCACACGCGTGATAAAAATTGAATCGGAAAGTCTTTAGGGTTTTGACCCTTTTTTGAGAAAGAAAGAGATTTTTGTTATTTTTCATTTAATTAAATTAAACCTAGACTAATTAATTAAATAAAAGAAATATTTTTGGTTTTTTAATGTTTCAAGGAAATAAATAAAAAATAAAATGATTAAAAGTTATCAAAAACCCTAATTCTATATTAATTTTATTTATTGTGAAAATATTAAAATTAACCTAATTAAAAACTAAATTAATTATGTTAGTACTTATTTACAAAATAACTAATTAAATTTAATAAATAAAAATATTATATTTTTTATGTTTTCTGAATTTATTAAAAAAAATATTAATTGTTTTAGTTAGTAGTTAATTAAAAATTAATAAAACAAATTAAATAAAATAATTAAAAGAGAAGAGGAAATAAACCCAGGGGGTGCTGGCCCAAATCATGAGGTGTTTCTGGAATTTTATGGCCCAACAATATTCCAGCCACGTTGACTTTTGTGATTATCCACACGTTTGTTGACTGGAGACTATGGTGATCTTTCACTCATGGCCATTGGATCTGAGTTTGGAGACACATGGCGTGCTGAGATTTGAAGCATATGGTGGTCTTCATACCTTGAAATCTATTGGAATATGCACAAGAAAATAATAATAAGAATTCTGGGGGACCTGGGATTCGAACCCAGGTCCCAGTGTTCACATGCCAATGCCTTTGCCATTCAACCAAGCTGCTTCAATTGTTATTAAAATAAGGAGCAATAATTATATATGAAAATAATCAATACGCTGTAATAAAACGCGCGCTTTTCAAATTGGCCAATGGGATGTCAACACATCATCGTCTTCAACCTTTTTCCTGTGTAAATAACATCAGATAGCGGGGGTTTTTAACCTCCACTAACTCCTGCAAGGAAAAATAGCGAATAGAACCACAACAATCATAAATATTTCGCGAGGTATGGGTTGTGTTCGTCTTGGTCTCACGATTTCAGTCATGTATCTCACTAGTCCCAATTTTTCCTGGTTTGAAAAGCCCCATTTAAGAGCTCAAGAACCCTAGAAATTCAGTCATGGTATCTTACAATTCAGGGCACTATAGTCCAATTAATTCATTCCATTAGCTTTGTATGGTCTCTAGCAATGCAAATCAGTCACAAAAACATGTTAAATGAGCATGAATTAAGAGATACGATTATGAATCAAAAGTGCAAACCGTGGGACTGTGTATCGTGATTCTTTGTGCTTTGATGCTTGAATTTGATTGTAAATCAATCCTAGTACCTCCTGCAAGGTGTTTGGATGAACAAAATGCCTTGAATCGACCTAGAATGCAAGAACAGGTTTTGACTTTTCTTGAAAATTCTTGAATTTGCTATGGCCGTTTCTGCAGCTTTCAATCGTGTGCTAGGGTATGGTTAGCTTGCATACATATAGGAGAATCAAATTAGGTCAAAGTTTTGGATCCAATCCATGTGCATTGATGTTTAAATCTTTGATTGAAAATCAAATATTCTTGATTTTTCATGATTGAACAATGTTGCCAAAATTGGATTTTTTTTGTATCTTTGACTTGTGCACGAATTTTCCAGCATGTTCTGATCATATTTGCTTCACAAATTGATTTAAAAATCAAATCTTTTATTTTCCTATGATTTAAATTAATTAAATGAATTAATATGTTTTAAAAATCCATTTAATTAATAAAAATAAGAAAATAAATCCAATTCATCTCGGTGGGTCGTGCATAGGTCATGGGTGAAGTTTCAAGAAGAGATTTGAGGCCCATTAGCAAAAAGAAGGTGTTTTGAGCAAAGTTGACTTTTGCAAATTCATGAAAATTTCCCAACTTCTCCAATGCACAACTTGCTCAATTTTGATTATATGACCATGTTCTTGGACATTTTGGAAATCTCTTGAAGTCCTCTAACCAATGCCTTTGGACCCATGTCATTTGGATTTACCAATCTCAAGTTATGGCCTTTGACTCAAAGTGTACTTTTGTTGACTTTTGAAATTGACCTATAATGTAAAAATTGGTAACTTTTTGTGAGATCACTTCTTGATCTTGGAGTGTGAATATGGATTGTAGGAAATTTCATTATCATCAAAATGAGCTTTGGATGGGATTTTTCTGATAAACCATGAAAAAGTTATGCCCTGGTCAAGATACAGTTGACTTTTCTGCTGTCCAAAAATAGTAACTTTTGCATCTTTGATGATTTTTGAGCTATTCTTGTGAAATCATGATCAAGGCTTGATCAAATGATGATTGTGAACTCAAAATGATATGTTGACCAAAAATTCTGACTTTTGACTACAAAATGACCATTTTGCCCTTGTAGTTGACTGTAGATCAAATGGAGCTTTTGACTGTGCAAATTGGCACTGTGAGTCTTGAAACTTGGTATGTAGGTGCTTGAGGATGCATATAGGCCTATGAGACTTGATTGAACCATTTGAAAACCCCAAATTCCTTGAAAGAACCAAAACCCTAATTTCAGCTGTCTACTGCTTGGGAGATGGCTTGATTGTCTAACCCTTGAGCCATCTTGAACCATTTGAAGATCATTCTTGACAAATCTTGAAGAATATGGGAGGGAAAATTTTGGGGTACAACACTCGTGTATTGATAGACACATGATCTTATTTAAATTTCTTACCCAAAGATGTTTTGAACAAACTTAATGTTAAAAGGTATGGAGTTAACACCTAGCGATGTGATTGTTCGTGCTTCTGATGGAGCGAAAAGGTCTGTGTTTGGAGAGATTGTGCTTCCTATCAAGGTTATCCCTCAGGTGTTTGATATAACCTTCTTAATTATGGAAATTCATCCTTCTTACAATTGTCTACTAGGCTTCCTTGGATCCATAATGCTAGGGCAATGACCTCAAGCCTCCATCAAAAGTTAAAGTTTTCTGCAGGAGGTCAAATCATAACTGTTTGTGGAGATGAGGATATCTTGGTTAGCCATCTGGCGTCATTCCATTATATCTAAGTAGAGGGAGAGATTCAAGAAACTTTGTATCAAGCTTTTGAGGTTGATCGCACTGAAAAAAGTCTCACTGTAGAGTTTAAAAATATAAAAAGTTTGATAACGTCGTTGAAAGAAGCAAGTAGAGTCTGGGCATCCTGAGGGACAGGGTCGAGTCTTGGACCTACCTGCAAAATTTGATAAGTTTGGATTAGGCTATCATCTGGGATTGCAGGAACAAGGCAAGTTATCTCCTAGAGGCAGAGGAAGCTTTGGTTAAGGAGGTTGTGGTTCTCCACCTTTCATCAAATTCGTCAATGCTGGCACCATCAACGAAGGCGAGATATAAGCAGTGGGCGACAAGGTTGACAACAACAACGACGTCAGCAACTGGATTCATCCTTGTGTTCTCGGATGAGAGCTCTACAACTGGATTGCTGAAGATATCATTCCTGTCACTTTTCCTCATAAGTAATTTCAATTGTTTTTATAAAAAATCTTGTGTTCTATCCAAGGCATAGTGAAATCTTGTAGGGCCCTTTTGTCTTTGTATGTTTTATCATTAAATAAAGGACATTTTTATTCAAATTTGAGTTCCATGTCTTTCGCTTACATTTTTTTATAAAACTGGAAATGTTTTTCTTTCTTTTTCCTTTTCCTTTAAAAAAACCGCTCGCATTCTAAAAGCATAAATCCCCTTTGTACAGATTCACCCTGGTTCCCATTGATGATGATACTACTATGACTCTCTATGACTTTAATAATCCGATTTACCAAGCTGAATAAGATTTTGAAGAAGATTATGAACTCCCCTAAGAATTGGCTAGGCTACTGAGGGAGGAAGAAAGGGATATCCAGCCACACGGGGAATCCTTCGAAGTTATCAACCTGGGTACTGAATACATAAAAAAGGAAGTCAAAATTGGGGCTACTTTGGAAGGATTGGTAAAACAAGGTCTAATTGGTCTACTATGAGAGTACGTCGATGTCTTTGCTTGGTCTTATGAAGACATGTTTGGGCTTGATACAAATATCGTTATGCATCTCATGGAAGACTATCCACCCATTAAGCAAAACTTCGAAGAACGCATCCTGGCATGTCTATGAAAATTAAAGAAGAAGTTATGAAGCAATTTAATGCAGGTTTCCTAAAGGAAATCAAATATCTCCCGTGGGTTGCAAACGTTGTGCCTGTGCCGAAAAAGGACGAAAATGTACGAATGTGTGTTGATTATAGAGATTTAAATAGAGCAAGTCCTAAAGATGATTTTCTGCTTCCTCACATCGATATTCTTGTTGATAACACCACTCATTAAAAGGCACTCTCCTTCATGGATGGTTTATGTGGGTACAACCAAATCAAAATGGCCCCGGAAGATATGGAGAAAACTACCTTCATTACCCCTTGGGGCACCTTTTTCTACAAAGTGATGCCATTTAGTCTAAAAAATTCCAGTGCAACATATCAACGTGCCATGGTGACTCTTTTTCATGACATGATTCACAAAGAGATCAAGGTTTATGTGATGATATGATTGCAAAGTTCCAAAATAAAGAGGAGCATCTAATAGACCTGCAGAAAATGTTTGAAAGGCTAAAAAATTTCCGGTTGAGGTTGAACCCAAACAAATGCAACTTTGGGGTACGATCTGGCAAACTTTTGGGTTTCATAGTAAGTTAACAAGGCATTAAGGTCGATCCTGCACAAGTAAAAGCAATATAAGAGATGCCTGAGCCACGAATAGAGAAAGAGGTTTGTCGGTTCCTAGTAAGATTAAACTACACTGCCAAATTCATTTCTCACTTAACAGCTACATGTGAGCCAATCTCCAAGTTGTTACGAAAGGATCAAGTCGTGGAGTGGAATGACAATTGCCAACAAGCCTTTGATATGATCATGAAATATCTGCAAGAACCTCCAATTCTCATACTTCTGGTACCAGGAAGGCCTTTGATTATGTACCTGACAGTCCTTGACAAAATTTTATGGGCTGTGTACTCGGTTAACATGACAAAATGGGAAGAAAAGAGCATGAAATCTACTATCTGAGTAAGAAGTTCACTAACTACAAATCAAGATATTCACTGCTCGAGAAGGTGTGTTGTGCACTTGCACGAGCCGGCAAGCGCTTGTGGTAATACATGTTGACACATACAACATTCTTGATATCCAAGATGTACCTGATTAAGTACATATTTGAAAATCCTACTTTAACAGGAAGAGTTGCCCGTTGGTGAATGGTTTTAATAGAATATGGCATCCAATATGTTACCCAAAAATCAATTAAGGGTAGTGTGTTATCAAATTATCTTACCCACCAGCAAATGGGTGATTATCAACCCATGAAATTTGACTTTCCAGATGAAAGCATTATGGGAGTATCTGATATGGAAGAAGGACCTAAACCAGGAGCGCGATGGACACTCGTGTTTGATGGTGCCTAAAATGCTTTAGGACACGACATTGGAGCAGTCATTACTTCCCCTACAGGTTTTCACCTTCTGTTCACTGCAAGAATTTGTTTCGACGCCACCAACAATATTGCAGAATATGAAGCTTACATCATTGGTTTGGAAGAAGCCATTGACTTAAAAATCAAGACTCTAGAAGTATATGGAGATTCAGCCTTGGTAATCTACCAAATCAACGGAGATTAGGAGACTTGTTACCCCAATTTGATCCCTTACAGAGAACATGTCATGCAATTAATTCCCTAGTTTGATGAAATCACCTTCAGCCATATCCTGAGAGAGGAGAATCAACTTGTCGATGCCTTGGCCACCTTGTCTTCCATGTTCAAAGTAAAATGGGCTTATGAAGCACCTAGCATCAGAATTGAACGTTTAGATGAACCAACTTACTGCCTTGAGTTTGAAAAGAGTGAAAATAACAAACCCCAGTACTATGACATTCAAAGGTACCTTGAAACACAAGAATATCTAGAAGGCATTTCCATAACTGATAAAAAGACTTCACGAAAACTATCATCCAAATTCCTCCTCAGCGGAAAAATTCTCTACCCAAGAAATTATGGTTCAGTGTTGCTCTGATACATGGATAAACATGAAGCAGCTTAAATCATAGAAGAGGTACACGAGTGTTTCTTCGGAACATATTCTAGTGGTCACACCATGGCTAAGAAAATCTTGAGGGCATGATATTATTGGACAACTATGGAAGATGATTTATTTAATCATACCAGAGCTTACCAAAAATGCCAGATCTATGCGATAAAATGAATGTGCCATCTGCACTTCTGAATGCCATGACATCTCCTTGGCCCTTTGCTATGCGGGGCATTGGCATGATTGGCCGAATTAAGCCAACTGATTCTAATGGTCACTGTTTCATCCTAGTTGCCATTGACTATTTTATTAAGTGGGTAGAAGTTGCTTCATACGCCAACATCACCAGACAAGTGGTGGCCCGCTTCCTCAAAAAGCAAATCATTTTCTGCAATGGAATTTCTGAAAGGATCATTATTGATAATGGATCTAATCTCAACAACAAGATGATAAAAGAGTTGTGCCAGAATTTCAAAATCCAGCATCACAACTCTTCACCTTATCGGCCAAAAATGAATGGCACCATTGAAGTCGCCAACAAAAATATCAAGAAGATCGTGCAGAATATGGTTGTGACATACAAAGATTGGCACAAGATGTTTCCTTTTTCTCTTCATGCCTACCGTACTTCAGCCTGTACCTCAACTGGGGCAACTCCTTTTTCTCTTGTCTATAGGATGGAGGTTGTTTTACCCATAGAATTAGAGATACCTTCCCTGAGGGTTATAATGGATGTCAAATTGAATGAAGCAAAATGGGTCCGAACAAGGTTCGATCAGTCGAACCTTATTGATGAGAAACGATTGGTAGCCATTTGCCATGGCCAGATAAATCAAAAGAGAATAAAAAAGGCTTTTGACAGGAAAGTACAACCTCAAAACTTCTGTATCGGAGACCTTATGTTAAAGAAAATCCTGTCTCTCAACAGTATAGATACTATAGGCAAATAGGCACCAGATTACGAAGGGCCATATATTATGAAGAAGGTTTTCTCAGGAGGATCTTTGATACTCACTACTATGGATGGTGAAGATTTTCCGCTCACAATGAACACATACGTCATTAAAAAATACTTTGCATAAATACACCCGTTAAGACGACGGCTTAGGCAAAAATTGGGCATCCCGACGAATCGTAAAAGGAAAAGATTCGGGCAAAAATTAGGGACAGAAATACAAAAAAAAATAAGTACATCTGCTAAGTTGAAAACCTGCAAGGGCAACTTATGCAAAAAATGGTATCCTGGTGGACTAAAAACCCCCAAAGGGGCGGTTTAGGCAAAAGTTAGGGATTTAAAAGTGAATGACTGCGATCTGCGACTTTTCTCTATAAATAAAAATTAACAATCCCGAGGGGCAAAAATTAATCAAGTCATCTTCTTCTGAAAGAAAAAGTGACGAGAGCTTTGAGGGTATAATGGTTATAGTAAAATCAGAACTCAGTGGAAATCATACTTTTCTGTTGCCAATTTAAATTTTTTTACCCTTACAATCACCTTTTTTTAGGGATTGTTTCCTCGTGTAAAAATGCCTATTTACAGGCTAAATTCAAAAAAATTTCTCTCTTCATCTAAAAACAAGTTGTGTCTTTCTTTTACTGCTTTGAATATTAAAACGTCTGATATTTTTCTGAAAAGACTATCACATTGAGAGTCATGAAAACTTTTTGAAAAATATATAATAAACATTGGAAATTACTTATAAATGTTAAAGGAATATACACAGTCAGGTACACCACGTCGGGGCATAAGTGATGATTCAGACATTCACAAAGGTCGTCACTCACTCATAAAATAGATACGTGCTACTTCCTTGGAGCTGACCATACAGTAAAATCTGCTCCTCGCGAAAGATGAGACTGTAATGATATTCCCCAACAAGGCCTCCTTTTACAAATAACATTGCATAACAAAATCACATGATGGCATCCAAACTATGTAGCATATCTTTAAAAAGGATCATTACATCATAAAAATCAAACATGCATCAGAAACGTGAGTTGGCTTGATTTTTCCTATAGCCCAAAAGACTTGCTCATCATCATCACTATTCCCCAACAGTACCAAGTTTATTTCCCTAGTAGAGCCTATGTTGACTTCTATCCTTAGAAGAGTTTCATTCCCTCTTTAAATTTGAGTCTCGATTGGTAATCAGTTTTGTAAGTCCATACCATTTGGCATCTAGGATACCTTTTCATCATTTGTCCATATCATTTGGCATTTGATTTCTATCAGTTTTGTAAGTCCATACCATTTGGCGTATAGGATACCTTTCATCATTTATCCATATCATTTGACATTTGTTTTCTATCAGTTTTGTAAGTCCATACCATTTGGCATCTAGGATACCTTTTCATCATTTGTCCATATCACTTGGCATTTTATTTCTATCAGTTTTGTAAGTCCATACCATTTGGCGTCTAGGATGCCTTTTCACCATTTGTCCATATAATTTGGCATTTGATTTCTATCAGTTTTGTAAGTCCATACCATTTTGTGTCTAGGATACCTTTTCATCATTTGTCCATATCATTGGCATTTGATTTTTTGTTTGTCCATATCATTTGGCGTCTAAAACCCCTTCTTGTTATCAAGTCCATATCATTTGGAACTCGACTTATTAATCTATTCCCCCAGTTGAGTCCTATCATTGGAGCCCAATATGTCAACACATTACAAAACCTGGAATGCAAATTTTATGTTTCACATTTAGTATTTAATCTCCTTATACCTTGAATTCTCAAAGGGAGAAATATAACCACACCTCTAGGTTTAAGATGATTAAATAGGGGTAGCTATTGCACCCCAAAATTGTCATATGAGTTTCAACCACATTTAACTCAAATCTCACATTTTCATCTGCATCACAATCATTCATAGCATTGAGTTCTCAAAGCATGGGTGTTGTACCCCAAATTTTCTCTCTCATTTCTCAACAAATCTCTCATAAGATCTCCATTGATTCAAGACTACACAAGGTTTGATCAGCTCAAGACATCTCCTCAACCATTGACAACTCAAAGTTTGGGTTTGAGTTTTCACAAAGACAATTGGAATTTTAAGGCCTTAAATGACTTTCATGGATCATCAGGAACCCTCAAGGTTGTTCATGTCAAGTTTCAAGTCTCGGATCACAAAATTGCCCAGTCATTTGATCAGATGACCTAAAATTAGTTGTATTAGATAAAAAGTTAATTGTGGTCAATTTGCAGTCAAACTTCATTATTTTTTATCCATATCAATATTATGAACTCATATATGTCAATCGATCAAGTTTGGATCATAATCCCTCAAAGAATTTGATCAGAACACCAAAAGGGCAAAATGGTCAAAATTAGGGTTTTGATTGAGAAGGCTCAGATCTTGACTTTTGACCAAGAAAATGACTTATTGGTTCAAGGAATGATCTCAAGGATTAAAATGAACCATATTAACCTAATTGCATGGTTCAAATCACCTCTCAAGATCATTGGATTGACAGATGAATTTCAGTCAACTGATGAAAAGTCAATTGTACACTGAAAAGTCAAACTTTGACTTTTTGATCAAAATCAAGTTTCAAAAATCATATTCCATCAAGACATGTAAAAATATGAAACTTGTTCATAAATAAATTAAAAAGTCAAAGTTATCTTTGAAAAGTCAAAATTTTAAGACTTAGAAATTTTTCTAAGTGTTACAAAGTTAATATTTTTTCATAACTTTGTGCCAAATTTCCACCATGATGCAAGATGATTCAAGGAAAACCTCCAACATAAAATTTGTATATCTCAATGAAATCTAAAACATTGTAGGTCAGAACTTTTTCTATAAATTCTTGGATTTCAAGTTATGAATTTATGAAGACATGTCCATGAAACTAAAATACTTAGTGAAATGTTGAGTATTTTAGTCAGGATTTTGACCTAACTTCATGGCAACTTTTCACCTAGTTCCAAATTTAATTTTCAAAAATGTTCAACATGAAGGTTGTAGGGGATGTTACAAGTTTCCAAAATGTCCAAGAAATCATCAAGACCACACTTGAGCTAAGAGAATCGAAGGCAAGAAGTTATGGTTTCAAACTTGTTTTGCAAGACATATTTTGTGATGAACATGAACCAAATTCATAGCCATGCTGCATAATCCTCACTTTGTAAACCTCAAACTTATTTTTCACTCCATAATTAATGGTTTACACAACTGATTATGCCCTTATCCAAGTGTTTCAAGCTTTGTCAAAACCAATTTGCCATTTAAGGGAGAAAGTAACATATCCATTCTTGTAAAGGAAGCTTTCTGCATAAAGTCAGCTTCTTGAGCTCCTAACTTGTTTTCTTTGAGTACACTCCATCCAAAAAGTAAGAGAGATTGTGTTTAAAGTGGTTAACAACTCTATGAACCAAGTACAAGGCATGAAAACTTGTTTTTTCAAAAAATCACATCTTGAGTTTAAACATGTAAATTCAAATTATGAGTTGTTTCAAGTCTCAAAACCTTTTTCCTATAAGTAAATATACTATTTGCAAGCTAACACACAAATTTACAAGCCCTTAAGCCCTCTCATACACTCTCAAACCTGAATTGACCAAAAATCACCATTTTTAAGCTTTTGAAACCTTAACTTTGAAACGCATCACTCTTGCAACTATTGTCCAAACAAATCATCCAAACACTTCATATATATCATATAGAAACTATCCATACCCTTGTTTCCTCACTGTAACATCATTTTCATCATCCACCATTTTCAAAATCCACCATTGTAACTTTACTTGAGTAGACCAATCTAGATACTTTCAAGGCAAAGTAAAAGTTGCAACATACTCACTAAGGTCCCAGGAAGCTAAAGCAATCATCATATTACTTCTGGAAGTCGTGTAGAGGCCGTTGAATTTTTGCATCAAGAGGTAAGTTTTTCTAACTTTGAAATCTTGATACAAGCATCATTTTCACTTTAAAAATATAAAATGTAGATATCATGTCTATGAAGCTAACCATATCCTTAAATTTCATTTTAATTGACTGTGGGATGAGAATTTGGAAACTAAATTTTTTGGATATTTAGGTTTTCAGTTTGGTAAAGGTAGAAATTCGTGAGTTATAGTGGGAATAAAAAAAACTAATTACATATTTTAAATCCTTGCGAAATTCTAAGCATGTTTTATTTTTACATTTTTGAATTTGGTTGAGAAATGAGGAAGTTAGAGTTTTTTGAAAAACTTGAAAATATATGTTATTACAGTAACTGTTAGCGTTCAAGAGGAAGAAGAAGGAGGGCTTGGCCATTTTCAAATTTTTACATCTAAGTTCATTTTATATTTAATGATTATTGTTTCACTAATGGATGTAATAGCCACCCCAGTGGCAAGCAATGCACGTTTCATGTCACTTTTATCCTAAGGGCGCGGGTTTGAACCATAGTGAACCCCCTTTTTGCATATTTTGTGTTATTTTTGTGATTTTTGTGATTTCAGGAAGCAATCTTCTCATATAATATTATGCAAGCGCATGGTTGACAAGGAAACATGTCTGGCCTAGTGGTATTCTTTCGAGCAAGCAACCTGAATGTCTTGAAGCCTTGGTAGGACCAAAATATTATTTTTATCACTTGACTCATTTTACATTTTTAACAAACTTCAACAATTTATTTAACCCATCAAATTAACTCCTTTTGAACTAATTTTTTGCACACTACTAGTTTATTAGGTCTATTTTATGAATATATAAAAATCTCACAAAAAATATTTTTATTTTCATTATTCAGGATTTATTCAAAGAAGCATCTTTTAGGGTTTTTTTCTTTATTAAAAAACAAAAAGACAAAACATTTTTCTGATAAAAAACTTAATTTCTTTTTCTTAATAAATTAATAATTAGATTTAGGTTTAGTTATTTTATTTTTTAATTAAAATTAACTTAAAATTTAGGTTTTCTTTTAATTAATTAATTTCCATACTATTTTGATTAAATTCAAAACCTTTTCTAAAAAAAATCCTAAAAATGCTTTCTTGTTTAATTTTATTTCTTTTAAAAAAGGATTTAATTTTACTTACTTTAATTAATTATTTTATTTTATATAATTAGGTTAAAACCATCTTTCTTAACAAAATTCAAACAAAAAAATTATTTCCTTTCCATTTATATCCTTGTACATTATATTACTTTCGATTCTTGTACATTATTCAAGTTTCAATATGGTTGTAATGGATAATTGGGTTTAATTTCTTGTAATCCCCATTTGTAAATTTTTACACCACATCCCTCTAATGATGTAATAACGTAGTAAATTTACTTTCCATAATTTATCGCTTTCATATCAATGCTAGTAAATTAGGGTTTACATGGAAAGATAAAATCAACAACTAGAAAACCCTAAATCCAAGATAAATCAAGCATGAAATAAAAATCACTTGCACACTTGCACCCATAAGGTTAACTCCACTTGTTGCCTAAAAATGGTCATGTTACGCATGTGGGATGTCTTAGCAAAAACAATAAAACATACAAGATCATAGTCCCTCGATGACGCTACGAATGTTGTCTTACAAATGATCTTAGTACCTCAAGAGAAATGCTAAGATATCTCACAATATTGCTATCATGACTATACAATGACCCACGTCCGTCCCTTTACATCCAAAGATAAGACTTCTTACCAATCAATGGTGAGATAGCAATATAAAAGGAAAGAAGTAAATGAACAAAAGACTTTTTAGTAGGTAGAAACGTTCTTAGTTGCTTGCTCACTTTCAAAACAAACATCCTTGCAAACAAACACCAAACACTTTCAAAATAAACACATACCAAACACTTTCAAAACATGAAATATTTTCAAAATTCCAACACTTTGTATACGTTCTTACAAAACGAGAACCATTACAAAGTTTGCTTAAACGAAGACGCCTTTTCAAAAATACTTTCAAAAACCACCATGTGATACAGTGGGAGAACTGACTTGAGGTTTTGCGTTTGTGTTCGCAAATGTTTCGGTTTAGCAAGAGTCGCCACCGACTTTTTATTTTATCCAAAGGAAAGGTCAAAAAGCACAGGATAGACCTTTGAGATGTTTTCTTGGGTTCGGGGAGTAGATTATGAAAAGGGAAGGTGCAAGCACCCTTTTCATCCATGGTTATCCATGGGCTCTTAGTTACTTGTTTAGATCACTTGCTTTTGCTTTTCAATTGTTTGAAATGGTACTTTGTGTGTGGTTTTTGAAAATGCTTTTGAAAAAGAGGCCATCGTTGTGGAAACCTTTGTAATGATTCTTGTTTGAATGTATAAAATGGTGTATTTGTCTTTTGAAAAGATGTTTCAATGTTTGGAAGTTTGAAAGTTTGTTTTGGGAAATTGTTTTGAAATTGTGTTGTGAAGTGTGTTTGAAAATAGCAAGGATGTTTTGCAAGTTTTGATCAAGTAACTAAGAATTGTATACCCTATTTTATTCAAAGGTATTTCCTATAAATTTTTAACCCTTTTGACAATGTTGTTTTACCATTGCATTTGGTAAACAACCTTGTATTAGGATGTTAAATAGGACAGGCGCGGGTCATCGTATTGACCGTGATAGCAATTGTGTTAAGTATTTTTAGCAAATTTTTCCGAGGGACTAGATCATTTTGTATAGGCAACCAAGATAGCGTCATTGAGGGACTATGATCTTTTGTTTTGTTTTTGTTTTGCCAAAATACTCAACATGCATAACATGGCCAATTTTTAAGGCAACAAGTGGATGAAACCTTAGGGATGCAAGTGTGCATTGTGTATTGATTTTCATGCATTTTTGACTTTGTATTAGGTCAAGCTAATTGTTGATTTTGGATTTTTGCATACAAACCCTAATCTCTAATCATGGCATAATTGAAAGCGTAAATGCATAAAATAAATCTACCACTATTACAACATGATTATGGGTATGGGGATACAATTTTTGAATGGGGATTATTTGACAAGAAATTAAAATCCTAATTTACTATTACATCCAAATTGAATAATTGATACAAAATAAATAAATGAATAATACTTAAACAAATTAAATAAGTATACAAAATATTATGAATATGCAAAAATGTTGTTTATTTTTATGTATGTAAAAATATTTAATGTAAAAAGAAAGAAATAAATAAAAAAAAGATTATTATTATTTTATTAAGGGTAAAACCCTAATTTTCTTTTTATATAATAAAATAAAATAATGTATATAGAAAAAATAAAATATCTTTAGAAAAAGTATTTTTTAAGTATAAATAATAATAAAAATAAAAGTATAATATTTTTATGTTTTCATTCTCAAGTATTTTTTAAATAAAAGTATGTGTATATATATATATTAATTATATTAAATATGTACAATAAAAATATAATAAATTATATACAAGATAAAAATATACTTAGAACAATATTTTTTAGTGTAAATAAAATAAAGAATAAAAATAAAAGTATAATGGTTATTATATATTTATTTTTTATGTTTTCAATAAATAAAAGCATATACTGTTAAATTTTTATTTTCATGTCTAAAAAGATAATAAAATAATAAAAATAAATATGAAAATTTATGAAAATATTTTGGGGTATTTTTATGTTTGAACTTCCCTTGACCTTCTCCAATGCCTAACTTGCCTTGAATGTTCTTGAACAAACCTATAGAACTCAACTTGCACAAGCTGAAATAAAAAATGGCAAACCTTGTAAATGGAGTTACAGTTAGTGTTTAAGGGTTGGGATAGATTGGATAAGTTGTATGGAAGGTGTTTGAACAGGTTTGGGACAAAAACGCACGAGCAAATTGTGAGATAGAACTCAAGATGCAGATGCTGCCCTATTTTGCCAATGAAATGTGATTCTGTGCTATGGGAGGTTTGAGGGCTCAAAGGGTCGTGTTTCTGGCTCAAGGGGATATGAGAAACTTGTCTCCAAAGCTTGCACAAGTTGGTTTTTTCAGATATCCAAGTTCTCATGTATTTGGTGTCTTTCTTGTATATGAAGCAAAAATGAGCAATGATGTAATACAAGCCTGTACAGGCTATCCATCAGCCTGCCTCTTGTGATCTTGGCCCCTCAAGTTGGTGGATATGATTTTCTGCACAAGATATTGTCCAAGGCTCAAGAGATGTGGTTTTGACATAAAGCATACTTTGGCAAAAATGGTAATGTACCTTTTTCCATTTAGGGATTAATCTTGTGTGCAATGCTCTAATGACCAAAACAAAATCTTAGACCAATGGATTTGCATTTAATTATTGAGTATTGGATGGTTTTGAGGCCTGTAATCTAGTGCAAAGCAAGCTTATTTGAATTTGCAACTTGTATCAATATGAACATGCCATGGATAAAAAGTGAGTTTTTGCCAACTTCAAGCCTTCGATTCTCCCTAACCACAAATGAGTTTGGATAGTTCTAGGACATTTTGGAAAGCTTGCAACATGATCTACAATCCATATTTGAAATGAAATTTGAGATTGCAAGTGGAACTATGTGAAAAATGGTCATGAAGATGGGTCAAAATCCTGCCTAAACTAGGGCAAAATTTCACTAAGTTAAAAGTTCCATGGACCCTTGTTCCAAAAATCATAACTTGAGATCCAAGCTTATTTTGAGAAAACTTTGTGAATCAAAGTTGTAGAATTTGTGGAGTACTACAACTTTCATGTTGGAAGTTTTGTTTGAATCCAATTGCATCATGATGAAAATGTTGGGCAAAGTTAGGAAAAATTAAGAAAATTTCATAGCTTAGAAAAATTCTAAGTTATGAAATTTTTTAATTTTAAACCCTAATTTGCAAAATTGGGTTTCTTGATGAACAAGTTTCATTTTTTGACACATCTTGATGAAAAATGAACCTTGGCACTTGATTTTAACCAAAAAGTCAAAGTTTGACTTTTCAGTGTACAGTCAAATTTGATCAGTTGACTGAAAAATCATCTGTCAATCCAATGCAATTGAGATCTTTTGAGATTGTTGAATAGGTCAAGATGATTCCATTGAGTCCTTGAATCCATTCTTGAGCCTAATTTTCAATTGGCTAGGTCAAAAGTCAGAAATTGCCTTTGTACAGTCAAAACCTTAAAAATGACCATTTTGCCCTTTTGATGATCTGATCAAATTTCTTGAGGAGTTGTGGTCCAAACTTGATCAAATGGCTCATATGAGTTCATAATGTTGATGTGGGTCAAAAATCATGAGGTTTGACTGTAAATTGGCCATAGTTGACTTTTTCCCCAATACAACTGATTTCTAGGTCAACTGTCCAATTGGCTGGGCAAAAATTTGATTCAAGACTTGAAACTTGGTATGGACACTCTTGTAAATCCAATATGGAGTATGAAAGTCACTTTGATCATTGGAAGTCCAAAAATCCTTGTGCAAACTCAAACCCTAATTTAGGTCATCAGTGCAAGGAGATGTCTTGAGCAGTGCAAAACCCTAATCCTGTCTGGATTTCAAGGAGTTTTGTGAGGGGAAATATTGATAAAATGAGAGGGAAAATTTTGGGGTACAACAGCTGCCCCTGTTCAATCTTCTTGAACCTGAAGAGTTAGATTGGTGAGTTTTCCTTTCGTGACTCGAAGGTAAAAGAGGATTGGACACTAGAGTGCCCGTAAATTTGCACTCGTCAAAATGTAATTGTGGGAATGGGCTTAAAGATGCCATTTGGAGATGGTAGAATCTTGCTGGATATGGGCTTACAGATGACATCCAAGAATGTTTGTTGAAAATCAGGAGAATGAACACTAGAATGGTATGCGTATTTGGAATGTATCTGAGTTGTATCTGGAGATTGGATTCGTATAAGAAAAGGAATGGTGTCCGTGTATGGAGCGTATCCGAGCTGTAATCGTATTTGATTCTTGAATGAATATTAGAATGACTGCCGTGTCTGGAGTGTATCTGTATTGTATCCGAAATCTGAAATCTGAATAAGCGACAGAAAGACATCCGTGTCTGGAGTATCTCTGGGCTGGGGAATAGGTTTGAATGAGTGACAGAATGGCAACCGTGTCTGAAGCGTATCTGGACTGTATCTGAAGTTGAGATCTGTATGAGTAGCAGAATGACTTCCGTGTTGGGAGTGTATTCGTATTGTAACTGGGATCTGGACAAGTGACAGAATGACTTCCGTGTCTGGACCTGAGGTTGACAGTTGAATCTGAATGGGAAATAGAATGGCTTCCGTGTCTGGAGCGCATCTAATCTGTATCTGATTGTTGAAGTTTGAATGAGTGACAGAATGACATCCATGTCTGGAGCGTATTGGACTGTATCTTGACTTAAAATTCTGAATGAGTAATAGAATGACCTCCATGTCTGGGTTGTATCCATACTGTATCTGAGACCTTTGAATATTTGTTAGAGGTAACTTTTAATCTTATCCTGAAAAAGGTAAAATGTTAGCTAAAACACACAAAGTTATGTTGCATGACATGTATAATGAAATAGAATGTGTTCTATCAGTGATTATGATATATGAATGTAATGGATGCGCATGTAAGCCGAGTAGCCGTCTTGCTAAGGAAAATAAATCCTTGATAGCTGGAGATAATGAAATATTTAACTACTGTCGGGGAAAATAAACCCTTGACCGCTGTTGGAGATTCAAAACCTTTGATTGCTGAGACTGAGAAATCTTTTGAACTGCTGCTGGTGATTGAAAATCCTTGGTGACTTGTGGGGATTAACAAGAGCTTTGACAACTTCTGAGGGGAATTGAGAATCCTTCATGACTTTCCTAGGGAATAAGGAAAACTCTGACGATCTCTACTGGGGGATTAAAACGTGGGGATCTTCAACCGGAGAAATGAGGACAAGAATCTCTGTTCTGCTGGGAAATAACTTTATGGGGAGAATGTTTACTCCGTCGAAGGGTTCTCAAGAGCTTGGGTTGTATGCCAATCTACTGAGGAATTATCCAAAGTCGTTGTCTGGTTTCTTAGGTATCTTGCAGGGGAATCTTCTGTTTTTAAAACGAATATCTGGGGAATTGGAGGAAGCTGGATGATCTTCCACCAGGGTTAAAGTTTTGGACTCCGTTGGGGAAGACAATTTTATCTTCACTGGGGATTTGTAGCTCAAAGTCTTCTGGCTCCGCTAGGGATTGGGAGTTTAGAAACTTAGCTCTGATGAAATGGATTTTGAAACTTAACTCCGCTGGGGATGTGTATTTCAAGGTTTTAGCTCTGTTAAGGATCTGAATGACACACTGTAAGGGATTTCTTTTGGAATAGCCTAAAGACGTTTTCCTATACTTTCAACCTATCAGTAATTATCCTTTCTTCTTTTGTTTTATTTGTAAGCAGTGATTATATTCAAATGCATATGCTCATTTAATAGATCATTGGACGTTTTCAAATAAAACACAAGTGTAAAGAGAAAGAAAAGGCAAAGAAATTCCTACACTTTGAAGTATCTTTGTATTAACTTTGTATAAGTATTTTGTACAAAGGAGACAGACATCCTAGTAAGAGAATGTTGTCATAAAAATGAGAAAAATTTATACAAAGAAAGATGGCTATGTGTAACAATTCCATGGGGTTCCCATTCTGCTATAGCCTTCACAACTCTGAGTATCTTATCCATTCGTTGCTTCGTCCGCAGATGATTGGATTGATCAGAAGCTTGGAGCTTGTCCGTGAAGAGATTGTCCTTAAAGTGATCCGACGAGACATAGTCATACGCTTTAATTCCCTAAATTTTGCCTGGATCGCCCTTTCGGGTTTTCGATCCATCGGGAAACCCTTTTTTTCCCAAGTTGCCCTTTCGGGTTTTCAACTTGTCGGGTGTACAGATTTTTTAATTTATTTATCCCTAATTTTTGCCTGAACCGCTCTTTTGGGTTTTCGATTCACCAGGATGCCCATTTTTGCCCAAGTCGCCCTTTCGGGTTTTCAACTTGTCGGGTCGTTTATGCGTAGTATCTTTTGACTATGTCTGCGTTCGCAGGGTGTGGCAGATCATCACCGTCCATGGTGGTCAGGATCATTGCCCCACCAGAAAAGATGTTTTTGATCACAAATGGTCCTTCGTAAGTAGGAGTCCATTTTCCCCCTGGGATCACTTTGCGGAAAGATGATCCGCTTGATTACAAGGTCCCCGACTTGATATACTTGCCTCTTAACTTTCTTGTTGAAGGCCTTAATCATACGTTTTTGATACGCCTGACCATGAAAAACAGCAGTAAGTCGTTTCTTGTCAATCAAGTTAAGTTGATCAAGCCGGGTTTGAATCCAATCATCTTCATTCAAACCAGCATCCTTCATGATTCTTAAGGAGGGAATCTGAACCTCGTTAGGTAAAACAGCTTCCATGCCGTATACCAAAGAATAGGGTGTTGCCCCAGTTAAAGTGCGTGCCGTGGTACGGTATCCGTGCAGAGCAAACGGTAACATCTCATGCCAGTCCTTGTAGGTGACTGCATCTTTTGAATGATCTTCTTGATATTTTTGTTCGCGGCTTCGACAACACCGTTCATCTTAGGCCGATAGGGAGATGAATTGTGATGTTGAATCTTGAACTGCTCGCACAGAGCGGTGATTATAGTATTGTTTAAATTTGTACCGTTGTCAGTGATGATCCTGTCGGGGATACCATACCGGTATATGAGGTTCTGCTTGATGAAGCGGGCAACCACATTCTTTGGATCAAACGGTGTCCATTGGATGCTGTAGGCTTGATCTCTCCAATCATGTCGATTCCCCACATCGCGAATGGCCAAGGAGCTATTAAGACATTGGGAGGAACTGGGGGAATATGTACCTTGTCGGCATAGATTTGGCATTTGTGACAAGTATGAGAATGTTGATGACAATCAGCTTCCATGGTAGACCAATAGTAGCCTTCCCGTAGAATCTTCTTAGCCATCGTATGACCGCTTGAGTGGGTGCCAAAGGTGCCATTATGTAGTTAACCCATGATATGCTCAACTTCAACCTTGTCCACACAATGGAGTAGGACACAATCAAGATTGTGCTTGTATAGGATACCATTTCTCAGAAAGAACTTGGCCGCGAACCTCCTTAAGAACTTTTTGTCGTTGACCGAAGCTCCTCCAGGGTATTCTTGTGCTTCGAGATACCTTTTGACGTCATGAAACCAAGGTCGGTCCACTACTTCTTCGGTATTAATCTCGTGACAATATGCAGGTTCGTCCATTCGTTCGATGGTGATTTGAGGTGCCTCATTATCCCAGTTAAGTTTAAACATGGATGACATTGTAGCTAGCGCATCTGCTAGCTGATTCTCTTCTCGCGGGAAATGCTCGAAGGTAATCTGCTCGAAATGTGGTAACAATGTCAGGACATGTTCTTTGTAAGGGATGGGGTTAGGGTGTTTAGTATCCCACTCTCCTTTGATTTGACTGATAACCAAAGCTGAGTGCCCAAATACAACCAGAGATTTGATTCCCAAGTCAATAGCAGCCTTGAGACCAAAGATACAAGCTTCATACTCGACCATGTTGTTGGTGCAGCTGAAGTAGAGTCTAGCAGTGAAAGGTGTATGGAAACCTTGTGGAGAAATAAGTACCGCGCCGATACCGTTGCCAAGTGCATTAGAGGCACCATCAAAGTACAGGGTCCATCGGGATCCTTGTTCAGGTATGTCATACGATATGTTTTCTTCAATGTTGCTCAAAGTCATGATATCCTCGTCGGGAAAGTCGAACCTCATGGATTGATAATCTTCGACAGCTTGATGGGCTAGGTGATCGGCTAGCACACTCCCCTTTATGGTTTTTTGGGTTGTGTACTGTATATCATATTCGGTGAGGATAATATGTTATCTAGCGATTCTTCCGGATATAGCAGGCTTCTCGAAGATGTACTTGATCGGATCCATCTTAGAGATCAGTAAAGTGGTATGTGTCAACATATACTACCTTAGCCGGCGAGTAGCCCATACCAAAGCGCAGCAAGTTTTCTCGAGCAGTGAGTAGCGAGTCTCACAGTCAGTAAACTTTTTGCTAAGGTAATAAATGGCATGCTCTTTTCGGCCAGACTCGTCATGTTGACCCAATAAGCACCCCATTGAATTCTCCAAGACAGTCAGATACATGATTAAAGGTCTTCCTTCGACGGGTGGCATCAAGATAGAAGGTTCCAGCAAATACTCCTTGATTTTATCAAAAGTAACTTGACAGTCATCATTCCATTTAACCACCTGATCTTTCTTCAACAGCTTGAAGATTGGTTCACAGGTAGATGTTAAGTGAGAAATGAACCTTGCAATGTAGTTTAGGCGTCCCAAGAAACCTCTGACCTTCTTCTCAGTGCGAGGGGAAGGCATTTCTTGTATAGCTTTGACTTTGGTAGGATCAACCTCGATACCTTTGTTACTGACGATGAATCCCAAAAGTTTACTGGACTTGACTCCGAAAGTGAACTTGTTAGGGTTCAGTCTGAGCTTGTATTCCTTTAACCTGACAAAATACTTTTGCAGATGGTCGAGGTGTTCTTCTTCTGTCTGTGAATGGGCTATCATGTCGTCTACGTAAACTTCAATCTCATGATGTATCATGTCATGAAACAAAGCTACCATGGCTCGCTGATAGGTTTCCTCGACATTCTTCAGTCCGAATGGCATCACTTTTTAGCAGAAGGTACCCCACTGCGTAACAAAAGCAGTCTTCTCCATGTCTTCGGGGGCCATTTTGATCTGGTTGTACCCTGAAAATCCGTCCATGAAAGAGAATACCTTGTGTTGAGTTGTGTTGTCAGCCAAGATGTCAATATGTGGTAGTGGAAAATCATCTTTAGGGCTAGCCCTATTTAAATCTCTGTAGTCCACACACATTCTGACTTTTCCGTCCTTCTTAGGCACGGGCACAATGTTAGCAACCCATTATGGATAAGAAGTAACAGCCAGAAAGCCAGCATTGAACTGTTTCATCACTTCAGCTTTGATCTTTTCGGACATGTCGGGTCTCATTCGGCGGACTTTCTGTTTGATTGGTGGACAGTCTTCTCTTGTAGGGAGACAGTGAACCACAATATCTGTATCCAGTCCCGGCATGTCTTCATAGGACCAGGCAAAGATCTCAACATATTCATTCAACAGCTGAAATAAGCGCTCTTTGACATTTGGCTTCAGGTTGGAACCTACTTTAACCTCTTTTCTGTCTTCGGAGGTACCCAAATTGATAGTCTCCAACAACTCTTCATGGGGCAGAATAGCCCTTTCTTCTTGTTGCAAAAGTCTAGCCAACTCTCCAGGCACTTCACAGTCTTTGTCACCTTCGTATTCGGCATGATTGACCAGATCTTCAGAGTCACTGAAGGCCATAGCATAATTGTTACCCATGGAATCCGGAATGGATGGGTACCTGCATTTTGTGAGTGTGGGTGTGTGTAAGGGATATCCACCTTTAAACAAAATAAGATGTAAAAAAGAAAGAAAATGAACACAAAAGTTTATAGATGAAAATGTCCATGATTCATTAAAAATGGCATATGAAAACGAAGAGTCAAAACCCTTACAAATGGACCTATATGCCCCGGGTAAGGCATAAGGCAAAAAGTGTACGAATTGTTTTAAAAGTTATTACAGACCAAACAGGAAATGTTCAAAAGATAAATTACTGATTGATGAAAGTAATGGGAACAAAGTCTTTCGCCTCCCAGTTGTTCAGTCCTCCTTCAATGGTTGGAAAGATCTAGTCTTAAAAATTTCTTCCTTCTTCACCATCTTCTAAAGCATGAACTCCATGATGAGTGATTTTCAGTGGCGGTCCTCCAGCCCGGGAGCGACGCACAACTTTCTGACTAGCAACAGTGAAACCCAATCCGTACTTATCTGTCTTGTAAGGAAAATCTGGCAGTTGACCCTACACTGTACTTCCTCCTTCCTTGATTACAGCCTCTGCATCTTTAAGGGATGACATCTGGGACACAGGCTTGGTAATGATGGGCACATCAGTCATTGTCTTGGCTACCGAAACTGCAGGAGAAACCTCTTCAAAGTGTTGGAAAGGTGTTTCTATGAATTCACCATCTAACTCCACGTAGCGGAAAGAGTTAAGGTGGCTTATCATATACTCCTCCTCACCATGAACTGTGATGATCTTACCCTGGACTTGGTATTTGAGCATCTGGTGTAGAGAAGAAGTGACTGCCCCAGTGTTGTGGATCCATGGCCTTCCCAACAAGCATGAATATGAAGGACGGATGTCCATCACATAAAATGTAGAGTTGAAAATTTCCGTTCCCACCTTAATTGGGATGTCCACTTCTCCATGAACCATCCGCTTAGACCCGTCGAAGGCTCTAACAATGATATTACTGGGCTTTAGGGTCAAACGTTCACAGTCCAATCTGTCCAATGCTTTCTTTGGTAGGACATTTAAGGATGAACTGGTATCAACCAGAACATGAGCAAGTGTAGTTCCTCTGCACTCTACCGAGACATGCAGCGCATCATTATGATTTCTTCCCTTAGACGTCAGATCAACATCAGAGAAGCCAATACCATTGTCGGCTGTAAGGCTAGCCACGCACTCTTGAAACTGATCTGTAGAGGTTTCTTGAGGCACGTGTGTCGTCTTCAGAAATTTGATCAAGGCTTTGGCGTGAGCCTCGGAGCAGAGCAATAGAGCCAGCATAGAGATTTTTGAAGGGGTTTGCCCCAGCTGCTCTACGACATCGTAGTCACTTTTCTTAATTATCTTTAAAATCTCCCCCATTTCCTTTTGGGTGGTCTCGGGGATAACCAAAGTCTGAGCCCTCGTCCTGACGTGCACTCTTGGATCCCCTTACCTTTATCAGCAGTAACAGCAGAGGGTACAACTTCGGGAGTAACAATTTCTTCAATCACTGGACTTTGCACAGATATCTTGACAGGCACAGGAGCACTTGAGGGTCCGAAGATCGCCTGTGGAGGCGCAATCTCCGGAGAAAAGATTCTTCTACTATGAGTGATCTTACTTGTCCCCATAATATTCCCCACATCAGGAGTCTCTTCATCAGAATTTTCTTCAACTGATTCGATCTGTTTCACACTGTGATAGAAGATCTCTCCTCCATAATTCCATGGTATTGTCTTATTAGACTTATATGGGATAGGCCCCGACATGGTAATCTTCAGTGATATAAACTTTGGATCGGGTGTAATCTTAACAGGCCTTTTGTAGGTCTTGGAAAGATTGTCGGAAATGGTGATTATAACAACATCATTGATTGGAGTAACAGGAGTAACATGAGTAATGGGAGTAACAGTAGCAACAGGAGTTTTTCTGAAAGAGGATCTCTTGAGTATCCATCAAGCGTTGGATGCCTGACTTCAATAGCGGACAATCATATTGCAAGGCCGAACAAAGGTAACAATCTTTTTCACAGCCTGGGAAAATCTCGGCTTTCAACAGATTCATCTTGATCATTGGCAACAGAGTCATTAAGTCATCAACAGCGGTAACATGAAGATCTTCTACAATAGCATGGACATTATGACCATGTTTTGGCATAGGAGCAGATATCACATTAGGTTTTTCGGGGGCATCAAACTCCACCTCCTTGGCATCTATCAAATCTTGGATCTTGTTTTTAAGGGCCCAACATTTGTTGGTGTCGTGCCCCACATTGTCCGAATGATATGCACATTTTGCATTTGAATGATAATAAGGAGAAGAGGTATTTGGGTTTTTCGGCGCTTATTTCAAGTTGGTAAGGTTTAACTTTAACATATGAGGGAGGACCTGAGCCGGTGTCATATTGATCCGGGTGAACTGCCGTTGTGGCCTTTCTACCCTTTGCTGGTTAGTTCTGGGTTGACTGCTTCGAGGTTGGTCGGTTGAGGAGTTCTGGATCATCACAACCCCCACCGCTGGTCGGCGCTCCATTCTCCCTTGATTTCTCTGGGTGTGAACAGCAGAAACTTCCTTCTTAGTTAGGAAGGTCTTCTTGATAGCAGTGGAAGCGGAGGCATCCTTCTGAATTTTACCACTCTTAAAGCCAACTTCGACTCTTTCACCTGTCAGAATTAATTCAGTGAACCCTGCAGATGAGCTCCCGATCAAGTGATTAAAGAATGGACCTGACAGGGTCCCCAAAAACATATCAACCATCTCTCTATCCGACAATGGTGGCTGCACTTATCCAGCCAAATCCCGCCACTTCTGGGCATACTCCTTAAATCCCTCATTAGAGGCCATACCCATACTCTATAGTTGAGTATGAGTAGGCGCTAAATCTGCGTTATATTGGTATTGTCAGTAAAAAGCAGCAGCTAAATCCTCCCAGTTATGTACATCATATCTCTCAAGTTGATAAAAACAGTCCAATTGTGTACCCGACAAACTATCTTGAAAAAAGTGGGCCCATAGATCCTTATCAGAAGAGTGAGGTTGGATCTTTCTGACGTAGGACCGCAGATGCATCTTCGAACAGGACAAACCGTCGTATTTAGCAAATGTAAGCACCTTGAACTTGGGGGGAATGACGATCCCAGCAACCAAACCTAGTTCTTTGAAATCTAGCCCAGGTACCCTTTGTACCTCCATGGCTGCCAGCCGGTCCTTAAGATTCTTATACTTATCATCCACCGGAGGGTACTGCTGTTCAGAGTAATCTTCATCCTCTTCCTCTTCTTCTTCTTCAGCTTCAGACTCGGAGGGTATTGCAACTCCCTTTCCTTTACCAACCCCTTCGTCAGACATCGAGGGGAAATCTAGAACCCTTCTAGCCTGGTTCTCAAACCTTCTTCCCATAGTGGCCACACCAATTCTTTTATTTTTCTTCTTTTCCTTTTCCTTATCTTTCTCTAACAGTTCCTTAAGATCCTCTTGACCCTTTGCCAAGGTCATGAGGAGTTGTTGGAATTGCGAATTTTGTGCTTGCAGATCTTTGACCGTCTGCTCTATATCCATCTTGCTGAAATAAACAGCAGAAAGATCAGGAAACCTGGTGTGAAGACCTGTTTATGCATATGATGAATGATATGTTATTCATGTAATGCATTCAAGGATTCAGAAATTCAAAGTTATTGCAAACAAAAAGAACACACGTCATATTAATAAGAAGAAATTTGTTAGTACATAAATTCCCCATGGGAAAAATATTAGAAAACTCTTAATGTAAAAAGACGTTGCGCATCCTATTTGGTGCGATGTAAGTGTTGAGATTTTGCTCTTCATGGAGTTGACGGGTAAGTTCCAAAACCATCTTCTCACTGGCATAGAAGCTAGCTTCAAAAGTGTTTCGTTCTTCCTTGAGTTGTATCCAACTCTTTTGCAAATCTTCCAATGATGTTGGCATGTCTGGATGTAGGAGGGTGTATGGAACCTCTCCTTCCATAACAGGCTCTTTGATCACGGGGAGAATGTGAGGGTAAGGCATCATAAGACTTTGGGTGCGGGTTTGTACCCACTTGAGATAAGGCTCAAGGGGGATGGAATTCTTGTGCCCCAGTGTCTTACTATCCACTTTGTTAGGCATCCTCCAAGCTTTGAGAAACCTTTATCGAAGTCCTTGAGCGTCATTGTCGAAGTTAAAAACCAAGTCAGGAATTAGCATATCATGAGGGCCATCCCTTCGGGCATACCCAAATTGCCTCAGAGCTAAACAGGGGTTGTAGGTAATGCCTCCCCTAATGCCAAGTAGTGGGACATTAGGGAATTCTCCGCAAAAATCAATGATGATGACATTTTCTATGGACCGAGAACACCAATGAACATCAGAATGTGTGAGGGTCATCAACCGTTGTGACCACCTTAAACCCTGCTCATTCTTCAAAACTGATTTGGGAAGGTGAGAAATAAACCACCTTGCTAGAAGAGGAGTACAACACATGAGAACACCTCTTTTCCTCATTGTTCGTGTGTGAAATGAGTGTAGGATGTCCCCAAGAAATGTAGGCATAGGATTCCGAGATATGAAAATCTTGACAGCATTCACATCTATAAGCTGATCAGGGTTTGGGAACAAGACCAACCCATAGATGAGAAGGGCTACAATCTCCTCAAAGGTTTACAAATCTAGAGAATTCCAGCAGTCTTGTGCCTTCTCAAACAGAAACTTTTCCAAGAAACCCTTGACACCACTTCTGGTTTCCCAATGACCTTTGATATCAGATGGTTGCAAGTGTAAGGCTTGAGCAACATCTTCAGGCTTTGGTTCTCTTTCCGTACCGTTGTAGGGTAGTTGATGGAGAATAGGAATCCTCAGGAGTTGAGAAAATTCCTCCAAAGTAGGTACTAGTTGGTAATCAGGAAATGTAAAGCAATGGTGCAGGGGGTCAAAGAACTGGAAGAGAACTTTCACCATGTCTTCTTCAATGTTGGAGTTGACCAAGTTGAGGAGTCTACCATGTCTTTCACTGAAGAGAGAATTCTCTGGAATCTTGGAAGTAAGCTCCTTGAGTTGAGGAGGGATTCTCACAAGGTTGACTTGAATTGTTTTCCTGCGAAGAGATTCCATGACCTACAAAACAAGAAAAAAGATGAAGATCCAAACCCTTGAAATGGTTAGTGGATGTATATGATGCTTTATGATGTTCATGATGTATGCAAAAGTATATGTACAAACAAATCACACAAGATCCTAGTTTCAGGCTTGCGTGGGGTTTCATTGGTAAGTACCCTCTTGAAGTTAGTTGGCTCAACCTGTCCTATAAATAGTAACCAGGTTCTAAGGAGCTCAATATCATTGGATTATTTTATGTGTTCATTGTTTCAGTTTAGCCACTTAACTGGAGACCGAAATATTCCAAGAAAAATAACCCTCAATGAGTGTAGTATTGAGTATCTACCAACTTCGGACTGCACCAAAACCGGTCATCTCACTACCCCTAAAAAGGCCAAGATGGTCAAGTAAAGGTTCTAAGAGTTCATTAGTGCTTCATGACATCACTCAGCGGCCCCATATTCTTTTTGATTGACTCAAAGGCTACCGGTACCCACAAATATGTCGCACTAATATAGCTATTACTTCAACCATGTCGGTATACCCCGTACAGTTTCCACAACATATTGCTATTTACCTATGAATGTTTTCCCAAAATCCGGGTGGAGGATTCAAACCAAAACAAGAGAACCAAATGTAAAGCAATCAAAGCAAACAAGATAAACATGTAAAAGTGATCTAAACCCTAAGGTTACTCCACTTTTAGAATTTTCCCCAGCAGAGTCGCCAGTTCTGTGATACAGTAGGAGAACTGACTTGAGGTTTTGCGTTTGTGTTCGCAAATGTTTCGGTTTAACAAGAGTCGCCACTGACTTTTTATTTTATCCAAAGGAAAGGTCAAAAAGCACAGGAAAGACCTTTGAGATGTTTTCTTGGGTTCGGGGAGTAGATTATGAAAAGGGAAGGTGCAAGCACCCTTTTCATCCATGGTTATCCATGGGCTCTTAGTTACTTGTTTAGATCACTTGCTTTTGCTTTTCAATTGTTTGAAATGGTGCTTTGTGTGTGGTTTTTGAAAATGCTTTTGAAAAAGAGGCCATCGTTGTGGCAACCTTTGTAATGATTCTTGTTTGAATGTATACAAAGGTGTATTTGTCTTTTGAAAAGATGTTTTAATGTTTGGAAGTTTGAAAGTTTGTTTTGGGAAATTGTTTTGAAATTGTGTTGTGAAGTGTGTTTGAAAATAGCAAGGATGTTTTGCAAGTTTTGATCAAGTAACTAAGAATTGTCTACCCTATTTTATTCAAAGGTATTTCCTATATATTTTTAACCCTTTTGACAGTGTTGTTTTACCATTGCATTTGGTAAACAACCTTGTATTAGGATGTTAAACGGGACAGGCGCGGGTCATCGTATTGACCATGATAGCAATTGTGTTAAGTATTTTTAGCAAATTTTTCCGAGGGACTAGATCATTTTGTATAGGTAACCAAGATAGCGTCATCGAGGGACTATGATCTTTTGTTTTGTTTTTGTTTTGCCAAAATACTCAACATGCATAACATGGCCAATTTTTAAGGCAACAAGTGGATGAAACCCTAGGGGTGCAAGTGTGCATTGTGTATTAATTTTCATGCATTTTTGTTATTGTATTAGGTCAAGCTACTTGTTGATTTTGGATTTTTGCATACAAACCCTAATCTCTAATCATGGCATAATTGAAAGCGTAAATGCGTAAAATAAATCTACCACTATTACAACATGATTATGGGGATGGGGATAAAAATTTTGAATGGGGATTATTTGACAAGAAATTAAAATCCTAATTTACTATTACATCCAAATTGAATAATTGATACAAAATAAATAAATGAATAATACTTAAACAAATTAAATAAGTATACAAAATATTATGAATATGCAAAAATGTTGTTTATTTTTATGTATGTAAAAATATTTAATATAAAAAGAAAGAAATAAATAAAAAAAATATTATTATTATTTTATTAAGGGTAAAACCCTAATTTTCTTTTTATATAATAAAATAAAATAATGTATATACAAAAAATATAATATCTTTAGAAAAAGTATTTTTTAAGTATAAATAATAATAAAAATAAAAGTATAATATTTTTATGTTTTCATTCTCAAGTATTTTTTAAATAAAAGTATGTGTATATATATATTAATTATATTAAATATGTACAATGAAAATAAAATAAATTATATACAAGATAAAAATATACTTAGAACAATATTTTTTAGTGTAAATAAAATAAAGAATAAAAATAAAAGTATAATGGTTATTATATATTTATTTTTTATGTTTTCAATAAATAAAAGCATATACTGTTAAATTTTTATTTTCATGTCTAAAAAAAATAATAAAATAATAAAAATAAATATGAAAATTTATGAAAATATTTTGGGGTATTTTTATGTTTGGGAAAATATAAAATAAAATCAGAAAATGAAAATAAAAAATATAAAAGTATAAAGAAATTGGGCCAGGGGGTGCATTCAACAAAAGGGGGGTGTTAGAAACAAAAGAACCAAAGCCCAGTCCAAGCCAGACTTCATCTTCAACCTCTCTTCAAAATTTCGCGCGCCCTGTACAAACATGAACAACCTGCATACGAGCTCTAATGCAAAAACACATAACATCAAAGTTGTAGGGTTTTCCAAGACGAATTCAACCATATAAAAAACTTGTCCTAACTCTCAAAGACCAGAGATAATTTCTCTGGCCCTAAATCTTAACCTATTTTTTTCAGGATGTTCATGGACCAAATTCTCTTAGCATGGTTAACTAAAATAAAAACCGAGCATGTGTACAACTTCATGGCTATGAATACTACATTTCTTATTCATAAACCTAAGCCTAATTGTTCCTAAATAGAGAGATAGGAAGTTGACAAAAACCTGTTTCAGTTGACTTCATGTCTGGCAATGTGGAGCTTTTCAATGAGGCATGAGATGTTTGGGAGCTTGCTTGAACTTCCCTTGACCTTCTCCAATGCCTAGCTTGCCTTGAATGTTCTTGAACAATCCTACAGAACTCAACCTGCACAAGCTGAAATCAAAAATGGAAAACCCTGTAAATGGAGTTACAGTTAGTGTTTAAGGGTTGGGATAGCTTGGATAGGTTGTATGGAAGGTGTTTGAACAGGTTTGGGACAAAACGCACGAGCAAATTGTGAGATAGAACTCAAGATGCAGATGCTGCCCTGTTTTGCCAATGAAATGTGATTCTGTGCTATGGGAGGTTTGAGGGCTCAAGGGTCATGTTTCTGGCTCAAGGGGATGTGAGAAACTTGTCTCCAAAGCTTGCACAAGTTTGTTTTTTCAGATGTCCAAGTTCTCATGTATTTGGTATCTTTCTTGTATATGAAGTAAAAATGAGCAATGATGTAATACAAGCCTGTACAGGCTATCCATCAGCATGCCTCTTGTGATCTTGGCCCCTCAAGTTGGTGGATATGATTTTCTGCACAAGATATTGTCCAAGGCTCAAGAGATGTGGTTTTGACATAAAGCATACTTTGGCAAAAATGGTAATGTACCTTTTTCCATTTAGGGATTAATCTTGTGTGCAATGCTCTAATGACAAAAACAAAACCTTAGACCAATGGATTTTCATTTAATTATTGAGTATGGAATGGTTTTGAGGCCTGTAATCTAGTGCAAAGCAAGCTGATTTGAATTTGCAACTTGTATCAATATGAACATGCCATGGATAAAAAGTGAGTTTTTGCCAACTTCAAGCCTTCGATTCTCCCTAACCACAAATGAGTTTAGAGAGTTCTAGGACATTTTTGAAAGCTTGCAAAATGCTCTACAATCCATCTTTGAAATGAAATTTTATATTCCAGGTGGAACTATGTGAAAAATGGTCATGAAGATGGGTCAAAATCCTGCCTAAACTAGGGCAAAATTTCACTAAGTTAAAAGTTCCATGGACCCTTGTTCCAAAAATCATAACTTGAGATCCAAGCTTCTTTTGAGAAAACTTTGTGAATCAAAGTTGTAGACTTTGTGGAGGAATACAACTTTCATGTTGGAAGTTTTGTTTGAATCCAATTGCATCATGGTGAAAATGTTGCGCAAAGTTAGGAAAAATTAAGAAAATTTCATAACTTAGAAAAATTCTAAGTTATGAAAATTTTCAATTTTAAACCCTAATTTGCAAAATTGGGTTTCTTGATGAACAAGTTTCATGTTTTGACACATCTTGATGAAAAATGACCCTTGGCACTTGATTTTGACCAAAAAGTCAAAGTTTGACTTTTCAGTGTACAGTCAAATTTGATCAGTTGACTGAAAAATCATCTGTCAATCCAATACAATTGAGATCTTTTGAGATTGTTGAATAGGTCAAGATGATGCCATTGAGTCCTTGAATCCATGCTTGAGCCCAATTTTCCATTGGCTAGGTCAAAAGTCAGAAATTGCCCTTTTTAAGTCAAAACCCTAAAAATGACCATTTTGCCCTTTTGATGATCTGATCAAATTTCTTGAGGAGTTGTTGTCCAAACTTGATCAAATGGTTCATATGAGTTCATAATGTTGATGTGGGTCATAAATCATGAGGTTTGACTGTAAATTGGCCATAGTTGACTTTTTCCCCAATACAGTTGATTTCTAGGTCAACTGTCCAATTGACTGGGCAAAAATTTGATTCAAGACTTGAAACTTGGTATGGACACTCTTGTAAATCCAATATGGAGTATGAAAGTCACTTTGATCATTGGAAGTCCAAAAATCCTTGTGAAAACTCAAACCCTAATTTAGGTCATCAGTGCAAGGAGATGTCTTGAGCAGTTGAAAACCCTAATCCTGTCTGGATTTCAAGGAGTTTTGTGAGGGGAAATCTTGATAAAATGAGAGGGCAAATTTTGGGGTACAACACACCACAAAGCACATTTTCAAACAAAGCAAGTGATCTAGTAAGCAACTAAGAGCCCATATATAACTATGGATGAAAAGGGTGTTAACACCTTCTCTTTTCATAATCTACCCCCCGAACTCAAGAAATAATCTCAAAGGTATTTCCTGTTCTTTTCCACCTTTCCTTTTGGATAAAAGAAAAGTCGATGGCAACTCTTGCTAGCCGCAACAATTGTAATCAAACGCAAAACATCCCAAGTCAGTTCTCTCACCGTATTACAGAACTGGCGACTTTGCTGGGGAAATCTTAAAAGTGGGGTTACCTTAGGACTAGATCCCCTTTATTTGCTTTCAATGTTTGACTTGCTTGCTTTATATTTTGGTTCCTTGTTTGGGCTTGTTTTGATCCTCTACCCGGATCTGGGTTACCTTATAGGTAAGTAGCAATACATTGTGGAAACTGTGCAGGGTATACCGATATGGTCTAAGAAATAGCTACGTTAGTGTGACACATTTGTTTGTACCGGTAGACCTTGAGTAGTCAAGGAGAATACGGGGCCGCCGTGTAGTGTCATGAAGCACTAACTGAATTTAGAACATTTACTTGACAAACTTAGCCATTAGGAAGTAGTGAGATAGCCGGCTTTGGTGCAGTCTGAAGTTGGTTGATACTCGATACTACACTTATTGAGATCAGACTTCTTAGGATATTTTGATCACCATTAAAGAGGCTTGCGCTGAAACAATTCCCGACAAGAAAGATCATTGATATTGAGATCCCTTAGAACCTGGTTATTATTACTAGGACAGGTTGAGCCAATTAAACTTCAAGAGGGTACTTATCTATAAGACTCCATGCAAGCCTAAACCTAAGGACGTGTTTGCCTTGTGTGTATATGCATACTTGTACATAAAATCATAAACATCATAAACATCATAAACATCATAACATCATAAGCATTTCCAATAACCATTTCAAGGATCTCAAGGGTCTATGATGCAGGGTCATGTTGAACTAGACGCCTATCAAGGGGAAAAGGGATTCATTCTCTAATCAAATGACGTCAAAGACCAAAGCACAGTAACTTAAGTCAAGGGCTATGACCCACTTGACATGGTGAGCTTGATTCTCGTAGAAGGACATCCACCCATATGAAGTTCTACAATCAAAGATGTTGATTAAAGTTCAAATTCTAACATATTTTTATGTTTACCCAGCGAGATCCTTGAAAATATTGCATCCGCATATCATACATGTCATCATAACTGGTTTTCCTGTACAGGTTTTCTCATCTGCTTGCTGTTTACTTCAGTAGAGATGGCTCTAGAGAAAACAGTTAAAGATCTCCAAACTCAAAACGCTCAACTCAAGCAAGCACTCATGAACTTGGTCAAGGTGCAGGAAGATCTGAAAACACTCTTCACCAAAGAGAGCAAGAAGAAGAAAAAGTCTGTCATCCTCAACGTGAGAAGAAGGTCCAAGGGGCATACCCAGCTCACTCAAAGAGAAGATGCTTCTTCTAAAGACAATCAAGAAGAGGAAGCTGGAAGCATTACATCTAATATAACTACTGATGATGAAGACTCTTATGAGGAGAAGTATCCACCAGCGGATGAAAAATACAAACAACTTGAAGACATACTAAAAGCTGTGGAGATCCAAGTTGTGCTTGGTTTGGATTTAGGAGACATAGGCTTGGTTTATGGAGTGGTCATCCCACCAAAGTTCAAAATACCTACCTTTTCCCTGTATGATGGAGTCTCTTATCCTAAGATGCATCTAAAGTCTTATGTCTACAAGATTCAACCATACACAACTGATCAGAAGCTTTGGATCCACTTCTTCCAAGAGAGTTTAGCTGGGACGCAACTTGAATGGTTCTGTCAATTGGAGAGTTCCTACATTCACACTTGGGAAGATATAGCCGATGCTTTTTACAAGCAATACCAATACAACATTGATCTTGCACCAACTCGTATGCAGTTACAGAACATGACCATGCGTTCTAATGAGGGCTTCAAAGAATACGCCCAAAAATGGAGAGATCTGGCTGGTAGGGTGCAGCCCCCATTAACTGACAGGGAGCTGATTGACATCTTCACGGGAACTTTGACAGGACCTTTCTTCAATCACCTAATCGGAAGCTCCTCGGATGGGTTCACCGAGATAATACTGACTGGCAAAAGGGTCAAAGCTGGAATCAAAAGCGGAAAGATCCAAGAGGCTACACCCTCTGATGCTCAGAAAAAACCATACAATGGGAAGAAAGAGTCCAATGATGTGTATAGTCAAAAGAGTCTTAACAAGAGTAATCATGACCAACATGTGGGGGCAGTCGTGATCTCCGGTCCTGCGTCGCAACGACAACAACAAAGGGGAAATCAACGAAGGCCAGACGAGCTCAAAAGAAAGTTTACCAACATCAAGATGTCGTTGTCTCAAGCACTACAACACTTTTTAAGGATGAACCTGATTACATTGATAGGACCTCATCCAAACCCAAAAACTTCTTCTCCTAACTATAATCCTAATGCAACATGTGCTTATCATTCTGGCAGTCCCGGGCATGATACTAACGATTGTTGGTGGCTGAAGTACAAGATTCAAAACATGATTGACGCCAAGGAGATCGAGTTTGATCCTCTAGAGACTCCCAACGTGATCACCACTCACATGCCAAATCATTGAGTGTTCCAGTTCATTTTTGAATTTTCAATTGTAATTTCTTTTGTTATTCAAACAATTATCTATTAATGTTAAACTATGTTTCATTAATGCATTGCATATGTTTGTCTTGAATTCATCCATTTGTTTTCACTATATTTAAACTATGCTTTTTACTCTCAACTCTTTCTAAAAGTTACAAGCCTTTAAAGGGAGGATGACGAAAACAATTCCATGATCTCATACAGTATGCTTTTGAATGGACCTTGCTGACGATGTACAGGAATTCTTTCAAATTCTAAACACTGAAGTCACAAGGAAGTTAATCCCTAGTCAACCCCTTTGAGCCAAAGAAGTAGGAGTTTCCTTTTTACACAAATAGAAACCTTTAATCAAAACCTGGGGCAGGGTAGTCTCTCAGTTAATTCAAATGCGCGTTCAGTCGCAAACTTTCACTTTGTAGACAACAAATGACATAAAAAACAACATTCCTCTGGAATCAAAACACGATGATGGTTACCTATCACATCGACAGTCATTATCTCTCAAAAAGAAAAAGGCCAGTAAGTCAAAACCTACGAAGGAGACTTATGAAAAATGGGAGCATCCCGCTGACTGTGATCTCAAAAAACAAGATCAGTCAGGAAAAATCAGGGATAATAAATCAAAAAGAGGTCACTGTAAATCCTCAACATGAAAAATGTTGCAAAAAATGACCGCCTTCAGATAAACTAAACTTATGTGAACCATCACCAAAATGTCATTGGAGTTCAAACGTACAATTAACCGAGTTTAGGACTGAAGAACATCACGAAGAACGAGTGGGTACAAATAAAATTTGAGCCTTTATCCTTTGTTTCTTACACCATGAACCAAGCCACGCTAGAACCTTCAAAAGTCCTAATTGAAGCATGGGTTAGTTCAAAAGCATATTGTTACAAAAAGGTATCCTGACTCCTGCAACGCTTACTCTAAGTCCTGAGTTTTAATTCACATACTTACAAAAATTTCTTTTATCTGCAAAAATGCATTTTCAAAAATTCAAGACAAGAATAAACTTTGCATTATTTGAATATTGTTGTTTGCATATGGCTAATTGTTTGACAGCGGAGAAATTCACACAAGGAAGATCTAGTGAACAAAAACTCTCTCAATGAGAAAATTCATTTCAAGTAGGAAGACACTTCCAATAACATATCTCCTATAAGCAAAGGGACGTGACGTGTCACTATCCAACACACCTGGGGAAGTCCAGTCGAGATTCCAAGAAATCTCTCAAGAAATGCTGAATATACCAGGGGCAGGTCTCCATCTGAATCACTTGGGACATTGAACATGAATCCCAATAAGGGTTATGAAGAAGTGAAAAACACAAGAAGGGGGGTTGAATTGTAAAACTTGAAATCAAATGCAGACAACACGTTATTTTTATCTTGGTTCATTTGATCTCAAACTACTCCAGTCCACCCGTCAAGGTAATTTCGCCTCTCTCCAACGAGGTCTTAATCCACTATATTCAACAGAATATTACAACTTACTTTAACAACTGCTAAAGCCTTCTTGAGTCAAAACCACAAACCGGTTTCTCAAGGAAATACTTTCTTACAGATAAATGAAATCTAAGTGTGTTGAATGTTTTCTACAAAACTGTTTATCACAACTGTGATACTACACAAATTAAGCTTATGAGAACTGGAATGATAAAACGATAGAGTGAGTAATTTTAGAGCTTTAGCAAACTGTGAATGAGGATGATGATGAATTGCTTTAGGCGTGTAAAGAGTTGTAGAGCATTAGCCAATCTGTTCCTCACTTGCTTGTTTATATAGCATTGGAAATGATACGTTGGAGTCAGTTATTTCGTTTCAATGCCAATTACATTATTTCCATATTGAGAAGATCTTTGTCTGGAATAATGTCGTTGATAATAAAGTATCTTGAATGCACAGTACCATTGCCAATTAAGCGTGTTCTGGCTTTGGCTTATTCTGACGCTGCTAGGTGCTGATGATTTGTTGTGGTCTTGATCAGAGTTTAGATTATTACGCGCAGATCTGTTCATCAAGCTTCAGCGTAAGCACATGCTTTGATCTTCTGATTCTGGCATCTGATATAACATCCTCTGATGCTGATATTGATATTTCATCTTCTGATGCTGGTGATGATATTCTTATGCTGATACTCATCAGAGTTTCTGTAAAACACAATACAATTTTTAGGTAGCATATATGTCTTACATGAATCATACAATTTATATAATCTTGCATTTTGTTATCATCAAAACTTTAACTAGGGTAGTAGATTCAAACTTTGTTCTAACAATCTCCCCCTTTTTGATGATGACAAAAACTAGATTTTTTCAATTGAAAATTAACGAGAAAAGTATCAGAGATAACCAAATAATAAATTGTATCATAATTAAATAGGAAGTTATCAAAGATAAGAAGATAAGGGATAAAGAGGTATCAGAGTTTAGATCGGGAATACTCCCCCTGAATTTATTACTTCCCTTTAATTCTATGAGTTCTTTAGGATCAGATCTTTATTGACTTTCTTTGAACATCAGAGCATCAGAGCTTCAGTATATTAGAGTTCATCAGATTCTTGTACCTGTAAGCTATGCAGAACAAAAACATTCAAGTATATCAGAGTGTTAGAATGTTTGAGACTTTTGTCTCAGTAAACCGTTATTGAAAAATATCATTCTTTTTCTCCCCCTTTTTGTCAGCAACCAAAAAGTGCAAGTAATTGAAGTTAAAAACGAACAGTGCAGAAAAACCAATGTATTTATTTCAAAGCTTAGAAGATAGTACAGAAGATATGTAAAGAAAACAATGAAAACATCCAGAAACAAAGTCTAAGGTTGGGGTGGAAAGCGTGTGAACAGAGCTTCTAGCATGTTTTTAATCTGATCAGCGGTTTCCTTCTGTTGATGCACCATGCTGACTACTGTATCAATCTTACTGTCTTGCACATCCATCTATTCCTTCATTCGTTGATCATTGTCATCCATTCTTTTCTGCAGACGAATATCATTTTGCTTCAGCTCTTCAAGAGTCTGCCTGTCCAAAGAAGCTTGAGAGACGTCAGAATTAGGATGCTTCTGAGAGCTTTCTGCAACATCTTCTTCTTGACTAAGATCTTCAGCTGGAATTGTCTGATCTTCTGCTGGTTGAACTGTTGAAGCTAGACGCTTTTTAGACCATGGCTCACTGTCCAGAAAAATCACTTCCTCCTTCAGCAGCTGACTCAAGACTGGGCCTTCAACTTCTTTCAGCAGATTGCTGAAGTTCTGTTGAGCCTGTTCATAGTTTATGTCTTGCAACTTAAAGGTTTCAGCGCGTACCCAACCTCTGAATCGTGTCCAGAGTTGGTTTGAAGCAGCAGGATCAATCATTCCTGGACAAGCCTGCTTTAGAGAAGCAATCCATCTCTGCATATCTGCTTCAAAATTCAAAATACTAGAACCAACATCTGGTTGTTTGGGTTTTGGAATGGCGGTTTTATTGATAATGGAAGCAAAACGGTCAAGGACTATGAGATCGATGAAGGTTTTGATGTGGTCTTCTGTATTTTGCTTGGGAGAGGGAGTGGGAGAATCAGAAATGATTATTGGACTGTGTAGAGTATTAGGAGGGGTAGTTTCTGGTGAGGATGGCAGTTGCGGTATGTTTACAGTTGTACCACAAGGCAGTTGGATGGCCAAGGGTTGTGGTTCAGAGGATTGAGGTGATTGAGGTTCAGGGGTTTGAGCCTCAGAGTGTTAAGACTCAGAGTGTTGAGGTGAAGGTGGATTAAGTTCTGGTTGTGGAGAGGGAGGTGGAGAAGTTTCTGGTTCTGGTGATTATGGATTTTCTGGTATTGGTGAGAGAGTATATTCTGGTTGAGGTGAATGGGAAGTTTCTGGTTGAATGTTTGGATTTTCTGAGAGGGGAGCGGAAGAACGTTGATCAATTTCAGAAAGAACTTTATCAAGTTCTGATTCCGTTGATGTTGCGGGTTTTGGATTTTGAGATTTGGTGCGAGATCTCCTGAGAGTTAGTGACTCAGAAGGGTCAAACTCTGGTTCGGTATCATCAATGATTGGTATGGGAATTGGGAGTTCATATGAAGCTGGGGTTGGAATCAATGTTGGAACATCAGATGAATTTAAAACATTAACAGCAGATAGATTACCTCTCTTCTTTGGGGTCTGTTGAGACGGTCCTTCTGAAGCAGCCTTTTTCTTCTTAGTCTTCTTCAAAGTAACCTCTGGTGCTTGCTGGTGCAGATCTTTGATGTTCAGATCAGGATCTGTGCCATCAGCTTTACACGCATCCAAGTATCTGAGAACGATGACTGGTTTAGAGTCAATCTCAGAGAACATAGGAAAGTCGTCCAGAGGGACTCTTCTGCTGGTGATGTCAGCAAGAGGAGTGACGTTGGGCTCCTTTCTGATATTCTCTATCAGTTTCATCTTCTTCAGATTCTTGGCGTTCAGCTGCTTGCCAACAGCTGGTTCCAGAGAGCTTATTTCCTGTGCCTCTGTCAAGTGTTCTATCAGCCTATTCTCAGTTAGAATATTAGATATTAATCTTCTGAAGGGTATCCAATCCCTTTTAGTCTTTTCTTCTTCTCTCGTCTCCTTTACGCTGGTCTTTAGATGATTGAACAGAAGATGAGCAAGGTTGATCTTGGTCTTCTTTGCAATAAAATAGAGCAGAAATTGCTGATCTATGTTGATGTAGTCAGGAGAGCTTGTGGGCTTCCTGTGGTTGAAGCAGCCCAAGATGATCTTTGCCCAGATTCTGTGCTTATCCATCAAATCTCTGATCTTGCTGGATGGAACCCCATGCGTGAAAATCTGTCTAGCAACTATGCCAATGTTTCCAGCTCTTTCTGCCATGTAAATACAGTGGATGCCACCACCGTTGTATCCAATCAGCCTAGCAATGTGATCCTCAGTAATCACTATCTTCTTTCCCATGATATATGAAGTCACCTGATGAGTTGAGGAAGACGCATGAATCCAGAACTCTTTAACCAGGATTGGGAATGTTGGACCCACCAATCTATCAAATTACCTCTCCCAGCCTTGTGCCCTAATTTCTTCAGTCAAATCGAAGCCATTTTCTTTCAAACTATTTAAATCAACGATCAGTTCAGACAGAACTTCCAGGTTCTTCACCGGAGTAAGGAGCGTTCTGAATGGAATCTGATATTGTTCAGATGAAGTCTCTTGCTGGGAACCTGCAGAAACAGTGCTAGAAGTTGCCATGTTCACACTAGGGTTTCTTTGAGAAAAAGCTTGAAAAAGGGTTTCTTTGGAAAAAGATGAACACACAAGTAAGAATGCAGAAAATATTTAGATGATTGCAAGCGACGGTAAAAAGTGAATGAATGGAGTGATGGTGTTTAAATAAGTTTCAAAAAGTGTTTTGAAAATATAAACGTTTTTAAGAGAGAGAATTAACTCATGATTATGCGCATTTAATGTTGGCTGATTTTGGGGGATTTGAGAAAGATATTTGGAACGGTTACCAGTGACATGTGTCTCAATGCATCCAATCAGCATTTTGCCTTCTCAGAAGCATGCACGCGTGTTCTGCTTCAGAGATTAGCTGATGACTGGATGACACTTGTTTGATTTGGTGAACAACACATCTATCCTTGAAATGAGACGCTCAGATCTTTATGGATAGATTCTGATACAATCTGCATGTCTAACTTTCTGAAAGAAGATTGATCAGAAGTTCACAGTAAAATAAAACACATTCTGAAGGTTGATATATAAAATTAAAATATTTTCACTCTGGGCAGAGCTTCATGCTGAGATGTTTCAGAATGAAGTTGAACCTATCTTCAGAAAGTGGTTTAGTGAAGATATCAGCCCATTGATGGTCTGTATCAATAAATTTTAAGTTCAAAATTCCTTTCTGAATATAGTCCCTAATAAAATGGTGTTTTATTTCTATATGATTAGCCCTAGAATGCAAAATAGGATTTTTACTTAAGCAAATGGCAGAAGTGTTGTCACAGAGTATAGGAATGTTACTCTCAAAAATCTGGAAGTCTTCAAGCTGACTTTTCATCCAGAGCATTTGTGTGCTGCATCCAGCTGCTGCTATGTACTCAGCTTCTGTTGTTGATAGCGCAATTGTGGATTTCCTTTTGCTGGACCAAGAGATCAGATTTTCTCCCAGAAACTGGCAGCTTCCAGAAGTACTTTTACGCTCTACTCTGTCTCCAGCAAAGTCAGCATCGCAGTAACCTACTAAGCTGTAATCACTAGATTTTCTATAAAATAAACCCAGATTAGTAGTACCTTTCAGATACTTAAAAATTCGCTTAACAGCTGTTAAGTGAGATTCTTTAGGATCTGATTGGAATCTTGCACAAATGCATACACTGAATAAGATATCAGGCCTTGAAGCCGTCAGATAAAGAAGAGAACCAATCATACCTCTGTAGATCTTCTGTTATACCTTTTTGCTTACCTCTTCTCTTTCCAGAATACACGTGGGATGCATTGGAATCTTTGATGACTTACATTCTGAGAGATCAAATTTCTTCAGAAGTTCTCTGACATATTTGCTCTGATGAATGTAAGTTCCCTCTGGATTTTGATTGATCTGAATTCCCAGAAAGAATTTCAGTTCTCCCATGAGGCTCATCTCAAATTATGCCTGCATACACTTAGCAAATTTTCTTCCAAGAGAAGGATTATTAGATCCAAAAATAATATCGTCAACATAAATTTGACAAACTAAGATGTCATTCTTAATTGACTTACAGAATAAGGTAGTGTCCACATTCCCTCTGGTGAATTCTTTTTCTAACAGAAAGTTACTTAGTCTTTTATACCAAGCTCTGGGAGCTTGTTTCAGACCATATAGTGACTTCTTTAGTTTGAAAACATATTCTGGATTTTTTGTACTTTCAAAACCAGGGGGTTGGTGCACATAAAACTCTTCTTCTATATATCCATTTAAGAAGGCACTCTTGACATCCATCTGATACATAGTGATGCCTTTATTAACAGCAAACGAAATTAAAAGTCTGATAGATTCTAACCTGGCGACTGGGGCAAAGGTTTATGTATAGTTTATCCCCTCTTGCTGACTATAACCTTGTGCTACCAGTCGTGCTTTGTTTCTGATAACTTCACCTTGTTCGTTCAGCTTGTTTCTGAACACCCATTTTGTTCCAATGACGTTGAATCCTTTTGGTCTGGGAACAAGATCTCATACGTCGTTTCTGGTGAATTGATTCAGCTCTTCTTGCATTGCTAGAATCCAGTCGTTGTCCAGAAGTGCTTCATCAATTGAGGAAGGTTCAATCAGAGAAACAAGTCCCATGAGGGATTCTTCAGGGTTTCTGAAGCTGGCTCTTGTTCTGATTGGATCTTCCTTCCTTCCTAAGATAGTTTCTTCTGGGTGATCCAAGCTGCTTCTGGGTAGTCTTTTCTGAGGTTGGTCAACAGATGTTGCTGGATTGCTAGTTGTTCCTCTTTCTGATGTTGAAGGAGTGTCTTTATTTAGAGCTTCTGATGACTTGTCTTCAGAACCTGTAAATTCAACTTCCATACCTGCAAAAACTTCATTCTGCTTTGACTTTTCAGAGTCAAGCTTATCATCAAAACGAACACTGATTGATTCTTCCACAATCTGTGTTTCTGTATTGTATACTCTGTACCCTCTTGAGCGTTCAGAGTATCCTAACATAATACACTTCTGTGCTTTAGAGTCAAACTTGTTCAAATAATTTTTGTATTTAACATAAAGCAAGTACATCCAAATGGGTGAAAATATGAAATGTTGGGCTTTCTGTTCTTCCACAATTCATATGGAGTCTTTTCCAGAATAGGTCTTATGGAGATTCTATTCTGAATGTAGGACGCTGTGTTTATTGCCTCTGCCCAGTAGATCTTAGCAACGTTTGTATCATTGATCATGGTTCTGGCCATTTCTTGCAATGTTCTGTTCTTTCGTTCTACAACTCCATTTTGCTGGGGAGTTCTAGGACAAGAGAAATCATGCAGAATGCCTTTGTTATTAAAGAATGACTCAAAATCTTTGTTTTCAAACTCTCCACCATGATCACTTCTGACTTTAACGATTCTAAGATCCTTTTCATTCTGAACTTGGTTACAGAAGGTGAAAAACACAGAGTGTGACTCGTCCTTGTGTCTTAAGAACTTTACCCATGTCCATCTACTATAGTCATCTATGATTACTAACCCATACTTCTTGCCACTGACTGAAGCGGTTTTAACTGGTCCAAATAAGTCAATGTGCATAAGTTCTAATGGCTTAGAGGTAGAAACAACATTTTTAGATTTGAAAGAAGGTTTTGTAAACTTGCCTTTCTGACATGCTTCACACAGAGCATCTGAATTGAACTTCAGATTAGGAAGTCCTCTGACCAGATTGAGTTTGTTAATCTGAGATATTCTTCTCATACTAACATGCCCCAATCTTCTGTGCCAGATCCATTGCTCGTTGTTAACAGACAGAAGACACTTTACATTCTGACTTTTCAGTTCAGAAAGTTTGATTTTATAAATGTTGTTTTTCCTCTTTCCATTAAATAGGATAGTCCCATATTTCTGACTAACAGCTTTACATGATTTTTGATTAAAGATTATATCATAACCGTTATCACTCAATTGACTTATGGATAACAGATTATGCATTAATCCATCTACTAACAGAACATTGTTTATAGAGGGAAGATTTCCATTACCTACAGTTCCAGAGCCAATGATCTTTCTCCTCTGATTGCCTCCAAAGCCTACGTGGCCTCCAGGCTTAAGTTCCAGGATTTGGAACATATGCCTTCTTCCCGTCATGTGTCGTGAGCAGCCAGAGTCCAGGTACCATGACTGGTGTTTCTGATTTGCTGCTAAAGATATCTGCAACATGTATTATTTTATCCTTAGGTACCCATATTTTCTTGGGTCCTGATTTGTTAGCTTTACCAAAACTCTGGTTGAATTTTGGTTTCACAGAATAAATACTACTAGTATATTTAATGTCATGTGTGTGACCATACACAAAGTGTGAATTCAGAGGAGTGCGTTTAATAATTAAATCCATGGCATTCTTTGGTGTAGGTACCTTACCTTGGTATCCTATTCCCTTTCTGCCGTTTCTGCTAACTCCATAGATCATTGAAGCCATTTTGCTTCTATCTATGCTTTTAGCCAGGAACTTCTGAAAGCTGTGATCATACTCCTTGATGATCTCATCAGCGCTGCTGGGAGTTTCAGAAATTGTTTCCTTCCGAGAGTTTTGTAGAAGATTTTCTAATTTTGAAATTTTATTTTTCAACTCAGAATTTTCCAATTTGAGACTCTCAGTTTTGTCAGAGTCAGAATCAAGATTCCTTTTCAGGTTTCTGAATTTAACTCTGATCTGCTGGTACCTTTCCAGAATTTCGTTAAGGCTTTCAGCAAGTTCAGCCTTAGTAAAATTAATTGCAAAGTCAGGAAATACCTCTTCGGTGCCTGATTCTGAGTCTGATTTAGAAGCTTCACTGTCTTCTGATATGTTGGCCATGAGAGCTATGTTTGCTCTCTCATCATCTGATTCTGAGTCAGCTTCAGACGAGTCAGAGTCATCCCATGTAGCCATGAGACTTTTCTTATTTTCTATTCCAAACTTCTTTTTGGGCTTTTCCCTCTGAAGCTTTGGACAGTCACTCTTATAGTGTCCTTGCTTGTTGCATTCATAGCAAGTGATGTCCTTGGTGTTTGGCTTTCTGCTTCCTGAAGAGCCTTCAGATCTTCTGTATCCAGAGGAAGAGTCTGACCTTCTGTATCTGGAAGAGGACTCATTCTGATCAGATCTTCTGGGATTCCTGAACTTCCTTTACCTCTGCTTCCATAGTTGGTTCACTCTTCTGGAGAGGAGGGAAAGTTCGTCTTCTTCTGATGAGGACCCATCAGATGTTTCTTCAACTGCCTGCAAAACATTAGAGTCAGATTTTCTGTTAGATTTTAATGCTAAAGGCTTACCTTGCTTTTGAGGTTCATCAGCTTCTAGCTCTATCTCGTGACTTCTGAGGGAGCTGATAAGTTCCTCCAGAGAAATTTTGTTGAGATCTTTAGCTAGCTTCAGCGCTGTAACCATTGGCCTCCACTGTTTTGGCAAGCTTCTGATGATCTTCTTGACATGATCAGCAGTAGAGTATCCTTTGTCTAGAACCTTGAGACCATCCACCATAATTTGGAATCTTGAGAACATTGTTTCAATGGATTCACTTTCTTTCATTTTGAATGCCTCATACTTCTGAATGAGCGCAAGAGCTTTAGTTTCTTTGACCTGAATGTTGCCTTCATGCGTCATTCTGAGTGAGTCAAACATGTTATTTGTTGTGTCTCTGTTAGATATCTTTTCATATCCAGCATAAGAGATGGCGCTGAGAAGAATGGTTATGGCCTTGTGGTGATTTTTGAAGTCACGCTTTTGTTGATCAGACATTGCTTTCCTGTCAATCTTCAGACCGCTTGCATTCACTGGGTGCGTGTATCCATCTGTCACCATGTCCCACAGATCAGCATCATGTGCTAGAAAGAAGCTTTCGATTCTGTCTTTCCAGTAATCAAAATTCTCTCCATCAAAGACTAGAGGTTTGCCGCTGAATCTGTCTCTATCTTCATTGTTGTCATTGCTGATGTGTTGATATGTTCCTGCCATTGTGTTTTTCTGACGCTGGATCTTGTACTGACACGGTTAAGTGTTTTAGCTCAGAACCAGACGCTCTGATTCCAATTGAAGAAGTGAAAAACACAAGAAGGGGGTTGAATTGTAAAACTTGAAATCAAATGCAGACAACACGTTATTTTTATCCTGGTTCGTTTGATATCAAACTACTCCAGTGCACCCGTCAAGGTGATTTCGCCTCTCTCCAACGAGGTCTTAATCCACTATATTCAACTGAATATTACAACTTGCTTTAACAACTGCTAAAGCCTTCTTGAGTCAAAACCACAAACCGGTTTCTCAAGGAAATACTTTCTTACAGATAAATGAAATCTAAGTGTGTTGAATGGTTTCTACAAAATTGTTTATCAAAACTGTGATACTACACAAATTAAGCTTATGAGAACTGGAATGCTAAAACGATAGAGTGAGTAATTTTAGAGCTTTAGCAAACTGTGAATGAGGATGAAGATGAATCACTTTAGGCGTGTAGAGAGTTGTAGAGCATTAGCCAATCCGTTCCTCACTTGCTTGTTTATATAGCATTGGAAATGATACGTTGGAGTCAATTATTTCGTTTCAATGTCAATTACATTCTTTCCATATTGAGAAGATCTTTGTCTGGAATAATGCCGTTGATAATAAAGTATCTTGAATGCACAGTACCGTTGCCAATTAAGCGTGTTATGGCTTTGGCTTATTCTGACGCTGCTAGGTGTTGATGATTTGTTGTGGTCTTGATCAGAGTTTAGATTGTTACGTGCAGATCTGTTCATCAAGCTTCAGCGTAAGCACATGCTTTGATCTTCTGATTCTGGCATATGATATAACATCCTCTGATGCTGATATTGATATTTCATCTTCTGATGCTGATGATGATATTCTTATGCTGATACTCATAAGAGTTTCTGTAAAACACAATATAATTTTTAGGTAGCATATATGTCTTACATGAATCATACAATTTATATAATCTTGCATTTTGTTATCATTAAAACTTTAACTAGGGTAGTAGATTCAAACTTTGTTCTAACAGGTTACGTACAGTTAAACACTTCCTGGAAGTGCCACAAACACCTATTACTAGGGGCAGTGACAAACTCCCCAAGATCCTGTTCATAGGATGACCCCTAGCCAGGTTTTCAATCTCTAAAAACTCCTCCCCAACTGAGTTGATCTCAAGAATCCTCGAGGATTTCTGCCAAAAGAAGACGCCTCCCCAACAGACTAGCGACAAGGTTTATTTCCCCAACGAACTACAGATTACCCAGTTTGAGTTTACCTCTCTGATTGCTACAAATCAAGGGACCACAACTCCTCTCCCTAGCAGACTGCTCTACACCCCCCAGTAAGTTACTGTGAAGCCTGGAAACCGACCGGATACTAGTTAACTTTAGATATTTTCTGCGAAGCCTGGAATATGACCAGATAACAGTTAATTTAATCTTCCCCAAAATAACTCCCCAGTAGAGCAACAGAGACTCCTGAACTCTTTTCCCCAAAACAGAGATCAATGCTCTCTACAGACCCTTCTTAAGCAAAGCCAGCATTCCCCAGCGGATTTCTCCTCAAACAACAAAAACAGGAGTCATCAGCGGAAACATCCTAAACAAGGTCTAGAGAGGTGCATACAATTCGTCCCCAACGGAAGTCCGAGATTCAGCCTGCCAAAACTCCCCAACATTTGTCAAGGATTTATTTTCCAAGACAGAAATGCATTCCAACAACATTTCTCATTTCATGCATCATATCACATACATGACAAATGCATACGGAACAATCTCATTTACTTTGAGAACATAATTACACCATGCATTTCATACATCATGACATTACATGTAGCTAACGTTTTGCCTTTTCAGGAAAAGATCAATCAACAGATGGTTGTCATTAATAATTTTCAACAGGTCCAAGATTCGTTTCCAAATCAAGACAAAGCAACTACCTACGTGACCAGATGCAACTTTACATAGGCTCATCATGAAGCAATCTTACATGGGTTCCTTCTGACTTCCAAATGCAGCTTTACATGGGCTCATCATGAAGCAATCTTACATGGATTCCTTCTCATCATGAAGTTACCCTACCCAGGTTCCTTCTCATACACCCAGATGAAGTTCTACACAGACTCATCATGAAGCAACCCTACACAGGTTCCTTCTCATACAACCAGATAAAGTTTTACACTGACTCATCATGAAGCAACCCTACCCATGTTCCTTCATATTCCTAGATACAGTTTTGCACGGACTCATTATTAAAGAAACCCTACCCAGGTTCCTTCTCATTCCTAGATGCAGTTTTACACAGACTCATTATGAAGAAACCCTGCCCAGGTTCCTTCTCATTCTCATATGAAGTTTTACACGAACTCATCATAAAGAAACCCTGCCCAGGTTCCTTCTCATTCCCATATAAAGTTTTACACTGACTCATCATGAAGTAACCCTACCCAAGTTCCTTCTCCTTTCCAGATATATTTTTACATGGACTCATCATGAAGAAACCCTACCCAGGTTCCTTCTCATTCACAGATGAAGTTTTACACTAACTCATCATGAAGCAACCCTACCCAGGTTCCTTCTCATTCCTAGATGAAGTTTTACACGGACTCATCATGAATCAACCCTACCCAGGTTCCTTCTCATACATTTCCAGATATAGTTTCACACGGGCTCATCATGAAGCAACCCTACCCAGGGTCCTTCTCTACATTTCCAGACGCAGTTTTACACGGGCTCTTCCGGAAGCAGCCCTACCCAGGATTCCCCCTCATATGTCTCATAAAGTAGCCCTACACCGGTGACCAAAAGTCCTCTTCTGGATAGATTCATTTATTCCAGTTAATAACAGGAGAATCCAAGGCCTCTTCTGGTTAGATTTATCTCTTCCAGTTCAAAACAGGCAAATGACATCTATTATTTCAGTATAAATCAACCAAAACATTTATCCTGATACCTTCCACAATCACCTTTGGATGGCATATATAAGCCCATCTCCAACAACTTTCCATCATTTCTCTAAATGACATCTTTAAGCCCATTCCCTACACAGTCAACTAACACATCATCGAGTGCAAATTTCTGGGCACTCTAGTGTTCAATCATCTTTCACCTTCGAGTCACCAATAGAAGATCCGCCAATCTAACTCTTCAGGTTTAAGAAGATTGAACAGGGGCAGCTGTTGTAACCCAAAATTTTCTCTCTCATTTCTCAAGAAATCTCCCATAAGATCTCCATTGATTCAAGACTATACAAGGTTTGATCAACTCAAGACACCTCCTCAACACTGACAACTCAAAATTAGGGTTTGAGTTTGTACAAAGATATTTGAACTTCTAATGCCTTATATGACCTTCATGGATCATTACGAACCCTCAAGATTACTCATGTCATATTTCAAGCTTTGGATCACATTTTTGCTCAGTCAGTTGATCAGTTGACCTAAAATCAACTATATTAGGGAAAAAGTCAATTATGGTCAACCTACAGTCAAACTTCAATATTTTGGATCCATATCAATATTATGAATTCATATATGTCAATTGATCAAGTAGGATCACAATTCCTCAAAGAAATTTGATCAAACACCAAAAAGGCAAAATGGTCAAAATTAGGGTTTTGATTGAAGAAGGCCCAGTTCTTGACTTTTGACCAAGAAAATGACTTATTGGTTTAAGACATGATCTCAAAGATTCAAATACACCATCTTGACTTAATTTCATAGTTCAAATAACCTCTCAAGATCATTGGATTGACAGATGAATTTCAGTCAACTGATGAAAAGTCAACTGTATACTGAAAAGTCAAACTTTGACTTTTTGATCAAAATCAAGTTTCAAAAATCATATTTCATTAAGACATGTCAAAATATGAAGTTTTTTCATTAAGAAATTGAAAAGTCAAAGTTATCTTTAAAAAGTCAAAGTTATCTTTAAAAAGTCAAAATTCTAGGACTTAGAAAATTTTTCTAAGTGTTGGAAAGTTAACATTTTTTTCATAACTTTGTGCCAAGTTTCCACCATGATGCAAGATGATTCAAGGAAAACTTCCAACATGAAAGTTGTAGATCTCAAAGATATCTAAAACATTGTAGGGCAGAACGTTTTCTATAAATTCTTGGATTTCAAGTTATGAATTTATGAAGACATGTCCATAATACTAAAAATACTTAGTGAAAGTTTGAGTATTTTAGTCAGGATTTTGACCTAACTTAATGATAACTTTTCACCTAGTTCCAAATTGATTCTTCAAAAATGTCCAACATAAAAGTTGTAGAGGATGTTCCAAGCTTTTTAAAATGTACAATAACTTGAAGATATTATTTTTGAGCTAGGATATTCGAAGACATGAAGTTGGCATGATAAACGTGAATTATAAGTCATTTTTGTGATGAACTCATAATCAAATCTCATAACCTTATCATTAAATCTCACTTTTCATACCATGTTGCTTCTAAATCTCTCCATAATTGAGTAATTTCACAGACCCTAAGTGTATTACACAAGGATTTTATGTTTTGTCCAAGTCTTGATACCATTTATGGTTGAAATTGCAAAAAGTAACATATCCATTCTTGTAAAGCAAGATTTCTCACAATATCAACCCTTCTTGAGCCTCTCAATGGCTCCATCTATACATACTCAACCTAGAAACTCAGAAGAAGCATGTTTAAAGTGATTCAACCACTCTACATAGCTTGTACCACGCATTGGGATTTTGGTTTTCCACTTTGCTTCAAAAACAAGCAAAAATGACATAACATGTGATCTTTGTAATCTGACCATCTCAAGTCTCCAAACATTTCCTATATATCAATACACTCTTATGCAATTGAAGACACGATTTTAGAAGCCCTTAAACCCTCTCATACACTCTCAAACCCGAATTGGCCAAAAATCACCACTTTTAAGCTTTTGAAACCTTAACTTCGAAACTCATCACTCTTGCAACTATTGTCCAAACAAATCATCTAAATACTTCATATATATCATATAGAAACTATCCATACCCATGTTTCCTCACTGTAACATCATTTTCATCATCCACCATTTTCAAAATCCACCATTGCAACTTTACTTGAGTAGACCAATCCAGACACTTTCAAGGCAAAGTAAAAGTTGCAACATACTCACCAAGGTCCCAGTAAGCTAAATCAATCATCATATTGCTTCTGGAAGTCATGTAGAGGCCATTGAATTTTTGCATCAAGAGGTAAGTTTTTCGAACATTGAAATCTTGATACAAGCATCATTTGCACTTAATTTCAAAAGATAAAATGTAGATATCATGTCTATCAAGCTAACCATATCCTTAAATTTCATTTTAATTGACCGTGGGATGAGAATATTGAAACTAGATTTTTTGGACATTTAGGTTTTTAGTTTTTTACAGGTAGAAATTCGTGAGTTATAGTGGGAATAAATAAAAACTAATTATATATTTGAAATCCTTGCGAAATTCTAAGCAAGTTTCATTTTTACATTTCTGAATTTGGTTGAAAAATGAGGAAGTTACTGTTTTTTGAAAAAAAAATGGAAAATATTGTTATTACAGTAACTGTTAGTGTACAGGAGGAAGAAGAAGGAGGGCTTGGCCATTTTCAAATTTTTATATCTAAGTTCATTTTATATTTAATGATTGTTGTTTCACTAATGGATGTAACAACCACCCCAGTGGCAAGAAGGGCGTGTTTCATGTCACTTCTTATCTTAAGGGCGCGAGTTCGAACCATAGTAAACCCCACCCTTCCCCCCCCCCCCCCCCCCCCCCCCCCCCCCCCTTCCCCTTCTCATATTTTGTGTTATTTTTGTTATTTCAGGAAGTAATCTTCTCATATAATATCATACAAGCACATGGTTGACAAGAAAACACACCTAGCCTAGTGGTATTCTTTTGAGCCAGCAACCTGAATATCTTGAGTTCAAGTCTTGGCAGGACCAAAACCTTATTTTTATCACTTGACTCATTTTACATTTTTAACAAACTTCAACAATTTATTTAACCCATCACGTTAACTCCTTTTGAACTAATTTTTGCACACTACTAGTTTATTAGGTATATTTTATAAATATATAAAAATCTCACCAAAAATATTTTTATTTTCATTATTCGTTATTTATTCAAAGTAGCATCTTTTAGGTTTTTTTTTTCTTTATTAAAAACTTTAAAAAAATATTTTTCTTAACAAATTTCTTTTCTTGATTAAATTAATTTTTAACTTAGTTTTTGCTTTGAATTTATTTTCTAATTAAATCAAATTAGAATTTAGGGATTTTAATTAACTAAATTCTTTCCTTTTATTAGTTTAATTAAATCAAGACTTTTCATAAACAAAAAAACAATTTTCTTTTCCTTTCATATTGCTTTTATATTCTTGCATATTTTATCTTGCAATATTCAATATGGTTGTAATAGTATAATTATAACTTTATTATTTTCATCCCCATTTTTAAATTGTGTCTCCATCCCCATATGATGTAATAGTGTAGAATTTTACATTTCCGCAATTTATCGCTTTCAATATAAATGTTAGTAACTATGGTTTGTATGGCAAGACTAAAATCAACAAGTAGATAATCCTAATCAATGATTAAATGCATGAAAATCAAACACACTATTCACACATGAACCCTTAAGGTTAACTCCACTTGTTGCCTAAAAAATGGTTATGTTATGCATGTGGGATGTCTTAGCAAAAGAGAAATGCTAAGATATCTCACAACATTGCTATCATAACTATACGATGACCCACGCCCATCCCTTTACATCCAAAGATAAGGCTTCTTACCAATCAATGGTAAGATAGCAATATCAAAGGAAGAGATAAATGAACAAAAAAGACTTTTAAGTAGGTAGAAACGTTCCTAGTTGCTTGCTCAATTTCAAAACAAACATCCTTGCAAACACACACCAAACACTTTCAAAACATGAAATATTTTCAAAAGTCCAACACTTTGTATACGTTCTTACAAAACGAGAACCATTATAATGTTTGCCTAAAGGAAGGCGCCTTTTCAAAAATACTTTCAAAACCACCACAAAGCACATTTTCAAACACAACAAGTGATCTAGCAAGAAACTAAGAGTCGATAGATAACTATGGATGAAAATTGTGCTAACACCTTCCCTTTTCATAATCTACCCCCCGAACTCAAGAAATAATCTAAAAGGTCTTTCCTGTTCTTTTCAGCCTTTCCTTTTGGATAAAAGAAAAGTCGGTGGCGACTCTTGCTAACCGAAACAATTGCGATCAAATGCAAAACATCCCAAGTCAGTTCTCCCACCGTATTACACCTACCACGAAGCGCTCCGTTTAATGTTGCATGGCTCAACGGTTCATCCCCTTATGGGGGTATTTCCTCTTCCACATCTTGTTACTTTCCCTTTCCATAACCCATAATTTATTTATCTCATAAGTATGAACCACTCCTTGCCTCAAGTCGCTCCCATCTTCCATCTCTACTCCTTGATGTTCCTTTTTCTTTTCTTCTTGGATTTTTGACTGAACTTAGGAATTTTGACAGACGCTGGAGCTGATGCCACCTGAGAGCTTATGCTAGAGACTTTTTTTGGGGGTGGTTTCAAACTTCTGTTGTCTCCTGCTAATTTGATCATATCAGCCGAAGCTTAATTCTTTTCACCTGCACCCTGCTTTTTAATCTCCAACACCTTTCAAAGTTATATCTTCATCAAATGATTTCAGTGTCAGATTACATGTCTCGATATCAAAATTGCATCGACTAGTCAGCATAAATGGTCGACCAAGAATGATAGGAGTCTTTTCATCTTCAGATATGTCCATGATCTGAAAATCAATTGGGAAAACAAAATTGCAAATATCTACTAATACATCTTCACCCATCCCATATGACTACTTGATTGTGTGATCAACAAATTTCAATTTTATCCAACTCCCGCTTATCTTCTCAATATCGAGCTTCTTGAAAATCGATAATGGCATTAAACTCACACTAGAGCCCAAATCAACCAGAACCCTCTTGATAGTTCTGCCTTTTATGGTGCATGTCATTGCAAGTGACCCCAGATCCTTCTGCTTGACAGGTATTTTCCTTTCAGGTGAAATTACACATTATTTCTCATCACCGGGTACCGATCCCTCGCCTGTTGATCTCTTCTTTCATAATACCTCCTTCATGAATTTCTGATACAAAGGCATTTTCTCGAGTGCTTTAAAGAATGGTATATTGATCTCTAGCTTTTTCAACTATTGGACAAATTTATCAAATTCTTTCTCTTTTGTTTCCTTCTTTGCAACTCGAGATGGATACAGAAACTTGATTTCTGGATTAGTTTTCTCTTCAACTTGCTTCATAGGTGATACCACCTCTTCCTATTTTTTCTTGTTCTCTCTCACTTCTAGCTCTACTTCTATGATACTATCATCAAATTTTACCTCATTTTTCTTTTCTTCAGCAGCTTTCTTATTCCTTGTTGTGACATCATTAACATCCTCATGTTTTTTTTTCTTGTGCTCGCAGCGCTACCTGTTGTGCAATCTGTCCCATTTGAACTTCCAAATTTTTGATTGCAGCTGTGGTATTCCTGTGATTACTCCTTGTCTCTTCTTGAAATTGAGAGGTGTGGGCAGCCATCTCTTCAATAGCCACCTCCCACTCTGCCTTTTGAGGAGCTTGTTTCTACTGATCTTTCCAGGAGATGTTAGGATGATTCTTCCACCCAGGATTATAGGTGTTAGAATATGGGTTATTTTTCCTCAAGAATTTTATCCCCTCAATTTGTTGTGGAGTTTTGAGACATTGCACAGTAAGGTGCGGTCTACTACAAATTTCACAAGCAACCTTTTGTACCTATTGAACCCGAGCTACCTGTTGAGTACCCATGTTCATTGCTTTCAGCTTTTTCTCTACTTTTGCAGTAATTTCTTCTTCAATTTTCAGCTGCTTATTAATTTTTAACTTTAGATCAATCACCCCCTCTGGTTTACTCACAACCCTGTCATATAGCTCCAGATGCTCATTTGCAGCAATGGCTTCAATAGTCTTCTTCGCACCAGTGGCCATTGTAAAGTTGGACCACCGACTGCTGTATCAATAAGCTACTTTGTCTTCATTTAAAGGCCATTTACAAACATTTGAATTTGCTCTATTTGACCCATTATGTGAGTGGGACAAGCTACTAATAACCTTTTAAACCTCTTATAAGCATCACCTAGCGACTCTCCTTCCTTCTTCTTAAAATTCACAATATCATATCTTTTGCAAATATAAATGGAAGCAGGAAAGTACTTATCAAGAAAAGTCTTCTCCATCTATTCCCAAGTGATGATACTTCCAGCAGGCAATGAGTAAAACCAATCTTTAGCATCTTCAGACAGCATGAATGGGGACATCTTTAATTTCCTGGCTTCTTCAGAGTTCCCCTAGATCTTCAAAGTAGTACTCATGGTGAGGAATCTCTGCAAATGCTTATTGGCATCTTCATTGATCTTTCCGGTGAAAGATCTGTTCTCGAGTTGGCGGAAGGTCGAAGGATGAAGTTGAAAATTTGCAACATTGACCGGTTGGTTCACAATAGTAACCTGACATGTTGGAGTATTTGCTCCTCCGTAATCCCCAAGAAGTCACTCTGGTGGTGGTGGGTTTTCACCCATAGTGTCGGGTTCTGATTCTGAACCTGAGTCTGTATGTCAAAAGGAAATTCAGCTGAGGGTTTTCCTCGCATGCAAAGGTTAAGAAAAACAGTAATAACAAAAATATAAAAATTATAAAAAAGGAATTTTAGTTGTAGAGTAACAAAATTCTAATTGAACTCAAATTACACTTAATAACTAGGCATTCCCCAACAACAGTGCCAAAAACTTGATAGGAATAATAGCAAGTGTACTATTTTCCCCCTTTTAAAAATTGGGAAATTCCTCGAATGTCGATCTCAAGGACTGCATACAATTATCAAGTTCAATTCACATTCAATTAAATAAAAACTTCACTCGGAATTTGGTTTTAGAAATTGTCACTTAAGAAAAAGCAGAAATATAAATATGCTTTTTCACAGATATGATGAACATGCTAGAGTGTGGTGTGTAATTTGCCCTATAACGACCTTGAATCATGATTTTTTCAACAAGTTCATAACATTTAACTACCAGCCCTTTAGATTATTTTCCCTTAAGTCCTTAGTGAGAAAACCTTTAACCATCCACCCTAAATCCTAAGTCCTTAGAGATATCTGATGGATTCAAGCCTTTATTTTATCAAGAGTGATCTGGTAACTACAAGGTATCCCGTCCTAGGTGATAACTACTATAGTCTATTCGTACAAAAACCTTAACAACCGCGGTCCAGTTGGTTGTTAACCGTGAATCAATCTTAATTGGTCCGATCATGAAAGCATAAAAACATTACACGATTAAGTTGAATAAGAAAACAACTTTATTAAAGAACTCGGGAATTTATAATCATTATAGATTCAAATCAGGGACACCCCATAGCATTTAGGGGTTTATCTGTTCATATTATTCATGAGAATCACAAAAATATAAGAATTAGACATTATAGATGATGAAGGCACTTTGGTCTTCAATCGCGTTCGCTCATGAAAGATCTTCGTTCTTCAAGAATCCCATACCCTCACTCTTAGACTCAAGAATTCGTTCTCTACAACAAAAGGTCCCTAATTCTTATTCAAAACTCATCTAAATAGCAAACATTCACTTAGGTCGGCTGGAAATACCAAAAACACCATCGCAGGCCAACTATTGAGAAAAATAACAACAAATCTTGAAATCAGCATCGCACCACAACACAGGTCGTGTCAGGAAACACGAGCTCCCATGTTGGACCTCTAGGAATTTGTCTTTTTATTTTCTGATACAAACCTCCTGACACAAACCGTGTCAGCTGACACGGGCGCCCGTGTCGGACCCCTAACTTCCATTTCCTTTCTCTCGTCCTAGCCTTCATCCTGACACAGCCCGTGTTAGGTGACACGGGTGGCCTTGTCAAGCCTCTTGTAAATGAATATTTTACTTTATTTTAAAATCTGAGTTTTGCATGCTTTCGCAGTGATTTGTCTCGATTTATTCCTCTAAGCCTACAAACAGGAAAAACACACAACCAAAGCATAAAATGCATAAACATAAAGTAAAACACTTGACAAAATAAAGAAAATATAATTAAAAACAATGGTAAATAACTGTGTAAATACCACTGATCAGGTTCTGATATTTGTTCAGAAGTTGTTTCTTCATGATTTAATTTCAATTTAAGTTGTAATGTGAATGCTTAACTTTGTTTATCGTTTATTGTTATTACTAACTCATCTTGTGAACTTATGCAAGATTCGGAAGGTATCTCGATACATGAGACTTGTGACATACTTTTGTTTTGTCGAGATCTATATCTTATGTGGGATCATTTGTTTGATATTCAGATATCGATTGTATTTATTTTAACATCGATGATGCTTCAACGCTTATTTCGAGCATTTGATTTCTGACTCTTTTACTTAATTGGTGAAGCTCGCGCAAAGATCTTCGTGTTTCTTGCTTTGACACGCTTTGCTACGGACTTTTTGATTGTTTGGTATTTTTTCCTATTTTGTTTATATTCCATATTATCTTTTGATTTCTTTGCCATGTGAAGTAGGAATAGAGATGCACGAGCTGAATACCTACCCCTGTAGGCATTGCAAACTTGTTTGTTTACATTCTTGTTTGTGAAAAATACCTCAAAGAGGGGCAACTTCTTGTGTTTGCAAAAGACCTCAAATAGGGGAAACTTCTTATGTTTGCAAAAGACCTCAAAAAGGGGTAACTTTGTGTGTTTGTTAAAGTACTCAAAGTAGGAAATTCCTCTCCTCTTTTACTTTGTGCTCGCAATTGAGTGAATAAAAGTGGAACAATAGGGCTCACAATTGGACCCCACACTTTCAAGTCCCTTGATCATTCTTAGCTCGCATCGTACGTTGATGCTTTGAATTGTTCGTCTCTTCTCCTTGAGTCAAATAAAGTGGAACAATAGGGATCGAAATCATCCCCTACACATTGTCATTGTTTCGGCTATATCTTAGCTCACCTTTTTAACGTTCATGCTTCGAGTTGTTACTCAATTCTGTGATTGAGCTATTTTAATGGAAGAAGGGTCATTCGACTCATCGACCATTATTTTTGTGTACAGATAGCTCATGTTTGATGTCTTGAGTCGATGATTGTTAGCAACTTTGTTTGTGTTTATTTTCTTGCACTTTTGCTTGTTTTTTTAGGTTCACATTTGCATGTTCCCTTAGGATTACTTGTTTCATTTTAGATTCAAGGTAGACATTAGGTTTGTAAACCATTCATGTTAACTTAGGTGAGATTTCCCTTTTGTATCTAAACTTTAGAACCACCACTGCATGATAACATTAATATTGTTAGTCTCCCTCAAACTTTTTCATTCCACTTTTGCATCCTTAAAATAAAAACTTATTTTCTTAAGAAAACTCAAAACACTTAATAATTGGAGATACAAATCGTATGCAGTTGAGTCTTGTAGGGTAGAGTGAATCGGTGCAGACTGAATCTTGCTCTTCTTTCACTTATGGACTTTATTACAGTTCAAATCACAAACTCTTTTGCAAATAAGCAGAGAAGTAGTGAGTGCCCCTCCCGTGGGATCCATTTGCTATTATCCCACCAAAAACACCAACCAATGCAAGCCTTTTTATCTTAAAACTTTTTATTTTAAAAAAATTCAAAAAGGACATGCTTCGATAGCATCATTAATAAAAAACATGCAACCAACCAGCATTTTCTAGGAGAACTACGAGTGCCCTGATCCCCTACTACATGAAAGGTGGTATGTAGGCACTAAAGGTTCGCAACTGCGACGGACACGACTAATAAAACCTTTTTCTTTGTATATACACTTTGCATACATGCATTTTCCCTTATCTTTATTAGATTTAGATATGAACACACCGTTTGATTAGAACAACAAGAGTGGATCCCATGGAGTATCATGGACGTGAGGGGTGCTAATACCTTCCCCTTGTGTAATCGACTCCCGTACCCGATCTCTCGATTGCAAGATCTTGATTTCTCCCTTCATGTTTTTCTTCAATGATTTTCCTTTCCCTCCTGTGGGATGAATAAATACTGGATGGTGACTTCATTGATTTTCTCTTAATGATTTTCCCAGTTGCTTCAGCTGGCGACTTCATTAGGGACATATTGACCAATTTCTAGTCCATCTCGTGAGTTAGTCCTAGCTTTTGTTGTTTTCACTTGGGTGTTTACCTTTATTCTTTATAGCATATTCATTTGTATATATTTGAGAATATGTATTCATTGCACTTTACAGCTTTCCATATACTAGTAATTGTTATTGTGCTGGATCTTCTGTGTTTTCTTATTGGTTAGGTGTTACTATTAAGGTAAAAGGCCCAGTACCCAGGCCAGAGTTGTAAAATCTAGGAACACATAGGGATAGAATGGAGACATGACCACTATTGGATGTAGATCCTACTAGTGCGGTCATGTGTGCCATGCTCAGATGAGGTTCTAGTGAGGTGTTATCATTATCACGTAGGTGTAACAATGATAGTATTTTCAGGAGAACTCACGACTCTGAGTTACTTTTTGACCTTACCTTGAGCTAGACTTCACCCGTGAGTTGGGATGGATGAATATTACATGTACCATTGGTGACTCTGGTTCTTTTGGTTATGTTCTAGATTTATGTTGGTGACTATGTGTTTCTTGTGGTTTATGTTCTAGACCTTTGATCTTGGTATTCTCGACATATTCAGAAAGAACACAACAAGTATCCAATGTTGTGGAACCTTTGATCTCGTATCATGTCCTTGCATCATATCATGTTTATTTTCTTTTTTTGAAAACAAAGAGTATATTAAAAAAAGATCTAACTTGCATATGCATATCATTTCCAGGATATTCCGAGGTTGTCATTTTCATCAGGAATGGATAGCAACACAAATGTAGACAAAGAGCTGACTAGAAAGACATTCTATTACCAGTTCCATAGCTTTGTTCTAACCTCTTTAAGGGAAGTTGGAGCTCTTGTGGATGGTCCGAATGAGAATATTTTTAGATATAGTTATGGGAATTTACTGACATTGTTGGATGTCGAGTATGAGAAATGGGCCATGGTGTTACTTTTGCAATTCTACGATCCGCAATTGTGTTGTTTCACTTTCCAAGACTATCAATTAGCGCCAACACTTGAAGAGTATGCTTTCATCCTTGGTGTTGAGATCACAAGTCATATTCCCTTTGTCCACCTGCCTAAAGTATGTGATTATAAAGCAATCGCCAAGGCTCTTTATTTGAACATTAGTGATGTGAAAGGTAATTTGGTCATACAAGAGTAACACGTGCAGTCTTCTTCTAAAGTTTCTGATAAACAAGGCTCGAGAGTTTGCAAAGAGAAAATATTGGGTTGTGTTTAACGTGTTATTAGCCACGATGATCTACGGCATAGTCCTGTTGCCCAATGTGGATAATTTTGTAGACTTAGCAATAATCTATGTTTTCATGAATGGAAATTCGGCGCCAACAATACTTATCGATACTTATTATGCTATTCACTCCTGGCACAGAAAGAAAGTAAGTGTGTTTGATGCATTCCTCTATTATATAAATGGTTCATGTTGAACATGCCCACAAGGGGACCGTTTGTAGACGCCAAAGATTCTCTCCTTTGGTCTTAAAGGATCACGGCTCTTACTTATTATGATATCATTTGGCATATCATAAGAGGTGGAAAAGAAATTATTGCAAATTGCGGAAAATTTCCCAGCGTTCCTCTCATAGGGACCAAAGTGAAATTCTGATATGATAGAACTCAGATGTCCTATGACATGTTGGGACATCTGATTCAACATAAACAAACAAGCAAGGTATAAACATACAAAACAGTACTGAAAAGCATAAACAACACACCAAAGTTGTTAACCCATTTTATAAAAACTCTCCTACTCTGGGGGCATGCCAAGCCAGGGAAAAATCCACTATGATAGTAACAATTCATAGACCCTACAATAAACCTCCAGTTTACGGCCTAATCACTTAATCACTACCCTTCCTAGATTTCTATCTAAGACTCACCTAGATATGAGGCCCTCATCAATCCTTCTTTAACCACCGACAATGATTGGATCAACACAATTCTGAACAAACAGGAAGATATACTTCCATGAAAATCTCTAGTCAAGACTCTTGACTAAGACCACAATTGGAGTTTCTTCAAAGCTTCCTCCAAGAACAATACTCAACTCATTACTTCACAACTTCTGAGTGAGAATAACAGTGACCATCTCACAACCTGAGTGGTTCACTAACACCAACTCTCCTAGAGAGTGGAAAAAAGACAAAGCCCTATACTTCTACATATTGAAAAAGTTCCTTTCCTAGGTTGCAAACACTTCTATTTATAACCTATACCCAACTGGATTTAGGCCTTCAAAGTACAGTATATCAGGTGTAACAACCAGTAGTAACTTCTGCTATAATCAAGGTCTTCAATCAAATCTTCCTAAATTATCTCCAAATTTAGAAATTGTATAATATTCAATATTATAATTAGATTCTTCTTTACCTTTAAATCAGGTCCATATAGGATTGCATAATATTTCCCAAAATATTATGCATCAGTTAAATCATAACAGAATCTAACTGTCCACTTCAGCTCAGGCGCGATGTCGTATGCTACTTCGTAGGACATCTTATTCGACATGTTGTTCTAGATGGTTAAATACTTCATCTCAACATGTCCTAACATAAGAGATGACTTCTTACTTAACATGTTCCTGTTAGTAAGTTAATACATCTTATCTAACATATTGCTACTATATTTGTTTTACAAAAATTAATGTGAATCCTTAAAACTAAGGAACTTACAATCTCCCACTTTGGCAAATTTTGGCTAAAATATATAATAAACATTACAACTAAATTACAACAATAAAAAAACTACATCCACCAACAGTAGTCCTCAAAAACTACTGAACTCAGCAACACAACAACATGGAGACAGTCTTCATAAGCACAATGATGTTGGGACATCATATTCGACATCATCTTCATAACAACTTCGCTACAGTACGAAACCCTCATCAAAGAACAACACCTTCATGAAAAGGAGTAGAAAGTCCTGAAGTCATTTGGTGTACCTAATCCAGACGAGGAAGATGATAGGTTTACACTCCCCCTCAACCCAGGAACCTATTCTTCTCACAGATGAATAGATATTCCTTTTAACTGGTGGAAAAAGAGGATCATGAAGTAACCACCAATCAATATGTGGCATAAGAGGAAACTAAATAAGTATCCAACCACCACCTTGGGTAACTAAGAACACAGGTCACAACTGTGTTGGTTACTCAGATTACAGGTCACAAAACAAGATACAGAAACAGGATCGAACATCGTATCCGACATCTGTGTCTAGCAATTATAAGAACAAAATCATGTGGATTCAACATCTTAGTTAATCCTTTCTCCCCATTTTTATCCGAAAAGTGGAAAAGGATGCCTTCACAAACCAGACCCAAGCATAACTCACACAAACCCAAACACAAGCCATAAGAATTATTGACACAATAAATACTCACAAGGTGAAAGAGGAAAGGAGAAACCTCTATCAGTAGCTGGACATTTACTTGGGAAATAAGGATCCTTGAATGTAGAAATAATATTGGTCAAAAGGAAATGTTATTTGAGGAGAAACTTCCACCAAAATCAATGTGTATCGTCCAAAAAAGCTTTGAACGCCTTTAAACTCTAGATTGTTTCTTCTGAGCAAAACAGGTCCTAATACATGCACATGCACATCAACCCATATTTTCTCCACTCCTTTCTTCATGTGCTTAACCACACTGGCCATAAAAACCCTTTGTTGATCATACATGAAACATGTCCTGAATAATGTCATGACATCCAGTCAGACATTGTATTCTTTGCTTGCACATTGACCAACACATCTTTAACTGTGATACGGTGGGAGAACTGACTTGAGGTTTTGCGTTTGTATTCGCAAATGTTGCGGTTAGCAAGAGTCGCCACCGACTTTTTATTTTATCCTAAGGAAAGGTTTAAAAAGCACAGCAAAAACCTTTGAGATTTTTCTTGGGTTCGGGGAGTAGATTATAGAAAGGGAAGGTATTAGCACCCTTTCTATCCATGGTTATCCATGGGCTCTTAGTTACTTGCTTAGATCACTTGCCTTTTGTTTTCAATTTGTTTGAAATGGTGCTTTGTGTGTGTGGATTTGAAAATGTTTTGAAAAGAGGCCAATGTGGTGGCAATCTTTGTAATGATCCATGTGGGGATGTATACAAAGATGTATGTCTTTTGAAAAAGTTTTCATTTGTTTTTGAAAGTTGTTTTGGAAGTGTAGTGATGTGTGATTTTGAAATTAGGCAAGTGTTTTGTTTTGCAAGTTGACAAGTACTTAAGAGCGATCTACCCTAAAGTTCTCAAAGATTTTTGTTATGTTTTTAACCCTTTTAACAATTTTGTTCCACCATTGTATTTGGTGGACAATCTTGTGTTAGGATGTGAAAGGGACGGGCGTGGGTCATCGTTTAGACCACAATTGCAACGGCGTTAAATGTCTTTGGGCAATTTCCTTTAAGGGACTTGATCATTTGTTTTTGTTTGTTTTTAAAAAGTTTTATCGAGGGACTATGATCATTCAAATTGTCTGCTTTGCCCAAAGAAGTTCAACATACAATATGGTCCATTTATTTGAAGGCAACAAAGTGGAGTACCCTAGGGGTGTTAGTGTGCAAGTGTGTTTTATTGCATACAAGAGTTTTTCTTTGAATTAGGTTTTTCTATTTTATTGATTTTATCTTGTCATACACGTCCTAATTACTAGCAATAAGAAGCGGAAATGTAAAATCCTACGCTATTACAATAATTAGGGGAGGGGGATACACATTTGTACATGGGGGGTTCAACGAGAAAAATAGACAAAAAAGAAAATAGCGGAAAACAAGATATAGAGAGAGAGAGGGAGTCCGCGCGCTGCTGGGAGGTCATCAGAAGTTCTGACCCAGATCCGCTGTCAGATGATCAACCTGTTGGTGAAACTGGATGAGTCAGAACTTCTGACTCTAGAACCTGCAAAACAGAACCTTGTTAGTGGGGAAATCAGAAGTTCTGATTTCCCTGCGCTGCAAGACAGAAGTTTGTTAGTGGAGAAACCAGAAGTTCTGATTCTGCTGAAAAGGCAATAACTCTCAGAGGTTCTGATGTCATTGACAGCAAAACAGGCTTCAGATGTGCTAACGTCAAAGTCAGCATTTGGCTTTTCCCTGTACTAATCAGAACATCTGCAATCCTGTTGTTACTCCACAAAACAGGAAACATATTTTGGAACAGATCCAACAAAATAGCAAAAATGTTTCAGAGGTCAGAATCACAAAGGTCACAGGCAAGTCCTATACTGGCTCAGAACGTTCTGAGGTATGAGAATCCTCAGAACATAAACAGCAATAACATGAATATTTACATTATGTCACTTGAATATGCACAGCTGATGATGCTTAACAGTGTGGTGAGGGTCAGCAGGTGCTTACCTGACTGTCTGGAAGATGGTGGGTGAAAGTTAACTTTTGGTTCTGGTGGTGTTCTGGACAGATTTGGAAAAGGGGAAGTGAAGGTGTATGCGTGTATAGGGTCAGAAGTTTGGAAAGAACGTTTTTTGTTTTCAGAAAAGAGCTGGATGTTTGATGAAGTTGAAGGTAAGAAACTTAAAGTTATGAAACAAAGCTGGAGATTTTGGCAGAGTTTCAGAATGTTATGTTGCTAGGAGTTTCGTTTCTCTCTTAGCAGTTTTTCTGTTTCTTTTCTTGAACCCCTTTTGCAGTGGTGAAAGCTCTCTATTTATAGGCAAAGTTCTTGTGGATGTCTTTGAACATTTAAGGCGCCAACAGAGTTTGAATTTGTTCTTTGACAGAAATTCCTGGGAAGTTGTGATAACAGCTATCTTTCAGCCTAGGTAGCAGCAGCAGGCGTAGATTGGGGGAAGTGACCTCTGAAGTGGGCGGTGGCGTGAAGACCCATGCCAGAATCTGTGCAAAAGCATTTTCCAAGCCACACGTGAATGCTCAGGAGTGGTTGGAAGCATTAATGGGCATTAAATGGTGACAAGACCTGTCAATACTAACATTCTGGTAAGGGAAACCAGCGTTGAATCAGCAGCGTAAACCATGCTCTGGCCTTGGCTACCTGTTGTCTTAGCAAACTCTGGAGATTCTCCTGGTTTTCTGGTACGTTCCTTGGATCTACTTCTGGACAATCTGGACTTAGAGATTCTGTATCAATGTGACACCTATCCTTCTGACCTTTCATTTTCTGATTTCAACCTGTTCTGAAGGAGCCTTCATACTTTCCTGTTTCTCTTGCATTCCTTTAGCAAATTCTGACTGAGCTTGTGTAACTGCTGAAGGGGCATGTTCTGTTTGAGGCTTACATTCTGAACCACGTTTACAACTTCTGATTGAACTGATGTAGCTGCTGAAGAGCCAACTTCTGACCACGCTGAGCCAAGCTTGCAACTTCTGACTGTCTTCATCTGGAATGGGTCCAGAAGTTCTGAAGCGCTGATTTTTTCTAAAAAACACTTATTTTAAAGAAACATTCTAAGCACTTAGAATTTGATTTTCCTCAAGATGAAAGCGTTGTTTCTGGAGTTTGTGAGATCATCTTGCTCTTGTAAGCGGCTTGCTTGGGCAAAAGGATAACTCAGGACTTGGATTTGTTTCAGAGGGACCTTGAAAATCCAAGATGGTTTTCCTGAAGAAAGAGAGGGCAAATTTTGGGGTACAACAGTTGCCCCTGTTCAATCTTCTTGAACCTGAAGAGTTAGATTGGCGAGTTTGCCTTTCGCGACTCGAAGGTAAAAGGAGATTGGACACCAGAGTGCCCGAAAATTTGCGCTCGCCTAGTAGAGTATCAGCGATGTGATGGCGGGAATGGGCTTACAGATGCCATTTGGAGAGGAGGTAGATAGGGAGATGGGCTTACAGATGCCATCCGGAGACGTGACAGAACCTTGTCGGGAATGGGCTTATAGATGCCATTTGGAAGTGTCGATCGCATAAGAGATTCCTTAGCGAGAAATTTGTATATTTGAGAAAGACGGATGTTTTCCTGGCTTGTTACAGGTGTTTGATCTTCAATCTCCTTATGCAGGTGTGCCCTGGCTAGATACAGGTATCGAATCTACAATCGGTTGCTCACAGATGTGCCCTGGCTGGATACAGGAGTCGAATCTGGAAAATAGTCGTTAATAGATGTGCCCTGGCTAGATACAGGAATCAAATCTACAATCGGTTGCTCACAGATGTGCCCTGGCTGGATACAGGAGTCGAATCTGGAAAATAGTCGTTAATAGATGTGCCCTGGCTAGATATAGGAATCGAATCTTCGGACTCTTCAGACGTGCCCTGGCTAGATACAGGAATCGAGTCTGGAAACGTGACAGTTGATAGATGTGCCCTGGCTGGATACAGGAATCGAATCTTTGAACTCTTCAGACGTGCCCTGGCTAGATACAGGAATCGAGTCTGGAAATGTGACAGTTGATAGATGTGCCCTGGCTGGATACAGGAATCGAATCTTTGAACTCTTCAGACGTGCCCTGGCTAGATACAGGAATCGAGTCTGGAAACGTGACAGTTGATAGATGTGCCCTGGCTGGATACAGAAGTCGAATCTGGAAATAGTCGTTAATAGATGTGCCCTGGCTAGATACAGGAATCGAATCTTCGGACTCTTCAGACGTGCCCTGGCTAGATACAGGAATCGAGTCTGGAAACGTTATAGTTGATAGATGTGCCATGGCTGGATACAGGAATCGAATCTTTGAACTCTTCAGACGTGCCCTGGCTAGATACAGGAATCGAGTCTGGAAATGTTATAGTTGATAGATGTGCCCTGGCTGGATACAGGAATCGAATCTTTGAACTCTTCAGACGTGCCCTGGCTAGATACAGGAATCGAGTCTGGAAATGTGGTCAACAGATATGCCCTGGCTGGATACAGGAATCGAATCTGGAGATGTTGTAGTTGATAGATGTGCCCTGGCTGGATACAGGAATCGAATCTTCGAACTTTTCAGACGTGCCCTGGCTAGATACAGGAATCGAGTCTGGAAACATGGTCAACAGATAGATGTGCCCTGGCTGGATACAGGAATTGAATCTTTGAACTCTTCAGACGTGCCCTGGCTGGATACAGGAATCGAGTCTGGAAACCGATCACTCTCAGATATGCCCTGGCTAGATACAGGTATCGAATCCGGAATCTGTGACAGTTGAAGGTAGTTGTTTTCGGGATTGTCTTTTTCCTGAAAAGGCAAAAACGTAAGTTGTATGCAATGTCATGATGTATGATATGCATGTTGTTTTAACATGAGACAGCGGTGTATGCACTTTATCATGTATGTAAGTGATATGTATGAAAATGTGAAAATGTTTATGAATGTAATTTTGTCTTAGGAAAATAAATCCTTGACGAACGGCCGAGGAGTTGCCCTGTGGGAGAGATACTTGGCCGAAGTTTTGATGAGAGACCTGCTGAGGACTTTAATGATGGATCCCGCTGGGGATAATGGTGATAAACTCTGCTGGGGATGCCAAAGATAAAATCCGCTGGGGATACAAAAGATAAAGTCCGCTGGGGATTGAAAGATAAACTCCGCTGGGGATACCAAAGATAAAATCCGCTGGGGATACCAAAGATAAAATCCGCTGGGGATTGAAAGATAAACTCCGCTGGGGATACCAAAGATAAAATCCGCTGGGGATACCAAAGATAAACTCCGCTGGGGATTGAAAGATAAACTCCGCTGGGGATACCAAAGATAAAATCCGCTGGGGATACCAAAGATAAAATCCGCTGGGGATTGAAAGAACTTTGTTGGGGGCGATCTTCCGTGGCGATTAGCTGAGGATAACCCAGTTATAAGCCCTCGTGAGGAATAACTCTGAATAAAGTTAGGGAGAGACGTCCGTATTCTGCAGGGAACAAGCTTCCAGAATCTACTGGGGATAAGCTTTAAGACTTGCCGGGGAATGTTGTGTCCTTTCAGGATCGACGGGGAACCAACTCTGCTTGGGGAAAGCACTACTGAGCCTTGTTTTACTCTGCGGGGCGTTGAGATGATTTGGCCACATTCTTCAGTTGAACCTACCTTGGTGCCTTGGCGGACAAAACAACCAGACATGCATTAGACAACTTCGATTGCCCCTGTCTCTGGTGTCACCTGTAATCAATCTCTTGTTTCATATGCAAATATTTATGAATTAGCAATTTAATGTCAAATGCATATATCAAAAATGAACATTGGACGTTCTTCGCAAAACAAAACAGAAAAAAGAAAAACAGTGGCCATTTGTATGGACAAGTGAATTTGTATTGATTTTTGAGTTTGCCTGTAAATAGGCGTTTTTGTACAAGAGGCTGACATCCTAGTAAGAGGATATCGCCAAATAGTATAGAGTTTATAATTTGAAAAAGGAAACAAAACAGCTATGTGAACAATCCCACTGGGTTCCAACTCTGCTATCGCCTTTATGTCTTCGAATGTCTCATCGCTTTGCTGCCTGGTCGAAGATGAAGCTGATTGGTCAATGCCGAAATCTGGAGCCAGATAGTTGATGCCGAATTCCGGATGCGAAGTGATCCAATGAGACATAGTGTTACGCTTTTATCCCTAACTTTTGCCTGGACCGCCCTTTCGGGTTTTCAGTCCACCGGGATACCCATTTTTGCCCAAGCCGCCTTTTCAGGTTTTCGACTTGCCGGGTGTACAGATTTTTATTCATTTCATCCCTTATTTTGCCCGAACCCTTTTGGTTCGCCGGGAAGCCCTTATTTTTGCCTAGGTATGTCAACCTAGCGGGTCCTTTGTTTATGCGTAGTATTTTTTCACTATGTCTGCATTGGCGGGGTGAGGAAGGTCGTCACCGTCCATGGTGGTTAGGATCATGGCTCCTCCTGAGAACACACGTTTAACCACAAATGGCCCTTCGTATGTAGGGGTCCATTTGCCCCGGGGATCACTTTGAGGAAGGATGATGCGTTTGATTACCAGGTCCCCAACTTGATACTCTTGTGGTCTGACTCTCTTGTTAAATGCCCTGATCATCCGTTTCTGATACGTTTGACCATGACAGATAGCAGTGAGCCTCTTCTCGTCAATCAGATTTAATTGATCAAGTCGAGTCTGGATCCAATCATCTTCATTCAAGTCCGCGTCCTTCATCATCCGGAGAGAGGGTATCTGGATTTCAATTGGCAAGACTGCCTCCATGCCATAGACCAAGGAGAAGGGAGTTGCCCCGGTTGACGTTCTGGCTGAGGTACGGTACCCGTGTAGAGCGAACGGTAACATCTCGTGCCAATCTTTATAGGTCACTGTCATCTTCTGCACAATTTTCTTGATATTTTTATTGGCTGCCTCTACAGCCCCATTCATCTTCGGTCGGTAGGGAGAAGAATTGTGGTGCTGTATTTTGAATTGTTCACAGAGCTCAGTGATCATTTTGTTATTGAGATTGGTACCATTGTCCGTAATGATTCTTTCCGGGACGCCGTACCGACAGATCAGATTATGCCGGATGAAACGTGCCACGACGCTCTTGGTTACTGTGGCATAGGAAGCTACCTCAACCCACTTCGTGAAGTAGTCGATTGCCACCAAGATGAAGCGATGCCCATTGGATGTCGTCGGTCGGATCTCACCAATCATATCGATGCCCCACATTGCAAAAGGCCAAGGCGCCGTCAGGACATTCAAAGGAACTGGAGGGATATGCACCTTGTCAGCATAGATCTGGCATTTATGACAAGTTCGGGAGTGTTGGTAACAATCGGCTTCCATTGTGGACCAGAAATATCCTGCCCGAAGGATTTTCTTAGCCATGGTGTGTCCACTGGAATGTGTTCCAAACGTGCCTTCATGTAATTCCATCATAATTTTCTCTGCTTCAGCCTTACCCACACAACGTAGTAGAGTTGAATCATGATTCCGTTTGTAGAGAATGTCGTTGCTGAGGAAGAATTTTGCGGCAAACCTCCTCATGAACTTCTTATCATTGACAGACGCACCTTCAGGGTATTCCTGAGCTTCCAAGTACCTCTTCACCTCATGATACCAGGGTTTCTCAGTGACCTTCTCAACCTCAAGCTCGCAGCAGTAGGCCGGTTCATCCAACTTCCAGATTATGATTCGGGGAGCCTCATTGTCCCATTTAACTTTGAACATTGAAGACATTGTAGCTAGGGCGTCCGCTAGCTGATTCTCCTCTCTGGGGAAATGCTCAAAAGTTATCTCTCCAAAGTGGGGAAGCAAGGTCAACACATACTCCTTGTAAGGAATAAGATTCGGGTGTTTCGTATCCCACTCGCCTTTGATCTGATTGATCACGAGAGCGGAATCTCCGAAAACACTTAGAAATTTGATCCTTAAGTCGATTGCAGCTTGTAAACCCATGATACATGCCTCATATTCTGCCATATTGTTGGTGCAGCTGAAACATAATCGGGCGGTGAGGGGAGTATGAGTTCCTTTGGGAGATATGATTACAGCGCCGACGCCGTTACCCAAAGCATTGGAGGCTCCATCAAAATGCATAGACCATCGGGATCCTTCCTCAGGTCCTTCATCCGGTCCAGGTACTTCTCAGCCTGTTACCACCATGATGTCTTCGTCCGGAAAATCAAAGTTCAATGATTGGTAATCGTCCACAGGTTGGTGTGCCAAATGATCGGCCAATACACTTCCCTTAATTGCTTTCTGAGTTGTATACTGGATATCATATTCTGTCAAGATCATTTGCCATCTCGCTATTCTTCCAGACAGAGCGGGCTTTTCAAATATGTACTTGATGGGATCCATCTTTGAAATCAATAAAGTAGTGTGAGTCAGCATATACTGTCTCAGCCGGCGAGCAGCCCATACAAGAGCGCAGCAAGTTTTCTCAAGCGGTGAGTAACGAGACTCACAGTCGGTAAACTTTTTGCTCAAGTAATAAATAGCGTGCTCTTTTCGGCCAGACTCGTCATGCTGCCCCAACACACACCCCATTGAATTATCAAGCACTGTCAAGTAAAGTATCAGAGGTCTTCCTTCCATCGGTGGCATAAGAATGGGTGGCTCTTAGAGATATTCCTTTATTCTTTCAAAGGCGGCCTGACATTCATCATTCCAGCGTACTACTTGATCTTTCTTCAGCAATTTGAAGATCGGCTCACAAGTAGCGGTCAGATGTGAGATGAATCGGGCAATGTAATCCAGTCGTCCCAGGAAGCCTCTGACTTCTTTCTCTGTTTTTGGAGTCGGCATCTCTTGTATGGCTTTTACCTTGGCAGGGTCCACCTGAATACCTTTATCACTTACAATGAAACCTAGCAATTTTCCGGACCTTACCCCAAAGGTGCATTTGTTGGGATTCAACCTCAGCTTGTATAACTTGAGTCGGTCAAACAACTTCCTCAGATGGTCAAGGTGCTCCTCCTCAGTTTGAGACCTTGCAATCATGTCATCAACGTATACCTCAATCTCATGATGGATCATATCATGAAATAAAGCAACCATGGCACGTTGATAGGTTGCCCCAGCATTTTTCAATCCGAATGGCATGACCTTATAACAGAAGGTGCCCCACTGAGTCACAAATGTAGTCTTCTCCATATCCTCTGGAGCCATCTTGATCTGATTATACCCTGAAAAACCATCCATGAAGGAGAACACCTTGTGTTGAGCTGTATTGTCAACAAGGACATCAATGTGAGGTAGGGGGAAGTCATCCTTGGGGCTGGCCCTGTTCAGATCCCTGTAGTCGACACACATTCTGACTTTACCGTCCTTCTTTGGTACTGGTACCACATTGGCAACCCACTGAGGGTAAGAAGTCACTGCAAGGAACCCGGCATCAAACTGTTTCATAACCTCGGCCTTGATCTTTTCAGACATCTCTGGACGCATCCGTCGGACCTTTTGCTTTACCGGAGGGCAATCTTCCTTGGTTGGCAGATGGTGAACTACAATGTCGGCATCCAACCCAGGCATATCTTCATAGGACCAAGCAAAAATCTCCATGTAATCTTGTAGCATTTGGATCAATCGTTGCTTCACGCTGAGCTCTAGATTGGCACCAATCTTGACTTCTTTCCTATCCGTCTCAGTACCCAAGTTAATTGTCTCCACCGGCTCTTCATGTGGTTGAATAGCTCTCTCCTCCTGGAGTAGCAGTCTTGCGAGTTCACCAGGCACTTCGCAATCATCTTCACCTTCGTCTTCGGCCAAGTTGATCGGATTTTCGAAGTCATAACTGGCGGTAGCAGAGCTGTTATCAGTAAGATCCAGAGTGGATTGAAACCTGTATAAGTGAGTGTGTGTAAATAGCTGTTTTGCAATATATATAACACAGAAAGGAAAAAGAGCACAAGATTTGAAATGCAACAAACGTCCAATGTTTTGATTGATGATATATGAAAATGTCATACAAAAAGCCCTCACAAATGGAGCCACGATGCCCCGGGTAGGACACCGAGCCAACAAAGTTTTAACATATTGTCTGTTACAAATTGGAAATCAAAAGAAATTAATTACTGCGTCACAAATGTGATAGGGGTAAAATCCTTTTCCGTCCAGTTGCTTGGTCCGTCGCTGGTGGTCGGGTAGATCCAACTGTCAAATTCTGCTTCCTCTACATCCTCCTCGATAGCATTCACCCTTGAGCTGGAGATAAACACCGGAGCCTTTCTGATCTTCTCCTTGCGCACAGCCCTCTGAGTCTCTGCAGTAAAGCCTAGCCCAAACTTGTCGTTCTTCTGAGTGAAGTCAGGAAGCTGACCCCAGTTTGCACAATTGCCTTTCTGAACCACAGCCCGGGCATCCCTTAGGGAAGCCATCTTCAAGGAAACATTCTCTTCGACTATTGTTTCAGCTGCTGCTGAAATCGGATGCACCTCCTCGAAATGCTGAAAGGGGGTTTCAATAAACTCCCCGTCCATCTCAATGTATCTGAAGGAATTCAAATGGCTCACCATATACTCCTCTTCTCCTTGCACAGTGACGATCTTCCCCCTGACAGGGTACTTTAGCTTCTGGTGCAAGGTAGAGGTCACTGCCCCAGCTCTATGGATCCAAGGTCGACCCAGCAGACAAGAGTACGATGGACGTATATCCATCACATAAAAGGTAGAGTCAAACACTTGAGAGCCCACACGAATAGGGATGTTAACCTCTCCATGAACCATCCTTTTGGAACCGTCAAAGGCCCTGACGATGATATTGCTGGGCTTCAATTCCAGGCCTTCATAATCCAGACGATCTAAAGCCTTTTTCGGTAGAACATTCAAAGAGGAACCAGTATCCACCAATACATGCGCCAAAGTAGTGCCCCTGCATTCGATAGAGACATGCAGGGCATCATTGTGGTCTTTTCCCTTCGCAGTCAGGTCAGCATCTGAAAAACCCAAACCATTGTCTGCTGTTAGATTTGCTATGCAATTGGTGAACTGGACTGCAGACGTCTCTTGCGACACATGGGCCGTCTTGAGAAATGAGATCAAGGCCTTAGCATGGGCCTCGGAGCATAGCAATAAGGAGAGCATGGAGATCTTGGAGGGCGTATGCCCCAGCTGCTCGACAACATTAAAATCACTCTTCTTTATTATTTTCAGTATCTCCTCCATTTCTTGTTGGGAGGCCTCAGCATTTATGGGTATTGGTGCCTCCATCCGGGCAGGCTCTTCTTCAATCCCTTTGCCCCGAGCATTTGATGACTCGGCAGAAGGGGACACAACTTGATCAGCAACAGGAACAGGTAAACTTGTAGGTTTTATAAGGAGGGGTTTTTGAATAGCGGGCGGTGCAATGTCAGGCGAGAAGAGCCTGCCACTGCGGGTGACCTTGGCTGGACCAGTGATATCGCAGATACTGGCGCCAATGTCGAATTCTTGTTTGATTCCATTCACATACACGTCTGTCCCATAATGCCAGGGGACAGCTTTATCAGACACGTAGGGGAGAGGCCCCGGGACAGCAATAATCACAGGTGCAACAGTCATGATTTGAACAGGCTTCTTCAGGGGAGCCTTGATTGGATTTTTGAAGATGGTAACCACAAAAATTTCTTTTACCGGAACCAACTGAACAGCAGACTTCTTAAACAGAATCTCCTTGCTATCCATTAGGCTTTTGATGCCTATCCTCAGCAAGGGACAACCAGATAGGGAAACAGCACAGAACAGGCAACCTTCACTGCAACCCGGAAATAAACCGGCCCGCAGTAGGTTCTTCTTAACGGTCTTCAGAGGGGTAACAACTTCATCTACCGAAACAGCGTACATTTCTTCCTCAATGGCATTTACTCTATGCTGGGGCATATGAGCAGTTACAACATTTGGTCTCTCTAGCGCTTCAAACTGAATTTCCTTTGCATCGATCAGATCTTGCACTTTGTTTCTCAAGGCCCAGCAATCATCAGTAGTGTGCCCAGGACTATCAGAATGATAAGCACACCGGGCATTTGGGTTATACTTAGGAGACGCAGTGTTGACAACCTTAGGAGCTTCTTTGAGGGTCACCAGGTTGGTGGATAACAGTTGGGGTAAAATTTGAGATAAGGTCATACTCAGTCGAGTATACTGCCTCTTGGGCCTTTCGCTTCTTTGTTGATTGTACTGCTGAGGAGCAGCAACAGGTTTCGAGATGACCAAAGCATTGACGGCTTGGCGACTTTCGGGCTTGACTTGTCTTCTAGGACCATAGACGGCACTTGCTTCTTTCTTAAACGGCCTCTTCTCAGCACTTGTGGAGGCAGCCTTTTGTATCTTGCCTGACCTGATGCCAGCTTCAATTCTTTCTCCTGTCAATATCAAATCTGTAAACCCAGCGGAGGAGTTACCAACCAAATGATTGAAAAACGGACCAGACAATGTCCCAAGGAACATATCAACCAGCTCTCGATCAGTTAACGGAGGCTGCACCCTGCCAGCCAAATCTCTCCATTTTTGAGCGTACTCTTTGAACCCTTCACCCGTCCCTAGAGACATACCCTGAAGTTGGGTACGCGTAGGAGCGAGATCAGAATTGTATTGGTATTGTCTGTAGAATGCGGTTGCCAAATCTTCCCAGTGTCGGATGCTAGCTCCATCCAATTGGTAAAACCATTCAAGCTGTGACCCCGAGAGGCTATCTTGGAAGAAGTGAATCCAGAGGTTCTTATCTGCCGTGTAAGGTTGTATTTTCCTTACGTACGACCTTAGATGTAGCTTTGGACAGGAAACCCCATCATACTTGGTGAAGGCAGGCGCCTTAAACTTGTGTGGAATTACTACCCCAGAAGATAACCCCAAATCTCCGAAATCCAGTCCCGGCACATTCTGAATTTCCATGGCGCTTAAGCGGTCCTCCAATTGTTTGTATCTGTCAGCAGCAGGTGGGTATTGTTCGTCATTATAGTCCGTCTCGTTGTCGGAGACTGCGGGACTAGGAGCTCCTCCCCCTTGAGGACTGTTTTTCTCAGCAGAAGAAGTAGTTGGATCAGCTTCATTATGGAGTGTGTTCCCAAATCTGCGTCCGGTGTTGAACAATGCAGTCCTCTTTTTCTTCTTCTTCTTCAGGAGTAGAGTCTTCAACTCTTGCTGACCTTGGGCTAGGCTTAGGACCATCTCTTGAAACTGTGCACTTTGGGCCTGAAGGGCCTTGATTGCTTGCTCACTGGAGGAGTTTGGATTCATGATGACTGTGCACACAAACAGCGAAGGAAATTAAGCAACCTGTGAAATAGGGTACCTGCTATGCATATGGTGCAATGGAATGCGTATGTATGCAATGCATTCAAGGATTTAGAATATTCAAAATTTGTTGTAGACAAAAAGGAACGCACATCATATTAATAAGGAGAAATTCGTTAATACATAAATGCCCCATGGGCCAAATATTACAAAATGACTCCTTAAGGTAAAAAAACATTGTGCATCCTCTTTGGCGCGATGTAGGTGTTGAGATTCCTCTCCTCGTGCAGCAGGCGGGTGAGTTCCAGGACCTTCTTTTCACTAGCATGTAGACTGGTCTCAAGAGAATTCCGTTCTTCCTTAAGCTGGACCCAGCTCTTCTGCATTTCTTCCCAGGAGGTGGGCATGTCGGGATGTTGAATGGTGTAGGACACCTCTCCTTCCAAAACTGGTTCTTTGATCACAGGGAGAATATGAGGATAAGGCATTACTAACTTCTGGGAGCAGGCTCGTACCCACTTGAGATAAGGTTCCAACGGGATGGAGTTCCTGTGCCCTAGTGTCTTGCTGTCTATCCTACTTGGCATACTCCAAGCTCTGATAAATCTCTGGCGAAGTCCTTGAGTATCGTTGTCGAAGTCAAAAACTATGTTAGGAATTAACATGTCATGAGGTCCATCCCTCCGAGCATAACCAAACTGTCTCCAAGCCAGGCATGGGTTGTAAGTAATACCTCCTTTGATTCCAAATAAAGGAACATTAGGGTACTCCCCACAACGATTAATGATAGTGATGTCTTCCCTAGGGCACCAATGTATATCTGCATGCGTGAGAGTCATTAACCGTTGTGACCATCTCAAACCCCGCTCGTTCTTTAAAACTGTTTGTGGAAGGTGCGAAATAAACCACCTTCCCAAGAGAGGAGTGCAACACATAAGGACGCCCCTTCTTCTCATGGTTCGAGTGTAACATGAGTGAAGGATGTCCCCCAGCAACGTAGGTATAGGATTCTTGGTCATGAAGATCTGGACAGCACTGATATCAATAAGCTGATCTGGGTTAGGGAATAACACCAAACCATAGACAAGGAGGGCCAGAATTTCTTCAAAAGCTCGTAGGTCAAGGGAGTTCCAACATTCTTGGGCCTTCTCGAACAGGAACTTGGCTAAGAAACCCTTGATACCACTTCTAACTTCCCAATGTCCCTTGAGGTCAGATGACTGTAGGTGCAAGGCTTTAGCAATCTCTTCAAGCTTGGGTTCCTTTTCCGTACCGTTGTAGGGTAGTCGATCAAGGATAGGGACCTTCAGGAGTCGGGAGAACTCTTCCAATGTAGGCACCAATTGATAATCCGGAAAAGTGAAACAGTGATGCAGAGGGTCAAAAAACTGGAACATGACTTTTATCAAATCCTCCTCAATGTTGGTGTTGACCAAGCTGATGAGTCTTCCATGTCTCTCACTGAATGAAGAACCTTCGGGAATCCTGGACAGAAGTTCCTTAAGCTGAGGAGGGATCTTTACAAGGCTAATCTGAATTGTCTTTCTGTGAGCAGTTTCCATGTCCTATAAAACAAGAACAAAGATGAAGATTCGAAACCCTTGAAATGGTTAGTCAATGCTCATGATGTTGTATGATGTTATGATGTTATGATACACCACAAATATTCACAAAGGTAAACATGGTAAGGCACACAAGTCACACAAGACAAACCCTTAGAGTTTAGGCCTGCATGAGGTCTGGGTATTACCCTCTTGAAGTTTGGTGGGCTCAACCTGTCCTATTAGAAGTAACCGGGTTCTAAAGGTCCCAATATCACTGGATTACTTTCATTGTTCATCGTTTCGATTTAGCCACTGAACTGGCGACCGAAATATTCCAGGAAAGCAACCCTCAATCGAGTGTAGTATCGAGTATCAACCAACCTCGGACTGCACCAAAGTCAGTTATCTCACTACCCTAAAAAGGCCAAGACGGTTCAATTAAGGTTCCTAAGGTCAGTTGATGCTTCACGACACCACGCGGCGGCCCCGTACTCTCCTTGACCGAACTCAAGTGTTACCGGTATACACCAAAGTGCCACATCAACGTAGCAGACTGCTTCAACCATGTCGGTATACCCCGCACAGTTCCCTCACAGCCTTGTTGCTACCTAAAAAGGGTTTCCCCAGATCCGGGTTAGGATCTATAAAACTCCGATACAAAGCCCACAAATGTAAAGCAAACAAAGCAATCAATTTGAAAACAAAGGTGATCTAAACCCTAAGGTTACTCCACTTTTAAAGTCTTTCCCCAGCAGAGTCGCCAGTTCTGTGATACGGTGGGAGAACTGACTTGAGGTTTTGCGTTTGTATTCGCAAATGTTGCGGTTAGCAAGAGTCGCCACCGACTTTTTATTTTATCCTAAGGAAAGGTTTAAAAAGCACAGCAAAAACCTTTGAGATTTTTCTTGGGTTCGGGGAGTAGATTATAGAAAGGGAAGGTATTAGCACCCTTTCTATCCATGGTTATCCATGGGCTCTTAGTTACTTGCTTAGATCACTTGCCTTTTGTTTTCAATTTGTTTGAAATGGTGCTTTGTGTGTGTGGATTTGAAAATGTTTTGAAAAGAGGCCAATGTGGTGGCAATCTTTGTAATGATCCATGTGGGGATGTATACAAAGATGTATGTCTTTTGAAAAAGTTTTCATTTGTTTTTGAAAGTTGTTTTGGAAGTGTAGTGATGTGTGATTTTGAAATTAGGCAAGTGTTTTGTTTTGCAAGTTGACAAGTACTTAAGAGCGATCTACCCTAAAGTTCTCAAAGATTTTTGTTATGTTTTTAACCCTTTTAACAATTTTGTTCCACCATTGTATTTGGTGGACAATCTTGTGTTAGGATGTGAAAGGGACGGGCGTGGGTCATCGTTTAGACCACAATTGCAACGGCTAAATGTCTTTGGGCAATTTCCTTTAAGGGACTTGATCATTTGTTTTTGTTTGTTTTTGAAAAGTTTTATCGAGGGACTATGATCATTCAAATTGTCTGCTTTGCCCAAAGAAGTTCAACATACAATATGGTCCATTTATTTGAAGGCAACAAAGTGGAGTACCCTAGGGGTGTTAGTGTGCAAGTGTGTTTTATTGCATACAAGAGTTTTTCTTTGAATTAGGTTTTTCTATTTTATTGATTTTATCTTGTCATACACGTCCTAATTACTAGCAATAAGAAGCGGAAATGTAAAATCCTACGCTATTACAATAATTAGGGGAGGGGGATACACATTTGTACATGGGGGGTTCAACGAGAAAAATAGACAAAAAAGAAAATAGCGGAAAACAAGATATATAGAGAGAGAGAGGGAGTCCGCGCGCTGCTGGGAGGTCATCAGAAGTTCTAACCCAGATCCGCTGTCAGATGATCAACCTGTTGGTGAAACTGGATGAGTCAGAACTTCTGACTCTAGAACCTGCAAAACAGAACCTTGTTAGTGGGGAAATCAGAAGTTCTGATTTCCCTGCGCTGCAAGACAGAAGTTTGTTAGTGGAGAAACCAGAAGTTCTGATTCTGCTGAAAAGGCAATAACTCTCAGAGGTTCTGATGTCATTGACAGCAAAACAGGCTTCAGATGTGCTAACGTCAAAGTCAGCATTTGGCTTTTCCCTGTACTAATCAGAACATCTGCAATCCTGTTGTTACTCCACAAAACAGGAAACATATTTTGGAACAGATCCAGCAAAATAGCAAAAATGTTTCAGAGGTCAGAATCACCAAGGTCACAGGCAAGTCCTATACTGGCTCAGAACTTTCTGAGGTATGAGAATCCTCAGAACATAAACAGCAATAACATGAATATTTACATTATGTCACTTGAATATGCATAGCTGATGATGCTTAACAGTGTGGTGAGGGTCAGCAGGTGCTTACCTGACTGTCTGGAAGATGGTGGGTGAAAGTTAACTTTTGGTTCTGGTGGTGTTCTGGACAGATTTGGAAAAGGGGAAGTGAAGGTGTATGCGTGTATAGGGTCAGAAGTTTGGAAAGAACGTTTTTGGTTTTCAGAAAAGAGCTGGATGTTTGATGAAGTTGAAGGTAAGAAACTTAAAGTTATGAAACAAAGCTGGAGATTTTGGCAGAGTTTCAGAATGTTATGTTGCTAGGAGTTTCGTTTCTCTCTTAGCAGTTTTTCTGTTTCTTTTCTTGAAACCCTTTTGCAGTGGTGAAAGCTCTCTATTTATAGGCAAAGTTCTTGTGGATGTCTTTGAACATTTAAGGCGCCAACAGAGTTTGAATTTGTTCTTTGACAGAAATTCCTGGGAAGTTGTGATAACAGCTATCTTTCAGCCTAGGTAGCAGCAGCAGGCGTAGATTGGGGGAAGTGAATTCTGAAGTGGGCGGTGGCGTGAAGACCCATGCCAGAATCTGTGCAAAAGCATTTTCCAAGCCACACGTGAATGCTCAGGAGTGGTTGGAAGCATTAATGGGCATTAAATGGTGACAAGACCTGTCAATACCAACATTCTAGTAAGGGAAACCAGCGTTGAATCAGCAGCGTAAACCATGCTCTGGCCTTGGCTACCTGTTGTCTTAGCAAACTCTGGAGATTCTCCTGGTTTTCTGGTACGTTCCTTGGATCTACTTCTGGACAATCTGGACTTAGAGATTCTGTATCAATGTGACACCTATCCTTCTGACCTTTCATCTTCTGATTTCAACCTGTTCTGAAGGAGCCTTCATACTTTCCTGTTTCTCTTGCATTCCTTTAGCAAATTCTGACTGAGCTTGTGTAACTGCTGAAGGGGCATGTTCTGTTTGAGGCTTACATTCTGAACCACGTTTACAACTTCTGATTGAACTGATGTAGCTGCTGAAGAGCCAACTTCTGACCACGCTGAGCCAGGCTTGCAACTTCTGACCGTCTTCATCTGGAATGGGTCCAGAAGTTCTGAAGCGCTGATTTTTTCTAAAAAACACTTATTTTAAAGAAACATTCTAAGCACTTAGAATTTGATTTTCCTCAAGATGAAAGCGTTGTTTCTGGAGTTTGTGAGATCATCTTGCTCTTGTAAGCGGCTTGCTTGGGCAAAAGGATAACTCAGGACTTGGATTTGTTTCAGAGGGACCTTGAAAATCCAAGATGGTTTTCCTGAAGAAAGAGAGGGCAAATTTTGGGGTACAACATTAACCATACTGTCTTCCACTGGATTCTAAGTGTTCTCCTTCACTTAGACTTAGTGACATGCACCAAGAAATCAGAATATCACATTTGTGACATCTCTTCAAAAATAACTTAGAAGTTGCAGATAAAAATAAATTCTCTCAGACATAAGCATTAGAGCACTTGGAGAGATATGTGAATTCCTGATTTAAACACCCAGCTTCACATGGCTAAGAATCATTCATGCCTTGTCAAGATCACCAAAAACTTCATAATGTCATAACATGTTGTCTGACATTACACCCTCATAAGAGGCATAATATCTCCACAAGCTTGAACATCACCCAACCAATATATGTACCATTACAGCAACAATCCACAAACAAATACACGACTCCCCTTGTCATGAATAACCAATACTCCATCTGAAGATGAAATCTTGGGAACTAGATAAAAACACATAAAAGACTTCATTCTCTCATGTTGTAGGAAAACACTTCCTGTATATGCTGAACCCTGACTCCATCAATAGAGTCAAACCAAAGTCATATACTCTCACTCCTTGAGAATACAACCAAGAACTTTGATTTCTTCACAACACAAGGACATATCTGATCACTATCATTTTATAACCATACTATGTATCATGACCTTTTGAATAAGCAAGATGTCATGCATACTAGGTGTGAAGTCACTCACGATTTTCAGAACTTCTTAGCTTGTTTAAAAGCTTTACTAAGATCCAGATTATCAACACTCATATGGAGTGACTTGCAGCAGAAGAAAAGCACCTCTTCAAAACACTCTGCTCAGACCTCAGTATTTGTTAGCCGTCTTCTTCCCTTACATCCACTAGTAGTTGTTGATACTAGTGAATTCTTCAACAAAGTAGTCATGCATTCACTAGACATACTATTGTAGATAGGTTTAGATTCTCCACATTCGAATCCACATTGTCAAAAATACCACTTCTGACAATAATGCTTGATCATCCAATCTTCACATGCACAATCCCAAGTAGTAAAAATAAAACAGCCATCAACAATCATGATGTTAAGACATCATGTGGGACATATTCCATAATACAGAACCCAATCAAACTGGTTCTTGATCTATGATTTAAAGGACTCATTGTGCATAAAAATCCTTTAAGAAGCTCCCATTAGAACACACAGTTGGTGCATCTTACTCAAGTTTTTCCAAACACGTGAATGATATGGAGAGAAATAAACTCTCAAATGCTCTCTGAAACACAATGATCAGAATGCAAAATTGAATAAATCTTCAGAAGAATACTTAGACTCCTGTCGAAGTATCCATCATCAGTCTCATGTACAATCTCCTTAGACGGTAAACAAATACTCACCTCCCTTCAAAGTATTAATTATTGGTCATATAAGATTACCTTCTCACACAAGGTAGGACATTTGGTCTGACAATCTTCTTCTACACATATCTGGCACCAGCTAATTCATCTTCATAACAAACAGTTATGACATCCATTATCATCCCAAAAAATTCCAGATTATGTCAGTGGCTTGACCTTAAACTCCACTCTGGACAATAACAACTTCCTTGACTGAAGGGAGAAAAACACACTTTGAGACGATGTTCTAACATCTTATCTGACATCAGTCTCAAACACTTGGATTTCACCATTAACTATGGTCTAGAGACACCATAGTAATACATAACTCTTCCAAGGGATAAAAGAGGATCAACCATCAGTAGTTGATCAATCTTTAACACATACCAAAAAACATACAGAGCATCCATACCTCAAGAAGATTTATTCTCAAAAAATACAATTTCCAGACCTCCTTTCTAACTATGAGGTGTTGGATTCCATCCTTTTGTACCTAAAGAGGAGATTCCCTTTAACATGTATCACAAACAAACTATTTAGAATAATTTTGTTTCTTCATCACACAGGGATCCCCTTCAATCCTTGCAAAAACATATATTCCATTATGTGAGGACACCACATAATTGAACCCTAGAAGAGAGAGGAACTTTCCTTGTAGATATCGGGGAACCATAATCCTTTGGCACAAAAAATATAACTACTCCTTGCTTTAAACAATTGAGATGCTCATCCTATGTGATTTTGATGACTCCTCATAGTGCAGACAACAATCAACCATAGAATTTTGGTTGACACAACTCCAATGTAGACAATCCTTGAAACACATTTCCTCAATAATTGAACAATAGTTTCATGCTCTCATAGACTTAATAAGAGTATCAAGTTAGAGTAAACAACCTTCATCCTATTATGAAAAACAACACCAGTCATATTGAGAAAAATAAATTCTCAATACAAAGATGTCAAGACATTATGTTTGACATTTCTTCAAGATCTTCTAGCTTATGATTAAGGACTCTCCCTTATTAACTGATAATAATTCCTTGAGAATCATATAGTAGTTGCACATCCTGTGGTTAATCCATGACCTCTCTCAAACAGAATATGTTCAATGGCCATAAACGAGATTCCATAAGTCCGTTTCCTTTGATCAGAAGGATCTTCCAGATATCTTGAGAGAAAGTCCTTGACATTTGAGCTTGACCTCTACATATAAAGGATCTGGAAGAGATACCTTTATCAAGCCTCCAGAGGAAAAAAATCACAGCCTCTTCACTCAAACTCTCTTAGATTAGAAATAAACCAATCTAATGAGTGCCCAATATGTTGGTCATGCCCTTACCAACATACTTATCTAAGACATGTTTCTAGCAAAGAAACTTCTTAGACAGAAAACACAGATGCCTCCTCTTCCAGATCAAGAGTAGGTTCCAAACATATGTGATCACCACATATTTGTTTAGCCCCTAAGCATCTGCAATGCCCTACCTTTATCCAACAAGATTCTGCACAATCTGCTGGCTTGATGTTCCAACATCAGATAAGACAACATTTCCCTTCACAAGAAACACATCAATAGATGCTTTATTAACGCCTAGAGATTGGCCTTTTAGGGTTGAAAGAAAAAGTTAATTGCCTCTACCAGATCTCTTTTCAACAAACTCACATAAGAGTTCCTTTATAAGTGAACTTGGGATAAACCTCAAGTATCTTTGGCAACTCTAGCAAGCTATTTGAACCTCTTCTCAAGTATCGCCACACAATGGGATACGCCTCCAGAGGAGAACTGTGTGTTGCATCCTCAACACACTAAACCACCAAGAGTTTTCCATCAGGTATATATGAAGTGGAATGCAAACACGAAAACTCCACACCAACATTCAGGAAAAAGCATAAACCCTTGCACAAACACACCACACTGCCGATGCAACTAGTTAACCTGGGTTTGAAAATAAATCAAACCCTCAACATAATAGCTTGCCACCAAAGCTACATGCCTAAAAACAACACAGACAGGTCCAATTTGCACCTTGTCATGAACAGTCCATCCTCCACTTCTAGGGACCGTTCAAATAACAAAATGAACTCTCCAAGTTCAAAAATCTTTTTCAATAGAAACCTTCTACCTTGCACAAAAACCAGAAAGTATTCCCCATGGATCCCATCTAGAAACAGACAGGATACCTGCTCTTACACCAATTCGAATTCTAGTATGGAAGAAATTAGATATCCTATGACATGTTAGGATATCTGATCCGACATAAACAAACAAGCAAGGTATAAACATACAAAATAGTACTGAAAAGCATAAACAACACACCAGAATTGTTAACCAAATTCAGAGAAACTTTCCTACTCATAAGGCATACCAAGCCAAGGACAAATCCACTATAATAGTGTTAATTCATAAACCCTACAACAAACCTCCAGTTTTACGGCCTAATCACTTAATCACCACCCTTCCTAGATTTCTACCTAATACTCACCTAAATATGAGGCCATCCTCAATCCCTCTTTAATAATAGACATCGATTGGATCAACGCAATTCTGGAAAAAAAGGAAGACACACTTCCATGAAAATCTCTAGCCAAGATTCTTGACTAAGACCACGACTTGGAGTTACTTCAAAGCTTCCTCCGAGAATAATACTCATTTCTTTATAGCTTTTGAGTAAGAATAACAGTGACCATCTCACAACCCGAGTGGTTCACTTACACCAACTCTCCTTGAGAGCGGAAAAAAGACAAAGCCCTAGACTTCTATATCTTGAACTTGTTCCTTTCCTAGGTTACAAACACTTCTATTTATAACCAATACCCAACTGGATTTGGACCTCCAAAGTACAACATATCAGCTGTAACAACCAACAATAACTTCTTCTACGATCAAGGTCTTCAATCATATCAGCTATAACAACCAGCAGTAAATATTCTACATCAGTTAAATCATAACATAATCTAATTCTCCACTTCAGCTCAGGCGCGATATCGTATGCTCCTTCATAGGACATCTTATTTGACATGTTGTTCTAGATGTTGAAATACTTCAAATCAATATGTCCTAATATAAGATAGGACTTATTGCTCAACATGTTCCTGTTAGCAAGTTAATACATCCTATATAACATATTGGTGCTATATTTGTTTTACAAAAATTAATGCCAATCCTTAAAAATAAGGAACTTACACAAAGGTTGCATCAATTATAATCCTATATTGGCACGACATCAGCTAGGATACGTTATGACTGATAAACCCACAGATCAAGAGGTGGAAGAAACTGATTATTTCAGCAAAGGTGAGAATCCTGTCTTGTTAGAAAGGATAAGAGTTGCTTGGGGACATATTCACAAGAAAGGAAAGGCTTTCTTTGGTCAGACAGGAAGTTTGGCTCTCAATCCTTATGTGGATTGGGTCAAGAACCAAATAAAAGTATAATCACAAAAGGGAAGAGTCTTTGTATCTGTAACCTATCTGTGATACGGTGGCAGAACCGACTGTTAATATTAGTTTTGTGTTTTGTGTTTGCAAATGTTGCAGTAAGCAAGAGTCTCCACCGTCTTTTCTTTTATCTATAAAAGGAAAGGGTGAAAAGAACAGAAAAAGACCTTTTTGAGATTTTTATGAGTAAGGGGGGTAGATTATGGAAAGGGAATGTGTTAGCACCCTTTCCATCCGTAGTTATCTACGGGCTCTTAGATGCTAGCTCATGTTTTGAAAAATTTCTTGTGCTTTGTGTTTTCAAAAAGTAGTTTTAAAATGCCTTAGTGCGGAGATTCGCTTTGTGATAACTCTTGTATCAGTCCTCGACAGTGTTGACAAAGCAAATGTTTTTGAAGATTGTTTTTGAAATGTGTAAGTGTAAAAAGTTTATTTTATTTTGAGTAAGCATCTAATAGCTATCTACTTGTACTCGAAAAGGTAGTTGTTTTCCTCCTATCCTTTAGACAGTGCTATCCTACTCTTAGTGAGTAGGTAACCCTATCGTTGGATGTATGAGGGACATTCGAAGGGACGTTACGATCAAGAAGGAAACTTGGCAAGGAATTTTAGTAATTGTCCTAAAGTTCTAAGATCACTTTTAACTGAGGCAATATCGAGAGGGTCATTGAGGGACTTGTGATCTTTCAAACTAGAGGATAACCACTAAAACTTCTCACGTTTCGAGAATTGTGACCGTTTTATGAAGGTAACCGAAGTGGGATACCCTAGAGGTGTGCATGTGCAATTGTGTTTAGTTCAAGTATTTATCTTGTGTATTTAGGTTTGCTAACGTTTTTTGTTTTCAGTCTTTTCATACAAGCCTAATTATTAACAGTTAATATCTTGCAGAAATTTAAAGTGCGGGAATTGTAAATCCTACGCTATTACAATGTTTTGGGGAGAGGGTATTTACATGTCCAAATCTTGGGAGTGTAGAAATTAAAAGTAGAAAGTAAAGCCTAATTACTATTACATCCCATAGCAGTTACATTATTATAAAAAATGCGAGAATAAAAATAAATGTGGGAGAAATAAAAAAACGTCTAAGAAATCCTAAGAATTAAGCTAAGTAAACCTAAAGAATTTGTTTTTGTTTTTGTGTTTATTAAGAAAATACTTAAAATTTAAGTGAGAAAAATATGGTCCTAATTAATTAAATAAGAGAAATATGATTGTTAATTAATAAAACTAATTCTACTATTTTTTGGGTTTTTATTAAGAAAATATTTGAATGAAATAAATCTAAGTCTAACTGATTTTAAATTAATAAAAATAATGTCAAAATAATTAAATTAATTAATTTACAAAATTAAGATTAATTTAAGAAAAACCTAAGTCTATTTAATGTTTTTTTATTTTATTTTATGATTTGTTAAAAAAAATAATTAAAGAAACAAATAATAAAACAAATAAGAATAAAGAAAAGTAAATTTGGGCCTGGAGATAATTAGTAAACAGAGGGGTGCGCTTGGAATTCGTTTGGCCCAAGGGGAGACAAGCCCGGGAGCTGCAAAAATTTATCAGGGGGTGAGAAGATTAAAAAAAGCTTAGGCCCAAGATAAGGAGTCCAAAGGTTGTATGGATCCAGGGAAAATGGGGCTTTTCGATCTAAAAGGGATGCTTTGCTTTTCGATCCAGGGATGGATGTTGCCTTTCGATTTGAATCTGCAAGACAAATATTAGCCAAATAAAGATGCAGGACCTGGGTATCGAACCCAGGTCCTTCGATCCTGCGTGCGTTGGGTCTATTCAGGCTAGATATGCAGTAAGTGTTAGAAACAAAACAAAATGCAGACCTGGGTGTCAAACCCAGGTCCTTAATCTTGAATACAGATCGAATGAACAACAAATATTAATTTGTCATGCAAATGTAAGTTTGATCTTTTTACCCATTCTTACCAATAGTGATGTATAAATCTGTGGCTTCAGGCATGGGTACCCTTGTTTAAAGGTTGCTTCTATTTGGCACTTCTGGATATGGAGATTCTTGCTTAGGGATTGGGGATGATTGGAGAAGCTTCAGGAAACCTCTAAGAATGTGTTTGTAATTTCGTGTGACTCTCTCCGATTGTGTCCCTCATTTTTTTGAGGCTTGCAAATTCCACCGTTATATAGAGCAGATGGAGGGGACAAGGAAAGAGGGAAATAAGCATGCTCCAAATTACTCTTTAAGAGCCATAAACAAATATTTGAAACTTTGCCAAAGGTAAGTAATTCTTGTCTCTTTTTTGAATTTGAATGAATATGGACATAAATGGCTTTCGAATGCCTTCAGTCCATGGCCTTCGATTATACCTCTTGTACATCCTTCAAATGGGTCTTTATATGTCTTTAAAATAGTCCATATGTATGCATCGTACCCTCTTTGAATGGGCTACCAAGGTGTGTCCTTCGAATGGCTCAAGTCTCATCATTGGGGCCTCTTTAATTGAGCCCCTACTCAGCTAGCTTATTGATTCAAACAACTCAAACAAAAACTTCAATCTGATCAATCGTAAACCTTGTTTGTCACCACCTTAGAGTGCCATTGCACAAGAGGCCTGGGCCTGGCCATATGTAGGACCAAGACCCATCCCAAATAAAACTTGTTTTCAATAATCATGTGTCCTTCGAATGGACTAATGAATGCTTCTTCGAGAAGACCACATGAATGCGCCTTCGAAGGGGCTATCATGTGTGTTAAAGTGTGTACAACTATTTCAAAGGGGATCATTTCCCAGTAGAAGCTGGCACAAAGACAGCCCATGCCTTGTGGATTCTAGCATGAGGCAGGTCAAAGCAAGCGTAAGAGAAGCCATTTCCTAGGCGAAGCTGACACAAAGGTAGCCAATGCCTTGTGGGTCGAAGGAAGCTTTTTTCCTGGTGGATCAAAGGAAAATTTGAAGGAGTCTTGGCCTTGTTCTAAAGGCAAGCTGAAGAGGGGGCCTTTTCCTTGTAAATTGAAGACTAGTGAGAGGGGCCTTTTTCCTTGTAGATTGAAGATAAGTTGATGGGTCTTTGCCTTATGGAACCAAGGCAAGCATGAAGAATATTTTTGCCTAATATATAAAAAAAGCATGAAGAGGCATACATGTGTTGATGACAAGCTAAAGGGGGCCTTTTTCCCAGTGGGAGCTTTGTGAATTAGGCTTGATCAAAGGATACTCAGCGCCTAATCGAAGCTGGTATACAAGAGTTCATTGCTGGTGAATCGAAACAAACTTGTAGGGGATTCTTGGTTTGTGCACTAAAGGCACGCACAAAGGGAGTATTTTCCTAGTCGAAGCAGGAATCAAGCTTGCTCAAAAGAAATCAAATGCCCAATTGAAGTAGGAATCAAGCTTGATCCAAAGAAATCAAATGCTCAACCAAAGCAGGAATCAAGCATGCATGCAGGTAGCCATTACATTGTGAATCAAGCAAGCATGTAAAGACAATGGTGCAATCGGAGGATGTATGCAGGAGGTCATTGCCTTGTGTCTGCTGGCATGAAGGAAGTTCATGCCTTGTGAATTAAAGGTAAGCTTGAAGCAACCAATTCCTAGTCGAAGCCTTGTGATTTGAACTAGATCGAAGGGGGCCCAGCACCCAATCGAAGCTTGTGAATCAGGCTTGCGTCAAAGGAAGTTCAGCATCCAATCGAAGCTTGCTTAGATGCCTATTGAAGTACCCTGTTCAGATGCCAATCGAAGGACATTGCTGAATTTCCAATCGAAAGACACTTTGCTAACATTAAAAAATTTCATTTTTCTTTAGGCAAGTGCTTTTAACCACCCATATAAGAGAAAAAACCTTGGGAAACATGAGAGGGAAAATTTTGTGGTACAAAAGCTGCCCCTGTTCAATCTTCTTAAACCCGATGATTTAGATTGGCTTGTCTGCCTTTTGTGATCTGAAGGTGGAAGATGATTGAACACTAGAGTGCCCAAAAATTTGCACTCGCATGAAGTAACACTGTTAGTTGATGATGACGAGAATGGGCTTACAGATTCCATTTAGAGAAGATTGCAGAGAGTCGTCGGAGATGGGCTTAAAGATGCCATCCAAAAAAGATGTTGATTTCACACATGGTCCCTTTGGGGGTTCCTGTTCCTGTTGTATGAGGAGGAGTCTGCTGGGGAATGTAGGTTTCTGTTGTTCTCCTACTTGAGGATAACTCTGTGGGGAATAGATTCTAGGAACTTCAGTTGTCTAAGACTCTACTGAGGAGTTATATTTGTACTGTAGAGACGAGAGTTTGCTGCTTTCTAGTTGAAATCTAGGTTTCACAGTAATTTGCGGGGTATAATGGAATTAACTATTACCTGAAAATGAATTAGAAAGAGCCTGTGTAAGGCTGTTTCAGGATGAGTCTGTGTTAGTCTACATCCATAGATATATGAGAAGGAGCCCGTGTAAGAGTGCTTCATCTGGTCATGTAGATAGCTTTCCTGACTGGTTTCAGGTGTTATTCTATAAATCAGTTGGTCACAGATAGTTGTCCTGTCTTGTTTCAGGTATTAATCTGGAACTTGGAAATTGTCGGTCATTGAGATAGTTGACCTGGCTGGTTACAGATATTAATCTCTGATCTCTTCATGCAGATAGCTTTCCTAGCTTGTTACAGGTATTAATCTACAATCGATCGTCCATAGATGGTTATCCTGGCTTGTTACAGGTATTAATCTGGAACTTGGAAATTGTCGGTCATTGAGATAGTTATCCTGACTTGTTACAGGTGTTAGTCTCTGACCTGAGAAAGATAGTTTTCATGGCTTGTTACATGTATTAATCTCTGATATCCTCATGCAAATAGCTTTCCTGGCTTGTTACAAGTATTAATCTACAATCGTTCGTCCACAAATAGTTATCCTGGCTTGTTACAAGTATTAATCTAGAACTTAGAAATTATAGGTCATTGAGATAGTTATCCTGGCTGGTTACAGATATTAATCTCTGGCCTGAGAAAGATAGTTTTCCTGGCTTGTAATAGGTATTAATCTTCAATCTTCTTATGTAGATAGTTCTCCTGGTTTCTTTTAGGTGTTAATCTACAATCTTCTTATGCAGATAGTTCTCCTGGCTTGTTTCAGGTGTTAATCTACAATCAAGTTGTCTAAGAGATAGTTTTCCTGGCTTGTTACAGGTGTTAATCTGGGACTTGTTTTGTTGGTCACACAGATAGTTTCCCCGTCCGGTTTCGGGCATTAATCTGTGGCCTGCTGTATTTGTTGGTAAACCCGTCTTGCTTCGGGAGTTCATACCATTTGGTCGTGTAGATAGTTTTCCCGTCTGGTTTCACTCCTTGACCCGTTGTATAAGTTGATAGTGTTTGTCTTTCTGCAAACTCAATCTGGAAAGGTAAAGTCAATTTCATACGATGTCATGATGTATGAATTGCATGATGCTCTCAAAATAAATGAGATTGTGATATATGTATTTATGCTGCATATGCTATGATGTTTGTAGAAATGATATATGAATGCAATGTATGAACGTGTCAGTTGTTCCATTGTTGTTTTGTTGAATTAGGGAAAATAAATCCTTGACTGTTGTTGGGGGTGAAAAATGTAGGTCTTCAGATTTTGTTTTGAAGTTAAAATGATGGGAGATGAACTTCCGTTGTTAGAGAAATAAACTCTGTTGGGGAAGGTAAACTCTGCGAACTGCTTGATGATTTTGTTAAAATCCTGCTGGGGAATCCTGAGAAACTTGGCGATTTCATTGGGGAATTTTTGTTGGAGCAGTAATTTGGAGATTCTTGCCCTGCCGAGGGTATGATAACACCTAACATTAATAGGTTGCATGCTGGGAATATGGCGGTGATGTTGTAGCAGGATGCCCATGCCTCTGTACCTGCTGGAGAAGGTATCTGCCGGGGAAAACATTTGTGGGGATTTTGTGAATGGCCTTTAGATATTATCCCATTTCTTAAAGTCATTAGCAACTGTCTTTTTGTTTTTAGGTGTATTTGTAAACAATATTCACATTTAAATGCATATGTCCAAAAATAATCACTGGACGTTTTCGCACACAAAACAGAAAAATAAAAACAGAAGTTTGCACTTTCTAAGGAATAGTTTTGTATTAACTTGAAATAAGCATTTTTGTACAAGGATACATACATCCTAGTAAGAGAATGTCGTCGTAAGAATGGAAATTATACAAAACTAGTATAAAAAGAAAGAAAACTATGTGAAATAATCCCATTGGGTTCCCATTCCGCTATTGCATTTATGTCTTTGAGCATCTCATCCCTTTCGCTGCTTGTCCAAAGCTGATTGGATTGATTAGTACCACTTGAGCTTGACAGTCGATACTAAAGATTGGTTATAAGGTGATCCAACGAGACATAGTTATACGCTTTAAATCCCTAACTTTTTCCTGGACCGCCCTTTCGGGTTTTTAGTCCAGCGGGGTATCCTTTTTTTCCCAAGCCGCCTTTTCAGGTTTTCGACTTGGCATGTGTACAGATCTTTTTATGTATATCCCTGATTTTTGCTCGACCCCTTTTGGTTCACCAAAATGCCTTAATTTTTCCTAGGTCAGTCGACCTAGCGGCTCTTTGTTCATGCGTAGTATCTTTTAACTATGTCCGCTTTTACAGGATGCGGAAGGTCGTCACCGTCCATAGTGCTTAAGATCATGGCTCCACCAGAAAATATGTTCTTGATCACAAATGGCCCTTCGTATGTGGGAGTCCATTTTCCCTTGGGATCACCTTGTGGCAGTATGATGCGCTTGATTACCAAGTCACCAGCCTGATATACCTGACGTCTGACCTTCTTGTTAAAAGTTTTGATCATACGTTTTTGGTACATCTGACCATGGCAGACAGCCGTGAGCCTTTTTTCATGAATCGGGTTTAACTGGTCAAGTCGAGTCTGAACCCATTTGTCTTCATTTAGCCCTGCATCTTTCATGATCCTCAAGGAAGGGATCCGGACCTCAATGGTCAGGACAACTTCCATACCGTATACCAAAGAGAAAGGAGTTTCCCCTATTGATGTACGCACTGTGGTGCGGTAACCATGAAGAGAAAATGGTAACATCTCATGCCAATCTTTATATGTCACCTTCATCTTCTGTATTATTTTCTTGATGTTTTTGTTAGCAGCTTCAACAGTTCCATTCATCTTCGGCTGGTAAGGAGAAGAGTTATGATGCTGAATCTTGAATTGCGTGCAAAGCTCGGTGATCATTGTGTTGTTGAGATTGATACCATTATCTATAATGATTCTTTCTGGGATACCATACCGACAGATAATGTTATGTATGATGAATCGAGCCACAACATTCTTGGTAACAGAAGAAAATGAAGTTGCCCCGACCCACTTCGTGAAGTAATCAATGGCAACCAGGATGAAGTGGTGCCCATTAGAAGTTGTAGGTCTGATTTCCTAAATCATATCGATGCCCCACAATGCGAATGGCCAAGGACCAGTCAAGACAGTTAGAGGAACTGGAGGCACATGTACCTTATCAGCATAGATCTGGCATTTATGGCAAGTTCGTGAATGCTGATAACAGTCTACTTCCACAGTGGACCAGTAGTATCTTTCCCGTATGATCTTTTTAGCCATCGAGTGCCCACTAGAATGAGTTCCAAAGGTACCTTCGTGCAAGTCAGCCATAATCTTTCCCGCCTCACTCTTGTCTACACACCAAAGCAAGGTAGAGTCGTGGTTGCGCTTGTAAAGGATACTGTTACTGAGGAAGAACTTAGCAGAGAACCTTCTTAGGAACTTCTTATCATTAACTGAAGCTCCCTCAGGATACTCTTGGGCTTCGAGATATCTTTTAACTTCGTGGAACCAGGGCTTGTCCATTTCTTCTTCAGTTCCAATATCGTGACAGTATGCTGGCTCGTTTATCCTCTCAATGGTGATTTGAGGAGCTTCATTATCCCACCTAACCTTGAACATGGATGACATAGTAGCTAGCGCGTCCGCTAGTTGATTTTCCTCTCGTGGAAAATGTTCAAAGGTAATCTCTTCAAAATGCAGAATCAGTGTCAACACATGCTCTTTGTAAGGAATAAGATTAGGATGCTTCGTGTCCCATTCTCCCTTGATCTGGATGATTACCAAAGATGAGTCTGCAAACAACTTAAGATCTTGATCCTTAAATCGATTGCAACTTTGAGACCCATGATACATGCTTCATACTCAGCCATATTGTTGGTACAGTTGAAACATAGCCTAGCAGTGAAATGAGTATGACAACCTTCAAGAGATATGATCATAACGCCGATGCCATTTCCAAGAGCGTTGGAAGCTCCATCAAAAACCATAGTCTATCGGGATCCTTTTTCAGGTCCTTCATCTGGTCCAGGTTCTTCACAATCAGTTACTAACATGATGTTCTCATTCGGGAACTCAAAATTCACGGATTGGTAGTCATCCAGTGCTTGATGAGCCATATTATCAGCTAATACACTTCCCTTAATTACTTTCTGGGTTGTATATTTAATGTCGTATTCGGTTAGGATCATTTGCCATCTTTCTATTCTTCCGGAGAGAGCAGACTTCTCAAAGATGTACTTGATAGGGTCCATTTTAGATATTAATAAGGTAGTGTGAGTCAACACATACTGTCTTAGTCGGCGAGAAGCCCACGCCAAAGCACATCAAGTTTTTTCAAGTAGTGAGTATCTTCATTCATAGTCAGTAAACTTTTTGCTAAGGTAGTATATTGCATGCTCTTTTCGACCAGACTCGTCATGCTGCCCCAGCACACACCTCGTTGAGTTCTCTAATACTGTTAAGTACATGATCAGAGGTCTTCCTTCAACTGGTGGCATCAAAATTGGAGGATGTAGGAGATATTACTTGATTTTGTCAAAGGCATATTGGCAATCGTTATTCCACTTCACTTCTTGATCTTTCTTCAAAAATTTGAAGATTGGCTCACAAGTAGCGGTCATATGTGAAATGAATCTGGCTATGTAGTTCAGACATCCCAAGAATCCCCTAACCTCCTTCTTAGTGTGAGGAGTTGGCATTTCTTGTATAGCTTTGACCTTTGCAGGATCCACTTCAATGCCTATTTTGCTGACAACGAAACCTAAGAGCTTACGCAATCTTACTCCGAAAGTGCACTTATTCGGGTTTAGCCTCAGTTTGTATTTCTTTAGCCTGTCAAATAGCTTCTGTAGGTGATCAAGGTGCTCCTCTTCAGTCTGAGACCTGGCTATCATATCATCAATGTAGACCTCTATCTCGTGATGGATCATATCATGAAACAAAGTTACCATGGCGCGTTGATAGGTTACCCAGGCGTTCTTTATTCCAAATGGCATAACTTTGTAGCAGAAAGTGTCACACTGTGTGACAAAGGTCGTCTTCTCCATGTCCTCAGGTGCCATTTTGATCTGATTGTATCCGGAGAAACCATCCATGAAGGAGAATACTTTATGTTGTGCGGTGTTCCCAACTAGAACATCAATATGGGGAAGCAGAAAGTCATCCTTGGGGCTTGCCCTGTTCAGGTCTCTATAATCCACACACATACGTACCTTACCGTTCTTCTTAGGTACTGGAACAACATTGGCGATCCATTGTGTAAGTCTCAGAGTGCCTAAAAGGGGGGGGGGGGGGGGGGGTGAATTAGGTCTTATAAAATTTTTTCGGTTTAATGAGAATACTTGAAGTACTTTTTGGTTAAGTGTTTGAAGGTTTTGATTATATCTTATCTTTTCCTTGATTATGGTGATGAAAGCGATAAATGTGGAAAAGTAAAGAACACGGTGATATATCCTGGTTCCCCTTACAATCCGAGAGTACTCCAGTCCCCTTTCCAACACGAAAGAGATTTCACTATAGTTAGAATGATTGTACAGCCTATGCTTACTATCTAACCTATAGGGTGATCAAAGGTTCTTAACACCTTTAAGACCAAACAAACACTAATGTGAATGAAGAACAATCCTCTTCAAATCACAACACTTACTTCCAACAATCCTGGATATTAAGGGAATAATTTATGTAAGTAATACAATGATTGATTTGAAATATATGGAGAGCTTTATCAATCTTCAATTGATCTTCTTCTTCAAGATAAAAACAATTCTCAAGCAATGTATATAAATTTTCACAATGTATGAAACTTGTAATGATTTAATGAAAGTGTATATGGCAAGTTTCACAAAATTTTATGAACACATGAAAGTATGAATTCAAATGTGAATGAGAAAATTGTTTATTGAAGAAGTATATTTGTTAATTTGAAAATTGAAGCATTGTTTTTGAAATAAGAAAATCTGCAGCATTTTATAAAGTCACAAGAACCTCTTCATTCATGCCAATTCATATGAAAAGTTGCAATGCATTCATGAAAAGATACCACTTGAAAAATGTTCAAAAACCAAAAGAAAAGCTGCACTGGTTCGCTAGGAACCGGTTCCGACAATGACAGAACCCGGTTCTTAGTGAATGTTATAAGTCAGATTTCAAAAAATATTACGCAGGAACCGGTTCCCCTATTGGTACAACCCGGTTCCTGGTACAAAAACCAGGGACATGATTTTTGAATAAGTCTGGAACCCGGTTCCCTGTTAGGGAGGAACCGGTTCCTAAAGGTTTATTTTAAAAAGTTCTTTTTGAAAAATATTTCAAACAAAGTTTTTCTTGATGTTAAAATTATGGGATATGTATATGTTGATGAATGCATATTTTTGTGAACATCTATATTCAAGATTAAGAATTATTTATACCATTTTGACATTTGATGATTCTTCAATAATTATTCTATAATCTTTAAGACTTTTATATGATGTTGATAAGCTTTTTGCACATCCTTTGAATGTTGATATCCATGTTGTCTTCATCAAAACAAATGCTTTAAATATGACTTGAGAAGCTTGCAATTACATTCTCCCCCTTTTTGATGATGACAAACAAGTCTTGAAAATGATTCTTGAATTGTTTATGTTGTTTTGAGTAGCAAATATGTTGAGCAAATGCAAGGCTCCCCCTAAATTGTATGCTCCCCCTAAGTCCATGATTCCTTGAATTTTGGAGTGAGTATAATAGATGTTTGGGCCTGCAATTTCTTTGAAAACAAAACAACACATATGCATATTCTTCTCCCCCTTTGTTAACATCAAAAAGGATGGGGAAAAAGAGTGAAACAAATACATTTTAAAATTTAAGACGATAAAAACATATAAAAGAATGAGTAGAAGCAGAGTGTACTAAAAACATAAAAAAAAATTCTTGTTAAAGAAAAATTGATATGTGCACCTTATGAGAAACATTTAGATATCACCTTCATCCAAAATACCAAGTTCTCTTCGGATTTTGAAGAAGGGTTCTCGAGCAAGCGGTTTTATGAAGATATCTGCGAGTTGGTTATGAGTATCCACAAAAGTGACTTCGACATCTCCTTTAAGTACATGATCACGGAGAAAATGATGTCGAATATCTATATGTTTGGTTCTTGAATGCATGACCGGATTCTTTGTAATATTGATAGCACTTGTATTGTCGCATCGAAGAGGAATGCGTCCGAGATCAAGTCCGTAATCACGGAGTTGTTGCTTGAGCCAAAGAATTTGTGCACAACAACTACCCGCTGCTATGTATTCTGCTTCGGTCGTGCTAAGAGCAACACATGCTTGCTTTTTACAAGCCCATGATACTAATGCATTTCCAATAATGTGACAAGTGCCACTTGTGCTTTTACGATCAGTTTTACAACCTGCATAATCCGCATCAGAATAACCAATTAAAGTGCAAATACTACCTTTCGGATACCATAAGCCGACATTGATTGTTCCTTTAAGATACTTCATGATCCTTTTAACTGCCATGAGGTGTGATTCCTTTGGATTTGCTTGAAAGCGAGCGCAAAGACAAACACGAGATTGTCTTTGTCATTGTTAAGAACAAAGCACTTGCATCCAAAAATGTGAAAGTGAGCAATGTTTGGCTTTATTCCTTTGAAGAGTTCATATGGAGTCTTCTTTATTACAGGTCTAATGATAAATCGATTTCCAACATAACAAGCCGTACTAACCGCATCCGCCCAAAAATATTTAGGAAGATTTGCATCACTAAGCATTGTTCTTGCAAGTTCCACTAGAAACCTATTCTTTCTTTCAACTACTCCATTTTGTTGTGGAGTTCTTGGTGCTGGAAAATTATGAGAGATACCATGTTCTTCACAAAATTCTTCAAATTGTGCATTTTGGAATTCTCCACCATGATCACTTCTTATGGATACAATCTTTAATTATTTTTCATTTTGGATTTGCTTAGCATACTTCTTAAAAGCTTTAAAAGCATCACTTTTCTGCACAAGAAACAAAGTCCAAGAATATCTAGAAAAATCATCAATAATAACCAATGCGTATACATTACCTCCGAAGCTTTTTGTTCTTGATGGACCAAAGAGTTCCATGTGTAACAATTGTAGTGGCCTTGTAGTAGACACCACATTCTTAGATTTGAAAGTTGTTTTGGTCTGTTTGCCCTTTTGGCAAGCGCTACATAATTTGTCTTTGATGAACTTCATCTTTGGTAGACCAATAACTAAGTCATGCTTAACCAATTTGTTCAAGTGCTCCATGTGAATGTGAGCAATCCTCTTGTGCCATAACCAAGCGTCATTGTTGTTTACCATAAGACATTGTACCTTCATAGACAAATCATCTAGAGTAATCATAAAAATATTGTTAGATCTTATACCTTTGAGTTTTACCTCATTGGTTGCCTCATCCATAATAAGGCATTCATCTTTGTTGAATTTGATCTTGAACCCTCTATCGCAAAGTTGACTTATGCTAAGAAGATTGTGCTTTAATCCTTCAACATAGAGAACATCCTCAATTTGAATGGATGGAGGTGTGCCAACTATTCCAACGCCAATAATCTTTCCTTTGGTGTTGTCTCCATAGGTGACATACCCTTTGGCTTTATGTACTAGATATGAAAATTGGTGTACATCTCTTGTCATATGCTTTGAACATCCACTATCAAGATACCAAACAATTGATGTGGATTTCAAGCATACCTACAAAATCAAATTATTCTTTGTTAGGTACCCAAGTTGCCTTGGATCCTTCATAGTTAGTTCCCTTTTTCACCCACACATAATGCCCACTTGATATACTAAAGTTTCTAACATAGCAAGCATTAGGTGTATGGCCTTTAATACCACAATAAAAACAAGTAGGTTCAAAGTTACTTCTATATCTAGAAGGATAAGATTTCTTTTTAGGAAATGTTTTCTTTTTCGATACATTAGCCTTTTTCTTTTGATGATTATGAACAACTTACTTCTTTTCTACTTTCTTGGGATTGGAACTATTACTAGCCTTTACAAAAACAGTGGGATTGTTACTTGGTTTCTTAGTATTCACATAACCAAGACCTCTTTTATCATTTGGATAACGTTGTTGGCTTAGTAATCCTTCCAATCCTATTTGTCCTTTTTCATATCGTTCAATGACTCTTTTCAATTGAACAATTTGAAAGACATTTGATTCACACTTGGAGCATGCAAAGTTTTCCTTTTCTTTAATAAAATTTTGTTTTTGAAGATCAAAATCTTTAGTCATGGTGTCAATTTTTTCTAGACAAATTAAAAGTTCTTTTTCTTGATTTGACACCTTTTTGTATAAACTTTTGCATTCTCCCAAGAGTTCATCAATAGCACCTTGAACATCATCATTAAAAAGATTAAATTCATTACTAACCTCTTCTTCATCGTCGGAGTGATGTGAAGCCATCAATGCTAGATTTGCACATTCGTTGCTTTCCGAATCGGATGAAGAACTTATCTCATTATCTTCCCATGCAACATAAGCCTTTTTGTTCTTGAACTCCTTTTTTCCTTTGAATCCATTTTTCTTGGAGAGTTTTGGATAATCTGGCTTTATGTGACCTTGCTTTCCACATTCATAGCATGTGACATCTTGTGTTGATGTGGAGGCTTCTTTGTCTTTATGCTTATAGAATTTCTTTCTTTTGACAAAGTTAGCATTATGAAGATTATTTTTATGACCAAAATATTTTCCTAACCTTTTTACAAGAAGCAAGAGATTTTCATCTTCCTCCGATGCATCTTTATCTTGACTTTCTTTTGAATCAACTTTCAAAGCAATGCCTTTGGATTTCTTCTCATTATTCTCATGTTTTTCAAGTCTTCCAAGTTCCGTCTCATATTCTTGAAGCTTTCTGAAAAGTGTTGCGGAAGTCATAGTTGCTAGGCTTTTCTTTTCGGATATTGCCGTCACTTTTGGTTGCCATTCCCTTGTTAAAGATCTAAGCACTTTAAGATTTATTTCATTGTTTGTTAAAGTCTTACCAAGTTCCTTCAAATGGTTTGTCAAGTGAACGAATCTCTTTTGCAAGTCAAGGATGGATTCTCCGGGCAGCATTCTGAATAATTCATATTCTTGACTCAAAGTGTTCAATCTAGACCTTTTTACTTCGGCGGTTCCTTCATGAGTTTCTACAAGAGTATCCCAAATTTCCTTTTCCGTTGTACATGCCGATACTCGGAAAAATTCATCCATACTAAGAGCACTTTGGAGAATATTGATTGCCTTTTTGTCAAAGAGAATTTTTTTCTTGTCATCGTCATCCCATGATGCTTTAGGCTTTGATGACCCAACACCATTGACAACATACACCGGAGTAAATGGACCATTCTCAACAGCATTCCATATTTCTTCTCATTGCGCTTCAAGATGAGCCTTCATGCAAATTTTCCAAAAGTCGAAGTATTCACCATAAAACAATGGAGGCTTGTTGTTACTACCACCATCTTTGAAAACTGAATTTTGATTTGGATTTGCGAAAGCCATTCTGGATCTTTAGGAACAAGTTACCTATAACTTGCTCTGATGCCAATTGTAAGTCTCAGAGTGCCTAAGAGGGGAGGGGGGGGGGTGAATTAGGTCTTATAAAATTTATTCGGTTTAATGAGAATACTTGAAGTACTTTTTGGTTAAGTGTTTGAAGGTTTTGATTATATCTTATCTTTTCCTTGATTATGGTGATGAAAGCGATAAATGCGGAAAAGTAAAGAACACGGTGATATATCCTGGTTCCCCTCACAATCCGAGAGTACTCCAGTACCCTTTCCAACACGAAAGAGATTTCACTATAGTTAGAATGATTGTACAGCCTATGCTTACTATCTAACCTATAGGGTGATCAAAGGTTCTTAACACCTTTAAGACCAAACAAACACTAATGTGAATGAAGAACAATCCTCTTCAAATCACAACACTTACTTCCAACAATCCTGGATAGTAAGGGAATAATTTCTTTAAGTAATACAATGATTGATTTGAAATATATGGAGATCTTTATCAATCTTCAATTGATCTTCTTCTTCAAGATAAAAACAATTCTCAAGCAATGTATATAAATGTTCACAATGTATGAAACTTGTAATGATTTAATGAAAGTGTATATGGCAAGTTTCACAAAATTTTATGAACACATGAAAGTATGAATTCAAATGTGAATGAGAAAATTGTTTATTGAAGAAGTATATTTGTTAATTTGAAAATTGAAGCATTGTTTTTGAAATAAGAAAATCTGCAGCATTTTATAAAGTCACAAGAACCTCTCCATTCATGCCAATTCATATGAAAAGTTGCAATGCATTCATGAAAAGATACCACTTGAAAAATGTTCAAAAACCAAAATAAAAGCTGCACTGGTTCGCTAGGAACCGGTTCCGACAATGATAAAACCCGGTTCTTAGTGAACGTTATAAGTCAGATTTCAAAAAATATTATGCAGGAACCGGTTCCCCTATTGGTACAACCTGGTTCCTGGTACAAAAACCAGGGACATGATTTTTGAATAAGTCTGGAACCCGGTTCTCTGTTAGGGAGGAACCGGTTCCTAAAGGGTTATTTTCAAAAATTCTTTTTGAAAAATATTTCAAACAAAGTTTTTCTTGATGTTAAAATTATGGGATATGTATATGTTGATGAATGCATATTTTTGTGGACATCTATATTCAAGATTAAGAATTATTTATACCATTTTGACAATTGATGATTCTTCAATAATTCTTCTATAATCTTTAAGACTTTTATATGATGTTGATAAGCTTTTTGCACATCCTTTGAATGTTGATATCCATGTTGTCTTCATCAAAACAAATGCTTTAAATATGACTTGAGAAGCTTGCAATTACACATTGTGGATAAGACGTGATAGCTAAGAAACCGGCATTGAATTGTTTCATGACTTCATCCTTGATCTTTCCTGACATATTCGGCCGCATATGACGAACATTTTGTTTCACTGGAGGGCAATCCTTTTTTGTAGGTAGGAAGTAAACCACAATATCGGTGTCAAGTCCCGGCATGTCTTTGTACGACCAGGAAAAAATATCAACATAGTCATGTAGCATCTGACTTAAACATTTCTTGACACTATGCTCCAGATCGGCACCTATTTTGACTTCTTTCTTGTCCTCTTCAGTACCCAAGTTCACTGTCTCAATTGGCTCATTATGAGGCTATATTGCCCTTTCCTCTTGTTGTAACAGTCTGGCAAGCTCTCCTGGTACCTCACAATCTTCCTCACCTTCGTCCTCAGCTTGGTTGATTGGATTTTCAAAAGTCATAATGAGCAATAGTAGAACCGTTATCAATGGGATCCAGAGTGGATGTGGATCTGCAGTTTGATATGTGAGTGTGTGTAAGAGCATAGTTGTATATTTTTGATAAAGTAAAGAGGAAGAAAAGAAAAACAAAGAGCGTAAAATTTGTATGTGAAACTTCCAATGTTTTATTGATGACATATGAAAATGAAGTAATGACCCTCACAAATAGACCATTATTCCTCGGTAAGACGCAAGGCTGTAATATTTCAATTGTTCAAGTGTTACATTTCCTTAAAACAAAGAAGACAAATTACTGTTGAATAAAAGAGATGAGAACAAAATCTTTGGCATCCCAATTGCTGAGTCCAGCGTTGAATGTTGGGAAGATCCACTTGTCCAAGTCATAGCTACCGTCAGCATCTTCTGTGGCGGAGACAACATCAATAGCACTGACTCCTGGGCCATGCCTAGGCATAGGTGCAGTTATGACGTTGGGAGTCTCAGGGGGATCAAATTTAACCTCCTTTGCCTCAATCAAATCCAGCTCCTTGTTCTTTAAAGCCCAACAGTCCTTTATATCATGGCCTGGACTTTCAGAATGGTAAGCACACCGAGCATTTGAATTGTAGTGAGGAGATGCAGTGTTGGGATTTTTGGGAGCCTCTTCAGGGTTACCAAATTGGACTTCAATAGATATGGAAAGACCTAAGACAAGGTCATATTAATCTGGGTAAATTGTCTCCTTGGCTTATCTATTCTGGACTGATTGTTCTGTTGTTGAGTAGCTGCGGGTTTGGATATCATTACAGCTTCCACCGTTGGACGGTGTTCGGTTCTGCCCTGACTTCTCTGGCTGTAAGCAGCACTGACCTCCTCCTTTCATGTGAAAGGTTTCTTTGCAGTACTGGAGGATGCATCTCTTTGTATTTTACCACTTTTAATGCCAGCTTCTACCCGTTCGCCAGTCAAGATCAATTCAGTAAACTCAGTAGAAGAACTTCCAATCAGGTGGTTAAAGAATGGCCTGGATAATGTGCCTAAGAACATGTCCACCGGCTCCCTATCAGACAATGGAGGTTGAATTCTTCCCGCAAGGTTTCTCCATTTCTGGTCATAATCTTTAAAGCCCTCACTAGAACCCATAGACATGCTCTGAAGTTATGTACGGGTTTGAGCAAGGTCAGCATTATATTGGTACTGCTTGTAGAAAGCAGCAGCCAGGTCTTCCCAGTTACAGATGTTGGTTCCCTCCAACTAATAGAACCACTCTAATTGAGCCCCTGATAGACTGTCTTGAAAGAAGTGCACCCACAAGTTCCTGTCAGCAGTGTGCGGCTAGATCTTCCTGACATAAGGTCTGAGATGAAACTTAGGACATGAGACCCCATCATATTTAGCAAATGCAGGCACTTTGAACTTTTGTGGGATAACCATTCCAGAAACCAACCCTAGCTCTTTGAAATCCAGGCCAGGTACCCTATGAACCTCCATGGCGTTGAGACGGTCTTCCAGCTGTTTGTACTTATCATCAAGCAGAGGGTATTGTTTTTCGGTGTAATCAACTTCATCCTCTTAAAACTCCCTTAGATTGTGGTCTTCTTCTCTCGGCTCTCCTTCCTGACTGTCTCTCTCTCTCTTGACGGAGTTGCGAGCTCTGAAACTTACCTCACTGCTCCTTTGAACCTTCTTCCCATATTTAAAACACCCACTAGTTTCTTTTTCTTCTTCTTGTCCTTGAGAATCAGAACTTTCAAATCTTCTTGTCCCTTATCCAGATTCAGGAACATTTCTTGGAATTGGGCATTCTATGCCTGAAGCTCCCTAACTGTTTTTTCAAGATCCATTGCTTAAATAAACAACAAAGAAGATAAACATCTTGTCCTGAAACCTGTTTATGCAATGATATGTATGATACATGTAAACAATGTTTTCAAGGATTTCTAAGACTTAAATTTGCTTAGCCAAAGGGAAAACAAACGTTAATTGCATTAAGAAGTTTAACCAGTTACAATGATGCCTATTGGGCTTATGAAGGAAGTAATAAAGCAAAAATAAACTCTCAAAGCAAAGAGGGACTCAAGCTTCCCACGAGCGCATCCTCTTTGGTGTAATGTAGGAATTTATACTATTCTCTTCATGAAGTAACCTGGTGAGCTCTAAAACTTTCTTCTTGTTGGCATATCTCATACCCCAATTTTTGACCTAAGATATCACCTCCCATCTGCATCATTACATTGCAAGTGTTCACAAGCGATCTGACCTATTTTATCAATTTTCAAAGCAGATTTAAAATTCATAACTTTTTCAAGTCAAGAGCTGGTTATTTTTGAAACGCCAAATTTATTAATTGATCAATGCTAAAACAATGATTATTTAATTATTTATTATTCTGAGTTTAAATAGTTGGAATTTATTTTCAATTATTATAATTTAAAGAATTATAAATAATAAAGTAAATAATTGAAAAGAAGTTTATTAATTGATCAATGCTAAAACAATGTTTATTTAATTATTTATTATTCTAAGTTTAAATAGTTGGAATTTATTTTCAGTTATTATAATTTAAAGAATTATAAATAATAAAATAAATAATTGAAAAGAAGTTTATTAATTGATCAATGATGTTTATCTAATTATTTATTATTCTGAGTTTAAATAGTTGGAAGTTATTTTCAGTTATTATAATTTAAAGAATTATAAATAATAAGGTAAATAATTGCAAAGAAGAAAAGAATTAACTGGTAAAATAATAGAGTTTTATTCATTTTTATTCTAATTGTTACAATTGTTGTTTAAATACCGTATTTATTTACAAAGTATTTACAATGATAATTTTTACAAATGTTTAAAGTGAAATAAAAAACTATCCTAATTTTTCTAAGTTCTAAATCTTCATCTTCTATCCAATACTTCTTTGATGCTCATTTGATTTTACCTGCAAAGAATAATTAAAGAAAAGTCAGAGGTAGATAGATAATTAAAAGCAGACAATTAATTTAGAGTTCATCATTAAAAGCAAACGGCTGGAATCAGTTTTTACCCTCTTTGCAAATCACGGGATTTCTCCCGGTTCACAAAAAGGGATGAATATTTATTGATAAATATGAATGCACAAGTTAAAAATATGCACAAATTCAATTTTGCCAAAACCAACTGCATATTTCAAAACCAACTGCATATTTCAAAACCAACTGCATATTTCAAAACCAATTGCACATTTCAATTGTCAAAACTGCATAGTTCAAAGGCAGCATATGCAAATAACCAAGTCAAAGTCACATTGTCAAAACAAAGTCCAACGTAAACTGTCCAAAATATGGAAGTATGGAAATACAAAGACTCCTCCATACTGTAACAGATGCAGGAAAGCTAAAGAAGGAAATATGCAGATTAAAACCATATATGCAAGCCAAATATTTCTAATTTCATCATTTCCCAGCCTTTGCTTTTTCAGAATTAAAGTACACAACATCATTTTAATGTTTCAAGTTGTACTAAGGAGAGAGAAGAGAGAAAAGAATTGGGTTTACAGGTTTTGGCTTTAGGCAGAAAAGATATAGAAAACAAAACTGCAGTAACACAGTAAAAAAAGGGAAGCATAGAAAAAGGATACAAAACAAACTGAATGAAACAGTAGAAGGGCAGAAGTATCAAAGAGAATTGACAAAACAACTTGCCTGAACCATTAAGAAAAGGCCAACAAAACGGATATTATAACAACAACAAACTCTTCAAGAAGGACGAGAGTTTAAAAACCTGTTTGAAGCCTATTCTCAAGGTACCAAACAAACCTTAAGAACCTGTGTAAACATTCAAAATATCATGCCAAAAACTCAAGCATCAAACCAAGAAAACCAGTTCCAAAAACCAGTATAACCTGCAACATCAAGCCTAACCGGTAAACCTGTTAAGCCATGCCAAACCTGAAGCGAGTCTCACCAAGACAATAACCTGTCAAACCTGCTGAAAGCCATATCCCAAACAGCATCAAGCCATAACCGAAACCATAAACACATAGCCTAAAAACCAGAAGCCTTAGCCTTCATCAAGCTAAAGCCAAAAACCTTCAACCTGTTTTGCCAACATAAACAAATCTAAGCCAAAACATTCAAAACCTTGGCCTGTCAAAACAAAGACATCAAGCATCCTGTCCAAACTAGTTCACGAAAACAACATAACCTGCATACAACCTCCAGCTCAAACCTATGCCAAAACTGAAGCCTAACAACAATTAAAACACCAAATAGCCAACACCCCTCAGAACTGTGTTCATCACAGGGTTTAATATCCAGCATACCAAACATTTCAGCAGGCCCATAGTAGAAGAGGAAAAGAAGTGAAACGGGATTCAACCCAAGCAAAAATTCTCAGAACCCAAAGGGTTCATCATTGAAAGCACAAATTCAAAGCAATATTCAAGAGGGACATCAAGCAAGCATACCATCAAAACTAACAAATATTCAAGGCAACAGATCAGACACAGCAATACATCATCACCAAGGCAGCAAAGAGAGAAGAAGAGAAAATATATCAAAGTGGTTCAATAACATCATGTTCAGAGGCAACAGAGGCGAGTAAAGGAGGAGAAGATAAAAAAGCATCACAAGAAACACAAACCAGGAATCCAAGCAAGCCCAGCATCACGCGTTTCACCCCTCCGCCGGCAAGCCTCCGGAACGCCTCCTTCCTCCTCCTTCGTAAAGGTAGCCTTTCTTTTTTCTCTTTCCTTCCACCATCTCAACAGAAAAACAACAATGTTAAAAACTAGGGTCAGAATCAAAGTGAATGTGAAATCACAACATGCAAAAATCATAAAAAACCTAAAGAGATTTAAAAATGAATTTAACCTTGAATGAACCATCACTCGCTCAATCGTGGGAATGAGGACACAGAGATGGCGTTGGTGGCTCGGGCAAAGGGGAAGCTCAGAAACTGGCGTTGAGGAAGACGAAGAGGAACGCGTGAAGTGAAGAGAATAGCAACGGCGCTGTAAATCCTGAAGCCTTTCCCAAATGAACAAAAATTCCAACCCTAAAAACTTTGTCTCAATAATTGGGCCTAACCCGTTTCCTAAACCTAAAACCCAAACGAATTCCATTAAAACACCCCCATCCCGTTTCTGTTTGTTCTTGTTTTAGGCCCTTAAAAACCCTTTGGCCCATGCGAATTGCTTATTATCTACCCCCTTTAATTCTTGATACCTCTCTTTCTATTTGTTTTCTTTTAGCTTTTTTTTAGAATTTTATTAATTTAGTTTAATTAGTAAATTTAATCAAATAGATGTGTAGTTCTAATTAGACAATTTTTAATAATTTGACCAATTTTATTAGTTTAAGTTTTGGATTAATTTAGTAATTTTAGTATTATTTTTAATTAGATTTAAGTTAATAACTTTTAGAGTTTTAATCTAGTTTTGAATTATTTAGTAATCTTAGAATTTTAATTTAGTTTAGATAACTTTGTTATATCTCTCTTTTACATTTAATTTTCTTTGTCTTTTCAATTGATTTCCTTATTGTTTATTTGTATTTTTTTCTTTGTTTACTCAAAATTATTTCGTTGTGATTTTTATTCTTGTGGATTCTTTGAGTATTTATATTTGAATATTCATCCTTTTTGTGCCTAATCCAAGAGAAAAAATGATTAAACTTGTTGACTTCATGTCCTCAAATACAATCACACGAATACCTTCATTTCATTGAAAACTTAAGATAATTTTCCCAAATATTCGATTTTTTCAAAACTCATACCTTTTAAGTCAAAACTTCGACATTAGGTCGTCGTATCTTCAAAAACCCGTTCGTACCCCCTTTTCGGCCAAAACAATTTATTCTTAATCAAACGAACATTTTAATAAACAGATATTTCAAAAGGTTCCTATAGAATACTATAGATACATTGGGTGCTAATACCTTCCCATTGTATAACCAACCCCCGAACTATAGACCTCTCTTCAAAAACGCCTTGTATTTTCATTACTTTTAAAAGTATTATTTTACATTGCATACTTTAGGGTTTTATTTCGCTCTTTTCCCTTTTCCCTTGGAAATAATAAAGCGCGGTGGCGACTCTTGCTTTTGTGAGACGAATTAATTAATAATTCGATCTCCGATTTACCCCGCTACATTTTTATCGCTACAGCATAGAATTGGGTTTCAAAGGTATCTCGTTCCTCTTTGAGTTGAATCTAGGATTTTTGTAACTCCTCGAAATTAGTCAGTATGTCAGGATGAAGAACAATGTAAGGAGTGTCTCCCTTAGAAACTGGCTCTATGATGATGGGTAGAATGGCCTTGTGATACGATGGCAGAACCGACTGCTTAATACTGGTTTGCATTTTTTGTTTGCAAATGTCGCGGTAAGCAAGAGTCGCCACTGACTTTTCTTTTATCCAATAAAGGAAAGGGTGAAACGAACAAAAAAAGACTTTTTTTCGAGATTTTGAGTAAGGGGGTATATTATGGAAAGGGAAGGTATTAACATCCTTTCCATCTGTGGTTTTCCACGGGCTCTTAGGTACTTGCTCATTTTTTAAAATCGTTTGTGTGTTTGTGTGTTTGTGGTTTTGAAAGTTTTTGTTTGCTTTATGGTAACTCTTGTATCAGCCCTCAAGAGTGTGATAAAGCATTTGGAAAGATTTTTTTGAAAGTGTGTAAGTGTAAAAATTCCAGGTTTGAGAAAGTACTTAAGAACAGTCTACCTACTCAAAAAAGGATGTTCTTTTCCTCCTTTCCTTTAGATAGTGTTATCCTACTATTAGTGAGTAGGTAGCCCTATCGTCGGAGGTTGAGGGACAATCGAAGGGACGTTTTACAATCACGAAGGCAACTTGTGGAGATGCTTTAGTAATTTTCTTTTAGGGACTAGATCATTTACCGAAAGGCAACTGTATGATCATCGAGGGACTATGATCTTTTTTTATTTATGGGTCTTTACAAAAGCGTTCCTGCCTCATGACTGTTTTATTTAAAGGCAATTAAAGTGGGAGATACCTTAGAGGTGTACATGTGCAAGTATGTTGAGATTCAGTTATTTATCTTACATTATTAAGTTTTCTAACGTTTTAATTTTCAGTCTTATCATGCACGCCTAGTTACTAACAGTTAATATTTATAGAAATTTAAAGTGTGAAAATTTAAATCCTAGGCTATTACAATGCTTTGGGATAATTACATAAAAAGTGCAAGAAAATAAAATGCAGAATTTTAAATCTAGACTATTACATCCCATAATCAGTTATATTATTTATATAAAATGCGAGAATAAAAATAATGCGCGCGAAATAAAAATTACGTCTAAAAATCCTAAGAAAAATTCTAAGTAAACAAGAAAAATCATTTTGGTTTTATTTTTATTTATTTCAAGAAAAGTAATTAAACTTAATCTAAATTTAATTTAATAAAATAAATATTGAATGAAATTAATCTAATTCTAATATTTTTGCATTTTTTATTAAGAAAACATTTGAAACATAAATTAAATCATAAATTCTAGTTCATTTTAAAATAAGAAAGTAGTTAAAATTTAATTAATTAATTAATTAAAGCATTTTATTATTTTAATTTTAAAAAAAAAGTCTAAGCCTTATTTTTTGTGATTTTTTTTTTATTATTTGCTTAATTAAGTAAAGAAGATAAAAGAAATTAAAACATTGCCAAAAAAAATTAGATGGGCTTGAGATAGTAAAATAAAGTGGGGTGTGGTTGTTGAATTTGCTGGCCCATGAAGGGAGAGGCCTAGATTTGCTTCTAGATCCGATGTGGATTGGTCTTGATGGAACATGATGAGCCCACAGATGGAGTGCGCTAGATCTGATCAGATGGATATCTGATGGCACATGTCTGATGGTGTATAATGTATATCTAGCTACGAGGAGCACCAGATCTGCATGAAACAAGTTAGAAAATATAAAAATGGAGATTACTGAGGCGTTTTGTGATGTTTCAGGGCTTGGTAATGATTGCAAAAACTTTAGGGAGCCTCTAGGAATGCATTTGGATATTTTGTTTGGACTGAGAAAGACTGAAACCTAAAATGCGAATTTTTACAACTTTAATATTTTTTGCAAAATTTGTATAGCTTTTCCAGGTTGTATCTCATATGTTGAAGCTTGCTAATGTGTCCTTTATATAGACAGGATAGAGGAGACAAGAGAACAAAGGTAATAACAACCATAAATATGTGTTTTTAAAGCCATGAATGATATTTTGTAACTTTGCCAAAGACATGGAATCTTGTCCTTTTTGAATTTGAATGAATGTGGACATTACTTGCATGAAATTTTATGGGCCTAGGCTGTCCAAAACATCAACCCAAAGCTCAAAGCACATTTCCAATTATTTTATATATTTTATTTTATATTTATTTGAAATAAATTAAAATAAATCTGAATAAAATAGTTAGCAAAGGCAAGGCATGGAAAGAATAATTTTAAAGGTCCTCTATGGGCTTAGGAAGATGTTTGAAGTCCAAGAAATTAAGCCATTGCCGTAAAACTTCTAATTTGCTCAATGCATAATTCTTGAAAATTCCCAAATTTTCCCAACTTGGAAAAGCCATAACTTGCTCAATATTTATCTCATGATGATGATCTGGGTCTTTTTGGAAATCCCAAGATGTCTACTTCAATCCATCTTTTTATCAATTTTGCATTTGAAGATTTTATCTTGATGTAAAAGGTCTTGGAAAAAGTGGCTTTTGTTGACTTTCTGAAAATGACTTGTAATGTATGAGCTTGTATATTTCAAATGGTGCATTTCTTGCACTTGAGGGCTGAAGAGAAGTTATAGGGAATGAGATTATCTTCAATATAAGCTTTGGTTGGGGAAAATGGATGAAGTATGTGAAAGTTATGCCTGGTCAAAGTTTAGTTGACTTTTCCTATAGAAACCCTACTTTGACTTTTGATCAAATGATGGATATCACTTCAAAATGTTGATATTGACCAAAAATCTTGAAGTTTGACTGTTCATGGGCCACAATTGACTTTTGACCTAGCACAATTGATTTTCCAATACTTGAGCAATTAACTGAGCAAACTTGTTGAGCAAGGTATGAAACTTGGCATGGATGATCTTGAGGACATATTAGGACAATGGAGAATATTTGGGATCCTTGGAGCTCAACCATCTTGATGAAAATTGAAACCCTAGTTGGGGGCTCATTGCCTTAGGAGGAAAATTGTCTGGTTAAATCTTGGTCAACCTAGGGTAATTGAGAACCTCTAGGAGTATGTCTTGTGTGAAAATGGGAGGGAAAATTTTGGGGTACAACAGGCCTCATAAGGCATCCTGAGAGTTTGAGTACAGGCTCGTACCCACTTAAGATAAGGCTCCAAAGGAATGAATTTCTTATGCCCCAGTTTTTTGCTAGCAACTTTGTTCACCATGCCTGAAGATCTTATGAACCTCTGGCAATAAACCTGAACATCATTCTCGTAGTCGAATACGATTCCTTGGACAAGTGTATCATGAGGACCATCCCTCTTAGCATAACCAAACTGTCGAACACCAAACAAGGATTATAAGTGATTCCTCCCCTAATGCATAGGAGAGGGGCATTAGGAAATTCCCCATAGCGGTCAATGATGGTAACATTTTCCAAGGATCGAGGACACCACTGAATGTCTGAATGTGTGAGGGATATCAACCTATTAGACCATCTCAAGCCTTTCTCATTCTTCAAAACAGATCGAGGCAGGTGCTAAATAAACCACCTAGCCAACAGAGGAGTGCAACACAGAAGGGTCCCTCTTCTCTTTACAGTGCGGGTACCCAGAGAGTGTAGAATGTCTCCAAGTAAAGTAGGCATCGGATTATAAGACAGAAAAACCTTGACCGCATTCATATCTATGAGTTGGTCCAGATTAGGAAATAGTATTAACCCATAGATGAGAAGGGCCAACACTTCTTCAAAATCTTGTAAATCAAGGGTATCCAAAAAATGGTGAGCCTTCTCAAATAGAAACTTATCTAGGAACCCTTTGACGCCTCTTCTTGTTTCCCAGTTTTCCACTACATTGGACCGTTGTAAAGACAGAGCATGAGCAGTCTCTTCAGGTTTTGGGTCTCTTTCCATACTATTAAAGGGTAACTGATCAATAATGGGCACCCCCAATAACTGAGATAACTCCTCCATGGTATGCACCAATTGGTAATCAGGAAAGGTGAAGCAGTGATGTAAAGGGTCAAAGAACTGAAAGAGCACCTTTAAAATTTCTTCATTAGGGCTTGAGGTGACCAGATTGAGAAGTCGACCATGTCTTTCAGTGAACGGAGAGCCCTCAGGAACCCTTGATGCTAATTCCTTTAGTTGAGGAGGTACCCTTATGAGGTTGAATTGGATAGTATTCCTGCAAGTGGATGTCATGTCCTACAAAACAACATAAAGATAAGTCCTAAAAATCCTTGAAATGGTTAGTATGATATGCCATGTTATGATGTTATGATATCATGATTATACTAAGAAAATAGAAATATAGCAAGCACACGCAAATCACACAAAGGCCTTAGGTTTAAAGCTTGCATGGGTTTTAAGGTAAGTACCCTCTTGAAGTTTAGTTGGTTCAACCTTTCCTAGAAAGTAATCGGGTTCTAAGGGATCTCAATATCACTGATCTTTCCCACAAGTTTCGTTCCGAACGACAACTAGCTTGCCACCAAACAAAACTCGGGAGTCAAATCTCAATGAGTGTAGTATCTAGTATCAACCGACTTCGGGCTACATGAAATACGGCTATCTCACTACTTCCTAATTGCCAAGTTGTTCAATTAAAGGTTCTAAGGTCAGTTGTTACTTCATGACACCATGCAACGTCCCCTTATTCTCCTTGGCTACTCAAGGGCTATTAGTACAAACGAAAGTGTCACATTAACGTAGCTATCGCTTTAACCGTGTCGGTATACCTGGCATATTTTCTACGATTTATTTCTACTTACCTAAAAGGTTCCCCAGATCTGGGTGTAGGATCTATAGTAACCCAAAAAAAGCCCTCAAAAGTAAAGTGAATAAAGCACAAAAAGTAGTTTAAATAATGAACTAACTCTAAGGTAACCCCACTTTTTATTTCCCCAGCAGAGTCACCAGTTCTGTGATATGATGGAAGAACCGACTGTTAATATTGGTTTTGCGTTTTATGTTTGCAAATGTTGTGGTAAGCAAGAGTCGCCATCGACTTTTGTTTTATCCAACAAAGGAAAGGGTGAAAAGAACAAAAAAAGACCTTTTCAATATTTTTGTGAGTAAGGGGGGTAGATTATGGAAAGGGAAGGTGTTAGCACCCTTTCCATCCGTAGTTATCTACGGGCTCTTAGATTCTAGCTCATGTTTTGAAAAATTGCTTGTGCTTTGTGTTTTGAAAAAGTAGTTTGAGAATGCCTTAGTGCGGCGATTCGCTTTGTGATAACTCTTGTGTCAATCCTCAAGAGTGTTGACAAAGAAAATGTTTTTGAAGATTGTTTTTGAAATGTGTAAGTGTAAAAAGTTTGTTTTATTTTGAGCAAGCATCTAATAGCTATCTACTTATACTCGAAAAGGTAGTTCTTTTCCTCCTCTCCTTTAGACAGTGTTATCCTACTATTAGTGAGTAGGTATCCCTATCGTTAGATGTATAAGGGACATTCGAAGGGACGTTACGGTCACGAAGGAAACTTGGCAAGGAATTTTAGTAATTGTCCTGAAGTTCTAAGATCACTTTTAACCGAGGAAACATCGAGAGGGTCATCGAGGGACTTGTGATCTTTCAAACTAGAGGACAACCATTAAAACTTCTCACGTTTCGAGAATTGTAACAGTTTTCTGAAGGCAACCGAAGTGGGATATCCTAGAGGTGCGCATGTGCAATTGTGTTTAGTTCAAGTATTTATCTTGCGCATTTATGTTTGCTAACGTGTTTTGTTTTCGGTCTTTTCATACAAGCCTAGTTACTAACAGTTAATATCTTGCAAAAATTTAAAGTGCGGGAATTATAAATCCTACGCTATTACAATATTTCGGGGAGGGGGGTATTCACATGTCCAAATCTTGGGAGTGCAGAAATTAAAAGCAGAAAGTAAAACCTAATTACTATTATACCCAATAGAAGTTACATTATTATAAAAAATGCAAGAATAAAATAAATGCGCGTGAATTAAAAAAAAGTCTAAGAAATCCTAAGAATTAAGCTAAGTAAACCTAAAGATTTGTTTTTGTTTTTGTGTTTATTAAGAAAATACTTAAAATTTAAGTGAGAAAAATATGGTCATAATTAATTAAATAAGATAAATATGATTGTTAATTAATAAAACTAATTCTATTATTTTTTTGGGTTTTTATTAAGAAAATATTTGAATGAAATAAATCTAAGTCTAATTGATTTTAAATTAATAAAAATAATGTCAAAATAATTAAATTAATAAATTTACAAAATTAAGATTAATTTAAGAAAAACCTAAGTCTATTTAATGTTTTTTTTTTAATTTTGTGATTTGTTAAAAAAATGGTTAAAGAAACAAATAATAAAACAAATAAGAATAAAGAAAAGCAAATTGGGCCTGGAGATAATTAGTAAACAGGGGGTGCGCTTGGAATTCGTTTGGCCCAAGGGGAAACAAGCCTATGCACTGCAAAAATGTATCATGGGTGAGAAGATTAAAAAATCTTAGGCTCAAGCTAAGGAGTCTAAAGGTTGTATGGATCCAAGGGGAAAATGGGGCTTTTCGATCCAGATTTGATGCTTTGCTTTTCGATCCAGGGATGGATGCTGCCTTTCGATTTGAATCTGCAAGACAAATATTAGCCAAATAAAGATGCAGGACCTGATATTGAACCCAGGTCCTTCGATTCTGTGCGCGTTGGGTCTATTCAGGCTAGATCTGTAGTAAGTGTTAGAAACAAAACAAAATTTAGACCTAGGTGTCAAACCCAGGTCCTTAATCTTGAATACAGATTGAATGAACTACAAATATTAATATTTCATGCAAATGTAAGTTTGATCTTTTTACCCATTCTTGCCAATGGTGATGTATGAATCTGTGCTTCAGGCGTGGGTACCCTTGTTTAAAGGTTGCTTCGATTTGGCACTTCTAGATATGAAGATGCTTTCTTAGGGATTGGGGATGATTGGAGAACCTTCAGGAAACCTCCAAGAATGTGTTTTTAGTTTCGTGTGACTCTCTCCGGTTGTGTCCCTCATTTTTTTAGGCTTGCAAATTCCACCTTTATATAGAGCAGGCGGAGGGGACAAGGAAGGAGGGAAATAAGCATGCTCCATAATACTCTTTAAGATCCATAAACAAATATTAGAGACTTGGCCAAAGGTAAGGAATTCTTGTCTCTTTTTTGAATTTGAATGAATATGGACATAAATGGATTTCGAATGCCTTCAGTCCCTACCCTTCGATTGGACCTCTTGTACATCCTTCAAATGGGTCTTTATATGTCTTTCAAATAGTCCATATGTATGCCTTGTGCCCTCTTTGAATGGGCCACCAAGGTGTGTCCTTATAATGGCTCAAGTCTCATCATTGGGGCCTCTTTAGTTGAGCCCTTACTCAGCTAGCTGCTTGATTCAAACAACTCAAACGAAAACTTCAATCTGGTCAATTGAAAACTTTCTTTGTCACCACCTTCAAGTGCCATTGCACAAGAGGCACGGGCCTTTCCACATGTAGGACCAAGACCCATCACAAAGCAAATTTTTTTTCCAATAATCATGTGTCCTTCAAATGGACCAATGAATCCTTCTTCGAGAGGACCACATGAATGCGCCTTCGAATGGGATATTATGCATGTTGAAGTGTGTACAACTGTTTCAAAGGGGATCATTGCCCAGTCGAAGTTGGAACAAATGTAGCTCATGCCTTGTGGGTCGAAGGAAGCTTTTTTCCTGTTGGATCGAAATAAGCTTTTTTCCTTGTTGATCAAAGGCAAATCTGAAGGAGTCTTGGTGTTGTGCTGAAGGCAAGCTGAAGAGGGGGCATTTGCCTTGTGAATTGAAGACCAGTGAGAGGGGTCTTTTGCCTTGTAGATCGAAGGTAAGTTGATGGGTCTTTGCCTTATGGAACCAAGGCAAGCATGAAGAATCTTTTTGCCTAATAGACCAAACAAGCATGAAGAGGCATACGTGTGCTGATGACAAGCTAAAGGGGACCTTTTTCCCAGTGGGAGCTTTGTGAACTAGGCTTGATCGAAGGATACTCAATGCCTAATCGAAGCTGGTATGCAGGAGTTCATTGCTGGTGAATCGAAACAAACTTGTAAGGGATTCTTGCTTTGTATGCTGAAGGCACACATAGAGGTAGTATTTGCCTAGTCGAAGTAGGAATCAAGCTTGCTCCAAATAAACCAAATTCCCAATCGAAGCAGGAATCAAGCTTGCTCCAAAGAAATCAAATGCTCAATTGAAGCAGGAACCAAGCTTGTGTGCATGTAGCCATTACATTGTGAATCAAGCAAGCATGTAAAGCCAATTGTGCAATCAGAGGATGTATGCAAGAGGCCATTACCTTGTGCCTATTGGCATGAAGGAAGTTCCTGCCTTGTGAATCAAAGGCAAGCCTGAAGCAACCAATGCGCATTCGAAGCCTTGTGATTTAAACTTGATCGAAGGGGGGCCAACACCCAATCGAAGCTTGTGAATCAGGCTTGCATCAAAGGAAGTTCAACGCCCAATCGAAGCTTGCTTAGATTCCAATTGAAGTACCCTGTTCAGATGCCAATCAAAGGACATTGATTAATTTCCAATCGAAAGACACTTTGCTAACATTGAAATTTTCATTTTTCTTTAGGCAAGTGCTTGAAACCACCCATATAAGAGAAAAACCTTGGGAAACATGAGAGGGAAAATTTTGGGGTACAACACCATCTTTGATTCAACAACTGAGGGTCAGTTACCACCATATACAACTATCAACCAATCATTCTCCAAAGAATCATCTCTTCAGCAACCTATTCCTGATGTCTCAAAGTTTGTGCCCATGGTGTACTATAAGCAAGTCAAAGTTGAGAGTCTCAAGCTACAATCGGAGAAGCAAGAGAGAAGTATAAGGTTTTCCTTTGCTTTGCAAGTGAGGAAGAAAATGATTCACAAGCCATAATGAAAGAAAAATTTCTGGAAGATCATGGTTTGCTTGAAAAAGTGAAAAAGCCAAGAGTTAAAAGTTCCCGCACTACTCAAGCAGAAGTTATAGGAAAAGCTCAGGCAGATCTTGTGAAGAGTCAGCAGCAGTTTAAGAGGCCTCGGTTGTCTAAAGAGAAGCTGCAAGCGTGTCACTGAGAAGAAGTGGATGCTCTGAAGAAACCACTTCGAGAGAAGGAAGCCAAGACTAATGAAATTTGTAGACAGCGAGAGGTTTTCAAACTGCAAGTCTAAAGCCAGCAGGTGCAGATAGATAGGTTGACTAATAAAATTGAAGAGATCAAGATTCAACTCAAAGAGAAAGACTCAACAATTTGTAACAGAGGCCTGACTGAAGGGAAGAGGTATCCAATTGGCTAAAGATGGGAGTTGAAGGCAGTTCTCAGTATTGTTGACTTTTCATATTTTGTTAAAGTTCACCGCCAGACTTGTTGGAAGGGATCCTTATGGTTTTGTCTGTATGAACTCATTTTGAGCAACTCTCTTTATATGGATGTTTACTTCATGATATGAGCAGTCTCTTTCTTCAATGATGATTTATTTATATTTTGTTGCCTTTTGTTCTTGATGAAAATCTAGGATATTCCTAAAAATGGTAAAACATTGCAATGCATAATCATGCATTCATAACATATTATAACATAACAGGTTATCCCAACGGGTCTTCTTACTTCTGATATGGTTCTTTTCAGAGATTGCAACTTTAAACTCTCACCAGTACAACACTAGGGGTAATTCGAAGAGACAATTGGAACAAATATAAGTTGACATAGCTGATATGGGTGTTGTGATACGATGGGAGAACTGACTTGGGTGTTTTTCATTTTATCGCAAATGTTGTGGTTAGAAAGAGTCTCCACCTACTTTTCTTTTATCCAAAAGGAAAGTGTGAAAAGAACAGGAAAGACCTTTTAAGATTATTTCTGAGTTCTGGGGGTAGATTATGAAAAGGGAAGGTATTAGCACCCTTTCCATCCGTAGTTATCTACGGACTCTTAGTTGCTTGCTAGATCACTTGGTTTTGTTTGAAAGTGTGTTTGTGGTTTGGGTTTTGAAAGTATTTTGAAAATGTGACTTTGTAATGGTTCTCGTTTCTATAAGAACACGTACAAAGTGTTATTTTGAAAATATTTCAAAGAGGTGTTTGTGGAATGTGTTTTTTGAAAGTGATTTTGAAAAGGTGTCTTTGTAATGGCTCTCGTTTCTATAAGAACGCGTACAAAGTGTTGTCTTTTGAAAATGTTTCAAAATGAGAGTGTTGGTGTATAAAATGTTTTTGTTATGAGCAAGCGAGCAACTAGGAGTAACTTACCTACTCAAAAGGTCTTAAATGTTATTTTCCTCCTCCTTTAGATGTTGCTATCTTACCATTGATTTGGTAAGAAGCCCCATCGTTGGATATGGAGGGACGAGCGTGGGACATTTGTATAGTCATAGAAGGAAACCTATGGGCCGTTTAGCAATGTCGTTAGGGACTAGATTGTTTACCGAAGGCAACATCGAGTTTCATCGAGGGACTACGATCTTTTATCGAGGGTCTTTGCTAAAATGCCCATATTCGAGGGACATGACTATTTTCCGAGGCATCAAGTGAGATTACCCTAAGGGTGCATGTGTGTGAATAGTGTGTTTGATTTGCATGCATTTTGTCATGATTTTTGGGTTGTCTACTTGTTGGTTTTATCTTGCCATACACACCTAATTACTATCATTTGTAAAAAAGTAATAAAAAAATGCAGAAAATAAATCCTACACTATTACAACCATATTGAAGTGCATAGAAATATAAAGGCAAAAATAAAATAAAAATAAGAAAAATGAACTCTTTCGATTGGGGGGATGAGCATCCTTCAATTCTACTTATGTTGGCCTCCTTCGATTGGGGCTAGTATCCAGCAAGTCATGGCCTTCGATTCTTCCTTGGCACGAGTCAGGTCATGGCCTTTGATTGGGCTTAGAATCGGTAAGTCATGGACTTCGATTGGGCATTAGAAGTCAGCAGGGCGCGCCTTCTGATTCTACCTTTCTACCTTGTTTCCTTCTTCGATTGGAGATGGCATTAGCAAGTCATGGTCTTCGATTCTGTCTTCTCAGCCTCCTTCAACTGGAAAAAAAATCAACATGAGCATGTATTCTGGTTGGGCCTGGAAGTTAGCATGGAAGCCCAAGGCTTCGTTTCATACTTCATTCCCCCTGTTTCTTTCGTTTGAGATATTAAATGGCAACATGGCCTAAGGCCATGCTAGTATTTGTCTTGCAAACAGTCTAATACTTAAAGCATGTTTAGGTAAATAAGAAGCAAACGAAAGGGTTAGTTCTGAAAATATATTAAGAGGGTGGAAACGAAAAGAACAAAGTATTATGTACATGTTTCAAACGAAATGGAAAGTTATTCACATGATATGCCATGAAATGAAAGGTTCAAGGGTAAGAGTAACTTACCTTGCTTCAACCTTGAATGTGAACTGGACCTTGAGTGGTGGCTCTGGGTTCTCCTGGATTCGAAGGGAGGGGCCAGAAGCTAGGACTTGGATGTTACATTCGAAGGAAGGAAAGAAACAAGTCTTATGTTTCTTTCCAAACTGGATTCAAAGGATACTGAAGAGTGCTTGTTCTTCAAAATCGAAGAGGTGACAAGGGGATTTTGGGTTTGTTCTTCACAAGTGCTTAAGGACATGAGAGATTTTGTTGTGTTTGAGAAGATTTTGGAGGTTTCGTTCCTCTAGTAAAAAAATCCTCTCTGAACATGTTGTGAAACCTTTTATTTATAGGCGTGCTTTGATGTGGTTTTGGGGAAAAATCAAATGACATTTGAACTGTTTGGGTATAATGTCCCCCTGTTTTCTTCGATGAAACTCTTATGTACCTTTTTTTATGTAAGTATGGGACTGAGACAATGCAGGCTCATCAGTATTTTGGAGCGTTGTGCAGGTTGGTGCAGGACAGTTGCATAGCAGCGCAGCTGGCTTGAGTTTGGTAGTATATGGGATTTTAGTCAACAAAACTCCTTGAATACTCCCCCTTTCATTTTGATCACTTCGACCAGATTCATCAGAAACGTTCATTTCCAAACAATGTATGCTCTAAGTATGTTGCTTCGAAGGGTTTAATTACCCAATTTGTGAATCGAAGGAGGCTGCCCAACTTATAAATCGAAGGAAGCTGCCTAGCTTGTAAATCGAAGGGGGTCACTTCGAAGGAAGCCATACGCCAGTTTATGGATCGAAGGGGGTTACTTCTAAGGAAGCCATATGGCTAGTTTATGGATCGAAGGGGGTTACTTCGAAGGAAGCCATATGGCCAGTTTGTGGATCGAAGGGGGTTACTTCGAAGGAAGCCATATGCCCAAATCGAAGCTTGTGACTGAAGAGAGACTACATTTCTCAATTGAACGTTGCTAAATCGAAGCTAACTTGTTTCTTTTTTTTGACCTAATCGAAAGGCACATTAACATCCTCAAAATTTTACATTTTCTTTATTTCTTTAAACAGGTTTTTGTAATCACACATGTGAGAGAAATCTTGAGAAAATGAGAGGGTAAATTTTGGGGTACAACAGCTGCCCTTGTTCAATCATCTTACATATGAAGAGTTAGATTCACGAATCTGCCATTCGTGACTTAAAGGTGGAAGGTGATTGAACACTAGAGTGCCCAGAAATTTGCACTTCATGATGTTGTGGTTGATTGTATAGGGAATGGGCTTAAAGATTCCATTTGGAGAAATGATGGGTAGTTGTTGGAGATGGGCTTATAAATGCCATCCAGAGTGATTGTTGACAGAAATTAGACTAAGTCTAAATTCTGACTTCAACTGGAGAAGAAATCAGAATAAATCTTTGGAGCGATTTATCTGAACCAGAGGAAATGTCTACCAGAAATAATCAGGATAAACCATTGAGAGATTTAAACCGAACCAACAAAGGTCTTTGATTGCTTGTCATTAACAGGAAGAAATAAATCTAACCCGAGGAGGTCTTTATTTGTGATGGGCCGGTGTAGGGTTGTTTTTTAGGAGACATATGAGAGGGAAACCTGGGTAGGTCTGCTTCAGGATGAATCCATATGAAACTTCATCTTGGAAAGAGAAAGAACCTGTGTAGGGTTGTTTCATGATGAGTCCGTGTAAAACTTTATCTTGGAAGGAGAAGGAATCTGTATAAGGCTGCTTCATGATGAGTCAGTGTAAAACTCCATCTTGGAAAGAGAAGGAACCTGTGTAGGGTTTCTTCATGATGAGTTCGTGTAAAACTTCATCTTGGAAAGAGAAGGAACCTGTGTAGGGTTGCTTCACGATGAGTCCGTGTAAAACTGCATCTTGGAAATAGAAGGAACCTGTGTAGGGTTGCTTTATGATGAGTCCGTGTAGAACTTCATCTTGGAAATGAGAAGAAACCTGTGTAGGGCTACTTCATGATCAGTCTGTGTAAAAATTCATCTTGGAAAGAGAAGGAACCTAGGTAGGGTTGCTTCATGATGAGTCCGTGTAAAACTTCATCTTGGAAAGAGAAGGAACCTGTGTAGGGTTGCTTCATGATGAGTCCGTGTAAAACTTCATCTTGGAAAGAGAATGAACCTGTGTAGGGTTTCTTCACGATGAGTCAGTGTAAAACTTCATCTTGGAAAGAGAAGGAACCTGTGCATGGTTGCTTTATGATGAGTCCATGTAAAACTTCATCTTGGAAAGAGAAAGAACCTGGGTAGGGTTGCTTCATGATGAGTCCGTGTAAAACTTCATCTTGGAAAGAGAAGGAACCTGTGCAAGGTTTCTTCATGACGAGTCAGTGTAAAACTTCATCTTGGAAAGAGAAGGACATGTGTAGGGTTGTTTTACGATGAGTCAGTGTAAAACTTCATCTTGGAAAGAGAAGGAACCTGTGTAGGGTTGCTTTATGATGAGTCCGTGTAAAACATTATATTGGAAATGAGAAGAAACCTATGTAGGGCTACTTCATGATGAGTCTCTGTAAAACTTCATCTTGGAAAGAGAAGGAACCTGGGTAGGGTTGCTTCATGATGAGTCCGTGTAAAACTTCATCTTGGAAATGAGAAGAAACCTAGGTAGGGCTACTTTAGCTGGTCGTGTAGATTGCCCTGACTTGTTACAAGTATTAATCTCTGACCTGAGAAAGAAAGATAGTTTTCCTGGCTTGTTACAGGTATTAATCTTCAATCTCTTCATGTAGATAGTTTTCCTGGCTTGTTACAGGTATTAATCTACAATCACTCATCCACAGATAGTTTTCCTGACTTGTTACAGGTATTAATCCGGAACTGTTAAAAATGATTGATGGTAGCCATCTATTGATTGATCTTTTCTTGAAAAAGGGAAAATGTTAGCTGTATGCAATGTCATGATGTATGAAATGCATGGTGCAATGATGTTCTCAAAATAAATGAGATTTTGTCGTATGCAGTTGTCATGTATGTAATATGATGCATGAAAGGTGAAATGTTATTTGAATTTATTTTTTTGTCTTAGAAAATAAATCCTTGACAAATGCTGGGGAGTCATTAAATCCCGGACTCCTGTTGAAGAGTAGGTGTGTCTTCACACTTTTCTTAGAATGTTTCCACCGTGGATTCCTGTTTTCACTACGCCAAAAATAAGCTTTAGCAGCACACATACGAAAGCGCTTTTAGGAAAAAGCGCTGCTGTAGGTATTAAAAAAAATTCTCTTAAAAAAAGCGCTTTCAAAGGGTACCTTAAGAAAGCGCTTTTCAAAAGCGCTGCTAAAGGTCACCCTTAGAAAGCGCTTTTTGAGAAGCGCTGCTAAAGGGTGCCTTTCAGAGGGAACCTAAGAAAGCGCTTTTCAAAAGCGCTGCTAAAGGTCACCCTTAGAAAGCGCTTTTCAAAAGCGCTGCTAAATCTGGCCTTTAGAAAGCGCTTTTAAAAGCGCTGCTATAGGGTATGCTACGAAAGCGCTTTTTTATGTAAAAGCGCTGTTATACATGACCATTAGAAAGCGCTTTTAAAAGCGCTTTCGTAGGTTGTTTTATAATAAATTTTATTGTTTTTTATTAAAGGTGTGTTCGTACTGTGGCTGTTGTGTTTCCTCTCTTCCAACGTCCCAACCCCCAAATTCGTTCTTGTTCCTTCTTCGTCCAAAGCGCTTTTCACGGTAGCTCTTTCCGTTCAATCGCCACCATCGTCAACTCTCATCGCCGCCGCACGACTCGTCCCTCTCTTCACAAGGTTCGTACTGTGGCTATTATGTATTCTGAAATCAGTTTTGGTTTTCTTTGATTATTATTTTCTTCTCATTCACAGTGTATTGGTTGTTGTTGTTGTTTGATGATTTTTGAATGTTTCCTAAAACCCTTTGATGATTTTTTTGTTACAATTTTTGCATCACTCGCTCACTCTGATACACAATCAGTTCACACATACACCATCATCACCAATCTGCTATCCTCAATCTGCTAGCTCCGACGTCCGAACACCCTTTCGATTCTGCAATTCAGATCCTCTTTGTCACCATTTTTCATTTGAAGTTTTGGTACTGCTATATTTAAATGTGAATTATGGAAGTGGATAATGTTTTTGTTATTTGTTGTATTGACATTGTTAGTGATAATTATTGTTAAAATTGAAGGGAATTTTTCATGACAGTTTGATTCCTATTTGGTGTTAAATTGAGTAACAGAATTTTGACAGTATTACTATTTTTGTTTAATTGGTGAGTTTCTAATGATGTTATTAATATGTTATTTCATTTTGAGTTAATCTTGAATGAATTAAACTTGGTATTGATTTTGATTGTTCCTAATTTTGTTTTAAAACATGTTGGCTTTGAATTTGTGATGACATTGTGTGATTTGGTTTTGAATGACGAACTCGGTTATGGTATTGTTGTTTATCGTGTGCACATGGAACACTTGTTTGAGATGAGTTTTATTGAGCATTATTAGGATTACATAGTTGTTTCCCGGAATTTGGTTCGGTTGATTTTAGCTTACTTTTAGCTTGATTTTTCATATCATGAACTTGAATTGGATAAGAGCTTGAATTTTTGGTTCCCGTTTTCATTTGTGAATCGATAATCATGATAACTGTTTGATAACTTGATGTCCATTCATGATGCATTCATACAAGTTTCATTTGGTTTCAATTCTCTTGTGATTACTAACTTGTTTATGGTTTGTGTAAGTTTCTCAAGACTAATCAAGTAGTCATTCTCTCTTCTTACCTCTTATTCACTTTTGATTGATTAATCAAGTTTTGATTTATTTACTTGATTTTTTTTATTAAAAATGGATTAGTTTATTAATCTATTTTTCTTAACTCGATGAGGCCATGCCATATATAAGAAACAGATGAAGTTTGGTATAGGGTAGCCCTTGAGTTTGATGAAACAAGGGTGTACTAGTATATAAGAAACGGACATGTAGAGGGTTGTGCTAATGATGTTGTGTTGTGTTAGTGAATGGTGGTGGAAAGTATTGAGTATTGGTTTTGTTATATGGTTGTGCAAGAGCAAGTGCAAGTTTTGAGTATTGGTTTTGTTTTCTAACTTATCATTTAGCTCAGATTGACTCAGAAACCGTAAACCATAGATAAGACATGGATGTATTCCAATCGATTGTCGAAAGAGTACAAGAACGGGGTATCAGAATTCGTTAAGTTTGCTGTTGCGCACGCCGAAGACCCCGGTCGAATGACATGTCCTTGTTTGTATTGCTGTTATGGGAATCAGGTTGACGCGGTTCAGTTGGCATCGCATCTAATACGGTATGGAATTGATAGAAGTTATACATGTTGGAATATGCATGGTGAGAAAAGTGATGGGAATGATGAATCGGGGGATAATAGGACCTATGCTTCAAACGATAATGGAACAGATACATACGATTATGATCGAGTTGAAGAGATTGCAGAAGCGCTTGAAGAAGATCTTAATGATTGTCCCAAAATGTTCGAGAGGTTGGTAAGAAATGCAGAGAAACCGTTGTATAATGGTTGTACAAAATTCACAAGATTGTCTGCGGTATTAAAGTTGTACAACTTAAAGGCGGGCAATGGATGGTCGGATAAAAGTTTCACAGAGTTATTAGCCCTTATGAAAGATATGCTACCAGAGGATAATGTTCTCCCCAATCGAACGTATGAGGCCAAAAAGATGTTGTACTCTATTGGCATGAGCTATGACAAGATACATGTCTGTCCAAAAGATTGCGTTTTGTTTCGAAACGAGTATGCATCGTTAAATGAGTATCCTAGATGCGGTGCCCCTCGATATAAGAAAAAGTTGTCTCCGGCAAAAGTCTTATGGTATTTTCCTATAATTCCGAGATTTAGATGGATGTATCGTAGTGAAACTGATTCAAGACACTTAACTTGGCATGCAGATGAAAGAATTGTTGATGGAAAGTTTCGACATCCGGAAGATTCACCACAGTGGATGAAAATTGATAATGATTATCCTGAATTTGGAAAAGACGCAAGAAACCTTCGCTTGGCATTGTCTACTGATGGAATGAACCCACACGGTATTCAAAGTATCTCGCATAGCACATGGCCTGTAATTCTTATGATTTATAACCTACCTCCGTGGCTATGTATGAAGCGTAAGTACATGATGTTATCTATGTTAATTTCTGGGCCTAAACAACCAGGAAATGACATAGACGTATATTTGGAACCTTTAATCGAAGATTTGAAGATTTTGTGGGAGAACGGTGTGGAGGTTTATGATGGGTATAGGAAAGAAAGTTTCAACTTGAGGGCGATGTTGTTTGGAATAATTAACGATTTTCCAGCCTACGGAAATCTATCCGGGTATAGCATTAAAGGTGAAAAAGCGTGTCCTATCTGTGAAGATGGAACCGATACGATGCGATTGAAACTTTGTCAGAAGAATGTCTTTCTCGGTCATCGTAGATTCTTAAATTCTAAACATCAATATCGTGGATGGAGAAAAGCGTTCGACGGAGATACCGAACAACGTAGAGCTCCGCCTGGATTGACAGGTGATCAATTATTTGAAAAGGTGAAAGATGTGAGTATTCAGTTTGGCAATCCTTTTGCACATAAAGTTGTTACAGGTGGGTGGAAGAAGAGGTCGATTTTTTTTGAATTTCCATATTGGAAATCTTTGTACGTAAGACATTTTCTTGATGTTATGCATATTGAAAAAAATGTATTTGACAGTGTTATTGGTACGTTACTCAATATAAAAGGGAAGTCTAAGGATGGTCTTAAAGCAAGGGAGGACATGGTAGAGATGGGAATAAGAACTGAATTGGGACCCGTGAAAAAAGGAACACGAACATATCTACCACCTGCTGTTTACACTCTATCCAGAAAGGAGAAAAAAATATTGTGTAAGTTCCTAAGTGAGGTTAAAGTTCAAGAAGGCTACTCATCAGATATTAGAAGACTTGTGTCTATGCAAGACCTCAAGTTAAAGAGTTTAAAGACGCATGATTGCCATGTTATAATGGAACATTTTCTACCGATAGGTATACGTTCTATTCTTCCAGAAAAAGTAAGAAGCGCAATAACTAAACTGTGTTTTTTCTTCAAGTCAATTTGCAGCAAGGTGATCGATCCTGAGATCTTACCAACATTGCAAAAAGAAATAGTTGTTACTTTGTGTGATCTTGAAATGTATTTCCCTCCCTCGTTTTTTGACATAATGGTTCATCTTGTCGTTCATCTTGTCAAAGAGACACAATTGTGCAGACCAACTTATATGAGATGGATGTACCCTACTGAACGTTATATGAAGATATTAAAAGGGTATGTGAAAAACCAAAGTCGACCAGAGGGTTGTATTGCTGAACGATATATTGTTGAAGAAGCGATTGAGTTTTGTACTGAATATCTGTCAAATGTTCAATCAATTGGACTCCCCAAATCTCACATTGTTGAAAAAAAAGAAGGTAAGAAGCTAATTGGAAATAAAGTTGTGACAGTATCAATGGTCGAACGGGATCAAGTGCATTTGTATGTTCTGCATAATGAGCTTGAAGTTGAGCCGTATGTAGAAATTCACAAGGGTGTTCTTCGAGGTTTAAATCCGAATAGAAATAAGAATTGGATTGTACGAGAGCATAATCGAAGTTTCATACCATGGTTTAAGGAACATATTTATTCAAAGTATCGTTCAGATCATGCTTCAGTAACAGAAAGATTGAGATGTTTAGCATACGATCCAAGTTTAATTGTGTTTTCTTATAGCGCATATGCAATTAATGGATACACATTTTATACCAAAGAACAGGATGACAAAAGTACTCTGCAAAATAGTGGTGTCACCTTGATCGCTGAAGCAATGCATATATCAAGTGTGAAGGACTTAAACCCAAAATTTGCAAACCTGTCATATTTTGGGGTTATCGAGCGCATTTGGATGTTTGATTACGAGAAGTTTCAGATTCCTATATTTGGTTGCAAGTGGGTTGAAAATAATAATGGCATACGAATGGATAAGTCAGGTTTTTTGCAAGTGGATCTTAATAGGGTGGGGTACAAAGATGAGCCTTTCATTCTAGCCTCTCAAGCTAAACAAGTGTTCTATGTCAATGATCCGACAAGTACGAAATGGTCTATAGTGCTATTATCTAACAAAGTAATTGATGAAAGCATTGGAGATCAAAGTGATATTGGTGTTGACATTGAATCTTTAACCATAACTGATCAAAATGATAATGAATCATGTATTAGAAACGATCATAATGAGGGTATTTGGATCAATCCAACTGTCCGCGTTGTTAAGAGACGAGTAGAACACATTCCTACCAAGAAAAGAAAGAGACCTTAGTGAAAAGGGTAATAGTATATATAATTTGCAATTTCATTTTTATATTTGTCATTTCATTTTAATTTGCCATTTCATTTTTATTTGTCATTTCATTTTTATATTTGTCATTTCATTTTTATTTGTTATTTCATTTATATTTGTCATTTCATTTTAATTTTCCATTTCATTTTTATTTGTCATTTCATTTTTATATTTGTCATTTAATTTTTATTTGCCATTTCATTTTTATTTTTTTTCTTTATTACAGGTCAAATGGCTAGTAATCAAGATAACGCAAAAGATGCAAATGCTCCTGAAAATGCTCCTGAAAATACTCAAGAAAATACTTCAGAAAAAGATATTACACGAGGTATAACTATTATGAGGGGAATCATACGTGATAGAGATAGAGGAGTAACATATAATGTAGAATGGAATGATAATGACCAATTAATTGGGTCTAATGCTGCAAAGTTGACAAGCTACATTAGTACGCTTGTTCGTATACACATTCCGATCACCACTCCTAGATGGAAAAAGGAGAGTTGGATGAGGCTAAGGAGAAAGTTTGGACTGAGATAAAGGTACATATATGGTTTTTGTTATTTGCTTTATCTTGACGATAATATGTGTTTAAATTTCTTTTACTAACACACTTTATGCGTATGTTTTTTTGTAGAGGTCTTTTAACATTGAAGATACCCGTAAAAAGTATATAATGGGTTTGGCTGGAAAAAGACACAGAGGGTGGAGAACATTTTTAACAAACAAGTATCTTAAAGATGATGAAGGAAATTTTCTTGAAGAGGATCCGGAACGTCCAAAGAAATATGAGAAATTCATTACACCTGAAGAATGGGTTGTTTTTGTAGGCCAAAGAAGAGACGAGAATTTCAAGAAAGTGAGTGCTATAAATCGCGAGAGAGCGTCAAAACCCGCATATCCATACAAAAAAGGGCGTTTGGGATATGCTCGCTTAGAGGAAAAAATTGTAAGTAAATATAAACTCTACGATCTTATTAATTTTATCAATGTGTTATATAGTTGATGATCTTAAGACTTCCATCATTGCGTAGTTAGAAGAGACGAAAAGTGACGCAACATCACTACTGGCACATTTGTTGTGGAAGGAAGCCCGTGTGGGCAAGGATCAAGCTGTTAATCCCGATATTCAACATGTGTATGATGAATGTGTAAGTATAAGATTGTGTATTTATTTAAATCAATTAATGTTTATTAATATTTAAGTAATTTTTTATCTCCACTAATAATTTTTTATATGTAATTGAATTACAGGAGACCTTGTCCCAATCGGTATCCCCAGGTGAGGATCCTCACGATACCAGGAGCGTACTTAGTCGAGCACTAAATATTGCTGAGTATCCGGGTCGGGTGAGGGGTAAAGGTCATGGTGTGACTCCAACCTCTTTGTATAAGCATCCAAGGAGAAGAAATCCTAGCAATGCAGAAGTGATGCAAACATTGCAGGATTTACAAGCTCAAGTTCGTGAATTGCAGAAGGATAAAGAGAGATATATGGCGGAAAAGAGCAGTTCACAATTGAAAGAAACTAGTGACAAAGCTAGTATCAACTGTCAGCATAAATTTCCCGAGGTAATTTTCAATATATATCCGTTATTACTATAGAATATTTTTAGTCACTTCTAACGGTTATTATTGGTTTAGGGCATTTCATCTTGCCAGCTATACCTATCGTCACCGACTTATCGACTAGTTGGCAAGGGAAAAGTCCATAACAGTTTGGGAGATTTACTTCATAATAGACCGCTTCCGGATGGTCACATGAAAGTATCGGTTGACATTGCTTTAGATATGGATGCATTGCTGCCGGTACCTGACATTGTTGCTGAGACCACATTGTTGCAAGATGCAATTGGATCTTTTGTTGCATGGCCATCCGACCTCATTTTCATAGATGATCAGGTATGTTGAAAACAATTATGAATATTTAAGTCTTCAACTATCAGTTCTGACCTCAGTTATTTCCACGGTAATTATAGACTCCTACAACACCCGCATCTAAGGGTAAAGGGATTTTGCGGCATGACGAGTCTGACGTATCACCAAAAGAGGTACGTTTAAAGTGTTAATTATATGATCCAAATGAAAAACTGCATAATTTTATAATTTAACCGAGTTTATATGATTTTTAGGTACCTTTTCATGGGTCACAACAAGTGAGCCAGAAAAATGTTGGTGTACCACCCAAGAAAAGGGTGCCTACTAGATTTTTCCCTCGATACCGGCAGTGTCTTGAAACAATAGTGGGAACAACAAATTTGATGGATGGTGGTATTCTTCAAATTGATATGGATCAAAGTATTTTTGGTTTTCCTTACACCGAAAAAATTGGACATGAGGACGTGGAACAGATTTTCCGTCATAAAGAATTGGGCGTCAGTATTATGCACGCATATATCCGGTAACCCCATCTTTATATTATGTAATTAGCTGAAATCTTTTTAAAACATTTTCAATGAATATACTCTAATATTAATTATGTTTTTATTTAAGGCTGTTATATGACAAATTGATGCGCGGGAATCAATTGTCAAACAAATTCCATTTTGTGTCTTCCTCCCGTGTCAGCGGAGCGACAATTGGTAGGGAACCAGATTCAGTAAGAGAACACTTAGTCGAAAGATTCATGGCAACTGGCAGTACAGAAAGCTTATATCTTTGGGCGTATAATACTATTCCTACAGGGTTAGATTTTCATTCTAAATTCATTTTAATATTTGTAATTTTTGCGTAGAAAAATTTCTTCTAAACTGTTGTTTTAATTTATATACGTCACTGGTTGTTGGTTGCTATCGATCCTATAAAAGAAGTGGTCTATTATCTGAATTCGGTTGACGGTGATTGGACAAATTATCCGGATATGAAGTTAATGATTGATACATAAGTGAGATTATTCTAAATATTTGTGTGTATTTATGTATTTAATTATTTCTGTGACATTGTTCTAAATATATATTTTTATTTTGTTAGAGCGATACAAGTATTCCGGTGTCAAAGAGAAGCTCGGGTACGGCGGTCTAAATCAAACAACATTAATTGGATCAAAGTGCAGGTATATTAATTTCCACTATTTTGCTTATAATATTTACGCTATTTGATAAAACAATACAACTATATATTCTAATTTGTTTTTCTATGTAGTGTCCTCAACAACAAAACGATATAGATTGCGGATACTTCGTTATGCGGTTTATCAAAGAAATCATTCAACTGAATCAAATAGAGATTCCAGTCACGGTATGAATTTATAACTTAGAATTTCTTTTATTATTTCTCGGATATTCCATATAATTTTTTACTTTTAACTAAATCATGCATATTATGTTTTCTTATGTAGTACTTCGATGAGTACAAATGTGCATATTACATGAAACTTCAGTTGGAAGAAACCAAAGAGGAGTTGTGTCAATATTTTATTGAGCAGAGAATAATATAAGGTCTGGTTTAGTTGTTGTTAGGGTTGATTTTGTAAGACTGATTTTGAGTTAGAATACTGATAACAATGGTTTATATATAATTTGAGATACAAACATAATTTATGATTGATTTTGAGCAATGATAGTTTCTTGTTTATGGTTTCTTGTGTTATACTTGTGTACTAAAGTAGTTGATAGAATAAAATGAATTTAGTGAAAAGTATTGAGTATTGGTTTTGTTATATTGAGTATTGGTTTTGACTCAGAAACCGTAAACCATGGATAAGACATGGATGTATTCCAATCGATTATCGAAAGAGTACGAGAACGGGGTATCAGAATTACAATGCATTACCACTATTTATGAATTACAGGTTATGGCAACTGGTTGATATAAATAATATGCTGCAAACAATGCAGGTATATGAATTATATAAATAATACCTCTAAAAAAACACCCTATGAAAGCGCTTTTTGGAGAAAAGCGCTTTCATAGGTAGACCTATGACAGCGCTTTTTCACATAAAGCGCTTTCATAGGTAGACCTATGACAGCGCTTTTCCAAGAAAAAGCGCTGCTAAAAGACAACCTATGAAAGCTTTTTTCCAAAAAAAGCGCCACTAATGAAAGCGCTTTTTCATAAAAAAGCGCTGCCAAAAGCCTACTAAAGAGAGCGCTTTTTAGAAAAAGCGCTGCCAAAAGCCTACTTAAGAGAGCGCTTTTTAGAAAAAGCGCTGCCATAAGGGTACTAAAGAGAGCGCTTTTAAGAAAAAGCGCTGCCATAAGGGTACTTAAGAGAGCGCTTTTTAGAAAAAGCATTGTCATAAGTAGACCTATGAAAGCGCTTTTCATTAAACAAAAAGCGCTGCTAAAACCTATAGCAGCGCCACCTTAGAAAGCGCTTTTAAGCGCTTTTAAAGGCCAAGAAAAGCGCTTTCGTAGGTCTTTTTGGCGTTGTGTTTGTTATTTGAGGAGAACTCCGTTGGGGAATGTTGAAAGCTCTATAGAGAGTGTTGATTCCTGCATGGGGAAAAGAGTTCAGGAATATCAGTTGTCGTTAGCTCTATTGGGGATTCGAAGTTGAACTGATATCTGGTCGGGTCCAGGCTTCATAGTAACTTGCTGGAGATTGTAGAAGTGTCTACTAGGGAAGAGGAGTTGTGGTCCTCTGATTTGTAGTAGTCGAAGAGGCAAACTCAACCTGGGGAATCCTGCCGTTTGTTGGGGAAATAAACCCTGTTGCCAGTCTATTTGAGAGGTGGCGACTTCACTGGGGAAAATCCTTGAGGATTCTTGAGGTCGACTCGGCTGGAAAAAGTTTTCAGAGATTAAACTCTGGCTGGGAGTCATTCTTTGAGAAGGATTTTGGGGAGTTTTGTCACTGCCCCTAGTAGAAAGTGTTTGTGGCACTTCCAGGAATTAATTGACTATATGTAATCCTTTGTTGGGATTTGCATTCAATGCCTCAAGTGATTTAGATGGAGACCTGCCCCTGGTAATTCAACATTTCTTGAGAGATTTCTTGGAATCTTGACTGAACTGCCCCAGGTGTGCTGGATAGTGACATGTCATGTCGTGTATTTTTGCTTAGGAGATCTGTTATTGGAAGTGTCATCCCATCTGAAGTGACTTTGTTCACTAAGAGAGCTTTCGTTCATCGGATATTAGTTGTGTAAATTTCTCCGCTGTCAAAAAAATAGCCATATGCAAACAGCGATATTCAAATAATGCCAAGTTTATGCTTGTCTTGAAGTTTTGAAAATGCGTTTTAGCAAGTAAAGAAATTTTGTAAGAAAATTCAACTCAGGATTTAGAGTAAAGCCTTACAGGAGTCAGGATACCTTTTGTAACAGTATGCTTTCAAAATAACCCATGATTCAATTAGGAGTTTGAAAGGTTGTATCGTGATCTGATTCATGGTTTAAGAAACAAAGGATAAGGCTCAAAGTGTATTTGTACCCGCCCGTTCTTCGTGATGTTCTTCAGTCCTAAACTCAGTTAATTATGCTTTTGAACTCCAATTGAGTATGGAATGACATTGTTGTACCCAAAAAATTTCCCTCTTATTTCTCAAAGAATCACCCTAGGTCCTCAAGTTTGCTTCCATCCAATTCCAAGCCTTGAATTGCAGTTTTTCAAGAAAGTTATTCACAAGGGAAAATGGTCATTTGCACACTAAAAAGTCAAACTTTGACTTTTGGACCAAAACCAAATTTCAAGAATCATATTTCATCAAGACATGTTGGAATATGAAGTTTGTTTCATCTAGAAATTCAAAAGTCAAAACTACTCTGGAAAAGTCAAAATTCTAAAATACTTAATTTTTTCTAAGTGTTTAAGAAACATGACAAACTCAGAACTTCTGGCCAGATTCTCACTATGATGCAAGCTGATTCTAGAAGAACTTCTGACACAAGATTTTTGTATCTCAACAAAATCTAAGACATTGCAGAACATGACTTCTCCTAGAAATGTTGGGATTTTAAGTTATAACTTCTCAAAGACACGTCCTTGAAACTGAAACACTCAGCAAATTCTGGATACTCTCAAGACAGAGTTTGGTCAGAACTTCTGGGCCAGTTTTCACAAAGGTTCAGTCAGAGCTTGCAAGAGCAGCTCAAAGAAGGTTTACAAAGCATGCTACAAACTTCCTGGAAAGTCTGGGAACTCCTTCAGAACATGCTGGAGCCAGAAGATAAAAGGATCAGAAGATTGGATGCTACGCAGAAGCAGAACTTCTGATCCAGAATTAAGCAATAATGTAGAATTTCACATGGTAGGATTTATGATTTGATAAATCTCGTCATCATTTAATGCTCATTTAATTATCACAACCACTTTTGAGTCTTTATCCAAAGGATTTCCCCCACGTGTACCTCTACTGTCTTGGGATAGCAAACTTTGGTACTAGGCCCATGCTTTGCTTTTGCTTTTCCTTAATTCCTGCTGACAACTACCATGCTTGCTTCAAGAACAAGGCAGCACTTTAGCATATGAAAGCCATATTCAACTATTTGGTCAGAACTCGACCAAATCCCAAAACCTTGTTTATACAACCCGCTACAGACCTATAACCAACAGTTAATTCAGCCTACGCCTGCATCCCATAATTGCACCAAACTAGCATAAGAAGACTGTGATCAAAAGGAAAGGGAACAGGATACCAAAAAAGCTAAAATCCCATTTATTTTTCCCCCCAAAATCATAACAAATCCATCTATAAATAAGTTGCTCCATCGCACTTGCAAGGGGCTGGCTTTTGGAGAGAGATTGGCCAAAAGAGAAAAAGGAAGTTGTGAAACCTTCATAAAAATCCAGATTTCTCAAACAAAAAAAACAAACCTTTCTTCTTCCCTTTGAATCAAAATAACTTGGCATTTCCTCTTCCGTTACTCTTGTTGATTCCAGAACGTCCAAAGGTAGCAGCTCAAAGCTCTAAGCCCACACTCTAGGTTCAAGGTAAGTCTTTCTGACTTTGCATTTTTTTCATTCAGAACATCATTAATATGTAAATATCATAATTAATGTTGTCCATATCATTTCATAAGTAGAAAAAAAATGTGGATCAGAGTTTCTTGATTAGGGCTAGACTCATATTTAGGATTAGAACTTCTATAAATTGTTGTGTTGTTATCCTTCTGATTTGCTATTTAATAAGAACTGAATAAATTGCTGATGTGCTGATTAAGAGTTGAAATATGGCATAGAACTTCTGATGTTCACTCACAGTTTTAGCATAATATAGAACTTCTGAGTTCTCCTCACTGTTTTAACAAACAGAACTTCTATGATTTTTCTCACTGTTAACACACACTAAACTTCTGATTCTTACATGCTGATAACACACTGAACTGCTAATGTTCACTCACTGGCTCAGCACAATACAGAACTTATGATGATTCACTCACTGTTCTAACACAGCACAGAACTTCTGAGTTCTCCTTACATGTCAAACACACTGAACTTCTGATGTTTCTATTCGCTGTTTTCAAACACTCAGAGTTTCTGATTTTCACATGCTGACAATACACTGAATTTTTGAAGTTTACTCACTGTTTTAGTGTAATACAGAACTTCTGACTTGTGGCCCACTGTCTGAATTCCACCTGGAACTTTTGTGTTTCCCCTCTAACGTTCCTTGCAAGACCTCAAAGTTTACCAATTCAGAACTCCTGATGCCCACTGATGTTTCCTGCTGAGTCACAACGTGCCTAGTTTCAGAACTTCTGATTCTGTTTGTTTTGCTTGCAGCAGCACGCTGGACCTATGTCTCATTTATTTTCCTTTTTATCTCTTTCAACATTAAAACTCTTTTCATCAATATAAAAAAGACATAAAAATATTTTCTTTCATTAATTGATTTATTTCCTCTTTTTCATTAAGACGAAAGCATTCTCTAAACAAGTCCATTTCTTTCTTATATTGTACATTTCAATATGTTTGTAATAGTAACTTAGGACTTATTTTTATTTGCAACCCCCATTAATAAATTTGTACACCCCATCCCTAAAATATTGTAATAGCGTAGGACTTTACATTTCTGCAACTTATCGCTTTCAAATGTAAATGCTAGTAATTAGGGTGTGTATGGAAAGATATCAAAATCAACAAATAGATCACCCTAATCAAGACTAAAATGCATACAATCAAATACACTTGCACACTAGCACCCCTAGGGTTATTCCACTTGTTTCCTTACAAAAAATTGCCATGTTATACACGTGGGATATCTTAGCACAAACAAATCAAAAATACAAGATCATAGTCCCTCGTTGATGCTATCAAAGTTGCCTTTAGAAATGATCTTAGTCCCTAAAGAAAAAATGCTAAGTCATCTCACAACATTTCTATCATGGTTATGCGACGTCCCAACGCTCGTCCCTTCACATCCAACAATGGGGCTTCTTACCAAATCAATGGTAAGATAGAAACATCTAAATGAGGAGGAAAAGAACATCTAAGACCTTTTTGAGTAGGTAGATTCTCTCCTAGTTACTCGCTTACTCACGACAAAAACATTTTATACACCAACACTTTCATTTTGAAACATTTTCGAAAGACAACACTTTGTATGCATTCTTATGGAGACGAGAACCATTACAAAGACACCTTTTCAAAATCACTTTCAAAAACACATTTCACAAACACATCTTTGAACTATTTTCCAAACAGACACTTTGTATGCGTTCTTATAGAGACGAGAACCATTACAAAGACGTTTTAAAAATACTTTCAAAAACCCACACCACAAGCACATTCAAACAAAAGCAAGTGATCTAGCGAGTAACTAAGAGCCCATGGAAAACCATGGATGAAAAGGGTGCTAACACCTTCCCTTTTCATAATCTACCCCCCAAACTCAAGAAAACATCTCTAAAGGTCTTTCCTGTGCTTTTTCACCTTTCCTTTTGGATAAAAGAAAAGTCGGTGGCGACTCTTGCTAAACCATAACATTTGCAAACACAAACGCAAAACCCTCAAGTCATTTCTCCCACCGTATCACAAACATTTTGGTGATGGTTCAGAAATTTGGAAGTTTATTTGTTGGAAGGCAGTCATTTTTGCCATATTTTCCATGTTGTTGAGGATTTGTAGTGACCTCCTTTTGATTTATCATCCATGATTTTGCCTGACCGTTCTTGTTTTGAGATTATAGTCAGCGGGATGCCCCAATTTTCTTAAGTCTCCTTTGTAGGTTTTGACTTAGTGGGATTTTCTCATGAGAGATAATGACTACCTATTTTGGAAGGGAATCATCATCGTCTTTTGATTCCAGAGGAATGTTTTTTATGTCATCCGTTGTGTACGAAATGAGATTTTACTACTTGAGCATGCATTTGAATTAACTGAGAGACTACCCTGCCCCAGGTTTTGATTAAAGGTTTCAATTTGTGTAAAAAGGAAAACTTCTACTTCTTTGGCTCGAAGGGGTTGACTAGGGATTATCTTCCTTATAACTCCAGTGTTTAGGATTTTGAAAGAACGCCTGTACATCGTCAGCAAGGTCTGTCCAAAAGCATATAGTATGAGATTATGGCATTGTTTTCGTTATCCTCCCTCTAAAGGCTTGTAACTTTTAGCAAGAGTTGAATGTCATAAAGAGACTAAAAATCATAGTTTAAATATAGTGAAAACGAATGGATGAATTCAAGACAAACATATGTAATACATTAATGAAACAAAGTTTAACATTAATAGATTGTTTGAATAACAAAAGAAATTACAATTGAAAATTCAAAATGAACAAGACGCTCTCAATGATTCGGCATAGGAGCAGTGATCACGTTTGAAGTCTCCGGAGGGTCAAACTCAATCTCCTTGGCATCAATAAAATTCTGAATCTTGTACTTCAACGCCAAACAATCATTAGTGTCATGCCCGGGACTGTCGGAATGATAAGCACACATTGCATTAGGATTGTAGTTAGGAGAAGAAGTTTTGGGGTTTGAATGAGGTCCTATCAACGTAATCAGATTCATCCTCAACAAGTGTTGTAGCGCTTGAGTTAGCGGCATCTTCATGTTGGTAAACTGTCTTTTGGGCTCTTCTGGCCTTTATTGATTTCCCCTTTGCTGTTGCCGGTGCGACACAGAACCAGAGATCAGGACTGCCCCCACATGTTGGTCATGACGACTCTTTTGACCATACACAGCATTGGATCTTTGTTCCCATTTTATGGCTTTTTCTGAGCATCAGAGGGTGTAGCTCCTTGGATCTTTCCGCTTTTGATGCCAACTTTGACCCTTTCGCCAGTCAGTATTATCTCGGTGAACCCGGCTGAGGAGCTTCTGATAAGGTGATTGAAGAAAGGTCCTGTCAAGGTTCCCATGAAGATGTTAATCAGCTCCCTGTCAGTTAAAGGGGGCTGCTCCCTACCAGCCAGATTTCTCCACTTTTGGGCGTATCCTTTGAAGCTCTCGTTGGAACCCATGGTCATATTCTGCAATTGCACACGAGTTGGTGCAAGATCAGTGTTGTATTGGTACTACTTGTAGAAAGCAGGAGCTATATCTTCCCAGGTGTGGATGCGAGAACCCTCCAATTGATATAACCATTCAAGTTGAGTCCCAACTAAGCTCTCTTGGAAGAAATGGATCCAAAGCTTCTGATCAGTTGTGTATGGTTGAATCTTACGGACATAAGACTTTAGGTGCATCTTAGGGCAAGAGACTCTATCGTACATGGAAAAGGTAGGGATTTTGAACTTAGGCGGGATGACCACTCCAGAAACCAAACCCATGTCTCCTAAATCCAAGCCATGTATCTACTGAATCTCCATAGCATTGAGACGGTCCTCCAACTGTTTGTACTTGTCATCAGCGGGAGGATATTGTTCTTTAGAATAGTCAGCATCGTCTTCATCAATCCCCAGACTGTTGTCTTCTTCATGACTATTCCCCATGTTGGATGGAGTTGAGAGATCTAGAGCCCTTTTGATTGGTCCTCTAAGTCTTCTTCCCAAGTTCAGGACGCCTACTGATTTCTTGGAATTTTTCTTCTTGTCTTTGAGAAGAAGAGTCTCCAGGTCCTTTTGCCCCTTATCCATAGCCAGGAACATTTGTTGGAACTAGGCATTTTGTGCTTGGAGATCCTTTACCGTTTGTTCCATATCCATCTTACTGAAATAAACAATAGGAAGATAAGGGGACCTGTATGGGAGAAACCTGTCATGATATGATGCATGATATATGGATGCTTGTTTTCAAGGATCTCGCGGGGTAAATGATAGTAGTCAGTTACAACTTTGATTGGAGAACTTCTATCGGTGGATGTCCTACCACGAGAATTAAGCTCACCATATCAAGTGGGTCATAACCCTTGACTCAAGTTTGTTGTACTTGATCTTTGACAATATTTGTTTAGAGGAAAATAAATCCCCGTGCCCCTTGATAGACGTCTGGTTCAACGTGACCCTGCATCATTGACCATTGAGATCCTTGAAATGGTTATTAAAAATGTTATGGTATCATGTTATGATGTTATGTACAAATATGCAAATTAAGCAAGTTTATATACAGATAATCATATGCACACAAAGCAGAAAAGTCCTTAGGTTTAGGCTTGCATGAGGTTTGTAGGTAAATACCCTATTGAAGTTTAGTTGGCTCAACATGTCCTATAAATAGTAATCAGGTTCTAAAGGACCTCAATATCACTGATATGTCTTCTCGGGCATTGTTTTAGCGTAAGCCTCTTTCACGGCAACCGAAATATCCTGAAAATCAAACCTCAATGAGTGTAGTATAGAGTACCTACCAAATTCGGATTGTACCAAAGTCGGGTATCTCACTATGTCCTAATGGCCAAGTTAGTCAAGTAAAGGTTCTAAACGTCAGTTAGTGCTTCATGACATCACTCAGCCGCCCCGTATTCTCCTTGACTACTCAAGGGCTACCGGTACCCACAAATATGTCACACTAATTTAGCTATTGCTTAGACCATGTCAGTATACCCCGCACAATTTCCACAATGTATTGCTACTTACCTATAAGGTATCCCAAATCATGGTAGAGGATTTAAGCCCAAACAAAGAACCAAAATGTAAAGCATACAAGTCAAACAATGAAAGAAAGTAAAGGTGATCTAGCCCTAAGGTAACCCCACTTTTAAGTTTATCCCTAGCAGAGTCGCCAGTTTTGTGATATGATGGGAGAACTGACTTGGGTATTTTGCATTTTATCGCAAATGTTGCAGTTAGCAAGAGTCGCCACCGACTTTTCTTTTATCCAAAAGGAAAGGCTGAAAAGAACAAGAAAGACCTTTTGAGATTAATTCTGAGTTCGGGGAGTAGATTATGAAAAGGGAAGGTATTAGCACAATTTCCATCCGTAGTTATCTACGGGTTCTTAGTTGCTTGCTAGATCACTTGCTTTTGTTTGAAAGTGTGCTTGTGGTGTGGGTTTTGAAAGTATTTTGAAAATGTGACTTTGTAATGGTTCTCGTTTCTATAAGAACGTGTACAAAGTGTTGTTTTGAGAATATTTCAAAGAGGTGTTTGTGGAATGTGTTTTTTGAAAGTGATTTTGAAAAGGTATCTTTGTAATGACTCTCGTTTCTATAAGAACGCGTACAAAGTGTTGTCTTTTGAAAATGTTTCAAAATGAGAGTGTTGGTGTATAAAATGTTTTTGTTGTGAGCAAGCAAGCAACTAGGAGTAACCTACCTACTCAAAAGGTTTTAAATATTCTTTTCCTCCTCCTTTAGATGTTGTTATCTTACCATTGATTTGGTAAGAAGCCCCATCTTTGGATGTGGAGGGACGAGCCTGGGACATTTGTATAGTCATAAAAGGCAACCTATGGGACTTTTTAACAATATCGTTTAGGGACTAGATTGTTTACCGAAGGAAACATCGAGGGTCATCGAGGGACTACGATCTTTTATCGAGGGTCTTTGCTAAAACTCTCATATTCGAGGGACATGACTTTTTTCCGAGGCAACAAGTGAGATTACCCTAAGGGTGCATGTGTGTGAATAGTGTGTTTGATTTTCATGCATTTTGTCTTGATTTTTGGGTTGTCTACTTGTTGATTTAATCTTTCCATACACACCTAATTACTAACATTTGTACAAAAGTAATAAAAAAATGCAGAAAATGAATCCTACACTATTACAACCATATTTAAGTGCATAGAAATATAAAGGCAAAAATAAAATAAAAAGAAGAAAAATGAACTCTTTCTATTGGGGGGATGAGCATCCTTCGATTCTTCTTCTATTGGCCTCCTTCGATTGGGGCTAGCATCCAGCAAGTCATGGCCTTCGATTCTGCCTTGGCACCAGTCAGGTCATGGCCTTTGATTGGGCTTGGAATCAGTAAGTCATGGCCTTCGATTGGGCATTGGAAGTCAGCAGGGCACGCCTTCTGGTTCTACCTTTCTACCTTGTTTCCTTCTTCGATTGGAGCTGGCATCAGCAAGTCATGGTCTTCGATTCTGTCTTCTCAGCCTCCTTCAATTGGAACTGAAATCAACATGAGCATGCATTCTGGCTGGGCCTGGAAGTTTGCATGGAATCCCAAGGCTTCATTTCATACTTAATTCCCCCAGTTTATTTTTTTGTTTGAGATATTAAATGGCAACATGGCCTAAGGCCATGGTAGTATTTGTCTTGCAAACAGTTTAATCCTTAAAGCATGTTTTGGTAAACAAGAAGCAAACAAAAGGGTTAGTTCTGAAAATATATTAAGTGGGTGGAAACGAAAAGAACAAAGTATTATTTACATGTTTCAAACGAAAGGGAAAGTTTCTCACATGTTATTCCATGAAACGAAAGGTTCAAGGGTAAGAGTAACTTACCTTGCTTCAACCTTGAATGTGAACTAGACCTTGAGTGGTGGCTCTGGGTTCTCCTGGACTCGAAGGGAGGGGCCAAAATCTAGGCCTTGGATGCTGGATTCGAAGGAAGGAAAGAAACAAGTCTTATATTTCTTTCCAAACTGGATTCGAAGGATACTGAAGAGTGCTTGTTCTTCAGAATCGAAAGAGGTGACAAGGAGATTCTGGGTTTTTTCTTCACAAGTGCTTAAGGACTTGAGAGATTTTGTTGTGTTTGAGAAGATTTTTGAGGTTTCGTTCCTCTAATAAAAAAATCCTCTCTGAACATGCTGTGAAGCCTTTTATTTATAGGCAAGCTTTGATGTGGTTTTAGGGGGAAATCAAATGACATTTGAACTATTTGGGTATATTGTCCCCCCGTTTTCTTCGATGCAACTCTTATGTACCTTTTTTGTGTTAGTACGGGACTGAGACAATGCAGGCTCAGCAGTATTTTAGAGCATTGTGGCAGGTTGGTGTAGGACTGCTGGATAGCAGCACAACTGGCTTGAGTTTGGCAGTATATGGGGCTTTAGTCAACAAAACTCCTTGAATACCCCCCCCCCCCCCCCCCTTTCGTTTTGATCACTTCGACCAGATTCATCAGAAACGTTCGTTTCCAAACAATGTATGCTCTAAGTACGTTTCTTCTAAGGGTTTAAGTACCTAATTTGTGAATCGAAGGAGGCTTCCCAGCTTGTAAATTGAAGGAAGCTTCCCAGCTTGTAAATCTAAGGGGTCACTTCGAAGGAAGCCATACGACAGTTTGTGGATCGAATGAGGTTACTTCGAAGGAAGCCATATGTCAAGTTTGTGGATCAAAGGGGGTTACTTCGAAGGAAGCCATATGCCTAAATCAAAGCTTGTGACTGAAGGGAGACTACATTTCCTAATCGAACGTTGCTAAATCGAAGCCAACTTGTTTCTTTTTTTTACCTAATCGAAAGGCACATTCACATCCTCAAAATTTTACATTTTCTTTATTTCTTTAAACAAGTTTTTGTAATCACACATGCGAGAGAAATCTTGAGAAAATGAGAGGGGAAATTTTGGAGTACAACAGGTGTCAAGATGGACACTCGTATTGAACAGTTGAAGGAGATTATTCAGACTATGGCTCGAGGTGAGGAAGAACTAAGGGCTCTAATTGTGAAACCTGTTGCAACTACAAGTGAAGGGAATGGAACTCCGAACCCTCTACAAGGATATGTTTGAAATATCGTGGAGGTTGCTGCTAATCACCTTGCTGGTAATCCTGGTGGTTCGAATCTGAATGGTAATGTTGGTGTTAATTTTGGGAATGGTCCTGCTATTAACCTTGGTAATCCTGCTGGCAACTTTAAGGGTGTCCCTGTGATTCAAGTTATGGGAAATGTTCCTCCGCCCACTCCTTCTCGTTAGAACAATGAGAAACCTTTTGTTCAGCCACAAATTGAAAGAGTTGTTCTGATACCGATTCGACCGCCTAAAGAAGATAATTATGAGGATTGGTTTTCTAATCATGAAGAACCCACTGAAGCTGACAGAAAGCTGAGTATGCTCAAGGAGCATATGTGGGATTTTGAAAATCAAGGAGCTATGGGTCTTGATATGTATGATTTGGGATTAGTCTCCAGAGTGAAGATTCCTCTGAAATTCAAAGTGCCGGATTTTGTCAAGTACAATGGCGTCTCCTGTCCTAAGACACATGTCAAGTCTTACTTTAGGAGAATGTTGGGTTACTCTAGTGATGAGAAGTTGCTCATGCACTTTTTCCAAGACAACTTGGCTGGTGGTCCTTTGGATTGGTATATGCAGTTGGAAAGCTCTCGTATTTGCTGTTGAAGAGAGATGGATAAATATTTCGTTCAACATTATCAATATAACAGTGACATGGCACCTACTAGGACTCGGCTGCAAAATTTGACACAGGGGCAGAAGGAGTCGTTTAAGGAGTATGTGCAAAGGTGGTGTTAGATGGAATCCATAGTCCAACCTCCTATGATGGAAATAGAAATGGTCCACATGTTTACCAGTACTCTGCAGGGGCATCATTACATGTCCTATAGTACTTTTGATACTTTTGCTTAAATGGTGACTTATGGTGAAAGGATTGAGGTCGGAATCAAGATAGGGAAGATTCAAAATTCTATTTCTGGTAATAATGATGGTAATGCGGAGAATTATTTTGGTGGCTTCCAAAAGAAAAAGGAAGGAGAAGCCAGTGTGTTGTACATACAGAAAGGAAAAGGCAGAGCTTATCAGGAGCCAAGTCATCAGGTTGCCGCTGTAACTATTCCAACTGCAGCACCCAAATGGCAATCCTATGCACCGGGTCAGGGTAATCAGCAACAAAAGCCGAGATAACCTCCGTGAATGTTTGATGAACTTCCCATGTCTTATACTGAGTTGTTACCTCGTCTACTCGAGCCGAAATTGATTAAAAAGCGCACTTTGAATATTAATCCTGAAAGATTACTACAAAATTTTGATGCTAATGCTCAATGTAAATTCCACTCCGGAGGACAGGGTCATAACATTGAAAATTGTATTGCTTTTAAGCACATGGTACAAGATTTACTTAATTCCCAAGCTATCAACTTTGGGCCAGTTCTAACACCAAATATTCTCTAGCAACCTTTTCCACCTCATGGGGACGTCGTTGTCAATGCCATTATTAAAGACGAAGGTCTAAATTTGGTGATAGATGTGAACTTGTTAACAAATCCTTTATCCTTTGTGAAGGAATAACTGTTGAAGAAAGGTGTGTTTCAAGTTGTGCTACCAATTGTGAAGAATTCTTGACCCATCCAGAGGGTTGTGATTGCTTGAAATATGAAATACAAAGGTTGATTACTAATGGGTCTCTACAGTTTGACAAGTTTGTTGTTGAAACACGGCCTGAAGAAGAGGAAGTGGATGTGATCACCATTCCCTATACACCCAAGATGATTTATTTTCCTGTAAAAATCTAGATTTTGGCTAAGCAGTCGCTGTTGATGATCACTATACCTGGTCAAGTTATGTATACCAGTGATAAGATGGTACCTTGGAATTATAGAGGTGAGTATTATTATAATGAAAAGAAGTATGTGACTGAGATGCCTGAAGAAGATCCGTATGAGGTTTATGATATTGTAGGTGAAAGCACAATCACTAGAAGTGGGCGAGTTTTCTCTCATTCCAATCCACCAGAAAGCAGTGTTGAGGCCTCGGCCAAGGTCAAAGGCAAACAGATTATGATAAATGGTGGAGAATCCACGCGGAATCCTCTTGTTCTGACTCTGAATGATGATGTAGACAAAGATGTGGCGGAGTTGATGTTATATATCAAGAAGAGTGATTATAAGATAATCGATCAGTTGAGCCAAACACCACCGAAGATTTGCATTCTAGCCTTGCTTCGGGACTCCGAGCCTCACCAGAATGCATTGATGAAGTTATTGGGTACCTCTTGTTTCGCAAGAAATTTCAGTTAATCATTTCGAAAGAATTGTAGCCAGTATTTCTAGAAGCAATGGTCTGGGGTTTAATGATTTTGACTTACCCCCTAGGGGAGTAAGCATAACAAAGCTCTGCACATATCGATAGAGAATGCGGGGACAACTTTATCTCGTGTTTTGGTTGTCACGGGTTCATCGTTGAATGTTTTACCAAAGTTTACCCTGGTGAAGTTGGACTATGAATGGGTTGTGCTAAGGCCCAGTGATCTAGTTGTGAAAGTGTTTGATGGATCAAAAAGGTCGGTATTCGGTGAGGTTGGCTTGATAGTGAAGATACATCCTCATACTTTCAAAACAACATTCTTCATTATGGATATAAATCCCGCCTACTACTGTCTTCTAGGACATCCCTGGATTCATGGGGCCTGTGTTGTGACATCCACGCTGCCCCAAAAATTGAAGTTCTTAATTAATGATAAATTTGTCACCATCAGTAGTGAAGAAGACTAAGTGGTTAGCCACTTAAGCACCTTTCGATATGTGGAAGTCGAAGGTGAAGTGCATGAGTCTCTGTTTCAGGCTTTTGAAACTGCACAAGTTATCAAATCTCCCCGTCAAGAGGTGAGAAAGCCAAAGGTATTCATAGCATCCTATAAGCAAGCTCAAGCGATTGTTGAATCGGGACACCCTGGAGGATGGGGCATAGTTTTGGATCTTCCTATGAAGAAGGATAAAAGTGGTATGGGTTTCATGGTAGGACAAAGTGCACCCATTATCATTCCTAAGGTTTAAGGTACTCCCAGCCCGATTAAGTTTATCAGCAGTGGCATCTTCCATGAAGGAACTCATGCTGTGGGTGGTGAAGGCGACCGTGATTGTGATATGGATAATTAGATCCGTCCAACTGTTCTAGGACAAGAGCCTTCCAACTTGTTTTTTGAGGACGTCGTCATAGTTACTCGTTACCAAGAGTAATTTTCTTCTTTTTTTTAAATCATGCAATAATTCCTACGTTCTGCCCAAGACGTAGTGAACATATTTGTCGGGCCACAATGTTTTTATTTTTCAAAACTAATAATGTATAAAGCACATTGTTGTACCCTAAAATTTTCCCTCTCTTTTCTCAAGACATTTCACAAAGGATCTCTAATGCTCAAGGATTCTCAAGGAATTGATCAAACAAAATCACATTCGTAACACAGAAACCACAAATTAGGGTTTTGACTGAGAGCGACTGATCACTGACTTTTGACCTAATACACAATCTATTGGTTTGAAACATGGTCTCAAGGATTCAAACATATCATCTTGACCTAATTTCATGGCTCAAAACATTTCTCAAGATCAGTGGATTGATAGATGAAATTTGGTCAACTGATGAAAAAGTCAACTATATACTGAAAAGTCAAACTTTGACTTTTTTGGTCAATATTAAGTTTAAAAGATCAAAATTCATCAGGACATTCAAGAATATCAAGCTTGATCATCAAGAAGTCAAGAAAGTCAAAAGTCAATTTGAAAAGTCAAAACTTTTCAAGACTTAAAATTTTTTCTAAGTGCTTTATACATGTTTATTTCATAACTTCATACCAATTTTTCACCATGACGCAAAATGATTCAAAGGAAACTTTCAAAATGAAAGTTGTAGATATTGATGAATTCTACAACTTTATATTAGAAGGTTGATGTCAAAAAATCGCTTATATTTAAAGATATAAGTCCATGAAGTCATGACATTTTCATCTAACACTTAGAGAAATTTTCAACAGATTTTGGTCAGGATTTTATTCTAACTTCTTGGTATTTTTTCACATAGTTCCAAGATGATTTTTCCAAAATGGCCAACATGAAATTTATAGACGACGTTTCAAGCTTTCCAAAACATCCAAGGGCATGAATTTATCATACTTGATCTAAGAGATTCAAGGGCATGAAGTTGGGCATCCATTCTTGAATTGTAAGTCATTTTGTTGAAGAACATATAACAAAATCCTTATGCCATGCTGTATAATCTTACTTTGCAGGCCTTTTGACTTGCAAATCTATCCATCATCAGATGTTTACACAATTGATTGAACCGTTATCCAAGTGATTCAAATATTATCTATTGCATCATTCCATTTATGGCACAAAGGCACCGTTGTCATTCACATAAAGCATGCTTTATACAAAGTCAGCTTTCCTTGAGCCTCTCAACTGATTTTTCTGCACACACAATGTCAAAGCAAGCAGCAACATGCCTAAAAACTCCTAGCCACTTCAGATCCCTTTTGTACTATGCATTGGGACATCAAATTTCACATAACTTGGTTGTTTCATCTCAACCAAACCAGAATTATATAGCTTATGAAACAAACTCGCTCATCCTCTCAAACCGTCTCTATAAATAGAGAGGCCATTTGCAAGCTAAGGGAAGAAGTTTTGGTAGTGTAGACAAGTTTTCTCAAAACCCCTCATACTCTCAAAAAACTATAATTGTCCACAAAATCTCCATTCTTGAGCTTTGAAGTCCAAAATATTGAACCTCTCACACCTTGCAAGTTCTATCCAAACAAACTATCCAAACACTCCATATAAATCATATAGGAGTTATTCAAACACAAGAATAACTTCTGTTACATCATCATCACCATTTTCTATAAAAAAACAGCCACCTGTAACTTGGTTTCTCCAACTCTAAATCAAAACACAAATTTCAGTTTCAAGGTAAGTTTTTCTTGACTTTGAACTCTTCATACAAGCATTATTACTGGTTCATTTATGAAGATAAAATGTAGATATCATTTCCTTGAAGCTGACCATATGCTTACTTTTCATTTTCACTAACCTTGTGTTAAGAATTAACCCATATATGCAGCAGAACAATGTTAGAAGTAAAAAACAGCAGTATGAGTCGAAATGAAACACTATGAGTCAACAAATATTATGTATAAAACAAGTTATGAGCCGATGTGAACCATTATGCATCAATATGAACTGTTGTATGAGTCGATACGAAATGTGAATGCGTCGACTCATACTGAGTTGATTTTCACTTTCCAGGAGCAAGAAATGATATGTGTCGATGCATAAGTGTATGTGTCGATGCAAAATGGATATGAGCCGACACAAACCATTATGTATCAATACATACTGATTTGGTTTTGATTTCCAGGGAGACGAAACTTTTTGTATCAATGCATAAGTGCACGCGTCAATACATAAAGGTTTCGTATCAATGCATAAGCTCATGTGTCAACACATAAAAGTTCTTCTTCTTTTTTAAAAAAAAATCTTTTTTACCTTATCTTTATATTTCTTTAAATTTTTACTATTATTATTTTCATATAAAACATCCAAAAAAATATTTTATTTAATATTTATATTTATACGTATACACTTTTGTTTTATTTCTTTTTGTAGACTAAAAAAAACAGAGACAAAAACATTTTCTTATTAAAATCAATTTATTTTCTTAAAATTATTTCAATATTTAGACTTAGGTTTAGCTTTTCTTTTAGTTAAAATTAATAGAACTTATGGCTTTTAATTCATTAATTTTTTTATATATATACTAATTTAATTTAATTAAAACCTTTTCACAAAAACCCTAAACTTGTTTCTTCAATCAAATTAATTTTCTTAATTAACTTAAGTTTAATTTTTCTTACTTTAAGTAATTTCTTTTCTTTTAGTTAATTAGGTCAAAACCCTTTCTTCATAACAAATACATTTTTGTTTCTTTTCATATCATTTTATTCTTTGTACATTATATTTACATTTCTTGTACATTATCGTTCAATTCAATATGGTTGTAATAGTAAATTAGGATTTATTTGCTTTCATTCCCCCATTTGTAAATTTTATCCCCATCCCTTAAACGATGTAATAGCGTAGGACTTTACATTTCTGTAATTTACCATTTTCAATATAAATGCTAGTAACTAGGGTTTGTATGACAAGACATAAAACCAACAAGTAGAAAACCCGAATTCAAGAACAAATGCATAAAAACAAACACTTTTCACACTTGCACCTCTAGGGTAACCCACACTTGTTTCCTCGCATAAAAATAGTCATGTCCCTCGAACGTGGGTCACATTAGCAATGACCCTCGAATACAAGATCGTAGTCCCTCGATGACCCTTCAATGTTGCCTTCGATAAATGATCTTAGACCCTTACAAAAATTGCTAAGGTATCCTATATTGTTGCCTTCTATGACTATACAACGACCCACGCCCTTCCCTTCATATCCAATGATAAGGCTTCCTACCAATCAATGGTAAGATAGCAATATCTAAAGGAGGAGGAAAAGAACTAAGACTTTTTGAGTAGGTAGAACATTCATAGTTACTTGCTCACAACCATCTTCAAAACATCTTTCAAACACACCAACACTTTCAAATGAAATATTTTCAAAAGTCAACACTTAGTATACATTCTTATAGAGACGAGAATCCTTACAAAGTTTACCTAAATGAAGGCACGTTTAAAAAATACTTTCAAAAACAAATCTCAAACACATTTCAAACAAAGAAATTCAAAGTGAGCTAGCAACTAAGAGCCCGTACATAACTACCGATGAAAAGGGTACTAACACCTTCCCTTTTCATAACCTACCCCCCAAACTCAAGAAAATTATCAAAAGGTATTTCCTGTTCTTTTCACCCTTTCCTTTATTGAATAAAAGAAAACTCGGTGGCGACTCTTGCTATCCGTAACAATTGCGATAAAACGCAAAACACCCAAGTCAGTTATCCCTTCGTATTACAGAATTGGAGACTCTACTGGGGATTAACTTAAAAGTCGGGTTACCTTAGATCTAGATCACCTATAAATGCTTTCTTTGTTTGATTTGTTTGCTTTACATTTATGGCTCCTTGTTTGGGTTTGCTTTGATCTTCTACCTGGATCTGGGAACAACATTAGGTAGCCGACATTTGTGTAGTCCGAAGTTGGTTGATACTCGATACTACGCTCATTTTGATCGAACTTTTGGGATATTTAGGCCGCGAGAAAATATTGATTATGCTGAGACAATGCCCAATGAAGAAAGATCAATTATATTGAGATTCCCTAGAACCCGATTACTTGGTAGGATAGGTTAAACCAACTAAACTTCAAGAGGGTACTTACCTATGAACTCCATGCAAGCCTTGACCTAAGGATTTGTTTGCTTTGCTTGTATGTGTTTATTTGCACATAACATCATGACATCATACCATAGCATTTTCAATAACCATTTCAAGGGTCTTAAAGGTTTGTGATGCAGGGTTATATTGAACCATGCATCTATCAAGGGGGAACATGATTTATTTTCCTCTAGCCAAACACTGTCAAATACCAAAGCACAATAACTTGAATCAAGGGCTATGACCCACTTGACATGGTGAGCTTGATTATCGTGGAAGGAAATTCAACGATACGAAGTTATCCAATCAAAGTTGTGATCAAAGTTCAACTTCTGACATTTTCTAGTGTTTACCCTGCGAGATCCTTGAAAACATTGCATTTTACATATCATGCATGTCATTACATAACAGGTATTCTCAAGACAGGTTTCTCATTTTCTCGCTGTTTATTTCGGTAAGAAAATGGCTCTAGAGAAAATAGTTAAAGATCTCCAAGCTCAGAACGCCCAGTTTCAACAAATGTTCCTGAACTTAGCCAAGGGGAAGGAAGATCTGAAAGCACTCTTCACCAAAGGGACTAAGTAGAAGGCAAAGAAACTAGCTGGCATCCTAAACATGGGGAAGAGGTTTAAAGGCCCCGCTAAACAAGCCCAATTTGAAGAAGATTCCTCTGAAGAGAATAAAAATCAAGATGAAGATGTAATGAGTACCAGTTTTGGGGGTAGCAACAATCCAAACTCTGAGGATGAGGACTATTTTGACGAACAATATCCACCGGCTGAAGATAAGTATAAGAAACTCGAAGATAGATTGAAGGTTGTGGAAATTCAAGCTGCGCCTGGCTTGGATTTTGGTTATTTAGGTTTGGTACCCGAGGTAATCATTCCATACAAATTCAAAATTCCAATATTTTCCAAGTACGATGGTGTCTCGTGCCTTAAGCTTCACTTAAGATCGTACGTCCGCAAAATTCAACCGCATACCACTGATAAGAAATTGTGGGTGCACTTCTTTCAAGAGAGTCTATATGGGACTCAATTGGAGTGGTTTTACCAGTTAGAGGGTTCTAACATCCATACCTAGGAAGATTTGGCCACCGCCTTCTATCGTCAATGTGATCGGTGGATTTGGAACTGACTGTTTAATGCTGGTTCGCGAAATGTCGCGGAAGCAAGAGTCGCCACCGTCTTTTATTTTCTCCAAATGGAAAGGACAAAAGCACAGAAAAATTCCTTAAAGAGATTGCTCTCGGTTCGGGAGGTAGATTATAGAAAGGGAAGGTGTTAGCACCCTTTCTATCCATGGTTATCCATGGGCTCTTAGATACTTGCTCATTGTGTTTTCAAAATTGGTTTGTTTGCTTTCCAATGTGGGTTTTAAAAAGTTTCTTTGAAAATTCCAGTTCGACCCTTGTATCGGTCCTCAAGAGTGTTTGAAAAATTGCTTTCGAAAGCTTTTTTTGAAAATGTGTTGGTGTGAAAAGTATTTTGTTTTGTTTTGAAATTTAGAGCAAGTATCTAGAGTCGTCTACCTACCCTAAGGAATTCGTCTGTGTAAATGTCCTTTAAAGTAGTGCCATCCCACCATTGAGAGGTAGGTAGCACCACCGTTGGAGGTGTTCGGGTCAATTCGAGGTTCGGGACATGGTGATCACCAGAGCAATGGGAAGACACCTTAGAAGCTACCCTCATGCCAGGTTCCCGGATCATGAGGACTTACAAAGACATCCTCTACTCGACGATCACCTTTCGAGGCAAGGCAACAGTGAGGCGTACCCTAGGGGTGGTGTGTGCGATTTGTGTGTCGTTTTCATTTGCATTTATCTTGTCATGTCATTGGTGTTCTACGCTTGTTTTTATTTTTGCCCATACATTCTTCCATGCGATTATTTAACAGTTAAAAATTGCGAGAAAAGTAAATTCTAAGCTATTACAAATGGCACGGGTCCACATCGCCAAAATTTCTCGAACCCGATTTGACAGAAAAATAAAGAAATTAAAAGAAAATAAGGAATTAAAAATGCGAGAAGTTAATTACAAGGCTTCGGGAGAGATACATAAATATTTAAACGAAATAAAATAAATACGCGAATTAATAAGAAATTAAGAACGAGGGCGTTGGACCCTTTTGCAAAATTAAATTTCATGGAATTAATTAATAAAAAAAAGAAAGGAAATTGTTTTTGTTTTTGGTATTTTATGATTTTTAAGACTTAATATGAAAAAAAGAATTAATTAAAATTAATACTAACCCTAATTCTAATGGCTTTTAATTTATTAAGAAAACATTGAATTTTAACCTAAATTAACCCTAATTTTTATATACAAATTTAATTATAAAAATAAATAAATAAATAATATTAAATATTTGATTACCATGAAAGAAAAATAAAAGGATGAAAATTAATTAAACCTAATTCTATGTTTTTTTAAATTTATTATGAAAATATTAAATTAAACCCTAATTTAAAACTAATTAATTTACATGCAAATTTATTTACAAAATATTATTAAATAAATATTTATTATTTTTATTTTTATCTTTCTGATTTTTTTGTATGTTTTTTATATTTTATGAAAATAATAAAGCTAATTAATAAATAATAATTAAAAGAAAATAGAATCAAAATAAATAAAAAAAAATGGCAAACCTAGGGGGGTTGTAGTCCCCAACATGGAGGTTAAATCCAAGAATTCTGGCCCATTTAGCATGGCCTTGTTGACTTTTGCTGGACGCGTGTGATGCATGGACTAGGGTTCATCATAGTCTTCAATTTATGGCCTTTGATCTGACGCTCTGGGACACGTGGACATTGATTTTTGAGGATGCATGATAGTCTTCAGCATGGGCGCTACATATGAATGTTAATTGGAAAAAATCAAATGGAAAGGGTGAAGACCTGGGATCGAACCCAGGTCATTAACATTACCAGCCAACACGTGCGCCACTGAGCCACTTCAAACGCGTTTGATATATAATAATTAATAAACATTATAAAAGAAAAGAAAGTCAGGGGCCTCAAACGCGCGCGAAGATTTGAACGAACCACTCACGCCTTGACACTTCATCATCTTCTTCATGTTTGTTTTTCCTGAAAAAATATAATAAAACATTGGCAACGGTTTTCACGCGTTGCCTAAGACAGCATACAAGAAAATAGCGATTAGGCATGGAACGCTCATAAATTGGGCGCGACACATGGATTCTCTTCGTCCAGACGCGCTCGTTTTAATGGTCAAGGTCCCAAGTCTCAATTTTTCCTTATTTGAAAAGCCCTAATCCAAGGTCCTGTAAACCCTATAAATTGACAATGGTAGAATCGTATATAATGCATAATAATTCAATCAAATCACATGGTTAGCTTTAGAATCATACAAGGAACATGAATCAAACATTAAAAAAAGGCTAAATGCGCATGAATTGGAATGCACGATTATGAAAAAAAAGTGAGAAAGGTTAGCTTCTGTACAACGATTCAAGAGGTTATGTTTGATGTTTTTAATCCAGGAATATTGCTTGAGGTCTTAGGAGTGCAATGGGATGAAAATTTCGCCTTGAATCGTCCTGCAAAGATGTTTTCAGTTATGAGTTTTTTGCAAAAAATTCCAAGTTTGATGAATGGTTTCTAGCGCAGCTTTTTGGTCCTTTGCATTAGGTTTATGATCAGGCTTAAGTACTGAGTGAATTAGGTCAAGTTCCTTGTCCAAAGAATCAAAGATTTGATATATGGATATTTAGTTTTTATGGCAAAATATTTTCATATCTTTTCATGCAATTTGATACCAAATCTTTCCAAAACTTTCCACAAATGATCATGCACGATTTTGAGTGTCCAATGAGAATAATTTCTGCACAAAAAGATTTTATTTCATTAGTTTTGTATTTTTCATGCCTTTTATTTAATTAAATGATTTATTAATAATAAAAAATCCAAATAAATAAATAAAAATGGAGAAAAACTTCCTTTTGGGCCTAATGGTCGTGTGCATGCTTGGGATAATGAATTGTGGAAGAAAAATGGGCCCATTAGCAATTTTAGGTCATTTGAATCAATGTTGACTTTTCAAAATATCCAAAAATTTTCCAACTTCCACAAGGCATAACTTGCTCAATTTTTAAGCTTTGCTCATGTTCTTGGACATTTTGGAAAGGTATTTGAGTCCTCTAACCAATGCCTTTGGTCCCATGTCATTTTGATTTACCAATCCCAAGTTATGGCCTTTGACTTAAAGTCCCTTTTTGTTGACTTTTGAAAATGACCTATAATGTTGAAATTGATAACTTTTTGTGAGAGCATTTCTTGGACTTGAAGTATGAAGATGAGTTGTAGGAAATGTCTTTCTCTTCAAAATTAGCTTTGGATGGAATTTTTCTGATAATCCATGTGAAAGTTATGCCCTGGTCAATTTACAGTTGACTTTTTCAGCTGTCCAAATAAGGAAACTTTTGCATCTTGATGATTTTTGGGCCAAGCTTTGAGAATCATGATCAAGCATTGATCAAATGATGTTTGTGGCTTCAAAATGATATGTTGATCAAAAATTAGAACTTTTGACTGTCAAATGACCATTTTGCCCCTATAGTTGACTGTAGTGCAATTAGGGTTTTTGACTGTGCAATTTTGTGCTGAAAGTCTTGAAACTTGATATGAGGATGCTTGACCATATTTGTAGGCATGTGAGACTTGATTGGACCTTTGGAAACTTCAATTTCTTGATCAGAACACAAACCCTAATCTTGACTGTTTATGAGACCCTTGACTGTGCAACCCTTGGGGAGATTTTGAAGCTTTGACTTGGCAATTTCTTGAAGAATATGGGAGGGCAAATTTTGGGGTACAACAGTTGCCCCTGTTCAATCTTCTTAGACCTGAGGATGCAGATTGGCTGACGTGCCTTTCGTAATCCGAGGGTAGAAGATGATTGAACACTAGAGTGCCCAGAAATTTGCGCTCACATAGTAGCAGTGTGATGATGGAATGGGCTTATAGATGCCATTTGGAGATTGATGAAATAGGATAATGGGCTTATAGATGCCATCTGGATGTTGATCGCGTAAGAGATTCCTTAGCGAGAACTTGCGTACCTGCAAAACAGAAAATGATTACCTGACACGTTGCAGGAGTTGGTTTTCAGATGCTTTGTATAGATATGTCCTGACTGGTTATAGGAGCTGGATCTGGAGCTTCAAACGGTGATGAATGAACCAGGGGTGGATACTATCTCAGCATGAACGGTGAGAGAACCTTGGGTGACTTTAACTTCAATAACGCCCGTTGAGAAAATCTTGGTGGGAATTACCATCTTCGCAGTATCGGGAAGAGAACCAATAGGAAATTATAATCTGAAAGGGAATTACATCTCACGCACCGTCGGGGAGAGAACCAAAGGAAATTATAACTTGAAAGGGAATTACATCTCACGCACCATCGGGGAGATAACCATAGGAAATTATAACCTGAAAGGGAATTACATCTCACGCACCATCGGGGAGAGAACCATAGGAAATTATAACCTGAAAGGGAATTACATCTCACGCACCGTCGGGGAGAGGACCATAGGAAATTATAACCTAAAAGGGAATTACATCTCACGCACCTTCGGGGAGAGGACCATAGGAAATTATAATCTGAAATGGAATTATCACCTCACGCACCGTCGGGGAGGGAACCATAGGAAATTATAATCTGAAATGGAATTATCACCTCACGCACCGTCGGGGAGGGAACCATAGGAAATTATAATCTGAAATGGAATTATCACCTCACGCACCATCGGGGAGGGAACCAATAGGAAATTATAACCTGAAATGGAATTATCACCTCACGCACCGTCGGGGAGGGAACCAATAGGAAATTATAGTCTCAAAAGCGGACGTCTGAGAAAAACCATTGATAACTTCTACTGAGTCTTCATCAGAAAAATCTGTTGGGAGTCGATTTAGCTGGACTAGAGAAGGCCTTGGACTGGATAAGAAATCTTTGGAGTCGATTAACTGAACCGGTCTAGGTCTTGAAATATGATTGAGAATTTAACTGCATCTTTCCTGAAAGGTAGAGGTCAGTCATATGCAATGCATGATATGGACCAAGCAATGATGATCTCAACATAAATGAGATTTGTATGATATGATGCGTACATGCATGCTATAATGATGTATGTGATGTTTAGGAATGTATGTTTTCGTCTAGGAAAGTAAATCCTTGACGGGTGCCGGGAAGTCACTCCTGGGCTGATGTTTGGAGAATAGATTTCGCTTCCGCTAGGGATGATAATTGCAAGAATACCGGTAGGAGAAGATGGCTCCGTTGGGGAATAAACTTGGCGAGTGGAATATTCTGCGGGGAGAAAAAATACTCTAGCGATCTTGCTGGGGAGCGATACTCTGTGGGGAGAGGTATTTCTGCTGACTTGTTGATAAGCATTGCTGGGGATATCTTTGTTGTATTGAAAGTGCTGATAGACTTTGCTGGGGATAAGAAGGAACTGTGTTGACGACGACCTTTCCGTGGCTCTTGGCTGAGGATAACCCAGTTATATCCTGTTAAGGAAATAACTCTTTAAATAAAGCCGGACGACGCGTTCGTGCTATGCGAGGATAAGCTTCAAGAATCTACTGGGGATAAGCTTATTGCTTGGGGGTATGAATTCCAACTTTCCTGGGGGAATTGGATTGGACTCCCATGGGGAAGTTTTGAACTGCGGGGAAGTGATTCCTTTGGATATTTGATATGCCGCCGGGGAACAATCTTTAGACCAAGACTGCCGGGGATGCTCGTTAAGAATATGTATGCTGCTGGGGAATGTTGAGATCTGCTGGAGGATACCCAACTTCCTTTAAGATTTGATAGTAGCTTTGCTTGAGGAGAGTGTATTGACTTGCTGGCTCACTCTCTGGGGGATTGAGATGTACTGGTTATGTTCTTTAGCTGAACCTACCTTGGTACCTTGGAGGATAGAACAATTAGATTGCTTAGACAGCTCTTTATTGCCCCTGTTTCCACTGTTACCTGTAATTAATCCTTTGTTTCGTATGCAAATATTTATGAGTTAGCAAATTATTGTCAATGCATATATCACAAATTGAACCTTGGACGTTCTTCGCAAAACAAAACAGAAAAAGAAAAACAATTGGCACGTTTAACTGAAAATGTATTTGTATTGATTTTTGAATGGCCTGAAAATAGGCGTTTTGTGTACAAGAGGCTGACGTCCTAGTAAGAGAACGTCGCCGAACAAAAGAGTTGATACAAATTTTGTACAAAAGAGAATAAAACAGCTGTGTGAAAACATGAATGATCCCACTGGGTTTCAACTCTGCTATTGCCTTTATAACTCTGAGCGTCTCATCACTTGATGACCTTGGTTGAAAGTGAAGCTGACTGATCGATGCCATCTGAACTTGATATAGATGCCGGATTCTGGATGCAAAGTGATCCAATGAGACATAGTATTACACTTTTATCCCTAATTTTTTCCTGGACCGCCCTTTCGGGTTTTCAGTCCATCGGGATACCCATTTTTGCCCAAGCCGCCTTTTCAGGTTTTCGACTTGCCGGGTGTACAGATTTTTTTCCTTTCATCCCTTCGTTTTTCCCGAACCCTTTTGGTTCGACGGGAATCCCTAATTTTTTCCTAGGCATGTCATCCTAGCGGGTCTTTTTTCATGCGTAGTATCTTTTTACTATGTCTGCATTGGCGGGGTGAGGAAGGTCGTCACCATCCATATTGGTTAGAATCATGGCTCCTCCTGAGAACACATGCTTAACCACAAATGGCCCTTCGTATGTAGGGGTCCATTTGCCCTTGGGGTCACTCTGAGGAAGGATGATTCGCTTGATTACCAGATCCCCAACTCGATATTCCTGTGGTCTGACCTTTTTGTTAAATGCCCTGATCATTTGTTTTTGATACGTATGACCATGACAGATAGCAGCGAGTCTTTTTTCATCAATAAGGTTGAGCTGATCAAGTCGTGTCTGGATCAAATCATCCTCATTCAGATTTGCATCCTTCATTATCCAGAGAGAGGGTATTTGCACTTCGATCGGCAAGACTGCCTCCATACCATAAACCAAGGAGAAAGGAGTTGCCCCGGTTGACGTCCTAGCTGAGGTGCGGTACCCATGTAGAGCAAACGGTAACATCTCGTGCCAATCTTTATAAGTCACTGTCATTTTCTGCACGATTTTCTTGATGTTCTTATTTGCTGCTTCTACAGCCCCATTCATCTTCGGTCTGTAAGGAGAAGAATTGTGGTGCTGTATCTTGAACTGCTCGCAGAGCTCAACAATCATCTTATTATTCAGATTGGTACCGTTGTCTGTAATAATTCTCTCAGGGACGCCGTACCGACAGATCAAGTTATGTCGAATGAACCGTGCCACAACAGTCTTGGTTACCGTAGCATAGGAAGCTGCTTCAACCCACTTCATGAAATAATCAATCGCCACTAGGATGAAGCGATGCCCATTAGATGCCGTAGGTTTAATCTCTCCGATCATGTCTATGCCCCATATTGCAAACGGCCAAGGCGCAGTCAGAAAATTCAGAGGGACTGGAGGTACATGCACCTTGTCTGCATAAATCTGACACTTATGGCATGTCCTATAATGTTGGTAGCAGTCAGCTTCCATTGTGGACCAGTAATATCCTTCCCGTAGGATCTTTTTTGCCATTGTATGCCCACTGGAATGCGTACCAAAGGTCCCTTCATGTAGCTCTTCCATGATCCTTTCTGCTTCAGTCGTATCCACACAACGCAGTAAGGTTGAATCATGGTTTCACTTGTACAAGATGTCGTTGCTAAGGAAGAACTTGGCTGTGAACCTTCTCAGGAATTTCTTATCATTGATAGAGGCACCTTCAGGGTATTCCTGAGTTTCCAGGTATCTCTTCACCTCATGGTACCAAGGCTTCTCAGTCACCAATTCAGTCTCGAGATCACAACAGTATGCCGGTTCGTCCAGTTTCCAAATGATGATCCGGGGAGCCTCATTATCCCATTTGACCTTGAACATAGAAGACATTGTAGCTAACGCGTCCGCCAGCTAATTCTCTTCTCTCGGAAAGTGTTCAAAGGTTATTTCTGTGAAGTGGGGGATCAGGGTCAACACACATTCTCTGTAAGGAATCAGGTTTGGATGTTTCGTATCCCACTCTCCTTTGATCTGATTGATCACAAGAGTGGAATCTCCGAAGACACTCAGAAACTTGATCCTTAAGTCAATCTCAGCTTGAAGACCCATGATGCACGCCTCATACTCCGCCATGTTGTTGGTACAATTGAAACACAGCCGGGCAGTGAGTGGGGTATGAGTACCTTGAGGACATATGATTATGGCGCCGATACCGTTTCCCAAAGCGTTGGAGGCTCCGTCAAAGTGCATAGACCATCGGGATCCTGGTTCAGGTCCTTCATCCGGTCCAGGTACTTCACAATCAGTTACAATCATGATGCTTTCATCCGGAAACTCGAAGTTCATCGACTGATAATCATCTACGGCCTGATGTGCCAAGTGGTCTGCCAATACACTTCCCTTGATGGCTTTCTGGGTTGTATACTGAATGTCGTATTCCGTCAAGATCATTTGCCATCTTGGAATTCTCCCAGACAGAGCGGGCTTTTCGAATATGTACTTTATAGGATCCATCTTTGAGATCAACAAGGTGGTATGAGTCAGCATATACTGTCTCAGCCGGCGAGCAGTCCATACCAAAGCGCAGCAAGTTTTCTCGAGCAGTGAGTATCGGGTCTCACAGTCGGTAAACTTTTTGCTAAGGTAATAAATGGCATGCTCTTTTCGGCCAGACTCGTCATGTTGCCCCAGCACACACCCCATTGAGTTGTCAAGCACTGTTAGGTATAATATCAGAGGTCTCCCTTCAACCGGTGGCATAAGGATAGGTGGTTCTTAGAGATACTCTTTGATTCTGTCGAAAGCAGCCTGACATTCACCGTTCCAACGTACTACCTGATCTTTCTTCAGCAGCTTGAAGATTGGCTCACAGGTAGCAGTCAGGTGTGAGATGAATCGAGCGATGTAATTCAGGCGTCCTAAAAAGCCTCTGACTTCCTTCTCTGTCTTGGGAACTGGCATCTCTTGAATAGCTTTGACCTTAGCAGGGTCCACTTGAATACCTTTATCACTGACCACGAAGCCTAGCAACTTTCCCGATCTTACCCTGAAGGTGCACTTGTTCGGGTTCAATCTCAGCTTGTACAGTTTCAACCAGTCAAACAACTTCTGCAGATGATCTAGGTGCTCTGCCTCAGTCTGGGACCTTGCGATCATGTCGTCAACATACACTTCTATCTCATGATGGATCATGTCATGAAATAAAGCAACCATGGCACGTTGGTAGGTTGCCCCAGCATTCTTCAACCCAAATGGCATGACCTTGTAACAGAAGGTGCCCCACTGAGTAACAAATGTAGTCTTTTCCATGTCTTCAGGTGCCATTTTGATCTGATTGTACCCTGAAAAGCCATCCATGAAAAAGAACACCTTATGCTAAGCTGTATTATCAACAAGGACATCAATGTGAGGTAAAGGGAAGTCATCCTTGGGGTTGGCCCTGTTCAGATCCCTGTAGTCGACACACATTCTGACCTTACCGTCCTTTTTTGGTACCGGCACCACATTAGCAACCCACTGAGGGTAAGAAGTCACTGCAAGGAACCCAGCATCAAACTGCTTCATAACCTCGGCTTTAATCTTCTCAGACATCTCTGGACGCATCCGACGAACCTTTTGCTTAACTGGAGGGCAGTCTTCCTTAGTTGGCAAGTGATGAACCACAATATCGGTATCCAACCCGGGCATGTCTTCGTAGGACCAGGCAAAGATCTCCATATAATCATGTAACATCTTGGTTAACCGTTGCTTCACGCTGAGCTCTAGGTTGGCACCAATCTTTACCTCTTTCCTGTCTGCCTCAGTGCCCAAGTTTATTGTTTCCACTGGCTCTTCATGGGGTTGAATTGCCCTCTCTTCCTGAAGCAACAGTCTTGCAAGCTCACCAGGCACTTCGCAATCATCTTCACCTTCGTCTTCGGCTAAGTTGATCGGATTTTCAAAGTCATAACTGGCAGTAGCAGAGTCGTTACCAGTAAGATCCAGAGTGGATTGAAACCTGTATGAGTGAGTGTGTGTGTAAATACATCTGTTTTTTGAAATATAGATAAAGGAAAGAAAGACAGAAAAGGAGCATAAAATTTGCAATGCGAGAAAACGTCCAAGATTTTCATTCATGATATATGAAATGACAATTTATATGCCCTCACAAATGAAACCACGGTGCCTCGGGTAAGACACCGGGCCATAAAGTTTACTTATTGTTTATTACAAATAACAAAACAAGAGAATTCATTACTCAGTAACAAGAGAAACAGATAGATTGTCCTTTGCACTCCAATTGTTAGGTCCACTGTCGGTTGCCGGGTAAATCCAGCTATCAAACTCAGCGTCATCCACTTCGTCCTCGTCCCCAATAGCATTCACTCCATGAGCAGGCAGGGGAGCTGTCACTACATTAGGCTTCTCAGATGCCTCAAACTGTACCTCCTTGGCGTCAATAAGATCCTGCAGCTTGCTTCTTAAGGCCCAACAGTCGTCAGTAGAATGCCCCGGGCTATCTGAATGGTAAGCACAACGAGCATTTGGGTTGTACTTAGGAGATGCAGTATTGGGGAACTTCGGAGCCTCTCTGACAGTCACTAAATTGGTTGAGAGCAACTGTGGCAAGATCTGCGACAAAGTCATACTCAAGCGGGTGAACTCTCTCCGGGGTCTTTCAGCCCTTTGAGGATTGGTTGGCCGAGGAGCGGCAGCAGGCTTAGCAATCATCACCGCACTGACAGATTGGCGGCGCTCAGGTCTCTCTGATCTCTTGGAACCATACACGGCACTAGCCTCCTTCTTGAAGGGTTTCTTCTCAGAACTGGACGATGCACCCTTCGGAATCTTTCCAGACTTCAACCCAGCCTCAATTCTCTCTCCCGTCAGAATCAAATCAGTGAACCCTGCAGACGAATTCCCAATGAGATGGTTGAAAAACGGCCCAGATAGGGTCCCCAAGAACATGTCTACCAATTCCCGATCAGTCAACGGTGGCTGCACCCTGCCAGCCAGGTCTCTCCACTTCTGAGCGTACTCCTTAAAACCTTCACTTGAACCTAACGACATACCCTGGAGTTGGGTACGTGTAGGGGCAAGGTCGACATTATATTGATACTGCTTATAGAAAGCAGTAGCCAACTCCTCCCAGTTACGAACCTTGGTCCCATCCAGCTGATAGAACCATTCGAGATGAGTCCCTGAAAGACTCTCCTGGAAGAAGTGGATCCACAAATTCTTATCCGCAGAGTACGGTTGAATTTTCCGAACATAGGACCTGAGATGTAGCTTGGGATAAGACGCCCCGTTATATTTAGTGAAAGATGGTGCTTTGAACTTATGAGGGATAATCACACCAGTAGACAAACCCAGATCTCCAAAATCCAGCCCAGGTACCTGTTGAATCTCCATAGCTTTCAACCTATCCTCCATTTGCTTGTATCTGTCTTCTGCAGGAGGGTACTGCTCTTCATCAAAATCAGTCTCGTTGTCGGACACTACCGGACTAGGAACCCTTGCATCTGCCTGAGGAGTACTCTTGCCAACAGAAGAACCAGCCTCTTCCTGCTGCAGAGCATTGCCAAACCTTCGGCCTGAGTTGAACAGAACAGTTCTTCTCTTCTTCTTCTTCTCCTTCTTCAGGAGCATAGCCTTTAACTCCTCTTGGCCTTGAGCCAAACCCTTGATTAATTCCTGAAACTGCGCATTCTGCGCCTGAAGAGCCTTGATGGATGTCTCAGTTGATGACGAGTCGGGATTCATGATGCTGAAATAAACAGCGAAGAACTGTAAGCAACCTGAAAAGAGGAAAGCCTGCTATGCACATGATGTATGAAATGCGTATGAATTATGTTTTCAAAGACAATCGGGAATCAACTTTGTAAACAAAAAGGAACACACTTCATTAGATTCAACTTTGAAACTGAAATTAGTCAACAGGTTGCCCTTAGGCGTTACATGAAAGGAAATACTGAAAAGGAAATAAAACTGTAAAAGCACATCTGGAGCTCTTTATTGATCCCATGGTCTCCTCTTCTCAGTACGGATGTAGGCATTCAGAGCTCTCTCATTCTCCAACTGCTTTGTCAGCTTCTGGATCTTTGATTCCTGCTCGTTGAACTTTTCCCGGTAAGAATCCCGCTCTTCTCGCAGTTGCGACCAAGATCTCTTCAATGTCTCATAATCAGTAGGTATCTGAGGAGGAAGGACAGTTGGAGGAACACCATCTTTGTCAGGACACTCAAGAATGACGGGTCTGACAGCTTCATACGGCATACCTAACTTCTGAGCACGGATACGAACCCATTTGTAGTAGGCTTCCATAGGTAAAGAAGTCTTTGGCCCTAACTCCTGTGGGTCAGCTTTATGAACTTTGTCCCAAGCCTTGATGAACCTACGACGCAGCTCGTCACTATCCACCTGAAATTCAAAACTGATGTGAGGCACCAACATCTCATGGGGACCTGCTCTTCTAGCTCTTCCAAACTGACGGAGTGTTAGACATGGATTGTAAGAGATCCCTCCTTGGGTACCAATCAGAGGAACATTAGGGTATTCCCCGCATCGATCAATAATAGCTATCTCATCCAAACCTCTGCAAGTCCAAATGATGTCTTTATCGGTGAGAGACATTAACCTATGAGCCCAAACTCTTCCTTCTTGATTCTTCAGTACGGACTTGGGGAGGTGCGAAATAAACCACCTCACCAACAAAGGGATAAAACACCATAGGGTTCCTCGTCTTCGGGTAGTACGGGCATGAAGTTGTTGCAAGATGTCGCCCAAGAGAGTGGGCACAGGATTCTGAGACATAAAGATCCTTATGGCAGTGACATTGATGAAGTTGTCAGGATTAGGAAACAGGACTAACCCATAGATTAGGAGAGCCAAGATGTCTTCATATGCCCTAAAGTCCAGGTCACTCCAGAAACTGTTAGCTTTACCAATCAGAAACTTGGCCAAGAAACCCTTAACTCCGCTTCTAGTCACCCAGTTGTCTGTTACCTCTTGATGGGTCAAAGGAAGAGCTGCAGCAACATCCTCAAGCCTGAGGGTCTTTTCCCAACCAGTAAAGGGAGTCTGATCCAAGATAGGGATACCAAGCAAATCAGAGAACTCTTCCAGGGTAGGGACCAGCTGGAAGTCTTGAAAGGTGAAGCACTGGTACAGAGGGTCATAGAACTGGGTCAGAACACTCATCAACTGTTGATCCCGCTTTGCAGTGACTAAACTGAGAAGAGAACCATGCCTCTGGATGAAGGAAGTGGTATTTGGAATTCTTCTAACCAACTCATCAAGAAACTCAGGTGAACGAACAAAGTTGAACCGGATAGTATTCCTTCGCACAGGCATCATGATGTCCTACAAAACAGAGCAAAGGTGAAACCCTCTTGTCTTTGAAATGGTCAGTCCTTATGCAGGATGCATGCAATGCTCATGATGCTATGATGTTATGATAAAGCACACCACATATAGATACAAAGGCAAACATGGTAAGGCACACAAGTCACACAAGGCAAGCCCCTAAAGTTTAGGCCAGCATGAGGTCTAGGTACTACCCTCTTTCAGTTTGTTGGTTCATACCTGTCCTAATCAAAAGTAACCGGGTTCTTAGAGGATCCCAATATCATTTACTACCCTCAATCGGTCATAACTCCAGCATCGCAATCTTTTCTTGCAGCCAGAACCATCACGAGAGTTTAGCCTCAATGGGCGTAGCATACTGCTACAATTCTAAAGGCCAAGTTGTGTCAATTAAGGTTCTAAGGTTGTTGGTGCTTAATGATTCCTTAGAAGACCCATATTCTCCTCGTTGCGACACAAGGGATATCGGTACAGACCAAGGTGCCACACCAACGTAGCCACTGCTTCACCTGTGTCGGTCTACGCCGGACAGGTCCCTCACAGCTTATGCTACCTAAACAGGGTATCCCCAGATCCGGGTTAGGATCTATGTAACTCCGATGCAACCTACAATAGTAAAGCAAGCAAATCAATACAATTGAAAACACAGTTATGAACTAGCCCTAAGGTACACCTCACTTTAAATTTATATCCCCAGCAGAGTCGCCAGTTCTGTGATCGGTGGATCTGGAACTGACTGTTTAACGCTGGTTCGTGAAATGTCGCGGAAGCAATAGTCGCCACCGTCTTTTATTTTCTCCAAATGGAAAGGACAAAAGCACAGAAAAATTCCTTAAAGAGATTGCTCTCGGTTCGGGAGGTAGATTATAGAAAGGGAAGGTGTTAGCACCCTTTCTATCCATGGTTATCCATGGGCTCTTAGATACTTGCTCATTGTGTTTTCAAAATTGGTTTGTTTGCTTTTCAATGTGGGTTTTAAAAAGTTTCTTTGAAAATTCCAGTTCGACCCTTGTATCGGTCCTCAAGAGTGTTTGAAAAATTGCTTTCGAAAGCTTTTTTTGAAAATGTGTTGGTGTGAAAAGTATTTTGTTTTGTTTTGAAATTTAGAGCAAGTATCTAGAGTCGTCTACCTACCCTAAGGAATTCGTCTGTGTAAATGTCCTTTAAAGTAGTGCCATCCCACCATTGAGAGGTAGGTAGCACCACCGTTGGAGGTGTTCGGGTCAATTCGAGGTTCGGGACATGGTGATCACCAGAGCAATGGGAAGACACCTTAGAAGCTACCCTCATGCCAGGTTCCCGGATCATGAGGACTTACTAAGACATCCTCTACTCGACGATCACCTTTCGAGGCAAGGCAACAGTGAGGCGTACCCTAGGGGTGGTGTGTGCGATTTGTGTGTCGTTTTCATTTGCATTTATCTTGTCATGTCATTGGTGTTCTACGCTTGTTTTTATTTTTGCCCATACATTCTTCCATGCGATTATTTAACAGTTAAAAATTGCGAGAAAAGTAAATTCTAAGCTATTACAAATGGCGCGGGTCCACATCGCCAAAATTTCTCGAACCCAATTTGACAGAAAAATAAAGAAATTAAAAGAAAATAAGGAATTAAAAATGCGAGAAGTTAATTACAAGGCTTCGGGAGAGATACATAAATATTTAAACGAAATAAAATAAATACGCGAATTAATAAGAAATTAAGAACGAGGGCGTTGGACCCTTTTGCAAAATTAAATTTCATGGAATTAATTAATAAAAAAAAAGAAAGGAAATTGTTTTTGTTTTTGGTATTTTATGATTTTTAAGACTTAATATGAAAAAAAGAATTAATTAAAATTAATACTAACCCTAATTCTAATGGCTTTTAATTTATTAAGAAAACATTGAATTTTAACCTAAATTAACCCTAATTTTTATATACAAATTTAATTATAAAAATAAATAAATAAATAATATTAAATATTTGATTACCATGAAAGAAAAATAAAATGATGAAAATTAATTAAACCTAATTCTATGTTTTTTTAAATTTATTATGAAAATATTAAATTAAACCCTAATTTAAAACTAATTAATTTACATGCAAATTTATTTACAAAATATTATTAAATAAATATTTATTATTTTTATTTTTATCTTTCTGATTTTTTTGTATGTTTTTTATATTTTATGAAAATAATAAAGCTAATTAATAAATAATAATTAAAAGAAAATAGAATCAAAATAAAAAAAAATATGGCAAACCTAGGGGGGTTGTAGTCCCCAACATGGAGGTTAAATCCAAGAATTCTGGCCCATTTAGCATGGCCTTGTTGACTTTTGCTGGACGCGTGTGATGCATGGACTAGGGTTCATCATAGTCTTCAATTTATGGCCTTTGATCTGACGCTCTGGGACACGTGGACATTGATTTTTGAGGATGCATGATAGTCTTCAGCATGGGCGCTACATATGAACGTTAATTGGAAAAAATCAAATGGAAAGGGTGAAGACCTGGGACCGAACCCGGGTCATTAACATTACCAGCCAACACGTGCGCCACTGAGCCACTTCAAACGCGTTTGATATATAATAATTAATAAACATTATAAAAGAAAAGAAAGTCAGGGGCCTCAAATGCGCGCGAAGATTTGAACGAACCACTCACGCCTTGACACTGCATCATCTTCTTCATGTTTGTTTTTCCTGAAAAAATATAATAAAACATTGGCAACGGTTTTCACGCGTTGCCTAAGACACCATACAAGAAAATAGCGATTAGGCATGGAACGCTCATAAATTGGGCGCGACACATGGATTCTCTTCGTCCAGACGCGCTCGTTTTAATGGTCAAGGTCCCAAGTCTCAATTTTTCCTTATTTGAAAAGCCCTAATCCAAGGTCCTGTAAACCCTAGAAATTGACAATGGTAGAATCGTATATAATGCATAATAATTCAATCAAATCACATGGTTAGCTTTAGAATCATACAAGGAACATGAATCAAACATTAAAAAAGGCTAAATGCGCATGAATTGGAATGCACGATTATGAAAAAAAAGTGAGAAAGGTTAGCTTCTGTACAACGATTCAAGATGTTATGTTTGATGTTTTTGATCCAGGAAGATTGCTTGAGGTCTTAGGAGTGCAATGGGATGAAAATTTCGCCTTGAATCGTCCTGCAAAGATGTTTTCAGTTATGAGTTTTTTGCAAAAAATTCCAAGTTTGATGAATGGTTTCTAGCGCAGCTTTTTGGTCCTTTGCATTAGGTTTATGATCAGGCTTAAGTACTGAGTGAATTAGGTCAAGTTCCTTGTCCAAAGAATCAAAGATTTGATATATGGATATTTAGTTTTTATGGCAAAATATTTTCATATCTTTTCATGCAATTTGATACCAAATCTTTCCAAAACTTTCCACAAATGATCATGCACGATTTTGAGTGTCCAATGAGAATAATTTCTGCACAAAAAGATTTTATTTCATTAGTTTTGTATTTTTCATGCCTTTTATTTAATTAAATGATTTATTAATAATAAAAAATCCAAATAAATAAATAAAAATGGAGAAAAACTTCCTTTTGGGCCTAATGGTCGTGTGCATGCTTGGGATAATGAATTGTGGAAGAAAAATGGGCCCATTAGCAATTTTAGGTCATTTGAATCAATGTTGACTTTTCAAAATATCCAAAAATTTCCCAACTTCCACAAGGCATAACTTGCTCAATTTTTAAGCTTTGCTCATGTTCTTGGACATTTTGGAAAGGTATTTGAGTCCTCTAACGAATGCCTTTGGTCCCATGTCATTTTGATTTACCAATCTCAAGTTATGGACTTTGACTTAAAGTCCCTTTTTGTTGACTTTTGAAAATGACCTATAATGTTGAAATTGATAACTTTTTGTGAGAGCATTTCTTGGACTTGAAGTATGAAGATGAGTTGTAGGAAATGTCTTTCTCTTCAAAAAGAGCTTTGGATGGAATTTTTCTGATAATCCATGTGAAAGTTATGCCCTGGTCAATTTACAGTTGACTTTTTCAACTGTCCAAATAAGGAAACTTTTGCATCTTGATGATTTTTGGGCCAAGCTTTGAGAATCATGATCAAGCATTGATCAAATGATGTTTGTGGCTTCAAAATGATATGTTGATCAAAAATTTGAACTTTTGACTGTCAAATGACCATTTTGCCCCTACAGTTGACTGTAGTGCAATTAGGGTTTTTGACTGTGCAATTTTGTGCTGAAAGTCTTGAAACTTGATATGAGGATGCTTGACCATATTTGTAGGCATGTGAGACTTGATTGGACCCTTGGAAACTTCAATTTCTTGATCAGAACACAAACCCTAATCTTGACTGTTTAGGAGACCCTTGATTGTGCAACCCTTGGGGAGATTTTGAAGCTTTGACTTGGCAATTTCTTGAAGAATATGAGAGGGCAAATTTTGGGGTACAACAGTCAATATCAGTATAATGCTTATCTGGAGCCAACTAGAGTGCAGTTACAAGGAATAACCATGGGTTCCAATGAAGGCTTCAAAGAATATGCACAGAAATGGAGAGACCTGGATGGTAGGGTGCAGCCACCCTTAACTGACAGGGAGCTGGTTAACATCTTTATGTGAACTATGAAAGGACCTTTCTTCAATCACCTAATAAGAAGCTCTTCAGTTGGATTCACCGAGCTTATTCTAACTCGGGAACAGGTTGAAGGCGGAATTAGAAGCGAAAAAATCCAGATGGGTACATCTTCAAGTACTGGAAAGATGACGTACATTAGAAAGAAATAGTCCAACGCTATACATGGCCAAGAGGGACATGCTACAGGTAACCACAACCAATATTCGAGAGTTGTGCTAATCTTTAATCCTACGCCTGTGCAACAACATCAATAGGGGAATCAGCATAGGGAGATCGCACCTAAAAGACAATTTACCAAAATCAACATGTCACTGGCTCAAGCGTTACAACACATGTTGAAGGAAGAGTTGATTACATTAGAGGCTCCTCTTCGGAATCCCAATACTTTTTCTCCTAGTTACCATCCCAGTGAAAGGTGTTCATACCATTCAAATAGTCCTGGACATGATACGAATGGTTGTTGGGCTCTGAAGAACAAAATTCAAGATATGATTGATGCCAAGGAGATTGAATTCGGCCCTCCTGAGAATCCCAACATGATCACTGCTCCCATGCCAAATCATTGAGAGCGTCCACTTCACTTTGAATTTTCAATTTTAATTTCTTTTGTTTGTTTGAAAACTTATCTATTATGTTAAACTTTGTTTCATTAATGCATTGTATATGTTTGTCTTGAATTAATCAATTCATTTTCACTATATTTAAAATGTGCTTTTATTCCCTTTTTTGTGATATTCAACTCTTGTTAAAAGTTGTAAGCCTTTAGAGGGAGGATGACGAAAACAATGCCATAATCTCATACAGTATGCTTTTGGACAGACCTTGCTGACCATGTACACGTCGTCTTTCAATTCCTAAACAGTGGAGTTATAAGAAATATAATCCCTAGTCAACCCCTTTGAGCCTAAGAAGTAGGAGTTTTCTTTTTAGCACAAGTTGAAACCTTTAATCATAACCTGGGGCATGGTAGTTTCTCAGTTAATTCAAATGCGCATCCAGTCACAAGATGTCATTTCACAACCAAAATATCCATATGAATCAAAAGATGGTGTTTGTTCCCCATAAAATAGGCACTTTTTACCTCTCAAAAAGAAAAGCCCACTAGGTCAAAACCTATGAAGGAGACTTAAGAAAAAATGGGGTATCCCGCTGGCTGTAATCTCAAAACAAGAACAGTCAGACAAAAATTAGGGATAGTAGATAAAAAAAGAGGTCACTACAAATCCTCGACAACATGAAAAATGTTACAAAAATGAATGCCTTCCCAAATAAACTTCCGGTATTCGCACCATCACCAAAATACGATTCCAGAATCTAGTAGGAGATAATCGCACAATCGATTGAGTTTGGGACTGGAGAACATCATGGAGAATGGGTTGGGTACAAATAAACTTTGAGCCTTATCTTTTGTTTCTTAATCCGTGAACCATGCCATGTTACAACCCTTTAAAAGTCTTAATTGAAGCATAGGTTAGTCTGAAAGCATGTTGTTATAAAAGGTATAAGGCTTAGTGTAAATTATGAGTTGAATTCATATTCTTACAAAACTTTGTTGCTTATTAAAAATGCATTTTTGATTTTTTTTCTCTCAAGACAAACATAAACTTTGCATTGTTTGGATACCTCTGTTTGCATAGACAATGACGACTCTCCATGCGGATATAGTCAGAAAATACTACGCATAAAAGAGACCTGATAGGTTGACATGCCTAGGAAAAAATAAGGGCATCCCGGCGAACCAAAAGGTTCGGGTAAAAATTAGGGATATATGTGCAAAAGATTGTACACCTGGCAAGTAGAAAACCTGAAAAGGCGGATTGGGCAAAAAAGGGTATCACGTTGGACTAAAAACCCGAAAGGGCGGTCCAAGCAAAAGTTAAGGGTTAAAGTGTACGACTATGTCCCGTTATCTCATCATTTTGTATATCAGTAAAAGATTTGTCACTCTGATCAATGTTTACTAAGGACTCTAGGAGAAGACAAAGTTAAAGCTGTCCACAAATCCCCACAAGGCCAAATTCATGGATATCCCCACAGAATCAATTCAATAAGATTATCCCCCACAAAGTCCCTTTCATAAGGTGATCCCCAGTGAAGTCGCCAGAGCCACCTCTACAAGGCTATCCCCGACAAGCGCAGAAGCATATTCAAACAAAAGTGGGGCATCCTACAGCCGATGACATAGTCAAGCTCACCTGCGAATATAGGAGTTTGATCTTCTCCCAACGAATGTACATATCATGCTAGTTCCCAAACGGATGGAAATTGTCGGCAATTTATCATCTTCTAGATACATTGCAAATGCAGTCTAACTACAGATTTATTCTGACATTCATTCCAGACTCTCCTACTGATACAATTCAGATACGATCCAAATATGGATGTCATTCTGATACTCATTTAATATCTCCTCAAATACAATCAAGGCTCGGATTCATTCTGACATTCCCCAGTTGAGTTGGTCTTAACTGGAAGAAGAAAAAAAAAGAAACCTTACGGAGTTCTCCCCAAAAGAATTCATCTCCCCGATAAGGTCTTCAAAATATTCTCCTCAACATGGTTTATTTCCCCAACAGACTATAGATTCCCCAACACAAGTATTTTATTAGACTATTACAAATCAATAGACAAAACCCCTTGTCATCAACGGAGTTGATACTATCCCCAGTAAGTTGCTATGAAGCTTGGAAGCCGGCCAGATAACAGTTAACTTAAGTAAGTTGTTGCGGAGCCTAGAAACCAACCAGATAACAATTAACTTCATTCTCTCAGAAATTTGATGTGAAGCCTAGAATCCGACCAGATAACAGTTAATTTCAAGAAGTTACTGCGATGCCTGGAATCCGACCAGATAACAGTTAACTTCAGTAAGTTGTTGCGGAGCCTGGAATTGGACCAGATAATAATTAACTTCATCCACTTCAAAAATTTATTGTGAAGCCTGGAATCTAACCAGATAACAGTTAAATTCAGTAAGTTACTGCGAAGCCTGGAAACCGAGCAAATAACAGTTAACTTCAGTAATTTGTTGCGAAGCCTGGAAACCGACTAGATAACAATTACCTTCATTCTCTTAAAAATTTGATGTGAAGCCTAGAATCCGACCAAATGACAGTTAGCTTTAATAAGTTGTTGTGAAGCCTGGAATTCGACCAGATAATAATTAACTTCATTCTCTCAGAAATTTGTTGTGAAGCCTGGTATCTGACCAGATAACAGTTAAATTTAGTAAGTTGTTGCGAAGCCTGAAATCCGACCAGATAACAGTTAACCTCGGAATGTTGTTGCGAAGCCTGGAATTCGACCAGATAACAGTTAACTTCAGTAAGTTATTGCAAATCCTGGAATCTGACCAAATAACAGTTAACCTCAGAAAGTTGCTGTGAAGCCTGGAATCCGACCAGATAATAGTTTAACTTCATCCTCCCTAGAAAGTTGCTGCAAAGCCTAGATTTCGACCAGATACCAGTCAACTATCCTCTCCAAGATGAAATTTTAACCATCTCTTTTATCCCCAGTCAAGGTAAATAAGAATTAGATTCCCCAGCAGAGCGATGGACAACCAAAGGTTCCTGAACTCTATTCCCCAAGCAAAAATCAACATTCCCCGCAGAATTTCCTCGAACAATAAGCAGGAATCCCCAACAGAAGCATTCTAGACAAAGTTGAAGATACACAAATTCTTCATCTCTAGCAGTAGTCCGGGAGTTAGTCTCCCAAAACTCCCCAGCAGTAGTCAGGAATTTACTTTCCCAAACAAAGATACACTTCAACAACATTTCACATATCATACATCATAGCGTATGTATATGAAACGCATATAGCATTCTCATTCATTCTGAGAGCATCATTACACAATGCATACATCATGCCCTTGCATGAAACTAACTTTATCTTTTTAGGCCGGTTCCCGAACAGGTAGATCTCGTAAACAACCTATCATCTGTCAAATACAATCAACCAAAGATTCTCTTCTAGATACAGTCCATATACGATCCAGAGACGGATGACATTTTTACACTTATTCCAGATTTTCGTCTAGAAACGGTTCAGATATGATCCAGATACGGATGATATTCTGATACTTATTCCAGATTCACTCTAGAAGCGGTTCAGATACGATCTAGATACGGATGTCATTCTGATACTTATTCCAGAGTTTATCCTCGATATAGTTCAGATACGATCTAGACACGGATGTCATTCTAACACTTATTCCAGATTCACTCTAGAAACGGTTCAGATACGATCCAGATACATATGAAATTCTGACACTTATTCCAGATTCTCTCTAGAAACGGTTCATATACGATCCAGATACGGATGACATTCTGATACTTATTCTAAATCCTCTCTAGAAACGGTTCAGGTACGATCCAGATACGGATGCCATTCTGACACTTGTTCTAGATTTTCTCCTCGATACAATTCAGATACAATCCAGAGATGGATGTCATTCTGACACTTACTCCAGTTTTTCTCCTAGATATAGTTCAGATACGATTTAGATGTGGATGTCATTTTGACACTCATTCAATACATCTTTCAAATACAGTTCAGATATGATCCAGATGCAGATGTCATTATAACACTCATTCAATACATATTTCAAATATAGTTTAGATATAATCCAGATGCGGATGTCATTCTGACACTTGTTCAATACATCTTTCAAATACAATTCAGATACGATCTAGATGTGGATGTCATTATGACACTCAATCAGTATATTTCTCAAATAGATATCACATACAATCCAGATATGGATGTCATTCTAACACTCATTCAGTACATCTTTCAAATACGAGTCAGATATGATCCAACTATAGGTGTTATTCTGATACTCATTCCACTACATCTTCTGACTCAGATTAAATCAACCAAATATTTATTCTGATACTTCTATTAATTATAGTCAAGCATAGACTTAGTCTAATTTCTATCAACAATCACCTTATAGCATCTATAAGCCCATCTCCTACAACTCTCCATCATCTCTCCAAATGACACCTCTAAGCCCATTCCCGATAATCAACAAACAGTTCACCTCATGCACAAGAGAGTGCAAATTTTTGGGCACTTAAGTGTTCAATCATCTTCCACCTTTAAGTCACGAATGGCGCACTCGTCAATCTACCTCTTTAGGTTTAAGAAGATTGAACAGGGGCAGCTGTTGTACCCAAAAGATTTCCCTCTCTTTTATCAAGACATTTCATAAAGGATCTCCAATTCTCAAGGATTCTCAAGGAATTGATCAAACAAAATCACCATCGAAACACTGAGACCACAAATTAGGTTTTTGACTGAGAATGATTGATCACTGACTTTTGACCTAATACACAATCTATTGGTTTGAAACATGGTCTCAAGGATTAAAATGCATCATCTTGACCTAATTTCATGTCTCAAAACATTTCTCAAGATCAGTGGATTGATAGATTAAATTTGGTCAACTGATGAAAAAGTCAATCGTACACTGAAAAGTCAAACTTTGACTTTTTTGGTCAATATTAAGTTTCAAAAGTCAAAATTCATCAAGACATTCAAGAATATCAAGCTTGATCATCAAGAAGTCAAGAAAGTAAAAAAGTCAATTTGAAAAGTCAAAACTTTTCAAGACTTAAAAATTTTTCTAAGTGTTTTATATGTGTTTATTTCATAAATTCATACCAATTTTTCACCATGATGCAAAATGATTCAAAGGAAACTTTCAACATGAAAGTTGTAGATCTTTATGAATTCTACAACTTTCTATTAGAGGGTTTATGTCTAAAAAACGCTTATATTTGAAGATATAAGCCCATGAAGTCATGACATTTTCATCTAACACTTAGAGAAATTTTCAACAGATTTTGGTCAGGATTTTATCCCAACTTCTTGGTATTTTTTCACATAGTTCCAAGATGATTTTTTCAAAATTACCAACATGAATGTTATAGAGTATGTTTCATGCTTTCCAAAATATCCAAGGGCATGAATTTATCATACTTGAGCTAAGAGATTCAAGGGCCTGAAGTTGGGCATCCATTCTTGAATTGCAAGTCATTTTGTTGAAGAACATATAACAAAATCCTTATGCCAAGCTGCATAATCTTACTTTGCAGGCCTTTTGACTTGAAAATCTATCCATAATCATATGTTTACACAATTGATTGAACCATTATCTAAGTGATTCAAGTATTATCTATTGCACCATTCCATTTATGGCACAAAGGCACCATTGCCATTCACATAAAGTATGCTTTATACAAAGTCAGTTCTCCTTGAGCCTCTCAACTGATTTTTCTACACACACAATGTCAAAGAAAGAAGTAACATTCCTAAAAACTCCTAGTCACTTCATATCCCTTTTATACCATGCATTGGGACATCAAATTTCACATAACTTGGTTGTTTCATCTCAACCAAACCAGAATTCCATAGCTTATGAAACAAACTCTCTCATCCTCTTAAACCTTCTCTATAAATAGAGAGGCCATTTGCAAGCTAAGGGCATGAGATTTTGTGGTGTAAACAAGTTTTCTCAAAACCCCTCATACTCTCAAAAAACCATAATTGTCCACAAAGTCTCCATTCTTGAGATTGGGAGTCCAAAACTTTGAACCTCTAACACCTTGTAAGTGTTGTCCAAACAAACCATCCAAACACTCCACATACATCATATAGGAGTTGTTCAAACATAAGAAGAACTTTTGTTACATCATCATCACCATTTTCCAACAAAAAAAACAGCCACCTGCAACTTGTTTCTCCAACTCTAAATCAAAACATAAATTTCAGTTTCAAGGTAAGTTTTTTTTGACTTTGAACTTTTCATACAAGAATCATTGGTGGTTCATTTATGAAGATAAAATGTAGATATAATTTCCTTGAAGCTAACTGTTGTACCCCAAAATTTTCCCTCCCATACTCCTCAAGATTTGGCAAGAATAATCTTCAAGTTGCTCAAGTTGGCTCAAGAGTTGGACAGTCAAATCACCTCATAAGGCAGTCAAGTCAAAATTAGGGTTTTGTGTTTCATAAAGGTCCTTGCATCCAAATGAACTCAAGTGCTCCCCAATGTCCTAAAATTTTCTCAAGTTCATCCATGTCAAATTTCAAGCCTTGCAGAGGAAGTTTGGTCAATCAATTGCTCAAGAGGCCCAAAAATCGACTGTGCTAGGGCAAAAGTCAATTGTGTCCCAAATACAGTCAAACCTCAAGATTTTTTGTCAACATTCTCATTTTGAAGGATAATTCAGCATTTGATCAAGGGTTGATCATGATTCATCAAGGATTGCTCAAGATTCATCAAGATTCAAAAGTTGATAAATTAGGGTTTTGCAGGAAAAGTCAACTCAACTTTGACCAAGCATAACTTTCTCATACTTTATTAGAAATGACCCATCCAAAGCTCATTTTTAAGAAGATGCAATTTACTACAATCCATCTTCACACTCCAAGATCAAGAAATGCTCTCACAAAAAGTTACAAATTTGGACATTATAGGTCATTTTTGAAAGTCAACAAAAACACCTTTTTTCCAAAGCTTATAACTTGAGCATGGAACATAAAAATGAGATGATACCAAAAGGGTTGATTATAGGACATCTCAAGGTTTCTAAAAAGTCAAAGAACACCTCCAAAAGTTCAAAATTGAAGAAGTTATACATTGTTGAAGTTGGGCATTTTCCCAAAATTGCCAAAAGTCAACTATCCTCAAAACTCCAATTTTTGACAAAAGGGCCCACTTGTTTCCACTTTATATGGTCTTGTCATACCACACACGTGTCCCATCTTTAATTTCATGAACAAACATTTATTTTTCTATTTTATTTTATTTTTATTGATTTAATTCATTATTAATCAATATTAAATCAAATAAAATCTAAAAATTTATGTAAAGGGATTCTTGTGATTTGTACAACTTTCAAATACCATCATGAACCAAATCAAATTCGTATCAAGCTTGGTTAAGCATAAAAAATTAGATTTGGCCTATTTTTGGAAAGCTTATCAATGGTGATCAAATCCAATATTCCATCTTCAATGCACTTGGATTATAGCCCATATTTTGATGTAAATGCATTCTATTATATGCACACAAGCTAGCCAGACCTAGGACATGCATAGAACTCTGCAGAAACGGCCACACAACTTTGAAAAAAAAGCTTGGAAACTTGAATTCTAAAATCCATCTTGGAGCTCGATACAAAGAAAAATCACAACGCAACCCTCTTCCTTGACATCCAGTGGAGCTATACCAATCAAAACCAAGTCTTTTCATTGCCTAAAACTCACTGTAAGTCTCCATGAATCTTGCTCTGAACATGAAATCGAAAATATTCATTCTTGCATCCTTTTGATAAACTATTAACATAATCTTGATCCTCATCAAATTTCTAACAAATCTGCATCATTTAATTTCGTTTTCATATCCTATAATCGTATACCCGAACCTAGGGTTTTGTTGTGTTATTTTTAGGAATTTTGTGTACAGGAAAAATCAAGGTGAATAATGGTTACAGGGATGACCAGGAGGAAGAGACGAGTACGTTGGTACTCTTGGATTTCATTTACATGGCCTAGAGAGGGTTTTTGAGATACCCTACGAAACTTCCTGCGGATAAAAATTTGCAGGTAAATAACCAGGGTGTTTGAAGAGGACGAAGACGTGGCTGGGCGTGATTGGTTCATTTGAATCAATTGCGCGTTTTATTTTTTTGGCCAGGCATAGTTAATTTTTTTCCATATAATATTTGTTATGTATTTCAATAACGAATAAGCAGGTTGGTTGGGTTGGTGAGCGTGCAGGCATATGAACAATGGGACCTGGGTTCGAATCCCAGGTCCCCCAAAATCTTATTTGCAATTTTGTTTCAGGCAATCACATGCATCATGCCAAGCGTGGGTTACCATATGCCCTCAGATCTCCATGTGCCAAGTGGCTTCAGACCAAGATCCAACAGCCAGATTTGAGCATCCACCATACTCCCTGGTCAACAAGCGCGTACGGAAGCACAAAGGTCAAACGGGCTGGCATAACTGGGCCTCAAAAATTGCTAATCATGCTCTCAAATTCAGGCCCACACCCCCTGAGTTTGTTTCTTCATTTTATTTTTCTTTTCATTATTTTTTCTATTTTATTATTATTATCTTAATTAATTAATTAACCAATTAACTTTTTTTCCATAAAATCAGAAAACACAAAAAAAAAATATTTTTATTAATTTCACTATTTTATTATTTTTGTAAATAAATATTAATCAATTAATTTAGTTTTTAATTAGGTACAATTTTAAATCTTTTTGCATTAAATTAAAATTAACATAGAATTAGGTTTTTTAATAACTTTTAACCATTTTATTTTATTTCTTTAAATAAATAAAAACCCCAAAATATTTTCTTTTTTTATTAATTAATTCAATTATTAATTTAGATTAATTTTTAATTCAAAAACAACAAAAATATGCTTTATTTAATAAAAAGGGTCAAGACCCTAAAAACACTTCGATTTAATTTTCTCGCGCGCGAATAATTTTTTATCCATATTTCAATAATGTAAATTGCTCCGGGAATGTAATAGTTTTTAAACAAGGATTTTATTTATCGCTTTTATTTACTTTTCGCAATTTAATTTTTAAGGGTTTGTCTTTGGCGATGTAAATACCCGACGCCTTGTAATAGCTTAGATTTATTTTTCGCAATTTAATTTCCGCAACCATTAACTGTTAGATGCTTGAATAATAGGCAATGCATGACAAGATCAATTTTAATTTAAAATCAACAGTAGCTCACCATTAACACGTACAAAGATAATATAACTGAAAAACAATACACTCGCACATGCCACTCTTAGGGTACACCTCACTTGGTTGGCTCGAACGTGGTCATTGAGTATAGGAAGTTTTAGAGGTCGCCCTCTTGTCCAAAGATCATAGTTTCCTCGAAACGGTTTCCTCGGATAAAATGATCTAAGACATTAGGGTTACCACACATCCCTTAATCGAATTGACCCGAAAACTACAACGACGGTGCTACCTACTCCTCAATAGTGGGATAGCACTGTCTAAAGGACATTTGCACAATTTAATTCCTTTTTGAGTAGGTAGATGTTCTTAAGTACTTGCTTCTTTTTAAAAAAACAAAACTTTTCGCACTTACACTCTCTTCAAAACAAAAACTCTTTTCAAACCCACGAACACAAAGAAAAGCAAACTTTTGAAAACATAATGAGCAAGTACCAAAGAGCCCGTGGATAACCACAGATAGAAAGGGTGCTAACACATTCCCTTTCTATAATCTACCTCCTGAACCCGAGAAACATCTCAAAAAGGAATTTTTCTGTGCTTTTGTCCTTTCCTTGTTGGATAAAATAAAAGACGGTGGCGACTCTTGCTTACCGCGACATTTTGCGAAACGCAAATGCGAACCAGCATTCCAAAGCAGTCAGTTCTCATTCCTACCGATCACAAAACGGGCGACTCTGCTGGGGATTTTTTATAAGTGAGGTGTACCTTAGGATTAGATCACTATGTTTTCAATTGTATGCTTTCTATGCTTTAAATTTGTGGGCTTGTATCAGAGTTCTATAGATCCTAACCCAGATCTGGGGGTACCCTTTTTAGGTAAGTAGCAATAAACTATGAGGGATCTGTATGGCATAGACCGATACGGATGAAGCAGTAGCTACGTTGGTGTGGCACCTTAGTCTGTACCGATATTCTTTGTATTGGAACGAGGATAATATGGGTCCTCTAAGGAGTCATTGAGCACCAACTGACCTTAGAACCTTAGATTGACCAACTTGGCCATAGAACAGTAGCAGTATGCTACACTCATTGAGACTAAACTCTCGCGATGATTTCGGCCACAAGAAACGGTTGCTAAACTGGAATTATGACCGATTGAGGGTAGTCAGTGATATTGAGATCCTCTAGAACTCGGTTACTATTTTTTAGGACAGGTCTTAACCAACTGAATTGAGAGAAGGTAGTACCTAAGCTCCATGCCAACCTGAAATCTAAGGGCTCTTTTGTGTGACTTGTATGCCTTTACCATGTTTGCCTTTTGTGGATACTTGTGGTGTGCCTTTACCATGACATCATGACATCATAACATTGCATACATTTTGCATAAGGACTAACCTACTTCAAAGACAAGAGGGTTTCATCTTTGCTCTATTTTGTAGGTCATCATGATGCCCATGCGTAGGAATACTATCCGGATCAACTTTGTCCAAGTACCTACCCTGCTTAAAGATTTGGTTTTCAAGATTCCAGATACCACTTCCTTCATCAGAAGGCATGTCTCTCTACTCAGTTTGGTCACCTCAAAGTTGGACGAACAAATGATGAGTGTTCTGGTCCAATTCTATGATCCGCTATACCATTGCTTCACCTTTCAAGACTTCCAGTTGGTTCCTACCCTAGAATAGTTCTCTGAGATGCTCGGTATCTTCGTCCTGGAACAGACCCCATTTACTGGTTGGGAAAAGACTCCTAAGCCCGAAGAAATTGTTGCAGCCCTTCACTTGACAAAGGAGGGGGTAATGGCTAACTGGGAAACTAGAAGTGGAGCTAAGGGTTTTCTGGCTAAGTTTTTGGTTGACAAAGCTAATTACTTCTGGGACAGCTTAGACTTCAAGGCGTACGAGGACATTCTGGCTCTCTTGATTTATGGTCTGGTATTGTTTCCGAATCCTGACACTTTTGTTAACATTAATTCCATAAAGATTTTCATCTCTCAGAATCCGGTACCCACTCTCTTGGGTGATATGCTTCATCAGCTCTATGCTCGTACTGCTCGAAAGCGGGGAACTTTGATGTGTTGTGTTCCTTTATTGTTGAGGTGGTTTATTTCGCACCTCCCTAAGTCCGTGCTAAAAAACAAAGAAAGAATGGGCTGGGCTTATAGGATGATGTCTCTTACTAATAATGACATTATTTGGACTCTCAAAGGTATGGATGAGGTGACTGTCATTGATCGTTGTGGAGAGTATCCTAATGTTCCATTGATCAGACTCCATGGAGGGATTTCTTACAACCCATGCTTAGCTCTCTATCAGTTTGGAAGATCCAGAAGAGAAGGGCCTCATGAGATGCTGATGCCCCATATCATCTTTGATTTTCAGGGAGATAATGACGAGCTGCGTCGTAGATTCATAAGGGCTTGGGACAGAGTTCACCAATCTGACCCACATGAGTTGGGACCAAAGACTTCTTTGCCAATGGAGCCATATCTCAGTTGGGTCCGCATCCGTGCCCAGAAGCTAGGTATGCCATATGAAGCTGTCAGGCATGTTACCCTTGAAGTTGCTGATGAAGAGGGGGTTCTTCCAACTATTCTCCACCCTTATATGCCCACTGATATTGGGACACTGAAGAGGTCTTGGATGCAATTGAGGAATGAACGGGATTCTTATCGGGAGAGGTTCAATGAACAAGAGCAGAAGATCTAGAAGCTGACCAAACAGTTGGAGAACAAGCGGATTCTGAATGATTATGTCCGCACTGAGAAGAAGAGACCATGGGAGCGTTGATGGACCTTTGATGATTTCTTTTACAGTTTTTATTTACTTTTTAGTATTTCCATTCTTGTAACTCCTAAGGGAAATTTGTTGAACAATTTAAATTTCGAAGTTTAAATCTAATGAAGTGTGTTCCCTTCTTGTTTACAAATTTGAATCCCGATTGTCTTTGAAATCATAAATCATATGCATTTCATCCCATGCATCTCATAAACAGGTACCCCATTACAGGTCTCTTATCTTCTTCGCTGTTTATTTTAGCGCTCAATCATCATGTCTGCTGAACCTTCCACTGAGCAAGCTATCAAGGCCCTCTAGGCCCAGAGTGCCCAATTTCAAGAACTGTTCATAAATCTGGCTAAGGGTCAGCAGGACCTCAAGACTTTGATTCTAAAAGAGAAGAAGAAGAAGAAGAAGAGGACCATCTTGTTCAATACTAGACGCAGGTTTGGAAACGGGCTGCAAAATGAAGTTGATATGACCACCTCATCTGGAGGGAAAGATAGTCCACAAGAAATGAGGGCTCCTAGCCCTATGGTCTCCGACAACGAGACAGACTATGATGAAGAACAGTATCCTCCTGCTGAGGATAAGTACAAACAGCTAGAAGACCGTTTGAGCGCTATGGAAATACAGAAGGTGCCCGGTCTGGACTTCAGAGATCTGGGTCTATCATCTGGGGTGGTGATTCCCCATAAATTTAAGGCACCTACCTTTACCAAGTATGACGGAGTCTCCTGTCCGAAGCTGCACCTCCGGTCATATGTGAGGAAGATCCAACCTTACACTGCTGATAAGAACTTGTGGATCCATTTCTTTCAAGACAGTCTCTCAGGAACTCAGCTTGAGTGGTTCTATCAGTTGGACAAAGCCAGTATCCGTAGCTGGGAGGATTTGGCTACTGCATTTTACAGGCAGTATCAGTACAACTCCGACCTCGCTCCTACGCGTACCTAACTCCAGGGTATGTCCATAGGAACGGGTGAAGGATTCAAAGAGTATGCTCAAAAATGGAGAGACCTTGCCGGAAGGGTGCAACCACCGTTGGCTGATCGTGAGCTTGTTGACATGTTTTTGGGGACCCTGTCTGGTCCATTCTTTAACCATATGATTGGAAGCTCTTCAGCTGGGTTTACAGATCTTATTTTGACTGGTGAGAGGATTGAGGCTGGTATTAAGGATGGGAAGATACAGAAGGGTGCCTCATCGAGCACTGAGAAGAAGTCGTTTAAGAAAGAGTCCAGTGTTGTCTACAATTCGAGAAGATAGAATAGACCTGAACACCGCCAAGCTGTCAATGCGGTTGTTATTTCAAAACCTTCTGGTGCTCCTCAGCATCACAATCAACAAAAGGACGAGAGACCTCAAAGGCAATTCACTCGTCTCAGCATGACTTTGTCTTAGATTCTGCCACAGTTGCTGAAGACCAATTTGGTGACTCTAAAAGAAGCTCCGAAGAATCTGAGTACTATATCACCAAAGTACAACCCTAATGCCTGCTGCACTTTTCACTCTGATAGCCCGGGGCATAATACGGATGATTGTTGGGTTTTGAGGAACAGGGTACAGAACTTGATCGATGCAAAGGAGATTGAGTTCGGATCACCAGAGAAGCCTAAACAAGATGCAGGGGTGAATGCTACCAGGGATGATGATGATAAAGAGTTTGATATCGACAGTTGGATCTACCCTACGACCAATGGTGGATTAAGCAACTGTACAGTGAAGGATTCTATGCATGTTTCAGTTATCACCCAGTAATGAAACCTTTTATTTTAAAATTGTATCAGACAATGTTTTGAAACTTTATGGTCCGGTGTCTTACACGGGGCACCGTGGCTTCATTTGTGAGGGCTTTTGTGTGCCATTTTCATTTATCATTAATAAAAGCATTGGACATTTCTTGCATTTCAAATTTTACGCTCCTTGTTTTTCTTTATTATATGTTGCAAAACAGCTATTTTACACACACTCACGTATACAGGTCCACATCCACTCTGGATCTCACTGGTAACGACTCTGCTACTGCCAGTTATGACTTCGAAAATACGATCAACTTAGCCGAAGACGAAGGTGAAGATGATTGCGAAGTGCCGGGCGAACTTGCAAGACTGCTACTCCAGGAAGAGAGGTCCATTCAGCCACACGAAGAGCCAGTGGAAACAGTGAATCTGGGTACTGAAACAGACAAGAAGGAAGTCAAGATCGGTGCAAATCTGGAGCTTAGTGTGAAACAGCGGTTGATTCAGATGCTGCATGACTACGTTGAGATCTTTTCCTGGTCTTACGAAGATATGCCTGGGTTGGATACTGATATTGTGGTTCATCTCCTGCCTACCAAGGAGGATTGTCCTCCGGTAAAACAGAAGGTTCGCCGTATGCGCTCAGAGATGTCTGAGAAAATCAAGGCTGAGGTTATGAAACAGTTCGAAGCCGGTTTTCTAGCAGTGACTTCTTACCCTTAGTGGGTTGCCAATGTGGTTCCGGTACCAAAGAAGGATGGTAAGGTCCGAATGTGTGTTGACTACAGGGATTTGAACAGGGCAAGCCCCAAGGATGTCTTCCCTCTACCTCACATCGATGTTATGGTTGACAACACTGCTCAGCACAAGGTATTCTCCTTCATGGATGGTTTCTCCGGTTATAATCAGATAAAAATTGCTCCCGAAGACATGGAGAAGACCACCTTTGTTACTCAGTGGGGTACCTTTTGCTACAAGGTCATGCCTTTTGGGTTGAAGAATGCTGGGGCAACATATCAGCGTGCCATGGTTGCTTTGTTTAATGATATGATCCATCATGAGATTGAAGTATACGTCGATGATATGATTGTGAGGTCCCAGACTGAGGAGGAAAACCTTGACCATCTATAGAAGCTGTTTGACAGGCTGAAGTTGTACAAGCTGAGGTTGAACCCGAACAAGTGCACCTTCGGGGTGAGATCTGGAAAACTATATGGTTTCGTTGTAAGCGACAAAGGTATTCAAGTGGATCCTGCCAAAGTGAAAGCCATACAAGAGATGCCAGCTCCCAGGATAGAGAAAGAAGTCAGAGGCTTTTTGGGATGACTGAACTATATTGTCCGATTCATCTTGCACCTAACTGCTACTTGTGAGCCAATCTTCAAGCTGCTGAAGAAAGATCAGGTAGTATGTTGGAATGATGAATGTCAGACCGCTTTTGAAAGAATCAAAGAGTATCTCCAGGAGCCACCTATTCTGATGCCACCAGTTGAAGGGAGACCTCTGATCTTATACTTGACGGTACTGGACAACTCAATGGGGTGTGTGCTGGGGAAGCATGGCGAGTCTGGCCGAAAAGAGCATGTTATTTATTACCTTAGCAAAAAGTTTACCGACTGTGAGACCTGATACTCACTGCTTGAGAAAACTTGTTGCGCTTTGGAATGGGCTGCTCGCCAGCTGAGACAGTATATGCTGACTCACACTACTCCATTGATTTCAAAGATGGATCCAATCAAGTATATCTTCGAAAAGCCTGCCTTGTCCAGAAGAATAGCAAGATGGAAGATGATCTTGACTGAGTATGACATCCAGTATACAACTCAAAAAGCAATTAAGGGAAGTGTACTGGCAGACCATTTGGCACATCAGGAAGTGGATGATTACCAGTCTATGAACTTTGAATTCCCGGACAAGAATATCATGTTGATAACTGATTGTGAGATACCTGGACCGGATGAAGGACCTGAAGAAGGATCCTGATGGTCTATGTACATTGATGGAGCTTCGAACGCTTTGGGTAATGGCATTGGCGCTGTGATCATATCTCCTAAAGGCTCTCATACTCCGTTTACCGCCCGACTATGTTTTAACTGCACCAACAACATGGCGGAGTATGAAGCATGCATCATGGGTCTTCGAGCTGCAATTGACCTAAGGATTAAGTTTTAAAGTGTCTTCGGAGATTCCGCTCTCGTGATCAGTCATATCAAAGGCGAGTGGGATACGAAACACCCAAATCTTATTCCTTACAAGGAGTATGTATTGACATTGCTACCCCATTTCGAGGAGATAACATCTGAACACTTCCCCAGAGAGGAGAATCAGTTGGCGGATGCGCTAGCTACGATGTCTTCTATGTTCAAAGTCAAATGGAACAACGAGGCTCCCCGGATCATTATTGAAATATTGGACGAACCTGCACATTATTGTGATATTGAGACTGAAGAGGTAACAGAAAAGCCCTGGTATCATGAGGTGAAGAGGTATCTTGAAGCTCAAGAGTACCCCAAGGGGGCATCTTTTAATGACAAGAAGTTCCTAAGGAGGTTTGCAGCCAAGTTCTTCATTAGCAATGGCGTTCTTTACAAACGTAACCATGATTCGACCTTACTACGTTGTGTGGATAACATTGAAGCAGAAAAAATCATGATAAAGCTGCATGAAGGTACTTTCGGAACTCATTCCAGTGGACATACCATGGCAAAGAAAATCCTTCGGGAAGGATATTACTGGTCCACAATGCAAGCCGACTGTTATCAGCATTCTCGGACATGTCACAAGTGCCAGGTCTATGCTAATAAAGTGAACATACCTCCAGTTCCTTTGAATGTTTTGATGGCGCCTTGGCCTTTTGCAATGTGAGGCATTGATATGATCGGCGAGATCAGACCTACGGCATCCAACGGCCATCGTTTCATCCTGGTAGCGATTGATTACTTCACGAAATGGGTTGAAGCAGCTTCCTTTGCTACGGTAACCAAGAACGTCGTGGCACGGTTCATTCGGCACAATCTGATCTGTCAATACGGTGTACCAGAGAGGATCATTACGAACAATGGTACCAACCTTAATAACAAGATGATCACTGAGCTCTGCGAGCAATTCAAGATACAGCATCATAACTCTTCTCCCTACCGGCCGAAGATGAATGGGGCTGTCGAAGCGGCAAATAAGAACATTAAGAAGATTGTGCAGAAGATGACAGTGACATACAAAGACTGGCACGAGATGTTACCATTTGCTCTTCACGGGTACCGTACCTCAGCACGGACGTCAACAGGGGCAACACCCTATTCCTTGGTTTATGGCATGGAGACAGTCTTGCCCATCGAAGTTCAGATACCCTCTCTCCGGATCATGAAGGATGCAGGTTTGAGCGAAGATGACTAGATTCAGACCCGACTTGATCAACTGAATCTAATCGACGAAAAAAGACTTACTGCTGTTTGTCATGGTCAGACGTACCAAAAACGGATGATCAAGGCATTTAACAAGAAAGTCAGACGACAAGAGTATCAAGTTGGGGACCTGGTAATCAAGCGCATTATCTTACCTCAAGGTGATCCCAGGGGCAAATGGACCCCTACTTACGAAGGGCCATTTGTGGTTAAGAACATTTTCTCAGGAGGAGCAATGATTTTAACCACCATGGATGGTGACGACCTTCCTCACCCCGTCAATGTAGACATAGTAAAAAGATACTACGCATAATCAAAGACCCGCTAGGTTGACTGGCCTAGGCAAAAATAAGGGCTTCCCGGCGAACCAAAAGGGTTCGGGCAAAAATAAGGGATGAAAATAAAAAAATCTGTACACCCGACAAGTCGAAAACCTGAAAAGGCGGCTTGGGAAAAAATGGGTATCCCGGTGGACTAAAAACCCGAAAGGGCGGTCCAGGCAAAAGTTAGGGATTAAAGCGTAACACTATGTCTCGTTGGATCACCTAGCATCCAGACTTTGGTATCAACTATCAGGCTCGGACGACACCAATCAATCATATTCATCTTTAACTAAGCAGCAAAGTGATGAGATGCTTGAAGATATAAAGGCAATAGCAGAGTTGGAACCCAGTGGGATTATTCACATAGTTGTTTTGTTTTCTTTTCACAAACTGTATAGATTCTATCTGTTCGGCGGCGTTCTCTTACTAGGACGTCATCCTGTTGTACAAAAACGCTTATTTACAGGCCAAACTTCAAAATCAATACAAATTCATTTTCAGAAATTGCAAACTGTTTTTTCTTTATCTATTTTGTTTTGCAAAGAACGTCCAATGTTCATTTTTGATATATGCATTTGACATTAATTGCTGCTCATAAATACTTACATGTGAAACAAAGGACGAATTACTGGTAATATCATAAACAGGGGCAATAAGAATTGTCCGAGCAGTGTAGTTTCTCTGTCCACCAAGGTACCAAGGTAGGTTCAGCTGAAGAATATGACCAAGATACCGTTACACCGCAGAGTAAAACAGTAATGGTAGCTCTCCTCACTGAGGCTTGCAGCTATGAATGAATCGACAACACTCTCCCCAAGAAGAGTTAATCTACCATCAGCCCTAAAAAGGTTTGGTATCCCCAGAAGGTCTTAATATTCCTCAGTGGAGTATAAAGACAATCCCTAGCATGTATAAGAATATCCCCGGCAGTCTTAACATTCCTCAATGAAGTATAAGAATGTTCTTCGGCGGAATACAAGATACCCTAGTGGAGCCATTTCCCCAGCGCAGTCTAAAAAAGCTCCCCCACCAGAGTTGAATCATCTTCCTCAGTAGATTCTAGAAGCTTATCCCCTGCAGAGTGCAAATAAATCTCCCCAGCCAAATTCAGAAGGTTATCCTCCTAAGAGTCTAACTGGGTTATCCTCAGCAAATTGCAACTGAAATATCATCCCCAGCAAAGTTCTTTCTACCCCCAGCGGAGTTCATCATTAAAATCCCCAACAGAGCTTATCAACAGAATCCCCAACGGAGTTATCGTTAAAATCTTCAGCAGAACGTCTCTTCCCCACAGAGTAATTCCCCTCAGAGTAATCTCTTCATCAGTTTATTCCCCCCAATGGAGTTCTTATCTCCTACATGTTTATCATCTTCGTTCATCATCCCAGCAGAAACGAAGAACTCAACTTTATTCTCGAGCATCTCCAGGATTTATTTTCCCCAGCTAAAACATCACATTTCCATACATCATGATACATGCATATACGCATCATAATATGAAATCTCATTTATGTATAGAACATCATTGCTTGATTCATCTCATGCATTGCATGTGACTGGCCTTTTACCTTTCAGGAAAGATGCAGTTAAGTCCCCAGCTTAGTCAAAGACCTGACCAGTTCTTAAAATCTCAGTTGAATTATCCTCGGTTGAATTTTAGATAAGGTTCTCAATCTCGACAGTTCTCCTACGTCATAGTGTGGAAGAGTACTATAACCTTAACGGTATACTCCATTGAGCACGAGTCAGTTCCTAGATCTTGATGTTTTCCTCCGTCATAGTGTGGACAAGTTATATAACCTCAACGGTATACTCCATTGAGCACGAGACAGTTCCTAGATCTTGATGAAGATGTTTCCCTATGTCATAGTGTGGACGAGTACTATAACCTCAACGGTATACTCCATTGAGCACGAGTCAGTTCCTATATCTTGATGTTTTCTTCCGTCATAGTATGGACAAGTTCTATAACCTCAACGGTATACTCCATTGAGAACGAGTCAGTTCCTAGATCTTGATGTTTTCCTCCGTCATAGTATGGACAAGTTCTATAACCTCAACGGTATACTCTATTGAGCACGAGACAATTCCTAGATCTTGATGAAGATGTTTCCTTACGTCATATTATGGACGAGTACTATAACCTCAACGGTATACTCCATTGAGCACGAGTCAGTTCCTAGATCTTGATGTTTTCCTCCATCATAGTATGGACAAGTTCTATAACCTCAACGGTATACTACATTGAGCACGAGACAGTTCCTAGATCTTGATGAAGATGTTTTCCCCCAATTGGATTATGGACAGGTTCCTAAGACTCAACCGAGGCATTCTCTCAGTTGAAGTACAGGCCAGATTCCCAAATCTCAACAAAGTTTAGACTTCCCCAACGAAATCTTCTACAACAACAGGTATGCAAATTCACGCTAAGGAATCTCTTATGCGATCGACACTCCTGCAGATGGAATCTGTAAGACCATCCTCCTACTAACAATCTCCAAATGGCATCTGTAATCCCATTCCTGACATCACAATGCTTATACACCATGCGAGTGCAAATTTTTGGGCACTCTAGTGTTCAATTATCTTCCACCTTCGGATCACGAAAGGCTCAAAAGCCAATCTATATCCTCAGGTTTAAGAAAATTGAACAGGGGAAACTGTTGTTCCCCAAAATTTGCCCTCCCATACTCCTCAAGATTTGTCAAGAATAATCTTCAAGTTGCTCAAGTTGGCTCAAGAGTTGGACAGTCAAATCACCTCCTAAGGCAGTCAAGTCAAAATTAGGGTTTTGTGTTGCATCAAGGTCCTTGCATCGAAATGACCTCAAGTGCTCCCCAATGTCCTAAAATGTTCTCAAGTTCATCCATGTCAAATTTCAAGCCTTGTAGAGGAAGTTTGGTCAGTCAATTGCTCAAGAGGCCCAAAAATCAATTGTGCTAAGGCAAAAGTCAACTGTGTCCCAAATACAGTCAAACCTCAAGATTTTTTGTCAAAATTCTCATTTTGAAGGATAATCAATCATTTGATCAAGGGTTGATCATGATTCATCAAGGATTGCTCAAGATTCATCAAGATTCAAAAGTTGCTAAATTAGGGTTTTGTAGGAAAAGTCAACTCAACTTTGACCAAGCATAACCTTCTCATACTTTATGAGAAATGACCCATCCAAAGCTCATTTTGAAGAGGATGCAATTTCCTACAATCCATCTTCACACCCCAAGATCAAGAAATGCTCTCACAAAAAGTTACAAATTTGGACATTATAGGTCATTTTTGAAAGTCAACAAAAACACCTTTTTTTCCAAAGCTTATAACTTGAGCATGGAACATCAAAATGAGATGAGACCAAAAGGGTTGATTAGAGGACATCTCAAGGCTTCTAAAAAGTCAAAGAACACCTCCAAAAGTTCAAAATTGAAGAAGTTATGCATTATTGGAGTTGGGCATTTTTCTAAAATTGTTAAAAGTCAACTATCCTCAAAACTCCAATTTTTGACAAAAGGGCCCACTTTTTTCCACTTGATATGGTCTTGTCATACCACACACGTGTCCCATCTTTAATTTCATGACCAAACATTTATTTTTATATTTTATTTCATTTTTATTGATTTAATTCATTATTAATCAATATTAAATCAAATAAAATCTAAAAATTTATGTAAAGGGATTCTTGTGATTTGTACAACTTTCAAATACCATCATGAACCAAATCAAATTCGTATCAAGCTTGGTTAAGCACAAAAAATCAGATTTGGCCTATTTTTGGAAAGCTTATCAATGGTGATCAAATCCAATATTCCATCTTCAATGCACTTGGATTATAGCCCATATTTTGACCTAAATGCATTCTATTATATGCACACAAGCTAGCCATACCTAGGACACGCATAGAACTCTGCAGAAACGGCCACACAACTTTGAAAAAAAAAGCTTGGAAACTTGAATTCTGAAATCCATCTTGGAGCTCGATACAAAGCAAAATCAAAACGCAGCCCTCTTCCTTGACATCCAGTGGAGCTATACCAATCAAAACCAAGTCTTTTCATTGCCTAAAACTCACTGTAAGTCTCCATGAATCTTGATCTGAACATGAAATCGAAAACATTCATTCTTGCATCCTTTTGATAAACTATTAACATAATCTTGATCCTCATCAAATTTCTAACAAATCTGCATCATTTAATTTCGTTTTCATGTCCTATAATCGTATACCCGAACCTAGGGTTTTGTTGTGTTGTTTTTAGGCATTTTGTGTACAGGAAAAATCAAGGTGAATAATGGTTACAGGGATGACAAGGAGGAAGAGACGAGTACGTTGGTACTCTTGGATTTCATTTACATGGCCTAGAGAGGGTTTTTGAGATACCCTATGAAACTTCCTGCGGATAAAAATCTGCAGGTAAATAACCAGGGCGTTTGAAGAGGACGAAGACGTGGCTGGGCGTGATTGGTTCATTTGAATTAATTGCGCGTTTTATTTTTTTGGCCAGGCATAGTTAATTTTTTTCCATATAATATTTGTTATGTATTTCAATAACGAATAAGCAAGTTGGTTGGGTTGGTGAGCGCGCAGGCATATGAACAATGGGACCTGGGTTCGAATCCCAGGTCCCCTAAAATCTTATTTGCAATTTTGTTTCAGGCGTTCACATGCAGCATGCCAAGAGTGGGTTACCATATGCCCTCAGATCTCCATGTGCCAAGTGGCTTCAGGCCAAGATCCAACAGCCAGATTTGAGCATCCACCATACTCCCTGGTCAACAAGCGCGTACGGAAGCACAAAGGTCAAACAGGCTGGCATAACTAGGCCTCAAAAATTGCTAATCATGCTCTCAAATTCAGGCCCACACCCCCCTGAGTTTGTTTCTTCATTTTATTTTTCTTTTCATTATTTTTTCTATTTTATTATTATTATCTTAATTAATTAATTAACCAATTAACTTTTTTTCCATAAAATCAGAAAACACAAAAAAAAATTTCACTATTTTATTATTTTTGTAAATAAACATTAATCAATTAATTTAGTTTTTAATTAGGTACAATTTTAAATCTTTTTGCATTAAATTAAAATTAACATAGAATTAGGTTTTTTAATAACTTTTAACCATTTTATTTTATTTCTTTAAATAAATAAAAACCCAAAAATATTTTATTTTTTTATTAATTAATTCAATTATTAATTTAGACTAATTTTTAATTCAAAAACAACAAAAATATGCTTTATTTAATAAAAAGGGTCAAGACCCTAAAAACACTTCGATTTAATTTTCTCGTGCGCGAATAATTTTTTATCCATATTTCAATAATGTAAATTGCTCCGGGAATGTAATAGTTTTTAAACTAGGATTTTATTTATCGCTTTTATTTACTTTTCGCAATTTAATTTTTAAGGGTTTGTCTTTGACGATGTAAATATCCGACGCCTTGTAATAGCTTAGATTTATTTTTCGCAATTTAATTTCCGCAACCATTAACTGTTAGATGTTTGAATAATAGGCAATGCATGACAAGATCAATTTTAATTTAAAATCAACAGTAGCTCACCATTAACATGTACAAAGATAATATAACTGAAAAACAATACACTCTCACATGCCACTCTTAGGGTACACCTCACTTGGTTGCCTCGAACGTGGTCATTGAGTATAGGAAGTTTTAGAGGTCGCCCTCTTGTCCAAAGATCATAGTTTCCTCGAAACGGTTGCCACAGATAAAATGATCTAAGACATTAGGGTTACCACTAAGGCGTCCTAACATTGCTTTAGTGACCACACGTCCCTTAATCGAATTGACCCGAAAACTCCAACGACGGTGCTACCTACTCCTCAATAGTGGGATAGCACTGTCTAAAGGACATTTGCACAATTTAATTCCTTTTTGAGTAGGTAGATGTTCTTAAGTACTTGCTGCTTTTAAAACAAAACAAAACTTTTCGCACTTACACTCTCTTCAAAACAAAAACTCTTTTCAAACCCACGAACACAAAGAAAAGCAAACTTTTGAAAACATAATGAGCAAGTACCTAAGAGCTCATGGATAACCATGGATAGAAAGAGTGCTAACACCTTCCCTTTCTATAATCTACCTCCCGAACCCGAGAAACATCTCAAAAAGGAATTTTTCTGTGCTTTTGTCCTTTCCTTGTTGGATAAAATAAAAGACGGTGGCGACTCTTGCTTAGTGCGACATTTTGCGAAATGCAAACGCGAACCGACATTCCAAAATAATCAGTTCTCATTCCTACCGATCACACTAACCATATGCTTACTTTTCATTTTCACTAACTACTGTATTAGTTGATACGAAATGCGAATGCGTCGACTCATACTGAGTTAATTTTCACTTTCTAGGAGCAAGAAATGATATGTGTCGATGCATAAGTGTATGTGTCGATGTAAGATGGACATGAGCCGATACAAACCATAATGTATCAATACATATTGATTTGGTTTTGATTTCCAGGCAGAAGAAACGTTTTGTATCAATGCATAAGTGCATGCATCAACACATAAAGGTTTCGTATCAATGCATATGCTCATGTGTCAACACATAAAAGTTCTTGTTTTTTTTTAAAAACAATTTTCTTTTTTTACCTTATCTTTATATTTCTTTAAATTTTTATTACTATTATTTTCATATAAAACATCCAAAAAAACTATTTTATTTAATATTTATATGTATACGTATCCACTTTTGTTTTTTTCTTTTTGTAGACTAAAAAAACAGAGACAAAAACATTTTCTTATTAAAATCAATTTATTTTCTCAAATTTAATTCAATATTTAGACTTAGGTTTATATTTTCTTTTTGTTAAAATTAATTTAGAACTTAGGGCTTTTAATTCATTAATTTTTTTATATATATACTAATTTAATTTAATTAAAACCTTTTCACAAAAACCCTAAACTTGTTTCTTCAATCAAATTAATTTTCTTAATTAACTTAAGTTTAATTTTCTTAGTTTAATTTTCTTAGTTTAATTTATTTATTTTCTTTTAGTTAATTAGGTCTGTTGTACCCCAAAATTTTCCCTCCCATATTTCTCAAAACATTGCAAGAAAGATCTCCAAATTGCTCAAAGTAGTCCAAGGGTTGGCCAGACAAGCTCTCTCCTAAGGCAGTCTACTCAAATTAGGGTTTTGTGTTGCATCAAGATCCTTGAGTCCAAGTGACCCCAAGTGCTCACCAATGTCCTAATATGTTCTCAGGATCATATATGTCAAGTTTCAAGCCTTGCAGAGGAATTTTGCTCATTCAATTGCTCAAAAGGTCCAAAAATCGATTATGCTAGGGCAAAAGTCAACTGTGACCCAAATACAGTCAAACTTCAAGATTTTTTGTCAAAATTCTCATTTTGAAGGATATTTAATCATTTTATCAAGGGTTGATCATGATTCATCAAGGATTGCTCAAAATTCATCAAGATTCCAAAGTTGCTAAATTAGGGTTTTGTAGGTAAAGTCAACACAACTTTGACCAAGCATAACTTTCTCATACTTTATGATAAATGACCCATCCAAAGCTCATTTTGAAGAGGATGAAAATCCCTACAATCCATCTTCACACCCCAATATCAAGATATTCCCTCACAAAAAGTTACAAATTTGGACATTATAGGTCATTTTTGAAAGTCAACAAAAACACCTTTTTTTCCAAAGCTTATAACTTGAGCATGGAACATAAAAATGAGATTAGACCAAAAGTGTTGATTAAAGGACATCTCAAGGTTTCTAAAAATTCCAAGAACACCTCCAAAAGTTCAAAATTGAAGAAGTTATGCATTGTTGAAGTTGGGCATTTTTCCAAAATTGCCAAAAGTCAACTATCCTCAAAACTCCAATTTTTGACAAAAGGGCCCACTTTTTTCCACTTGATATGGTCTTGTCATACCACAGACGTGTCCCATCTTTAATTTCATGACCAAACATTTATTTTTCTATTTTATTTCATTTTTATTGATTTAATTCATTATTAATCAATATTAAATCAAATAAAATCTAAAAATTTATGTAAAGGGATTCTTGTGATTTGTACAACTTTCAAATACCATCATGAACCAAATCAAATTCGTATCAAGCTTGGTTAAGCACAAAAAATCAGATTTGGCCTATTTTTGGAAAGCTTATCAATGGTGATCAAATCCAATATTCCATCTTCAATGCACTTGGATTATAGCCCATATTTTGACCTAAATGCATTCTATTATATGCACACAAGCTAGAAAGACCTAGGATACGCATAGAACTCTGTAGAAACGGCCATACAACTTTGGAAAAAAAAGCTTGGAAACTTGAATTCTGAAATCTATCTTGGAGCTCGATATAAAGCAAAATCACAACGCAGCCCTCTTCCTTGACATCCAGTGGAGCTATACCAATCAAAACCAAGTCTTTTCATTGCCTAAAACTCACTGTAAGTCTCCATGAATCTTGCTCTGAACATGAAATCGAAAACATTCATTCTTGCATCCTTTTGATAAACTATTAACATAATCTTGATCCTCATCAAATTTCTAACAAATCTGCATCATTTAATTTCGTTTTCATGTCCTATAATCGTATACTCGAACCTAGGGTTTTGTTGTGTTGTTTTTAGGCATTTTGTGTACAGGAAAAATCAAGGTGAATAATGGTTACAGGGATGACCAGGAGGAAGAGACGAGTACGTTGGTACTCTTGGATTTCATTTACATGGCCTAGAGAGGGTTTTTGAGATACCCTATGAAACTTCCTGCGGATAAAAATCTGCAGGTAAATAACCAGGGCGTTTGAAGAGGACGAAGACGTGGCTGGGCGTGATTGGTTCATTTGAATCAATTGCGCGTTTTGTTTTTTTTGGCCAGGCATAGTTAATTTTTTTCCATATAATATTTGTTATGTATTTCAATAACGAATAAGCAAGTTGGTTGGGTTGGTGAGCGCACAGGCATATGAACAATGGGACCTGGGTTCGAATCCCAGGTCCCCTAAAATCTTATTTGCAATTTTGTTTCAGGCGTTCACATGCAGCATGCCAAGCGTGGGTTACCATATGCCCTCAGATCTCCATGTGCCAAGTGGCTTCAGGCCAAGATCCAACAGCCAGATTTGAGCATCCACCATACTCCCTGGTCAACAAGCGCGTACGGAAGCACAAAGGTCAAATAGGCTGGCATAACTGGGCCTCAAAAATTGCTAATCATGCTCTCAAATTCAGGCCCACACCCCCCTGAGTTTGTTTCTTCATTTTATTTTTCTTTTCATTATTTTTTCTATTTTATTATTATTATCTTAATTAATTAATTAACCAATTAACTTTTTTTCCATAAAATCAGAAAACACAAAAAAAAATTATTTTTATTAATTTCACTATTTTATTATTTTTGTAAATAAACATTAATCAATTAATTTAGTTTTTAATTAGGTACAATTTTAAATCTTTTTGCATTAAATTAAAATTAACATAGAATTAGGTTTTTTAATAACTTTTAACCATTTTATTTTATTTCTTTAAATAAATAAAAACCCAGAAATATTTTCTTTTTTTATTAATTAATTCAATTATTAATTTAGACTAATTTTTAATTCAAAAACAACAAAAATATGCTTTATTTAATAAAAAGGGTCAAGACCCTAAAAACACTTTGATTTAATTTTCTCGCGCGCGAATAATTTTTTATCCATATTTCAATAATGTAAATTGCTCTGGGAATGTAATAGTTTTTAAACTAGGATTTTATTTATCGCTTTTATTTACTTTTCGCAATTTAATTTTTAAGGGTTTGTCTTTGGCGATGTAAATATCCGATGCCTTGTAATAACTTAGATTTATTTTTCGCAATTTAATTTCCGCAACCATTAACTGTTAGATGTTTGAATAATAGGCAATGCATGACAAGATCAATTTTAATTTAAAATCAACAGTAGCTCACCATTAACATGTACAAAGATAATATAACTGAAAAACAATACACTCGCACATGCCACTCTTAGGGTACACCTCACTTGGTTGCCTCGAACGTGGTCATTGAGTATAGGAAGTTTTAGAGGTCGCCCTCTTGTCCAAAGATCATAGTTGCCTCGAAACGGTTGCCTCAGATAAAATGATCTAAGACATTAGGGTTACCACTAAGGCGTCCTAACATTGCTTTAGTGACCACACGTCCCTTAATCGAATTGACCCGAAAACTCCAACGACGATGCTACCTACTCCTCAATAGTGGGATAGCACTGTCTAAAGGATATTTGCACAATTTAATTCCTTTTTGAGTAGGTAGATGTTCTTAAGTACTTGCTCCTTTTAAAACAAAACAAAACTTTTCGCACTTACACTCTCTTCAAAACAAAAACTCTTTTCAAACCCACGAACACAAAGAAAAGCAAACTTTTGAAAACATAATGAGCAAGTACCTAAGAGCCCGTGGATAACCACGGATAGAAAGGGTGCTAACACCTTCCCTTTCTATAAACTACCTCCCGAACCCGAGAAACATCTCAAAAAGGAATTTTTCTGTGCTTTTGTCCTTTCCTTGTTGGATAAAATAAAAGACGGTGGCGACTCTTGCTTACTGCGACATTTTGCAAAATGCAAACGCGAACCAACATTCCAAAACAGTCAGTTCTCATTCCCACCGATCACACTAACCATATGCTTACTTTTCATTTTCACTAACTACTGTATGAGTCGATACGAAATCTGAATGCGTCGACTCATACTGACTTAATTTTCACTTTCTAGGAGCAAGAAATGATATGTGTCGATGCATAAGTGTATGTGTCGATGCAAGATGGACATGAGCCGATACAAACCATAATGTATCAATACATACTGATTTGGTTTTTATTTCCAGGGAGAAGAAACATTTTGTATCAATGCATAAGTGCATGCATCAATACATAAAGGTTTCGTATCAATGCATATGCTCATGTGTCAACACATAAAAGTTCTTGTTTTTTTTTAAAAACAATTTTCTTTTTTTACCTTATCTTTATATTTCTTTAAATTTTTATTATTATTATTTTCATATAAAACATCCAAAAAAACTATTTTATTTAATATTTATATGTATACGTATACACTTTTGTTTTTTTCTTTTTGTAGACTAAAAAAAAAGAGAAAAAAACATTTTCTTATTAAAATCAATTTATTTTCTTAAATTTAATTCAATATTTAGACTTAGGTTTATCTTTTCTTTTTGTTAAAATTAATTTAGAACATAGGGCTTTTAATTCATTAATTTTTTTATATAAATACTAATTTAATTTAATTAAAACCTTTTCACAAAAACCCTAAACTTGTTTCTTCAATCAAATTAATTTTCTTAATTAACTTAAGTTTAATTTTCTTAGTTTAATTTTCTTAGTTTAATTTTCTTAGTTTAATTTTCTTAGTTTAATTTTCTTAGTTTAATTTATTTATTTTCTTTTAGTTAATTAGGTCTGTTGTACCCCAAAATTTTCCCTCCCATATTTCTCAAAACATTGCAAGAAAGATCTCCAAATTGCTCAAAGTAGTCCAAGGGTTGGCCAGACAAGCTCTCTCCTAAGGCAGTCTACTCAAATTAGGGTTTTGTGTTGCATCAAGATCCTTGAGTCCAAGTGACCCCAAGTGCTCACCAATGTCCTAATATGTTCTCAAGATCATACATGTCAAGTTTCAGGCCTTGCAGAGGAATTTTGCTCATTCAATTGCTCAAAAGGTCCAAAAATCGATTATGCTAGGGCAAAAGTCAACTGTGACCCAAATATAGTCAAACTTCAAGATTTTTTGTCAACATTCTCATTTTGAAGGATATTTAATCATTTTATCAAGGGTTGATCATGATTCATCAAGGATTGCTCAAAATTCATCAAGATTCCAAAGTTGCTAAATTAGGGTTTTGTAGGTAAAGTCAACTCAACTTTGACCAAGCATAACTTTCTCATACTTTATGATAAATGACCCATACAAAGCTCATTTTGAAGAGGATGAAATTTTCTACAATCCATCTTCACACCCCAAGATCAAGAAATTCCCTCACAAAAAGTTACAAATTTGGACATTATAGGTCATTTTGAAAAGTCAACAAAAACACCTTTTTTATCAAAGATTATAACTTGAACATGGAGTATCAAAATGAGATGAGACCAACAGGGTTGATTATAGGACATCTTAAGCTTTCTAAAAAGTCAAATAACACCTCCAAAAGTTCAAAATTGATAAAGTTATGCATTGATGAAGTTGGACTTTTTTGCAAATTTGCCAAAAGTCAACTATCCACAAAACTTCAAATTTTGCCAAATGGGCCCATTCTTTTTCACTTGTTTTGAGTTTTCATTATGGTCCACGTGCTCCAGCCTTGGGCATGTATCCATATCATATTTTTATTATTTAATTTGGTTTTTATTTGAATTAATTCATTTTAAATCACATAAAATCAAAAACATTGAAAACTAAAGATCTTGTGATCATTTCAGGATCCAACTACAACTAGCACTGCAATCTAACTCGTATCAAGGTCATTATGCACAAGGAGATTGGATTTAGGCCAAAATTGGAAGGTTGTAAAATAAGATCAAATTAAATATTCAAGCATTTATAGAGGAAGATTTGGACAGTAAAAACAACCCTAATGTATTGTACAATACATAAGGAGCCGTGGCAGACAATTTCAAGGGTTGGAAATCAGTTGTAGAGGCAGAATAAAGTTTGCAAAAAACCAGAAAAAGTGTGACTTCGAAATCAACCCTAGAGGCAGTTTCAAGGCTTGATATTGGTCTCAATCTCTTCATGGCCATCGCCACAAGTAAAAGCAAGCAGAACCAGGCATTTTCATACCCTCATACGTGCTGTAAGTCATTCGTAACATTGCCCTGTTCTTGATTTTGTATTTTGCAATTTAAGCATGGTTGGTATGAATTGATAGCATATTCTGAATCTACAAATCATTTGCAAGCATTTGGTATCATTCAATTGCGTTTCCATGACCTGTAACGAGACCCTCCATTGTTAGAGTTTCGTTTTTGTTTTTGGGGTGTTTTGTTTCAGGAAAAATCAGCCTTAATATTGGCCATGGTTGTGATCAGTAGGTTGATACGAACTCAACCATGTTCTTAGAATGTGTTTATATGGCCTGGGGAAGATTTTAGGATGAAGCTACGATTTTAGCTGCGGATAAAAATTCGCACGTAAAATTGTAGGATTTAGAGGACAGGGACGAAGTCGTGTTATCCTTCCACTAGACCATTCAAATAACACGCGCATTTTTTTTCTTTTTCTGACCATTGAATTTTGTTTTTCTATATTATTATTACTTAATATTTTATTAACAACAAGAACCACTTGGCCTAGTGGTTGCCACGCTTGATTCCAAGGCATATGGGGCTGGAGGTCAGGGGTTCGATCCCTGCCTCCAGCATTTGCTATTTTTCTTAACAATTTCAGGTAATCATGTGTGTGTTTAAGTCTGAGGTCCACCATGCACACCCCTCCTCCATGCGCAGATGGCCAGATGGCCAGATCTGGTGGCCAAGTCTCAAAGGCACACCATAAGCCAGTCAACGCGCATGTATGGGATCCCAGAAAGTCAATTGGATCCATGAACACCCCTCCTCCATGCGCCAGATGGCCAGATGGCCAGATCTGGTGGCCAAGTCTCAAAGGCACAACATAAGCCAGTCAACGCGCGTGTATGGGATCCCAGAAAGTCAATTGGATCAGAATGTTTGGGCCAACAAAAATGCTTTCTACACCCTCCAAACAGGCCCATTTTCACGCCTTTATTTATATTTTTTTTATTTATTTAATTATTTTATTTTATTTAATTAATTTCTAACCAATAACAAATTTTCTTTTTTATCAAAAAATCACAAAAATACATTTTTGTCCAATTAAAATTAAGAAATTTATTTTTCTTTAATAAATTTTAATTAATTAATTAGGGTTTAATTCTAGAATAACTTTAATTTATTTTGTAAATATTTAAAATTAATTAGAAATCATTAGGTTTTAACTCTAATTTATTTATTTTAATTTCTTTCTTAAAATATCAAAAACTCCAAAAACATGTCATTAATTATTTTTTTCATTTAATTTATTTAATAATTAATTTAGTATTTAATTTAGGATTTAATTTCTTTTCTTAAACTAAAAACAACAAAAAAAAGCATTTTCTTTTAAAAGGGTCAAAACCCTAATCTCGCATCCGATTTAATTTCGCGTCGCGCTTTATCTTTCTTTATCCAATTAATGTATCTGCTTCCAGTTTGTAATAATTAATTAGGACATTTATTTATTTTACCGCTTTATTTTATTTTCAAAGGGTTGCTTTTTGCGATGTAAATACCTGACGCCTTGTAATAATTAGTTTTAATTTCCGCATTTTAATTCTGCAAATTATACAATTGTTAGATGTTTGATAATAGGGCTTGCATGACAAGAATGAATGCTTAATCTAAAATCAAATTAGATCACCCTTAACATGTGCAAAGATAAAAGTAACTGAAAACGACACACTCGCACATGCGCACTCTTAGGGTATACCCCACTTGGTTGCCTTCGTACACGGTCATTGAGTATAGGGTATTTTAGAGGTCGCCCTCTTGTCTAAAAAGATCATAGTTGCCTCGAAATGGTTGCCTCGAATATTGTTGCCTCAAACAAATGATCTAAGACATTAGGGTTACCGCTAAAGTATCCTAACATTTCTTTGGTGACCGTATGTCCCTCTTTCGAATTGACCCTTAAACTCCAACGATGGTGCTACCTACTCGCTGTTAGTGGGATAGCATTTTCTAAAGGAAATTAGCATATAATGTTTCCTTTTTCGAGTAGGTAGATAGTTCTTAGATACTTGCTCATCCAAAACAAAACAAATTTGTCACACTTACACTCCTTTTCAAAAGAAGTTTTCAAAAACACTTCATTACACTCTTGAGGACAGAAGCAAGAGTTAAATCGAAGTTAAAACAAAAACTTTTCAAAACTCACAAGAACAAAGAAAACATTTTGAAAATGATGAGCAAGTACCTAAGATCCCATAGATAACTATGGATAGAAAGGGTGCTAATACCTTCCCTTTCTATAATCTACCCCCCGTACTCATAGATAATCTCGAAAAAGGAATTTTTCTGTGTTTTTTTCCTTTCCTTGTTGGATAAAATAAAAGTCGGTGGCGACTCTTGCTTACCGCGACATTTTGCGAAAAAAAATGCAAAACGCAAACCAGCATTCCAAAAACAGTCAGTTCTTCCCACCGTATCACAGAACTGGCGACTCTACTGGGGAGTTAATAAGTGGGGTGTACCTTAGGAATAGTTCATCATATTATTTTCAATTGTTTGATTTGTTTGCTATATTTTGTGGGCTTTGTATCGGATTTACTATAGATCCTAACCCGGATCTGGGGGATACCATTTAGGTAAGTAGCAATAGACTGTGAGGGAACTGTACAACATAGACCGATACGGTTGAAGCAGTAGCTACGTTGGTGTGGCACTTTAGTTTTTACCGATATCCCTTGTGGTGGAACAAGGAGAATATGGGTCTTCTAAGGGGTCATTAAGCACCAACTGACCTTAGAACCTATAATTGACCAACTCGGCCATAGAACAGTAGCAGTATGCTACACTCATTGAGACCAAACTCTCGCGATGATTCCGGCTGCAAGAAAAGGTTGCCAAACTGGAATTATGACCGATCGAGGGTGGTCAGTGATATTCCGATCCTCTAGAACCCGATTACTATTACTAGGAAAGGTTGAGCCAACTCAACTGAAAGAGGGTAATACCTAAACTCCTTGCCAGCCTGAAATCTAAGGGCTATCTGTGTGACTTGTTTTCCCTTACCATATTTGCTATCTGTGAATACTTGTGGTGTGTTTCTATCATGACATCATGACATCATAACATTGCATGCATCTTGCATCAGACTAACCTATTTCAAAGACAGAGGGGATTCATCTTTGTTCTGTTTTGTAGGTCATGGCCTCTATGCATAGAAACACTATTCGCATCAGCTTTGTACAGATTCCTACTCAACTTAGAGACTTGGTTGCAAAAGTTCCAGATACTTCCTCCTTTATCAGAAGGAATGGTCACCTCCTTGGGTTGGTCACTTCCAAAATGGATGAGCAGATGTTGAGTGTCTTGTGCCAGTTCTTTGATCCATTGTACCACTGCTTCACTTTCCCGGACTACTAGTTGGTCCCTACCTTGGAAGAGTTCTCTGATTTACTTGGTATTTCTATTCTAGAGTAAACGCCATTTACAGGTTGGGAGAAAGCTCTTAGGCCAGAAGATGTTGCTACAACCCTACATCTAACAAAGGCTGAAGTAATGTCTAACTGGGAAACTCGGAGTGGGACAAAAGGCTTCTTGGCTAAGTTCTTGGTTGATCGGGCTAATCAGTTTTGGGACAGTTTGGATTTTCAAGCATTCAAAGACATCCTAGCTCTTCTCATTTATGGTCTGGTTCTATTTCCTAATTCAGATTCCTTTGTTGATATGAACACAGTGAAGATTTCCATGTCCTGTAATCCTGTGCCCACTCTCTTAGGGGATATTCTACATGCTCTTTATGCCCGTACTGCTCGGAAACGCGGAACCCTTATGTGTTGTGCACCATTGCTGGCGAGGTGGTTTATTTCTCACCTCCCTAAATTTGTTTTGAATAACAAGGAAGGTATGGGATAGGCCTACAGAATTATGTCCCTGGCTCACCCAGACATCATCTTGAGCACTAAAGACATGGAAGAAGTAGCTGTTATTGACCTGTGCGGAGAATACCCCAATGTTCCTTTACTTGGAATTAGGGGAGGGATCACCTATAATCCTTGTCTAGCCTTGCGACAGTTTGGGCGAGCAAGAAGGGACGGACCTCATGAGTTGTTGCTTCCGAGCATTGTTTTTGACTTCCAAGGGGATAGTGAGGAGCATCGCCGTAGGTTCATACGAGCTTGGAATAGGGTACACAGGTCTGATCCGCACGAGTTAGGGATGAATACCTCTCTTCCGATGGAACCATATCTCCGATGGGTTCGAATCCGTGCCCAAAAGCTGGGAATGTCGTACGAAGTTATCTTACCGGTAATTATTGAGAATGCTGATGAATAAGGGGTTCCTCCTACTATCCTACATCCGTACATGCCAACTGACATTGAGGCATTAAAGAGGTCATGGATCCAGTTAAGATAAGAGTGGTATACTTACAGAGAAAAGTATCACGAGCAGGAGTGGAAGATTCTAAAGCTTACAAGGCAGCTAGAGAATGAGAAGGTCCTCAATGATTATGTCAGCACCAACGGAAAATGACCATGGGAGCGCTGATGTTTTTGTTATTTCTAGTTTTGATTTACTTTTCAATATTTCCTTTTGTAACGCCTTAAAGGCATTTGTCAAACATTGTTTCAAGTTATTTATCTAATAAAAGTGTGTTTCATTTTGGTTTACGAATTTGAATCTCCAAAATATTTGAAATCATATCATACGCATTTCATTCCCATGCACCTCATTACAGGTACCCTTACAGGTTTCTCATCTTCTTCGCTGTTTATTTCAGCATATCATGTCTGCTGAAACATTAACTGATCAAGCTATCAAGGCTCTACAAGCTCAAAACGCCCAGTTCCAGGAAATGTTCATGAATTTGGCCAAGCGTCAGCAAGATCTGAAGACTCTTATCTTGAAGGATAAGAAGAAGAAGAAGAATAAGAAGAAGGTCCTCCTGAACATGGGTCGTAGATTTAGGAACAATTTGCAAGATGAAGTCAATTTATCTCACTCACCTGAAGAGAGAGAAAACCAGGAAGAAAAGAGGGCTCCTAGCATTGTGGTTTCTGACAATGAGACTGAATTTGACGAAGACCAGTATCCTCTGGCTGAGGATAGGTATAAACAGCTTGAAGATCGGTTAAGTGCGATGGAGATCCAGAAGGTACCTAGATTGGACTTTGGTGATTTGGGTTTGTCATCTGGGGTGGTGATTCCCCACAAGTTTAAAGCACCAATCTTTGCTAAATACGACGGGGTTTCTTGTCTAAAGCTACACCTCCGTTCGTATGTTAGAAAGATCCAGCCATACACTGCTGATAAGAACCTCTGGATCCACTTCTTTCAAGATAGTCTCTCAGGGACTCAACTTGAATGGTTTTACCAGTTGGAAGGAGCTAGTATCCGTAATTGGGAGGACCTTGCTGATGCTTTTTACAAGCAGTACCAATACAATGCCGACCTCGCTCCCACGCGTACCCAACTTCAGGGTATGTCTATGGGTGCGAGCGAAGGATTCAAAGACTACGCTCATAAATGGAGGGACCTTGCTGGAAGAGTACAACCCCCGCTGGCTGACAGGGAGTTGGTGGATATGTTTCTGGGGACCTTGTCTGGTCCGTATTTCAACCATCTGATTACAAGTTCATCGTCCGGGTTTACTAAGCTAATTATGACCGGGGGAAGAGTTAAGGCCGGTATCAAGAGCGATAAGATACAGAAGGGTGTTTCGTCAAGTACCGAAAAGAAGCCTTTTAAGAAGGAGTCCAGTGCAGTTTACAGTTCAAAAGTCCAGAATAGACCTGAGCGCCGCCAAGCAGTCAATACGGTTGTTATATCAAGACCAACTGTTGCCACACAACACAACAATCAGCAAAGAGCCGAGAGGCCGCGAAGACAATTCACCCAGCTCCATATGACCCTGTCTCAGATTCTGCCGCAGTTTCTAAAGACCAACTTGGTGATTCCGAAGGAAGCCCCGAAGAATCCCAATACAACATCACTGTTGTCCAACCCGGACGCCCGCTGTGCTATTCATTCTGATAGCCCGGGGCATGATACGAATGATTGCTAGGTCTTGAAGAATAAAGTACACGATCCGATTGATGCTAAGGAGATTGAGTTCGAAGCGCCCGAAAAACCTAATGTCATAACGACACCTATGCCCAAACATGACACGGGAGTGAATGCTATTGGGGAAGATGATGATGAAGAGTTTGATATTGATAGTTGGATCTACCCGACTACCGACGACGGACTAAGCAACTGGACAACGAAGGATTCTATGCCTATTTCTTTTATTACCCAGTAATGAGACTTTTGTTTTGAATTTGTAACTGACAATTTTTAAACTTTACGGCCCAGTGCCTTACTCGAGAAATTGTGGCTTTGTTTGTGAGGGCATTATGTGTGTCATTTCCATATATCTTTAATAAAAGCATTGGACGTTTTCTTGCATTTCAAATTTTGTGCTCCTTGTTTTTCTTTTTTATCTTACAAAACAGCTATTTTACACACACTCACATATACAGGTCTACATCCACTCTGGATCCCACTGATAACGACTCTGCTACTGCCAATTATGACTTCGAAATTCCGATCAACCAATTTGAGGACGAAGGTGAGGATGATTGCAAAGTGCCTGGTGAACTTGCTAGATTGCTACTTCAGGAAGAGAGGGTTATACAGCCGCAGGAAGAGCCAATGGAAACAGTAAATCTGGGCACAGAAGAAGACAAGAAAGAGGTCAAGATCGGCGCAAATCTGGAATCTAGTGTTAAGCAACGGTTGATTCAGATGCTGCGTGACTATGTTGAGATCTTTGCCTGGTCTTATGAATATATGCCTGGATTGGATACTGATATCGTGGTTCACCGCCTGCCTACCAAGGAAGAATTTCCTCCAGTGAAACAGAAAGTCCTCCGAATGCGCCCAGAGATGTCTGAGAAAATCAAGGCTGAAGTGATGAAGCAGTTTGACGCCGGTTTTCTGGCAGTTACTTCTTACCCACAGTGGATGGCCATTGTGGTTCCTGTGCCGAAGAAGGATGGTAAAGTTCGAATGTGTGTTGACAATAGGGATCTGAACAGGGCAATCCCCAAGGATGATTTCCCTCTGCCTCATATCGATGTTCTGGTTGACAACACCGCACAACATAAGGTATTCTCATTTATGGATGGTTTCTCCGGGTATAATCAGATTAAAATGGCTCCCGAAGATATGGAGAAGACAACCTTTGTTACTCAATGGGGTACCTTTTGCTACAAGGTCATGCCTTTCAGATTGAAAAATGTTGGGGCAACGTATCAGCGTGCCATGGTCACTTTGTTCCACGACATGATCCATCATGAGATTGAGGTATACGTTGATGACATGATTGCAAGATCCCCGACTGAGGAAGAACATCTTGACCATATTCAGAAGCTATTTGACAGGTTGAAGTTGTACAGACTGAGGTTAAACCCGAACAAGTGCACCTCCGGGGTGAGATCTGGTAAGCTGCTAGGTTTCGTTGTAAGTGACAAAGGTATTCAAGTGGATCCTACAAAGGTGAAGGCTATACAGGAAATGCCAGCTCCCCGAACTGAAAAAGAAGTCAGAGGCTTTTTGGGACGTCTGAACTATATTGCCCGATTCATCTCACACCTGACTGCTACTTGTGAGCCAATCTTCAAGTTACTGAAGAAAGATTAAGTGGTAAGATGGAGCGATGAATGTCAGGCCACTTTCGAAAGGATCAAAGAATATCTCCAAGAGCCACCTATTTTGATGCCTCCGGTTGAAGGGAGACTCTTAATCTTATACTTGACAGTACTCGATAATTCAATGGGGTGTGTGCTGGGGCAACATGACGAGTTTGGCCGAAAAGAGCATGCTATTTATTACCTTAGCAAAAAGTTTACCGATTGCGAGACCCGATACTCGTTGCTTGAGAAAACTTGTTGCGCTTTGGCATGGGCTGCTCATCGGCTGAGATAATATATGTTGACTCACACTACTCTATTGATATCAAAGATGGATCCAATCAAGTATATCTTTGAAAAGCCTGCCTTGTCCGGAAGAATAGCCAGATGGCAGATGATCTTGACTGAGTATGACATCCAATATACGACCCAAAAGGCAATTAAGGGAAGTGTGTTGGCAGATCATTTAGCACATCAGGAAGTGGATGATTACCAGTCTATGAACTTCGAATTCCCGGATGAGAACATCATGTTGGTAACTGACTGTGAGACACCTGGACCGGATGAAGGACCTGAGGAAGGATCCCGATGGTCTATGTACTTTGATGGAGCTTCAAACGCTTTGGGTAATGGCATTGGCTTCGTGATCATATCTCCTGAAGGCTCTCATACTCTATTCACTGCCCGACTATGTTTCAACTGCACCAACAACATGGCGGAGTATGAAGCATGCATTATGGGTCTTCGAGCAGCTATTGACCTAAGGATTAAGTTCTTAAGTGTTTTCCGAGATTCCGATCTCGTGATCAGTCAGATCAAAGTCGAGTGGGATACGAAACACCCAAATCTCATTCCTTACAAGGAGTATGTATTGACGTTGCTTCCGCACTTCGAGGAGATAACCTTTGAACACTTCCCTAGAGAGGAGAATCAGTTGGCGGACGCGCTAGCTACGATGTCTTCTATGTTCAAGGTCAGATGGGACAATGAAGCTCCCCAGATTACCATTGAAAGGTTGGACGAACCCGCACATTGCTGTGACATTGAGACTGAAGAGGTAGCAGATAAACCCTAGTTTCATAAGGTGAAAAGGTATCTTGAGGCTCAAAAATACCCTGAGGGTGCATCTATTAATGATAAGAAGTTTTTGAGGAGGTTCGCGGCAAAGTTTTTCATCAGTAATTACATCCTTTACAAGCGTAACCACGATTCGACCTTACTGCGTTGTGTGGATAAGAACGAAGCAGAAAGGATCTTGATAGAGTTTCATGAAGGTACTTTCGGAACTCATTCCAGTGGACATACCATGGAAAAGAAAATCCTTCGGGCAGGATATTATTGGTCCACAATGGAAGCCGACTGTTATCAGTATTCTCGGACCTGCCACAAGTGCCAAGTCTATGCTGACAAGGTGCACATACCTCCAGTCCCTCTAAACGTCTTGACAGCTCCTTGGCCCTTTGCAATGTGGGGCATCGACATGATCGGCGAGATCAGACCTACGGCATCTAATGGGCATCATTTCATCTTGGTAGAAATTGATTACTTTACGAAGTGGGTTGAAGCAGCTTCCTTTGCTAGGGTAACCAAGAACGTTGTGGCACGGTTCATTCAGCATAATCTGATCTGTCGATATGGTGTACCAGAGAGGATCATTACTGACAATGGTACAAATCTCAATAATAAGATGATCATCGAGCTCTGCAAGCAGTTCAAGATACATCATCACAACTCTTCTCCTTACCAGCCAAAGATGAATGGGGCTGTTGAAGCGGCTAATAAGAATGTTAAGATTGTGCAGAAGATGACGGTGACGTACAAAGATTGGCACGAGAAGTTACCTTTTGCTCTTCATGGGTACCGTACCTCAGCGCGGATGTCAACAGGGGCAACACCCTATTCCTTGGTTTATGACATGGAGGTCGTCTTTCCCATTGAAGTTCAAATACCCTTTCTTCGGATTATGAAGGACGCAGGTTTGAGCGAAGATGACTGGATTCAGACCTGACTTGATCAGTTGAATTTAATCGACGAGAAGAGACTTACTGTTATTTGTCACGGTCAAGTGTATCAAAAGCGGATGATCAAGGCATTTAACAAGAAAGTCAGACGACAAGAGTATCAAGTTGGGGATCTGGTAATCAAGCGCATTATCTTACCTCAAGGTGATCCCAGGGGAAAATGGACCCCCACGTACGAAGGGCCATTTATGGTTAAGAACATTTTCTCAGGAGGAGCTATGATTCTAACCACCATGGATGGTGACGACCTTCCTCACCCCGTCAATACAGACATAGTGAAAAAAATACTACGCCTAATCAAAGACCCGCTAGGTTGACTGACCTAGGCAAAAATAAGGGCTTCCCGGCGAACCAAAAAGGGTTCGGGAAAAAATAAGGGATGAAAATGAAAAAATTTGTACACCCGGCAAGTCGAAAACCTAAAAAGGCGGCTTGGGCAAAAAAGGGTATCCCGGTGGACTGAAAACCCGAAAGGGAGGTCCAGGCAAAAATTAGGGATTAAAGTGTAATACTATATCTCATTGGATCACCTTGCAACCAGACTTCGGTATCGACTATCAAGCTCGGACGGCACTAATCAATCTGATCTACCTTCAACCAAGTAGCAAAGTGATGAGATGCTCGAGGACATAACGGCAATAGCAGAGTTGGAACCCAGTGGGATTATTTACATAGCTGTTTTTTCTGTTTTTCACAAATTGTATAAACTCTATTGTCCGACGGTGTTCTCTTACTAGGACGTCAGCCTCTTGTACAAAAACGCCTATTTACAGGCCAAACTTCAAAATCAATACAATTCATTTTCAAAGAAATTTCAAGCTATTTTTCCTTTATCTGTTTTGTTTTGCAAAGAACGTCCAATGTTCATTTTTGATATATACATTTGACATTAATTGCTGCTCATGAATATTTACATACGAAACAAAAGACAATTACTCGTAATATCAGAAACAGGGGCAATAAGAATTGCCCGAGCTTTACAGTTGCTCTGTCCACCAGGTACAAGGATAAATTCAGCTGAAAAATATGGTTGAAATACTTTCACTCCCCGCAGAGTAAGAAAAGGCAGTAATGTTAGCTCTCCCCATCTAAGACTCACAATCGTGAATGAATCGGTAATATTCTCTCCAAGCAGAGTTTATCTATCATCGGCACTGAAAAGTCTTATCATCCCCGGCGGAGTATAAAATATCCCCAGTGGAGTTTGGAAATTTTCCCCAGCGCATTCTGAAAAAGTTTCCCTAGTGAAGTTTGGAGAATCATCCCCAGTAGACGCTGGCAGATTGTCCCCAGTAGAGCCTAAAAGGTTATCCCCAATAAGGTCTCTATTGGAAAAATCATCCCTAGCAGAGTTCATTCCTTTCACAAGCAGAAACTCGAATCCCCAACAGGATTCAGTATTACCAGCAACGGTAATTTTATCCCCAACTGAATTTATCAGCGGAATCCTCTACATAGCATCTCTTCCCCACAAAGTAATCTCCTCATCAGTTTATTCCCCAACGAATTTATCCTCTCCTGCAGGTTTATTCTCACAATCATCTTCATTATCTATCCCCGGCGGAAACGAAGAATTCAACTCTTTTCTCCAGCCGCTACCCGGGATTTATTTTCCCCAGCTAAAAACATTACATTTCCATGCATCATGACACATGCATATACGCATCATACAACACAATCTCATTTATTTTGAGAACATCATTTGCTTGATACATATCATGCATTACATACAACTAACCTTTATCTTTCAGGAAGGATGCAGTTAAATTCTCACAAAATTCAAAGCTATGAAGCTTTTTCCTCCGTTGAAGTACATATGAGTCCCTAAATCTCAGCAGAGAAGTTCTCTCAGTTGAATTACAGGCGGATTCTTAAATCTCGACGAAGATGTTTCCCCAGTTGAATTACGGACGAGTTCTTAAAACTCAGTAGAGATGTTTTCTCAGTTGAAGTACAAACGAGTTCCTAAATCTCCACAAAAGTGTTCCTCCGTTGAAGTACAGACGAGTTCCTAAATCTCAGTAGAGAAGTTTTCTCTGTTGAATTACGGGAGAGTTCTTAAATCTCGACGAAGATGTTTCCCCAGTTGAATTACGGACGAGTTCTTATAACTCATCAGAGATGTTTTCTCAGTTGAAGTACAGACGAGTTCCTAAATCTCGACAAAAGTGTTCCTCCGTTGAAGTACAGACGAGTTCCTAAATCTCAGCAGAGAAGTTTTCTGAGTTGAATTATGGGCGAGTTCTTAAATCTCGATGAAGATGTTTCCCCAGTTGAATTACGGATGAGTTCTTAAAAGTCAGCAGAGATGTTTTCTCAGTTGAAGTACAGACGAGTTCCTAAATCTCAACAAAAGTGTTCCTCCGTTGAATTACAGACGAGTTCCTAAATCTCAGCAGAGAAGTTTTCTCAGTTGAATTACGGGCGAGTTCTTAAATCTCCACAAAGATGTTTCCCCAGTTGAATTACGGACGAGTTCTTAAAACTCAGCAGAGATGTTTTCTCAGTTGAAGTACAGACAAGTTCCTAAATCTCGACAAAAGTGTTCCTCTGTTGAATTACAGACGAGTTCCTAAATCTCAGCAGAGAAGTTTTCTCAATTGAATTACGGACGAGTTCTTAAATCTCGACGAAGATGTTTCCCCCTTTAGTTAAATTACGGACAAGTTCCTAAATCTCGACACCTCAATTGAATTACGGACAAGTTCCTAAATCTCGACACCTCAGTTGAATTACGGGCGAGTTCCTTTCCCTCAACAAAGATCGGACTTCCCCATCGGAATCTTCCTCAACATCAGGTATAAAAGCTCTCACTAAGGAATCTCTTATACGATCGACACTTCTCCAAATGGCATCTGTAAGCCCATTCCCTACATCACGAAGCAACTACCACTTCATGCGAGTGCAAATTATTGGGCACTCTAGTGTTCAATCCTCTTCCACCTTCGGATCACGAAAGGCACGAAAGCCAATCTACATCCTCAGGTTTAAGAAGATTGAACAGGGGCAGCTGTTGTACCCCAAAATTTTCCCTCCCATTTTTCTCAAAACATTGCAAGAAATATCTCCAAATTGCTCAAAGTAGTCCAAGGGTTAGCCAGACAAGCTCTCTCCTAAGGCAGTCTACTTAAATTAGGGTTTTGTGTTGCATCAATATCCTTGAGTCCAAGTGACCCAAAGTGCTCACCAATGTCCTAATATGTTATCAAGATCATCCATGTCAAGTTTCAAGCCTTGCAGAGGAATTTTGCTCATTCAATTGCTCAAAAGGTCCAAAAATCGACTGTGCTAGGGCAAAAGTCAACTGTGACCCAAATACAGTCAAACTTCAAGATTTTTTGTCAAAATTCTCATTTTGAAGGATATTTCATCATTTGATAAAGGGTTGATCATAATTCATCAAGGATTGCTCAAAATTCATTAAGATTCCAAAGTTGCTAAATTAGGGTTTTGTAGGAAAAGTCAACTCAACTTTGACCAAGCATAACTTTCTCATACTTTATGCGAAATGACCCATCCAAAGCTCATTTTGAAGAGTATGCAATTACATACAATCCATATTCATACCCCAAGATCAAAATATGCACTCACAAGAAGTTGTGAATTTGGACATTACATGTCATTTTGAAAAGTCAACAAAAACACCTTTTTTGTCAAAGCTTCTAACTTGAACATAGAGTATCAAAATGAGATGAGACGAAAAGGGATGATTAGAGGACATCTTAATATTTCTAAAAAGTCAGAGAACACCTCCAAAAGTTCAAAATTGAGGAAGTTATGCATTGTTGAAGTTGGACTTTTTTGCAAAATTGCCAAAAGTCAACTATCCCCAAAACTTCAAATTTTGCCAAATGGGCCCATTCTTTTTCACTTGTTTTGAGTTTTCATTATGGTCCACGTGCTCCAGCCTTGCCCATGTGTCCATATCATATTTTTATTATTTAATTTGGTTTTTATTTGAATTAATTCATTTTAAATCAAATAAAATCACATAAAATCAAAAAAATTGAAAACTAAAGATCTTGTGATCATTTCAGGCTCCAACTACAGCTAGCACTGCAATCAAACTCGTATAAAGGTCATTATGCACGAGGAGATTGGATTTAGGCCAAAATTGGAAGGTTGTAAAAGAAGATCAAATTAAATATTCAAGCATTGATAGAGGAAGATTTGGACAGTAAAAACAACCCTAATGTATTGTACAATACATAAGGAGGCAAGGCATACAATTTCAAGGGTTGGAAATCAGTTGTAGAGGCAGAACAAAAAGTTTGCAAAAAACCAGAAAAAGTGTGACTTCGAAATCAACCCTAGAGGCAGTTTCAAGGCTTGATATTGGTCTCAATCTCTTCCTGGCCATCACCACAAGCGAAAGCAAGCAAAACCAGGCATTTTCAGACCCTCATACGCGATGTAAGTCATTCGTAACAGTGCCCTATTCTTGATTTCGTATTTTGCAATTTAAGAATGGTTGATATGAATTGATAGCATATTCTGAATCTACAAATCATTTGCAAGCATTTGGTATCATTCAATTGCGTTTCCATGACCTGTAATGAGACCCACCATTGTTAGGGTTTCGTTTTTGTTTTTGGGGTTTTTTGTTTCAGGAAAAATCAGCCTTAATATTGGCCATGGTTGTGATCAGTGGGTTGAGACAAACTCAACCATGTTCTTAGAATGCGTTTATATGGCCTGGGGAAGATTTTAGGATGAAGCTACGATTTTAACTGCGGATAAAAATCCGCAGGTAAAATGTAGGATTTAAAGGATAGGGACGAAGTCGTGTCATCCTCCCACTGGACCATTCAAATAACACGCGCGTTTTTTTTCTTTTTCTGACCATTGAACTTTGTTTTTCTAAATTATTATTACTTCATATTTTATTAACAACAAGAACCATTTGGCCTAGTGGTTGCCACGCTTGATTCCAAGGCATATGGGGCTGGAGGTCAGGGGTTCGATCCCTGCCTCCAGCATTTGCTATTTTTCTTAACAATTTCAAGTAATCATGTGCGTATTCAAGTCTGAGGTCCACCATGCACACCCCTCCTCCATGCGCCAGATGGCCAGATGGCCAGATGGCCAGATATGGTGGCCAAGTCTCAAAGGCACACCATAAGCCAGTCAACGCGCATGTATGGGATCCCAGAAAGTCAATTGGATCAGCATGTTTGGGCCAACAAAAATGCTTTCTACCTCCTCCAAACAGGCACATTTTCACTCCTTTCTTTATATTTTTTTTTATTTAATTATTTTATTTTATTTAATTAATTTCTAACCAATAACAAATTTTCTTTTTTATCAAAAAAATCACAAAAATACATTTTTGTCCAATTAAAATTAAGAACTTTATTTTTCTTTAATAAATTTTAATTAATTAATTAGGTTTTAATTCTAGAATAACTTTAATTTATTTTGTAAATATTTAAAATTAATTAGAAATCATTAGGTTTTAACTCTAATTTATTTATTTTAATTTCTTTCTTAAAATATCAAAAACTCCAAAAACATGTCATTAATTATTTTTTTCATTTTATTTATTTAATAATTAATTTAGTATTTAATTTAGGATTTAATTTCTTTTCTTAAACTAAAAACAAAAAAAAAAGCATTTTCTTTTAAAAGGGTCAAAACCCTAATCTCGCATCCGATTTAATTTTGCATCGTGCTTTATCTTTCTTTATCCAATTAATGTATCTGCTCCCGATTTGTAATAATTAATTAGGACATTTATTTATTTTACCGCTTTATTTTATTTTCAAAGGGTTGCTTTTTGCGATGTAAATACTCGACGCCTTGTAATAATTAGTTTTAATTTCCGCATTTTAATTCTGCAAATTATATAATTGTTAGATGTTTGATAACATGCCTTGCATGACAAGAATGAATGCTTAATCTAAAATCAAATTAGATCACCCATAACATGTGCAAAGATAAAAATAACTGAAAACGACACACTCGTACATGCGCACTCTTAGGGTATACCCCACTTGGTTGCCTTCGTACACGGTCATTGAGTATAGGGTATTTTAGAGGTTGCCCTCTTGTCTAAAAAGATCATAGTTCCCTCGAAACAGTTGCCTCGAATATTGTTGCCTCAAACAAATAATCTAATACATTAGGGTTACCGCTAAAGTGTCCTAACATTGATTTGGTGACCAGATGTCCCTCTTTTGAATTGACCCTCAAACTCCAACGACGGTGTTACTTACTCGCTAATAGTGGGATAGCATTGTCTAAAGGAAATTAGCATAGAACGATTCCTTTTTCGAGTAGGTAGATAGTTCTTAGATACTTGCTCATCCAAAACAAAACAAAATTTTCCCACTTACACTCCTTTTCAAAAGAAGTTTTCAAAAATACTTCATTACACTCTTGAGGACAGAAGCAAGAGTTAAATCAAAGTTAAAACAAAAACTTTTCAAAACCCACAAGCACAAAGAAAACATTTTGAAAATGATGATCAAGTACCTAAGAGCCCGTAGATAACTACGGATAGAAAGGGTGCTAATACCTTCCCTTTCTATAATCTACCCCCCCGTACTCAGAGATAATCTCGAAAAAGGAATTTTTCTGTGCTTTTTTTCCTTTCCTTGTTGGATAAAATAAAAGTCGGTGGCGACTCTTGCTTACCGCGACATTTTGAGAAAACAAACGCAAAACGCAAACCAGCATTCCAAAAACAGTCAGTTCTCCCACCGTATCACAAGGTCAAAACCCTTTCTTCATAACAAAAACATTTTATTTTCTTTTCATATCATTTTATTCTTTGTATGTTATATTTACATTCCTTGTACATTATCGTTCAATTCAATATGGTGGTAATAGTAAATTAGGATTTATTTGCTTTCATCTCCCCATTTGTAAATTTGTATCCCCATCCCCTAAACGATGTAATAGCGTAGGACTTTACATTTCTGTAATTTACCGCTTTCAATATATATGCTAGTAACTAGGGTTTATATAGCAAGACATAAAATCAACAAGTAGCAAACCTTAATTCAAGAACAAATGCATGAAAACAAACACTTTTCACACTTGCACCTCTAGGGTAACCCACACTTGTTGCCTCAGATAAAAATAGTCATGTCCCTCGAACGTGGGTCACATTAGCAATGACCCTCGAATACAAGATCGTAGTCCCTCGATGACCCTTCAATTTTACCTTCGGTAAACGATCTTAGACCCTTACAAAAATTGCTAAGGTATCCTATAATGTTGCCTTCTATGACTATACGACGACCCACGCCCTTCCCTTCACATCCAATGATAAGGCTTCCTACCAATCAATGGTAAGATAGCAATATCTAAAGGAGGAGGAAAAGAACTAAGACTTTTTGAGTAGGTAGAGCGTTCATAGTTGCTTGCTCACAACCATCTTCAAAACATATTTCAAACACACCATCACTTTTAAATGAAATATTTTCAAAAGTCAACACTTTGTATACATTCTTATAGAGATGAGAATCATTACAAAGTTTACCTAAACGAAGGCACTTTTCAAAAATACTTTCAAAAGCAAATCTCAAACACATTTCAAACAAATCATTTCAAAGTGAGCTAGTAATTAAGAGCCCGTAGATAACTACCAATGAAAAGGGTACTAACACCTTCCCTTTTCATAACCTACCCCCCGGACTCAAGAAAATTCTCAAAAGGTTTTTCCTGTTCTTTTCACCCTTTCCTATATTGGATAAAAGAAAACTTGGTGGCGACTCTTGTTATCCTCAATAATTGCGATAAAACGTAAAAGACCCAAGTCAGTTCTCCCTTCGTATTACATAATTGGCGACTCTACTGGGGATTAACTTAAAATTGGGGTTACCTTATATCTAGATCACCTATAAATGCTTTCTTTGTTTGATTTATTTGATTTACATTTATGGGTCCTTGTTTGGGTTTGCTTTGATCTTCTACCCGGATCTGGGAACAACATTAGGTAGCCGACATTTGTGCAGTCTGAAGTTGGTTGATACTCGATACTACGCTCATTGAGATCAGACTTTTGGGATATTTAGGCCGCAATAAAATATTGATTATACTGAGACAATGCCCAATGAATAAAGATCAATTATATTGAGATTCCCTAGAACCTGATTACTTGGTAGGACAGGTTGAACCAACTAAACTTCAAGAGGATACTTACCTGTGAACCCCAAGAAAGCCTAAACCTAAGGATTTGTTTGCTTTGCTTGTATGTGTTTATTTGCGTATAACATCATGACATCATACCATAGCATTTTCAATAACCATTTCAAGGGTCTTAAAGGTTTGTGATGCAGGGTTATATTGAACCAGGCATCTATCAAGGGGCAAGAGGATTTATTTTCCTCTAGCCAAATGCTGTCAAAGACCAAAGCACAATAACTTGAATCAAGGGCTATAACCCACTTGACATGGTGAGCTTGATTCTCGTGGAAGGACATTCAAAGATACGAAGTTCTCCAATCAAAGTTGTGATCAAAGTTTAACTTCTGACATTTTCTAGTGTTTACCTCGCGAGATCCTTGAAAACATTGCATTTTACATATCATGCATGTCATTAAATAACAGGTATTCTCAAGACAGTTTTCTCATTTTCTCGTTGTTTATTTCAGTAAGGAAATGGCTCTAGAGCAAATAGTTAAAGATCTCCAAGCTCAGAACACCCAGTTCCAAAATGTTCCTGAACTTAGCCAAGGGGTAGGAATATCTGAAAGCACTCTTCACCAAAGGGAACAAGTATAAGGCAAAGAAACGAGCTGACATCCTAAACATGGGGAAGAGGTTTAAAGGTCCCGCCAAACAAGCCCAATTTGAAGAAGATTCCTCCGAAGAGAATAAAAATCAAGATAAAGATGCAAGGAGTACTAGTTATGGGGGTGGCAACAATCTAAACTCTAAGGATGAGGACTATTTTGACGAACAATATCCATCGGCTGAAGATAAGTATAAGAAACTAGAAGATATATTAAAGGCTATGGAAATTTAAGTTGCGCCTGGCTTGGATTTTGGTTATTTGGGTTTGGTACCTGAGGTAATCATTCCATACAAATTCAAGATTCCAATATTTGCCAAGTACGATGGTGTCTCGTGACCTAAGCTTCACTTGAGATCGTACGTCCGCAAAATTCAACCTCATACCACTGATAAGAAGTTGTGGGTGCACTTCTTTCAAGAGAGTCTGTCTGGGATTCAATTGGAGTGGTTTTACCAGTTAGAGGGTTCTAACATCCATACCTGGGAAGATTTGGCCACCGCCTTCTATCGTCAATATCAGTATAATGCCGATCTGGCGCCAACTATAATGCAGTTACAAGGAATAACCATGGGTTCCAATGAAGGCTTCAAAGAATATGCGCAGAAATGGAGAGACCTGGCAGGAAGGGTGTAGCCACCCTTAACTTATAGGGAGCTGGTCGACATCTTTATGTCAACTTTTACAAGACCTTTCTTCAATCACCTAATCAGAATCTCTTCAGCTAGATTCACCGAGCTTATTCTAACTGGGGAGCAAGTTGAAGGCGGAATTAGAAGCAGAAAAATCCAGATGGTTGCATCTTCAAGTACTGAAAAGAAGACGTACATTGGAAAGAAAGAGTCCAACACTGTATATGGCCAAGAGGGACATGCTAGAGGTAACCATAACCAATATGTGGGAGTTGTGCTAATCTTTAATCCTATGCTTGTGCAACAACATTAACAGGGGAATCAGCGTAAGGAGGTCGCACCTAAAAGACAACTCACTAAAATCCACATGTCACTGGCTCAAGCGTTACAACACATGTTGAAGGTAGAGTTGATTACATTAAAGACTCCTCTTCAGAATCCCAATACTTCTGCTCCTAGTTACCATCCCAATGAAAGGTGTTCATACCATTCAAATAGTCCTGGACATGATACGAGTGGCTGCTGGGCTCTGGAGATCAAATTCAATATATGATTGATGCCAAGGAGATTGAATTTGGCCCTGCTGAGAATCCCAACATGATCACTGCTCCCATGCTAAATCATTGAGAGCGTCCACTTCAATTTGAATTTTCAATTGTAATTTCTTTTGTTTGTTTGAACACTTATCTATTATGTTAAACTTTGTTTCATTAATGCATTGCATATGTTTGTCTTGAATTAATCCATTTGTTTTCACTATATTTAAATTGTGCTTTTATTCCCTTTTTATGATATTCAACTCTCGATGACCCTTCAATGTTTCCTTCGGCAAACGATCTTAGACCCTTACAAAAAATGCTAAGGTATCCTATAATGTTGCCTTCTATGACTATACGACGACCCACGCCCGTCCCTTCACATCCAATGATAAGGGTTCCTCCCAATCAATGGTAAGATAGAAATATCTAAAGAAGGAGGAAAAGAACTAAGACTTTTTGAGTAGGTAATACATTCATAGTTGCTTGGTCACAACCATCTTCAAAACATCTTTCAAACACACCAACACTTTCAAATGAAATATTTTCAAAACTCATCACTTTGTGTATATTCTTATAGAGACGAGAATCATTACAAATATCGCCTAAACAAAGGCACTGTTCAAAAATACTTTCAAAAACAAATCACAAACACATTTCAAACAAAACATTTCAAAGTGAGCTAGCAACTAAGAGCCCGTAGATAACTACAGATGAAAAGAATGCTAACACCTTCCCTTTTCATAACCTACCCCCCGAACTCAAGAAAATTCTCAAAAGGTATTTTTTGTTCTTTTACCCCTTTCCTTTATTGGATAAAAGAAAAGCCGGTGGTGACTCTTGCTATCTGCAACAATTGTGTTAAAATGCAAAACACCCAATCCAGTTCTCCCACCGTATTACAGACGTTTTTGCATTAAAATATTTATCTCCTTGTTTTTCCTCTTATTTTTGTTTTCAAAACTTGCAATGTGTTTCTATTTTTCTTTTTAAATCTCAAACTAAAATAAAATTAAAATCATCAATCATGCAAAAACAATCCTCCATCCATCCAGGATTTCATTGATAACGATTTTGTTATGGCTCATTATGACTTTGATAATCCGATATATCAAGCTGAAGAAGAGACTGAGGAAGATTGTGAACTCCCTGAAGATTTGGCCAGATTATTTAGGCAAGAGGAAAGGGTTCTTCAACCGCACCAAGAGACTCTATAAGTGATCAACTTGAGTACCGACAAGGTCAAGAAAGAGATCAAGATTGGGACCGCTTTGGAAGAAAGTGTGAAGCAGAGATTGATTGAAATGCTCTGAGAGTATGTTGACATATTTGCTTGGTCCTATGAAGACATGCATGGGCTGGATACATAAATTGTCGTGCATAAGCTGCCTCTCAGAGAAGATTGTCCTGCGGTTAAGAAAAAGCTTTGAAGAACTCATCCCGAGATTTCTAAGAAGATTAAAGATGAGGTTCAGAAATAGTTTAATCCAGGACTCTTGAAAGTTATCTCTTATCCGCCATGGGTTGCAAACATTGTGCCAGTGCCGAAAAAGGATGGGAAAGTAAGAATGTGTGTGGATTATAGACTCTTGAAAAGAGAAAACCCTAAAGATGATTTTCCGCTACCTCATATCGACATTCTGGTTAATAATACTACTCAGCCAAAAGTGTTTTCTTTCATGGATGGCTTCTCTGGTTACAGTCAGATCAAGATGGCACCAGAAGACATGGAGAAGAGGACTTTCATTACACCTTGGAGAACATTTTGTTACAAAGTGATGCCCTTTGGTTTGTAGAATGAAGAGGCAACATATCATCATGATATGTTCACTCTCTTTCATGACATGATACATAAAGAGATTGAAGTCTATGTTGATGATATCATTGCTAAATCCCATATGGAAGAGGAACATCTTGTCCATATGCTGAAATTATTTGAAAGACTGAGGAAATTCAGACTGAGGCTGAACCCTAACAAGTGCACCTTCGGGGTGAGATCAGGGAAAATATTGGGTTTGTGGTAAGCGAAAGAGGAATTGAGGTTGATCCTGCTAAAATAAAAGAAATTCAAGAAATGACTGAACCAAGAATAGAAAAAGAGGTTTATGGTTTCCTAGGGAGGTTGAACTACATTGCTAGATTCATCTCTCATCTTACAACCATGTGTGAACCAATCTTTAAGCTATTAAGAAAAAACCAAGTGGTCAGGTGGAATGATAACTGCCAAGCGGAATTTGATAAAATAAAAGAGTATTTGCAGGAACCTCCAACTCTTTTGCCTCCCGTGGAAGGCAGGCCTTTGATAATGTATTTAATAGTATTAGAAAATTCTATATACTGCGTACTCGGTCAACATGATAAGACGAGTAGGAAAGAGCATGTTATTTACTACCTGAGCAAGAAATTCACTAATTGCGAGTCGATGTACTCATTGTTGGAAAAGACTTGTTTTGCACTCGCATGGACAGCAAAGCGTCTCAGACAGTATATGTTGACTCACACTACTCTCTTGATATCCAAGATGGATCTGATTAAGTATATTTTTGAAAAGTCATCTCTCAAGGGAAGAGTAGCATGTTGGCAAATGATTCTAACTGAATATGACATCCAGTATACTACTCATAAATCTATCAAGGGTAGTGTACTGGCAGCTAACCTTGCTCACCAGCCTATGGAATATGATTATCAGCCAATGAAGTTTGAGTTTCCAGATGAAGACATCACGTATATATGGGATTGTAACATCCTCGACTCAAAGGAAGGATCTGAACCAGGATGGCGATGGACGATGGTGTTTGATGGTGCCTCAAATGCATTGGGTAATGTTGTTGGTGCTGTTATTACTTCTCCTGAAGGGTTCCATACTCCTTTCATTGCCAGAACCTGATTTGGTTGTAACAATAATATGGTTGAGTATGAAGCTTGTATTTTCGGGATTGAAGCTTCTATTGACATGAGAATCAATATTTTAGAAGTGTATGGGGATTCTGCTATATTAATCAGTCAGATCAACAGATATTGGGAGACTCATCACCCTAATTTAATCCCGTACCGAGAGCATGTAATAAAGTTAATCTCGTACTTCGATGAAATCACTTTCAAGCACATCCCAAGGGAGGAGAATAAATTGGAAAATGCTTTGGCTGCTCTGTCATCCATGTTTAAAGTTAGACGGGCAAATGAGCCCCCCCTATCACCATATTAAGGTTGGATGAGCCAACGTTCTGTTATGAGATAGAAGAAGAAGCTGATGAGAAACCTTGGTTTTATTATATCAAAAGATATCTTGAAACTTAAGAATACCCAGAGGATGCATCAATTGCAAATAAGAAGACTTTGTGGAAGTATTCAACTAAGTTTTTCCTCAGCGGTGGAGTTTTGTATAAGAGAAAATATGATTCTGTTTTGCTCAGATGCATGGATAAACATGAAGCAAATAAGATCATAGAAGAGATACATGAAGGTTCCTTCAGGATGCATTCCAGTGGGCACACTATGGCCAAGAAAATCTTGAGAGCAGGTTATTATTGGTCTACCATGGAAAACAATTTCTACAATCACTCCAAAATATGTTACAAGTGTCAGATTTATGCCGATAAAATGCATGTGCCTCCCGTTCCAGTGAATGTTTTGACTTCTCTTTGGCCCTTTGCAATGTGAGGCATTGATAGATTGGAAGGATTAAACCGACTGCTTCCAATGGACATTGCTTTATCCTGGTTTCCATTGATCACTTCACCAAATGGGTCAAAGCTGCATCGTATGCTAATATCCACCAAGCAAGTGGTTACTTGCTTCATCAAGTAGAATATAATTTGTCGTTATGGGATTCCTGAGAACATCATTACTGATAATGGATTGAATCTCAACAATAAGATGCTGAAAGAGCTGTGCGAAAGCTTTAAGATAGAGTATCACAATTCTTCTCTGTATCTTCCAAAGATGAATGGTGTTGTTGAGGCAGCAAATAAGAACATTAAGAATATTATACAAAAAATGGTTGTAACCTACAAGGACTAATATGAGATGTTGTCATTTACGCTACATGGTTATTGTAATTTGGTGCGTACTTCGACTGGGGCAACCCCATTCTCCTTGGTATACGACATGGAAGTAGTCATGCTCATGGAAGTGGAAATTCCTTCTTTAAGGATTATGACAAATGTACATCTTGATGAAGCTGAGTGGGTTCAGAATAGACTTGATTAGTTAAATCTCATAGATGAGAAGAGATTGACAATTATTTTCCATGGGCAGTTATACTAGAGGAGGATGAAGAAAGATTTTGACAAGAAAGTGTGTCCTTGGAATTTCCAAGTTGGTGATCTGATGCTGAAAAGAATCTTGCCTCCCAATGATACAAATGCTCGGGGAAAATAAGCTCCGAATTATGAAGGATCATATGTTGTCCAGAAAGTCTTCTCTGGAGGAGCCATTATGCTTGCAACTATGGATGGAGAGGATTTCCCTTACCCCTTCAACGCAGACGTAGTCAAAAAATACTTCGCATGAAATGACCCGCTAAGCCGACATGCTTAGCCAAAAAAGGGTGTCCTAGTGAACCATAAAAAGAAAAATATTCGAGAAAAAATTAGGGACAAAAAAGAAGAAGAATAAAAAACAATTGTGTACACTCGCAAAGTTGAAAACCTTAAAAAAGGAAACTTAGGAAAAAATGGGTATCCATGTGGATCGAAAACCTAAAAGGAAGGTCTAGGAAAATGTTAGGGATTTAAAGAGAACAACTACTGTCCGTGTTGCATCTATAACACCATTCTCATCATAATGGTTAATTTGGAAGGATAAGGAATCAGTCCAATCAGCTTTTTCAGAAAGCAAGATATTAAGGAACTTTGAGGTTATAAGAGTCATAGCAGAGTCGGAACCCGATCAAATCAGCATTCATATTGCCATCTCAGTATCTCCTTTTTATGTTTTTATGCAATTACCTCTTTTTAGGAATTTTTTCTTGATGTAAATGCCTATTCACAGCCCAATCAATCAATAAAAATTCTCTTTTATCCAAAAGTTGCATTTTTTACTTTTACTGTTTTGTTTGCAAAAACGTCCAATATTTTTTATAAACTTTTGTATCTAAAAATGTTGTGGCTACACAAATCATGATATAAACAGTTGAAGTTACTTAAGATTTCAGGTGTCTGAGGTGATGGTCAAAAGTTGCCAATTCCTACCTGGGACATGTAATGGTGATTTCATTTTGTAGGTACCTTGTGTTCACTCATGACAAGCAGGGTATCAACAAGAAAATGAAAGTCGAGGTTCTGGAGGGAAAAGATATTTCCTGAAAGAGTATCCCTAGTGCGGTCTAGTATCGCCATTTATTTCCCCAATATGGGTTTGGATGCCGCTGCCTACATCCCTAAGGAGGTTTACATATTTATCTAGTGAGGTCTGGTACCACTATTTTTCTCCCCAATGAGGTTTGGTACCAGAGTTCATATCCCAAAGGAAGTTTGCATCCTTCCCCCTAATTAAGTTTGTGCCCATACCCATAGAGGAGTATATTTGTTGGGTTAGGTACAACTGTTTATCCCCAAGTGTGGTTCTCAATCTCCCCAAGGAGGTTTACACCTTTATCCCTAGTGAGGTCTGATACTTCACTTTTTCTCCCCAGTGAGGTCTGGTATCACTGTTTATATCTCCAATGAAGTTGGCATCTACTTCCCTAGTGAGGTTGGCACTCGTCTTCACCGTGAAGTTTTGCATCTGTCTCCCCAGTGTGGTTTGCATCTCCTAAAGATTCTTGTAAGAATTATCGGCAAGAGATTATTGTCTTATCCCCACGAAGTCAATTACTTTTCCCTAGTAGAGTGGGTTTTCTCTCCAGTGAGATAATGCGATGATGGATGTCTTACAAGTTTGGAGTCCCAAGTGTTATGTATACCGATACCAGTATTAAGAACTCTTTTATCCCCTAGTGACAGGAGAGGTTATGTTATCTCTAGTGGAAAATTGAGCTTCGAGAGTTTTCGGTTTGAGATTCCGCTTCCTCACAAGTAGGGATTTATACCCTGGAGAAGTATGTATGGGACTACTTTTCTCTAGTGGAGTTTTCACTTGATTCTTTAATCCCTGTGATGTTATTAAAGAAGTCATCTTCTCCCTAGTAAAGTTATGATTGGTTGAAGGCCTTCTGAGGTTCACTTCCCCAGTATAGCTCGCACTCGTGAGAGTTCTCTTAAGAATTCTCTTTTTACCCGGTGATGGAAGACGTTGTATCATCCCCGATAGAATTTGAGCCTCGAGGTTTTGTCTTGTTCAAAGGTTTATTTTCTCCCCCAAGTGAAGATTTGTACCTTAACGGAAGGTCAGTTTAAAGGAGTTCTTGCTCGAGAAGTTCTCCTCTCTAATTGAAGATTCATTCCCCAGTGGAGTTCTTCGTCGAGTTTATTTTGTTCAAGAATTCTCGTCATCCCTGGTAGAAGTTTCTCTCATCCAGAGCTCTACACAAGACGGTCTTTTTCCACTAGCAAAGAATTCCTTATTTTCAGCAGGAAGATAATGGATCTTTTCCCCAGGAAGTTAGAGCTGGTTGGATCCCAGATGATTTATTTTGTTTGGACTGCAATTTATTTTTGCAGTATCCTCTCAAAATTCCACTTTTTAGTGGCCTCCCTCCTCGGAGTTGGTTTGTTGGAATTGAAATCTCGCATTGCAGATTTTCCCCAATGATCGTCAATTCAGATGGTTATTCCTTATTGAAGTCCAACTTCCTAAGGATAATTTCTCAGATGTTCCTGGTTTCCTCGGCAGTTCTTTTTTATATTGCTTTTCCCCTATGAATCATTTAAACATGCATCATTACATTGCATCTATCCAAATGCGTAGCATTTCCATTGAAATGGAGCATTATGCTAAAAAAACATATATTCACACATGCATTGAAACATAAGCAAATTTTTTTTCTTACCCGAAGTAACTGGTTTGTTATATTCAAAGATAAATAACCTTCTCATCTTGTCACTAGGGTTATCCCATCTTGTTTTCCCGATGGAGTCTACTATGATTTTTATCCCCCATCCAGGTCTTGTGGTATTTCTCTTTCCCTAGAGAATCCTTGGCAACCCTTGTTAGAGTACCCTCCTCGGTTGGTCTCTTTCTTCGGTGTAAGTTTTCTTTCGCTTAGCATTCTATCAAAGTCGGCATCTATTTGTATCCCCAATAAGTTTTCCTTTGATCAGTGTTCTTTCACCAAGAGTCTATCTTTGGTTAGTATTCCTTATTAGATCCTTCTTTGGTCGGTCTCCTCCTTGTTTGTATATGTCTAATTTTACCTGGCATATACCCGATTTCTTTCTTATATATGTCCAATTTTACCGGACATGTATGTTTTATATCTTTGGTCCAACAGGTTCTTCCTTCCTTGTTAGAGTCTGCTTTGGTCAGTCTCTTTCTTATACGTGTCCAATTTTATCGGACATGTATTATTGATATCTTGGTTAGAGTCTTCTTTGGTCAGTCTCTTTCTTATATATGTCCAATTTTACCGGACATGTATGTTTGATATCTTTGGCCGGAAAGGAGTATCCTTCCTCGTTAGAGTCTGCTTTGGTCAGTCTCTTTCTTATGTGTCAAATTTTACCAGACATGTATTTTTGATATCTTGGTTAGATTCTACTTTGGTCGGTCTCTTTCTTATATGTGTCCAATTTTACTGGACATGTATGTTTGATATCTTTGGTCGGACAGGTGTGTCCTTCCTTGTTAGAGTTTGCTTTGGCCGGTCTCTTTCTTATATGTGTCCAATTTGATCGGACCTGTATGTTTAATATCTTTGGTCGAACAGGTGCGTCCTTCCTTGTTAGTCTTCTTTGGTCGATCTCTTTCCTATATGTGTCCAACATCTTTACCAAACATATATTCTTGATATCTTTGATAGAAACCTTCTTCGGCCAGTCTCTTTCTGTCTTATATGTGTCTAATATTCTTACCAGACATATATGTTGATATCTCTATTAGAAACCCTCTTTGGTCATCTCTTTCTTTCTTGTGTGTGTCTAATCTTGACTTGGCATATACTTGATACTCGTATATGTGTCTAATCTTGACCTGACATGTATTCCCCAAGTTTACTTGGTCCCTCGCATGTTTAACCCCTGTCTGATGTACTGACAAACATTTTTCACAAAAGAAAAACAAAAAAAAATAGAAAATACAGAAAATCAAAATACTTGACTTTCGTCTGTTCTTCAGAGTACGAATTTTATGGTTCTATTGGGTATTCAATCTTCTTCTACCTCGATTGTTCGAAAGGCAAGCGCCAATCTTACCATCGGGTTTAAGATGATTGAATAGGGAAATTTGTTGCACTCCCAAATTCTCCCTCTCCAGTTTAACCCTGATTGGCTCATTTTTGTAACATACTCATGCATACATATCATTGATTCCATGGTTAGGGATCAAGGCATTCATCTATGTCAAGCTACACAAAAACAGTTGTTCCATCAAGATGTACAACAAAGCAGAAACTCGGGGTTTTCGAGTTTCAAGTGTGCTCCGCATATTTTTAAGAGGTACTCAATCAGTGAGTCTTCAAGTTATCATCATTCCAAGCTCTCAAGCATTCTATCATGCCTCGAATTGCAAACAAAATCAAGCGTCCCAGTTGATTTGGGACAATTTTGACTGAAAATAAACATTTCACAGTTTATGTTCAAAAATTCATAACTTCCTTCTGGAAAATTATTTTTTAGTGGGTCTTTGGGCCTTGAAATTGTCTCGACATCCTCTTTATTTCATATGTTTTGGTAGGAAGTTAATTCTGTGAAGAAGATCTTCGAAATTGCGAAATATTTTGAAAATCGCATGCTGAAGCGGATTTCCGGTCAACTGCCGCATAATATTGCAAAAATCATAACTTTCTTGATTTTTAACATTTCAAGACGATTCTTTCGGCATTATATCATAAATTATTTTAGCTACAAGTTTACTTCAGGTTCCGAATTCAGATTTTGATTAGAAAACTTCAGTTTATATCTTGTTTCAAAAGTTGAACACCGAATTATGATGCAAAAGTTGTGCAACCCAAAACAGGGAGTTTTCTATCTCTAATTTTCTCGGTATTGTAAAAATCATAACTCTCTCGATTTTTATTGTATCGGGACTATTCTTTCGGCGTGACGTCACAAATTTCGTCATCTAAGTTTTTGCTTCAAGGGTTGGGGTCGAATTATGCTCCGAATGTTTTGTGCCTCGCATCTCAAAGTGCGCATGGAAATATGATGAAAAATCTGCACAGCCCAAAGACAAGGAAATTTTGACTCAAAATTGATTATTTCAATTCAATTTTCCAAACAAGTCTTAAGAGCTTCACTATATATTGATTTCAATTCAAATTGAAAAGGACTTTGGCTCATTTTCACAAAAAACACTCAAGACTCAAGAATTCTCTCAAGAGATCAAGTCTCTCTCTCTCAAGCTTCCTCTCATCCTCTCACTGCCAGACCTTCTCTCTCCCTCCGTTGATCAGTTGCGTGACCGACTGACAACCCCTCCCGCGACCGACCGCTCCCATCTGGTCGGTACTCCTTCCGGTCAAAGCTTCTGCATGCAAGCCGACCTCCTCCACATCCAACCAGTACTCCTTCCGCCCGATCCCGTTCGTGCACACATCCTTCTTCTTATTTCTCTGATTTCAACTTGGTAATTCTTGATCCTTGCTTGATTTAAGTGCTTAATTGATTGTTTGATTTTGAATTAAGTGCTTATTTGACCTTGCATGAGTTGAATTTAATTGAATTGTGAGATTAATTGATTCTTGAGATTAATAATTATGGATAATTGTGGAATCAGATGAACATTTATTTAATTGATTAAATCGCATAAGCATCGACGCGATAATTATTGTTGATTGTTGATTTTATGCATCAAAGCTTGATTCTGATTCGATAATTGTTGATAATTCTAGAATTTCATGAGTTGATGATTATTTTCGAGTTGATTATTTGATATGGGTGCATGAATAATTTTTGTTTCGATGTTCGGAAAATGGTACACCGATAGTTAATTCTTGCAAATTGTGTTTTAATTTTTGGTTCATGCATGTTTGGCTTTCACTTGTTGATTGTTGGTTATTGATGTCAAGTTTTATCGATTTTAATTTGACATTTTGAGCAATTTCATGAGTTAATGCGATGTTGTTCGAATTTTGAAAATGCACATGGAATATGGTTTAATTTGTGCTTAATGCGTACTTGACTTTGCTTTGATGAATGCTTGACATTGGTGTCAATTTTTATTGATTTTAATTTGACTTTTGAGCCTTTCATGAGATAAAAAGTTGCTGCCCGGATCTTTGTTTTATGGTTCTGATACTTGTTCGGAAGTTGTTTATTCATGATTTAATTTCAATTTTGAGTTGTAATGTGAATGCTTAACTTCAGTTATTGTTTCTTGTTATTACTAACTCATCTTGTGAACTTGTGCAAGCTTTCGAAGGTGTCTCGGTACATGAGACTTGTGACATACTTTTTTTTTGTCGAGATTTATATCTTATGCAGGATCATTTATTCGATATTCGGATATCGATTGTGATTTATTTTCAGATCGATGATGCTTTGACGCTTATTCCGAGCATTTGATTTCTGATTCTTTTCTTTAATTGGTGAAGCTTATGCGAATAACTTCAATTTTCTTTCTTTGATATGCTTTGCTACAAACTTTTTGTTCATTTGGTATTTTTTTTCCTATTCTGTTTATATTCTGGATTGTGTTTTGATTTCCTTGCCATGAGAAGTAGAAATAGAGATGCATGAGCTGGAGACCTACCCCTGTAGGCATTGTGAACTTGTTTGTTTAAATTCTTGTTTGTGAAAAAGACCTCAAAAAGGGGAAACTTCTTGTGTTTGCAAAAAACCTCAAAAAGGGGCAACTTCTTGTGTTTGCAAAAGACCTCAAAAAGGGGGAAATTTTTGTGTTTGTTAAAGTCCCCAAAGAAGGAAATTCTCGTATGTTGATACTTTGAATTGTTCGTGTCTTGACCTTGAGTCAAATAAAGGGGAACAATAGGGATCATAATCATCCCCCACACATTGTCATCTTTTCAGCGATATCTTAGCTCACGTTTGTTAATCTTTATGCTTCAAGTTGTTACTCGATTATGTGATTGAACTATTCTAATGGAAAAAGGGTTCTTAGACTCATCGGCCTTTGTTTTCATGTACAGATAACTCATGTTTGATGTCTTGAGTCGATGCTTGTTAGCATCTTTGTTTGTGTTTATTTTCTTGCACTTTTGCTTGTTTTTTTTAGGTTCAACTTTGCATGTTCGTTAGGTTTACTTGTTTCGTTTTCGATTCAAGGTAGACATTAGGTTTATAAACCATACATGCTAACTTAGGTAGAGGTTTCCCTTTTGTATCCAAACTTTAGGACCACCATTTCATGATAACATTAGGATTTTTAGTCCCCCTTAAACTTTTCCATTTCCTGTTTGCATCCTTAAAACAAAAACTTCTTTTCTTAAGAAAACTCAAAACACTTAATAATTGAAGATTTGAATTGTATGCAGTTGAGTCTTGTGGGGTAGAGCGAATTGGTCCAGACTATCATGCTCTTCTTTCACTTATGGACTTTATTATGGTTCAAATTTCAAACTATTTTTCAAATAAGTGGAGAAGTAGTGAGTGTCCCTCCCGTGGGATCCATTTGATATTATCCCACCAAAAACACCAACCAATGCAAACCTTTTTGTCTTCAGACTTTTTCTTTTAAAACCTTTTAAAAAGGGCATGTTTCGATAACATCTTTCATAAAAAACATGCAACCAACCATAAATTTCTAGGATAACTATGAGTACCCTGATCCCCTACTGCACGAAAGGTGGTACATAGGCACTAAAGGTTCGAAACTGCGGCAGGCACGACTAATAAAACTTTTTCTTTGTATATACACTTTGTATACATGCATTCTCCCTTAGCTTGATTAGATTTATATATGAACACACCCTTTGATTAGAAGAACAAGTGTGGATCCCGTGGAGAACCACGAACGTGAGGGGTGCTAATACCTTCCCCTTGCATAATCGACTCCCGTACGTGATATCTTGGTCGCAAGACCTTGATTTCTCCCTTCAGATTTTTCTTTAATGATTTTCCTTTAGCTCTTGTGGGATAAATAAATACTCGATGACGACTTCATTGATTTTCTCTCGATTATTTTCCCAGTTACTTCACCTAACCCAGAAGAATATTTTGTTGTGTATTGTAATGCATCTAAATTGGGTTTAGGCGGTGTGCTTATTCAAAATGACAAAGTGGTAGCTTGTGTATCGAGGAAATTGAGGATTCATGAATGGAGTTATCCTATTCATGATCTAGAACTGGCTGTAGTAGTTTTTGTGCTAAAGATTTGGAGGCATTACCTTTGTGACTCCAAGTTTGAAGTGTTTAGTGATCACAAAAGCTTGAAGTACGTGTTTGACCAGAAGAAACTGAATATGAGACAACCAAGGTGGCTAGAGCTGTTAAAGGATTATGACTTTGGCTTAAACTACCATCCTAGTAAAGCTAATGTTGTAGCGTATGCTTTAAGTTGGAAACCATTACATATGTATGTTATGATGGTTAGAGAACTATAATTGATTGAGCAGTTCAAAGATATAAGTTTAGTCTGTGAGTTAACTCCATAGAGTGTAATTTTGGGAATATTGAAGATTAACAATGACTTCCTGAATAATATTAAAGGAGCTCATAAATTGGATGTAAAGTTGGTAGACATGATAGTTGGGAGTAATCAGTCTGAGGATAATGATTTTAAAGTATATATGCAAGGTGTGTTGAGATTTTGCGACAAAATTTGTATTCCTGATGACTCTGAGTTGTAGAAGATGATTCTGGAAGAAAGTCATAGAATCAGTTTGAGTATCCATTTGGGAAGTACTAAAATGTATCAAGACTTGAAGAAGTTATTTTTGTGGCCTGGGATGAAACGCGATGTGGCGCAGTTTGTGTATGCGTGTTTGACTTGTCAGAAGTCGAAAGTCGAACATCAGAAACCTGCAGGATTAATGCAATAGTTGAATGTTCCAAAATGGAAATGGGATAGTATATCAATGGATTTTGTGACATGGTTGTCGAGTACTCCAAGAGGGGATGATACAATTTGGGTGATCGTTGATAGGCTGAAAAAATCGGCTCATTTCATTCCGATTAATATCAGTTTCCTAGTACCGAAGTTGGCGGAGATTTATATTTGCATGATTGTGAAGCTTCATTGGGTTCTGTCGAGTATTGCTTCTGATAGGTATATGAGGTTTACTTCTGGATTTTGGAAGAGTTTGTAGGATGTGTTGGGCTCTAAGCTGAGATTGAGTTTCGCGTATCACCCACACACAAATGGTCAGACGGAGAGGATATTCAGTCATTGGAGGATTTGTTGAGAGCTTGTGTTCTAGAGCAGGGAGGTACATGGGATAGTTATCTTCCACTGATAGAGTTCACCTATAACAATCGTTTTCATTCTAGTATTGGGATGTCATCTTTTGAGGCATTGTATGGTCGGAGGTGTAGAACACCTTTGTGTTGGTATGAATCTGGTGAAAGTGTAGTGCTTAGAACAGAGATTGTTCGGCTTACTACAAAAAAGTGAAGTTAATTGTGGATAAGATGAAGACTTCGCAGAGTATACAAAAGAGTTATCATGATAAGATAAGGAAGGATCTTGAGTTTCAAGATGGAGACTATTTATTTTTGGGGGTCACTCCAGTGACCGGTGTGGGCCGCACACTAAAGTCGAGAAAGCTTACTCCTCGTTTTATCGATCTGTATCAGATTTTTGACAATCTTACCCCTAATATGGCGTGGAAATTGGAAAGCTAGATGTGAGAGTCGTATCCGGAATTGTTTGCATCAAGTAATTTTTTAGGACGAAAATATTCTAAGTGGAGGAGAGTTGTAACACCCTGAATATTAAAATTTATTATTTTATTAGTTGTTTGTGATTCATATGGTGCAATGGATGGTTTGATGATGTTATGTGTGGAGTAGTGTCAGATTAAAGTAATGACATAATTGTTTTAATTTAAATAATTTAGTTGGAATTATTTGGATTTAAGAATAATTGTTTAGAATTTATTTAATATTTAAATGGAATAAAATGTGTAAAATATGGAGGGCAATGTGGTAATTGTCACAAGGTTTAGTGAGGGTAAGGAATGAATGTCATATTAGGAGTATAAGAGCTAAACTAGTAAAAAGGAATAATAGAAAGTGAAATTGTATAATTTAGAACAATCGTACTATGAGAGGAGTATAAGAACGAAGGTGAGAAAGAGTTAGGACAAGAGAAAGCCATTGTTGAAGTTTGGGAACCATCAATCTAAGGTAATGGTGGGACACCAGCTTTTTAAAGAATTGTATAATGATGGACAGATTAAGGAATTTGATTGCCATAGTTGTTGGGTGCTTTGTTTCATAAAATTACTTTTTTTTGTGCTTGAATTCATGTGATAGAATATTGACATATTTGTGGTTTAATTGGTGAAACTATAAATATTTTTCAGATTGAAAAATTGACAAAACATACAATATTTTTGTTTCAAGAATCTATAAAATAAGATTTTGTAATACAGGTACATGAGAGTGCTACAAAAAATTTATCTCCTCCATTTTTACCTTAAACCAAAGTAATAGCAATTAACTATTACCTCAAGTTAATATTGGACACTCCATCCATCTATCTATTAGAGAACAAAGATAATATTGAATCTTGTTCTAAAATGAAAAACACATTTTAATCCAAATATACTAATTTAAATTCTAATGCATTTAACAATCACCGATAGTTTGAAACCAGAGATTTACATACTATATCATTTTGACTTGCTTATAATAATAATGTTTAAGAAATCTCTTTTATAAACTCTATATTCAAAACATACTCAAGGCATGCATTTTATTTATTATTATTTTTAAGGGATAATAACTCATTTTTCATTACAACAACAAAGACGATTAGGAGGAATCATTCCATAACATTTACCACCTTTCTTATAGCCTCCTTTAAGACAGTCTTGATTGCATTGCTCATTTGATGGGCAATTACCTTCGTGGCATTTTAATCCGAACATATTATTCTCACCACTTGATACTCCTACAATCAAAAGAAAATTTATTAAAACTTTATTTTAGTTAGGTTGTTTTTGTAAATATATGATTATACATCTTGAGAGATACAACAAATTTCTATTCATTACCTGACAGCAAAATCATTGCAGCAAACAAAATACAGCAGAGATATGATCCATTGAAGTTAACAAGTGCCATTGTCCAAAATTTTATCTAATATTTTATGTCTTGTGAAATTTAGGACTCACACGATCATTATATATATTATTGAAATGAAATTATAAATGAGATTAATTAATACTTTTTGATATTTTAAATATACAATATTTTTGAAGATCATCATAGATTAATTAAATATATTTTGACCACATAAATGTAGATATAAAACAATCACTTTTTAATACGAATATAAAAAATAAAAAAACAATTTTTTTATGGATATAAAAAAAGTCACTTTCTATATTATTTAGAATTATAATATTATTTATGAATAATCTGTTAAAAATAATTTTAAAGATTCTAAAAAATATTTTAAAACTAAATGAAAATCTGATTTTTTTTATGCTTTTTTTTATTGCTAAAATGTGAGATTTTCAATTGAGCCAAAAGAAACAAATTTACAAATACAATTCGAGAAAGATAGAAAAAACATTAACTTTAATTTTCTAATATACAAGTGATTTTTTTTATCAAACAATGGGTCCGTTGGTTTTGACATTTTTAAAAATAATTTTTATAATATTATATGATTTTGTGTAAAAAAAATTAAATTTTTTTCCATAAAAGTTTCAAATAGAAATTTAATTTGACTAGTTATTCTTAAATTTATTTTAGATATTTTATTATTTAATAAAAAAAATTATAAATATAAAATTTCAAAAAAATCACTTAATTTTAATACTATTTTAATTTTAATACTATTTTAAATAACTTTTTATAAAAATCATTTTTAAAATACAACTTTGAAATGCATAGTATCTAACTCTAAAAATTGTCACACAGAAAGTGTTAGTATGAATATTCAACAAGTTATTAAATTAGGGGTATTATTGATCAGAATGGCTAAATGGTAAATGGAAGTATGTGCCAAGGCCAAAATGGGGAAATTAGCTAGGCTGGTGTATAAGGAACTTATGCCTTTTCTACACAGTTTATCTCATATTTTTGTCCTACAAAAATCAGAATTGAGATTAAGCCTTGGGGGATAGAGAGAAGGAAAGTGAATGGAAAAGGGGAAAGAAAGAAAGTGGATTCATGCTTCATCATCAACTTGCATGTGTAAAGCTTTAGTGATTTTGTATGAAGAACAAGGATTAAGTGTATGAATTCTAACGTCCGTTTATTTATTTAATTAAATTATTTTTAGATTATTTGTTGAAATTGTGAGATGTTAGAGTTTTTGATATAATTGTTAGATTATTATTAATTAATTAATTAGTTGATTACTAATAATAGTAATGTTGGAATTAATGGAATAATAATGTTGAGCTATTTTATTGGTTGAAAGTAGTAAAGTGGTGGTGTGAAAGTTAAGCCCAATAGAATTGGTGATATAAGGTTAAGCTGACACAAGGATTTGATTTAGTTGGTGATTAAGGATTTATGCGTTGACCGGAAGAGCTGTGCGGAGAGAGAGCAAAATAAGGATTACGGCCTGAACTTTGGTTGAGCGAACTTCAATCCAGGTAAGGATGGGGTTCTGACCTTATAATGAGATTTATGATGTGTATTATGTGAGAATTGGTCGTTTGTATGACTGTGTGCGTTGATATATCTGGATTTATTATCGAAGTTGCCTGTTTCTCTATGTTGTGGTCGTTTAGGGAGTCACCGTACGACGGTTTAAGGAACATGTTTTAGGAAGTTGCCCGATTGTTATGTTGTGGGCAGTTTGAGTGGTCTGTATCATTGCCCGGTAGAATCGATGATTAAGTTAGTGCAGTTGATCACTGGGTGGTGTGGTCGTTATGATGCTGTGGTGTTCCGAGCAGTTGGCAGGAAATTAGTAAATTATTATTGTGGTCGTTTTAGGAAGGTTTCTGTGTGACTGTCTTGTATAATTAATAAATCTGTTGATATGAAATATAGTTTCTCGTTGCTGTGATATTCCGAGCAGTTGATCTAAAATTATGGATTGTAGTGGTGTGGTCGTTAAGATGTTGTATTGTTACATGATGTTGGCCAGAATTAGTAGTCGGGGAGGATGCTGATGGTGTTAGGTGCCGAGTGGTATTTAGGCTCTGAGGTGTGTCGGAGAATATATGTGTTGGATGTCGAGCGAAATTAGGCTGCGAGGCGTGCCAAGAAGCACGATACTGTTGTCGAGCGGAACGAAGTTGCATGTTGTGTCTAGGAACATAAGTTAGTTGTTATTCCTCTTTGTTTTTGTGTGTGTTGAGGAGTATGAGTTAGTTATTATTCTTTCTTGGTTGTTGTGCATGTCGAGGGGTACGTAGTTCCCAAGCCCTATTGCCCGTGTATGTTGATTCGGTCGTTACAGTGTGTTGTGTAGTTTGTGCTTAATTGAGAATTTATAGGTTGATGATTTATGTTGGGATGCCTCTAATTTTGGCAGATATTAAGTTGTAGGCTTATGGCCAACGTTGATTTATGTTGAATTTATGTTGAATTGTTGTTGATGTTGTAGGCTTATGGTCAACGTTGATTTATGTTGAGTTGTTGTTTGTTGTTGATTTTTTCTACATTCATGTTGTGTCGCATACATCGCATATCAAGTTGGAGCTGATGCTCGTTAAGTTGGCCTAGATTGGAAAAATATTAAGTTGAAGGCTTATGCCTTGTTGATGCCTCTATTTATTGGCAGATTTTTAAGTTGGGAGTTCTGATTCATTGGTGCCATACGCATTTGTATAAAGACAAGTTGCATTATATGTTGCATTTTGTGTCGTTGGGTGGTTGATTTGATTATGCTTATGTTGTCATTAATTGTGAAGCGGTGATTTTTGCATGGACTGACTCTAATATAATGTTTGTCATACATCTGATTATATTGTTCGATATCTCACCCCTTCTGTTTGAATGTTACCCATATGTTGGTAACGTGTAGGTAATCCAGAGTGAAGGCGGTTTACCTTCTGTAGTTCGAGTCCGTGTTATTGCTCCGATACGTAACACTCGGGAGGATGAATGCTTGCTATTTTATTGTTGTTATTATTTAGTTGTTGCGCTTTAAGCTGTTGTTCATTAAATAGTTGTTATTTGGAGTTATTTTAGTTGGATAAAGATGTTATATTCTTTAAGTTGAATATTTGATTCCACTGCGTGGTTATGAAAGTTGTTGGTTTTAAAAGATGAATTTATGTTCTTGTTGGTTCATTCAGATTTAATGTGTTATATATCATTGGTGAATACCGTTGTACTAAGTTGAATTTGTAGCATCCTGATTCGGTTGTCGAATTTTTGTAACTCTGATTTTATATAATTGTCGGGTAGAATTGGAGTGTTACATGAATTATCAACATAAACATCTTCTTCATCTCCCAATCATCCAACTTAGAATCTTCTCTTCAAGGTGAGTCCTTAGTTAGGACTTTGGGGATTAGAAGTTTAGGATTTTCATGTTCTTGGGGGGTTTATGATAATTTTCTTGAAAACACGTTAGTGGTGAGATTATTGAACTTGCATGTGCTGATTGTTATGTGTTTTGGTTCCCCAAGTACTTTAGTATATGTTTAGGGTTGATTGGTGATTGATTGGTATATATTTTAAAATCATTTTTGAAAATACAGAGAAAATATATATATATTTTTAAAGCTAACACAAACATGCCCAATAAATGACTTAAAACTCAAGTTTTATTCCTCTTAATATCCCTTCAAATTTTCTCTTCTTTGTTCTTCTTCAACGAAAGATGAAGTGGTTTTAGAATAATTATTCTTTATTCACGCATCATCGTCACTTTTCTCCTTCCTTTTTCTCTCATTCCATCAATCTCAATTTATATTTTTAGAAAAGTACTTTTTGTAACACCCTAAATTTCCCGATGATTAATAACATAAAAATCAGAGTAATTTTTTTTCTTCAATAACATTTAGGATGCTACATCATCTCAAGACAAACACAATTTTCTCAAAGTAATAAAAGGGATACATAACACCTTCTGGATAAACAACAAATGCCACAGTCTTAAAAATCAACTCTATTAAGAAGCGAAAAATAATCCAGGTTCGTCATCCAAAACAACTTCAATCCAACATGAATCATAAATCAATTATTCAGGAGTTTAAAACACTCCACAACGAATTTCCAAAACAATGCAAAATAAAATAAGTGTTTATCCCCCAACCCGGTGTTACGTATCAGAGCATAACACCGACTCTAAAACAAGACTGAAGAGCAACCTCTTCGAACTCTGCGGAAACAAACTACTCCTGACTATCTGCATGTTACCCACGTAGAGGCAGCATTCAAACAGAAGAGGTGGGATATCTCAACAATATAAAGAAAAGTATAATAATAAGTATACAGAAATATGTCATGCATAGTTATTATATCCACATCTCGCACCTTCATGTCATAAACAAAATTTACGACATAAACAACAACACAATATCATTATACTAACAACAAGGCATGCAATGAGACACAACAATAACTTTATGCACGTGGTACCAATATCGCTCTCGAATCTATGCCATATAGGACCGAAGCCACCATCATTGTGAACAATTTGGTTCACTCCTCTTCTGATCCACTCCATCTAGGATTAGAGCCAACAACAACAACATGAATATTTATATTTACCTCGCTCACTATCCACACCATCTAGGATTTACGCCAATAACAACGACAGGACTAAAATCCACAACCTAAGATGCATGTGAAACGACCACGCAACACAACTCCACATCGATATCACTATTCATCAATATAACTCACCTTTACCATCCACCCGTTGTGCCTTACTTGCAACAGTACACCATATTACAAACAACAAATCTGTATAATCGCGTTAACATATAAAATGAGAATTCACACAAAAAGGTATAACCTCATAAAATAATTATCTATTGTCTTTGAAATTATTTTTATAGAAATTTTTTTTCTCAACTCCCTGTAGGTTCAAACAGCGCGTCAAATAGACACCCGAGTCAAAAGATATGAATTTTCCAAGTTTTAAAAACTTTCTGTCAGCTTCAGTGGTAATCAGTTACTACATATGGGGTAACCAATTACACCCCTGAAATTAAAAAATGCAAGCTACTGTCCAGTTGGATAACCAGTTACCACATATGCTAACCTATTACACCTTCACGTTTTTCCCAATTTTCCCCAAAATTACACATGTAATCGATTACCCATATGCTGTACCCGATTACACTGCGTGCAAAGTCAAAAAAGCTGCTATTTTTCCTTCTACGAAAATCATAGTTTTGAAACCCCAATTCCAATTAATTCAATCAAAAAAACATCTTTCAAGCATACCAATTACTCACAAACAATTCCTATCAATCCGACTCAGTTTACATCATTAATTATACACACAATTACATCAAAATTTCATCAATAGGCAAACATCTCATGAACAAAATATGGAGAACTCGAGAATCAATTTCATGAACAAAATAATACACCAAAAAACCATAACAATCAATATCCCCACATACCTATCATTATACTATCCCTTAGAAAGTTAGAACTCCACCCTTACCTTTGGATTGAAGGTTCTCTAAGCTCCAACAATGGTGCCTCTTTCCCTAGCTTTCCTTCCTTTCTCTAGTTCTCTAAAATTTTCATGATCGTACAATGAGAATACAAAATCTCAACTTCTCTTAAGTCTTATTTTCCTTTAGGACCCCTAATATGTTATTCCCACTTTAACCTCACTTATGCCATCTAACTTTACTCAAATGCCCTTAACATTCTTTCACCAATTTATCTCTAATTATTTAATTAAATAAATCTTAGATAAATATTTACTAATTTTCCAACTTATTAATAATTCTAATAATTATCTCTAAATTCCATAGTTTCCAATAAACTATTTAATCTCCAATACTCCTCAACGTGACTCAAACCATATATTACCCCACACATAACAACAAAAAATCACATATTGCATCAGATAATTTACGACCACATAATTAAATAATTAATTTAATATTTGGGGAGTTACAACTCTCCCCCACTTAGAATATTTCCGTCCTCGAAAATTTACCTAATGCAAACATCTCCGGATACGACTCCTGCATTTTAATCTCCAATTCTCACATTGCATTCTCACCGGCAGTTCCTCCCAATACCACATTCACTAGAGAAATTTCATTGCCCATTAGCTTCTTTATTTCCCGATCTTCGATTCTCATAGGTTTGGTTTCAACTGTGAGGTTATCCCGAACTTGCACATCATCCATCAAAATTATATGAGACAAATCAACAATATACTTTTGTAGTTGTGACACATGGAACACATCATGCATATTCAACAGATTTGGTGGCAAGACCACTTTATATGCAACAGTCCCAACTTTTCTGAAATTTGATATGGACCAATAAATCAAAGAGTCAACTTCCTTAACTTCAAAGCACGACCTACACCGGTTACTGAGGATACTCTCAAGAATATATAGTCTCCCTCTTGAAACTCAAGATCCTTCCTCCTCTTATCATGGTAATTATTTTGTCTACTTTGTGAAGCCTTCATCTTTTCTCGAATTAATTTCACTTTCTTCGTAGTCTCTCGCTTAATTTCTGATCTGAGCGCTACACTTTCACCAGATTCATACCAACACAAAGGTGTTATGCACCTTCGACCATACAATCCTTCGAAAGGTGCCATACCAATACTGGAGTGAAAAATATTGTTAGAAGTGAACTCAATCAGTGGAAGATAACTATCCCATGTACCTCTCTATTCAAGAACACAAGCCCTCAACAAATCCTCTAATGACTGAATAGTCCTCTTTATGTGACCATTTATGTGCGGGTGATACGCAGAAATCAATCTCAGCTTAGAACCCAAAACATCTTACAGGCTCTTCCAAAAAACAAAAGTGAGTCTCAGATCTCTATCAGATACCACACTTGACAAAACACCGTATAGCTTTACAATCACGCAGACATAAATCTCAGCCAACTTAGGCACATGAAACTTATATTAATCGGGATGAAATGAGCTCATTTTATTATCCTATCAACAATCACCCAAATCATATCATGTCCTCTTGGAGTATTTGGCAGCCCCGTCACAAAGTTCGTTGATATGTTATCCCACTTCCACTCTGGAACATCTAACGGTTCTAACAATCCTACAGGTTTCTGATGCTCGACTTTCGACTTATGGCAAATCAAACATGCATACACAAACCATGCCACACCCTATCTCAATCCATACCACCAAAATAACTTCTTCAATTCGTGATACATTTTAGTCTATCCCAGATGAATGCTTAAACTACTTCTATAACTTTCTTCCAAAATCATCTTTTTCATTTTCGCGTCATCAGGGATACAAGTTCTGTCTTGGAATCTCAATACACCTTGGGCATCTAGTTTGAAATTATTGTCCTCATATTTGTTACTCCTGATAATCAAGTCTACCAACACAAAGCCTCATACTCCCATCTTTCTTTTTCACCAATTACACTGGAGCTCCCCAAGGCGATACGCTTGGTCTCATAAATTTCTTCTCAAGTAAGTATTCTAACTGCTTCTTTAACTCTGCCAATTCAGATGTTGACATCCTGTACGGTGCCATAGAAATAGGTCTGGTACCTGGGACAAGATCAATAGCAAATTCCATTTCGCTTTCTGGAGGCACATCTCGAATATCAGCTGGGAAAACTTCAGGGAAATCACATACTACTCACAACTCATCGATCACAGCCTGATTCTCAAGAGATAAAGATGTCATTAACAAAAACACAAGAGCTTTATCCTGCATTAACTCATTCAAATTTCTAGCAGATAAGAATCCAGCTTCCTCCTCCTCGTCGGGAGCAGAAAATCGAACTGATTTATTACAACAATTAATATGAACATAGTTGTATTCTAACCAGTTGATACCCAAAATCACATCCAGAAACTCATCGGTGAACAAACTAGATCCATAACAAAATCTTTGTCATAGATCGACAAAGGACACTTCAAATACACTAGAGAAGTAGTCACTGGTGCCTTAGCTGGAGTATCGATAACCATTTCTCCATCCATAGATGATAACACAAGACCCAACTTTTTCACATAGTTGGCAGCAATAAAACAATGTGTAACACTAGTATCAATAATAGTAATTAAAGAAGTATTATTAATGAAACATATACCTCTGATCAAACGGTCTCCACTGGATGTCTGATTCCCAGCCAAAGTGAACACTTTCCCACCAGTCTGAGATCTTTTTGGTTTCTAACATTGATTGCTGATGTGTCCCTCTTCACCGCAGTTGAAGCATATCACTACCTTGTGTTGGCAGTCAGCTACACCATGTCCAGCTTTTTCATAACGAAAACATTTCTTCACATCACTCGCACATTCACTAATCTGATATCCTAGCTCGCCACATTTGTAACATCTAATGTTAGTAGGAGTACCTCTTCCACTTGGCATCTTACCATCATAATCCTTCTACTTTCCTTTCTCAGATGGAGCATTGTAAGGCTTTCCACTATTCTTCTGTTGCTTGCCCCTCCTATCATTCATGATTTTATAGTGAGCCTTATTGTCCTCTTCAAAGATTCTGCAACTATTCACCAAATCTGGGAACTTACAAATTCACTGATACCCAATTGCCTTCTTGATCTCAGAACACAAGCCATTTTTAAACTTTATACACTTTGAAAATTTAGCAGTTGCCTCGTTGTAGTAAGGGTAGAACTTTTCCAGCTCCACGAACTTAGCAGCATAATCAGTTAATAACAAGTCTCCATGTTTCAACTCCAGACACTCAATTTCTTTCTTCCCGCGAACATACTCCGGAAAGTAATTTATCATAAATTCTCTATTGAACACCACCCATGTAATCTCTTATTCTTCACCATTCAGTCTTTGGAGAGTACTCACCCACCAGTCATCAACCTCTCCTGCTAGTTGGTGCGTATCGAAGCATACCTTTTGTGCATCCATACAGTCCATAACCCGAAATATTCTCTCGATCTCCTTGATCTAACTTTTTGCTTCATTGGGATCATGCTTAACCTTGAACATAGGTGGATGGTTCCTATGGAATGTCTCCAAGATGCGGGATCCATCGTTCCCACCAGCATTGGGTTGATGTTGCACAGCCTGAGCCAAAGCCTGTAAAGCAGCAGCGAGTGCAGTATCGTTCCTTCCAGCCATTACTTTGTTGCACATCATAAAATCAAACAATGGTTATATGAAACATATCGATGATATTCAACTGTCACACTACACTATTGACTCAATAAACTGGTCGGACGGACCGACCTTCTCTAATACCAATTGTAACACCCTAAATTTCCCGGAGATTAATAACATAAAAATCATAGTAATCTATTTTTTCTTCAATGACATTTAGGATGCTACATCATCTCAAGACAAATACAATTTTCTCAAAGTAATAAAAGGGATACATAACACCTTCTGGATAAACCGCAAATGCCACAGTCTTAAAAATCAACTCTATTAAGAAGCAAATATTAATCCAGGTTCATCATCCAAAACAACTTCAATCCAACATGAATCATAAATCAATTATTAAGGAGTTTAAAACACTCTACAACGAATTTCCAAAACTATGCAAAATACAATATGTGTTTATCCCCTAACCCGGTGTTACGTATCAGAGCATAACGCCGACTCTAAAATAATATTGAAGAGCAACTTCTTCAAACTCCACAGTAATGAACTACTCCTAACTATCTGCATGTTACTCACGTAGAGGCAACATTCAAACAAAATAGATGAGATATCACAATAATATAAAAGAAAAGTATAATAATAAATATACAGAACTATGCCATGCATATTTATTATATTCATATCTCATACCTTCATGTCATAAACAAAATGAATGGCATAAACAACCACACAATATCATTATGCTAACAACAAGACATGCAATGAGACACAACACTGACTCTACGCATGTGGTACCAATATCGCTCTCGAATTCACGCCATCTAAGACAAGAGCCACCATCATTATGAAAAATTTGGGTCACTTTGCGTCTGATCCATTCCATCTAGGATCAGAGCCAACAACAATGTGAATATTTATGTTCACCTCACTCTCTATCCACGCCATCTAGGATTTGAGCCAACATCAATGACAAGACTAAAGTCCACAACATGAGATGCATACGACAAGACCATGCAACACAATGCCACATTAATATCACCATTCATCAATGTAACTCACATTTACCAGCCACCCGTTGTGTCTTACTTACAATAGTACACCACATCACAGACAAAAAATCCGCATAATCGCGTTAACACATAAATGATAATTCACACAAAAAGGTATAACCTCATAAAATAGTTATCAAGTGTCTTTGAAATTATTTTTATAGGAAAGAAAATGTTCTCAGCTCCCAGTAGGTTTAAACGGTGCATCAAACAAACACTCGAGTCAAAAGATATGAATTTCCCAAGTTTTAGAAATTTTTTGTCAACTTTAGTGGTAATCGGTTACTGCATATGGGGTAACCGATTACACCCCTGAAACTCAAAAATACAAGCTAATGTCCAGTTGGGTAACTTTTACCACATATATAGTAACCGATTACACCTTCACGTTTTGCCCAATTTTCTCCAAAATTACACAGGTAATCGATTACCCATATGTTGTACTCAGTTAAATAACGTATAGAGTCAAAAAAACTGCTATTTTTATGCTACGGAAATCATAGTTTTAAAACTCCAATTCCCATTAATTCAATCAGAAAAAATGTCTTTCAAACATACCAATTACTCACAAACAATACCTATTAATTCAACTCAGATTACATTATCAATTATACACACAATTACATCAAAATTTCATCAATAGGCAAACATCCCACGAACAAAATATGGAGAACTCAAGAATCAATTTCATGAACAAAACAATACACCAAACAACCACAACAATCAATATCCCCATATACCTATCATTATACTATCCCTTAGAAAGTTGGAACCCCACTCTTACCTTTGAATTGAAGGTTCTCCAAGCTCCAACTATAGTGCCTCTTTCCCTAGCTTTCCTTCCTTTCTCTAGTTCTCTAAAATTTTCACGATCGTACAATGAGAATACAAAACTCCAACTTCTCTTAAGTCTTATTTTCTTTTAGGACCGCTAATATGTTATTCTCACTTTTACCTCACTTATCCCATCTAACTTTACCTAAATGCTATTAACATTCTTTCACCAATTTATCTCTATTTATTTAATTAAATAAAACTTAGATAAATATTTACTAATTTTACAACTTATTAATAATTCTAATAATTATCTCTAAATTCCATAATTTCCAATAAACTATTTAATCTCCAATACTCCTCAACGTGACTCAAACTAAATATTACCCCACACATAACAACACAAAATCACACATTGCATCAGATAATTTATGACCATATAATTAAATAATTAATTTAATATTTGAGGTGTTACACTTTCTATATAGATTTTCTTTACACTTTTCATATGATTTTGTTGTTGTTCTAAAATAAAACGGAAGTTATATATAATGGCAATCAAATAGTGTTAGAAAAAGATTTGGTTCTACATATAATCTTTGAGTTTTGGTGATGACAATACATATATTTTATATGTAATAATTTTGTATTCTAATAGTATCTTGAGTATGCAGATAAATTATTCTAACTGATTTAGGATTTCTATCTAAAGAATCATCAGAATTATACTTAGCATGCCTCAGAAAGATTACTCCATCTATTTGTGAAGAAACATCAGTAGTTCAAATGAATGTTTAATGTTTGCCAGAAAAAGATCCACAGGTACTCCTCGTGTATGTTGTTGCTTCAGAAGTCACGAGTGTGCCCAAAAAAGGGATTTTCTTGTGTGAAGATTAGATATCAAGCTCTTGCTTTGAAGATCATATATCAAGGTTTTACTTCAAAGATCAGAAATCAAGATAAATTGCTTCTCATATAAGCATTTGCTTCTAACTCAGATATAAAGAAACGGTTTGTTAGATAAGATATTGCTACATGTGTGAAGACAAGGTTCTGATTCTGAAAGACTCTAATACATTTGAGAACATTACAATGAAATGTCTTCTGGAATATTTATCACTTCTTATCAGAAACATTCCATCAGAAGATTAAAAACAAAGACGTGATCTCTTTTATGCTCTCTTACTACTTCAGACCAGAAGCATCTCATCAGAAGAAAAGATCAGAAACTTGCACAAAAAGAGTATAGTACAACAGTACAACGCCTATTCTGCAATTTGCAAAGAACGCAGTGTATGGTTTAATATTTGATATGCCCTTGTCTCCCATGATCACACGCTATCATAGTAGCAACTGACAGATGAAAAAGACCTTTGTACTATCTAACCGTCTTCTTTTCTCAGCATATTGTTTACCGTGGGAATTGGTAAACAACCGCTGATCTTTCAAAAGGTTACTTATTTGGTGACTCGCAGGATCAATCAGATTGATCCTAAGACATGGTTGATTTTGGGGTTTTGACTAAGTTTGATAATGATTAAATGACAAGAAAATAAAGAAGCTTTATGTAAATTGCATGAAGAAGAGAACTTGATAAAATAAAGGAAGGCTTGAAATAAAGGCTTTCGACTGGGAAAGTAAAGGAGAAAGCAAGTAAAGTTTCTGGAAAATAAATGACTTGATTAATTAAAGTGGTGTTTCACACATACATTCTCAACAATTCTTTCTCTCACGCTGGGTACTCGAATCTATATGAGTGACTTGTATATAATTGTGAACACACGCGAAAAACTGCGTGAACTACTACTATTTATACTAAACACATCCCAAGTAACCGTCGGGCAGTTACACTGCTTCGAGATGACTCCACTTGGCACGTTCTCAGCGTTCGACGCTCCATATCTTGGCACGTTGCACTTGGTAACCGCTGGGAACCGTTTTCCCTCCAAACGTTTGAATCTCAAACCGTTCCACTCTGAACAATCGAACACCTTCGTCGAGAAGCATCTTCGACGAGAAACACCTTCGACGTCGAAGGCAACCAAATTCTCCCTTGGAAGAAATTCTCTAAGTACATTGCCATCTTCTGACGAGTACTTCGACAAAACCAGCTGGTCGAAACCATCCTTCAGCTTTAATGGCTGATATTAATAAAAACAAGGGTGTCGAATTTAGGAGCCAACAAATTGCCCCCCAAGAATGCCTTATTTCGACTCTGAAAAGAAAAAGGCATTCTTTGAAATTCCATTCGACACCTGTCTTTTCATTCTTAGCCACAAATTAAACTGTGCACTTTTTGTCTTCTACCAACCACTGACAATCCCAAGAAAAAGCCATCATTTCATCCGTACCTAAGATGTCACCTCAGTACGGCGTGCAGCGTGCCAAATGTCTCTTCACAAATTGTCATCATGACAATTTCCCAAAAACGAGGGCGCACGCTGCACCCTTTCATTTCTGCAGAACGGCTATGTCAACAGGGGGACGCCACATGTCCCACTACCTTCTGCAACATTAAATGGCATTAAATGGCCTCGAATTTGGGGATTTCCCAACTACTATAAATAGCGCCAAGTACCCATTGTGGGACTTTTTCACACTATCTTGCCTTCAAACTTCCTTGAACATAAAATCTCTGCAAACTTTGCAAACAACTTGTTCTTCACTTCATCTTCAACCTTAACATCAACAATGGCCTCAGGTTCTTCTACCTCTCCTAGTTCTAACATCCCCTCCAGAAATGCTAAACCCAAGATCTTCTCCACTGTCCCCGTAGTTACTCCTACAGGCCAACGAAGGGTTCCTGAACCCCTAGACATTGCTGAACGTGAAGCCTATTCACACCAACTCATGATTCCGGTTGGATACTCCAACCAAATCTTCGCCATGTCTGGCCCGCTAAACCCAAGCATCGCTGAAGCCATGAAGATCAAAAGCTTCTTTCCAGTGCTTGAAAAACTCAAACCTGTTGGATGCTCTAAAAAAGATGCAGAGGATAACGAAGATCCCGCTAAGGAGAAAATTGATCTTCGCTTCTTCAATAGGGGTGTTAGGGCTTTCAGGTCTAGCCCTAGCCTCACTCCTGACTACAGTGCTTGGCTGGAAAAAATGGAAAAAAGCCAGGCTTCGATCTGGAAGGAACTAGGGATATTCGACCTAGTTATGTTGTCGAAGACGGGTCTCAACTACTCCCCAGAGATGTTGATTGCTTCCTTACTCTTCTGGGATTACACCCATTTCACTTTCCACCTTCCCTGTGGAATGCTAACACCCACGCTGTTCGACGTGGCTGCCATCACTGGCCTTCGACCCACTGGGGATTATTTCGACCCAGAGGAAATGTCGGAGGATCAGATTGGATTCTCAGCTACGAAACCAACCTACACCACCTATATCAACCATTACCACGATAAGTCGACAGCCACTGTGTCGGATGTAGAGCATATCGCATTTCTAGCCTTATGGCTGTCACGCTTTGTTTTCTGCACAAAGTCTTTATAGGTGACAAAGAAGATGGTCACCCTCGCCACCCAACTCCACCATGGCCAAAATATTTGTTTGGAAGAATTAATCTTGGCGAATCTATACGAGTCGATTAGCAGCGGAGCGACTCTGTTGAAGATCATCGAGAATAGAGCCAGTCTACTGCTTGCAGGACCTTTTTGGCTACTTCAGCTGTGGCTCAATGCCACCTTTGAGTCTTTCTTACCTCAGAAGACTCAAATAAATGAGCAAGCTCCGGAGATAGCAAATAGGTGCATCGAAGGAACCAGATTGGCTCTACTGACCCCGACTGAAGATGGGCTGGAGCTTCAACAAACTTTTGCAAACTTCGTCTTGATGTTTGTAAGAAGGAAAGAATTTGTTTCGACCATGGCTCCCTTTGCTCGACGAAAGGTTGGTCCAGAATGGTTCACGAGGCCCCATCCTAAGTCGTCAAGTGACCCTCAGGTCGAAGAACATACAATAATGTGGGAAGCATTTCTCACACCAAGAGTAATGCCCCTGCGCTTCAAGAGCTCCAAGACTCACTTGAGCCTGATCGCGTATCAACCAAACTTGGTCTCTCGCCAGTTTGGTATCATTCAAACACTTCTTTCTCCTATTTTTCCCAGGGAGAAATCCATGTTATATTTTTGCAACGACTACACTGAAGACGTTGCCACCAAGCATATCGGCAGGTATGCTGGTCGAACAGTCCTTTCACTGTTCGATTATCAGCTTAACTTTCTATGCTCACCATCCTTCGAAGAGTGGTGGAAGAGTTACTACGCTGAAGAGTTCTTCGACGAGAAGGACTTTGTGGACGAGCTTCAGAAGTCTTTTGTTCTAGTCCTAGATAAAATAAAGAAATGTAAGTTCACTCCTTTAAATTATTTTGTCTTTCCATTTCGACTGGTAGCCTGTTAATTACAACTTGTCTTCTTTCAGTTGTTCGAAAGCCTGCAGCCAAGAAAGCTGCAGAAGGCCATCAGGGAGGAGGTCCCTTGACAAAACCTCCACCATCGGCGAAAACTATAGCACCGGCGAAAACTACAACAAGCCATCAGGGGGAAGGTCCTTCAAAAAAGCCTTCAGCACCGGTAACCAGACTTTTATTATTTTCTTCTGGCTTTAACATTCTGACTTTCGATGTAGTTTCTAAATTGAACTCCAATTGGTTTTTAGGCACCTTCACCCAAGAAACGACCTGCACTGACGGTCGAATCTGGGAGCGACGAAGAAGACGACTCTCCCCCTGCTCCTCTAAAGAGGCGAAAACTGAAGAAAGATGTTCCTTCTCCTGAGACTCGAACAATCAGAATAAAGGTTGCTGGGAGAAAACCCAGGCCACCTCCAGTAATCATTGAGGAGCCGACGGAGGAGGAACTAAATGTTCTGCTCAATAAACCTGTCGAAAGCGACAATTCCAGCCCTGGGGCTGAAGTTCCTCTGCAGGTAATTTCTTTGACCTTTTTTAACTCAGGTGTCGATGCTCGCGTTCGATTATGTCTCTTTCTAACTTAGAAGATTCTTCTTCTTCTTTTTCCAGGAAACCACTGAAAGCTCAGCGCAAAAGACTTCTGAAACACTAGATTCTGCTGAACTCAGTAGGCCACAAGAGAAAGAATTGGCGAACGATGAAGCCAATGCTGAAACAGATGAAGCCAATGCTGAGACAGAAGAACAACAAATAGAAGATCAACAACCAAAGGAGATTCAAGTGGTTGATCTGTCGGAGGAACCACATGATGAAGGGGATCACGCTGACGCTGGCACTGTTGAAGTTCAAGTCGAAGATAATCATGTCGAGGCAAACGCTGATCAACAGCTTCAACCCCAAGACAATGATGCTGCAAAGGTTACCACCTCAACAAAGCATAGGTCCAAAGAAGACTTAGCACTCTTGAAGCAAACTGATCCCGTTGGCTATCTGAATGCCATTATCGAGAGCAAGGGAAGTTCGTCTGATATTAGTCAGGAAGCTTCTACTCAATCGGGGAAGTCCACTGAGACTTCTCCTCTCGATGAGGCTTTGACGAAGGTCAAGGCCCAGTTCTTCAAGAAAGATTTGATGAAAGCTTTGGAGGGGGACCCTACTGCTCCATCATGTTTGGGGGCTGTTTTGAATGCAGTAGACTTGCTAGCTGTGACTCCGGAGGTCTCGAGCTTTATCATGGAGTTATACTCCATTATTGATCAAGTCTCAGTAGACTATCAACGACAGAGGGGCTTCAACAGCCAGCTCGAAGCGTTATATGGCAAAAGCTCTTCTGCATGGACTGCTGTAGCAGAGACGACTTCTCGAATTGCAGAGTTGTCGAAGCAAAAGGCATCTAAGCAAGAAGAAGTTGATGCCATAGATCGAGAGAATGCTTCCATAAAGGCGCAAATCGAAGAGCTAGAGGCCAAGATGAATGCCAATACTAAGCGCAAGGAGGAACTTCTCTCGACTATTCCAGACACCGAGAGTCAAGCTGAAATCACACAAGGCCTAGAATTTGCTGAGAAAGCTCAAGCCTTCGACGACCAAATTGCCAAGCTTGCCCAGGCGAATGCCTTGTGCAACAAAAGACTGGAGTTGCAGCAGGCGAAGTACCTTCGACTCAAAGATTCCATCCCCTTCTGATTGACTCAGCCCTTTAACCATATATTGTAATGTGTATTTGACAATATTGCCATTTTGGCTAATTTATAAAATTTTCCATTTTGGCTTATTTATGGTTAATTTAGTCATTACTTGCTATTTATTTTTATCTCTTGGAGTATAGGTTTATACTTTTTCAAATATTTTCCATTTACTCTCAAGAGTCTTTTATCTTCACCTAACTCTTCGAATTCATAAGCTCCACCAGAAAAAGTTTGGATAATTCTGAATGGTCCTTCCCATTTGGGTGACCATTTTCCCATGCTTTGATCCCTTCGATCCATGGGAAGAATCACCTTCCAAACTAATTCTCCAGGCGAGAATGCCTTAGGTTTCACTTTTTTATTGTAAGAGTCTTCCACTCTTTTCTTCTGAAGCCTTAGTAAGTCGAGAGCGCGCATTCTTTCTTCGTCCAAATCTACTAGTTCGTCTAACATCATATCCCAATAAACTTCAGAGGGGATATCATGGTGTCTCTGAACCCTTGCAGATTGAAGACAAATTTCTGCTGGCAACACTGCGTCATGACCAAAAGTTAGCCTATATGGTGTTGTACCTATGGCTTCTTTTGGGGACGTTCGACATGCCCACAAGATCTGGTCTAACGTTTTATGCCAATTTCTTGGCTTCTTCCCAACATGCTTTTTTATTAAGCCAATCACTACTTTGTTCGCTGCTTCGACTTGACCATTTGCCTGTGCATAATAAGGCGTTGATGTTAGGAGTTTAAAGCCTATTTCCTGAGCGAATTCCTGCATCTTTCGACCGGTGAAAACTGATCCTTGATCAGTAGTTATAGTCTCAGGGATTCCAAATCTAAAGATAATGTTCTTTTGAATAAATTCAATGACATTTTCTTGGTCTACATTGACTAAAGGAATAGCTTCGATCCACTTAGTAAAATAATCAATGCCTACCAATATATACTTCTGGCTCTTTGATGATGCTGGTCGAATCTCTCCAATAAGGTCCAACGCCCATCCTCTAAAGGGCCAAGGTTTCACTATCGAGTGAAGTTCGCTTGCTGGTACATGCTGGATGCCTGTATGGACTTGACATTCTTGGCAACCCTTGGCGAACTCGACACAATCTTTCAACATGGTGGGCCAGTATAGTCCTTGTCGAAACAACAACCATTTCATCTTATGGCCTACTTGGTGAGCCCCACATGCTCCAGCGTGCATAGTCGAAAGGGCTATGTATGCTTCAGTTTCATTTAAGCACTTTAGCAATACCCCTTCAGGCGTCTTTTTAAATAACTCATTACCCATGAGTACGTAACTCAACGCCCTATATTTTGTTTTTCGTTCTGTCGAAGCTACTGGATTTTGAAGATAATCCACAATGGGTTTCCTCCAATCTTGCTCTGACAAATTGTCTATGAACGAAATTTCGAAGTTACTTTGATCAGCATACCCTAGTCTTGTCGATTCCAAGTCTGTTGGTGACAAACAAGTTGCTTTTATCTTTTCTCGAACTTCAATTGCTCTTTGTAATCTCGTTTTTGAAATTTTGTACCCAGATGCAATTTGTGCCAAATCGTTGGCTATTTGATTTTCCAATCTGGGTATGTGTCGAATGTTGACCATTTCAAATTTTTTCAACAAACGATTTGCTATCACAAAGTACATCATGAGATTTTCTCTTATGCATTTATATTCTTTTGTGACTTGCTTAATGACTAACTCTAAGTCTCCCATTATTTCGACTCGAGTTGCCCCCAATTCCAACAATATCTCAAGGCCAGTAATTAGAGCTTCATACTCAGCCTCATTGTTCGAACAAGAACCTGATATCTTGTACTTGAATGTTGTTGGAATTTTTTCTGGAGAAATAATCAAGACTCCTACTCCTGTTCCATCTTTATGGCTGGAACCATCGAAGTAGAATTTCCAAGGCTCTATCTCCACATAATTAATACTCTCGACTTGAATTGAGTGGTCGACTATAAAGTCTGCCACCACTTGTCCTTTCACTGCCTTAAGAGGCATAAAGGTCAAGGAGTATTCAGTTAATGCTAGTGCCCACTTGCCAATTCGATTGTGCAAGATGGGTTTCGACAACATATACTTGAAAACATCAAAATGAGACGAAACATACACATCAACTGGTTTTATATATTGTTTGAGCTTTGTACAAGAGAAATACAGACATAGACACAATTTTTCAACTTCGCTATATCTAGTTTCTGCATCGTTCAAAACTCTACTAAGATAGTAAATGGGTCTTTCGACTCCATTTTCATCTTCTTGGGCTAACATGCTTCCCAAAGTTTTGTCGGATGCAGCTATGTACAACCTCATACTCCTGTTGCTACAAGGAGGCACCAAAATAGGTGGCTTTGTGAGGTACCCTTTGATTTTGTCGAAGGCTTCTTGTTGCTCTTGCCCCCATTCGAATCCCTCTTTGTTCAATCGAAGTAAGGGTGAAAAGGCTTGAGCTTTCCCACTTAGGTTAGATATGAATCTCCTTAAGAAATTTATCTTACCTAACAGAGATTGCAGTTCCTTTTTATTCGATGGCGCTTTCGCTTCCAGAATTGCCTTCGTCTTGTTCTGGTTGATTTCGATTCCTTTTTTGTGGACAACGAAGCCCAAGAAATCTCCAGCTTTCACACAGAACGCACACTTCAAAGGGTTCATCTTCAGACCATGTTCTCTCATTCTTTCGAATGATTGTCGAAGGTGGTCTATGTGGTTCTTCATGGAAACAGATTTTATAACAATGTCATCAATATATACTTGCATAAAAGTGTTAATAAAATCATGGAAGATAGAATTCATTGCTCGCTGATATGTTGCCCCAGCGTTCTTTAGGCCAAAAGGCATCACTACCCATTCGTAAGTGCCTAAAGCCACAGGGCATCGAAAAGCTGTTTTCGACACATCTTCTTCAGCAATGAAAATTTGATTATATCCTGAATAACCATCGAGCATACTCAGGTACTCATAGACAGCGGCAGAATCGACTAGCATTTCCGCCACAGGCATAGGATATTCATCTTTGGGTGTAGCAGCATTCAAATCTCTGAAATCTATGCACACCCTCAATGTGCCATTTTTCTTAATCACTGGCACAATGTTTGCAATCCATTCGACATACCTCGTAACGCGTATGAATTTGCACTTCAGCAGTCTTTCGACTTCCGTTTTGATCTTCGACAGTATTTCTGGAGCGAAGCGTCTTGGACTTTTCTTGATTGGCTTCTTCCCAGGTTTGATTGGCAACTGAAGTTCCACCAATCCTCTGTCGAGACCAGGCATCTCGTCGTAATCCCATGCAAAACAGTCCTTGAACTCTTTCAACAAATGGATTACTTCCAACCTGAGTTCTGGGTCAATTTTTGCGCTAATGTAAGTTGGCTTTTTCTCTGACCCTTCGCCCAAGTTGATTTCTTCTAAAGGATCCTGCGCTAGCATCTTGATGTTATTCGCTAAGGGGTCCTTTTCGAATCCCAAAGGCTCATCATCGTAGATGGCGTCGAGCCTCTGTTCCTGCATCCCTTCTGGCATGGTATCAGGAGGTTCTGGATCGAAGTCCTTTCCAGGACCTGCAGAAGATAACTGTTGATCATTGGCCTGTGTGGCCATATATTTTACTTCGGCTTCGAGAGCCGTTATCATCTTTGTTTCGGCTATGTAAGCCGAAATTCGCTTCAATGATTGTGACTTAGTCATTGTCACTGAATTCACTTCCCCAACCAGTTGGTTGGATATCAGTTAACCCACTAAAGTCAATGTGGGACAAGTCTTCTCTGTCCCATTGAAAACCATGCTCAGGGTGCAGGTATAGGGAACAAAAAGTATTTGGCGCTGGCGCCAAGTCGAAGTCAGGTGTTGGGCATGGCCCAATGTGAGCCAGGTTCTTGTCGAAGTCTGCCAGCCCTAGGTGATTTACTTCGCCCAGGTAATAGCTTTGGTCCGCTTCTATGTTTTCGACCATTCCATCAGGACGCCATAGTAGTAACCTCTGGTGTATTGATGATGGTACAGCTCCAACACCATGAATCCATTCACGGCCCAACAAAAGATTATAGTTAGGTTTGGCCGATATGACCATAAACACAGTTGGTTGAAGGATAGATCCCACCTTGATATCCAGTTGGATCACACCCATAGTGGTCCCTATGCCGCCTTCATAATTCGACAGGACCGTGTTGTGAGGCTTGATATTCTCATCACTTTTGCCTATTTTTCTTAGCATAAAGTGAGGGATGATGTTGATGGTTTCCCCACAATCCACCAAGATCTTATTTACTGTGGTTTCTTCGAGTTTAGCCCTTATAAATAAAGGCTTGAGGTGATTTTTCATCGCCTCTGTAGGAGGTTCGAAGAACCCATTCTGCTCTTCAGTAGCGCCATTATCCATGACGAAATAGCACACTGGCCTATGCTTGGCCATTTCTTGCTCCACTTCCCAATCACTTGTTTCGACCTCCACCTGGCGGTTGAACTCTCTGGGCAGAACTGAGACTATGTTCACCATGATGTCCAAGGTGTCATCAGACTCAGAACCATCTTTGTTATCAACTTCACCCTGGTTAGGCCAAACTAGCCTATTGGTTACTGGTTGTCTTTCCAGAGGTTTCCTTTGCTTTCTCTGAGGAACGTTTGAACTGGATTCTGCCTTTGGTTCATTAGCAGCTTCCCTCTCAGCTTTTCGTCGCCTCTGGTATCTCCTCCATTAAGATCGAGACATGGGATTTTTCCCTTTGTAGTTGCTTGACACCTGTGTCACTTTAGGGGTAGCAACTTGAGGCTCTTTCTTATGTGTTAAATACGAACCTCTTGGCACTTCGAAGGGGTGCCATCTTTCCTCGCTTGGTCTCTTTCGACCAGATGTTTTGTACCATGTATCAACTGGCACATTAGTTGGAGGCCTGAAAGTCATTGGCCTCTTTTCTTGGTTTGAACCCCTTTGGGAGGCTCTTCTGGGGTCATGTCGAGTATCAACACTCTCCCTTTTTCTATTTGCTGCTCTTACACCTTGAATATGTTCAGCAGCTTTTTTGTCGAAGATTGAACTGCATCGAGGACACAACATCACTTCTGACTTCTTTTTCTGGCATCTTTGCAGGAAATCTGCCAGATTTTCATTTTCCCGAGGAAAAGCAGTTTTGTTGGCTTGTTCTTGCCTCATGGCCTCCTCTGATGCTTTTGGTTCAGAGACTTCGACCATGTTGACATTCATGGTGTCTTTTGTGGCAAGAGTCAACTGCTTCATTTGAATCTCCAAGTCCTATGTCTGGCCTTGAACTGCAGCCAAGTGAGAACTGGGTTTTGTTCCAGAGTTTTGGGCTCCAACTGTCTCCAGCTTTGGGCTTTCGACCGCCTTTTGAACCGCTTCAATTGTATTTCTGGATAGATTCCCAGAAAAACTGCCAAAGATTGGCATGTTGACATGGTCCTTTGAGACTTCGACCATTGTGATTCCTGGCCTCTTCGACTGGCTTCTGGATGCCTCGATCACGTTCACCTCTGAAGGTTCAACATAATGGGCTTCAGCCTACAACGGGTTAGAGTCCACAGTCATGGGGGTCTTGTCAGCAAACTTTAACCTCCCTTCTTCGATAGCGTCTTGCACAAGATTCCTGAAAAGAAAACATTGAGACGTTTTATGGCCCAGAAAATTATGATATTTACAAAAGCCTCTCTTCTTTCTTTGATCAAGAGGAGGCACTTTTACCCCTGGGGGTACTATCATTTGACCATCTTTTACAAGCAAGTCAAAGATTTCATCACATTTTGTAATATCAAAACTATAAGTCTTTTTGGGGAACCTATCGTTGGTCCTTTCTGGACCAGTGGGATTTTTCCCACTTGAGGGGACTAACAGTTTGCAAGAGTATGGTGGCCCTTGTTTTAGTTCCGCTAAATCGACCTCGCCTTCTTCGATGGTTATAGTTTCTTCGAAGATTTCTGGATCTTCATCATCCATCTCGACATACGCTATCCTCTCTCTTTTATGAGTTTTCGTTGCCTTGGCTTTCTCAGCTTTGAGGCGTTCTACCTGTCGAACTCTATCGACCAATTGGGCCATGTCTCTCAGGTATTGAGTGTCTAACTTCTTCCTAATGGAATAATCTAAGCCGCCTGCGGCTATTTCGAATAACTCATGTTCTGGCACTTGTGTAAAACATCTTGCTTTGAGCAACCTAAACCTATTTAGATATTCGTCTATAGGTTCAGTGAAACGTCTCTTTACACTAGCCAATTCTTTCAGGCTTATCTTGGTCTGTCCCATGTAGAATTGCTCATGGAACAATCTCTCCAACTGGGTCCAATGATGGATCGAATTGGGGGGGGGGGGAGAGTTGTAAACCAAGTAAATGCGTTCTTTGTTAAAGAACTTGGGAAGTACTTAATCCTCAGGTTTTCGTTGTTTGAAATATCTCCTGCTTCGATCAAGTATCTCGCCACATGTTCGACAGTAGATTCTGTCGTGTCCCCAGAGAATTTAGTGAATTTAGGGACTTTACATCTAGGAGGTAAGTCTGTTTGTAACACGTATTCTGACAGTGGGGATGTGAAATTGGGCCTACGAAAGCCCATGTTCATCCCATTTTGCGTCATGATTCTTTCGATCATGGCTGCCAGATTATTTTCCAAACCCATATTCTGGTATTGGATATGCTGGACTACTTCGTCAGCATTTTGGTTTATGTTAACTAACCTAACCTCTAGGGCTATAACCCTAGGTTCTTCGACAGGCTGCTCCAATCGTGCCCTAAAGTTTTCTTCGACAGGCTGCTGGACTTGGTTGATAGTGGTTTCTTCCTCTAAGAGTATACCTTGGTTTCCCCTTATTTGCGCCCTTTGGGGCTGTCGAATAGGTTGGGGTACTCCAAAGAAATCAGCCAAACGCGTCATTTGCGCTGTCATCTGCTGATTCGATTGAGTGGTGTTTTGTATTAGAGGATTCAACACTGTACTTAAAGTTTGTGCCAACATTTGAACCATATCATGGTTGCTTTCGTCCATTTGTTGCCTCAAGACTGCTGTCGAGGCATTCGTAAGGCCATGTGCTACTTGGGACGTTCCTCCTAAGAGTTGGGTCCTATTTCTGTTCGCCATACCTACTCCAGAACCTTGGAGTGGCGAAGAGGCACTCACTAAAGGGTCTGAAAAAGTGGACGCAGCGTTCGTCAGGCTAGCCAAGTCAGAAGTTGGCATGCCATAGAGTGGTTCTCGATTTTGACCGCCTGTCATAAATCCTGGGGGAACATAAGGCCTTGTGCCTATATTTCCCCTTGGTGGGGGAGTTCCTAAAGGCACTCTGGGGCCAGTGAACGGAGGTAATGGCCCCGTTGTTGTGACCGTTACTGCTGGTGTTGAACCAGCGGTTATCGCTTCACTTACGATTGGGATAACCGTTGTTCCCACATTCGTTTGTGGGATTTCGTTATTGTTTGGCGGATTCGCCATCGCTTCTCTTCTTCTGGCAGTATTGGTATTGTTAGTGTATATTCTACCACTTCTCAATAACATGCAATACTTCTCGAAAAAGATGATATTTTGTGTAAAAAGGTTAAACTTCAAAATCAACACACAGTCCCACCAGGTATGCCAATTTGTTTACCGTGGGAATTGGTAAACAACCGCTGATCTTCCAAAAGGTTACTTATTTGGTGACTCACAGGATCGATCAGATTGATCCTAAGACATGGTTGATTTTGGGGTTTTGACTAAGTTTGATAATGATTAAATGACAAGAAAATAAAGAAGCTTTATGTAAATTGCATGAAGAAGAGAACTTGATAAAATAAAGGAAGGCTTGAAATAAAGGCTTTCGACTGGGAAAGTAAAGGAGAAAGCAAGTAAAGTTTCTGGAAAATAAATGACTTGATTAATTAAAGTGGTGTTTCACACATACATTCTCAACAACTCTTTCTCTCACGCTGGGTACTCGAATCTATATGAGTGACTTGTATATAATTGTGAACACACGCGAAAAACTGCGTGAACTACTACTATTTATACTAAACACATCCCAAGTAACCGTCGGGCAGTTACACTGCTTCGAGATGACTCCACTTGGCACGTTCTCAGCGTTCGACGCTCCAGATCTTGGCACGTTGCACTTGGTAACCGCTGGGAACCGTTTTCCCTCCAAACGTTTGAATCTCAAACCGTTCCACTCTGAACAATTGAACACCTTCGTCGAGAAGCATCTTCGACGAGAAACACCTTCGACGTCGAAGGCAACCAAATTCTCCCTTGGAAGAAATTCTCTAAGTACATTGCCATCTTCTGACGAGTACTTCGACAAAACCAGCTGGTCGAAACCATCCTTCAGCTTTAATGGCTGATATTAATAAAAACAAGGGTGTCGAATTTAGGAGCCAACACATATATAAAGGGATGACTACTTCATAGAAACTAACGATTCACAGAAAAACAATTGAAGCATCAAATTGAAAAGTGAAGTTACTGTGAAAAGAAAAGGAAAGAGAGAAAACATTTAAGTAATATTCAAAAACACAAAGAGTTGTTGATCTGTTTTGTGTTAACTTTCATTCTTTATAACACAAGAGTTGTTTCTCATTATTGTGTTATTTATCATTGTTGTATACACAAGAGTTGTTGCTCATATTTGTGATTAAATATTTGTTATTCTATGTAGTGTTAAATCTACTTTTTAGAAGCACTCTTATAAACATTGTTTGATTTTAAATCTTTCTATATTTGTTTCCTCAAGTGACTAAGTTGTAGTCAGAATTACTTGAGAGGGCTAAGGTTTTTTTCTAAACTCTTAGACAATGTTGTAATCTTTCTAGATTATAGGATTGAGTCCTTTTCTAATTCAAAATCACATTGACGGGTGGACAAGAGTAGCCTTTTCTAAGATGGACTTGTATAAACTAATCGTGTCACTTTTCTTTCTAGCTTATATCTATCTTTGTTCGTTTTTGAGACGCGTTTCTAAAATAAATAGTTTTGAAAAGTGATAGGAAAAATAGCAAGTATACCATTTTTGCTTCTTGTAACAATAGGGAAATTCCCCGAATGTCGATCTCAAGAATTGTGTATCAGTATTGAGTTCAATTTGTGGTTCAATTAGACAAAACTTGATTTGAGGTTTTGGTTGTGAAATTTTGACTTAACAAATAGCATGAATATAAAGTGGCTTTTCACTGATATGAGGAGCATGCTAGGGATAGGCGTGTGATATGGCCCTGTAATAACCTTTATTCTTGATCTCTTTAACAAGTTCATTACCTTTAACTATCAGCCCTTTAGATTATTTTCCCCTAAGTCCTTAGTGAGAAAACCTTTAACCACCCACCCTAAATCCTAAGTCCTTAGAGATATCTGATGGAGTCAGGCCTTTATTTTATCAAGGGTTAAATCCGGTAACTATAGGGTATCCTTAGTCCTAGGTGATATCTACTATAGTCTAATTGTACAAAAACCATAACAATTATGGTCCAGGTAATTCTTAACCGTAGAACAATCCTTATTTGTCCGATAAAGAAAGCATGAAAAACCATGTACAATTAAATCGAATAATAAAAACCATGTAATTAATGAAATCAGAAATTAAAAGTTATTACAGAATAAAATCAGGGACACCCCCTAGCATTGTGGGGTTTAGCCTCTCATAGTATTCAAAAGAAAAGAAATAATAAAATTAGACATTACAAAAGGTGAGGATTCTTCGATCTTCAATTGTTGTCTCTCATGAAGGAATCTCTGTCTCCAAGTTTCTTGAAAGCATAAATATTTACCGTTCCTAATCTTCTCCGGTCAAAAGTTCCTCAATTCATCGTGCTAAATAGAAAAAAAATCATTTAGGTCAGTTGGAAGTACCCAAAACGCCCCCACGGCTTAACAGATGGGCAAAATAGAGAAAAAATTAGAAATCATCATCACAGGAAAACACGGCCCGTGTTGGGCAACACGATCACCCATGTTGGCCTTCTGGATTTTTAAGTATCAACTTCAACTCCCAGGGGTTGCAACACGACCCGTGTTGGGCAACACCGCCGCCCGTGTTGCACCCCAAACTACCCTCTTTCTTCACTCGCACATACTGACACACATGTGTTAAGCAACACGTGTCGCCGTGTCAGGCCTCCTGAAGGTGGATTTTTGACTTTCTCTAAAACTCTGAATTTTTGCACTTTTTCGCCCTGAATTATCCTATTTTATCCCTCTGACTCTGAAAACACTAAGACATGCAACCAAAGCATAAAATGCAGTAAAATGAAATAAAACACTCATCAATTAAAAGAAACGATAACTAAAATAAATGCTAAACACATGTGTAAAAACCACTGATCGAACTCCCCAAACTTAAATTGTTGCTTGACCTCAAGCTACCATTACAAGAAATCATTAAAATCACAGTAGATTGATACTCATACGTGAGACATCCGTTCTAATTAATCAAAAAGCGGTATGTCCGATGTTTACATGACGCTAAGAGTTTGTGTAAGAACCTTTAAATCTCGAGCTGCTTCTTCAGATACCTCTCTAACTATGCTTTGTACTTAAGTCTTTTTCCGTTTTTCCTCCTATTTCATTCAGACAGTCAATTTAAGGCTATGAGAATTTTTTATGATCATCACACGCACAAGACTTATCAAGAAATTTTTTTGCTTAGGCACCAAATAAGAACTTTTACTCCTTTTTAATTTCAGATGAAACTTTCAAAACTTTTCAGTTTATATATTGTCCTTTATGGACGACGTTTGGGGATCAACCCCCTTTGGGCTGAATAACCTAGTGAGGGATACCCAACTTAACGATCCAATTTCCTTTTCCCTCCTTTTCATCATTTGGTTCCAGCTTTGTGTATTTCTCAACCAGTCATACATGCATGTGAATCTATATTATGCCAGACTATCAAGAGAAACTACTCAAGGAATACTTCTCAGGATTCAAGTACTATGGTATAAATCTACATGTTAGACTCGTATCCCTATCACATTATTCCGAACTTCCTACCCTCAAACAACCATCCCTTTGTCTCTATATACTATTCATGAACTCTATGAGAACCAAGTTCTTGATCAAAACAAAAAATTTTGACCAAATTTGGAGGACTTCAACTCGTGGATTTACATAGCAGTTCGCATAGAAGTAACAAATAATTAGAAAAGAATAAAAAAATAACCCCCACCCCCCCAAACTTGAGCTAAACATTGACCCTGATGTTTCAGAGCAAGCTCGAGAAGGTGACTCATAAAGGGTAACACAACAATGTTTCTACCTCCTAGCTTTCACCAGTAAGACTCCCTTTTTATTACCTGCAGACAAAACGAAACAAATGCAAAAAGAAACTAAGTTATTTAAAAGCTTGGGTTGCCTCTCACTAAGAGCTTCATTTAATGTCGCATGGCTCGACGATTCATCCCCTTATGGGGGGTACTTCCTCTTCCACACCTTATTGCTTGTCTCTTCCATAATCCAGAACTCATTCATATCAAAAGTATCAACCCATTTATGCTTCCAACCACTTCCATCTTCTCAGCTCGGTGTTCCTTTTTCTTTCTTTTCTTTCCTTCTTGTCTGAGCTTAGGAATTTTTATTGATGCCACCTGAGAGATTTTTCCTGAGACTTCTTCTGGGAGTGATTTTGAACTGTTGCTTTCTCCTTCTACTTTGATCATTCAGACTGAAGATTTATTCTTTCCACCTGTACCTTGCTTCTTTATTTTCAACACCTTCAAGATTATCTCCTCATAAAATGATTTCAGTGTCAGATTATTTGTCTCGATATCAAAATTACATCGACTAGTTAGCATAATTGGTCGACCAAGAATGATAAGAGTCTCTTCATCTTCAGGTATGTCCATGATCTGAAAATCAACTGGGAAAATAAAATTTTCAATTTCCACTAATACATCTTTGGCTATCCCATATGACTGCTTGATGGTGTGTTAACAAATTTCAATTTTGTCCCACACCCACTTATCTTCTCAATATCGAGCTTCTTGAAAATTGATAATGGAATTAAACTCACACTAGAGCCAGAATCAACCAGAAACCTCTTGAAATTTCTATCTTTTATGGTGCATGGTATTGCAACTGACCCCATATCCTTCTGCTTGACAGGTGTTTTCCACTCGGGTGCAATTACATACACTTTCTCATCATAGGTCACCGATCCCTCTCCTGTTGATCTCTTCTTTGATAATTCCGCCTTCACAAATCTATGATATAAAGGCATTTTCTCGAGTGCTTCAAAGAATGGTATGTTGATCTCCAGCTTTTTAAACAATTTGACAAATTTATCAAACTCTTTCTCTTTCGTGTCCTTCTTTGCCACTCAAGATGGATACAATAACTTGATTGCTGGTTTAGTTTTCTCTTCAACTGGGTTTACAGGTGATACCACTTCTTCCTGTTTTTCTTATTCTCGCTCACTCCATCTCTACTTCTATGATACTATCATCAAAATTTACCTCATCTTTCTTTTCTTCAGCAGCTTTCTCCTTCCTTGTTGTGACAACATTAACATTTTCATAATTTTGTTTAATTCTCTTGTGCTCACAGTGCTATCTGTTGTGTAATCTGTCCCATTTGAACTTCCACATTTTTTATTTCAGTTGTGGTATTCCTGTAATTAATCCTTGTCTCTTCTTGAAAATGAGAGGTGTGTGCAACCATCTTTTCAATAGCTACCTCCCACTTTGCCTTTTGAGGAGCTTATTGCTGTTGATCTTTCCAGGAGAAGTTAGGATAATTCTTCCACCCAGGATTATACGTGTTAGAATACAGGTTATTTTTCCTAAAGAATTTTATCCCCTCAATTTGTTGTGGAGTTGTAAGAAATTGCACATTAAGGTGTGGTCCACTACAAATTTCACAAACAACCTTCTGTACCTATTGAACTTGGGCTACTTGTTAAGTATCCATGTTCATTGCTTTCAGCTTTTTCTCCACTTCTGCAGCAATAGCCTCTTCAATTTTTAATTTCTTATTCACTTCCAACTTCAAATCAATGACTCCCTCTAGTTTGCTTACAACTCTTTCATATAGCTCCAAATTCTCATTTACAGCAATGGCTTCAATAATCTTCTTCACACTAGTGGATGTTGTAAAGTTGGATGAGCCACCGACAATTGTATCAATAAGTTTCTTTGTCTTCATTCTGAGGCCATTTACAAACATTTTTGCATTTTCTCAATTTGACCCATGTTGTGAGTGGGACATGCTACTAATAACCTCTTGAACCTCTTATAAGCATCCTGTGATACGGTGGCAGAACCGACTGTTAATACTGGTTTGCGTTTTTTGTTTGCAAATGTCGCGGTAAGCAAGAGTCGCCACCGACTTTTATTTTATCCAATCAGGAAAAGGAAAAAGAACAGAAAAAACCTTTTTCGAGATGTTTCTGAGTACGAGGGGTAGATTATAGAAAGGGAAGGTGTTAGCACCCTTTCTATCCGTGGTTTTCCACGGGCTCTTAGGTACTTGCTCATTTTGAAAACTGCTTGTGTGTGCTTGTTTTGAAAAGTTTTGTATTACTTCACTTTAACTCTTGTTTCTGTCCTCAAGAGTGTTACGAAGTTTTTTTTGAAAACTTTGTTTGAAAAGTGTTTGGGTGAAAAAAATTGTTTGTTTGAGCAAGTACCCAGGAACTAATCTACCTGCTCGAAAAAAGTTTGTTTGTTTTCCTTTTAGATAATGCTATCCCATTATTTAGAAATAGGTAGCATCGTCGTTGGAGTTTTTTAGGAACATTCGAAGGGACAAATACGATCACAAAAGCAATGTTAGGAAATGTTAGTAATCATCCTAAAGCCTTAAAGATCTTTTTCCGAGGCAACATCCGAATGGGTCATTTTAGATCTTTCGGGGCTAGAGGACAACCACTAACAAACCCTATACTTCATGACCGTTTACCGAAGGCAACCAGAGTGGAGTAAACCCTAGGAGTGAGCATGTGCGAGTGCAATTTCAGTTAATTTATCTTTGTACATTTAGGGTTTTCTACCGTATTAATTTTCAGTTTGTCTTTCCATACAATCCTATTAACATATATCTAGGCAGTTTATAGTTTGTGAAAATTAAAACACGGGAAAGTTTAAAGTCCTAGCTATTACAGGGCTTCGCAGATACATAATTATCTTGACTGTAAATAAAGATGCGGAAATTTAAAATCCTAATTAAATCTATTACAACCCGAAGCAGATACAATAATAGAAAAAAGAATTAAAATGCGCGCGGCGAATTAAATGTGTGAATGAATTTAAGAATCCTAAAAATCTAATTGAAAAATATTTAGGTTAGTTTTTGAGAAAAAATTAATTAGGTTATGTACAAATTAAACCCTAATTTCTAATTGTTTTAAATTATATAAAAAGAATTAAATTTCCCTAAATAATTAAACTAATTAATTAAGGAAATAAAATATTTTTATGAAAAAAATGATTTTTATGTTTTTGTGATTTTTTTATTTAAATAAAAAAATAAATAATTTTTGTGTTATTTTTGTAAAAGAAGTAATTAATAAATAATTAAGAAAGAAATAAAGAAAAGAGAAAAAGAACTTGGGCCTGTGATGAAAGCTGAATGGGAGGTGTGACGCCTAAATTTCATTGAGCCCAAATCCTTTGGCCCAATCAAGCGTTTGGATCCAGTGCTGGCCACGTTTGAGGGTTCACCATGGTCTGTATGTGTTGAGTGTTAGATCTGGATATGATGAGATCTTGTGGTATGGTGATGGAAGTGCATGAGGAGCGCGTAGGGACCTGGAGCATTGGATCTGAATACACATATTAGTGAAAATTAACTTTGCAAAAGGATTGGATCGAACCCACCCCCTTTTTGACTAAAGCCTTATCATGCTCTGCCTTGCCAAATGAATCAAGCGTGTTAATTGTTAACAAAATAATATAAAATAAATATAAGGCAAATAAAGATCTATGACCACATGTCAAAAACGCGCGCGTTGTGGGTCCCCAATGGTTTGAATGGACGAATCAGTGAGCACCATGCCATCACCTTCTTCAGGGATCCGTCGTTTTAGATGGGGAACTTTTACCTACAGCAGTTTTCCGTCACTATAGGTTGTAGTGACATATTTTGTTCGTAACTAAAAACCTGAAAAATTCAAAAATGCAACACAAGCAGAATAAATTCAAACCAAAGGCATGGATCAATTGCAAATCATCTCTGGAGCATGATAGTACCCCTAATTTTTGTCCAATTTTGGCTTTATATAGAATTCCCAATTTGGGACCTCAAAATCCTAACAATGGCATCGTGCCATTCCTGCACTTAAACTTCAATCAAACCAATCAAAAACATTGCAAATATGATAGCAAGCATGGATATATGATCAAAACACATTTATGATAGATAAATCATTGAAAACGAATCTTGAAAAAAGATGCAAACCGTGGCACTGTTAGGCATGATTTCTGAAGGTTTTAAGGCTTGAGGATGATTGGAATGGCTTTAGAAGATGTCCAGGAACGGATTACTGGCCTTGGAATTGCTTGAAACGGCCTGTAGAATCGAAACTGGCCTGCACTTTTTTGACAAAAAATTGAGACTTGTCCTCCTTCTTTCACGACCCCAATCCTCTTTTTCATGCTTTGTAAATGTTGTGTATATATCATAGAATGATTTAGCTCAACAAAAACTGATCATATCTTTGCAAATTATGGAGATTTGATTTCATTCTTTGCCTTGTATGATTTGTTTCCAAAATAAACCAAATTAAGTTATTTTCCAATTAATTAGATCTTGCACGAATTTTTTGATTTTCTAGCTGTTCATGGACTCATAATATGCTCATAAAATCAAATCTTTGATTTTATTTGATTATTCTACTATTTAAATTGATTTATTTTATTTAAATTGATAAAAAAAATCAAAATAAATAATAAAAATAATAAAATAATAGGTGGATAAGCTCAGGTGTCGTGGGCCATCTTAGGAACAAGTTTCAACCAAGAAAACATGGGCCCATTTGGAAAAAAAAAAGTCATTTTGATCAATGTTGACTTCATGCACATTTCCAAAAATTGGTCAAATTTGACAATACATATCTCCCTCAATTTTAACCCTAAGATGGTTTTCTTTGACTTTTTATAAAGCTTAGGATGTCCCCTAAACAACCCTTTTGGTTTCATCTCAATTGGGTCTTCCATGTTCATGTAAGAAGCTTTGACCCAAAAGGTGTTTTTGTTGACTTTTCAAAAGGACCTATAATGTAGAAATTCATATCTTTCCATGAGTGCGTTTTTTGAACTTGTGGGATGAATATGAGTTGTAGGTAATTGAATCATCTTCAAAATGAGCCTTGGATGGAAACTTTCTGATAAAGTATGTAAAAGTTATGCCTGGTCAAAATTTGGTTGAATTTTCCTGAGAAACCCTAATTTAGCAACCTTTGGGTTTTGATGAATTTGGGAGCATTCCTTAAGGAATCATGATAAACCCTTGATCAAATGATGAATATCACTTCAAAATGTTGGTGTTGACCAAAAATCTTGAAGTTTGACTGTATGTGGGCCATAGTTGACTTTTGACCTAGTATAGTTGATTTTCAGGCATCTGAGTCGTTGACTGAGCAAACTTCTTGTGCAAGACATGAAACTTGACATGGATGATCTTGAGAACATATTAGGACCATGTAAGGCATTTGGGACCTTTGGATTTCCCACACCCTGATGAAAATGGAAACCCTAGTTTGAGGTACATTGCCTTAAGAGAGAGTTTGTTTGGTCAACTCTTGGGCATCCTTGAGCAAGTTAAGGACCTCAATGGGAATGTGTTGAGTGAAATGAGAGGGAAAATTTTGGGGTATATCAGCTTCCCCTGTTCAATCTTCTTAAACTTGAGGATGTAGATTGGTTGTCTGCCTTTCGTAATCTGAAGGTGGAAGATGATTGAACACTAGAGTGCCCAGAAATTTGCACTCATCAGAGATGTTGCTGGACTGTGTAGGTAGTATCGGGAATGGGCTTACAGATGCCATTTGGAGGAGATGACGGAAGGTCATCGGATATGGGCTTAAATATGCCATCCGGAAGATATGACGGAGAATCGTCAGAGATGGGCTTAAAGATGCCATCTAGAGGATGTTGATTTCCCGAGATATTCCTTGGATGAGAATTCCTGTTCCTGTCATTGAGGAGGAATCTGTTGAGGAATATTGGTCTCTGTCTTGGGAGAAATGGAATTTTAGGAACTTCAGTTGTCCGTTACTCTATTGGGGAATCATCTCTTAGTCGAGGAGATGAAAATGAACTGCTATATGGTCGTGCTCCAGGCCTTACAGTGATTTGCTGAGGATAATAAGAATAACTGCTATCTGGTCGTGCTCTAGGTTTTACAGTGACTTACTGGGGAGATGAGATTAAACTTGTTATCTGGTCGTGCTCCAGGCTTTGCAATCTCAAAAAATGTTATCTGGTCGTGCTCCAGGCTTCAGAAGGAATTAAGTGGTTATCCAGTCGCATCCGGGTTTCAACTTGAATTTAAGGCATACTAATCTGGTCGTTTCCAGGCTTCAATAGTAACTGGCCGAGTAAACTGCTATCTGGTCGAATTCCAAGCTTCGTAGTACCTCATAGTGTTATCTGGTCGTGCTCCAGGTTTCACAGTGTCTCTTGCCACTATCTGGTCGTGCTCCAGCCTTCACAGCGTCTTATACCGTTATCTGGTCATGCTCCAGGCTTCACGGTGTCTTATACCATTATCTGGTTGTGTCCCAGGCTTTAGTAATTTGGAGAAATTAAGATATTATCTGGTCGATTTCTGAGCTTCATAGCTTGAATTTGAGATATACCACTATCTGTTCGATTCTAGGCTTCGTAGTATTTTGGAGAAATTAAGATATTATCCGGTCGATTTCCGGGCTTCATAGCTTGAATTTGAGATATACCACTATCTGGTCTATTCCAGGCTTTGTAGTATTTTGTACTGTTATCCGGTCGTGCTCCAGGCTTCACAGTATGTTGTATTGTTGGTTGACTATTATCCGGTCAGTTTCTGGGCTTCATAGCTTTTGAACTGGAATAGAAATCTTAGTATCGATTTGACTGAACCAGGGAAAGGTCTCGAGTTGTCTTCAACTGGGAGAGAAATCTTAGTATCGATTTGACTGAACTCGGGAGAGGTCTCGGAATAACTTTGACTGGAATAGAAATCAGGGGAATCTTAGCGGCGATTCGGCTGACCCAGACGAAAGTCTTAGAAAATCTTCAACTAGAATAAAAACCTTAGTGTTAGTTTGACTGAACCAGAGAAAATCTTGAAAAGTGTTGGAATATCTTCAATTGGAATAGAAACCTTGGTGTCGGTTTGACTGAACCAGAGAGAACTTGTGAGAACTTGATTGCATCTTTCCCTGAAAGGTAAAGAGTTAGTCATATGTAATGTCATGATGTATGAAATGTATTGAGTAATGATGTTCTCGAAATAAATGAGATTGTGATGTATAATATGTATGCACATGCCATGATGTATGGATATGCAATGCTATTGTGATATTCTCTAGCTGGGGAAAATAAATCTTGGACTACTGCTGGAGAGTATAAGGAGTTGAGTTCTTCGTTTCTGCTGGGGATATTGAACGAAGATGATTAGCTGGGGATTTACATCCATTCTGCTTGAGAACATTCTTTCGGAGGAGACTCTGTCTGAGAATAATCCTGCGGGGGAATGGCTCTGTGGGGAAGAGAGATACTCTGTTGGAAGATCTGCTGATTTGGAGAAATAAACTCAGTTGGGGATGAACTTCCATTGCTGGAGAGAAGAGCTCTGTTGGAGATCGAGCTTCCACTGTCAGAGGAATAAACTTTGCTTGGGAGATGGCTTTATAAACTGCTCATGGTTATAAAACTCGGTTGGGGAATGTAGATATCAGCTTTCTGAAGGAACCTACTAGGGAAGGAATTCCTGCTTGGGGATACGGAGGTTGGAACTTGGTTGTCTCGGCTCTGTGGGGAATATAGGTATCATTGGCTTGTATGTGATAGTGACTTCGCTTCCAACTGTCTCTTCCCCTTGTACCATGATGGAAAAAGTACATGCAGAGATTTTATGGATGGATCTATGTCGTGATTGTACTTGAACATGTATTTAATGAGTGTCAGGATGACATCCGTCTCTGGATCGTATCTGAATTGTACTTGAAACATGTGTTGAATGAGTGTCAGAATGACATCTGTATCTGGATCGTATCTGAAATGTACTTGAAACATGTGTTGAATGAGTGTCAGAATGACATTCGTCTCTGGATCCTATCTGAACTATACTTGAAACATGTGTCGAATGAGTGTCAGAATGACATCCGTCTCTAGATCGTACCTGAACTGTACTTGAAACATGTGTCGAATGAGTGTCAGAATGACATCCGTCTCTGGATCGTATCTGAACTGTATTTGAAACATGTGTTGGATAAGTGTCAGAATGACATCCGTCTCTAGATCGTATCTGAACTGTATTTAGAGGAGAATCTGAAGTAAGTATCAGGATGACACCCGTCTCTGGATCGTACCTGAACTATTTCTAGAAGAGAAATCTGGAATAAGTACTAGGATAACATCCGTCTCTGGATCATACCTGAACTGTTTCTAGAAGAGAAGTCTGGAATAAGTATCAGGATAACATATGTCTCTGGATCGTACCTGAACTGTTTCTCAGTGAATGAAAGTCTTGAATAAGTAGCAGAATGACATCCATATCTGGATCGTATCTGAACCATTTCTCGATGTATGAAAATCTTGAATAAGTAGCAGAATGACATCCGTATCTGGATCGTATCTGAACCGTTTCTCGATGTATGAAAATCTTGAATAAGTAGCAGAATGACATTCGTATCTGGATCGTATCCAAACCGTTTCTCAATGTATGAACATATTGAGTAAGTAGCAGAATGACATCCACATCTGGATCGTATCTGAACCGTTTCTCGATGTATGAAAATCTTGAATAAGTAGCAGAATGACATCGGTATCTGGATCGTATCTGAATCGTTTCTCGATGTATGAAAATCCTGAATAAGTAGCAGAATGACATTCGTATCTGGATCATATCTGAACCATTTCTCGATGTATGAAAATCTTGAATAAGTAGCAGAATGACATCGGTATCTGGATCATATCTGAACCGTTTCTCGATGTATGAAAATCTTGAATAAGTAGCAGAATGACATCTGTATCTGGATCATATCTGAACCATTTCTCGATGTATGAAAATCTTGAATAAGTAGCAGAATAACATCCATATATGGATCATATTTGAACCGTTTCTCGATGTATGAAAATCTTAAATAAGCAGCAGAATGACATCCGTATCTGGATCGCATCTGAACCGTTTCTCGATTCTGGTGCTCTTGACGAATGTTGATCAAGGTATAAGTCTTCCACTGATAGACAGGTGATGGGACATAGTCGTACGTTTTAAATCCCTAACTTTTTCCTGGACCGCCCTTTCGGGTTTTCAGTCCACCGAGATACCTTTTTGCCCAAGCTGCCTTTTCAGGTTTTCGACTTGTCGGGTGTACAGATTTTTTTTATGTATATCCCTAACTTTTGCTTGAACCCTTTTGGTTCGCCGGGATTCCCTTATTTTTTCCTAGGTGTGTCAACCTAGGGGGTCTTTTTTTTCATGCGTAGTATTTTCCGACTATGTCCATGCTTTCAGGATGTAGAGAGTTGTCACTGTCTATAGTGTTGTGTTGTAGTACTGTCAAAAATCTTTTCTTGACGGCACATGATTCGTTGCTGGAATGTGTGCATAATGCCCCAAGCAATTCAGATGGAGATCTACCCCTAGTTATTTGGCACTTTTGAAGAGACTGCCCTAGGTGTGTTTAGATGTCATGCCCCTTGCTTATGAAAGACCTGTTATTGGAAGTGTCTTTCCCACTGAGGTGATTCTATCCGTTGAGAGGATGTCTGTTTATTGAATATCCATTGTGCGGATTTCTCTACTGTCAAACAATTAGTCATATGCAAACAATGTCATTTAAAGAATGCAAAACTCATGTTTGTCTTGAAATTTTTTTGAAAATGTGTTTTGTGTAGTAAAACGAAATTTGCAAGAATGTGATATCAACTCAGGATTCGTAACAAAGCCTACAGGAGTCATGATACCTTTGTAACAGTATGCTCTCAAACTAACCCATGCTTCAGCTAGGACTTTTAAGGGTTATAACGTGGCCTGGTTCACGCTTCAAGAAACAAAGGATAAAGGCTCAAATTTTATTTGTACCCAACCCGCTCTTCGTGATGTTCTTCAGTCCTATGGTCAGTTAATTGTGCGCTTAGATCCCGATTGAGTCTGGAATCTTTGCTTTGATACTTGGTGATGATTCAGAAATTGAACATTTGTTTTGAAAAGGCAGTCATTTTTGTAATCTTTTTCATCGAGGATTTGTAGTAACCTTTTTTGTTTGTTTTCGTTATCCCTTCTTTTGCCTGAACTATTTGTTTTATGATTACAGTCAGCGGGATGCCCCAATTTTTCTCTTAAGTCTCCTTCATAGGTTTTGACTTAATGGGATTTTATTTCGAGAGATAATGACTGCCTGTCTTGACGATAATACAGAACCATCATTGTTTTTTGTTTTGGAAGGACGTCTTCGATGCCATTCATTATGTACGAAGCGGCAGATTGTGACTGAATGCGCCTATGAATTAATTGAGAAAACTACCCTTCCCCAGGTTATGATTAAGGGTTTTAATTTGTGTAAAAAGAAAAACTCCTACTTCTTTGGCTCGAAGGGGTTGACTAGGGATTATCTTCCTTATAACTCCACTGTTTAGGATTTGAAACAACGTCTGTACATTGTCAACGGGGTCTGTTCAAAAGCATACTGTAGAGATTGTGGTATCATTTTTGTCATCCTCCCTCTAAGGCTTAGAGTTTTTTAATCGAGAGTTGAATATCATAAAAGGAAATAAGAACGCGTTTTTGAGATAGTGAATACGAATGAATTGATTCAAGACAAACATGTGCAATTCATTGATGAAATAACGAGGTTTGATATGAATAAATGTTCAAACAAATCAAAATAAAATTACACTGAAAATTCTAATGAATGAAATGTATTCTTGTGAGAACTTGTCACTTCAGATGGTATACCTTGGAGGGGTGGTAGAAGAAATCAGCCTGACCGTCTTGTGCAAATTCTAGCGCTCCTTCATCAATCTGATCTTGAATTTTATTTCTCAACTCCCAACAGCTGTTGGTGTCATGTCCAGGACTGTTGGAGTGGTACGCACATCTTGCATTTGGATTGTACCTTGGGGAGGCTATGTTGGGATTCTGAGGAGGGTCCCTTAACATAACCAACTTGGCCTTCAACAAGCGTTGCAATGCTTGAGCCAGTGACATGTTGATCTCGGTGAAGCATCTTTCAGATGTATTCTTCTTATGCTGATTGCCCCGTTGTCGTTGGCGAGACTGTGGTTGGGCTTGTGATGTAGTAGAAATTTGGAAAGGTTTGTTCCTGACCAAACCAATCTCTTCTCTCACTGGGGGCTGATTAATGCCTTGATCCACAATTTTAACTGTTTGTTTCATGGATCTGCAACCATCTTGGTGAAGCTTGATGAGGAAGGCTCTTAGCCCTTCTTGTCCTCGAGCTAAGTTTTGGATAAGAGCCATCTTCCCCAGCATCTGGATTCTCATTGCTTGTACCTCAGCTTGCAGTTGTTCCAATTGTTCATCCTTGTTGTTGTCAGTACGTTCCTTGGTCAGATTCTCGGTGAAGAGTGTTTTCAAGTCTTCTTTCCCATTGGATAGATTCAGGAGAAATTCCTTGAACTGGGCATCTTGAGCTTGGATATCTCTGTTGTCTTGTTGGAGAGCCATTGCTGAAATAAACAGTGAGAACATGAGAGACCTACTTTGAAACCTGCTTATGCAATGATATGTATTATATATGTATGCGATATTTTCAAGGATCTCGCGGGGTAAACAAGAAAATGTTAGAAGTTAAAATTTGCAGCTTTGATTGAAAAACTTCGTATCGTTGAGAGTCCTTCTACGAGAGTCAAGCTCACCATATCAAGTGGGTCATAGCCCCTGACTCAATTTGTTGAGTTTTGATCTTCTGACGACATTGGCTAGAGGAAAATAAATCCCCTTGCCCCTTTCTAGACGTCTGGTTTATCATAACCTGCATCACATGCCCTCGAGATCATTGAAATGGTTAAGGAAATGTTAAGGCATGATGTTATGATGTGTATGTTATGCTTTTAAGCAAAGGTGCGAAGTGATGTAAGCAAGTAAACCCTGCAAGAAATCCAAGTTATTGGATAATAACTGTAAACCAAAACCTTCAAGGAACTCATGTTGTCAGGTAATAAAACTCTACAAGTAGTTCAAGTTAAAAGCACACAAGTCACACAAACAGCCTTAGGTTTAGGCTTGCATGGGTTTTAAGGTCATACCCTCTTGAAGCTGGATTAGTTTAATCTATCCTATAAATAGTAATCGGGTTCTAAGGAATCTCAATATCATTGATCTTTCCCCCAAGCCTTGTTCAATCAACGATTGACTCGTAATCAAACAAAACTCAGAAGTCAAACCTCAATGAGTGTAGCATCAAGTATCTTTCGACCTTGGGCATACACCAAAGTCGACCATCTCGCTATGTCCTACTGGCTAAGTTGTGCAATTAAAGGTTCTAAGGTCAATTGATACTTTATGACACCACGCGGCGGCCCCGTACATATCCCTGATTGACTCAAGGGTTACGGGTACCAACCAAAGTGCCACATCAACATAGTTGTTGTACCTCAAAATTTGTCCTCTCATTTCTCAAAGAATCACCTTGGATCCTCAAGTTTGCTTCCATCCAATTCCAAGCCTTGAACTACAAATTTTCCAAGAAAATCACTCACAAGGGCAAAATGGTCATTTGCACAATGAAAAGTCAAACTTTGACTTTTGAATCAAAATCAAGTTTCAAGAATCATATTTCATCAAAACATGTTGAAATATGAAATTTGTTTCATCAAGAAATTTAAAAGTCAAATTTTACTTTGGAGAAGTCAAATTCTAAGTACTTAGAAATTTTTCTAAGTGTTTAAGAATTTTAACAATTTCAGAACTTCTGACCAGATTATCACCCTAACACTCAGCAAATTCTGGACACTCTCAAGGCAGAGTTTGGTCAGAACTTCTAGGCAAGTTTTCACAAAAATCTTCAGTCAGAGGTTGCAAACATGGTTCAGAACATGATGATTCAATCAGAATATATGGAAGCAATGTTCTCCGGTTCAGAACATGACGCTTTAATCAGAACATGTGGAAGCAATGTTCTCCTTCAGAACATGCTGGAACCAAAAGATACAAATATCAGAGGTTGGATGCTACGCTGAAGCAGAACTTCTGATCCAGAGTTAAGCCTTAGTATAGAATCTCATGTTGCAGGATTTCCGACTTTGCTTGTTTTTCATTCTGAACATCATTAACATGTAAATATCATAGTATTAATGTTGTACATATCATTGCTTAAGTAGAAAAACCGTGGATCAGAATTTCTTGATTAAGGCTAGACTCAGATTTAGGATTAGAACTTCTATAAGCTGTTATGTTGTTATCCTTCTGATTTGCTGTTTAATAAGAACTGAATGAATTGTTAATGTGTTGATTAAGAGTTGAAATGTAGAACTTCTGATGTTCACTCACAGATTTAAGCACAACACATAACTTTTGAGTTCTCCTCACTGTTTAAACACGATGAACTTCTTATATTCACTCACTGCTAATGCACACTGAACTTCTGATGCTCACTCACTGTTTTAACACTTAGAACTTCTGATTTTCATATGTTGTCAACACACACAGAACTTCTATGATTCACTCACTGTTCTAACATAGAACAGAACTTCTGAGTTCTCCTTACATGTCAAATACACTGAACTTCTGATTTTCATGTGCTGATAACATGCTGAACTGCTGATTGTTTGTTCACTGTCTTAGCACCATATAAAACTTCTGAGTTCTTCCTACTGTTTTGACACACACAGAGCTTCTGAGGTTTTCTCACTGTTATAACATTCATAAGTTCAGCACATAGCATTCCAGAACTTCTGTGTTTTTCCTCTAACGTGTCTTGCAGGACCTCAGAGTGTATCAACTCAGAACTTCTGATACCCACTGACGTTTCTTGCTGAGTCACAGTGCTCCTGACTCTGGAACTTCTGATCCTTTTTGTTTTGCTTGCAGCAGCATTGTTTCTATCTTTCATTTATTTTCTTTTTCATCATTTTTAATATTAACTCTTTTTTTTATTATAAAAAAAAACATAAAAATATTTTCCTTTTAATTTATTTCCTTAAGACAAAAACATTTTCTAAACAATTCCATTTCTTTCTTATACTGTACATTTCAATATGGTTGTAATAGTAACTTAGGACTTATTTTTACTTGCAATCCCCATTCATAAATATGTACCCCATCCCCTAAATATTGTAATAGCGTAGGACTATACATTTCCGCACTTTTATTGCTTTCGTACATTGTTAGTAACTAGGGTGTGTATGGCAAGATATGAAATTGGCAAATAGATCACCCTAATCAAGACAAAATTATGCATGCAAATCAAACACACTATTCACACATGCACCCTTAAGGTTAACTCCACTTGTTGCTTAAAAAATGGCCATGTTATGCACGTGGGATGTCTTAGCAGAAACAAAAATATAAGATCATAGTACCTCAATGAAGCTATCAAAGTTGCCTTTCGAAATGATCTTAGTCCCTAAAGAAAAAATGCTAAGTCATCTCACAACATTACTATCATGGTCATATGATGACCCAACATCCGTCCCTTCACATCCAACGATGGGGCTTCTTACCAAATCAATGGTAAGATAGAAACATCTAAAGGAGGAGGAAAAGCACATTTAAGACCTTTTGAGTAGGTAGATTCGCTCCTAGTTACTCACTTGCTCACAACAAAAACATTTTTATGCACCAACACTCTCACTTTGAAACATTTTCAAAAGACAAACATTTTGTAGCGTTCTTATAGAAACGAGAGCCATTACAAAGAAAACCCTTTTCAAAATCACTTTCAAAAACACATTCCACAAACACATCTTTGAACTATTTTCAAAAACAACACTGTGTATGCATTCTTATAGAAACGAGAATCATTACAAAGTCGCATTTTCAAAATATTTTCAAAAACCACACAAAGCAAATTTTCAAACAAAAGCAAGTGATCTAACAAGTAACTAAGAGCCCATGGAAAACCATGGATGAAAAGGGTGCTAATACCTTCCCTTTTCATAATCTACCCCCCAAACTCAAGAAAACATCTCTAAAGGTCTTTCCTGTGCTTTTTCACCTTTCTTTATTGGATAAAAGAAAAGTCGATGGCGAATCTTGCTAAACCGCAACATTTGCAAACACAAACATAAAACACCTCAAGTCAGTTCTCCCACCGTATCACAGAACTGGAGACTCTGCTGGGGATTACATAAAAAGTGGGGTTACCTTAGGGTTAGATCACATTTACTTGCTTACATTGTTTGATTTGTATGCTTTACATTACGATTCTCTGTTTGGGCTCGATTTGATCCTCCATCCGGATCTGGGGCACCTTTTTAGGTAAGTAGAAATAGATTATGGAAACTGTGCGGCGTAGACCAATATGGTTGAAACAATGGCTATGTTAGTGTGACGCATTTGTTGGTACCGGTATCCCTTGTGTTGAAACAAGGAGAATACGGGGCCGCTGAGCAGCGTCATAAAGCACTAACTGACCTTAGAACCTTACTTGACCAACTTGGCCATTAGGACGTAGTGAGATAACCGGTTTCGGTGTAGAGCTGAAAATTGGTTGATACTCGATGCTACACTCATTGAGACTGGACTTTTGGGATATCTCAGCCGCAAGAAAAGATTGATTAAGCAGAGACAATGCCTAAAAGAAAGGTCAGTGATATTGAGATTCCTTAGAACCCGATTACTATTAACTAGGACAGGTTGAGCCAACTAAACTTCAAGAGGGTACTTACCTACAAACTCCATGAAAGCCTAAAACTAAGGATTTGTCTTCTTTGTGTGAATATGATTATTTGTATATAAATTTGCTTACCTCGCATATCTGTACATAACATCATAACATCATACCATGGCATTTTCAATAACCATTTCAAGGATCTCGAGGGTCTTTGATGCAGGGTCACGTTGAACCAGACGTCTATCAAGAAATAAGAGGATTTATTTCCCTCTAACCAAATGCCGTCAAAGATCAAGTACAACAATTTGAGTCAAGGGCTATGACCTACTTGATATGGTGAGCTTAATTCTCATGGGAGGACATCCACCGATACAAAGTTCTCCAATCAAAGATATTGATCAAAGTTCAACTTCTAACTTTTTCTTATTTTTACCCCACGAGATCCTTGAAAACATGCATCCACATATCATGTATCATATCATGATAGGTTTCTCCCATACAGGTCTCCTTATCTTCCTACTGTTTATTTCAGTAGAGATGGCCCTAGAACAAACCATCAAGAGCATTCAAATTCAAAATTCTCAACTTCAAGAGATGTTCTTGAACCTATCCAAGGGGCAAGAAGAGGTGAAGGCTCTCCTCACAAGGGGCGTGGTCATGGGGAATCCGGACGGAACCAAGGATGACCAGTTGGAGCAGCTATAAACTGAGATAGCCATAATGAAGATCCAAATGATGGGACAGCTGGTGGGCCAGATGGCTCTTATCCAAAATCTGGCTCAAGGAAAAGAAGAGCTGAAAGTTCTTGTCAACCAACTTCGTCAAGACGGTTGCAATCGTATGGGGCGAACAATCAGGATTGGAAATCAAGTCACTGCTCAGCCTCCCATGAAACAAGAAGCCGGAAGACCTCCCCAATTTTCTACTACCTCACGGGTCCAACAACAACCTCGCCAACAATAACGAAACAATCAGTCAAGGGTGGAAAGACCTCTAAGGCAGTTCACCTAAATCAACATGCCATTGTCACAAGCATTGCAACACATGTTGAAGATGAAGCTAATTAAGGTGATAAACCCTCATCCAAACCCAAAGACTTCCTCTCCTAACTACAATCCTGAGGCAAGGTGTGCTTATCATTCCGATAGTCCTGGGCACAATACAAACGATTGTTGGGCGTTGAAGTACAAGATTCAAAACCTGATCGACGAAGGAATGCTGAAGTTCACACAAGATGGCCAGACTGAATTCTTCTGCCATCTCTCAAAGGCTCACCACCTAAAGTGACAAGTTCAGACGAAGGAATGCTGTTTTATTAATGCATTGCATATGTTTGTCTTGATTTGATCCACTCATTTTCATTACATTTAAACTATGCTTTTTACTCACTTTATGACATTCAACTCTTGCTAAAAGTTACAAGCCTTTAGAGGGAGGATGACGAAAACAATTCCATAATCTCATACAGTATGCTTTTGAACAGACCTTGCTGACGATGTACGGGCATTTTTTCAAATCCTAAACACTGGAGTTATAAGGAAGATAATCCATAGTCAACCCCTTAGAGCCAAAGAAGTAGAAGTTTTCTGTTTTAACACAAATTAAAACCTTTAATCAAAACCTGGGGCAGGGTAGTCTCTCAGTTAATTCAAATGCGCACTAAGACGCAAACTCTCATCTCGTAATACAACGAATGACGTCAAGAAACATTCCTATGGAATCAAAAGACGGTGATGGTTCCCTATCACATAGGCAATCATTATATCTCAAAAAGAAAAGCCCACTAAGTTAAAACCTACAAAGGAGACTTGAGAAAAAAATGGGGTATCCCGCTGACTGTAACCTCAAAACAAGAACAGTCAGGCAAAAATTAGGGATAACAAATCAAAAAAAGAGGTCACTATAAATCCTCAACAACATGAAAAATGTTGCAAGAAATGACTGCCTTCCGATAAACTTAACTTGTCTGAACCATCACCAAAATGTCATTCCAGGAGCAATTGGAGTTCAAACGCACAATTAACTGAGTTTAGGACTGAAGAACATCATGAAGAGCGGGTGGGTACAAATATACTTTGAGCCTTTATCCTTTGTTTCTTAAACCGTGAACCAAGCCACGTTATAACCCTTCAAAAGTCCTAATTGAAGCATATGTTAGTTCGAAAGCATATTGTTACAAAAGGTATCCTGACTCCTATAAGGCTTTACTCAAAATCCAGAGTTGAATTACAAACTTCTTTACTTGCTAAAAATGAATTTTTCAAAACTTCAAGACAAGCATAAACTTTGCATTACTTGAATATCCCTGTTTGCATATGGCTATTTGTTTGACAGCGGAGAAATTCACACAACGAATATCCAGTGAACGAAAGCTCTCTCAGTGAACAAAATCAATTTAAGAAGGATGACACTTCCATTGACAAATCTCCTATCAACAGGGGAACATGACATGTCACTATCCAGCACACCTGGGACAGTCCAGTCAAGATTCCAAGAAATCTCTTAAGAAGTGTAGAGTAACCAGGGGCAAGTCTCCATCTACGTCACTTGGGGCATTGAATCTCAATATTAGCGAAGGGTTACGTACAATCAAACATTTTTTGGCAATACCACAAACATTTGCTGCTAGGGGCAATGACAAGTCTCCCCAAAGTCCTCCTCATAGGATAACTTCCCAGCAAGAGTTTAACCTCTGAAAACCTTTCCCCGGCTGAGACAACCTCAAGAGTCCTCGAAGACTTTCCCCAACGAAGTCGTCACCTCTCTAGCAGACAGACAACGGGGTTTATTTCCCTAAAAAAATACATATTCCCCAACTTGAGTTTGCCTCTCCAACTACTACAAATCAAAGGACCACAACTCCCTTTCCTTAGTAGACTACTATACAATCCCCAACAAGTTACTGTGAAGCTTGGACCCAACCAGACATCAGTTCAACTTCGACTCCCCAGTAGAGCAACGAACGACTAAGACTCCTAAACTTTTTCCCCCGAGCAGGAATCAATACTCTCCACAGAGTTCTCAACTTTCCCCGGCAGAATTCTCCTCAACAAAAAAACAGGAATCCCCGGTGGAAACATTCTGAGCAAAGTTTGAAGACACACTTACATCTCAAGAACATTCATAGCATATGCATACAAAATACATATAACACAAATCTCATTTATTTTGAGAACATCATTACACAATGCATACATCATGACATTGCATTCAACTAACTCTTTACCTTTTCAGGAAAGATCAGTCAACAGATAAAGGTCATCATCTTTTGGAGTAGCAATCGTCCAAGATTCCTTCATCATCTTTCTGAGGTGACCAGATATTCTCTTCTAGAGACACTTCAGATGCGATCCAGATATGGCTGACATTCTGATACTTATTCCAGATTTCCTTCTAGAGATAGTTCAGATGCGATCCAGATATGGCTGACATTCTGATACTTATTCCAAATTCCTTCTAGAGACAGTTCAGATGTGATCCAGATATGGATGACATTCTGATACTTATTCCAGGTTTCCTTCTAGAGACAGTTCATATGCGATCTAGATATGGATGACATTCTGATACTTATTCCAGATTCCTTCTAGAGACAGTTCAGATGCGATCCAGATATGGCTGGCATTCTGATACTTGTTCTAGATTTCCTTCTAGAGACAGTTTAGATGCGATCCAGATGTGGCTGACATTATGATACTTACTCCAGATTCATTCAAATATAGTCCAGATACGATCCAGATTCAGATGTCATTCTGTCACTCATTCAAATACAATCCATATACAATCCAAATTCAGTTGTCATTTTGTCACTCATTCAAATACAATCCAGATACGATCCAGATTCAGATGTCATTATGTCACTCATTCAAATACAGTCCAGATACGATCCATATTCGGATGTCATTTTGTCACTCATTCAAATATAGTCCAGATACGATCCAGATTCGGATGTCATTCTGTCACTCATTCAAATACAATCCAGATACGATCCAGATTCGAATGTCATTCTGTCACTCATTTCAAATACAATCCAGATACGATCCAGATTCGGATATCATTTTGTCACTCATTCAAATACAGTCCAGATACAATCCAAATTTGGATATCATTTTGTCACCCATTTCAAATATAGTCCAGATACGATCCAGATTCGGATGTCATTCTGTCACTCATTCAAATACAGTCCAGATACGATCCAGATTCGGATGTCACTCTGTCACTCATTCAAATACAATCCAGATTCGGATGTCATTCTGTCACTCATTCAAATACAGTCTAGATACGATCCAGATTCAGATGTCATTCTATCACTCATTCAAATACAGTCCAGATACGATCCAGATTCGGATGTCATTATGTCATTCATTCAAAATACACTCCAGATACGATCCCGATTCGGATGTCATTCTGACGCTCATTTAGTACATTTCACATATACGAGTCAGATACAATTCATTTATGGATATTATTCTAATACTCGTTCAGATTCCCTCTCAAAAACAATTCAACAATTATCTCTGGATGACATCTTTAATCCCATCTCCAACAACTATCCATTACCTCTCCAAATGGCATCTTTAAGCCCATTCCCTGCATAATTAACTAACACATCTTCGAGTGCAAATTTTCTGGGCACTCTAGTGTTCAATCATCTTCCACCTTCAAGTCACGAATGGAAGATTTACCAAGCTAACTCTTCAGGTGTAAGAAGATTGAACAGGGGCAGTTGTTTTACCCCAAAATTTTCCCTCTCATTTCTCAAGGAATCGCCCTGGATCCTCAAGTTTTCTTCCATCCAATTCCAAGCTTTGAACTACAAATTTTCCAAGAAAATCACTCACAAGGGCAAAATGGTCATTTGCATAATGAAAAGTCAAACTTTGACTTTTGAATCAAAATCAAATTTCAAGAATCATATTTCATCAAGACATGTTGAAATATGAAATTTGTTTCATCAAGAAATTTAAAAGTCAAATTTTACTTTGGAGAAGTCAAATTCTAAGTACTTAGAAATTTTTCTAAGTGTTTAAGAATTTTAACAATTTCAGAACTTCTGACGAGATTATCACCCTAACATTCAGCAAATTCTGGACACTCTCAAGGCAAGTTTGGTCAAAACTTCTGGGCAAGTTTTCACAAAAAGCTTCAATCAGAGGTTGCAAACATGGTTCATAACATGATGCTTCAATCAGAATATATGGAAGTAATGTTCTTTGGTTCAGAACATGACGCTTTAATCAAAACATGTGGAAACAATGTTCTCCTTCAGAACATCCTGGAACCAGAAGATACAAAGATCAAAGGTTGGATGCTACACTGAAGCAGAACTTCTGATCCAGAGTTAAGCCTTGGTGTAGAATCTCACGTTGCAGGATTTTTGGTTATGATAAGTCTCATCATCATTTAATGCTCACAACCACTTTCTGAGTCTTTATCCAAAGGATTTCCCCCACGTGTACCTCTACTGTCTTGGGATAGCAACTTTGGTACTAAGCCCATACTTTGCTTTTTGCTTTTCCTTAATTCCTGCTAACAACCACCATGCTTGCTTCAAGAACAATGCAGCGCTTCAGCATATGAAGGTTATATTCAATGCTTTGGTCAGAACTTGACCAAATCCCAAAACCTTGTTTATACAACCTGCTGCAGACCTATAACCAACAGCTAGTTCAGCCTACGCCTGCATCCCATAATTGCACCAAACTAGCATACGAAAACTGTGATGAAAAAGCAAGGGAACAGGATGCCAAAAAAGGTTCAAATCCCATTTGTTTTCCCCCCAAAATCACAACAAATCCATCTATAAATACTTGGCTCCATCACACGTTCAAGGGGCTGGCTTTTGGAGAGAGACTGGCCAAAAGAGAGAAAAGGAATTTGTGAAACCTTCATAAAAATCCAGAAATCCCAAACAGAAAACAAAACCTTTTTTTCCTCCCCTTTGAATCAAAGAACACAACCACTGTTTCATCACTCTTGCTGACATCAGAACATCCAAAGGCAGCAACTCAAAGCTCCAAGCACGCTCCAGGTTCAAGGTAAGTCTTTCTGAATTTGCTTGTTTTTCATTCTGAACATCATTAACATGTAAATATCATAGTATTAATGTTGTACATATCATTGCTTAAGTAGAAAAACTGTGGATCAGAATTTCTTGATTAGGGCTAGACTCAAATTTAGGATTAGAACTTCTATAAGTTGCTATGCTGTTATCCTTCGAATTTTCTGTTTAATAAGAATTGAATGAATTGTTAATGTGCTGATTAAGAGTTGAAATATAGAACTTATGATGTTCACTCACAACTTTAAGCATAACATAGAACTTCTGAGTTCTCCTCACTGTTTAAACACACTGAACTTCTGATATTCACTCCCTGTTAATGCACACTGAACTTCTGATGTTCACTCACTGTTTTAACACATAGAACTTCTGATTTTCATATGCTGTCAACACACATAGAACCTCTTTGATTCACTCATTATTCTGACACAAAACAGAACTTGAGTTCTCCTTACATGTCAAATACACTGAACTTCTGATTTTCGTGCGCTGATAACATGCTGAACTGGTGATTGTTTGTTCATTGTCTTAGCACCATATAGAACTTCTGAGTTCTTCCTACTGTTTTGACACGCACAGAGCTTCTGAGGTTTTCTCACCGTTCTAACATTCAGAAGTTCAACACATAGCAATCCGAAACTTCTGTATTTTTCCTCTAACATGTCTTGCAGGACCTCAGAGTGTATCAACTCAGAACTTCTAATACCCACTAACGTTTCCTGCTGAGTCACAACCTTCCTGACTCTGGAACTTCTGATCCTTGTTGTTTTGCTTGCAGCAACACTGTTTCTATCTTTCATTTATTTTCTTTTTCATCATTTTTAATATTAACTCTTTTTTTTATTAACATAAAAAAACATAAAAATACTTTCCTTTTAATTTATTTCCTTAAGACAAAAACATTTTCTAAACAAGTCCATTTCTTTCTTATACTGTACATTTCAATATGGTTGTAATAGTAACTTAAGACTTATTTTTACTTGCAATCCCCATTCATAAATATGTACCCCATCCCCTAAATTTTGTAGTAGCGTAGGACTTTAAATTTCGGCACTTTTATTGCTTTCGTACATTGTTAGTAACTAGGGTGTGTATGGAAAGATATGAAATTGGCAAACAGATCACCCTAATCAAGACAAAATTATGCATGCAAATCAAACACACTATTCACACATGCACCCTTAAGGTTAACTCCACTTGTTGCCTAAAAAATGGCCATGTTATGCATGTGGGATGTCTTAGCACAAACAAAAATATAAGATCATAGTACCTCAATGACGCTATCAAAGTTTCCTTTCGAAATGATCTTAGTCCCTAAAGAAAAAATGCTAAGTCATCTCACAACATTGATATCATGGTCATATGATGACCCAACGCCCGTTCCTTCACATCCAACGATGGGGCTTCTTACCAAATCAATGGTAAGATAGCAACATCTAAAGGAGGAGGAAAAGCACATTTAAGACCTTTTGAGTAGGTAGATTCGCTCCTAGTTACTCGCTTGCTCACAACAAAAACATTTTTATGCACCAACACTATCACTTTGAAACATTTTCAAAAGACAAACATTTTGTAGCGTTCTTATAGAAACAAGAGCCATTACAAAGAAAACCCTTTTCAAAACCACTTTCAAAAACACATTCCACAAACACATCTTTGAACTATTTTCGAAAACAACACTGTGTATGCATTCTTATAGAAACGAGAATCATTACAAAGTCGCATTTTCAAAATATTTTCAAAAACCACACAAAGCAAAATTTCAAACAAAAGCAAGTGATCTAACAAGTAACTAAGAGCCCATGGAAAACCATGGATGAAAAGGGTGCTAATACCTTCCCTTTTCATAATCTACCCCCCAAACTCAAGAAAACATCTCTAAAGGTCTTTCCTGTGCTTTTTCACCTTTCTTTATTGGATAAAAGAAAAGTCGATGGCGAATCTTGCTAAAGCGCAACATTTGCAAACACAAACACAAAACACCTCAAGTCAGTTCTCCCACCGTATCACAGAACTGGAGACTCTGCTGGGGATTACATAAAAAGTGGGGTTACCTTAGGGTTAGATCACATTTACTTGCTTACATTGTTTGATTTGTATGCTTTACATTACGATTCTCTGTTTGGGCTCGATTTGATCCTCCATCCGGATCTGGGGCACCTTTTTAGGTAAGTAGAAATAGATTATGGAAACTGTACGGCGTAGACCAATATGGTTGAAACAATGGCTACGTTAGTGTGACGCATTTGTTGGTACCGGTATCCCTTGTGTGGAAATGAGGAGAATACGGGGCCGCTGGGCAGAATCATGAAGTACTAACTGACCTTAGAACCTTACTTGACCAACTTGGCCATTAGGACGTAGTGAGATAACCGGTTTCGGTGTAGAGCTGAAAATTGGTTGATACTCGATGCTACACTCATTGAGACTGGACTTTTAGGATATCTCGGCCGGAAGAAAAGATTGATTAAGCTGAGACAATGCCTAAAAGAAAGGTCAGTGATATTGAGATCCCTTAGAACCCGGTTACTATTAACTAGGACAGGTTGAGCCAACTAAACTTCAAGAGGGTACTTACCTACAAACTCCATGCAAGCCTAAAACTAAGGATTTGTCTGCTTTGTGTGAATATGATTATTTGTATATAAATTTGCTTAACTCGCATATCTGTACATAACATCATAACATAATACCATAGCATTTTCAATAACCATTTCAAGGATCTCGAGGGTATTTGATGCAGGGTCACGTTGAACTAGACGTCTATCAAGAAACAAGAGGATTTATTTCCCTCTAACCAAACACCGTCAAAGATCAAGTACAACAATTTGAGTCAAGGGCTATGACCCACTTGATATGGTGAGCTTAATTCTCGTGGGAGGACATCCACCGATACAAAGTTCTCCAATCAAAGATGTTGATCAAAGTTCAACTTCTAACTTTTTCTTGTGTTTACCCCGCGAGATCCTTGAAAACATGCATCCACATATCATGCATCATATCATGACAGGTTTCTCCCATACAGGTCTCCTTATATTCCTAATGTTTATTTCAGTAGAGATGGCCCTAGAACAGACCATCAAGAGCATTCAAATTCAAAACGCTCAACTTCAAGAGATGTTCTTAAACCTATCCAAGGGGCGAGAAGAGGTGAAGGCTCTCCTCACAAGGGGCACGGTCATGGGGAATCCGGACGGAACCAAGGATGACCAGTTGGAGTGGCTACAAAATGAGATAGCCATAATAAAGATCAAAATGATGGGACAACTGGCGGGCCAGATTGCTCTTATCCAAAATCTGGCTCAAGGACAAGAAGAGGTGAAAGTTCTTGTCAACCAACTTAGTCAAGACGGTTGCAACCGTATGGGGCGAACAATTAGGATTGGAAATCAAGTCACTGCTCAGCCTCCCATAAAACAAGAATCCGAAAGACCTCCCCAATTTTCTAATACCTCACGGGTCCAACAACAACCTCGCCAACAATAACGAAACAATCAACCAAGGGTGGAAAGACCTCAAAGGCAGTTCACCCAAATCAACATGCCACTGTCACAAGCATTGCAACACATGTTGAAGATGAAGCTGATTACGGTGATAAACCCTCATCCGAACCCGAAGACTTCCTCTCCAAACTACAATCCGGAGGCAAGGTGTGCTTATCATTCTGATAGTCTTGGGCACGATACAAATTATTGTTGGGCGCTGAAGTACAAAATTCAAAACCTAATCGACCAAGGAATGCTGGAGTTCATACAAGATGGCCAAACTGAATTCTTCTTTCGTCTCTCAAAGGCTCACCACCTAAAGTGACAAGTTCAGACAAAGAGGCTTATGTTCATTTGATTTTTCAATTGTAATCTCTTTTATTGTTCAAACAATTATCCATTAATGTTAAACTTTGTTTCATTAATGCATTGCATATGTTTGTCTTGATTTGATCCACTCATTTTCATTACATTTAAACTATGCTTTTTACTCACTTTATGACATTCAACTCTTGCTAAAAGTTAGAAGCCTTTAGAGGGAGGATGGCGAAAACAATGCCATAATATCATACAGTATGCTTTAGAACAGACCTTGCCGACGATGTACAGGCGTTTTTTCAAATCCTAAACACTGGAGTTATAAGGAAGATAATCCCTAGTCAACCCCTTCGAGCCAAAGAAGTATAAGTTTTCTGTTTTAACATAAATTGAAACCTTTAATCAAAACCTGGGGCAGGGTAGTCTCTCAGTTAATTAAAACGCGTGCTAAGCTGCAAACTCTCATCTCGTAATACAAAGAATGACGTCAAGAAACATTCCTCTGGAATCAAAAGATAGTGATGGTTCCCTATCACATAGGCAATCATTACCTCTCAAAAAGAAAATCCCACTAAGTTAAAACCTACAAAGGAGACTTGAGAAAAAACCGGGGCATCCCACTGACTGTAATCTCAAAACAAGAACAGTCGGGAAAAAATTAGGGATAACAAACCAAAAAAAGAGGTCACTATAAATCCTCAACAACATGAAAAATGTTGCAATAAATGATTGCCTTCCGATAAACTTAATTTGTCTGAACCATCACTAAAATGTCATTCCATATGCAATTGGAGTTCAAACACACAATTAACTGAGTTTAGGACTGAAGAACATCACGAAGAGCGGGTGGGTACAAATATACTTTGAGCCTTTATCCTTTGTTTCTTAAACCGTGAACCAAGCCACGTTACAACCCTTCAAAAGTCCTAATTGAAGCATGCGTTAGTTCGAAAGCATATTGTTACAAATGGTATCCTGACTCCTATAAGGCTTTACTCAAAATCCAGAGTTGAATTACAAACTTCTTTACTTGCTAAAAATGCATTTTTCAAAACTTCAAGACAAGCATAAACTTTGCATTACTTGAATATCACTGTTTGCATATGGCTATTTGTTTGACAGTGGAGAAATTCACATAATGAATATCCAGTGAACGAAAGCTCTCTCAATGAACAAAATCAATTCAAGAAGGATGACACTTCCATTGACAAATCTCCTATCAACAGGGGAACATGACATGTCACTATCCAGCACACCTGGGGCAGTCCAGTCAAGATTCCAAGAAATCTCTCAAGAAGTGCAGAGTAACCAGGGGCAAGTCTCCATCTCCGTCACTTGGAGCATTGAGCGTCAATCTTAGTGAAGGGTTACGTACAATCAAATATTTTTTGGCAATACCACAAACATTTGCTGCTAGGGGCAATGACAAGTATCCCCAAAGTCCTCCTCATAGGATAATTTCCCAGCAAGAGTTTAACCTCTGAAAACCTTTCCCCAGCTGAGACAACCTCAAGAGTTCTCGAAGACTTTCCCCAACGAAGTCGTCACCTCTCTAGCAGACCGACAACATGGTTTATTTCACCAACAAACTACAGATTCCCCAGCTTGAGTTTGCCTCTCCAACTACTAAAAATCATAGGACCACAACTCCCTTTCCCCAGTAGACTACTCTATAATCCTCAACAAGTTACTGTGAAGCCTGGACCCAACCAGACATCAGTTCAACTTCGACTCCCCAGTAGAGCATCAAACGACTAAGACTCCTGAACTTTTTTCCCCCAAGCAAGAATCAATACTCTCCACAGAGTTCTCAACTTTCCCCGACGGAATTCTCCTCAACAAAAAAACAGGAATCCCCGGTGGAAACATTCAGAGCAAATTTTGAAGACATACTTACATCTCAAGAACATTCATAGCATATGCATACAAAATACATATAACACAAATCTCATTTATTTTGATAACATCATTACACAATGCATACATCATGACATTGCATACAACTAACTCTTTACCTTTTCAAGAAAGATCAGTCAATAGATAAAGGTCATCATCTATTAGAGTAGCAATCGTCCAAGATTCCTTCATTATCTTTCTGAGGAGACCAGAGATTCTCTTCTAGAGACAGTTCAAATGCGATCCAGATATGGCTGACATTCTGATACTTATTCCAGATTTCCTTCTAGAGACAATTCAGATGCGATCCAGATATGGCTGACATTTTGATACTTATTCCATATTCCTTCTAGAGACAGTTCAGATGCAATCCGGATATGGCTGACATTCTGATACTTATTCCAGATTTCCTTCTAGAGACAATTCAAATGCGATCTAGATATGGCTGATGTTCTGATACTTATTCCAGATTCCTTTTAGAGACAATTCAGATGCGATTCTGATATGGCTGACATTCTGATACTTATTCCAGATTTCCTTCTAGAGACAGTTCATATGCGATCCAGATATGGCTGACAATTTGATACTTACTCCAGATTCATTTAAATATAGTCTAGATACGATCCAAATTCGGATGTAATTCTGTCACTCATTCAAATACAGTCCAGATATGATCCATATTCAGATGTCATTATGTCACTCATTCAAATACAGTCCAGATACGATCCAGATTCGTATGTCATTCTGTCACTCATTCAAATACAGTCCAGATACGATCCAGATTCGGATGTCATTCTGTCACTCATTCAAATACAGTCCAGATACGATCCTGATTCGGATGTCATTCTGTCACTCATTCAAATATAGTCCAAATACGATCCATATTCAGATGTCATTTTGTTACTCATTTCAAATACAGTCTAGATATGATCCAGATTCAGATGTCATTCTGTCACTCATTCAAATACAGTCCAGATACGATCCAGATTTGGATTTCATTCTGTTACTCATTTCAAATACAGTCCAGATACGATCCAGATTCGGATGTCATTCTGTCACTCATTCAAATATAGTCCAGATACGATCCAGATTCGGATGTCATTCTGTCACTCATTCAAATACAGTCCAGATACGATCCATATTCGGATGTCATTCTGTCACTCATTCAAATACAGTCTAGATACGATCCAGATTCGGATGTCATTCTGTTACTCATTCAAATACGATCCAGATTTAGATGTCATTCTGTCATTCATTCAAAATACAGTCCAGATACGATCCAGATTCGGATGTCATTCGGATGCTCATTTAGTACATTTCATAGATACGAGTCAGATACAATTCATTTATGGATATTATTCTGATACTCGTTCAGATTCCCTCTAAAAAACAATTCAACAATCACCTCTGGATGGCATCTTTAAGCCCATCTCCAACAACTATCCATTACCTCTCCAAAAGGCATATTTAAGCCCATTCCCTGCATAATCAACTAACACATCTTCGAGTGAAAATTTTCTGGGTACTCTAGTGTTCAATCATCTTCCACCTTCAAGTCACGATTGGCAGATTTACCAAACTAACTCTTCAGGTGTAAGAAGATTGAACAGGGGCAGCTGTTGTACCCCAAAATTTTCCCTCTCATTTCTCAAGGAATCACCCTGGATCCTCAAGTTTGTTTCCATCCAATTCCAAGCCTTGAACTATAAATTTTCCGAGAAAATCACTCACAAGGGCAAAATGGTCATTTGCACAATGAAAAGTCAAACTTTGACTTTTGAATCAAAATCAAATTTCAAGAATCATATTTCATCAAGACATGTTGAAATATGAAATTTGTTTCATCAAGAAATTTAAAAGTCAAATTTTACTTAGGAGAAGTCAAATTCTAAGTACTTAGAAATTTTTCTAAGTGTTTAAGAATTTTAACAATTTCAGAACTTCTGACCAGATTATCACCCTAACACTCAGCAAATTATGGACACTCTCAAGGCAGAGTTTGGTCAGAACTTCTGGGCAAGTTTTCACAAAATGCTTCAGTCAGAGGTTACAAACATGGTTCAGAACATGATGCTTCAATCAGAATATATGGAAGCAATGTTCTCTGGTTCAGAACATGACGCTTTAATCAAAACATGTCGAAGCAATGTTCTCCTTCAGAACATGCTGGAACCAGAAGATACAAAGATCAAAGGTTGGATGCTACGCTGAAGCAGAACTTCTGATCCAGAGTTAAGCCTTGGTGTAGAATCTCACGTTGCAGGATTTTTGGTTATGATAAGTCTCATCATCATTTAATGCTCACAACCACTTTCTGAGTCTTTATCCAAAGGATTTCTCCCACGTGTACCTCTACTGTCTTGGGATAACAACTTTGGTACTAAGCCCATACTTTTCTTTTTGCTTTTCCTTAATTCCTGCTGACAACCACCATGCTTGCTTCAAGAACAATGCAGCGCTTCAGCATATGAAGGTTATATTCAACGCTTTGGTCAGAACTTGACCAAATCCCAAAACCTTGTTTATACAACCTGCTACAGACCTATAACCAACAGCTAGTTCAGCCTACGCCTGCATCCCATAATTGCACCAAACTAGCATACGAAAACTGTGATGAAAAAGAAAGGGAACGGGATGCCAAAAAAGGTTCAAATCCCATTTGTTTTTCCCCCAAAATCACAAAATCCATCTATAAATACTTGGCTCCATCACACGTTAAAGGGGATGGCTTTTGGAGAGAGACTGGCCAAAAGAGAGAAAAGGAATTTGTGAAACCTTCATAAAAATCCAGAAATCCCAAACAGAAAACAAAACTTTTTTTTCCTCCCCTTTGAATCAAAGAACACAACCATTGTTTCGTAACTCTCGCTGACATCAGAACATCCAAAGGCAGCAACTCAAAGCTCCAAGCACGCTCTAGGTTCAAGGTAAGTCTTTCTGAATTTTCTTGTTTTTCATTCTGAACATCATTAACATGTAAATATCATAGTATTAATATTGTACATATCATTGCTTAAGTAGAAAAACTGTGGATCAGAATTTCTTGATTAGGGCTAGACTCAGATTTAGGATTAGAACTTCTATAAGCTGCTATGCTGTTATCCTTCTAATTTGTTGTTTAATAAGAACTGAATGAATTGTTAATCTGTTGATTAAGAGTTGAAATATAGAACTTATGATATTCACTCACAACTTTAAGCATAACACAGAACTTCTGAGTTCTCCTCACTGTTTAAACACCCTGAACTTCTGATATTCACTCACTGCTAATGCACACAGAACTTCTGATATTCACTCACTGTTTTAACACATAGAACTTCTGATTTTCATATGCTGTCAACACACACAGAACTTCTTTGATTCACTCACTATTCTAACACAGCACAAAACTTCTGAGTTCTCCTTACATGTCAAATACACTGAACTTCTGATTTTCATGCGCTGATAACATGCTGAACTGCTGATTGTTCGTTCAATGTCTTAGCACCATATAGAACTTCTGAGTTCTTCCTACTGTTTTGACACGCACAGAGCTTCTGAGGTTTTCTCACGGTTCTAACATTCAGAAGTTCAGCACATAGCAATCTAAAACTTCTGTATTTTTCCTCTAATGTGTCTTGCAGGACCTCAGAGTGTATCAACTTAGAACTTCTGATACCCACTGACGTTTCCTACTGAGTCACAGCGCTCCTGACTCCGGAACTTCTGATCCTTGTTGTTTTGCATGCAGCAACACTGTTTCTATCTTTCATTTATTTTCTTTTTCATCATTTTTAATGTTAACTCTTTTTTTTATTAACATAAAAAAACATAAAAATATTTTCCTTTTAATTTATTTCCTTAAGACAAAAACATTTTCTAAATAAGTCCATTTCTTTCTTATACTGTACATTTCAATATGGTTGTAATAGTAACTTAAGACTTATTTTTACTTGTAATCCCCATTCATAAATATGTACCCCCATCCCCTAAATATTGTAATAGCGCAGGACTTTACATTTTCGCACTTTTATTGCTTTTGTACATTGTTAGTAACTAGGGTGTGTATGGTAAGATATGAAATTGGCAAATAGATCACCCTAAGCAAGACAAAATTATGCATGCAAATCAAACACACTATTCACACATGCACCCTTAAGGTTAACTCCATTTGTTGCCTAAAAAATGGCCATGTTATGCATGTGGGATGTCTTAGCACAAACAAAAATATAAGATCATAGTCCCTCAATGACGCTATCGAAGTTGCCTTTCGAAATGATCTTAATCCCCAAAGAAAAATGCTAAGTCATCTCACAATATTGCTATCATGGTCATACGATGACCCAACGCCCGTCCCTTCACATCCAACGACGGGGCTTCTTACCAAATCAATGGTAAGATAGCAACATCTAAAGGAGGAGGAAAAGCACATTTAAGACCTTTTGAGTAGGTAGATTCGCTCCTAGTTACTCGCTTGTGTCATACCCCAATTTTTGACCTAAGATCCATGTTTCATTTGCATTGTTTTCTATATACATCAAGGTCACATAATATGGTAGGTTTCGAACATTTTACTTTTGAGCTTTGACTGTGTAGAGATTATCAAGTGTTGTGAGCATTTTATCTTATGAATGACTAACCACTAATCGAGCACGAAGTGTATGTTTTGTTTTTTATTCCATATGCAGGAAATAGGTCTGAAATAAGAGCATCGGACATCACACATCAATTAGGGTTTCGAGTCTCGGGGCAGAAATGCGGTCGATCGATAATTCCCAAAAAACTGATTCATCAAAAGAATTTCAGAGAATCGTGTGTTTATTTCCACACTCTGTCCAACAGATAGTCTCCAGCTTCTCTGAATATTTTTCAGAAAGATCGGTCGAATTTTTACCGTCTTTGGTTCATGTGTGTTTTACATTATTCTAAAATACAAGAAAACCAAGTTGTGCCCTTCATTTTCGATCACTTCGACCAAAAGTCATATGCAAATTTTCTCATGACGCGGGGTGAATTTCATCAAAATGGGATGATTAAATTCAAAACCGTTCTAGAGGAATTTATTCGGAATATTTAGAATTTTCTTTATTTGAATTCAAGTGATAATTAAAGAGGAGCTACCAAGAGATCTCACTCAAGAATAATCATTTATCGCATGAAATATTTATTCAAGATTATTTTTGTGATTATTTTGGTGGAATTACATTATGGTTATTTGAACACACATGAAGCATTTATTCAAGAAGATATTGCAAAAAGAAATTCGATCCAATTAATCATTCATCACAAGATTAATTACATGAGGAATTCTATTTGATTAAAAAATCAATCCATGTGATTTATTTGGATCTCTATTACAAAATGCAAGATTAAAGTCTAAAGACCTGCATTATTATTTATTCTTTATTCAACAATTTATTCAAGTATTATTCAATTCTTTCCCAATTCAAATGGAAGACCTTGAATTTTTATCAAGACATATCAAGATTCATTTTCATATGAAGATTCAAAGTTATTTATAATTACAAGGGAATTGAGAATATATTGAAGAATACATGTTCATTCATGTTACAACTTATTTGGATTTATTGTTACAAAGTTACAAAATAAAATACAAATTTTATACATGAAATCAAGTTATTATTCTTGCTACAAAACAGTCTCAATGCTGCCCATTTTCCAACACTGTTTTAATCCAATAACAGTCTAATTTTTGAGTGTAATGTTGTCCATTTTCTCCAAACTTGTTTCAACAAAGACCATGCCAAGCTGTTGTCCTAATCTGCCCTGCAAAACAGTCCAGAATGCAGCCCATAAGACAAAAATCTGCACTTTTGCTGCTACAAAAACAGTCTACAAAACTCCAAATATTGCACTAAAATGTATACTTCAAAAAGCCATCTCATAAAACATCAAAACAGGGCCTAAAATAGTTCAAACCTCTATTGTTTTCCCCCCTAAAACCCCACACATTTCACTATAAATAGAGGCTTCCATCAACACAAAAAGGAGACAACAAGAGAAACCAAAAAAATTCAGCAAGAGGGTAAAAACAGAAAGAGAGTTTTTGTTCCAAAAATTCAGCAATAGAAAAAGAAACAGAAAAAGAGCTTTTATTCCAAAAAAATTCAGCAAGAAGAAAAACAGAAAAGGAAAAAACTTAACGTTTTGAAGCCCCATCGGAGAGGCTCCAATAGGTATTTTCTTCCTCCTTATTTACTTCTGCATAACTTCCTCATTCATATGTTTAAATCTTCTCTTTACACCACTTCTATGCCATGTGAATGTTTGCTTATCATACTTTTTTTTGTTGTATTTTGTTTGCTGCAATATGTGGATATTTAAACATGTTTAGGGATGATAATGACAATAATAAACATCGATATAAATGTATAGTAATTGACAGAATTCAGAAAAGTATATACCTTTAAATCTTTTCTGAACATACAAACCCCATGCCAAAAAATTACTACTCCCTCTACAGATCTGCACCACTGCACAACGTCACCTCTACTCTCTGTTTTCTCAGCTTGACAATTAGTCTGTAGATTTTGCTTTGAGTATACTTTTAGAAAGAGGATATTCCGATAAAGGATGCCAAGAATAATTACTTGAAATATACTATTTTCATGTGCCTGTAATCTGTGATCACATAAAATGATTAATATATGATATCATTGTAGAACTATTTTCAATCATGAAGACCCAACCATCACTTGCAGTTTCTAATATGAACCACCACTTTCAAATTCAAAAACACTCAACAAGTTAATAACTTTGTTTTTTTCTAATAAAGACTGTTTTACCTAGCAAAAAACCCAGATTTCCTCCTTCAACCCCCTGTGGGATCCCTTTAACCAAAACAATTAACCTGCAAAGTATCAACAGAAATACTTCAACCAAGTAAAGAGAAGACAAAATGGACAGTGAAGTAATTGAAACAAAGCGTTTAAACGTATGTGGCGCTATAGCTATAGCTACGAACTCACCGAAAGCAGTAGAATCAGAACGCAGTAACAACATCCATCATCCTTTTTGAAACCACCTTCACTACTACCAACTTCTGCCTTCCCTCTCCATGCATACTCCCTCCACACGCGTCAAAACCGTCTCTCCTACAACAAAACTGCAAGTCCATGGCCAAATCAGAAAAAGAACAGAAGATGTAACCAAGATAAATTCAAAACCTAAGATAACTGATTATGGCTATCAGAAACGAAACCGAACAACGCGATCTTCATGCTACAAGCCACATAAAAAAGACGGTGGGGTTTTAAGACTTACCTACCGAATTTCGCACGGTGTGTCTTTGACCATGATGACAATAAAATCAGAGGAAAAAGCTGCTTGCAAAATCGTGACGAACGATTTCAGATTCGATGCAAAGATGTTGCAAATTATAGAAGATGATTGAAGATGATATAATGTTTTAGAGAAGACGCGATTATGGTGTAGAGAGAGAGAGAGAGAATCGCTCTTTTTTTTACTTGTTCTTGTTAATTGCTTCTTTGTTGGAATTAACAGTAATCAATCTATTTTCCCCTTTCCAATGTGATAACCAGCAGCCGCCGCGCCTCTCAATATCGATTAGGGTTTCCCAACTTTTCTTCTTGTCCTTTCCAAACAGGTCGGCCCATTGGGCCTGTTGGTCCAACATCTTTACCAATATTCCATTTATTTACTAATAGAAGCATGGATATAATAGATAAACAACATAGTTCATTTGGCGAGGCAGTTAACAACAATTCAGGAGGGACACAGGTTCAAGTCCAGGTTGAGACGTTTTTTTATTTCTTTTAGCATTATCTCCTCCATATTCTACCTTGTCATTATATGTTTATAATTATTACAAAATACATAAAAAAACATGTTATTATAAGCTAATCTTTATCTAATTTTTAGTTAATATGATATAAATCTTTTATTATTTAACTATTCAAAAAATGCATGTTTCAATTTAGTTTTTATTTAATTTTTGTTATTTGTTTAATTGTAAAAAAATACATGCTATTGTAATTTGGTCTTTATGTAATTTTGGTTATTTACTTAATCGTTTAAAATGCATGCTAGTATAATTTAATTTTCATTATTCAATTGTTCAATTGTTATTTTAATTAATTTTGTCATCAATCGTTAATATCTTTCGTCCGCCTCTCATCTAAGGGAAATGTTTTAACTTTGTTGACTTCACGTCATCAAACACGTCTCATCTAATCGTGCGAATACCCTCATTCATCTTTTGTTTGTTTATTATTTTGTTAAAACTTAAGATAATTTTCCCAAAGATTCAATTTTCAAACTCACATCTTTTTAGTCAAAACTTCGACATTAGGTCGTCGTATCTTCAAAATCTCATTCGCACCCATTTTTAGCCAAATAAACTATTTTTAATCAAACAAACAATTTTAATAAACAGATATTTCAAATGGTTCCTGTAGGATACTGTAGATGCATTGGGTGCTAATACCTTCCCATTCTCTAACCAACCCCCGAACTCTAAATCTCTTTTCAAAAAACGCTTTGTATTTTCATTACTTTTGAATATTATTTTTACATTGCATATTTTAGGGTTTTATTTCGCTCTTTTCCCTTTTCCCTTGGAAATGATAAAGCGCGGTGGCGACTCTTGCTTTTGTGAGACGAGTTAATTAATAGCTCGATCTCCGATTTACCCCGCTGCATTTTTTATCGCTACAACTTGCTCACAACAAAAACATTTTTATACACCAACACTCTCACTTTGAAACATTTTCAAAAGACAAACACTTTGTACGTGTTCTTATAGAAACAAGAGCCATTACAAAGAAAACCCTTTTCAAAATCACTTTCAAAAACACATTCCACAAACACATCTTTGAACTATTTTTGAAAACAACATTTTGTATGCATTCTTATAGAAACGAGAATCATTACAAAGTCACATTTTCAAAATATTTTCAAAAACCACACAAAGCACAATTTCAAACAAAAGCAAGTGATCTAGCAAGTAACTAAGATCCCATGGAAAACCATGGATGAAAAGGGTGCTAATACCTCCCCTTTTCATAATCTACACCCCGAACTCAAGAAAACATCTCTAAAGGTCTTTCCTATACTTTTTCACCTTTCCTTATTGGATAAAAGAAAAGTCGGTGGAGACTCTTGTTAAATCGTAACATTTGCGAATACAAACGCAAAACAACTCAAGTCAGTTCTCCCACCGTATCATAGTAGCTACTGCTTCAACCGTGTCGGTATACCCTATCACATCTCCCTCACAATTTATTGCTACTTACCTAAAAGGTGTTTCCCAATCTGGGTGTAGGATCAAATAACCCAAACAGTTCCCATAAATATAAAGCAAGCAAGACAATCAAGAGAAAGCAATTAAATATGACCTAGATCCTAAGGTTTACCCCACTTTATATTTTATTCCCCAGTAGAGTCTCCAGTTCTGTGATACGGTGGCAGAACCGACTATTAATACTGGTTTACGTTTTTTGTTCGCAAATGTCGCAGTAAGCAAGAGTCGCCACCGACTATATAAAGGGAAGGTTTTAGAACCCTTTCTATCCATGGTTTTCCATGGACTCTTAGGTACTTGCTCATTTTGAAAACTGCTTGTGTGTTGTTGTTTTAAAAAGTTTTGTATTACTTCGTTTTAACCCTTGTTTCTGTCCTCAAGAGTGTTACGAAGTTGTTTTTTAAAACTTTGTTTGAAAAGTGTTTGGGTGAAAAAAATTTGTTTGTTTGAGCAAGTACCTAGGAACTAATCTACATACTCGAAAAAAGTCTGTTTGTTTTCCTTTTAGACAATGCTATCCCATTATTAAGAAATAGGTAGCATCGTCGTTGGAGTGTTTTAGGGACATTCGAAGGGACAAATACGATCACAAAAGCAATGTTAGGAAATGTTAGTAATCATCCTAAAGCCTTAAAGATATTTTTCCGAGGCAACATCCGAATGGGTCATTTTAGATCTTTCGGGGCTAAAGGACAACCACTAACAAACCCTATACTTCATGACCGTTTACCGAAGGCAACCGGAGTGGAGTAAACCCTAGGAGTGAGCATGTGCGAGTGTAATTTCAGTTAATTTATCTTTGTACATTTAGGGTTTTCTACCGTATTAATTTTCAGTTTGTTTTTCCATACAATCCTATTAACATACATCTAGGCAGTTTATAGTTTGCGGAAATTAAAACACAGGAAAGTTTAAAGTCCTAGCTATTACAGGGACTTCGCAGATACATAATTATCTTGACTATAAATAAAGATGTGGAAATTTAAAACCCTAATTAAATCTATTACAACCCAAAGCAGATACAATAATAGAAAAAAGAATTAAAATACACACGGTGAATTAAATGCGAGAATGAATTTAAGAATCCTAAAAATCTAATTGAAAAATATTTAGGTTAGTTTTTCAGAAAAAATTAATTAGGTTATGTACAAATTAAACCCTAATTTCTAATTGTTTTAAATTATATAAAAAGAATTAAATTACCCTAAATAATTAAACTAATTAATTAAGGAAATAAAATATTTTTATGAAAAAATGAATTTTATGTTTTTGTGGTTTTTTGATTTAAATAAAAAAAGAAATAATTTTTGTGTTATTTTTGTAAAAGAAGTAATTAATAAATAATTAAAAAATAAATAAAGAAAAGAGAAAAATAACTTGGGCCTGTGATGAAAGCTGAATGGGAGGTGTGACGCCTGAATTTCATTGAGCCCAAATCCTTTGGCCCAATCAGGCGTTTAGATCCAGTGCTGGCGATGTTTGAGGGTTCACCATGGTTTGCACGTGATGAGTGTTAGATCTGGATATGATGAGATCTTGTGGTATGGTGATGGAAGTGCATGAGGAGCGCGCAGGGACCTGGAGCATTGGATCTGAAGACACAAATTAGTGAAAATTAACTTTGCAAAAGGTTTGGATCGAACCCACCCCCTTTTGGACTAAAGCCTTATCATGCCCTGCCTTGCCAACTGAACCAAGCGTGTTAATTATTAACAAAATAATACAAAATAAATATAAGGCAAATAAAGATTTATGGCCATATGTCAAAAACGCGCACGTTGTGGGTCCCTAATGGTTTGAATGGACGAATCAGTGAGCACCACGCCATCACCTTCTTCAGGGATCCGTCATTTTGGATGGGGAACTTTTACCTACAATAGTTTTCCGTCACTATAGGTTGTAGTGACACATTTTGTTCGTAACTAGAAACCTGCAAAATTCAAAAACACAACACAAGCAGAATAAATTTAAACCAAAGGCATGGATCAATTGTGAATCATCTCCTGAGCATGATAGTACCCCTAATTTTGTCCAATTTTGCCTTTATATAGCATTCCCAATTTGGGACCTCAAAACCATAACAATGGCATCGTGCCATTCCTGCACTTAAACTTCAATCAAACCAATCAAAAACATTGCAAATATGATAGCAAGCATGGATATATGATCAAAACACGTTTATGATCGATAAATCATTGAAAACAAATATTGAAAAAAGATGCAAACAGTGGCACTGTGAGGCGTGATTTCTGAAGGTTTTAAGGCTTGAGGATGATTGGAATGGCTTCAGAAGATGTCCAGGAACAGATTGCTGGCCTTAGAATTGCTTGAAACGGCCTGTAGAATCGAAATCGACCTGCACTTTTTTGACAAAAAATTGATACTTGTCCTCCTTCTTTCACGACCCTAATCCTCTTTTTCATGCTTTGTAAATGTTGTGTATATATCATAGAATGATTTAGGTCAACAAAAACTGATCACATCTTTGCAAATTATGGAGATTTGATTTCATTCTTTGCCTTGTACGATTTGTTTCCAAAATAGACCAAATTAAGATCTTTTCCAATCAATTAGCTCTTGCACGGATTTTTTGATTTTCTAGTTGTTCATGGACTCATAATATGCTCATAAAATCAAATCTTTGAATTTATTTGATTATTCTACTATTTAAATTGATTTATTTTGATTTAAATGGATAAAAAATCAAAATATATAATAAAAATAATAAAATAATAGGTGGATAAGCTCAGGGGTCGTGGGCCATCTTAGGAACAAGTTTCAACCAAGAAAACATGGGTCCATTTGGAAAGAAAAGTCATTTTGATCAATATTGACTTCATGCACATTTCCAAAAATTGGTCAACTTTGACAATAAATATCTCCCTCAATTTTATCCCTAAGAGGGTGTTCTTGGACTTTTTAGAAATCTTAGGATGTCCCTAAGCAAAAATTTTGGTTTCATCTCAATTGGGTTTTTCATGTTCATGTAAGAAGCTTTGACCCAAAAGGTGTTTTTGTTGACTTTTCAAAAGGACCTATAATGTAGAAATTCATATCTTTCCATGAGTGCATTTTTTGAACTTGTGGGATGAAGATGAGTTGTAGGGAATTGCATCCTATTCAAAATGAGCCTTGTATGGAAAATTTCTGATAAAGTATGAAGAAGTTATGCCTGTTCAAAGTTTTGTTGACTTTTCTTGAGAAACCCTAATTTAGCAACCTTTGGGTTTTGATGAATTTGGGAGCATTCCTTGAGGAATCATGATAAACCCTTGATAAAATGATGAATATCACTTCAAAATGTTGGTGTTGACCAAAAATATTGAAGTTTGACTGTATGTGGCCACAATTGACTTTTGACCTAGTACAGTTGATTTTCAGGCATCTGAGTAGTTGACTGAGCAAACTTCTTGTGAAAGACATGAAACTTGACATGGATGATCTTGAGAACATATTAGGACCATGGGAGGAATTTGGGACCTTTGGAGTTCCCACACCCTGATGAAAATGGAAACCCTAGTTTGAGGTACATTGCCTTAGGAGAGAGTTTGTCTGGTCAACTCTTGGGCATCCTTGAGCAAGTTGAGGACCTCAATGGGAATGTGTTGAGTGAAATGGGAGGGAAAATTTTGGGGTACAACACATCCCCTAGCGACTCTCCTTCCTTCTATTTAAAATTCAAAATATCATATCTTTTGTGAATGTAAACAAAAGCAGGAAAGTATTCATCAACAAAAGTCTTCTCCATCTGTTCCCAAGTGGTGATACTTCCAGCAGGCAATGAGTAAAACCACTTTTCAGCATCTTTAGATAGCGTGAACAGGAACATCCTTAATTTCATGGCTTCTTCAGAGTGCCCCTAAATCTTCAAATTAGTACTCATGTTGAGAAATCTCTGCAAACGCTTATTGGCATCTTTATTGATCTTTCCGGTGAAAGATCTATTCTCGAGATGGAGAATGGTTGAAGGTTGCAGTTGAAAATTTGCAATGTTGACTGGTTGATTCAAAATAGTCAATCGACCAGCTGGAGCATTTTCTCTTCCATAATCTCCAAGAAGTCTCTCTGGTGGTGATGGATTTTTATCCTTGGTGTCGGGTTCAGATTCTGAAGTTGAGCCGGTATATCAAAAGGAAATTCAGCTGAGGGTTTTCCTCGCATACAAAGGTTAGGAAAAATCAATAATAACAAAAATATAAAAATTACAGAAAAGGAATTTTAGTTACAAAGCAACAAAATTCTAATTGAACTCAAATTACACTCAATAACTCGGTAGTCCTCGACAACAGAACCAAAAACTTGATAGGAAAAATAACAAGTGTACTATTTTTTCCTCTTGTAATAATAAGGAAATTCCCCGAATGTCGATCTCAAGGAATGCGTATTATTATTGAGTCCAATTTGTGGTTCAACTAGAGAACTTTATTTGGGCTTTTGGTCGTGAAATCTTCACTTAACAAATAGCAGGAATATGAAGTGGCTTTTCACTGATATGAGGAGTAAGCTAGGGGTAGGTGTGTGATCTGGCCCTGTAATAACCTTTACTCTTGATCTCTTCAACAAGTTCATCGCCTTCAACTACCGGCCCTTTAGAATATTTTCCCCTAAGTCCTTAGTCAGAAAACCTTTAACCACCCATCATAAATCCTAAGTCCTTAGAGATACATGATGGAGTCAGGCCTTTATTTTATCAAGGATTAAATCTGGTAACTATAGGGTATCCTTAGTCCTAGGTGATATCTATTATAGTCTAATTGTACAAAAACCTTAACAATTAAGGTCCAACTAATTTTTAACCGTAGAGCAATCCTTATTTGTCCAATAATGAAAGCATGAAAAACCTTGTGCAATTAAATCGAATAATAAAAACCATGTAGTTGATGAAATCATAAATTCAAAGTTATTATAGAATCAAATCAGGGACACCCCCTACCATTGGGGGGTTCAGCCTCTCATGGTATTAAAAAGAAAAGCAATAATAAAATTAGACATTACAAAAGGTGAGGATTCTTAGATCTTCAATTGTTGTTTCTCATGAAGGAATCTCCATTTCCAAATCTCTTGAAAGCACCAATCTTTATTGTTCATAATCTTCTCCAGTCAAAAGTTCCTCAATTCATCGTGGAAAGTCCTCTAAATAAGAAAAACTCATTTAGGTCAGTTGGAAGTACCCAAAATGCCCCCACAGCTTAACAGATGGGAAAAATAGAGGGGAAAAAAATCAAAAACCAGCATCACAGGCCAACATAGAACACGGTCCGTGTTAGGCAACACGGCCACCCGTGTTGGCCTTCTGGATTTTTAAGTATCAACTTTAACTCCCAGGGGTTGCAACACGACCCATGTTGGGCAACACGACCACTTATGTTGTACCCCTGAATTCCTTTTTTCTTCACTCACACATCCTGACACGGCCCGTGTTGGTCAACAAGGGTGGCCGTGTCAGGCCTCTTGAAGGTGGATTTTTGACTTTCTCCGAAACTCCGAATTTTTACACTTTTTCACCCCGAATTGTCATGTTTTATCCCTCTGACTCTGAATACACTAAAACATGTAACTAAAGCATAAAGTGAGGTAAAATGAAATAAAACACTCGTCAATTAAAAGAAACGATAACTAAAATAAATGTTAAATACCTGTGTAAAAACCATCGGTCAAAAACCCAATTCAAACCCCCATTTCTTGTGTTTTTCTCAACCTATAATTGGTATCAGAGCTCCGGCTCTGTTATTAATTTTTAAATCAAACACTTAACTATATAGAGAGATCTAGTCTGAGAAAAACTTATATGGTTGTTGCTCATACAAATAAAAGAGATGGTTACAATAATAAGCCTCCTATTTTTGATGGAGAGGAAATTTATTATTAGAAAGATAGACTAGAAAGTTTAATTCTAGGCTATGATGCAAATCTTATGGATCTTATTCTATTTGGCTATGAATAAATTGTATCTGTGATTGGTATTCCCATTCCAAGGAACAAAATGAATGATGATAAGAAGTGTGTGTTTAAGAATCATCATAAAGCTAGAACTATTCTTCTAAACTCAATATCTTACAATGAATATCAAAAGATCACTAATAGATAAACAACGAAAGATATCTTTGATTCGTTGAGAATGACACTTGAAGGTAACACTCAAGTCAAGTAGGCAAAACAAAATTTATAAAATAAGGCTTTCTGATCTTAAAAATCAAGATGCGAAATGCTTAATGTCTGATAACAAAGAGCATTGGGTGTGGCATATACGCTTGGGTCACATTAGCATGAGATGGATATATCAGGTAAATAAACTTGAGTTAGTCAGAGGCCTGCCTAAGCTGGAGTTTTCTTCAGAAGCTCTTTGTGAAGCATGTCAGAAAGGAAAGTTTTCTAAAACTTCATTTAAAGCCAAAAATGTTGTTTCCACCTCCAGACCCTTGGAGCTTTTACATATTGACTTGTTTGGTCTAGTTAAAATTGAATCAGTCAATGGTAAGAAGTATGGACTTGTCATTGTAGATGACTATATTTGTTAGAAATGGGTAATATTTCTAAGGCATAAGGATGAGTCACATTCTGAATTCACTAGGTTCTGCTCTAAAGTGCAAAATGAATTTGATTCTAAGATTTTAGAGTCACAAGTGATCATGATGGCGAGTTTGAAAATAAACTATCATAACCGGCAAAAAATAAGAGTCGCCACCATTAATTTTTGTCCTAAGAATGGGAAATAATGGATAACCCTAATTTGATTTAGAGATTCTAAGTTTGCGAGTTGGTTATACAAAGGAAAGGTGTTAGGAACCCTTCATCTCCCTTGTTCTCAAGGGGTTCCACTTTTAGGTTATAGCATGTGATTTCTCTGAAGGACTAACTATGGAACATTTAAGTCTCAAGTATACTTTCATGGAGAAGCTCATGTCTATCCATGACGCGTCGTCCAGATATGAGCCCATAAATCCTACAAAGCTTCCTCCCTTTGCAAAAGTCTGGTTTCACTTCCTTCTATCCAACTTTCGACCTCACGGAGAAAACTCTAATATTTTGTCCCGTAATGATATAATCTTCATCTACTTTCTGCTTTCTGATGTTAAGTTCAGATTTCCCAAAACTATCTTCAATCATCTAAAGAAGTCTGTTATCCTCTCCAGAAGCAGACATAAGTCCTTCATTCCCTTTGGTCAAGTTCTGTCTGAAATCTTCTATAGGGCAGATATGATGTGTCTTGTTCAGTTGGCTGGACCGGAAAATGTTCTTGAAGAAAGAAGATGTGAAGTCTTTAGAGTTTATATTGCCTTGTTATTTCAGTGTCTTGTTGTTTTTATTTTGTTTTTCTTTGTCTTGTCTGTACTTCCTTTATCATCAATGAAAGTTTCCTGTTTTTGAAAATAGAGAAAGTGTGCTAATTGTTTTCTCACAACTATTATTTCTAATTAAGTGTTTGAAAATATTTTTGATTAAGACAAAAAGGGGGAGAAAGATAGTGATGATTTTGATAAATCTAATTCTTTAAATCTCATTGCTTACATTCCAACAAAATTTAAATGCAAGAATGTTTTAAGAATGTTGTTTCAGGAACACATTGTTAAACAAATGAATATATTATTTAGAAGGTTCTGATAAATAACTTCTAATGTCTCACGGGTTCTAACAAATCAAGATCATATAAAGAACTTCTATTGGTTAGAAGATTCTGAGAAATCAAGCTCTATTGAAAATAATTTCTGATTAAGTCAAGCTCTGATAAGAGCTAAAGAGAATCTTATGCTTTTGCCATGCAATAAGATAGATAACCATGCTCAAATATCCCTTTATCTTCTAAAGATTGTTAAGTCTTTAACTCAGAGGGAGATTGTTCAACTCAGGGGGAGATTGATTATCTCAGGGGGAGTTTTTTTAAACTTATTCTGATACCTTGATTGATATAACCTTGTAAAATTGGTTTATCAAAATACATAGTTTTGTCATCATTAAAATGGATGAGATTGTTAGAACAAGATTTGGTTCTGCAGATAATCTCTGAATTTTGATGATAACAATGCATATATTTTATATGTAACAATTTTGTGTTCTAATAGTTTCTTGAGTGTGCAGATAAATTATTCTAATTGATTCAGGATTGCTATCTAAAGAATTCATAATTATACTTAACACACTCAGAAAAACTATTCCATCTATTTCTAAATAAACATTAGTAGTTCTAATGAATGTTGAATGTTTGCCAGAAAAAATCCACTCTTACTTCTCAGATAAGTTGCTACTTCAGAAGTCACGAGTGTGTCCAGAAAAGGGATCTCCATGTGCGAAGATTAAATATCAAGTTAATGCATCGAAGATCAGATATCAAGCTTTTGCTTCAAAGATCAGAAATCAAGATAAAATACTTCTTAAATAAGCTTTTGCTTCCAACTCAGATATCAAGAACCAGTTTGTGAGATAAGTTGTTGCTACATGTCTGAAGACAAGGTTCTGATTCCGAAAGACCCTGATACATTTGAGAACATTACAATGAAACATCTTCTGGAATATTTATCACTTCTTATCATAAATATTCCATTAGAATATTAAGAACAAATACTTGATCTCTTCTGCTCTCTCTTACTACTTCAGATCAGAAGCATCTCATCAGAAGAAAATATCATAAACTTGAATAAGAAGAATATAGTATAACAATACAACACCTATTCCATTATTTGTGAATAACATAATGTACGTTTGTAGATTTGATGCGCCCTTGTCTCACACGATCACACACAACTGTAGTAGCAGCTGGAAGATGAAAAAGACGTTTGTACTATCCAACGATCTTCTTTTCTCAGCCTATATAAAGAGATGACTAATTCATTGGAAACTAACGATTCACAGAAGAAGAAAAATTGAAGCATCAAATTTAAAAGTGAAGTTACTGTGAAAAGAAAAGAAAAAAGAGAAAATATTTAAGAGATATTAAAAAACACAAAGAGTTGTTGCTCTGTTTTGTGTTACCTTTCATTCTCTATAACACAAGAGTTATTTCTCATTATTGTGTTATTTATCATTGTTGTATACACAAGAGTTTTTACTCATATTTGTGTGTAAATATTTATTCTTCATTGTAGTGTTAAATCTTCTTTTTAAAAGCACTATTGTAAATACTGTTTGTTTGTAAATCTTTCTAGATTTGTTTCCTCAATTGACTAAGTTATAGTAAGAATTATTTGAGAGGGCTAAGGTGTTTTTCTAAACTCTTAGACGTTGTTGTAATCTTTCTAGATTATTGGATTAAGTCATTTTCTAAGGCAAAATCACTTTGGCGGGTGGACAATAGTAGTCTTTTCTAAGGTGAACTTGTATAAACTAATCATGTCATTTTTCTTTCTAATTTATATTTATCTTTATTCGTTTGTGAGAAACATCTCGAAAAGAAATAGTTTTTGAAAATCTAATTCAAATCCCTTATTTCTTGTGTTTTTCTCGACTTTCAAATAGAAGAATTACTCTAACCCATTACAAGATAAAAAGTATTTTTTTTAGACATAGTCAAAGTTGATAGCAAATGCAATAGAAAAATTACAAAGCATGATAAGAGACAGGCATACAAGAACTAAAAAAGTCCGCAAATAAGATGGCTACCTGATCTAATCGAAATTGTACTACCAAGATGGTTAAGAGATCCACTCCAGATACCTAACATGAAAAGAAGATGTTACATAACCCACTCAAAGCACATATAAGAGACCATTTGCAAGAACAAATTTTAACCTAGGAATTATTGATGGAACAAAAATACTAAGACTAAATAAAAAAAATTAGATGACATAACAACATTCTTCCCTAAAAAATTTTAAACCTTGTAATAAACTTGGAGTAAAAATATGGAGGTTACAAATAGGTGGTTTGATGTCTATTGAAAGTAGCCACATAAAACATAATTTAAACATAAACATTCAACAAACAGAATAATTGTGTCTGAAAGAGATTTTTGCTAGTTAAAGATTTATCTAAGAGAAACTTTCAAAATAAGATAATTAACTATTTTACAGTTGACGACAGTCTATTGTATTAGTTTTTATGTTTATTTTTATAATCTATTACTCATACGATTGATTAAGTTTGTATGATTATGATTTGATTATATCAATTTTAAGACCTAAGTTTAGAGCATCATTGTATCATGAATTACTATAACCACCCAACCTTATGATGTTTCTACATTATGGATGTTATGGTGACGAGAACTAATACTAAAATAAAACTCATAAGAATGGATTGTTGCACGAACTTCCTCTCATTTTCTTGTATTGTGGCACGATGAGTTCTACTAAAACGGTTGAGAAAATATTTATAAACTTCATATGGATTTCATGAATTTTTTTGTACAATTAATCATTAAAAGACAAATCATGCCACAATTGATTTAAATCCTAGCACAATTACGCATTTTTGTGATCTTTCTTAACCTTTAATTTTATCGGGAACAAGTAATTGATTGCTACTTTAATATGAATGTAAAGTGAAAAAAATCAAATGCATAAAAATAAATAACACACAAGAATTATATTTGTTTCACTTATCAACCAAGGGTACATCTAGTCACTTTATTCTTTAAAAGATTTTTCACTATGATTAGATCTTTGTACAAGTCTTCACCAAGACCTCCTTACAATCTTCTAATACATACAAAAAAAAAAAAAAATCCTACTTTCTTTTACAACAACAAACATCAAACTTATAATGGACTTTGAATCACCCAAATTCAAAGAAACTTTTTTCAAACAACTTATCACCACAAACATTATGATTAAGTCACAACACGCACTTTAAATGATTTTGAATTAAGTTGATCTTGGCTTGAATTCAAAGTGAATGATTTATTTTTCTCTTTCTTAATCTTACAATTCAAACTTGTATGATTTTAAGTGATTAGAATATTGTATGAAACTTATGAATGATTTAAAAATTATGCACAAAGTTTCAATACTTAAAGATGAATGAACATTTAGAAAATTTGTTTGAATTGAAAGGAAAAATGATTTCTAAAAAAAGGTAAGTTGTGTTGTTTATGCCTAGACACGAAGATAGATCCTGAAATACCCTTTTAAAATGATGCATAAGTTTGGAATCAAAGTATGAAGCATTGCAATGTATTAGAAACATCTTGTGTGAGTGCAATATCCTTTTTTAGATGTTTTGAATGATGTCAAATCTAGGTAATATGCAGTATTGTATATTTGACCTTATCTTTCTATGTCTAGGTTGCATTTTTATCTTAGGACACTTATAGAACAAGTTCAAAGCATTTGGACAAGTAAAAAATGTAAAAAATATGAATTTTCATGAAAAACTATATTTGGAGTCGACTCATCTGTGTTAGGAGTTGACCCTCTAAAGCAAAATTGAAACAAAACTTGCTAGTGTGAATGGATCGATACACGGGCATTTAGAGTCGACACACAACACAAATATGTGAGTACAACTTCTATCATTAGATATTTTAAATGATATCAAAACTGAGAAAAGCTAGCATTTCTGTATATTGGACAATATCTCTATGTCTTGTGGCAATCCTTTGTATTAGGGGTCTTAGGAACCATTAAAAAGCATTTTGAAATTGATCCAAGTCACGAAAAATAAGTTTCTATATAAATTTTCATTGCATGTGTCGACACATTCGATTTTCAGGTCGACACATGCAACTCAGTTTTGAAGTCTGTAGTCTCTGGAAGGCTCAGGTCGACACATGCATTGCATAGGTAGACACAAACTGAAGCATTTCTGAAACTGCATAAATTCTTATTTTATGTGTCGACACATACGAATTTAAGGTCGGCGCATGTAGTGCTATTTTAAATCATGTAGCCTCTGACTTGCTTCGGTCGACACATGCCTTCTTTCAAGTCGACACATACAACTTAATGTAATATATGTGTCGACACATATGATTTATAGGTCGACACATACTGATTATTTTGGTAAATTTTGTTTATTCTCTATTTTAGGATTGACATTAATTTTAGCAAAACAAATTAGACAGTAACATGTTAAGTAGGATGTTCTAACTTGCAGAGAAAACATGTTGAATAAGATGTCTTATGCAGAATCATTCGACATCGTGTCTATTACAATTGGACTTTTAGATTCTGTTATTTTGTTACAAATGATGAATATTCTGGGAATATTATGTAATCACATGTGGTGTCCAACTGTGAGAAATCAGGGATTTATGTTGGTTTTCAAGTTATCCAAGTTTTCTAAATGTTGAGACTGTTGTACCCTAAAATTTGCTCTCTCATTTCTCAAAGGATAAACCTGAACCCTCAGGTTTACTTCCATTCAATTTCAAGCCTTGAATAACAAATTTTCCAAGAAAGTCATTCACAAGTGCAGAATGGTCATTTGCACACTAAAAAGTTAAACTTTGACTTTTGGATAAAAAATCAAGTTCCAAGAATCATATTTCATCAAGGCATGAAATTGGTTCATCAAAAATCAGAAGTTAGAAGTTACTTTGAAAAAAAATCAAATTTCTAAATGTTTAGAAAATTTTCTAAGTGTCAAGAGAATATGGTACTTCAGAACTTCTGAGCCAGCCTCTACGTAAGTGCAGTCAGAAGTTGCAAACAAGGTTCAGAACATGACGCTTCAATCAGAACATATGGAAGCAATGTTCTCCGGTCAAAACATGCCCCTTCAGCATTTGGAGGTTACGTTTCTGATCTTTTGCGATCAGAACATCACCAAATCCCAAGACCTCGTTTAAACAACCTGTTGCACTGCTACAGTACAGTACTCTAACCCGCAGCTAATCCAGTCCACGTCTGCATTCTCCCAAATCCTGTATTTGCACCAAATACAAAAAGCTGTGATAAAAAAGCAATGGAACAGTGTGCCAAAAAGTTTAAATCCCATTTGTTTTTCCCCCTAAAACCACAACAAATTCACCTATAAATAAGTTGCTCCATCAATTTGCAAGGGGCTGGCTTTTGGAGAGAGAATTTTCAACAGAGAGAAAAGAAAAAACTGTAAAATCTTCATAAAAAAATCCAGAATTCCCAAACAGAAAACAAAAACCTTTGAGTCAAAGAACTGGGCATTTTCTCTTCCATTACTTTTGCTGACTCCAGAACATCTGAAGGCAGCAGTTCAAGCCCCTAAGCACACGCTCTAGACTCAAGGTAAGTCTTTCTGACTTCGCATTTTTCATTTAGAACATCATTAAACATTTAAATATAATCATATTAATGTTGTCCATATCGCTGCATGAGTAAAAAAACTGCGGATCAGAACTTTTTGACTAAGGTTAGGCTCAGGATTAGGATTAGAACTTCTAAAAACTATTATGTCTTTATCCTTCTGATTTGTTGTTTGGTTAAGAACTGAATAAATTACTGATGTGCTGATTAGTTTGAGAAAAGATTTGAAACGTGACGTAGAACTTTTGATTTTCACATACTGATAATACACAGAACTTTCATGATTCGCTCATTGTTTTAACACTTAGAACTTCTAATTTTCATACACTGATAACACGCTGAACTGCTGATTTTTTGTTCACTGTCTTAGCACCATACAAAACTTATGAGTTCTTCCTACTGTTTTAACACGCACAGAGCTTCTAAGGTTTTCTCACTGTTCTCACATTCAGAACTTTAGCACGCACCATCCAGAACTTCTGTGTTTCCCCTCTAACGTTTCTTGCAGGACCTCAGAGTTTACCAATCTAGAACTTTTGATACCCACTGACGTTTCCTTCTGAGTCACAACGCGTCTGGCTTCAGAACTTCTGATCCTTGTTGTTTTGCTTGCAGCAACACGCTGTTTCTATGTTTCATTTATTTTCCTTTTTATCATTTTTAGTAATAACCTCCTTTTTTTAATATAAAAAAGACATAAAAATATTTTCTTTTTATTAATTTATTTATTTATTTTTTCATTAAGATAAAAAACCATTTTCTAAACAAGTCCTTTTTCTTTCTTTATATTGTACATTTCAATATGGTTGTAATAGTAACTTAGGATTTAATTTTATTTTCAATCCCCGTTCATAAATATGTACCCCCATCTCTAAAATATTGTAATAGCGTAGGACTTTACATTTCTACAATTTATCACTTTCAAATGTAAATGCTAGTAGTTAAGGTGTGTATGGCAAGACATGAAAACAACAAATAGAAAACCTAAAAAGCAAGACTAAATGCATGCAATCAAATACACTTTGCACACACGCACCCTTAGGGTAATCTCACTTTGTTGCCTATTGGAAAAATAGTCATGTCCCTCGAGCATGGGCATTTTAGCAAAAGACCCTCGATAAAATATCATAGTCCATAGATGACCCTCGATATTGCCTTCGATAAACGATCTAGTCCCTAAAATGACATTGCTAAAACATTCCATGGGTTGCCTTCTATGACTATACAAATGTCCCACACTCGTTCCTCAAACATCCAACGATGGGGCATCTTACCAAAACAATGGTATGATAGCAACGCCTAAAGGAGGAGGAAAAGAACATCTAAGACCTTTTGGGTAGGTAGATTCGCTCCTAGTTGCTCGCTTGTTCACAACAAAACATTTTCCCACCAACACTTTCATTTGAAATATTTTCAAAAGAAAAACACTTTGTACACGTTCTTATAGAAACGAGAGCCATTACAAAGAAAACCCTTTTCAAAATTACTTTAAAAAAAAACACATTCCACAAACATCCTTTTGAACTATTTTCAAAACAACACTTTGTACGCATTCTTATAGAGACGAGAATCATTACAAAGTCACATTTTCAAAATACTTTCAAAACCCACATCACAAAGCACATTTTAAAGCAAAATGAAGTGATCTAGCAAGTAACTAAGCGCCCATGGAAAACCATGGATGAAAAGGGTGCTAATACCTTCCCTTTTTATAATCTACCCCCCGAACTCAAGAAAACATCTCTAAAGGTCTTTCCTATGCTTTTTCACCTTTCCTTATTGGATAAAAGAAAAGTCGGTGGCGACTCTTGCTAAACCTCAACATTTGCGAATACAAACGCAAAACAAAAAGTCAGTTCTCCCACCGTATCACAGAACTGGCGACTCTGCTGGGGAATACCTGTTAAAAGTTGGGTTACCTTAGGGTTAGATCACATCCATTTGCTTTCTTTGTTTAACTTTCTTGCTTTACATTTTTGGGTCATTGTTTGGGTTTTGTTTTGATCCTCCACCCGGATCTGGGACACCTTTTTAGGTAAGTAGCAATAGATTATGGAAGCTATACGGCGTGGACCGATATGGTTGAAACAATAGCTACATTAGTGTGATGCATTTGTGGGTACCGGTATCCCTCATGGTGAATCGAGGAGAATATGGGGCCGCTGAGTGGCGTCATGAAGCACTAACTGACTTTAGAACCCTAATTGAACAAACTTGGCCATTAGGATGTAGTGAGATAACCGGTTTCGGTGTAGAGCTAAAAATTGGTTGATACTCTATACTACACTCATTGAGGCTGTACTTTTGGGATATCTCGGCCGCAAGAAAAGATTGATTATGCTGAAACAATACCTAAGAGAAAGGTTGGTGATATTGAGATCCTTTAGAACCCGATCACTATTACTAGGACAGGTTTAACCAACTAAACTTCAAGAGGGTACTTACCTATAAAACCTCATGCAAGCCTAAAACATAGGGACTTATCTGCTTTGTGTGTATATATATCTACTTGTACATAACATCATAAGCATCATACGCATGCTCACTAACCATTTCAAGGATTTAGAAATTTATATTTGTTTTTGTTTTGTAGGTCATGGATTCCGTCCGAAGGAACACCATCTGAATTAACTTTGTAAAAGCATACCCTCAGCTTCAAGAGTTAGCCTCAAGAGTGCCCAGGGATTCTCCTTTTACCAAGAAATATGGTCGACTCCTCAGTTTGGCTACATCCAGTTTCCAAGAAGAAATGATGTGTGTACTGTTCCAATTCTTTGATCTCGTACATTATTGTTTCACCTTCCCAGACTATCAGTTGGTACCTACAGTGGAAGAGTTCTCTCTAATCTTAGGGGTGCCCGTGCTTGATCAGATGTCGTTCACCGGTCTAGAAGGGATTCCAAAACCTGAAGTCATCGCCAAAGCTTTGCATATGAAGAGAGCCGACATCATAGCTAATTGGGAGACAAGAAGCGGGGTTATAGGTTTCCTAGCCAAGTTTCTATTGGAAAAGGCTCGTTCATTCTGGGACGACATGGATTTCCAAGCTTTTGAAGACATTCCGGCTCTTCTCATTTATGGTTCGGTTCTGTTCCCCAATTTGGACCAATTCATAGATGTTAACACCGTCAAAGTCTTTCTCTCTCGCAATCTTGTACCTACCTTACTGGGAGACATCTTGCCTTACCTTCATACCCGCACCATGAAGAAAAGAGGTAATCTTTTGTGTGGTATTCCCCTACTCTCTAAGTGGTTCACTTCACACCTACCTCAATCAGTATTGAAGAACGAGCAAAGACTAACATGGTCTCAAAGGATGATGTCCCTCGCCCACTCTGATATTCATTGGTGTTCGAGATCCTTGGAAGATACTTCTATCATTGACCGTTGTGGGGAATTCCCTAACGTCCCACTGCTTGGTATTAGGGGAGGTATCACTTACAACCCTTGCTTAGCTTTACAACAGTTTGGGTATGCCCGAAGAGATGGTCCTCATGAGATGTTCATCCAAGGTGTGATGTTCGACTATGAAAGTGACGATCAAGGCTACCATCAGAGGTTTGTACGAGCTTGGAGGATGGTAAACGAAGTGGATAGTAAGACATTGGGACGCAAAAACTCTATTCCCCTTGAGCCTTATCTTAGGTGGGTGCGAGCTTGTGCCTAGAGTCTCGTAATGCCTTACCCTTTTATCCTCCCTGTTATCATAGAGCCTGTTGTTGAAAGAGACGTCCCATACACTGTTCTTCATCCTGGCATGCCTACCTCTCTCGAAGACTTGCAAAAAGCTTGGATTCAGTTGAAGGAAGAGCGAGACACCTTTGAAGCCCAATTTTACGCCAGCGATAAGAAAGTTCTGGAACTCACAAAGCAGCTTCATGAAGAGCAGAATCTAAACGCCTACGTTGCGCCAAAGAGGATGCGTTCAACCTTTTTGTCTTAGGAGTTTTGTTGTATGTTTGTTTCTTTCATTGTAAGCCCAAAGAGGCATAATGTACTCAAACTTGGATTTATTAATATGACGTGTGTTCCTCTTTTGGTCTAAACAAATTTAAATCTATAAATTCATTGAAATCATTGCATACGCATACCATCCATGACATTGCATAAGCAGGTTCGGTTATAGGTTTCTCATCTCCTCCGTTGTTTATTTCGAGCAGATATGTCTTCTGAACAAAGCATCAAAGATCTTCAGGAACAAAATACCCAATTTCAACAGATGTTCGTAACTCTGGCAAAAGGGCAAGAGGATATGGAGGCCCTCATCCTGAAAGAGAAAGAGAAGAAGAAGAAGAAGAAGCGCGTCGGTGCCCTTAATATGGGCAGAAGATTCGGAAGGGCCACTTAAGCAATCAGTTGATGTGACTTCCTCAACCAAAGAGGGGGAAAATCAAGAGGGGCAGACAAGGGAAGAGGACCCCATTCCTGAGGTCTCTGACAATGATACCGACTACAACGATGAACAATATCCTCCCACTGAGGATAGGTACAAGAAGTTAGAGGATCGGTTAAGTGCTATGAAGATTCAGAGAATACCAGGGCTAGATTTTGAAGAATTGGGGTTGGTGTCCGGGGTAGTCATCCCACAAAAATTTAAGGCTCCGGTTTTCGCAAAGTATGATGGGGTGCTAAGCTCTATCTATGTTCCTATGTGAGGAAGATCCAGCCCCACACCACTGATAGAAACTTGTGGGTTCATTTCTTTCAAGACAGTCTGTCAAGGACTCAGCTTGAATGGTTCTACCAATTGGAGGGAACCAATGTCCGAAACTGGGAGGATTTGGCTTCCGCTTTTTACAAGCAGTATCAATACAATGCCGGCCTGGCCCCTACTCGTACTCAACTCCAGAGTATGTCCATGGGTGCAGGTGAAGGTTTTAAGGACTACGTGCAGAAGTGGAGAGACTTGGCTGGGAGAGTTCAACCCCCATTATCTGACAGGGAGTTGGTTGACATGTTTCTTGAGACGTTGTCTGGTCCATTATTCAACCATTTGATCGGCAGCTCGTCAGTTGGTTTCACTGAGCTAATATTAACCGGAGAGAGGGTAGAAGCTGGGATTCAGAGCGGTAAAATACATAAAGATACCTCGTCAAGTTCAGCAAAGAAACCTTTCATTGGTAAGAAGGAGGCCAGTGCCATTTATAGCCCGAGAGATCAGAGCAGAGCGGGATACCGTCCAACGGTAAGTGCTGTAATAATACCAAAGCCTACGGCAGCCCCACAACATAACAATCAACAAAGAATAGAAAGACCACAAAGGAAGTTCACTCTGATTAACATGACATTGACAGAGGTTCTACCCCATCTGTTGAGATCTAACTTGGCAACTTTAAGAGAGGCTCCCAAGAATCCTAATACCTCCTCTCCTCGTTACAATTCGAATGCTCGGTGTGCCTACCATTCTCAGAGTCCTGGTCACGATACAAATGACTGTTGGGCTCTAAAAAATAGAGTACAAGATCTAATTGAAGCCAAGGAGATTGAGTTCGGTGCTCCGGAGAAGCCCAATGTCATAACTTCTCCCATGCCTAAGCACAACCATAGAGTTAACGTCGTTGATACCGATATGTTCATGACCTCAGTTGATGAAGTTTCTACTCCTCTTATGACTGTTAAGAAGAATTTGTTGTTGGCTGGTTTATTTCCAGGTTGTGATGAAGATTGCCACATATGTTCATCCCTTCCTTCTGGTTGCTATTTGCTGAAAACAGGTGTCCAATGCCTGATGGACAACAGAGAAATTTTGTTCGAAAAGACTTTGATTCCAACTGTTCTGTGTGAAGATATTGCTATTATAACCATTTCCGCCAGTCCTTCCAAGGTTTCCTCGAGAAAACCTGTTAGGATTACACCCACTACGAGAGTCGCTCTGTTGATAATCACATGTCCTAGTCTTGTCTCGTACACCTCGGACAAAGTTGTCCCTTGGCATTATGGCGCCGATGTTAACTATCATGGCGTTAAACAAAACTTGAAGACCGAAGAAGCTGATCCTGATGTCGGTAACATTGTTGGGACCAGCAAGATTACTAGAAGTGGAAGGGTTTTCTCTCCTGAGATCTCCCCAAAGACTGTCACTAAGCCTATCGTTATTTCATCTTCTTCTCCTGCTAGTACTTCAGTTACTACTCCAGTTGTTACCCCTGCCGATAAGTCATCTGGGATGCGAGGCAAAGAAGTTGTAGGTGAGCCTGCTCGGACGGAGGCACCTAGAAATTTTTTTGTGGAAACCTCTAAGCAAGAGATAGAAGAAATTTTGAAAATAATTAAAAGGAGTGACTACAATGTGGTCGAGCAGCTGGGGCAGACCCCCTCAAAGATATCCATGTTATCCATGTTGTTGTGCTCTGAGGCCCATGCGAAGGCTTTGATTGCATTCCTCAAAACTACACATGTGCCGCAAGAGACTTCAGCTGATCAATTTAAAGATTTCATGGCTAGCCTGACTGCTGACAATGGGCTGGATTTTTCAGATGCAGACTTGACACCGAAGGGAAGGAAACACAATGATGCTCTGCATGTCTCGATCGAATGCAGTGGCACCACCATGGCTCATGTGCTGGTGGATACTGGGTCTTCGCTGAATGTTCTGCCCAAGAAGGCGTTGGACCGTTTGGATTGCGAAGGTTTGACTCTAAATCCTAGTAACATTGTGGTAAGGGCTTTTGATGGGTCGAAAAGAATGGTGCATGGGGAAGTGGACATCCCTGTCAAGATAGGCTCTCAGACTTTCAATTCCACCTTCTATGTGATGGACATCAGGCCGTTGTATTCTTGTTTATTGGGTCGTCCTTGGATCCATGAGGCTGGGGCAGTTACTTCCACACTCCACCAAATGCTGAAGTATCTGGTAAAAAGGAAGATTTTCACTGTACGGGGTGAAGAGGAGTATATGGTGAGCCATCTCAATTCCTTCCGCTATGTAGAGATGGACAGGGAATTTATAGAAACTCCTTCTCAGAACTTCAAAGAGGTCCCGCGGATCTTGGCATCAACTGAAACTACAACTAGCAACAAACCTCCTCTAAAGATGGCTTCTCTCAAGGACGCCAGGGCCGTGGTTGAAGAAGGTGGGTGTGCCAATTGGAGTCAGCTCCCTGATTTCACTCACAAAATTGACAAATTTTGTTTGGGCTTTACTTCAGGGGCTCAAAGGGCTGTTCGACGTGCTCGGGCTGGAGGACCTCCCCTACACATCAGTAATCGCGAGGTCAACGCTATTGAAGACAGTGAGGAAGACCCTGACATCGACAGCTGGATCTACCCAACTACCAATGGTGGACCGAATAACTGGACGGCTAGAGATTTTGTTCCAGTTTATTTTATTCCGCAGTAATTGTCTTACTTGTTTGTAATGAACAATTTAAACTTTTTTTGGCCTTGTGTCTTACCTGAGGCACGATGGTTCTATCTGTGAGGGTTATTATATGTCATCTCATGTTTCATCAATGAAGCATTGGACGTTCTTTTCATATAAATTGTGTGCTCTCTGTTTTTATTTTTTGCCTTTACTTTATCAATACAACTATGCTCTTACACACACTCACATATCATACTGCAGATCCATATCCACTCTGGATCCCATTGATAACAACTCTTCTATTTCCAGTTATGACTTCGAAAATCCAATCAACCAAGTCGAGGACGAAGGTGAGGATGATTGTGAGGTACCTGGAGAACTTGCTAGGCTACTATAACAGGAAGAGAGGGCCATACAGCCTCATGAAGAGCGGTTTGACACAGTGAATTTGGGTACTGAGGAAGACAGAAGAGAGGTTAAAATAGGTGCAAATCTAGAGCTTAGAGTCAAACAGAGGTTGATACAGATACTGCACGACTATGTTGAGATCTTCGCCTGGTCCTATGAAGACATGCCCGGTTTTGAAACTGATATTGTGGTACATCTCCTTCCAACTAAAGAAGACTATTCTCTAGTTAAATAGAAGGTCCGTCGTATGCACCCTGAAATGTCAGGGAAGATCAAGGCAGAGGTCATGAAACAGTTCAACACAAGATTCTTAGCTGTCACTTCTTATCCACAGTGGGTTGCCAATGTCGTTCTGGTACCTAAGAAGGACGGCAAGGTACGAATGTGTGTGGATTACAGAGATCTGAACAAGGCAAGCCCCAAGGATGACTTCCCGCTTCCCCACATTGATATTCTGGTTGACAACACTGCGCAGCACAAAACCTTCTCCGTCATGGATGGTTTCTCTGGCTACAACCAGATCAAGATGGCTCCTGAAAACAGGGAGAAGACAACCTTCGTCACACAGTGGGGCACCTTCTGTTACAAGGTGATGCCTTTTGGATTGAAGAATGCTGGGGCAACTTATCAGCGCGCCGTGGTCACTTTGTTCCATGACATGATTCACCACGAGATCGAAGTTTATGTTGATGATATGATAGCCAGGTCTCAGACGGAGGAAGAGCACCTTGATCATCTCCAGAAATTGTTTGACAGATTGAAGACATACAAGCTGAGGTTGAATTTGAACAAGTGTACCTTCGGGGTAAGGTCTGGTAAGCTTCTAGGTTTCGTTGTCAGTGACAGGGGTATTCAGGTAGACCCTACCAAAGTAAAAGTTATACAAGAGATGTCGGTTCCCCGCACAGAGAAGGAAGTTAGATGTTTCTTGGGACGTCTGAATTATATCGCCAGGTTCATTTCGCATCTGACTGCTACTTGTGAGCCAATCTTCAAGCTTCTGAAGAAATATCAAGTGGTAAAGTGGAATGATGAATGCCAGACCGCTTTCGAAAGAATCAAGGAATACCCGCAAAAACCACCAATTCTGATGCCTCCAGTTGAAGGGAGACCTTTGATTTTGTACCTGACAGTGCTAGACAATTCAATGGGGTGTATGTTGGGGGCAGCATGACGAGTCTGGTCGAAAAGAGCACGCAATATACTACCTTAGCAAAAAGTTTACCGACTGTGAGACAAGATACTCATTACTCGAGAAAACTTGCTATGCTTTGGCATGGGCTGCTCGCCGGCTAAGACAATATATGTTAACCCACACTACCTTGTTGATATCTAAGATGGATCCAATCAAATACATCTTCGAGAAGCCCGCACTCTCTGGAAGAATAGCAAGATGGCAGATGATCTTAACCGAATATGATATACATTATACAACCCAGAAAGCAATCAAGGGGAGTGTATTGGCTGATCATTTGGCTCATCAGGCCGTGGATGACTACCAGTCCATGAATTTTGAGTTCCCAAATGAGAACATTATGCTTGTGACTGACTACGAAGGACATGGACCGAATGAAGGACCTGAGGAGGGATCCCGATGGTATATGTATTTTGATGGAGCCTCAAACGCACTCGGAAATGGAATTGGCGTTGTAATCATATCCCCTGAGGGCTGTCACACTCCTTTCACTGCCCGATTATGTTTCAACTGCACCAATAACATGGCGGAGTATGAAGCCTGCATCATGGGTCTCAAAGCCGCTATTGACCTCAGAATCAAGTTCCTAAATGTCTTCATGGATTCAGCCTTGGTGATAAGCCAGATCAAAGGCGAATGGGATACGAAGCATCTGAATCTCATCCCATGCAAAGAGCACGTACTGAAATTTCTCCCACACTTTGAGGAGGTAACTTTTGAACATTTCCCACGAGAGGAGAATCAGTTAGCGGACGTGCTAGCTACCATGTCTTCCATGTTTAAAGTCAGGTGGGACAATGAAGCTCCCCGAATCACCATTGAGAGGTTAGATGAACCAGCACACTGCTGTGAAATCGATACCAAGGAACTGGTAGGCAAACCCTGGTTTCACGAAGTCAAAAGGTATCTCAAAGCTTAAAAGTATCCTGAAGGGGCATCTGTCAATGATAAGAAATTCCTAAGAAGGTCCACTGCAAAGTTCTTCCTCAGTAATGTAATCCTCTACAAACGCAACCATGACTCCACACTACTATGATGTATGGACAAGAGCGAAGCAGAGAGGATCATGACAGATCTACACGAAGGCACCTTTAGAACCCATTCTAGTGGACACACCATGGCTAAGAAGATCCTACGGGCATGATATTACTGGTCCACTATGGAAGTTGATTGTTATCAGTACTCTCGAACTTGTTATAAGGGCCAAATTTACGCTGATAAGGTGCACGTGCCTCTGGTCCCCTTAAATGTTTTGACATCTCCGTGGACCTTTGCAATGTGGGGCATTGACATGATCGGAGAAATCAGGCCCACCGCTTCCAATGGGCACCGCTTCATCCTAGTGGCCGTCGATTATTTCACGAAATGGGTTGAGGCGGCCTCTTTTGCTACTGTTACCAAGAGTGTTGTGGCATGGTTTATCAAGCATAACCTAATATGTCAGTATGGTATACCAGAGAGAATTATTATTGACAATGGTACGAATCTCAACAACAAAATGATCACTGAGCTCTGTAAACAGTTTAAGATACAGCATCATAACTCTTCTCCCTATCGGCTGAAGATGAATGGCGTTGTTGAAGAAGCTAACAAGAACATCAAGAAGATTGTACAGAAGATGACTGTGACATATAAAGACTGGCATGAGATGTTACCGTTCGCTCTTCATGGGTACCGTACCTCAGCATGGACATCGACAGGGGCAACACCCTACTCTCTAGTATATGGAATGGAGGCAGTCCTACCCATCAAAGTCCAGATACCTTCTCTCAGGATTATGAAGGATGCGGGTTTGAACGAAGACGACTGGATCCGAATCCGACTTGATCAGTTAAATCTAATCGATGAAAAGAGACTCACTGTCATCTGCCATGGTCAGACGTATCAAAAGCGAATGATCAAGACTTTTAACAGGAAAGTCATGCGTTAAGATTATCAAGTCAGGGATCTAGTAATCAAACGCATCATACTGCCGCAAGGTGATCCCAGGGGAAAATGGACTCCCACATACGAAGGGCCCTTTATGGTTAAGAACATTTTCTCGGGAGGAGCTATGATTCTAACCACCATGGATGGTGACGACCTTCCTCACCCTGTCAATGCAAACATTGTGAAAAGATACTACGCATAATCAAAGACCCGCTAGGTCTAATTGCCTAGGAAAAAATAAGGGCTTCCCGGCGAACCAAAAGGGTTCGGGAAAAAGTAAGGGATGAAAATTAAAAAAATCTGTACACCCGGCAAGTCGAAAACCCGTAAGGGCGGCTTGGGCAAAAAGGGGTATCCCGGTGGACTAAAAACCCGAAAGGGCAATCCAGGCAAAAGTTAGGGATATAAAGCGTCTCACTATGTCTCGTTGGATCATTTTGCGACCAAACTTCGGTATCGACTATCGAGCTCAGACGGCACCAATCAATCTGATCAACTTTCGGCCAAGTAGCAAAGTGATAAGACGCTTGAAGATATAAAGGCAATAGAAGAGTTGGAACCCAATGGGGTTGTTTCACATAGATGTTTTTCTTTCTTTTACACAAATTGTATAAATTCTATCTTTTGGTGGCATTCTCCTACTAGGACGTCAGCCTCTTTGTACAAAACGCCTATTACAGGACAACTTCAAAAATCAATACAAGTCATTTTTTACGAAACTATTTGTTTTTATTTTTCTGCTTTGTTTTTCAAGAACGTCCAATGACTTATTCTTGACATATACATTTGAATATGATTACTATTCACAAACATTTGCAAAAAGAAAGACAATTGCTCATAACTTAAGAAACAGGTACAAAAACTAAAATGTTAAAACCCTACAGTTACGCTATCCAGCATGTACCAGGGCAGAGACAGCTTTGGAGCACAGTCGTCAGTACACGTGACCTTGTAACATCTGTACTCCCCACAGAGTAGAGGTAATCAGAGCATTAACATCAGTTCTCTCAAAACGGGAAGTAATCTCCCTAGCCAGGGTCGTCCAGAAACCTGACATCTATGTCCCCCCAGTCAAATTTCACAATCGTGAGCGGATCATCATAAATCTTCATCTCCCCAAGCAGGGTCTATTTCTCTGGGTACGAAAGCTCAATCCCCAACAGAGCTTATTACTTCAGCTACGAAAGTCCACCTTCCAACAGAGTCATTCCTCCCGCAGAGTTACTCTCATATAGGGTCTCTCCTTGGTAAAATATTCACAAACAGCAAAGAATAAATCTCTGGCACAGTCATTTCCATTCACTATCCCCAGCCGAGGTTCATAATCGCGGTCGAGTCAGTAAATTTCATCCCTAATTGAGTTTGTTTCCTCCAGGACAGCAGGTCTACCAACAGAGTATCTCTTCCCCTAAGTTGGTCCCCGCAGAGTTATCCTCCAGCGTCTCATCTCGACAGAATATTTACATATCCAGCAACCGTCAGGGATTTATTTTCCCGAAAGCGAGCGTACCCCGTTAGCATTTCATGAACATACATCATGATGTACACATACATACCATACACAACATAATCTCATTTATTTTGAGAACATCATCTCACCCTGCATTTCATGCATCGCATATAACTAACCCTGATATCCTTTCAGGAAAAGAGGATTGGCTTCAACAAATCCAGCAGTTATACAAATTACATCTACAGACGACTTAACGAAAACTCAGTTCCTGAAGCTAAGCAGGTCAACTAATCTACATGATCAAGCGAAGTAACCTTACTAACCAGGCTCCTTCACCAAGCCCTACTATCCAGGCTTTCATCTCGAAGTAACCCTACTACCCAGGTTCCTTCACCAAGCCCTACTATCTAGGTTTTCATCTTGAAGTAACCCTACTACCCAGGTTCCTTCACCAAGCCCTACTATCGAGGCTTTCATCTGGAAGTAACCATACTACCCAGGTTCCTTCACCAAGCCCTACTATCCAGGCTTTCATCTCAATGTAACCCAACTACCCAGGTTCCTTCACCAAGGCCTACTATCCAGGCTTTCATCTCGAAGTAACCTTACTACCCAGGTTCCTTCACCAAGCCCTACTATCCAGGCTTTCATCTCGAAGTAACCATACTACCCAGGTTCCTTCACCAAGCCCTAGTATCCAGGCTTTCATCTCGAAGTAACCTTACTACCCAGGTTCCTTCACCAAGCCCTACTATCTAGGCTTTCATCTCGAAGTAACCCTACTACCCAGGTTCCTTCACCAAGCCCTACTATCCAGGCTTTCATCTCGAATTAACCCTACTACCCAGGTTCCTTCACCAAGCCCTACTATCCAGGCTTTCATCTCGAAGTAACCTCACTACCCAGGTTCCTTCATCAAGCCCTACTACCCAGGCTTTCATCTCGAAGTAACCCTACCACACAGGTTCCTTCACCAAGCCCTACTATCCAGGCTTTCATCTCGAAGTAACCCTACTACCCAGGCTCCTTAACCAATCCCTACTATCCAGGCTTTCATCTTGAAGTAACCCTACTGCCCAGGTTCCTTCACCAAGCCCTACTATCCAGGCTTTCATCTCGAAGTAACCCTACTACCCAGGTTCCTTCACCAAGCCCTATTATACAGGCTTTCATCTCGTAGTAACCCTACTACCCAGGTTCCTTCACCAAGCCCTACTATCCAGGCTTTCATATCGAAGTAACCCTACTACCCAGGTTCCTTCACCAAGCCCTACTATCCAGGCTTTCATCTCGAAGTAACCCTACTACCAAGGTTCCTTCACCAAGCCCTATTATCCAGGCTTTCATCTCAAAGTAACCTTCCTACCCAGGTTCCTTCACCAAGCCCTACTATCCAGGCTTTCATCTCGAGGTACCCTTGCTACCTAAATTCCTTCACCAAGCCCTACTGCCCAGACTTTCATCTCGAAGTAACCCTACTACCCAGGTTCCTTCACCAAGCTCTACTATCCAGGATTTTATCTCGAAGTAACCCTACTACCCAGGTTCCTTCACCAAGCCCTACTATCCAGGCTTTCATCTCGAAGTAATCTTACAACCCAGGTCCGTTTTATTAATTTATATATTTCTTTTTTCATTAAGATAAAAAACCATTTTCTAAACAAATCCTTTTTCTTTATTTATATTGTACATTTCAATATGGTTGTAATAGTAACTTAGGATTTAATTTCATTTGCAATCCCCATTCATAAATATATACCCCCATCCTTAAAATATTGTAATAGCGTAAGACTTTAAATTTCTGCAATTTATCGCTTTCAAATGTAAATGCTAGTAATTAAGGTGTGTATGGCAAGACATAAAAACAACAAATAGACAACCTAAAAAGCAAGACTAAATGCATGTAATCAAACACACTTTTCACACACGCACCCTTAGGGTAATCTCACTTTGTTGCCTATCAGAAAAATAGTCATGTCCCTCGAGCATGGGCGTTTTAGCAAAAGACCCTCGATAAAAGATTGTAGTCCCTCGATGACCCTCGATGTTGCCTTTGATAAACAATCTAGTCCCTAAAATGACATCGCTAAAACGTTCCATGGGTTGCCTTCTATGACTATACAAATGTCCCACACTCGTCCCTCAAATATCCAACGATGGGGCTTCTTACCAAAACAATGGTAAGATAGCAACGCCTAAAGAAGGAGGAAAAGAACATCTAAGACTTTTTGAGTAGCTAGATTCTCTCCTAGTTGCTCGCTTGCTCACAACAAAACATTTTTCCACCAACACTTTCATTTGAAATATTTTCAAAGGAAAAACACTTTGTACGCGTTCTTATAGAAACGAGAGCCATTGCAAATAAAACCCTTTTCAAAATCACTTTTAAAAAAAAACACATTCCACAAACATCCTTTTGAACTATTTTCAAAACAACACTTTGTACGCATTCTTATAGAGACGAGAATCATTACAAAGTCACATTTTCAAAATACTTTCAAAACCCACATCGCAAAGCACATTTCAAAGCAAAAGTAAGTGATCTAGCAAGTAACTAAGAGCCCATGGAAAACCATGGATGAAAAGGGTGCTAATACCTTCCCTTTTCGTAATCTACCCCCCGAACTCAAGAAAACATCTCTAAATGTCTTTCCTGTGCTTTTTCACCTTTCCTTATTGGATAAAAGAAAAGTCGGTGGCGACTCTTACTAAACCGCAACATTTGCAAATACAAACACAAAACAAAAAGTCAGTTCTCCCACTGTACCACAAAGATATTTTAGGAAAGTTATGATTGAAGAACTATTTTCAAGGAGAAGATCTTATAGACTTTGTGCAGTCTCTTTGTTGCGTTTTTCAAGCCCAATCCAGTCTAGAAAAAGGGTTATAAAAAGAAGTCTTTATACCTAAAAAATATAAGATCCAAAGTTGTAAAAGTGTATATTATTAGGGCTTAGTATGTTTGTTATTTGTGATCCACTCTTGTATCATTTATTACTTGAGTTGGACTGTTAGATGAATTGTAATTGTGAATCACTCATAAGATGTTAAGTAAGAGTGAATTATGTTTGTTGAATAGTGTCTTCTTCTTGATTTTAAATCACTCTTAAGCTTCTAAATATAAAGTTATTGTGTGTTTGTGAAGTTTGTTTTCTAATTCGTTTGAGTTGTGGTTTTGTCACTGTTAGTGACGGTCAGGGAAGTGAGAGGTGTCTCACACCTATGTGAGTCTTAGGTAGAAGTATATCACAGAAAATGGTTAAGTGAGAAGTTGTACCGAGGGATTTTAGCTTCAAATTAATACTATTTAGTGGATTTCCGTCATGGCTTGGTAGCCCCCAAAGTAGGTGTTGTTGTATACCAAACTGGGTTTCCCTAAATTTCCAAAACGGAGGAGTTTAGCTTTGAATTCATACTATTTAGTTGATTTCCCTAAATTTACAAAACTATAAATACATCATTCATGCATCATTATAACTTGATAATACCATAAAATTAGCCTACATTTGCTCTTCATCTTCAACCTCCAATCTATGCATATACACTAACATTCCATTGTAATGATCTTTTATTAGGGTGCCCTATAGACGAGGTTTGATAACATGCGAATAGGTTCTTGTGTAGCCGAGAATATTGGTTGATATTTGTAGGGGTCTTCATCTAGAAAAACCGCGAGTTTATCCTCCAAGATCATTGGTTGATTTGGGGGTTTTCGTGCAAGACATTCAAGAAGTAATTGCGGCCAAGTGAAGTCCTTTGGAGATAAAGAATGCAAGGGATCCTTTGGAGATAAAGAACACAAAGGAAGTAGCGAGATAAAGGCGAATTACAATTGAAGTCTTGTGTTACAATAAATACAATTTGATCGTTCATGCGTGAAAGCTTTGGATATAAAGAACATAAAGGAGTAGCAATATGGGCAACTTAATTGGGATTTATTGTGTCTTGGTCTTGCTCAAGATTAAAAGAGAAGAAGGGTTTGAATCAACAACAAGCATTTGCTTTATGGATTAGCTCTTTAACACTTCTCTTGTATCAACTTTTTTGCATAGTAAGAATTATCCTAATTCTATTGGAATTAAGCGCATACATACCCACATGCGATGACGGAAGTGGAGAACTGTGAAGACAAATCCTCATGTCTATTTTTCGTATTGTTTTACTTGCTTTATTTTCTTAAACCAATTTGTCTAATAGCATTGCGTTATCAATTGACTCATAAGAAAATTTCCGAACTGTTTTTGTTTTGAACTAAGTGTTGATATTGCTTATAATAACTTTTGATTATAAGTGCCTTTTTGTATCAAAACAAATCAAAGGAAAATACTAAAAATTCAATTGCATAACAAGTGTTAGAAAAATTGTTTTCATTTGTTGTTTTTATAATTGTATTGGAAATAAAATTGATATTAATTTGATCTAAATGATACATAAATTATTACTTAATTAAATTCCAATTAAATCGAATTATCCTTTTCATTCTATTTGCAATTTTATATTTGCATATCTGAGCCCTAATAACTTAGGTTCGATAGACGACACGTCCTATGAATCTTCCGCGTGCACTCTTTTTAATTCAAAGTTTTCAAAATAATTTTTAAACTTAAATTTTGGCATAATGATCTATTCACCCTTCCCCCTCTAGATAAGGCGCTGTCGTCTAACAAGTGGCATCAAGAGCCCAGTTCATTGTGGCTTTTAAACTTATTAGAATATGGCGTACGAACCTAAAGGGGATTATAAAAGATCCCCAACTTTCACGGCAGAAAACTATAGTTATTGGAAACCTTGTATGCAAATTCATATCAACTCATATGACAAAGGTGTGTGGGAAGCCATTCAAAATAGTCCAACATCAGGGACATATGTTGTTAAGGGTGATACCGTACCAAAGCTGGAAAACTATGGAATGAGGAAGATGATAAGAAGTGGTCATGCGATTGGAAAGCAAAAAATACTATCAGATCCACTCTTAGTGTTAATGAGTTTTATCGCATTTCTCATTGCCAAACCGCTAAAGCTATGTGGGATACTCTATAATTTACCTATGATGGAACTAATGAGGTTAAACAAGCTAGGATTAATACAATTAATTAAGAGTTTGAAATCTTTCAAATGAAGCAAGGTGAAACCATTGCTCAAATGCAAAAGTGGTTCTCGCATTTATTAATTGTTTAAACTTGCTAGATAATCCTATTTTCAATGTTATTGCTACTAAAAAGGTCTTAAGATGTCTTACTAGGAATTGGAAACCAAAGATCACCGTGGTCAATGAAGCCAACTGTAATACGGTGGGAGAACTGACTTTAGGGTTTTGCGTTTGCAAATATTGCGGATAGCAAGAGTCGCCACCGACTTTTCTTTTATCCAATAAAGGAAAGGGTGAAAAGAATAGGAAAGACCTTTTGAGAATTTTCTTGAGTTCAGGGGTAGGTTATGAAAAGAGAAGTTGTTAGCACCCTTTTCATCCGTAGTTATCTACGGGCTCTTAATTGCTAGCTCACTTCCAAATTCTTTATGTTTGTGTATTTTTGAAAATATTTTGAAAATGCCTAAGTGCGACAATTTTGTAATGATTCTCGTATCGTTGAGAATGTATACAAAAAATTTGTTTTGAAAATATATTTTGGATGAAAGTGTTGTTTTTGAAAGTGTGGAAAGATGTTTTGAAAACTCCAATGTAAGGAAATTTTCTTTATAATAACCCTTGTATCAGTCCTCAAGAGTGTTTATAAAGCATTTTGAGAGTAGTTGTTTTGAAAGTGTGAGGTGTGAAGATTGTTTTATTTTTATGAGCAAGCGATCACGAGAAATCTACCTACTCAAAAGGTCTTTGTTCTTTTCCTCCTCCTTTAGATAGTGATATCCTACCATTAGTTAGTAGGAAGCCCTATCATTGGATGTAAGGGACAGGCGTGGATCATCGTACAGTCATACAAGGCAACTTGTAGGATGCTTTAGCAATTGTCATAAGGGACTAAGATCGTTTACCGAAGGCAACATCGAAGGGTCATAGAGGGACTACGATCTTTTAAATGAGGGTCTTTGCTAAAGCATTCTACGTTCGAGGGACATGACTGTTTAAATCCGAGGAAACAAGTGAAGTTACCCTAGAGGTGTATGTGTGCAAAGTATTTTGATTTCAGTTAATTTATCTTGGATTTATGGTTATCTATTGTTTTTTTAGACCTTGCCATACAAACCCTAATTACTAACAGTAATAAGGAAAGCAGTAAATTACGGAAATTAAATGTCTTGCGCTATTACAACTCTTCGGGGATGGGGATACAAGTTTACGAATGGGGATGAAAAACCAGTAAACCCTAATTTATCTATTATAAGCTTTGAGCAATTACAATATTGGAAAATATTAATGCAAAAATAAAGTGCGCGAAGATGGTGAAAAGGGGAAAATGTTTAAGAAAAACCCTAAAATATTTCTAAGCATTTAAGAAAAGATTTTGTTGTTTTTATTTTAGAAAACTATTTGAAATGTGAAAGAAAATTTGACCTAATTATAATTTAATTATCTAAAATAAAGCAAGGTTTGATTAAATTAATTTATCAAAAATTAAATTAATTAAAATCTAAAGAATTCTAAGTATTTAGAAAATATTTTTGGCGTTTTATTTAAAAAAGATATTTGAAGTATAAAACCCGATTCTAATTAAATAAAATCAAAGTGATTAAATTAAATTAATTTTATTTATCAAAAATTAAATTAACTAATTAAAAATCTAAATTTTTATCATTTTTATGATTTTTTATGATTTTAAATAAAAAATATTTAAAAGAAAAGAAAATAGTTAATTAAAAAAAAACAAAAAAGAATTTTCATGGGCCTGAGTGTAAACAAGTAGAATGGGGGGGGGGGGTGAAAAGTAGAAAAAATCTGAGGCCCAACATAGAGAGCCCAGGCACTATTTATGATCCAGTGGTGATAGCTCAATGGGGTGCACCATGGGTGCGGAGGCTGTTACATATGGTGATAAAACATGTTGCAATAAATATAAAGTAAACTTGTTTTCAAAAATTGGACTTCATCTTCTTCCTCGCTCGCGTTTACAACAACAACAACAACATTGTTCAAATTTCTAAAACTCTCATTTCTCAACCATTTTAAAAAATGTGAACATCAAACTTTCTTGAAATTTAACCATGAATCCAACCATATAACTTTCAAAAGCTATAGATCAATGGTTATGATGAATTTTGCTTGGTACCAAACTAAACCCTAATATTTCAGAAACTTCAATTCCAATATTCTGCTCACACAGTCAACATAAATGAAAACTAAGGACATGGTTAGTTTCAGGGCAATGATATCTATATTTTTTCTTTAGAAAATAAATGCAAAGGATGCTTGTACAGAGATTTCAAAGTTTAGAAAACTTACCTCTAAAGTGAGAACCGAGTTTGAAGTTAGAGAACTTATAGAGGTGTTAGGATGATCTGGATAGCTTCACTGAACTCCCGAGAAGCTTTTGCAATGCCTACCTTGGATTGAGAGTGGCTCAATTCTTCTGGACAAGTCAAGTTACAAAGGTGTAAAGTGAGGCTTGGAAAATGATGATGGAGGTGTTACAGTCGTGAAACAGGGGTATGAATGGCTTCTATATGATGTATAAATGATGTTTGAATGATAAAAAAGGAAAACGCATGAACGAATTTGAAGATGGGTGTTGGAAGCTTCAAATGTGCAACAATGGAGTTTTCTTGGTGATGCTGAGTTTGAGAGTGTTTGAGGGCTTGTTCCTTCGTATCTTGGCTTGCAAATGGACCTTATATTTATAGGGAAAAGGTTTGGAGGATGAGGGGACTTGGTTTACAAGTTATCAAGTTTTGGCTTGGTTGAGATGCAACTTGTGATTTTTTGTGAAATCCAAGTTTCAATGCATAGTACCATGCCTTCTAGAGTTGTTAGATACTTTAAACATGTTCCTCTGAGTTTTTAGATTGAGTGTGTGTAGATGAAACAAGTGAGAGGCTCAAGGAGAGTTGACAATTGCATAAAGCATGCTTTATTTAAATGGCAATGGTGCCTTTGTGCCATAAATGGAAAAATCATTTGGACAATGGCTCAAACACTTGGATAATGGTTCAATAAATTGTGTAAACATTTAATTATGGGGATATTTTCAAGCTAATGGACCTGAAAAGTGAGATTATGCAGCTTGGCTTGAAGATTTGGTTATGAACTTCTCACAAAAATGACTTATAATCCAACCTTAGATACCCAACTTCATCTATTCAAAACTTCTAACTCAAGCAAGATAAAATCGTGTTCATGAACATTTTAGAAAGCTTGAAACATTGTCTACAACTTTACAGTTGTGAGTTTTGGTTAAATAAAATGGGAACTTGCTGGAAAATTGTCAATAAGTTGGGATGAAAAACTAACTAAAACTTGTTGAAAATTTTTCTAAGTGTTGGATAAATATAATAAGAACTTCATGGCCCTATATCTCTTAATCTAAGAACTTTTTTAGGTTTATCCCACATTGACAAAGTTGTAGAATTCATCAAACCTTACAACTTTTATGTTGAAAGTTTTCCTTGAATCAACTTGTATCTTGAGGAAACTTGCTTGTGAAGTTAGGGTTTTTAGGTATAAAACACTTGAATGTTTCTAAGTGTTTGAAACAATTTCAATTTTGACTTTTGTTGCTTTCTTAATTCTTGGTGATCCGCCTTGATAATTTTGAATGTTTTGATGATTCTTGATTTTTGAATTCTCATTTTGACCAAAAATTCAAAGTTTGACTTTTGTGTGATTGTTGACTTTTTACCCAATACAGTTAATTTTCAGTCATCTGAGCCATTGAATGAGCAAACTTATGATGCAAGGTGTGAAAATTGACATAAAAATTATTAAGGACCTATGATTAACCATGAAAGTCATTTGAGACCTTCGAAACCCAAACATCCTTGAGAAAAACCAAACCCTAGTTGAAGACACTTGCTTAGGAGGAGGTTTGACCAGTCAACTCCTGAGTATCTTTGAAGCAAATGAAGACCTCATGAGAATGTCTTGAAGAAAATGGGATGGAAAATTTTTGGGTACAACACCAAGAATCTTGCAACACTTGATCTCACCGTCTTGTTTGGAAAGTTAGAGGTACACGAGCAAGAACTCAATTTCTTGAAAAAACATGAAAAGAAGCTTGAGAAAAAGAATAAAAAGGGTAAAAACACCAACAAAGAGGAAGTAATTTAAGTCTAAAGATCTCAAGGCTTAAAGTTTAAAGTCCTTAAAGAAGGAGCACACTAATGATATTTACTTTAGTGATGAAGAAAATTAGGGTGATGAACAAATGAGATTATTTGTGAGGAGATACAATTGATACATTTGAAAGAATGGTGTCAAACACTCCGACAATAATCTTGTGAAGTTTAGAAGGCAATCCACATCCTCAATATATGAAGACAAAAAAAATGATAAGGGAAAAGGTATATGTTATGAATGCGGAAATCTGGGTCATTATAGACCGGAGTATTCATCTCTTGTCAATAAGAAAGGAAAGGGCCAAAGATACAATTCTAGGAACTTTGGAAAAAATTAAGAGTCACCACCATTAATTTTTATCCTAAGGAAGGGAGAATAATGTGTAACCCTAATTATTATAAAGATTATAAGTTCATAAGTCAGTTAGATAAAGTGAAGGTGTTAGTCAGTGCTATCCTACTATTAGTCAGTGCTATCCTACTATTAGTCAGTAGGTAGCCCTATCATTGGATGTTTTGAGGGACAGGCGAGGGTCATCGTACAGTCACGAAAGCAACTCGTAAGATACTTTAGCAATTATCCTAAGGTGTTAAGATCATTTACCGAGGCAATTTCGAAAGGGTCATCGATGGACTTATGGTATTAAAACCAAAGGGACACTTTTAAAATCTCCTACGTTCGAGAGACGCGACTGTTTATTCTGAAGGTAACAAGTGGAGGTACCTTATAGGTGCGCATGTGCGAGTGTGTTGTGTTTCAGTTATGTTTATCTTGAGTGTTAGGTTTTCTAGTGTTTTCTTTTAGTCTTTCCATACAAGCCTATTAACATACATCTAGCAGTTAATTGTATATAAGTACGGGAAATAAAGTGCAGAAAATGAATCTACGCTATTACGCCGCTTCGGGATGGGGGAATTACAAACCAAAAAGGGGGAATGAAAAGTAAAAGGTCCTAGTTTAAATATTACACTCTATGTGCAATTAATTTTATGAAGATAATGCGAATAAAAATAAATGAACGCGCTGAGGAGAAAGAAAGAAAGATGTAAAGAACCCAAAAAATCTAAGTGGAAGAAAATGTTTTTTTGTTGTTTTTAATTTTTATTTAGAAAAATAATTAAATTATGAGAACCTAATTCTAATTAGCTAATTAAAAAAAGGTGATTAAATGATTAATCAAAATTAATTTAATTAATAACAACTTAAATCTACTACTTTTGTGATTTTATGATTTTATAATTTTTTTAATGATTTTTTAATAAAAAAGAATTAATTGAAAGAAAAGAATAAAATAGTAAATTAAATAATAAAATATAAAATAAATATAAATGAGCTGCTGCAAAAAAAAGTTAGGGGGTGAATAATCAGATTTTTGCAAGGCCCAATATCTCAGGCCCAGGCGTTTGCAAAAGGAAATGGGGGGTGCGGTCCTGAGTTTGGCTAGGCCCAAGACAACTCGGCCCAGGAGCTTCATTTGATCCAATACATATTAATTAGTGCGTCTATGCTTACATGCAAGACATTAGATTCGCTCAAAACATCAATAGTAATAAGAATGCATGCATAAAATTGATTTAAATTACATGGTAAGAGAGTTTGAGATTTAAAATTTTACAAAAACCATGGGATGGTTATGAGGATAATCTGGGATGCTTAGGAGTTGAATCTGGACTATAGAACACTCATGGGGATCTCAAGAATGTATTAGTGGCATTGGTTTCGATTTATAGCATCTGGAAGTGAAGTTACAGATTTTGCAACTTTTCTTTGATTTTTGAGAATTTTGAGAGAGCTCTTGTATGCAAGGATTTCGTGGTCCATTGCTTCTAAGTTTATTATGTATTTATATAGTGAAATAGGAGGGTGAGGGTGAACCAATATGGAAGAAAACAATGCATTCATGGCTTATGAAACAAAAATCCAACACATTGAGAACTTGGCATCTTTGAGATATTGCTTGCCTATTTTAAATTTGCATGAACCTAGACATATTGTGAAATGGCTTTCACGAATTTGTTGGGCTTGCAAAAGTTTTTTGGGCTTGCAAAAGGTTTGAAATCCAAAGGCTCAAGTCTTCACACTCTATTTTCATCTTTTTATTCAATTTTATTCATTTTTAAATGAATAAAAAATCAAATAAAAGCAACAAAAATCATTAGCATGTGTGAATGTTTTTTAGAGGTCCTATCAAATCTTATAAACATGTTTGAATATCAAAAACTAGGTCCATTAGTTCAAATTTTCAATTTTGCTCCATTTGCATTTCATAAATTTCTTCAAAATCTCTCAACTTGTGCAACTCATAACTTGCTTAATTTTCATATTTTGAATATGATCTTAGACTTTTTAGAAAGATAAAGATGCCCTCTACAATATCTATGTTGGTCAGTTTTGCTTTTGAAGAATTTATCTGGACGTAAGTTGCCTTGACAAAAAATATTTTTTGTTGACTTTTGAAAATGACCTATAATGTATGAGATTATATCTTCCAAATGAAGCATTTTTTGGACTTGAGAATAAAAGAAAAGTTGTAGAGAATGAAATTTTCTTCAAAATTGTCTTTGGTTGGGGAAAAGTTGATAAAGTATGTGAAAGTTATGCTTGGTCAAATTCCAGTTGACTTCTCCTAAGAAAACCCTAATTTGACAATTCTTGACTTTTGATTATCTGAGGACTTTCCTTGAGGAATCATGATCAACCCTTGATAAAATGATGAGTATCACTTAAAAATGTTGATGTTAACCAAAAATATTGAAGTTTGACTTTATGTTGACCACAGTTGACCTTTTGACCAATACAGTTGATTTTCAATCATTTGAGTCATTGACTGAGCAAACTTGTGATGTAGGGCTTGAAAATTGACATGAACCTTATTAAGGACCTATGAAGAACCATGGAAGCCACTTGTGACCTTTCCAAACCAAATTTATTTGAGAAACTCCAAACCCTATTTGTAGGCCTTTGGTTTAAAGGAGCATCTTGACTAGTCAACCCTTGAGTGTTCTGAGTGTCTGAGAAGCCTTGGAAGAATGCCTTGAAGAAAAATGTGAGGGAAAATTTTGGGGTACAACAACTTCCCATGTACAATCTTCTTAAACCTGAAGAGTTAGATTGGCTCATCCGCCATTCGTGACTTGAAGGTAGAAGATGATTGAACACTTAAGTGCCTAGAAATTTGCACTCGCCTGTGCAAGAGGTAACATTGTTGGTTGATTGTATCGGGAATGTGCTTATAGATGCCATTTGGAGAGGTGATGAAGAATAGTTGGAGATGGGCTTATAGATGTCATCCAAGGTAACTGTTGATTTCAACTTGAAGAAGAATCAGAATAAATCTTTAGTCTATTTAATCTGAAACAGAAGAGGTCTTTCGCCTGTTTTTAACTAAAAAGATAAATCCACACCAGAAGACGTCTTTCGCCTGTCATTACTTGGAAGAGATGAATCCATGCTAGAAGAGGTCTTTTGCCTGTCATTAACTAGAAGAGATGAACCCATACCAAAAGAGGTATTTCGCCTGTCATTAACTGGAAGAGGTGAACCCATACCAGAAGAGGTCTTTCGACTATGATTAACTGGAAAAGATAAATCCATACTAGAAGAGGTCTTTCGCCTGTGATTAACTGGAAGAGATAAATTCATGCCATAAGAGGTCTTTCGCCTGTCATTAACTGGAAGAGATGAACCCATACCAGAAGAGGTCTTTCTCCTATCATTAACTAGAAGAGATAAATCCATACCAAAATAGGTCTTTCGCCTATCATTAACTAGAAGAGATAAACTCATACTAGAAGAGGTCTTTTTCCTGTCATTAACTAGAAGAATAAATCCATCCAGAAGAAGTCTTTCACCTGTTATTAACTAGAAGAATAAATCCATACTAGAAGAGGACTTTCTCCTGTCATTAACTGGAAGTGATGAACCCATACCAAAAGAGGTCTTTCACCTGTCATTAACTGGAAGAGATAAATATATACCAGAAGAGGTCTTTCTCCTGTCATTAATTGGAAGAGATAAACCCATACCAGAAGAGGTCTTTCGCCTGTCATTAACTAGAAGAGATGAACCCATACCAGAAGAGGTCTTTCGCATGTCATTAACTGGAAGAGATGAACCCATACTAGAATAGGTCTTTCGCCTGTCATTAACTAGAAGAGATAAACCCATACCAGAAGAGGTATTTCGCCTGTTATTAACTGGAAGAGATGAACCCATACCAGAATAGGTTTTTCGCATGTCATTAACTGGAAGAGATGAACCCATACCAGAAAAGGTCTTTCGCCTGTTATTAATTGGAAAAGATAAACCCATACTAGAAGAGGTCTTTCGAGAATGACCTTCTGAGGAAATTGCTGAAATATCTCTTCGTCTGATGTAGCCTTTGAGAAGACTATCGGGCCATGTAAGAGGTTGGTGATATTTGTCTGTTGACTGATCTTTCCTGAAAAGGTAAAAAGTTAGTTGTATGAAATGTCAGGATGTATGAAATACATTGCATAATGATGTTCTCAAAATAAATGAGATTGTGCTATATGCGCTTCATATGCATATGCTATGATATTTTGTAAATGATGTATGAATGTGGAATGATGTTGAAGTGCAATTGTGAATTTGAGCAGCGTCTTTGTCTGGGAAAATAAATCCCTGAATGTCGCTGGGGATGAAGAGTATGTGTATATTCGATCTTCTGGGGATTGTTTCCACTGGAGACTCCTGTTTGTTGTTTGAGGAAACTCCGCTGGGGAAAATTGATTTCTGCTTTATAGAATGTTAATTTCTACTTGGGGATAAGAGCTCAAGAACATTGGTTGTTCATTTCTCTACTGGGGATTTTTTATCCTGACTGGGGATAGAAGAGGTGGACAACCTTCTAGCTTGTCTGGGGAGGATAAAGTTGACTGATATCTGACCAAATTTTAGATTCAGTAGCAACTCTCTGGGGATAGTAGCAACTTCATTGGGGAGAGGATTTTAGCCGGTGATTTATAGTAAAAGTATACTCAAGATGGGGAGTGTCAGAATAAATCTATGCCTTGATTATATTTGAAGATGTATTGAATGGGTATCAGAATGATATCCATATCTAGATTGTATCTGAACTGTATCTGAAAGATGTACTGAATGAGTATCAGAATGGATCTGTATCTTGATTGTATATGAAATGTATCTGGAAGATGTACTGAATGAGTATCAGATTGAATCTATATCGTGATCGTATCTGAACTGTATCTGGAAGAGAAATCTAGAATCAGTTCCATAATGAATCTGTATCTTGATTGTATCTGCATTGTATCTAGAACTGGATCTGGAATGAGTGTCAAAATGAATCTGTATCTTGATGGTATCTGCACTGTATCTAGAAGAGATCCTGGAATGAGTGTTAGAATGAATCTATATCTAGATTGTATCTTAACTATATCTAGAAGAGAATCTAGAATGAGTGTCAGAATGAATCTATATCTAGATTGTATCTGAACTGTATCTAGAAGAGAATCTATAATGAGTGTCAGAATGAATCTATATCTAGATTGTATCTGAACTATATCTAGAAGAAGATAAACTATTGGAGAAATAAACCATGTTGGGGAAATACTCTTATTGAGGAAACACCCTTGTTAAGGAAATGAACTCTGCTGGAGAACAAAAGTCTGAAAGGGGGTTTTACAACCTTAGAGGAACAAGCTCAGTTGGGGTAGAGAAACTCCATGAACTGTACTGATTGGAACTCCATAGGTTGGTGATATTTCTGGGGAGAAAATCATACTCCTTTATCATCCAGAGTGATCTGTCATGGCAATTGTGGGGAATGTATGAACTTGTGAAGATTACTCTGTGGGGATAATCTCATGGAAGTGGCTCTGTGGGGATCCATGGGGACTTGAACATACATCTATTTCTAGAGCCCTTGCTGAATGCTGATCAGGGCGATAAGTCTTCTACTGATAGACAAGTGACGAGATGATGAAACATAGTCGTACACTTTAATCCCTAACTTTTTCCTGGACTGTCCTTTCAGATTTTCAGTCCACCGGGATACGCTTTTTTGCCCAAGCTGTCTTTTCAGGTTTTCGACTTGTCGGGTGTACAGTTTTATTTATATATCCCTAATTTTTTTCTCGAACTCTTTTGGTTTGTCAGGATGCCCTTATTTTTTCCTAGGCCAGTCAACCTAGCAGGTCTTTTTTCATGCATAGTATTTTTCGACTATGTACGTGTTCACAGGGTGCAGAGAATTGTCATTGTCCATAGTAGCAAGTGTTGTAGCACTTCCAGAAAATGTTTGCTTGATCGTACATGGCCCTTTGCTGGAACTCATGTTTAATTCCCCAAGTGATTCAGATAGAGATCTGCCCCTGGCTATTCAGCACTTTTGAGAGATTCCTTGAATCTTGACTCAAATGCCCCCATATCAGTTAGACACCACGTCATACCCCTTGATTATGAAAGGCCTGTTACTGAAAATTTCTTTTCATCTGGGGTGATTCTATTCATTGAGAGGATTTTTGTTCATTAAATATCCGTCGTGCGAATTTCTCTGTTGTCGAACAATTTGTCATATGCAAATAGTAGTGTTAGAAATGCAAAGCTAGCTGTTGTACCCCAAACTTTTCCCTCCCATGTTTTCCAAGATCTTCCATTTTTGCATGGTGGTTACAAACACTTGCTTAGAGAAAATATAAATTTTTTTAAGGTAATCAAGTGTCTTTTTCGATTGGCATATGAACAAGGTACTTCGATTGGGAATTTTTCACTCTTCGATCATGCTTTGATTAGTAAGATTCGATTAGGTATTTGGCATCCTTCGAGCAAGCTTTGGACCACAAGTATCATTCCAGCAGCACCCTCTGTGGGTTCCTTCAGTGCATTAGGAAAATACTCCCTATATGCGTGCCTTCTTCGCACAAGGCAAGAACCCCCTAAAATTTTGCTTTGATTCACCAGCAGTGAACTCCTGCATACAAGCTTCGATTGGGCGATGAGTCTCCTTCGATCAAGCTTAATTCACAAAGCTTCCACTGGGCAAAAGGCCCCTTCATCTTGCCATCAGCACACGTATGCCTCTTCATGTTTGCCTTTGGTCTACTAGGAAAAAGCTTCCTCATGCTTGCCTTGGATTCACAAGGTAAAGGCTCGTCAGCTTACCTTCGATCTACAAGGTAAAAGGCACATTTCACTGGTCTTTGATTCATAAGAAAAAAGGCTTCCTCAGACTTGCCTTCGATCCATAAGGCCAAGGTCCCTTAAAACTCGCCTCTGTGTTTGCTTTCGACCCACAAGAAAATGACTTCCTCTGGGCTTTCTTCCAATGCACAAGGCAATGGTTTCCCCTCATACTAGCTTTGACTCCACAGTTTTCCATATTTTAACACCTAGTAAGGTCCATTTGAAGGACACACCAATGGTGCCCTCGAAGGACATACATGTAGTCCATTCGAAGGATACATTATTGTGGGAAACAAGCTTGCTTTTCCTTTTGATGAGTATTGGTTCAAGATGCTTGCCTTTAGCACACAAGGCAAAGGCTTCCTCTTTGAATGGCCTTTGATTCACCAAGCAAAGATTTCTTTTTCATGCTTGCCTTTATTTCACAAACATAGGATTTCCACATTATGAGAACACATTGGTGGTCCATTCAAAGAATGCAAAAGGGCCATTTGAAGGATATACATGGTTCCATTCGAAGGAGACGCATAATCATTGGAAATAAGTTCATTTTATGATGAGTCTTGGTCCAAGAGGTTTGCTGACCAAAAGCCAACATGTTGGAGTTCAATCAAAGAAGCCCCAATGATGAGAATTGGAGCCATTTGAAGGAGCCAACCCTGGGCCAATCAAAAAGCAAGGCTTAAGGGCATTTGAAGGAGCCAAATATGTCCAGGTTCACCCCAAAGCCCAAAGGGGTAGGAACTCACCAAAAAAGGTAATCCCTTCATGTGTCTAATTTGGCCTTCAAGGCCTAGTTAATGGTTGTCCCTTGCCATTTCTATTCTATGACCCTCTCTCCATCCCCTATAAATACACACCATTTCCATAAGACAAAGGGTGGATAGTACATACTACATACATACGCCCAGAAACTACACACATATATTGCCTTACACACACGCTTCCTCATAAGCCACACCAAAGTTATCAAAAATATCATAAGTGATCCAAATCGAAGGAATCTTCAAGAACGCTCCACTCACTCCTTGAAGTTTGCAGGAGACATTCCCAAGCACTAGGCAGGCCCAACATACACTGGAGCATCACTCACACATTCTGTCCGTTGGTAACTTATTTTCAATCTCAAACTAGCTATGCATGTAGTTTTTAAATTCATGTTAATCAAACATACATGTTATTGCTAATGTTTGTTATTACTTTCATGTGCTACATGCAATATTAAGCGCGTGGGTTAGGATCGTGCCATGGCTTGGGTATGATCCACATTTTCTTTCGAATCTCAGGGTTCATGAGGTGGTAGGACAAATGAAATAGCTTTCGATTCAGACCCAGATGATCTGAATTAGGACTATTGCAGCCACATGCTGTCGAATCTAAGACTAGATTCGCCCCAAGTCTGGATTTTTATCTCGTTTTATCTAATAAATTTCCTGCAGGAGTACAACATGCACCTCCAACAACATTCTCTGCTGGATCGAAGGCCACATCCTTCCCTGGATCGAAGGACACCCTTCATTGGATCGAAGGCCGCCCTTCATTTGGATCGAAGGCCATTTTCTTCTTTAGATCGAAAGGCTGTTGCTTCTTGTATTTTTAATTTTTGCTACTCATTTCTTTTTTTTATAGTTTCCCTTTTTAAATTAACATAAAATAAAATCATCATAAAATTTAGGATTAGGTTTTATTAATTAAATCAATTTCTAAATTAATTAATTAATCAATTTTAACATCTTTCTTCTCAAAATTAAAAATAAATTAGAATTTAGGTTTAATTTCATTTCTTTTAATTTATTTTCTTTTCATAAAAAATCAAAAAAACAAAACAAAATATTTTTATTCCATAGGGTTTTATACGTCTTTTTCCAATTCGCGTGCAATTTTATTCTAGCGTTATCATATTATTGTACCTGCTTCCTGGTTGTAATAGACTAATTAGGACTCCTTTATTTTTACTGCTTTCTTTATTTTCCCCCAAAGTTTGGACATGTAATAACCCCCCTCCCCGAAGCTTTGTAACAGTGTAGGATTTATAATTCCCGCATTTTATTCCTGCAAACTATTAACTATTAGATGCATGAATAATAGGATTGTATGACAAAGATTAAAATCAAACGTTAGCAAACCTAACACAAAAGACAAAAAATAACTGAATACAACACACTTGCACATATACACCTCTAGGGTACTCCTACTTTGGTTGCCTTCAGAAATAAAACAGTCGTGTCCCTCGAAAGTAGAGACGCTTTAGCAAAGACCCTTAAATCAAAAAGATCATAGTCCCTCGATGACCCTTCCGTGTTGCCTTACGGTAAATGATCTAGTCCCTTAAATAAAATTGCTAAAGCATCTCTATATGTTGCCTTTATGACTGTGCGATGACCCACGAGTGTCCCTCATACATCCAAAAAACTATGGCTACCTACTCACTAATAGTAGGATAGCCTTGTCTAAAGGAAAGGAGGAAAAGAACAAACCTTTCGAGTATAAGTAGATAGTTCCTAGATGTTATGCTCAAAAACAAACTTTTGCACTTACACAAAAACATTTCAAAACCTTTTCAAAAAATGCTTTATCAACACTCTTGAGGACTGAAACAAGAGTTATCATAAAGAAAATCGCCGCACTAAGGCATTTCAAAATACTTTTTTCAAAACACAAAACAACACAAGGTATTTTTTTGGAAAAATACTCATTTTGGTCCCTTAACTATACCCTTGGGTTCACATTGGTCCCTTAACTTTTTTTTGTGTCATTTTGGTCCCTTAACTTTCAAAAAGTTTCATTTTAGTCCTTTTTGTCTAAATTCGTAGCTAATTAGACGGAAAAACTTTGAAATCAGCCGCTAAATTCGTAGCTAATTAGACAAAAAGGAATAAAATGAAACATTTTGAAAGTTAAGGGACCAAAATGACACGAAAAAAAGTTAAAGGACCAATGTGAACCCAAGGGTATAGTTAAGGGACCAAAATGAGTATTTTGCCTATTTTTTTCAAATGAGCTAGCATCTAAGAGCCCGTAGATAACTACGGATGGAAAGGGTGCTAACACCTTCCCTTTCCATAATCTACCCCCCTTACTCAAAATATCTCGAAAGGTCTTTTTTTGTTCTTTTCACCCTTTCCTTTGTTGGATAAAAGAAAAGTTGGTGGCGACTCTTGCTTACCGCAACATTTACGAATACAAATGCAAAACCAGTAGAAACAGTTGGTTCTGCCATCGTATCACAGAACTGGCGACTCTGTTGGGGATTTTATAAGAAGTGGGGTTACCTTAGAGGTTAGGTCATATTTAAATTGCTTTCCTTGTATGATTTGTTTGCTTTACTTTTAAGGGTCTTTGTTTGGGTTTCTTGTAAAGATCCTACACCCGGATTTGGGGCACCTTTTAGGTAAGTAGCAATAGATCGTGGGGACTGTGTGGGGTATACCGACACGGTTGAAATGATAGCTACATTATTGTGACACAATTGTTGGTACCAGTAGTCCTTGAGTAGTCAAGGAGAATACGGGTCGCTGTATGGTGTCATGAAGCATCAACTGACCTTAGAACCTTTAATTGAACAACTTGGCTATTAGGAAGTAGTGAGATAGCCGGCTTTGGTGCAGTCCAAAGTTGGTTGATACTCGATAATACACTCGTTGAGATCTGACTTCTGGGATATTTCGGTCGCTAATAAAGATGCTTATGCTGAAACAATACCCGGTGAAGAAAGATCAGTGATATTGAGATTCCCTAGAACCCGGTTACTATTGATAGGACAGGTTGAATCAACTAAAACTTCAAGAGAGTACTTACCTACAAATCCCATGAAAGCCTGGACTTAAGGCTACTTGTGTGACTTGTTTGCTTTTATTGTCTAACAATTTAAACTCATTGCAAGGCTTTGTTTGTACTCCTTGCAGGACTTGTTTGTAGTCTTTATCAAATAACTTGGATTTCCTGCAGGACATACTTGTCTTCATCACCCTACATTTTTGCGTGATACATAGCATACACGTCATAACATCATACCATAGCACTTCCTTAACCATTTCAAGGATCTCAAGGCCTGTGATATAGGTTAGACATCTAGCAAGGGGCAAGGGGATTTATTTTCCTCTAGCCAACATCGTCAAAAAAACAAAACACGATAACTTAAGTCATGGGCTATGACCCACTTGACATGGTGAGCTTGATTATCGTAGAAGGACATTCAACAACACGAAGTCCTTCAATCAAAGATGCAGTCAACTCCTAACATCTTCTTGTTTTTACCCGCGAGATCCTTGAAAACATCGCATAAGCATACCATACATGTTATTGCATAAGCAGGTATTTCAAGACAGGTTTCTTATTCTTTTCGCTGTTTATTTCAGCAAAAGAAATGGCTCTTGAACAGACAGTAAAAGACCTTCAAAATCAAAACGCTCAGTTCCAACAAATGTTTATGGCTCTGACTAAGGGGAAGGAGGAACTGAAAGCTCTCGTCATCAAAGAGAAGAAGAAAAAGGCAAAGAAACTGGCTGGTGTCTTGAATATGGGAAGAAGACTTAGAGGACCAGCCAAGAGAGCTCTAGATCTCTCAACTCCATCAAATGAGGGGGATAATTATGAAGAAGATAACCCGGGGACTGATGAAGATTAAGTTGACTACTCTGAGGAACAATATCCTCCCGCTGATGATAAATACAAACAGCTGGAAGATCGCCTCAATGCTATAGAGATTCAGCAGATACTTGGCTTGGACTTTGAAGAGTTAGGGTTGGTTTCTGGAGTGGTCATCCCATCAAAATTCTAGTTTCCCATGTTCTCTAAATATGACGGGGTATCTTGTCCTAAACTTCACTTAAGATCATACGTCAGAAAGATCAAGCCTCATACTGCTGACCGAAAGTTATGGGTTCATTTCTTCCAAGAAAGTTTGGCTGGAACTCAACTGGAGTGGTTCTATCAGTTAGAAGGAACTGACATCCATACCTGGGAGGACTTGGTTGCTGCTTTCTACAAGTAGTACTAATACAATGCTGAACTAGCACCAACTCGAGTGCAATTGCAGAATATGTCCATGGGCTCAAGATAAGGGTTCAAGGAATATGCACATAAATGGAGGGATTTAGCTGGCAGGGTGCAACCTCCCCTGACTGATCGATAAATGGTAGACATGTTCATGGGCACTTTGGCAAGCCCGTTCTTCAATTTTCTGATTGGGAGTTCTTCATCCGGTTTTACAAAGATGGTTCTGACTGGGGAGAGGATTGAAAGCGGTATCAAGAGTGGGAAGATCCTGGTGGCCTCATCCTCTAATGCTTAAAAGAGGCCATTTGATGGTAAAAAATAAATAAATTATGTCTATGGTCAAAGGGGCCATAATAAAAAGGACCACCATCAATCTGTGGGAGCGGTGCTAATCTCTAATCCTACACCTGTTCAACAACGATAGGGCAATATGCGTAGGGTAAAGTACCAAGAAAGTAAGTATGCTAAGATTAATATTCCATTGTCATAAGCGTTACAACATTTGCTAAAAGTGGAGCTGATTACACTAAGGGATCCTCCTCAAAATCTTGATGCCTCCTCTCCTAAGTACAATCCAAATGTAAGATGTGCCTACCATTCTGATAGTCCTAGACATGACACCGACAGCTGTTGGACTTTGAAGAACAAGATTCAAGATTTGATCGACAACAAGGATATTGAATTTGACCCTCTCAAGGCTCCCAATGTGATCACTGCTCCTATGCCAAATCATGGCCAAAATTGAGAGCGTATATTTAATTTGAATTATCAATTGCAATTTCTTTGTTTTCTTAAAACATTTGTCTTTATATCAAACTTTGGTTATTCATATTAATGCATCGCATATATTTTGTCTCGAATTATTTCATTATATTTAAACTGTGTTTCTACTTCCTTTTTGTAATATTTAACTCTCGTTTAAAATCTCTAAGCCTTTAAGAGGGAGGATGACGAAAACGGTACCATAATCCCTACAGTATGCTTTTGAACAGGCCCCGCTGACGATGTACAGGCGTTATTTCAATTCCTAACGCCCAAGATTCCTTCATTATCTGTTGAGGTAGTAATCGTCCAAGATTCCTTCATTATCTATTGAGGTAGTAATCTTCCAAGATTCCTTCATGATCTGTTGAGGTAGTAATCGTCCAAGATTCCTTCATGATCCGTTGAGGTAGTAATCGCCCAAGATTCCTTCATGATCTGTTGAGGTAGTAATCGTCCAAGATTCCTTCATGATCTGTTGAGATAGTAATCATCCAAGATTCCTTCATTACCTTATGAAGTAGTAATCGCCAAAGATTCCTTCTAGTAACCCTCAAGATGTAGTCTAACATGGACTCATCCTGAAGCAGCCCTACACAGGCTCATTCTAATACATTTCCAGATAACAGTTAACTTCGTTCTCCCTAGAAAGTTACTGTGAAGCTTGGATTTCAACCAGAAAATAACAAACTTTCATCTCTTTTGTCCAGAGATAATTCCTTAGTAGAGCCATGGACAACTAAAGTTCCTAGACTCTATTCCCCACATAATTTTTCCTCAAGCGGGAGAACAATAGAAATTAACCTTCCCTAGTGGACCTCTCCTCAGACAGCAGGAACAGGAATTCCCCATAAAGGGACCCTGTTGTACCCCAAAATTTTCCCTCCCATATTTCTCAAACAAATGTCATGAGAGGTCCCCAAATTGCTCAAGGAAGTTCAAGAGTTGACCAGACAAACTCTCTCCTAAGGCAGTCTACCTCAAATTAGGGTTTCATTTTTCATCAGGATATATGAACCACAAAGGACTCAAATGCTCACCGTTGTCATAATATGTTCTCAAGATCATCCATGTCAATTTTCAAGCCTTGCAGAAGGAGTTTGCTCAGTCAACTGCTCAAATGCCTGAAAATCGACTGTGCTAGGTCAAAAGTCAATTGTGGCCTACATACAGTCAAACTTAAAGATTTTTGGTCAACATCCTCATTTTGAAGTATTATTCATCACTTTATAAAGGGGTGATCATGATTCCTCAAGGATTGCTCACAATTCACCAAAACCCAATAGTTGCTAAATTAGGGTTTTGCAGGAAAAGTCAACTCAACTTTAACCAAGCATAACTTTCTCATACTATATCAGAAATGAAACATTCAAAGCTCATTTTGAAGAGGATGGAATTCCATACAATTAATATTCATCTCCTAAGTTCATAATATTCACTCACAAAAAGATATGAATTTTGACATTATAGGTCATTTTGAAAAGTCAACAAAAACACCTTTTGAGTCAAAGCTTCATACATAAACATGGAAGACCCAATTGAGATGAGACCAAAATGGTTGCTTAGAGGACATCCTAAGGTTTCTAAAAAGTCCAAGAAAACCTCTCTAGGGTAAAATTTGAGAGAGTTATGCATTGGCCAAGTTGACCTTTTTTGCAAAATTATCAAAAGTCAAATGTGCTCAAATTTGCATTTTTGCTAAATGGGCCCAACTTTTTATGCTTGCGCCTCAATTATAATGTGGTCCACGACTCAAATTCTTATCCACCAATTGTTTGCTTCATTTTTCAATTTATTTTGATTTTTGATTAATTAAAAAGTGAATTAAATCAAATAAATGATGAAAATTATCAAAGATTTGATTTGATTGGTTTTTTTGACAGGTTAGCAACCAAGATTTGATGAGCTTGCAAGATCAATTCGAATCAATGGTAATTGGAACAAAAAGAGCATGATTAGGCCAAATTTGGAAGGATATCATATGTCATGAAAGACCAAATCAAATCTTCATAATGGGCAAGATTCAGTTCATTTTTGTTGACCTAATGTGTTGCATTACATATACAGAAGGTATCCAAGGCAAGAAAAAGAGGTTGGCAGGCGTAAAAAGGTAGAACAAAATTCCAATTTTTCAAAGAAAAGTGTAGATCCAATCTTGCTCTACAGGCCATCTCAAGCCATCCCAGCTATCCCAATCAATTGCTGGAAGTTTCAGGAAGTTGTCCCAAGCGTTTACAGGTCATAACACGCACAAAAACGCCTTGTAAGAGTGGCACGGTTTGCCATGTTTTTGAAATTTTATCATCATGATTCGTGCATTATGAGCATGTTTTAATAGCATATATATGTTTGTCATCGTGTTTGTAACGTTTTGGTTATGTTCAATTGAGTTTTTGATGCGTATACTGACAATTGCCATGGCTAGGGTTTGAGGAGCCGTTTTAGGGCTTCTCTGTACGAATAAAATTAGGGCAAAAAGGGGGAATATGGTGTTCAGGGGATCAAGGCGAAACGACCCATGTGCTCACCTTAAATTTATCATGCGTTTTCTTGATTTTGGAAGTTTGCAGGGTTTTAGCCATGGAACCATGTCCGTAGGTAAAGGTTTGCAGTCTAATACGACGACCAAGGAAGAAGAAGGCAATGTGTCTGGGCACCATTGGCTGTTTTGAAATTCCGCGCATTTTTTTTAGTAAACCATCGTGTTTTATATATTATGCATTATTATTATTATATGTACAAATAAACCAAGCAGCGCAGATGACAAGCAGGTACTGGGAATTAGCATGAGGACCTGGGTTCGATCCCCAGGTCCCAACCTTTGTTCATATTATTTTTCAATAGGTGATCAGGCACGCTGCTTATCAGGGGGTCCACCGTATGCCATCAACATCAGACCATCAAACACCTCTCTAGCCCAGATCCAACGTGCCATCCTTGGAAGCCTACCATGCTCCTCAAGTCAACCTACACACCAAATCCAGCAAAGTCAAGCAGGCCTTAGCTATCTGGGCCCAGAAAATTCAGATTCCAACCTCCATGATTGCTAATACACAGGCCCATCTCATCTCTTCTTTATTTTTTTTAATTCTTTTTATACTACCTTTAATTATTTATAATTAACAAATTAATTATTTTTCATAAAATCATAAAATCAAGAAATAAAAAAAAATAGAATTAGATTTTTTTTATCAAAATTAATTTTGTTAATTTAATTTAGTTTAACTTAGGGAAATTTTAACTTTTTTTATATAAATAAAATTAAATAGAGATTAGGGTAAATTTCTAATTTAATTCCTTTATTTTTTCTCAAATAAATAAAAAAAAACACACAAAAAAAGGTTTTAAGAATAAATTAGTTTGTTTTTCTTGATTTAAAATTAATTAGAATTAGGATCTTCTTTTTAACTTAATTATTTCTTTGTTTCCTTAAATAACAAAACTTTTTTTAGTCAATCACAATTAGGTTTAGTCAAGGGTCAAAACCCTAGTAGTTTTGTATTTGATTCATTGCGCGCTTATTATTTATTTTACAATATTTTTATAACTGTTCACTGGTTTGTAATAGTTTAATTTAGGGTTTTACTTATCGCTTTTCCCCGGGTTTTTGGCTATGTAATTAAACCCCCTCCCCAAAGCCTTGTAATAGCGTAGATTTACTTTCTCGCATTTTTAATTCTCGCAAATATTTAACTGTTTAGATGTATGCTAATAGGATTGTATGACAAGAATGCATGACAAATTAATACGGTTAGAAAACCCAAATGTGCAAAGATAAACAACCGAAAACAAATCACTCGCACATATCACTCATAGGGTATACTCTCACTTCGGTTGCCTTCAGTAAACAATCATTAAGTATAGGATGTCTTAGTGGTTACCCTCCCGTCTAAAAAGATAAAATGTCCCATTCGAATATTGCCTAGAAAATGTTGCCTCGGAAATGTTGCCTCGAATATGATCTTAAGACTCTAGGGTTGTTACTAAGGTGTCCTAATATTGCTTTAGTGATCGTACGTCCCTTTCGAATTGACCCTTACAGCTCCAACGACGATGCTACCTATTTCTCAATAGTAGGATATCGCTGTCTAAAGGAAACGATAATAGAAACAATATTTTTTCGAGTAAGTAGATGCTAGTAGGTACTTGCTCAAAATCAAGACTTTTCACACTTACACTTTTCAAACAAAATTTCAAAACAACTTCGTCACACCTTTGAGGATTGATACAAGGGTTATCACGAAGTCAAACTTTTCAAAAACAAAACACACACACAAGCAATTTAAAAAAGGATGAGAAAGTACCTAAGATCCCATGGAAAACCATGGATAGAAAGGGTGTTAACACCTTCCCTTTCTATAATCTACCCCCCGTACTCAGAATATCTCGAAAAAGGATTTTTTTCTGTATTTTTTTCCTTTCCGGTTGGATAAAATAAAAGTCAGTGGCGACTCTTGCTTACCGCGACATTTTGCAAACACAAAACGCAAAACACAAACCAGTATTAACAGTCGGTTTTGCCACCATATCACAGAACTGGCGACTCTGCTGGGGACTTAATAAGTGGGGTATGCCTTAGGATCTAGTTCATCATAATTTCTTCTCTTGATTGCTTTATTTGCTTTACTTTTAAGGGTTTTGATTAGGGTTACTATAGATCCTACACCCGGATTTGGGGAATACCTTTTAGGTAAGTAGCAATAGACTGTGAGAGAACTGTACGGTGTAGACCGATACGGTTGAAGTAGTAGCTATGTTGATGTGGCACATTGGTTGGTATCGGTATCCCTTGTGGTGAAAGGAGGAGAATACGGGGCCGCTGCGTGGTGTCATTAAGCATCAACTGACCTTAGAACCTTTAATCGCCCAACTTGGCCATTAAAAATTAGTGAGATAGCTTCCCTCGGTGCAGAGCTGAGAACTGGTTGATACTCGATGCTACACTCATTGAGACCATACTCTCGGAATAGTTCCGGATGCAAGAAAAAATTGCGTAAGCTGAAACCATGACCGATGGAGGATGGTCAGTGATATTGAGATCCTCTAGAACCCGGTTACTTTGCTAGGACAGGTTTGAAACCAACTTAACTTCAAGAGGGTATTACCTTTGACCTCATGCAAGCCTTAAACCTAAGGGCTTTGTGTGATTTGACTGAATTTGCAATATTTGTGTTTGCTATACCTGTGGTTTATCATGACTTCATGCATCATAACATGGCATTCATGCTTCATTACCCTAACCATTTCAAAGACCAAAGGAATTTATCTTTGTTCTGTTTTACAGATCATGGCTTCCGTGCGCAGAAATACCATCCGGGTCAACTTTGTGCCGATACCTGCCCAACTTAAAGAGCTAGCCTCAAGATTTTCTGAGACTTCTATGTTCATTAAGAGACGCGGTCAACTTATCAGCCTGGTTACTTCAAATCTTGATGAACAGATGATGAGCATACTATTTCAGTTCTTTGATCCCGAGCATCATTGCTTTACCTTTCCAGATTACTAGCTGGTACCCACCTTGGAAGAGTTCTCTCATCTATTGGGCATATCCATTCTTGAACAAGTACCCTTCACAGGTATGGAAGAAGTTCCTAGGCCAGAAGACATCGCCTCAGCTTTGCATTTGAAACGGGCTGATGTGGTATCCAATTGGGAAACTCGAAGTTGGGTCGAAGATTTTCTAGCAAAATTTCTGATGGACCAGGCTCAACTATTTTGGGATGATTTGGATTTTCAGGCTTTTGAAGATGTCTTGGCTCTTCTTATCTATGGTTTGGTTCTCTTCCCTAATCCATACTCCTTTGTAGATGTGAATGCTGTCAAGATTTTCCTTTCTCGTAACCCTGTGCCTACCTTGCTTGGAGATATCTTGCATGCCCTCCATACTTGTACTATGAACAGAAGAGGGACTCTTATGTGATGCATGTCGTTGTTGTCAAGGTGGTTTATTTTGCACCTCCCTAAGTCTGTGCTGAAGAATGAAGAAGGTTTGGGTTGGTCGTACAGAATAATGTCACTTGCTCATACATATATTCTTTGGTGTTCCCGGGCTATGGAAGACACTGCTGTTATTGACCGTTGTAGGGGGTACCATAATGTACCATTACTTGGTATCAGAGGGGGTATCATTTACAATCCTTGTCTAGCTTTGCGATAATTTGGTCGTGCTCGAAGAGATGGTCCCCATGAGTTACTTCTTGAGGACATTGTATTTGACTATAAAGAGGATGTTAAGGAGCATCGCTGGAGGTTCATACGAGCTTGGGGCATGGTGAACAGATATGACCCCGAAGAGTTGGGACCGAAGACTTCCCTTCCTATGCAGCCATACCTCCAATGGGTCCGAGCTCGTGCCTAGAAGCTTATGATGCCTTATGAGGCCATATTAACAGTGATTGTGGATCCCACTAACGAAGAAGGCATTCCTTACACGGTTCTCTATCCTTACATGCCCACTGATCCTGGGGAGCTGCAGAGGTCTTGGATTCAGATGAAGAATGAGCGGGATACTTACCGGGAACAGTACCATGAGCAAGAAAGGAAGATTTTGAAGCTCACCAGGCATCTCGAGGAAGAAAGAGTGATCAATGACTATATCAGCACAAAGAGGAAGCAACCATGGGACTTTTGATTTTGCTTTTCTAGTTTTAGATTTGTTTTATTTACTTCTTTGTAACGCCTTAAAGGCATTGTTGAACCCTTCAAGTTTAAACTAATAAAGTTTTCGTTTATTTTGGTTTACAAATTTAAATCTCCCAAAGTCTTTGAAATCATTACATGCACATCCCATTATCATGCACATCATTACAGGTACCCCTACAGGTTTCTCATCTTCTTCGCTGTTTATTTTAGCAGAAATGTCTTCTGATCAAGCCATCAAAGATCTTCAGGAGCAGAACGCCCAGTTCCAACAGATGTTCATAAGTCTGGCTAAAGGGCAAGAGGATCTGAAGACCCTTATTCTGAAAGAGAAGAAAAAGAAGAAGAAGACCGGTATTCTGAATACGGGTAGAAGATTCGGAGAAAGGTTGAGGCAACCAGCTGATCTGACCGCCTCGTCCAAAGAAGGGGAGAATCAAGAAAGGGAAAAGGACCCTAGTCCTGCAGTTTCTGAAGACGATACTGATTACAATGATGAGCAATATCCTCCTGCTGGATAGGTACAAGCAGCTAGAAGACCGTCTGAGCGCTATGGAGATTCATAAAATACCTGGTTTGGATTTCTGAGAATTGGGACTGGTATCGGGAGTGGTCATCCCTCATAAGTTCAAAGCTACGGTTTTTGCCAAGTACGATGGAGTATCCTGCCCAAAGCTCCATCTCCGCTCTTATGTCAGGAAAATCCAACCCCACACTGCTGATAGAAATTTGTGGGTACACTTCTTTCAAGGTAGTCTATCAGGGACTTAGCTTGAATGGTTCTACCAGTTGGAAGGGGTCAGTGTCCGAAACTGGGAAGATCTTGTTGTTGCTTTCTACAAGAAGTATCAGTACAACGCCGACCTTGCTCCCACTCGTACTCATCTCAAGGGTATGTCCATGGGTGCAGGTGAGGGTTTTAAGGATTATGCTCAAAAGTGGAGATACTTGGCTGGGAGAGTCCAACCCCCTTTGTCTGATAGGGAGTTGGTTGACATGTTTCTAGGGACACTATCTGGTCCATTTTTTAATCACTTGATCGGCAACTCATCATCTGGTTTCACTAAGTTGATTTTGACTGGAGAAAGAGTGGAGGTTGGCATTCGAAGTGGTAAAATACAGAAGGATGCCTCTTCGAGTTCGGTAAAGAAGCCTTTCGCTGGTAAGAAGGAAGCTAGTGTGGTCTATAGCCCAAGGTGCCAGAGCAAATTTGAACACCGTCAAGCGGTAAATGCTATAGTGATACCAAGACCCACATTTGCTCCATAATGCAACAATCAACAAAGGGTGGAAAGACCACAACGGCAGTTTACCCGCATCAACATGACTTTGGCTGAAGTTCTACCTCATCTGTTAAAATCCAGCTTGGCAACCTTGCGAGAGGCTCCCAAGAATCCAAACACTACTTCTCCTAGATACAATCCTAACGCGCGGTGTGCCTACCATTCTGAGAGTCCATGCCACGATAAAAATGATTGTTGGGCCCTGAGAAACAAAGTGCAAGATTTGCTCGAAGCCAAGGAGATAGAGTTTGATGCTCCAGAAAAGCTTAATGTTATAACTGCTCCTATGCCCAAACATGGTCGTGGAGTTAATGCTGTTGACACTGATTTGTTTGTGACCTCTGTTGAAGAAATTTCTACTCCTCTGATGGTTGTTAAGAAGAATTTACTGGTGGCCGGTTTATTTTCGGGTTGTGGTGAAGGTTGCCACATGTGTTCGATTATACCTTCTGGTTGCCGTTTGTTGAAGTCAGGTGTTCAGCGCCTGATGGATAATAAAGAAATTTTGTTTGAGAAGACTACTATTCCTATTATTCCAAATGAAGACTCCGCCATCATAACCATTTCTGCCAATCCTTCCAAGGTTTCCTCGATAAAACCTATTAGGATTACACATGTTCAAAGAATTTCTCCGCTTATAATCACTATTCTTGGTCCCATCTCGTACACCTCAGATAAGGCTGTCCCATGGCATTACGGTGCTGATGTGTACTATCATGGTATTAAGCAAGATCTGCAGAATGAAGAAGTTGATACTGATGTCAGTAATATTGCCGGGACTAGTAAAGTTACCCTAAGTGGAAGGGTCTTCTCTCTTGAGATTTCCCCGAAGACTATCATCAAGCCTACTGTTATTCCAACTGCTGCTCCAACCAGCACTCCTGACATTTCTCCTATTCCTACTCCAGTTATTACACCTGATACTACTCCTATTCTTACTCCAGTTATCACCCCTACTGTTGAGCCATCTAGGACTCGGGGCAAGGAAATTATTGGTGAGCCTGCCCGGACGGAGGCACCTAAGAAAATCATTGTGGAAGCCTCTAAACAAGAAATAGAGGAAATCCTAAAAATTATCAAGAAGAGCGATTACAATATGGTCGAGCAGTTGGGGCATACCCCATCAAAGATCGACATGTTGTCTCTGCTATTTTGTTCTGAAGCCCATGCAAAGGCTTTGATTGAATTTCTCAAAACTGCGCATGTGCCATAGGAAACTTCAGAAGATCAGGTAAAAGATTGCGTGGCTAGCCTGACTGCTGACAATGGGCTAGGTTTCTCAGATGCAGATCTGACACTGAAGGGGAGGAATCATAATGATGCTTTGCATGTCTCGATTGAGTGCAAGGGCACCACTATGGCGTATGTGCTGGTAGATACCGAGTCCTTACTGAATGTTCTACCAAAGAAAGCGTTAGACCGTCTGGATTGTGAAGGTTTGATTCTAAAACCGAGTAAAATTGTGGTAAGGGCTTTTGATGGATCAAAAAGAATGGTGCATGGGGAGGTGGACATCCCTGTCAAAGTGGGTTCTCAGACCTTTGGGTCCACCTTCTACGTAATGGATATTAGACCATCGTATTCTTGCTTGTTGGGTCGTCCTTGGATTCATAAGGCTGGGGCAGTCACTTCCACACTCCATAAAATGCTGAAATATCCGGTGAAGGGGAAGATTGTCACGGTGCAAGGTGAAGAAGAGTATATGGTAAGTCATCTCAATTCCTTCCGCCACGTAGAGATGGACGGGGAGTTTATAGAAACTCCTTGTCAAAATTTCGAAGAGGTCCCTCAGTTCTTGGCATCAACTGAAGTTACTACCGACAAACCACCGTTGAAGATGGCTTCTCTCAAGGACTCTAGGGTTGTGATTGAAGAAGGTGGGTGTACCAATTGGGGTCAACTTCCTGATTTCACTCACAAAACTACAAAACTGACAAATTTGGTTTGGGCTTTACTACAGGGGCTCAAAGGGCTGTTAGGCGCGCACGGATTGGAAAACCTCCTCTACACATCAGCAATCGGGGAGTTAATGCAATTGAGGATAGTGAAGAGGATTCAGACATCGACAACTGGATCTACCCAACAAACAACGGTGGACTGAATAACTGGATGGTGAAGGACTTCATACCTGTTTCTTTTATTCCGCAGTAATTGACTTTTGTTTTTAAGATTTGTAATAAACAGTTTGAAACTTTATGGCCCGGTGCCTTGCCCGAGGCACCTTGGCTTTGCTTGTGAGGGCTATTATTTGTCATTTCATATATCAATTAATAAAGCATTGGACGTTTCTTGCATTACAAATTTTGCACTCTTTGTTTTTCTTTTGTCTCACTTTATAAAAACAGCTATTCTCTTGCACACACTCACGTATCATAATGCAGATCTATATCCACTCTGGATCCCATTGATAACAGCTATGCTATTGCCAATTATGACTTCAAAAATCCGATCAACCAAGCAGAGGATGGTTGTGAGGTGCCTGGAGAACTTTCTAGACTATTACAGCAGGAAGAAAGGGCCATACAGCCTCATGAAGAGCCAGTTGAATCAGTGAATTTGGGTACAGAGGAAGACAAGAAAGAGGTTAAAATAGGGGCAAGTTTGGAGCCTAGTGTCAAACAACGGTTAGTACAGATGCTACACGACTATGTTGAGATCTTTGCCTGGTCTTATGAAGACATGCCTGGTTTGGAAACTGATATTGTGGTACATCGCTTGCCGACTAAAGAAGACTTCCCTCCGGTAAAATAGAAGGTTCGCCGTATGCGCCCTAAAATGTCAGAGAAAATCAAAGCAGAGGTCATGAAACAGTTCGACACGGGGTTCTTAGCTGTCACTTCCTATCCGCAGTGGGTTGCCAATGTCGTTCCGGTACCTAAGAAGGACGATAAGGTACAGATGTGTGTGGACTACAGAGATCTGAACAGGGCAAGCCCCAAGGATGACTTCCCACTTCCTCACATTGATGTTCTAGTCGAAAATACCGCGCAGCACAAGATCTTCTCCTTCATGAATGGTTTTTCTGGCTACAACCAGATCAAGATGGCTCCTGAGGACATGGAGAAGACAACCTTCGTTACACAATGGGGAACCTTCTGTTACAAGGTAATGCCTTTTGGGTTGAAGAATGTTGGGGAAACTTATCAGCGCGCCATGGTCACTTTGTTCCACGATATGATTCACCACGAGATTGAGGTTTATGTTGATGACATGATAGCCAGGTCCCAGACTGAGGAAGAGCACCTTGATCATCTCCAGAAACTCTTTGACAGGTTGAAGACGTACAAGCTGAGGTTGAATCCGAACAAGTGTACCTTCGTGGTAAGGTTTGGTAAGCTTCTGGGTTTTATTGTCAGTGACAAAGGTATTCAGGTGGATCCTGCAAAGGTAAAAGCCATACAAGAGATGCCGACTCCCCGCATAGAAAAGGAAGTTAGAGGTTTCTTGGGACGTATGAATTACATCGCCAGGTTCATTTCACATCTGACTTCTACTTGTGAGCCAATCTTCAAACTGCTGAAGAAAGATCAAGTGGTAAAGTGGAATGATGAATGCCTGACCGCTTTCGAAAGAATCAAGGAATACCTTCAAGAACCACAAATTTTGATGCCTCTAGTGGAAGGAAGACCTTTAATATTATACTTGAATGTGCTAGACAGTTCAATGGGGTGTGTGCTGGGGCAGCATGACGAGTCTGGCCGAAAAGAGCACGCCATTTACTACCATAGCAAAAATTTCATCGACTGTGAAACCCGATACTCATTGCTCGAGAAACTTGTTGCGCTTTGGCATGGGCTGATCGCTGGCTGAGACAGTATATGCTGACTCACACTACCTTGTTGATATCAAAGATGGATCCGATCAAGTAAATTTTGAGAAGCCCGCTCTATCCGGAAGAGTAGCAAGAATGCAGATGATCTTAACCGAGTACGGCATCCAATACACAACCCAAAAGGAAATCAAAGGGAGTGTATTGGCGGATCATTTGGCGCATCAGGCCGTGGATGACTACCAGTCCATGAATTTCGAGTTCCCGGATAAGAATATCATGTTGGTGACCGACTCCGAAGAACCTTGACCGGATGAAGGACCCGAGGAGGGATACCGATGGTCTATGTATTTTGATGGAGCCTCGAACGCATTTGGTAATGGCATTGGCGCTATAATCATATCTCCTGAGGGCTGTCATACTCCGTTCACCCTCCGATTATGTTTTAACTGCACCAATAATATGGCGGAGTATGAAGCGTGTATCATGGGTCTTCGAGCTGCTATTGACCTGAGGATTAAGGTCTTGAGTGTATTTGGAGATTCTGCTCTGGTGATAAGTTAGATCAAAGGCGAGTGGGATACAAAGCACCCGAATCTTATTCCTTACAAAGAGTATGTACTGACATTGCTCCCACACTTTGAGGAGATAACCTTTGAACATTTCCCACGAGAAGAGAACCAGTTGGCGGAAGCGCTAGCTACCATGTCTTCTATGTTCAAAGTTAGGTGGGACAATGAAGCTCCCCATGTTACCATTGAGAGGTTGGATGAACCTGCACACTGCTGTGAGATCGACACCGAAGAAGTGGCAGACAAACCCTAGTTTCACGAGGTAAATAAGTATCTTGAGGCTCAAGAATACCCCGAATGGGCATCTGTCAATGATAAGAAGTTTCTGAGAAGGTTCGCTCGAAGTTCTTCATCAGCAATGGAATCCTCTACAAGCGTAACCATGATTCAACCTTACTATGGTGTGTAGACAAGAGCGAGGCAGAAAGGGTCATGGCAGAGTTACATGAAGGTACCTTCGGAACTCATTCCAGCGGACATACCATGGCAAAGAAAATCCTACGGGTAGGGTATTACTGGTCCACTATGGAGGCCGGTTGCTATCAGCACTCTCGAACCTGTCATAAGTGTCAAGTCTATGCTGATAAGGTGCATGTACCTCTGGTTCCCCTGAATGTTTTGAAGACTCCTTGGCCTTTTGCGATGTGGGGTATTGATATGATCAGTGAGATCAGACCTACTGCGTCTAACATGCACCATTTCATTCTGGTAGCAATTGATTATTTTACAAAGTGGGTTGAAGCAACTTCCTTTGCTACAGTAACCAAGAACGTCGTGGCGCGGTTTATCTGACACAATCTGGTATGTCGATATGGTGTCCCAAAGAGAATTATTACTGACAATGGTACAAATCTCAATAACACGATAATCACCGAGCTCTGCAAACAGTTCAAGATTTAGCATCATAACTCTTTTCCCTACCGGCCAAAGATAAATGGGGCTATTGAAGCAGCTAACAAGAACATCAAGAAGATTGTGCAGAAGATGAGGGTGACATACAAAGACTGGCACGAGATGTTACCATTCTCCCTTCATGGGTACCGTACCTCAGCACGGACGTCGACAGAGGAAACACCATACTCTTTGGTATATGGCATGGAGGCAGTCCTACCCATCGAAGTCTAGATACCCTCTCTCAGAATTGTGAAGGATGCGGGTTTGAACGAGGACGCCTGGATCCAAATCCGACTTGATCAGCTGAATCTAATCAATGAAAAGAGACTTACTGCTATCTGTCATGGTCAGACGTATCAAAAGCGGATGATCAAGGCTTTTAATAAGAAAGTCAGACATCAAGAATATCAAGTCGGGGATCTGGTGATCAAACGCATCATACTACCGCAAGGTGATCCCATGGGAAAATGGACCCCTACATACGAAGGGCCATTTATGGTTAAGAACATTTTCTCGGGAGGAGCTATGATTCTAACCACCATGTATGGTGACGACCTTCCTTACCCCGTCAATGCAGACATAGTGAAAAGATACTACGCATAATCAAAGACCCGCTAGGTTGACTGGCCTAGGCAAAAATAAGGGCTTACCGGCGAACCAAAAGGGTTCGGGCAAAAGTAAGGGATGAAAATGAAAAAAAACTGTACACCCGACAAGTCGAAAACCTGAAAAGGCGACTTGGGCAAAAAAGGGCATCCAGTTGGACTGAAAACCCGAAAGGGCGGTCCAGGAAAAAATTAGGGATTAAAGCATAACACTATGTCTCGTTGGATCATTTTGCAACCAGGCCTTGGTATCAACTATCAAGCTCGGACAGTGCCAATCAATCTGATCAACCTTCGGCCAAGTAGCAAGGTGATGAGACGCTTGAAGATATAAACGCAATAGCAGAGTTGGAACTCAATGGGATTTGTTTCACGTAGCTGTTTTTCTTTCTTTTACTCAAATTGTAATTTATATCTTTCAGCGGCGTTATCTTACTAGGACGTTAGCCTCCTTGTATAAAACACCTATTGCAGGCAAACTTCAAAAATCAATACAATTCATTTTCACAAGAAATTTCAATTTGTTTTTCTTTTTCTGTTTTGTTTTGCAAGAACGTCCAATGATTCATTTTTGATATATGCATTTGAAAATAATTGCTAATCATAAATATTTACATGAGAAATAAAAGACGATTACTCGTAATTCCAGGAACAGGGAAAACAAGAAGTGCCCAAACCTTACAGTTACTCTGCCCATCAGATACATGGATAGAGCCAGCTTGAGAACATTAGTTATGGTACATACACTCCCCACAAAGTAAAAAGTATCCAAAGACAGTGGTGTTAGCTTTCCCGAACAGGACACAACTCTCCCCAGCTGAGGTTCACCATCGCGAGTGAGTCAGTAAATTTTTTCCCAAGCATACTTTATTTCACAAGCAGAAATTCAATCTCCAACAAAACTCATTATCACCAGCAACGAAAATTCATCCACGATGGAGTTTATTTCTCCAAATCAGCATGATCTATCAATAGAGTATCTCCTCTCCAACAGAGTTATCCTCAAACAAGGTCGCTTCCAGCTGAATATTCGCCAGCCAAGTGGCAAATCCCCAGCATAGTCATCGTTGTTCACCATCCCTAACAGAAGTGGAGGAACTATGGTTTTTACAGCAGTTAAGAATACCATTTCTCATACTCTTCAAACAGAAGTCCGGGATTTATTTTCCCAAACTCGGACGTGCCACAATAGCATTTCATGTTCATATATCATGACGTGCGCATACATATTGCATACAGCATAACCTCATTTATTTTGAGAACGTCATCATACAATGCATCTCATGCATCACACATAACTGACTCTGTATTTCTTTCAGGAAAGACAACTATTATCAATAATTTCCAGCAGGTCCATGATCAACACTCGAAGCTAAACAGAGTAATCATCGACGCGACAAGAACAACCTTACTCAGGTTCCCTCTGCAGTTGTACTCAAACTCATTCTGAAGTAACCCTACTATCTAGGTTCCATCTCACAACCTTACTATCCAGGCTATCATATCGAGGTAACCTTACTATCCAGGTTCCTTCTCACAACCCTAATATCCAGTCTTTCATATCGAAGTAACCCTACCATCCAGGTTCCTTCTCACAGCCCTACTATCCAGGCTTTCATATCGAAGTAACCCTACTATCCAGGTTCCTTCTCACAGCCCTACTATCCAGGCTATCATATCGAGGTAACCCTACTATCCAGGTTCCTTCTCACAGCCCTACTATCCAGGCTATCATATCGAGGTAACCCTACTATCTAGGTTCCATCTCACAGCCCTACTATCCAGGCTATCATATCGAAGCAACCCTACTATCCAGGTTCCTTCTCACATCCCTACTATCCAGGCTTTCATATCGAAGTAACCCTACCATCCAGGTTCCTTCTTATAGCCCTTCTATCCAGGCTTTCATATCGAAGTAACCCTACTATCCAGATTCCTTCTCACAGCCCTACTATCCAGGCTATCATATCGAGGTAACCCTACTATCCAGGTTCCTTCTCACAGCGCTACTATCCAGGCTATCATATCGAGGTAACCCTACTATCTAGGTTCCTTCTCACATCCCTATTATCCAGGCTATCATATCGAAGTAACCCTACTATCCAGGTTCCTTCTCACAACCCTACTATCTAGATTATCATATCGAAGTAACCCTACTATCCAGGTTCATTCTCACAGTCCTACTATCCAGGCTTTCATATCGAAGTAACCCTACCATCCAGGTTCCTTCTTACAACCCTACTATCCAGGCTATCATATCGAGGTAACCCTACTATCCATGTTCCTTCTCACAACCCTACTATCCAGGCTTTCATATCGAAGTAACCCTACCATCCAGGTTCCTTCTCACAGCCCTACTATCCAGGCTTTTATATCGAAGTAACCCTACCATCCAGGTTCCTTCTCACAGCCCTACTATCCAGGATTTCATGTCGAAGTAACCCTACTATCCAGGTTCCTTCTCAAGCCCTACTATCCAGGCTTTCATATCGAAGTAACCCTACTATCCAGGTTCCTTCTCATAACTTACTATCTGGGTTTTGCCTCTCTTATCTCCAGACAGCAGTCCATAGCACTGTAAGATCAGGACCCGATCAAACACATTTGATTTCACATGTCCCCAGAAAGTCGTGGTGCAGCATATACCCCGACCATATACACAGTTCATTTCCGCTTCGCAAACTGGAATTATTCCCCAGTAAAGTAACTGATAAATGAAGCTCCTAAAACTCTATTTCTCTCTAGACAGAGACCAGTATTCCCCAACGAAGTCCTCCTCAATAACAGGAATATAGGATCTTGCAAAGGAATATCTTATGCGATCGGCACCTCTTCGGATGGCATATTTAAGCCCATCTTCCATCAACAACTTCCAAATGGCATCATTAAGCCCATTCCCGATATCGCAAGTCAAGTATCACTTCATGCGAGTGCAAATTTCTGGGCACTCTAGTGTTCAATCATCTTCCACCTTCAGATCACGAAAGGCATATGAGCCAATCTACATCTTCAGGTTTAAGAAGATTGAACAGGGGCAGCTGTTGTACCCCAAAATTTTCCCTCCCATATTTCTCAAACAAATGTCATGAGAGGTCCCCAAATTGCTCAAGGAATTTCAAGAGTTGACCAGACAAACTCTCTCCTAAGGCAGTCTACCTCAAATTAGGGTTTCATTTTTCATCAGGATATATGAACCACAAAGGACTCAAATGCTCACCATTGTCCTAATATGTTCTCAATATCATCCATGTCAAGTTTCAAGCCTTGCAGGAGAAGTTTGCTCAGTCAATTGCTCAAATGCCTGAAAATCGACTTGCTAGGTCAAAAGTCAACGGTGGCCTACATACAGTCAAACTTCAAGATTTTTGGTCAACATCCTCATTTTGGAGTATTATTCATCATTTGATAAAGGGGTGATCATGATTCCTCAAGGATTGCTCAAAATTCACCAAAACCCAAAAGTTGCTAAATTAGGGTTTTGCAGGAAAAGTCAACTCAACTTTAACCAATCATAACTTTCTCATACTTCATCATAAATGACCCATTCAAAGCTCATTTTGAAGAGGATGAAATTCTCTACAATTCAGCTTCAGCTCCCAAGTTCAGAATATCCACTCACAAAAAGATATGAATTTTGACATTATAGGTCATTTTGAAAAGTCAACCAAAACACCTTTTGGGTCAAAGCTTCATACATGAACATGGAAGACCCAATTGAGATGAGACCAAAAGGGTTGCTTAGAGTACATACCAAGCTTTCTAAAAAGTCCAAGAATACCTCTCTAGGGTCAAATTTGAGAGAGTTATGCATTGGCAAAGTTGACCTTTTTTGCAAAATTGCCAAAAGTCAAATGTGCTCAAATTTGCATTTTTTCGTAAATGGGCCCAACTTTTTATGCTTGCCCCTCAATTATAATGTGATCCACGACTCAAATGCTTATCCACCAATTGTTTGCTTCATTTTTCAATTTAATTTGATTTTTGATTAATTAAAAAGTGAATTAAATCAAATAAATGATGAAAATTATCAAAGATTTGATTTGATTGGTTTTTTTGACAGGTTAGCAACCAAGATTTGATGAGCTTGCAACATCAATTCGAATCAATGGTAATTGGAACAAAAAGAGCATGATTAGGCCAAATTTGGAAGGATATCATATGCCATGAAAGACCAAATCAAATCTTCATAATGGGCAAGATTCAGTTTGTTTTTGTTGACCTAATGTGTTGCATTACATATACAGAAGGTATCCAAGGCAAGAAAAAGAGGTTGGCAGGCGTAAAATGGCAAAACAAAATTCCAATTTTTCAAAGAAAAGTGTAGATCCAATCTTGCTCTACAGGCCATATCAAGCCATCCCAGCTATCCCAATCAATTGCTGGAAGTTTCAGGAAGTTGTCCCAAGCGTTTACAGGTCATAACACACACAGAAACGCCTTGTAAGGGTGTCATGGTTTGCCATGTTTTTGAAATTTGATTATCGTGATTTGTGCATTATGAGCATGTTTTAATAGCATATATATATGTTTGTCATCGTGTTTGTAACGTGTTGGTTATGTTCAATTGAGTTTTTGATGCGTATACTGACAATTGCCATGGCTAGGGTTTGAGGAGCCGTTTTAGGGCTTCTCTGTACGAATAAAATTAGGGCAAAAAAGGGGGACTATGGTGTTTAGGGGATCAAGGCGAAATGACCCATGTGCTCACCTTAAATTTATCATGCGTTTTCTTGATTTTGGAAGTTTGCAGGGTTTTAGACATGGAACCATGTTTATAGGTAAAGGTTTGTAGTCTAATACAACGACCAAGGAAGAAGAAGGCAACGTGTCTGGGCACCATTGGCTGTTTTGAAATTATGCGCGTTTTTTTCAATAAACCACCGTGTTTTATATATTATGCATTATTATTATTTTATGTACAAATAAACCAAGCAGGGAAGATGGCAAGCAAGTGTTGGGAATTAGCATGAGGACCTGGGTTCGATCCCCAGGTCCCAACCTTTGTTCATATTATTTTTCAATAGGTGATCAGGCACGCTGCTTATTAGGGGGTCCACCGTATGCCATCAACATCTGGCCATCAAACACCTCTCTAGCCCAGATCCAACGTGCCATCCTTGGAAGCCTACCATGCTCCTCAAGTCAACCTACACACCAGATCCAGCAAAGTCAAGCAGGCCTTAGCTATCTGGGCCCAGAAAATTCAGATTCCAACCCCCATGATTGCTAATACACATGCTCATCTCTTCTTTATTTTTTTAATTCTTTTTATACTTCCTTTAATTATTTATAATTAACAAATTAATTATTTTTCATAAAATCATAAAATCAAGAAATAAAAAAAATAGAATTAGATTTTTTTATCAAAATTAATTTTGTTAATTTAATTTAGTTTAACTTAGGGCAATTTTAACTTTTTTTATATAAATAAAATTAAATAGAGATTAGGGTAAATTTCTGATTTAATTCCTTTATTTTTTCTCAAATAAATAAAAAAAACACACAAAAATAGGTTTTTAGAATAAATTAGTTTGTTTTTCATGATTTAAAATTAATTAGAATTAGGATCTTCTTTTTAACTTAATTATTTCTTTGTTTCCTTAAATAACAAAATTGTTTTTTAGTCAATCACAATTAGGTTTAGTCAAGGGTCAAAATCCTAGTAGTTTCGTATTTGATTCATTGCGCGCTTATTATTTACTTTACAATTTTTTGTAACCGTTCACTAGTTTGTAATAGTTTAATTTAGGGTTTTACTTATCGCTTTTCCCCGGGTTTTTGGCTATGTAATTAATCCCCCTCCCTGAAGCCTTGTAATAGCGTAGATTTACTTTCTCGCATTTTTAATTCTCGCAAATATTTAACTGTTTAGATGTATGCTAATAGGATTTTATGACAAGAATGCATGACAAATTAATACGGTTAGAAAATCCTAATGTGCAAAGATAAATAACTGAAAACAAATCACTCGCACATATCACTCTTAGGGTATACTCTCACTTCGGTTGCCTTCGGTAAACGATCATTAAGTATAGGGTGTCTTAGTGGTTACCCTCCCGTCTAAAAAGATCAAATGTCCCATTCGAATGTTGCCTCGGAAATGTTGCCTCTAAAATTTTGCCTCGAATATGATCTTAAGACTCTAGGGTGAAACCACCTGGCCGAACCTATCTGGTGTAATGAAACATCAATGAAGTCGCCACCAAACATATTTTATCCCGCCAAAAGGGAAAGGTAAACATCGAGAAAACCTGAAAAGGGAGAAATCACGGTCTTTCGACTGAGAGATCGGGTAAGGGAGTCTGTTACGCAAGGGGAAGGTATTAGCACCCCACACGCCCGTAGTACTCTACGGTATCCACTATTGTTGTCTAATCTAATGGGTGTGGTTAAATCCTATGTCTATGGCTTAAAGCTAAAAAGGGAATGCATGCGAAAAAAGAAAACAATGTAGGGAAAATAAAAGTTATGCTCAGTTGGCCCCTACCCCTTTGCCTACGTATCCCTTTTAAGGAATCAGAGCAGTCGTAGTTCGGCTTATATATTTTGCTTGGTTTGTGTTTTTTAGTTAAGACAACAAAAACAGTCAAGATGGAAAAACATCAAATAAAACAACAAACAAATGTGATGGTAAAACATCGGCTAAATAATAACAAAGTAACATGTCAAAGATGGCGAAACATCAAATGATAAAAAAAACACACCTAACAATGACATTGAGAGTCAAAGTAGGGTAACCAACATGTGCGATGGCGAAACATCGGTTTCAACAAGTATGCGATGGCGAAACATCGGCTAAAAGATAACAAGGTATCATGGCAAAGATGGTGAAACATCAATAGAACGGATGACAAAACATCACACCTAACAATGATATTGAGAATCAAAGTAGGATAACAAACATGTGCGATGGCGAAACATCAGCTTCAAACAAATGTGTGATGGGGAAACATCAGCTACAAGGTAGTAAGATATCATGGCAAAGATGGAGAAACATCAATAAACTGGATGACAAAACATCACACCTAACAATGAGATTGAGAATTAAAGTAGGATAACAAACATGTGCGATGGCGAAACATCAACTTCAAACAAATGTGCGATGGCGAAACATCGGCTACAAGGTAGTAAAATATCATGGCAAAGATGGAGAAACATCAATAAACTGGATGATAAAACATCACACCTAACAATGATATTGAGAATCAAAGTAGGATAACAAACATGTGTGATGGAGAAACATCGGCTTCAAACAAATGTGCGATGGCGAAACATCGGCTAAAAGGTAGTAAGGTATCGTGGCAAAGATGACGAAACATCAATAAACCAGGTTTAAAAACAAAGCCAAGAGGCGCACAAACAAATAAGATTGATTTGTATCTTTTATCTTGAAGAAGGGTTTGAGTTTATTAGGGGTGTTTTATGATTTGCCAAGAAAACAATTTTTTGTTTTAAGATGCAAAATGCAAAGGAAGGAAAAACAACTAAGGGAAACTATCCTAGCACTATCCCTAGTGTTATCATACAATGATTGACCCTAAGGTTGAGGATAAAGGAAAATCCTACCCTATGCTAGCATACATGGATTCCTACCTTAATCAACATGCCAAAGGAAGCTTAACAAAACTATCCTATAGGGAACATGCAATGAGAGCGAAGTCGTGATCTCAATTTCTAAATTGAGTGACTCATTGATCAATGATCAAAGAATAAAACAATAAACATCCTATAGGGAACATGCACTGAGAGCGAAGTCGTGATCTCAATTTCTAAATTGAGTGACTCATCGATCAATAATTAAAAGAAAAAACAATAAACATCCCATAGGGAACATGCACTGAGAGCGAAGTCGTGATCTCAATTTCTAAATTGAGTGACTCATCAATCAAGAAACAAACACAAACACAACACATGTATCAAACAAAACAGAGGGCCTCCTGACATATATCAACAACAGAGGTCCCACCATGCAACACAGAACTATACAGAATGAAAATATAAGAAAGGAAATAGTACAATACCAAATGAATAACTATCCACAGCAATTGAACAAGAATAAAAGAAACCCAGATAACTTCAAGCAAGTTGGCATCAACAGACAAATCAAGTCAGAAATTACTCCATCAGGATGTAAGTATTGAGATTTTCAAGTATGAACAGATCCCACGAGCAATGTATAGCATTCATGATCACATATATATATCCTGCATAGACTATCAAATATGCCAAGCACAAGAGTAGTGCCAATATAATAAATTGTGTTCCACAAATAAAGTGAAACACAATAGCCTCGAGTCAAAAATGGAAGAAAAAAAAGCTTTTCTCATAGTACCTCGCACATTCAACAGCCAAGTTAGTATTCCCATAAATAGAATGATGACTCACATAAGGGATGGATGATGACACCATAATGAGGTGAGAAAACATGAAGCATTAGATATGATAGACAAAAGAAACAGGCATATGTACAATTTGGTCAAAAGTTAGGGGAATGTTGCTCCTTTCTATCACCATATTGAATTGATAATTGAATATCAATCAAGGATCACGGGAGCTTGAGAAGAATACAAACAAATACCATGAAGGTCAGTAGCAACCACAATTCAATCATACACAATTAATTCAACTCAGCTCACAAGCATAATAGAAGAGGAATCCCACACAATGCATCAAAAGGTTCAATCATTCAAACATAGGGCATTAAGTGAAATGACTTGAGTTTATGTGGATAAACAGAACCAACATGGTCGTTAGGTGCCAAATTATAGGCCTCACTCAATTTCATTGGCCATCAAGCAAATTGCAACAAGATATGCAACATTAATTGGGTACCTTCACTTCAAAAATACATCAAAAATAGAAAAGGGTTTCAATAATTTACACAAAAAATTTCTTAGTATCTTTGAAGTGTGTAGAAGTCAGAAAGCAAGTCTTAAGTTCATGAATAGTTGAGGAGGGGATCAAATGAGGCCCAAAGTTCAAAACTAGTTGGCCAAACTATCAAAACTAGGCAAGTTTTCAAAATAATTTATGGAAAAAAGATCAAACCAAGTCAAATAATTCAAGAAAAATGGTTTTCAGATCCTCAATACATCCATGAACCATAACTAAGATCTAAATTCCATTGAAAATCCAGGGCATAATGGTTTTTGAATTGAAACTTACACAATAAGCAACAAAACCCTAATTATTTGACTTTTAATCTTAAATATCAATTAGATAAGATCAAAATTCAAAAAAAATCAGAACAAATATACATCAAACATGACAAAACTCAAGAGGTTATAATACCTATTTTTCCATATTTTTTGAATTAAAGAAAAGAAAAAAATATAATCAAATTCAAACAATTAGTCAATTAAACAAATAATCACACCTCAAAATAAAATTCTAATAAAAAATCAGAAAAATATCCAACCAAAATTATATTCAAATATTAGAATTAAAAACATACATCCATGATTTTTTTTGGAATTTTTGAATTAAAGGAAATGTTAAAATAAAATCAAACAAACAATTAAACAATTAAACTATTATTAAATGACAAAATGCAAACCCTAGCCAAAAGTCATAAAAAGGTCAAAATAAAATTATGTTTAGACCCTATGACTAAAAACTAACTTATGTGATTTTTTTTGAGAATTTTTGAATTAAAGTAAATATTAAAATAAAATCATATAAACAATTAAACAATTAAACTCTTCAAATTAAATTTCTAATCAAAAATAGAAAAAAAATGCTAAACCAAAATTAGAATCAATTTCTATATTATTTTATGAGTCCAAAACATTTTTTGTGGAATTTTTAGATCAAAAGAACTATTAAAATAAAAATAATCTTTAAACAAATAAATATTTAAACTTATGAAATTTTAAACCAATCAAAACATTTTTAAAAATTCCAATAAAATTACACAAGATAGTAGAAATTATTTTTCACTTGTGATAATTTTTTCAGAATTTTTTAAATTGTTTTGATCAAAAAATAAAAATCAGAAAATCAATTAAAATCAAATAATATGAAATGCATTGAAATTTCAAACAAGCCAATCACAGCGCACCACCTCACTTCGTCTTCAACCTCCAGCATAGGGAAAAACGCATGCAACAAAACAGGTCATGAGCCTATGTTCAGATCCATCAATCATGCTCGTTTCTTAACTAAAATCCATGAAATCAAGTGCAAATTAAAGCTAACATATCATACTTCATTATGCAATTCGAATCAATCTCAAAGATCAAGCATGGATCAAGAAATTAAGTTTACAAAAATGAAGAAACTCACTGCAAACATCAAAACCAGGAACACGATTTCATCCATTATGCTTGAATCAAAGCTCAAATATACATCAATCCTAATGATTGGCCAACTAGCAACTTAATGGACATGATTTACATCATCAATTCAAGCTGAAACACATAAATCAAAGTTCAAGAAACTCACATGGATGTGAAAACTGGAAACACGATTCCTTCACTCCAGAAGCAATCCAATGGTGCGGGCTTGATCTCCTTACTTCACTGAAGCTGAAACACCGAGAATTTTAAAGAATAATCCAAGGAGAAGAGAGATTCGAAGCAATTTGCAGAGATGCTTCAAAATTTTCAGATTTTCAATGTAGCGATTATGAGCCTCTCCCTTCACAACTGAGCCATGATTCTTGTTATATAGCACGAGAGGAAGAGGATAGAAGTGGTATTTGGCACTCAAAGTCGTTGGAGGGCAGGATTGGAAGTTTTGGCCAAAAATGAGGATGCACATGGGGCCTGCGTTTCACTCGTGCATTTGCTTGCCTTTTGTGCGTTTTGTGTGCCAAATATCATCAGAAGAAATCCCCAAAAGCTACAGGTCATGACTCATTGAGTAGAGTGAGTGTTGGTGAATTGGCTCTTCTTGGCAACTTTGAGCATTTTGTATGCAAGCAAACACCACGACCCATGTGGTACGAAATAGATGGCATTATGGGCCTTAGAAAGTCACAAATAGGTCATGGGCTAGATTAGAAACAAAGAGAATGGCTGAAACTTGAGTTCTCATGAATTGGTCATTTTGCATACTTGTCAAAATTCAATAAAATGCCTCAAAATTCCAAAGTTCATAACTTGCTCATACTTTTGAATTTTGATACAAATGAGTACAATTTGGAAAGGTATTGAAAATATACATAATCCCTTAGTTTTGAATTTTTGCAATTGAATCCATTAAGGTCCTCAAAATTTGGCATGAAATTCACTAATTTTGGAAAAAGACCTATAATTTTAACTTGAGGCATGAACTTCCAAAGACCATAACTCTTGACTCTTTGCCAATTTGGACATGAAACCAAAATTATATGAAAGATCACCCTCTTATATTTCCAAGAATATTTCATTTGCATTTTTTTATCAAAGGTGAATAAAATATGAATTTTTGAAGTTAAGTCCTCATTTTCCAAAATTAGAAACTTTTAGGGTTTCTTCATGAACAAGTTTCAATCCAAACCTCAATCTTTTTTATCCAATGATCCAAATGGACTTGAAATATGAAAAGTACACCCTTGAATTGATGGTTGACCAAAAGTTCACTTGGTCAACCTTGACTTTGACTAATTTTGACCAAAATGACCATTTTGCCCCTTTGAATCAATTGATCCACTTCCCTTCAAAATTGATGATCAAAACTTCAAACATATGATCTTCCAAATATATAGAGGCCATGCACAAAGTTTCACTTCAAAATTCTCAAGAAATCTTGATGAAATCCCAAACCCTAGTTTTGGTTAACACCTTAGGAGACTGATGAATCATCTCCAAAATTTCAAATCCTCTGGGCATCTTGACCAATTTCTTGTACAAAGACTTTTCAAATACCAATGAGATGTTGTAGCTTCCAAATTAAGACTTGTACATTGATCAATAGCCTTGATTAAACAAAACCCTAATTTGACTGGTGAATCAGAAGAGTGATTCCTCTTATAATCAAACACAAACTTCAATCCTCTGATGATCCAAATAGATGAATAAAATATCTTGAGATATGCAATAACTTTTGAGCTTGAAATATACAGAGGTTTAGATGATAAGGTTCTACTTGAGCAACCTGTCAATGCAATCAACCTTCAAAGCTTGAGGAAGACTTGATAACCAAAGTACTTTGATCCCATCACAATGTATGAATGCAATGCAATATGATATTCATGATGAAACATAAGCCTAAATCAAGAGGGTAAATTTTTGGGTGCAACATAGGGTTGTTACTAAGGTGTCATAATATTGCTTTAGTGATCGTACGTCCCTTTCGAATTGACCCTTACAACTCCAACGACGGTGCTACCTATTTCTCAATAGTAGGATAGCGCTGTCTAAAGGAAACGAGAATAGAAACGATCTTTTTTCGAGTAAATTGATGCTAGTAGGTACTTGCTCAAAATCAAAACTTTTCACACTTACACTTTTCAAAAAAAAATTCAAAACAACTTCGTCACACCTTTGAGGACTGATACAAGGGTTATCACGAAGTCAAACTTTTCAAAAACAAAACACACACACAACCAATTTAAAAAAGGATGAGCAAGTACCTAAGAGACCATGGAAAACCATGGATAGAAAGGGTGCTAACACCTTCCCTTTCTATAATCTACCCCCCCCCCCCCCCCCCCCCCGTACTCAGAATATCTCGAAAAAGGATTTTTTTCTGTATTTTTTTCCTTTCCGGTTGGATAAAATAAAATTCGGTGGCGACTCTTGCTTACCGCGACGTTTTGTGAACACAAAATGCAAACCAGTATTAACAGTCGGTTATGCCACCATATCACAGACCCATTATGAAGTCAGGACCTACTTTGGATGGCATCTTTAATCCCATCTTCGACAACTCTCAGTCATCTTCTCCAAATGGCATCTTTAAGCCATTCCCTACACAATCAACCATCATGTCATGTGAGCACAAATTTCTGGGCACTCTAGTGTTCAATCATCTTCCACCTTCAAATCACGAAAGGCAAACAAGCCAATTTAAATCTTCAGGTTTAAGAAGATTGAACAGGGGAAACTGTTGTACCCCAAAATTTGCCCTCCCATATTTTTCTAGATCTTCCCTTTTTGCATGGTGGTTACAAACACTTGCTTAGAGAAAATATAAATTTTTTGAAGGTAATCAAGTGTATTTCGATTGGAATATGAACAAGGTACTTCAATTGGGCATTTGACACTCTTCAGTCATGCTTTGATTAGTAAGCTTCGATTGGGTATTTGGCATCCTTCGAGCAAGCTTTGACCCACAAGTATCGTTCCAGCAGTGCCTTCTGTGCGTGCCTTCAGCGCATTAGGCAAATAATCCCTATATGCGTGCCTTTAGCGCACAAGGCAAGAACCCCCTACAAGTTTGCTTCAATTCACCAGCAGTGGACTTCTGTATACAAGCTTCGATTGGGCGCTGAGTCTCCTTCGATCAAGCTTAATTTACAAAGCTTCCACTAGAAAAAAGGCCCCTTCAGCTTGCCATCAGCACATGTATGACTCTTCATGCTTGCCTTTGGTCTAATAGGAAAGAGCTTCCTCATGCTTGTCTTGGATTCATAAGGTAAAGGCCCATCAGCTTGCCTTCGATCTACAAGGTAAAAGGCCCCTTTCACTGGTCTTTGATTCACAAAACAAAAGGCTACCTCATACTTGCCTTCGATCCATAAGGCCAAGGTCCCCTCAAACTCACCTCTGTGTTTGCTTTCGACCCACAAGAAAATGACTTCCTCTGGGCTTTCCTCCAATGCACAAGGCAATGGTTTCCCTTCATACTAGCTTTGACTCCACAGTTTTCCACATTTTGACACATAGTAAGGTCCATTCGAAGGACACACCAATGGTGCCCTCTAAGGACATACATGTAGTCCATTTGAAGGATACATTATTGTGGGAAACAAGTTTGCTTTTCCTTTTGATGAGTATTGGTTCATGATGCTTGCCTTCAGTGCACAAGGCAAAGGCTTCCTCTTCGACTAGACTTTGATTCACCAAGCAAAGATTTCTTTTTCATGTATGCCTTAGTTTCACAAGCATAGGATTGCCATATTATGAGCACACAATGATGGCCCATTCGAAGAATGCAAAAGGGCCATTCGAAGGATATACATGTGTTCCATTCGAAGGAGACACATAATCATTGGAAATAAGTTCATTTTATGATGAGTCTTGGTCCAAGAGGTTTGCTGACCAAAATCCAACATGTTGCTAAGCTCAAGCCTCCTGCACAATTGCATACGAAGGAGTTACAAAGAGAAGTTTCGACTGGCCAGAAAAGAGCCTTCGTTTGGGCTAGCTAAATAGGGGCTCAATCGAAGAGGCCCAAATGATGAGAACTGGAGCCATTCAAAGGAGGAAGCCCTAGGCCAATCGAAAAGCAAGGCTTAAGGGCATTCGAAGGAGCCAAATGTGTCCAGGTTCACCCCAAAGCCCAAAGGGGTAGGAACTCACCAAAAAAGGCAATCCCATTAATGTGTTTTGGCCTTCAAAGCCTAGTTAATGGTAGTCCCTTGCCATTTCTATGCTATGACCCTCTCTCCATCCCCTATAAATACACACCATTTCCACAAGCCAAAGGGTGGATAGTACATACTACATACATACGCCCAGAAACTACACACATATATTGCCTTACACACATATGTTGCCTCATAAGCCACACCAAAGTTATGAAAAATCTCATAAGTGGTCTAAATCAAAGGAATCCTAAAAAACGCTCCACTCACTCCTTGAAGTTTGCAGGAGACGTTCTTAAGTACTAGGCAGGCCCAACATACACTGGAGCATCACTCACGCAATCTGTCCGTTGGTAACTTATTTTCAATCTCAAACTAGCTAAGCATGTAGTTTTTAAATTCATGTTAATTATACATACATGTTATTTCTAATGTTTGTTATTGCTTTCATGTGCTACATGCAAGATTAAGCGCAGGGGTTGGGATCGTGCCATGGCTTGGGCACGATCCATATTTTCTTTCGAATCTCAGGGTTCATGATGTGGTAGGACAGACGAAGTATCTTTCGATTCAGACCCAGATGATCTGAATTAGGATTATTGCAGCCACAGGCTGTCGAATCCAAGACTTGATTCGACCCAAGACTGGATTTTTATCTCGTTTTCTCTAATAAATTTCCTGCAGGAGTAAAGCATGCACCTCCAACAACATTCTCTGCTGGATCGAAGGCAACATCCTTCCTTGGATCGAAGGCCACCCTTCATTGGATCGAAGGCTGCCCTTCATTTGGATCGAAGGCCAGTTTCTTCTTTAGATCGAAAGGTTGTTGCTTCTTGTATTTTTATTTTTTGATACTAATTTCTTTTCTTATAGTTTCCCTTTTTAAATTAACATAAAACAAAATCATCATAAAATTTAGGATTAGGTTTTATTAATTAAATCAATTTCTGAATTAATTAATTAATTAATTTTAACATCTTTCTTCTCAAAATTAAAAATAAATTAGAATTTAGGTTTAATTTCATTTCTTTTAATTTATTTTCTTTTCATAAAAAATCAAAAAAACAAAACAAAAGATTTTTATTCCTAAGGGTTTTAGACGTCTTTTCCAATTCGCACGCAATTGTATTCTAGCATTATCATATTATTGTACCTGCTTCCTGGTTGTAATAGGCTGTAATTAGGACTCCTTTATTTTTATTGCTTTCTTTATTTTCCCCTAAAGTTTGGACATGTAATAATCCCCCTCCCTGAAGCTTTGTAATAGCATAGGATTTACAATTTTCGTATTTTATTCCTGCAAACTATTAAATGTTATATGCTTGAATAATAAGATTGTATGACAAAGATTAAAATCAAACATTAGCAAACCTAACACAAAAGACAAAAAATAACTGAATACAACACACTTGCACATATACACCTCTAGGGTACTCCCACTTTGGTTGCCTTCGGAAATAAAACAGTCATGTCACTCAAAAGTAGGGACGCTTTAGCAAAGACCCTTAAATCAAAAAGATCATAGTCCCTCGATGACCCTTCTGTGTTGCCTTACAGTAAATGATTTATTCCCTTAAACAAAATTGCTAAAGTGTCTCTATATGTTTCCTTTATGATTGTACAATGACCCACGAGTGTCCCTCATACATCCAAACGACTATGGCTACCTACTCACTAATAGTAGGCTAGCCTTGTCTAAAGGAAAGGAGGAAAAGGACAAACCTTTCGAGTATAATTAGATAGTTCCTAGATGCTATGCTCAAAAAGAATCAATCTCATCATGTCGAGTGGGTCATAACCTCTGAATCAAGTTATCGTGCTTTGGTCTTTTGACGATATTGGCTATAGGAAAATAAATCCCCTTTCCCCTTGCTAGACGTCGGCTCATGATACTTTGGCTGCATTTGGTTAGAGGAAAATAAATCCTCCTTCCCCTTGCTAGGCGTCTGGTTCATGATAACCTACATCACGGGCCCTTGAGATCCTTGAAATGGTTAATGAAAATTCTATGGCATGATGTCATGATGTTATGCACCAAGAAAAACTGTAAGGTGATGAAAACAAGTAAGTCTTGCAAGAAGTCTCAATTATTGGATAATGAATACAAATAATTCCTGTAAGGAGTTCAAGTTGTTAGATAATAGATGCAAACAAGTCACATAAGTAGCCTTAGGTTCAAGCTTGTATGGAGTTTGTAGGGAAGTACCCTCTTGAAATTTAGTTGGTTCAACCTATCCTAAAGAAAGTAATTGGGTTCAAAAGGATCTCAATATCACTGATCTTTCTTCATTGAGCATTGTTTCAGCTCAAGCGATCTTTTCTCGCGGCCGAAATATCCCAAAAGTCCGATCTCAATGAGTGTAGTATAGAGTATCAACCAATCCTAAGTTTTGCACCGAAGCCGGCTATCTCACTACTTTCTAATGGCCAAGTTTGTTCAACTAAGGTTCTAAGATCAGTTAGTGCTTCATGACACTACACAGCGGCTCCGTATTCTCCTTGATTCAACATAAAGGATACCAGTACCAACAAATGTGTCACACTAACGTAGCCATCACTTCAACCATGTCATTATTATGCCGCACAGTCCCTACGATCTATTGCTACTTACCTAATATGCCTTAGATCTGGGTATAGGATCTATACAAGAATACCCAAACATAACCCGAAATGTAAAGCAAGCAAATCAAACAAGTTAAGCATTTTAAATGTGAACTATCTCTAAGGTAACCCCAATTTTAGTAGTTCCCTAGCAGTGTCGCCAGTTCTATAATACGATGGGAGAACTGGATTTACTGGTTTTTGCGTTTTATCATAAATGTTGCAGTTAGCAAGAGTCGCCACCGACTTTTCTTTTATCCAACAAAGGAAAGGGTGAAAAGAACATGAAAGACCTTTTTAAAGATATTGAGTTCGGGGGGTAGGTTATGGAAAGGGAAGGTGTTAGCACTCTTTCCATCCGTAGTTATCTACGGGCTCTTAGTTGCTAGCTCACTTTGAAAATAATTTTTTGTGTAAGTGTATTTGAAAATATTTTTGAAAAGATGCCTTAGTGCGGCAAACTTTGTAATGTTTCTTGTATCGTTGAGAATGTATACAAAGTGTTTCTTGCCTTTGAAAATATTTAGAAAAGAGTTTGTGTATGTGTGAAAAATTGTTTTGTTTGTTTTTGTGAGATAGCAACTATAAGCGGTCTACCTACTTGAATGGTGTTTGTTCTTTTCCTCTTTTCCTTTAGACAGTGTTATCCTACTATTAGTCAGTAGGTATCCCTATCGTTGGATGTTTTGAGGGACAGGCGAGGGTCACATACAGTCGCGAAAGCAACTCGTAAGATACTTTAGAAATTACCCTAAGATTTTAAGATAACTTACCGAGGCAACGTCAAAAGGGTCATCGAGGGACTTATGATCTTATAACCAAAGGGTCACTGCTAAAATCTCCTACGTTCGAGAGACGCGACTATTTATTCTGAAGGAAACAAGTAAGGGTACCTTAGAGGTGCGCGTGTGCGAGTGTGTTATGTTTCAGTTATATTTATTTCTAGTGTTAGCTTTTCTAGCGTTTTCTTTTAGTCTTTCCATACAAGTCTATTAGCATACATCTAGCAGTTAATTATATATAAGTACGGGAATAAAGTGTGGTAAATGAATCTACGCTATTACATCGCTTCAGGATGGGGGGAATTTCAAACCAAAAATAGGGAATGAAAAGTAAAAGGTCCTAGTTTAACTATTACATCCCATGTGCAATTACATAATTTTATGAAAATAATGCGAATAAAAATAAATGAAAGCACGGAGGAGAAAGAAAGAAGGATGTAAAGAACCCTAAAAATCTAAGTGGAAGGAAATGTTTTTTTTATTTTTATTTATTTTTAGAAAAATAATTAAATTATGAGAACCTAATTCTAATCATTTAATTAAAAAAAAGTGATTAAATGATTGATCAAAATTAATTTAATTAATAAAAACTTAAATCTACTATTTTTATGATTTTTTTGATTTTTTATGATTTTTTTATGATTTTTTAATAAAAAGAATTAATTGAAAGAAAAGAATAAAATAGTAAATGAAATAATAAAATAAAAAATAAATATAAATGAGTTGCTGCAAAAATATGTTAGAGGGGTGAATAATCAGATTTTTGCAAGGCCCAACATCGTAGGCCCAAGACAACTGAGCCCAGGAGCTTTGTTTGATCCAATACATCTGAATTACTGCGTCTATGCTTACATATAAGACGTTAGATTCACTTAAAACATCAATAGTAATAAGAATGCATGCATAAAACTGATTTTAATTACATGGTAAGAGACTTTGAGATTCAAAATTTCACCAAAATCGTGGGATGGGTATGAGGATGATCTGGGATGCTTAGGGGTTAAGTCTGGACTTTGGAAGACTCTTGGGGATCTCAGAAATGTATTAGTGCTCTTGTTTTGGATTGATAGTATTGTACCCCAAAATTTTCTCTCTCATTTTACTCAAAACATGCCCATAGATATCCTCCATTTGCTCAAGGTTGCCCAAGAGTTGACCAGACAAACTCTCTCCTAAGGCAATGTATCTTAAACTAGGGTTTCCATTTTCATCAAGATGGGTGAACTACAAAGACTTAATATGCTTTACATGGTCCTAATATGTTCCCAAGACCTTCCATGTCAAATTTCAAGCCTTGCACAAGAAGTTTGCTCAGTCAACTGCACAGATGCTTGAGAATCGACTATATTAGGTCAAAAGTCAACTGTGGCCCACATAAAGTCAAACTTCAAGATTTTTGGTCAACATCAACCTTTTGAAGTTATATCCATCATTTGATCAAGGGTTGATCATGATTCCTCAAGTAATGCCCTAAATTCATCAAAACCCAAAAGTTGCTAAATTAGGGTTTCTTAGGAAAAGTCAACCAAACTTTGACCAAGCATAACTTCCTCATACTTTATCAGAAACTTTCCATCCTAGGCTAATTTTTAAGAGAATACAATTCCCTACAATTCATCTTCATCCCTCAAGTTCAAAATATGCACTCACAAAAAGATATGAATTTCCACATTATAGGTCCTTTTGAAAAGTCAACAAAAACACTTTTTGGGTCAAAGCTTCTTACATGAACTTGGAAAACCCAATTGAGATGAGACAAAAAGGGTTGCTTAGGGGACATCCTAAGCTTTCTAAAAAGTACAATAACACCTTTCTAGGGTTAAAATTGGAAGAAATATGCCTTGTCAAAATTGACCCTTTTTGCAAAATTGCCAAAAGTCAAATGTGCTCAGAAATGCATTTTTTTGCCAAATGGGCCTAACTTTTTATGCTTGCACCTCACTCATGACATGGTCCACGACCCAAATCTTCACTCACATGTTATTTTCTTCATTATTTATTTTATTTTGATTTTTTATTTATTAAAAATTGAATTAAATCAAATAATTGGTAAATAATAGCAAAGATTTGTTTTGATTGGATTTTTGGACAGAATCACAAGCTCATTATACTGGCATATCAGAATTAAATCATATCAAAGATAATTGGAACAAGAATGGCATGATTAGGCCAAATTTGGAAGGATATCATACCACATGAAAACCAAATCAAATCTTCAAAATTTGCAAAGATACTAGTGATTTTTACAACCCTAATTCACTCTAGTACAAATACATAACGCAGCCAAGGCAAGAGAACAAGGATTGAGGTCGTGAAAGTCATCAAGCAAACTCAAATTTTTGAAGGAAAAGTGTGGATCTGATTTCAATTTAGAGGACGATTCAAGGTGGTTCAAAGCCACCAATCCACTCCTGAACATCCTCTGAAGCGATTGCAAGCATCACCAAGCCTCCACAAGCCCAGAAACGTGCTACATGACCGTCACGATTTACTTCTCTTTCAAAATTTGATTACTATAATTCTCGCATCATAAACATGTTTTAATGGTATGTATGTGTTTGTTATCATGTTTGTAACGTATTGGATTGGTTTAATTGATGTTTAGCGCATATATTGATAGTTGCCATTGCTAGGGTTTGAGGTCGTATTTTAGGGTTTCTTTATACAGGTACAATTAGGCCAAAAGAAGGATGCCATCATACTCATGAGATCAAAACAAGTTGATTTGTATGCTTGGAATTGATTTATATTGCTTGTGGTAGATTTTGGAAATTTACAGGTTTGTAGCTACTGATGCTGACTGTAGGTAAAAGTCCCTAAGCTAATACGACGGTAGGAGGAATGAGATGATAACATGGCAGCCAACCACTGGGCGCGCATTTTTATTTGTTTTAGTTTTATCCATTTGTTTTATATATTATGCATCATTATTATTATGTTATCAATTGAAACATGTGGCGCAACTGGTAAAGGATTGTGTTGGAAAGGGTAGAGGGCCTGGGTTCGATCCCAGGTCCCAACAAATTTCATTATTTTATTTTCCTTTGACAGATCCTGCACATCACCACTCAAGCGTTCACCATGCACCTCCATCATCCAACCACAGGATCTCATCACATGCCTGATCAATCAGATCCAACGTCTCCACCTGCCAGGGACCATGGTGTTCCATCAGGAAGTCTCCCCACTGGATCACGTGCTAGCTGAGCTTCAGCTTGGTGGGCCTGGATATTTTCAGCAACACACCCCCTCCAATTGCTATACAGGCCCAATCTAATTTTCTCTATTTCTTTCATTTATTTTATTTGTTTAATTATTTACTTTCACAAATTAATTCTTTTTTTTATTAACTACAAAAAACCATAAAATCACAAAAAACACCCAAAAATCATATTTTTCATAAAAAATATTTTATTTTCTTTAATTAATTTAATTCAAATTAGGTTAATTTAATTCCTTTTCATAATTAAAACCAATTAAAAATTAGGGTTTTGTAGATAATTAATTTTCCTTCAAAAATAACTTAAATATTCTTCTTTTTCTCAAATTAGATTTTTTTAGGTTTTTTAATCGTCTTCGCATATAATCCATCGCGCGTATTTTAATTACTTTTTTAATTATTTTTGTAACTACTTAGAGGTTGTAATAGATTTTAATTAGGGTTTTAAATTTCCGCATTTTATTTTCAGTTAAATAATTATGTATCTGCGAAAGCCATGTAATAGTTAGGATTTCTATTTTCGCACTTTAAATTTCCGCAATTATTAATTGTTAGATGTATGCTAATAGGATTGTATGGGAAGAATGCTTGAAAATTAAAGCAGTAGATAACCTAAATGTGCAAAGACAAATTAACTGAAAAAAGCTCACTCGCATATGCTCACTCCTAGGGTTTACTCCACTTTGGTTGCCTTCGGTTAAGCCGTCATGAAGTATAGGGTTTGTTAGTGGTTGTCCTCTAGCCCTAAAAGATCTCAAATGACCCATTCGGATGTTGCCTCGGAAACAAATATTTAAGGCTTTAGGATGATTACTAACACCTCCTAACATTGCTTTTGTGACCGTATATGTCCCTTCGAACGTCCCTTAAAACTCCAATGACGGTTCTACCTATTCCTTAATAATGGGATAGTGTTGTCTAAAGGAAAATGAACAGTCTTTTTCGAGTAGGTAGATTAACACTTAAGTACTTGCTCACACAAATAAACTTTTCGCATAAACACCTTTCAAAACAAATTTTCAAAACAACTTCGTCACATCCTTGAGGACTGATACAAGGGTTATCACAAAGTAAAACTTTTTTTCAAAACAAGCACACACAAGCAATTTAAAAGTGGCAAGTACCTAAGAGCCCATGGAAAACCATGGATGGAAAGGGTGCTAACACCTTCCCTTTCTATAATCTACCCCCCGTACTCAGAAATATTCTCGAAAAAGGTTTGTTCTATTCTTTTTCCTTTTCCTGATTGGATAAAATAAATGTTGGTGGCGACTCTTGCTTACCGCGACATTTTGCAAACAAAAAACGCAAAACATAAACCAGTATTAACAGTCGGTTCTGCCACCGTATCACAAAACTGGTGACTCTGCTGGGGAAAAATAATAAAGTGGGGTTTACCTTAGGATCTAAATCATTTCAAAATTGCTTTCTTGCTTGTTTGCTTTATTCTTAAAGGGTTTTGCTTGGGTTACTATAGATCCTACACCCGGATCTGGGGGGTACTTTTTAGGTAAACAGCAATAGATCGTGGAGACTGTACGGTATAGACCGATATGGTTTAAGCGATGGTTGTGTTGGTGTGGCACTTTGGTTGGTGCCGATATCCTTCGTGGGGAAACGAGGAGAATATGGGGCCGCCACGTGGTGTCGTGAAGCACTAACGAACCTTAGAACCTTAGTCGAACAAACTTGGCCATTAGAAAGTAGTGAGATAGTCGGCCTCGGTATAAAGCTGAGGATTGGTTGGTACTCGATGCTACACTCATTGAGATCATACTTTCGGGATATTTCAGCCGTAAGAAAAGATTGTTTGAGCTGGGACAATGCCCGATAAAGGATGATCAGTGATATTGAGATCCCTTAGAACCCGATTACTTTTTAAGACAGGTTTAAAACCAACTAAACTTCAAGAGGGTATGACCTTTAACCTCATGCAGGCCTTAAACCTAAGGACTTGGTGTGATTTGTCTGTATTTACTATACATGTGGTTTATCATGACATCATGCATCATAACATATCATTCATTCTTATTGCACTAACCATTTCAAAGACCAAGGGAATTTATCTTTGTTCTGTTTTGAAGATCATGACTTTTGTTCGTAAAAACACTATCCGAATCAGCTTTGTGAAGATACCTTCCCAACTCAAAGAGCTAGTATCAAAGGTTTCTGAAACTTCAGCATTCACTAAGAGACATGGTCGACTTCTCAACCTGGTTACGTAAAATTTTGATCAAAAGATGATGAGTGTGCTCTTTCAGTTCTTTGATCCCAAGCACCACTGCTTCACATTTCCAGACTATCAGTTGGTTCCTACCATGGAAGAATTCTCCCAACTGTTGGATATACCCATTCTTGAACAGTTGCCTTTCATAGGTCTAGAAGAAGTTCCTAAGCCAGAAGTCATTGCCTCAGCTTTGCATCTGAAACGGGCCGACATGGTATCCAATTGGGAAACAAGAAGTAGAGTCAAGGGTTTTCTATCCAAGTTCCTGATATACAAGGCCCAGTTGTTTTGGGATGATATGGATTTTCAGGCTTTTGAGGAGGTCTTGGCTCTTCTAATCTATGGGTTAGTTTTATTCCCTAATCCATAATCATTCATAGACGTGAATTCTATCAAGATCTTCCTCTCTCGCAACCCTGTGCCTACCTTGCTCGTAGATATTTTGCATACTCTCCATATTCGTACCATGAAGAGAAGAGGGGTTCTTATGTGTTGCATGCCATTGCTGTCGAGGTGGTTTATTTCTCACCTCCCTAAGTCCATACTGAAGAATGAAGAAGGTTTGGGTTGGTCACAAAGGATAATGTCACTCGCCCACATGGATATTCTCTGGTGTTCCCGAACTATGGAAAACACTACTATTATTGACGGTTGTGGGGAGTACCCTAATGTCCCGCTACTTGGCATCAGAGGGGGTATAACCTACAATCCTTGTTTAGCTCTGCGACAATTTGGTTACGCTCGAAGAGATGGTCCCCACGAGTTACTTATTGAGGGCATTGTATTCAACTATGAGGATGATGTTCACGAGTATCGCCGGAGGTTCATACGAGCTTGGGGCATGGTAAATCAATCTGGCGCCAGGGCTTTGGGGCCAAAGGCTTTTGTTCCTATGGAACCTTACCTCCAATGGGTACGAGCTCGCGTCCAGAAGCTTATGATGCCCTATGTGGCCGTTTTACCAGTGATTGTGGAACCTACTACTAAAGGGGGTATTCCTTACACGGTTCCTACCCTTATATGCCCACTGATCATTGAGAATTACAGAGGTCTTGGATTCAGTTGAAGAAGGAGAAAGATACTTACAGGGATCAGTTCTATGCTCATGAGAGGAAGGTTTTAGATCTCACAAAGCAGCTCCATGAGGAAAAAGGACTCAATGTCTATCTCGGCATGAATAGGAAGCATCCATGGGAATTTTGATTTCTTTTCTAGTTTTAGATTTGTTTTAATTGTAAAGCCTAAAAGGCATTTGAACTTTAGATTCAGCTAATAAATTTTTTGTTTTATTTTGGTTCGCAAATTTAAATTTCCAAAAGTCTTTGAAATCATTGCATGCACATCCTATTCATAACATTCCATGTACATGTAGCGTTACAGGTTTCTCATCTTCTTCGTTGTTTATTTCAGCAAAAATGTCTTCCGAACAAAGCATCAAGGACCTTCAAGCACAAAATGCCCAGTTCCAACAACTGTTCATAAGTCTGGCAAAAGGGTAGGAGGATCTGAAAGCCCTCATCCTGAAAGAGAAAAAGAAAAAGAAGAAGGTTGCCGATATTCTAAATATGGGCCGAAGGTTTAGAGAGCAATTGAAATGACAAGTCGATATGACCTCTTCATCCAAGGAATGGGAGAATCAAGAAGAAGAGACAAGGGAGAAGGATCCCAATCCTGCAGTTTCTGACAATGATACTGACTACAATGATGAGCAGTATCCTCCTGCTGAGGATAGATACAAGCAGTTGGAAGATCGTTTGAATGCTATAGAAGTCCAGAGGATACCTGGGCTAGATTTTGAAGAATTGGGATTGGTGTCGGGAGTGGTCATCCCGCAAAAGTTCAAAGCTCCAGTTTTTGCTAAGTATGATGGGGTGTCCTGCCCAAAACTCCACCTCCGCTCTTATGTCAGAAAGATCCAGCCCCACACCACTGATAGAAATTTGTGGGTTCATTTCTTTCAAGATAGTCTGTCGGGGACTCAACTTGAATGGTTCTACTAACTGGAGGGAGCCAATGTCCGAAATTGGGAAGATCTGGCTGTTGCGTTCTATAAGCAGTATCAATATAACGCCGACCTTGCTCCTACTCGTACTCAACTCCAGAGTATGTCCATGGGTGCAAGTGAAGACTTTAAAGACTATGCACAGAAGTGGAGAGACTTGGCTGGAAGAGTCCAACCCCCGTTGTCTGATAGGGAGTTAGTTGATATGTTTTTAGGGACGCTATCTGGTCCATTCTTTAATCATTTGATCGACAGCTCGTCAGCTGGTTTCACCGAGCTGATTCTGACTAGAGAGAGGGTAAAAGCTAGGATTCGGAGCAGCAAGATACAAAAGGATGCCTCTTCGAGCTCAGTAAAGAAGCCTTTTGCTGGTAAGAAAGAAGCCAGTGTCGTCTACAGCCCGAGGGGCCAAAACAAGGCTGGACATCGTCAGACAGTAAGCGCCGTAATGATACCTAGGCCTGCAGTTTCTCCACAATGTAACAATCAACTAAGGGTGGAAAGACCACAACGTCAGTTCACCTGAATAAATATGACATTGGCTGAAGTGTTACCTCATCTTCTGAGATCCAACTTGGCAACCTTGAAAGAGGCTCCCAAGAATCCAAATACCACATCTCCCTGATATAATCCAAATGCTCGGTGTGCCTATCATTCTGAGATACCTGGCCATGATACCAATGACTGTTGGGCTCTAATAAATAAGGTACAAGATCTGATTGAAGCCAAGGAAATTGAGTTTGATGCTCCGGAGAAGCCCAATGTCATAAATGCTCCCATGCCTAAGCACAGTCGTGGAGTTAATGTTGTTGATACTGACTTGTTTGTGACCTTGGTGGATGAAGTTTCTACCCCTCTCATGACTGTGAAGAAGAATTTTTTGTTGGCCGGTTTATTTCTAGGTTGTGGTGAAGGTTCCCACATGTGTTCATTTCTACCTTCTGGTTTCCATTTCCTGAATTCAGGTGTTCAACGCCTGATGGACAGCAAAGAAATTTTGTTCGAGAAAACTTGGGTTCCCGTTGTTCCATCTGAAGACATTGCCATTATAACCATTTCCGCCAATCCTTCCAAGGTCTCCTCGAGAAGACCTGTTAGGATTACATTTGCTCCAAGAATCGCTCCGCTGATTATCATTGTTCCTGGTCTTGTCCCGTATATCTCGAACAAATCTGTCCCCTGGAATTATAGTGCCGATGTATACTATCATGGCATCAAATAAGATTTGAAAAATGAAGAGGCTGATCCTGATATTGATAACATTGTCGGAACCAACAAGGTTACCTAAAGTGGAAGGGTCTTCTCTCCCGAGATTTCCCCTAAGACTGTCAACATGCCTATTGTCATTCCATCTACTGTTCCTGTTGGTACATCAACTACGGCTCCTGTTCTTACTCCAGTTATTACCCCTGTCGGCGAATCGTCTGATACCCGCGGCAAAGAAGTTATAGGTGAGCTTGCTAGGACGGAAGCACCTAGAAAAATTGTTATGGAAGCCTCTAAGCAAGAGATAGAGGAAATACTGAAAATAGTTAAGAAGAGCGACTACAATGTGGTCGAGCAGCTGGGACAGACCCCTCAAAGATATCCATGTTGTCTTTGTTGTTGTGTTCTGAAGCCCGTGCGAAGGCTTTGATTGCACTCCTCAAGACTGCGCATGTGCCGCAGGAAACTTCAGCTGATCAGTTCAAAGATTGCGTGGCCAGCCTGACTGCTGATAATGGGATGGGTTTTTTAGATGCAGACTTGAAACCAAAAGGGAGGAAGCATAATGATGCTCTGCATGTCTCGATTGAGTGCAGGGGCACCACTATGGCTCATGTGCTGGTAGATACTGGGTCTTCGCTGAATGTTCTGCCGAAAAAGGCATTGGACCGGTTGGATTGCAAGGGTTTAACTCTAAATCCTAGTAACATTGTGGTAAGGGCTTTTGACGGGTCGAAGAGAATGGTGCACGGGGAGGTGGACATCCCTATCAAAGTGGGTTCTCAGACTTTTGGGTCCACCTTCTATGTGATGGACATCAGGCCGTCGTATTCTTGTTTGTTGGGTCGTCCTTGGATCCATGAGGCTGGGGCAGTTACTTCCACACTACACCAAATGCTGAAGTATCTGGTAAAAGGGAAGATTGTCACTGTGCAGGGTGAAAAGGAGTATATGGTGAGCCACCTCAATTCCTTCTGGTACATAGAGATGGACGGGGAATTCATAGAAACTCCTTGTCAGAACTTCGAAGAGGTCCCTCAGATCTTGGCATAGACTGAAACTACTACCAGCAACAAACCTCCTCTGAAGATGGCTTCCCTCGAAGACGCCAGGGCTGTGGTTGAAGAAGGTGGGTGTGCCAATTGGGGTCAGCTCCCTGATTTCACTCACAAAACTGACAAATTTGGTTTGGGCTTTACTACAGGGGCTCAAAGGGCTGTTCAACGCGCTCGGGCTGGAGAACCTCCCTTACACATTGGTAATCGGGGAATTAATGCCATTGAGGACAACAATGAGGACTCAGACATTAACAGCTGGATCTACCCAACTACCAATAGTGGATTGAGTAACTAGACGACTAGGGACTTTATACCAATTTCTTTTATTCTGCGGTAATTATCTTACTTGTTTTAAGATTTGTAATAAACAATTTAAAACTTTACGGCATTGTGTCTTGCCCGAGGCACATGGGTTTTGTTTGTGAGGGCTAGTATTTCTCATTTCATATATCATTAATAAAACATTGGACGTTTCTTGCATACAAATTTTGCGCTCTCTGTTTTTCTTTTCTGTTTTCACTTTATCAAAACAGCTATTCTCTTACACACACTCACATATCATACTGCAGATCCATATCCACTCTGGATCCCATTGATAACAACTATGTTATTGCCAGTTATGACTTCAAAAATCCGATCAACCAAGCCGAAGACGAAGATGAGGATAATTGTGAGGTGCCTGGAGAACTTGCTAGACTATTACAACAGGAAGAAAGGGCCATACAGCCCCATGAAGAGCCGGTTGAGACAGTGAATTTGGGTACTGAGGAAGACATAAAAGAGGTTAAAATATGTGCAAATCTAGAGCTTAGCGTCAAATAGAGGTTGATACAGATGTTGCACGACTATGTTGAGATCTTCGCCTGGTCCTATGAAGACATGCCTGGTTTGGACACTGACATCGTGGTACATCGCCTACCGACTAAAGAAGACTATCCTACGGTTAAACAGAAGGTCCGTCGTATGTGCCCTGAAATGTCAGAGAAGATCAAGGCAGAGGTTATGAAACAGTTCGACGCAGGATTCTTGGTTGTCACTTCTTATCCATAGTGGGTTGCCAACATCGTTCCGGTACCTAAGAAGGACGGTAAGGTATAGATGTGTGTAGATTATAGATATCTAAACAGGGAAATCCCCAAGGATGACTTCCCACTTCCTCACATTGATGTTCTAGTCGACAACACCGCGAAACACAAAATCTTCTCCTTCATGGATGGTTTCTCTGGCTACAACCAGATCAAGATGGCTCCTGGAGACATGGAGAAGTCAACCTTCATTACACAGTGGGGCACCTTCTGCTACAAGGTGATTCCTTTTGGGTTGAAGAATGCTGGAGAAACTTATCAGCGCGCCATGGTTGCTTTGTTCCATGATATGATTCACCACGAGATCGAAGTCTATGTTGATGACATGATACCCAGGTCTCAAACTGAGGAAGAACATCTTGATCATCTACAAAAGTTGTTTGACAGGTTGAAGATAAATAGGATGAGGTTGAATCCGAACAAGTGCACCTTCGGGGTAAGGTCTGGTAAACTTCTGGGTTTCATTGTCAGCGACAAAGGCATTCAGGTATACCCTGTAAAGGTAAAGGCTATACAAGAAATGCCAGCTCCCTGTACAGAGAAGGAAGTTAGAGGTTTCTTGGGACGCCTGAATTAAATCGCCAGGTTCATTTCACACCTGACTGCTACTTGTGAGCCAATATTCAAACTTCTGAAGAAAGATCAAGTGGTAAATTGGAATGATGAATGTCAGTCTGCTTTCAAAAGAACTAAAGAATACCTTCAAGAGCCACCAATTATGATGCCTCTAGTTGAAGGAAGACCTTTGATATTATACATGACAGTGCTAGAAAATTCAATGGAGTGTGTGCTGGGGAAGCATGACGAGTCCGGTCAAAAATAGCATGCAATATACTACCTTAGCAAAAAGTTTACCGACTGTGAGACAGATACTCATTGCTCGAGAAAACTTGTTGCGCTTTGGCATGGGCTGCTCGCCGACTGAGATAGTATATGCTGACTCACACTACCTTGTTGATATCAAAGATGGATCCTGTTGTACCCCAAAATTTTCCCTCTCACTTATCAATAATTTTATCACAAGACCTCTTTGACTCAAGACTGCATTAGGGTTTGACCAGCTCAAGACACCTCCTCATGCACTAATGATCAAAATTAGGGTTTGAGTTTGCACAAGGATTTTTGGACTTCCAAGGCTTCATATGACTTTCATGGACAATTATGGACCCCTAAGATTACTCATGTCAAGTTTCAAGCCTTGAATCACACTTTTGATCAGTCAATTGAACAGTTGACCTAAAAATCGGCTGTATTGAGGAAAAAGTCAACCATAACCAATTTACAGTCAAACTTCATAATTTTTATCCACATCAACATCTTAGACTCATATGTATCATTTGATCAAGTTTGGACCACAACTCCTCAAGAAATTTGATCAAATCATCAAAAGGGCAAAATGGTCAAAATTAGGGTTTGACTAGGAAAGGGGAATTTCTGATTTTTGACCTAGAAAATGATCAATTGATTCAAGGCATGATATTAAGAGTCCAATTGCATCACTTTGACCTAATAACATGGTTCAAAACAGTACAAATTCATTGGATTGACAAATGAATTTTTCAGTCAATTGATCAAAAGTCAACTGTATACTAAAAAGTCAAACTTTGACTTTTTTGGTCAAGGTCAAGTGCCAAAGATCATAATTCATCAAAGCATGTCAAAATGTGAAACTTGTTCATCAAGAAATCAAGGATTTAAGATTTTATTTTAAAAAGTTGAAATTTCTTAACTTAGAAATTTTTCTAAGTATATAAAATTTCTTATTTTTTCTCAACTTTGAGCCAAATGTTCACCATGATGCAAGATGATTCAAGGGAAACTTCCAACATGAAAGTTTTAGATCTCCATGAAATCTACAACTTTTCTTCACACAATTTCTCCTAAAAATTCTTGGATCTCAAGATATAATTTTGTGAATACATGCTCATGAACTAAAAATAACTTAGTAAAATTTTGCCCTAGTTAGGCAGATTTTTGACCTAACTTCATGGCAATTTTTCACATGGTTCCAAGAGGAATTTTCAAAAGCAATTCAAAGATGAGTTGTAGAGCATATTGCGAGCTTTCCAAAATTCCCAAGAACTCCTTGAGATCATTCTTGAGTAGGGAGAATCGAAGAGATGAAGATGATAATTTGTCACTTAGATTTCAAGCCATTTTGTGAAGAACATTGGATCCAATCCTCAAGCATGCTGAACAAATCCTACTTTGCAGGCTTCTAACTTGACTTTTACTCCATAATTAAATGTTTTCACAGCTGTTGGAAGCTTTAAGCCAAGCATTGAATGTATTGTACAAGAATAATTCCATTTTTGGGAGAAAGGTAACATTGCCATTTTGGAAAAGAAAGCTTTATGCAAAGTCAGCTTGCATTGAGCCTTGCACTTATTTTTTATGCACAAACACACTCCACTCAATCAGAACAAGTATGTTTAAAGGTCTCATCCCCCTACAAGCTTTGTACTACACCTTGAAACTATGCTTGCTAGCTTTGCTTCACAAACAAGTAACCAAGCAAATATGTGAGTTTTTGAAATCTGAGTTGTTACAAGACTTAAGACCACTTGCTTATAAGTAGACACACTATTTGCAAGTTGATACAGGAATGCTAAGACTCCAAAACACTCTCAAACACTTTACAACTCAGAATCTGCCATAGCTTGACAGTTTTGAACCTCACATAGCCATCTCCAAATCCACTCGTGCGTATTGAGTTTTAACCACCCAAACACTTAATATACATCATATCAAAGTGATCCAGGCCCTTGTTCCATCACTGTAACTCTTCCATCACCATCCACCATTTTCAAATATCAAGCTTGCAGGTTGACTTGAGTAGAGAGATTCATGGACTTTCAAGACAAAGTAAGGGTTTGAACACACTCAGGGAGGTCCAGGCAAACTAAACAGATTCTCAGGCCTTCTCAAAACTTTCTCAAACTCCATTCACGATTCCAGCTGCAAGAGGTAAAAACTGAAACTTCTATCTCTTCATACAAGCATCATTTGATCCAATGTAGATATCCTTGCTCTAAAGCTAACCATGTTCATAGTTTCCATTTACATTAACTGTGTATAGAGAATTTTGGATTTGAAATTTCTGTAAAAATTAGGTTTCAATTTAGGGCCAGTAAAATTAGATTTTATCTTTGACTTTTAGTTTACATAAGTTATATGGTTGAATTCGTGGAAAGAAATACCACAACTTTCATGTTTGAACTTTTCATTTTTATGGAGAAATGAGGAAGATACAGGTGGTCCAGCCATGACTCAAGGTTGAAGATGAAGTTGTCTTCAGGAAGCAGTTTCTAATATATATTTGTGGTTTTGTTTATATAAACGGATGTACAGCCACCCCAGTGGTAAGGCAACGCACGCAATTGCTAGAGGTCATGGGTTCGAGCCTCAGCGTGTTGTCTTTTGTATTTTTCTCACTTTTTTCCATTTTTTTGGTCTCTTGCAGCGCTGGGCTTCTTACTTCATGGACCTATGGTTTTTTTTTGCTAACATCATGCAACCTGCTTACTTATGACACCCCTGGCCCATTATCATTTTATTTATTTATTTTATTCTCATTTTATTTTCTTAAATATATTTTTCTTATTATTAAAAATCATAAAAAAACATAAAAATGATAGATATATATTTTGAAGTTGTCTTAATTCTAAGTAAAAAATAAAAAGTGTAACAAAATACTCGAGGGCAAAACCCGCTCCGCCCCGCCTAAGGCCGCTTTTTAAAGCGGGTTAAACGGAATATGCCAACTTAAGATACTGAACCGAATCTCAGCCCAACCCATCAAAAATAGTGAGTCAAACGAACTGGTCCAACGGACCCGATCCATTTTACCACCGCTACCCAAAGGCATGATGACAAAGTCACCCAATCCTTTCCTCTAAACCATTAACCAAATAGTGCAAAGAAATCCATGAGTTTCCTTTTAGGATGAAATAAAAATCTTCCTCCTTGTAAATTGTTATCTTCATTAGATCGTCTTCAATATTTATGATTTTAAATCTTTTAAGATTAAACCAATTAAAGAACAACCTCAGAGATCCTTTGTGAACTTGTTTAAGAAATCCTTTAATGGACACAACTCTTAGATGGGATCTTGGAGCTTTCTTAAAACATGGCATATTACTAATTCGATTAAAAATAATATTAACTTCTTGATCATTTTTGTATTAGTATTAAGAAATAAGAAAGGCTACATAAAACAACATAAAAGAAACTAGAGAGTGTGGCCAAAGAGTCCACATGTTAGTTCTTTGTCTTGACATTATGTAATCACACTTTTTCTCCATTCCCATTCTCATCATAATCACACACACACAAACTTTACCCGAATCAATTATTGCTACAAAGAAATTCACAACAAAATTCAACACTCCAAACTCAATCCCTTTCACTATACTCCTAACAACCATTTTCAACCACTTCTATATTTTTATCAAATTAATATATAAACAAATATTGAAGAAAAAAAAAAGTAACAAAAGTAACCTTACACATCACACATCACATTGTTATTATTATTATTATTATTATTATTAATAATAATAATAATCACTCTCTCTATTTGGTTGCAATGCAAAACTTACCCAATATTATCCCAATTCCGCCGCCGTTTCCTTTCCCTCCTCCGCCGCAATCCACCGGGCAAGTCGTTGTCCTTCCAGCACCACCTCCACCGTTTCGACCATTCGCCACCGCTCCCAGCTCCGTCTTTCAAATCACCTTCCTCCCTGCACCACCTCAACCACCGCCGTTCCCTAGCGATTCGAGCTCCGTCGATTTATCGCCTCTGGAGTTTCTCCTCGCCCTTGTTGCGATTATCGCCATTCCTGCCTTGATCTACACGTTTATCTTCGCCTACGGATGTTCATCCTCATCCTCCAATCGCCGGAGATCCGATGAAGTTTCCGACGCTCAATCAGTTGCTTCGGAACTCTCCCGCCATGACATCGAAAGTGCTGCTGCTGGAGAACTTACCGGAATTAAGCACCAGGAGGTACGTCCGACGAAAATCAGCGGCGAGTGTCCGGTGTGTTTGTCGGTGTTCGCCGACGGTGAGGAAGTTCGAGAACTGAGTGTTTGCAAGCATTCGTTTCACAGTTCTTGCATCGATTTGTGGCTCAGTAATCACTCCAATTGCCCCATTTGCCGTACAATTGTCACCGATGCTGCGGCGGTTAAAAGTTCCGGTAACGGTAGAGACGGTGATGTTCAACCGAGTCCCGGTGATGCTTCTTCTTTGGTTTGATTTTGTTTTTCATATCTAATTTTGGTTATAGTAAATGTGAGTTAAATGTGAATTTTATTACTAGCATGAAAATAATATCCGAAATTCTAGTTACATTTTTACTACATATATGAAGTAAGGTTGAAAATTTAGGTTTAATTAATATGCATTAGTGTAAATAATTTGTTTTATCATTAGTATATTAGGACTGATAAATAAATATTTAATGTGATATATTGAAATTTTCTTAAATCACTTCAAAACTATTATTTATGAATGGTTGAGATGTATTATTAATATATAAATTTTATACTGATAATATATATTAATTAATCTTTTTTGAAAAATATGTATATTTTTTTTATGATTGAAAATGATTTTTTTTAGATTTTTGGAAATTAGTACAAGGGAATTATTTTTTTCTTAAATATTAATAAATAGAATGAATAATTGGATTTTTTTATTTATCATGTAACTTGATGTACCAAATAAAAAGATTAATCTATTAAATGAGAGAATCACGTGAAGAATTGAGCAACTAACGTGCTCATTTAACTGCTAGGCTGTAGAATATTTATTTGTAATTCATTGAAATAATTTTGATTTAGTATTATATCGTTAGACAGTATTCATTGATATCAGGTGGAAATTTAAAATATTTACATCAATTTTAAACTGTTAAAAAATTGGTTAAATGGTCATATTTAATGAAATAAAAAATAAATATGATCTATTATTTTTCTTAAAAATTAAATTATTTATATGATCATCTAATTGAATGTTATTAATGATTGAAATTGAGTGTAAATCTATTAGACTTAGACATGGTTCAATGATCCTATCTCTTATACTCTTTATGTCTCACAATAGATGATTTATTTGAGATTTTTATATTTTTTTTAAAAATGATTAATTATATTGATTTAAATATTAAAATAAATTTTATTTATTAAAATAGTCTTATTATTAATAAGTATTGAAATAATTATATGAATTAAAATAGACTTAAATGTATTTTTGGTCTCTTAGTTTAAATATTTTAAACAATTGGTTTCACTATTACAAAATCAACAATTCTGGTCTCTTAATTTTTAAAAATAATTTTTAATGATGTGTCATGACTAGGATAATTTGTTAGTAATATTTTTTATAGAATAAATTAATAATAAATTATTTTAATTAATACTTTTATAAATTAATTAAATTAAATTTTTTTAAAGACTTTATGAAATTAAATTCATTTAAATTCAGTACAGCCTGTCTACATCCAATTGACAACAAACCTTGTATATAGGTGTCTTATACAGATCTAAAATATTGTCTAAAATTTTAATGTGGGACTTCTAAATTACAATTTATCTCTTATTTTGTGCTCATATTTATCCAACTATGTCTCAATGGCATTCTTTAATTAGTTCTGTGCGATTTGAATTTAATAATAGATTCTGCATCCAAAAATAGTTTTTAAGCGGATAATATCCTTCCCATTAGTAACCATCCTTTAACATTAGAACCACCTTCCAGTTTTACAAGAGACCTTCCATATTTATGATGAAGCATTCTCAGATCGTACTTTCCTTAATTTGAAGAATAGAAGAAGATCTCTAGAAAGAAAAGATTGATGGAGAAGAGAATAGCTGACATAGTGGATTGTAAAATATGAGATAATTAGTCATTGAATAGAGAGTAACAATCCATAGTAGTTTACCATAACAGCCTAATGCTCCAGCCAATATCAGTATCAATATTGCAAGAAATGTTTTATATGCCTATAAAATTTGTAATTTTAACATGTTAGTGAGTCAACACCCTTTTTGATGTTAGAATAGACAATCTTATATGACATGTTTTAGAATGCAAGACAGACAAATTTATGAAATGAATTTTGCGATTCATGATTATTTGCACTGCAACATATTGAAGAGCTTCCAAAACTAAATTTCAATATAAATCATACAAGAGTTATTCCAACTTTCAATGATCCACTTTCGGCAAAGAAATTATGAGTTTAATTCTCATCAAATGCAATAAAGGAGATTTTGCTCATGACCTCAAAAAAAATCTAAATATTATCCAAGATGTGAGAACAAATTTTCTCTTTTATAATTAAAATAAATGAATGAGATTAAAACATCACTCAAGTGAATCATGTGTGATAAATATGAGAATAAATATGACACATGATTCACTTGAGTGCTGTTTTAATCTCATCCATTTATTTTGAATTATAATGGTGCAGATTCATTCTCATATTATCATATGACATTACCATTCTCATATGATATGTGCGTGTGCGTGTGCGTGTGCATGTGCGTGTGCGTGTGAGTGTGCGTGTGCGTGTGCGTGTGCGTGTGTGTGTGCGTGTGTGTGTGTGTGTGTGTGTGTGTGTGTGTGTGTGAGAGAGAGAGAGAGAGAGAGAGAGAGAGAGAGAGAGAGAGAGCAAAAGAAGTTGATGCAGGCTGCCCATGCTGCAAGGAAAGGGGCTGGAGGGGCCATTCCATCCAAATCGGACCTCGTTGGCCTTGAAACTCGTCTTTTAAAAAGGAAGAAAGCGATTGGCACCAAGGAGATTGCGGGTTCAGCTGAGCCCCAATCTTCAACTCCCCCTATTCCTGAGGAGGCTCATTAGGGTACTCCTAAGAAACTAAAGACCTTGATGAGTAGCATTGTTTGTCGGGATGATACAAAAATTGCTTCGTTGATGAGGGACTCCGGGAAGGGAGCTTCTGCCCCGACCAAGGAATTTAAGTTTTGGTCCAACAACTTTGATGGGATCAAGTTCTTATATAACTATCTCAAAGTGGATGAGGATGTTAAGAAGGTGAGGTCCATAGTTTGTCAGAAGATGTTTCAGAATATCAGCTCGTACCTTATGAGGTGTGTTGTTTTGTCAAGGGGTTTGTTTGAGTCCAACGATGACTTCGAGCAAAAATAGTTGAAGCTCTAGAAGGAGATAAATAACTTGAAGGATGACCAAAAGGTCAAATCCAGCAAGATAACTGCTTTGGAGAAGAGCCTTTTGGAGGAGAATACTCGAAGGGAGACCTTAGAGATGGAGAGCAGGAAGTCCGTTACCCAACTCACTGACAAGCTTAAGTCTGCGAAGACTGCAAATGATGATCTCAAAGAGGATCTTAAAAATTCCCTGATGTAGGTCCTCTCTTCCGTGGATGAAGCTTTTGATCGGGCTAAAGATCAGGTGTTATGCCTTTATCCGGATACGGACTTGTCCGAGATGGATTATTTCGAGGTGGTGCAGGATGGCCGCCTTGTATATCTTGAGGAAGGGGAGAAGACCCAAAGCTCCTCCATCAAACCATGATAACCCTTCTAGTATGGAGAATAATAACCATGACAACCTATAAGAGAAGTTGGCTACTTAGTTCTATCTGATTTTGTTAGTCATCTGATAAGGATGCATTTATATAATTTTGTTTTGTTTTGGGGAGTGTGGTTTCATCCCCCTTTCTATGTAATGACTTCTTGCCTTCGGGTGCCAAGTTTTGGATTTTGCCTCTTATGGCCTTATGTTAATGCCTTTATCATATTTATTTTCTGTTTTTATTTTTGGTTTTTGATTTGTACCAATTGTTTTAAAAACTATAATCTGTGTATCCTAGCCCATCAGACACAAAGTCCATAGGACTTTCAGTGTTCGATCATGAAAACGCGAAAACTTATTTTCGCAAGCTTCCTCTTTTGAGATGTTTGGGTCATCCAGGTTAACACACTTGGGTTTATTAGTGCTTTTGGACTTAAGATCCCCAAGCGTTTGTTTTCACTTGTCTTTCAAGTCGCACCCTTTTATAATTATAGGCGGGCTTGCTATTCGTTTTTTGGAGGTTGATGATGCCAACCCGGATGTATGTATAGTTTTTTATCCTTTCAATAGGATTTTTGCAAGATATCATCTTTAATCGTTAGTCTTTTGATGAGCTTTGGGTTCTTATTATTGGGTTTTATCACAATGCCATGCAAGGATGCATCTATAACGGTTTGAGAGCCTTGGAGAGGTTTGATTGTTACTAGAGGCTTTAGGGTGCGCGTTTCATCATTAATTCGGCCAAACCTTCTTGCCAGGAGGCAAGGTGAACCGTGTGAGAAGCTTAGAGTATGCATCAACTTAGTCCGGTCAAACCTTCTTGCCCAAAGGCGAGGTGAACCGTGCGAGAGGCTTATAGTATGCATTGACTTAGTCCGGTCAAACCTTCTTTCCCGGAGGCGGGGTGGACCGTGCGAGAGGCTTATAGTACACATCGACTTAGTATGGTAAAAGCTTCTTGCCCGGAGGCAAGGTGAACCGTATGAGAGGCTTAGAGTATACATCGACTTAGTCCGGTCAAACCTTCTTTCCCGGAGTCAAGGTGAACCATGCGAGAGGCTTAGAGTATGCATCGACTTAGTCCTTATCAGAGCATTACAAAGATGTTTGAACCTGGGAGCCTCATTAAAAACCCCTGCCCTTGCAGGGAAAAGAGTGCATCCATTACATTTATTCATAGTTTTAATTACATAATATTAACTGAAATAAGTCCTAAGATTAGATATTTTCCAAGTCCTAGGCACTTCTACACCATCTAAAGTTTCCAGCTTGTAAGCCCCATTGTTCAGCTTCTGAAGGACTCAGAACAGACCCTCCCAATTTGGAGATAGCTTTCCCTTATTTTTGGGATCAGTTATTTATTTGAGGACCAAGTCGCTCTTTGGAAACCCCTTTGTCTTACCTTCAAGTTAAACTTCTTCGTCAGTTTATCCTTTGTTACGAATTCTCGGATATGGGCGACTTCCCTGACTTCATCGAGCAAGTCGATCGAGCTGTTCAAGTCTTCTTGGTTGACATCTTCGTTGAAGTGTTCTCGCCTCCATGTTGGAGTGTCGATCTCTACGGGGATCATTGTGTCAGCGTCGTATAACATCCGAAAGGGAGTTTCCTGTGTAGTTGAATATGGAGTTATGTGATATGACCACAAAATCTCATGGAGGTACTTGGACCATATGCCCTTGAATTCATCCAACTTCTTTTTTATCCTAGATAATATTATCTTATTAGCTGCTTCAGCTTGACCATTTGCCTGTGAATGTTCTACTGATGTAAACCTGTCCTAGATGCCTAGATCTCTGTAGAATTCCACAACAGAGGTACTTGCAAATTGAGTTCCATTATCAGAAACAATGACTCTTGGTAGACCGAATCTGCATATGATATTCTTCCAGTAAAATCGTCATACCCTTATGTGATCGGTGGATCTAGAACTGACTGTTTAACGCTGATTCGCGAAATGTCGCGGAAGCAAGAGTCGCCACCGTCTTTTATTTTCTCCAAATGGAAAGGACAAAAGCACAGAAAAATTCCTTATAGAGATTGCTCTCGGTTCGGGAGGTAGGTTATAGAAAGGGAAGGTGTTAGCACCCTTTCTATCCATGGTTATCCATGGGCTCTTAGATACTTGCTCATTTGTGTTTTCAAAAAAGGTTTGTTTGCTTTTCAACTGTGGGTTTTAAAAAGTTTCTTTGAAAATTCCAGTTCGACTCTTGTATCGGTCCTCAAGAGTGTTTGAAAAATTGCTTTCGAAAGCTTTTTGAAAAGGTGTCGGTGTGAAAAGTATTTTTGATTTGTATTGAAATTAGAGCAAGTATCTAGAGTCGTCTACCTACCCTAAGGAATTCGTCTGTGTAAATGTCCTTTAAAGTAGTGCCATCCCACCATTGAGAGGTAGGTAGCACCACCGTTGGAGGTGTTCGGGTCAATTCGAGTTTGTAGGGACATGGTGATCACCGGAGCAATAGGAAGACACCTTAGAAGCTACCCTCATGCCAGGTTCCCGGATCATGAGGACTTACTAAGACATCCTCTACTCGACGATCACCTTTCGAGGCAAGGCAACAGTAAGGCGTACCCTAGGGGTGGTGTGTGCGATTCGTGTGTCGTTTTCATTTGCATTTGTCTTGTCAGGTTTATTGGTGTTCTACGCTTGATTTTATTTAAGACCATTCATTCTTGCATGCTTTGTTTAACAGTTAAAAAGTGCGGAAAGATAAAATTCCTAAACTATTACAAAGGCGCGGGTCCACATCGCCAAAATTAAACCGGACCCGATTTGACGGAAAGTAAATGAAGCAAATAAAGTAAAGTGCGAGAAGTAATTGTTACAAAGCTTTGGGAGAGGTACATAATTATTTAAATGACATAAAATAAATACGCGACTTAAATAAATTACGAACGAGGGCGTTGGACCCTTTTGCAAAAAATTAAAATTACATGAATTAAAATTAAAATTAGAAGAAAATGTTTTTGGTATTTTTATGTTTTTTAAGATTTAATGGAAAAAGAATTAATTAAAACTAAAATAAAATGTTAAACCTAGTTCTAATTATTTTTTAAATTATTAAGAAAAATATTAAAGTTTTTTTGACCTAAATGAAATCTAAGTTATTTATGTACAATTTAATTATAAAAATAAATAAATAAATAATATTATGGTAAAAAGGAAAATTAAAAAGGAATAAAAACATTAATTAAACCTATTTCTACATTTTTTAGATTTTTTATGAAAAGAATTAATATTGCAAACCCTAATTTAAACTAAATTTATTTACATGCATTTATTTATAAGAAAAATATTAAAATAAAATACTTATTATATTTTTCATCTTTTCTGATTTTTTTTTAGGCATTTTTTATATTTTGTAAAAAATAATTAATTAAATCAAAACAATAAAATATATAAAACAATAATTGAAAAATAAAATATGAAGAAAATTGCAAACCAGGGGGGGGGGGGGGTTCAGGCCCCAATTGGAGGTATGCTTTTAGAAATCCAGGCCCATTAAGGAGCTGGCCTTGTTGACTTTTCCTGGGAACGTACACCTGCGCTGACTTGGGTTCACCGTGTTCTCCAATCTGCACCTTTGGATTGTTTCTGATGGACGCGTGGCTGTTGATCTCTGAAGATGCATGGTGTGCTCTAACCTGGAAATTGCATATGAATATATATAGAAAAATAATATGGAGATTATACAGACCTGGGGCTCGAACCCAGGTCTTGGACGTCAATGCAATCACCACTTGCCAGCTGAGCCACTACAACGCGCTTTACATATAATAAACAAACAAATGTTATAAAGCAAACAATCAACATTAATGGATCTACGCGCGAAAATTCAAATCAACGAATCATATTTTGCCACGACTTCGTCTTCCTCGCGTGCCTGAAACATATGAACAAGAGCAACGGTTTTTCATGCGTGGTGTTAGGCCGGCTATGGGAAAATAGCGATTAGGCCTATGGTGTCCATAAATTTGGCGCGATGGGTGCTTCTACTTCGTCCAGATGCACTGAGTACAACCATGGTGGTCTTGGGGGCTAATTTTACTTTGTTTCAAAAGCCCTAATTTCTCATCCTGCAAACCCTAGAAAGCTAACATGGTATAATCGCGTACAACACAGAAAAACACAATTAAAAGTATTAGTTAGCTTCAAAACTTCATAATGAACACGAATCAACCATTAAATTTCACAAATAATGCATAGAATGGGATGCACGATTATGAAATTTCCTTGATGCAGTTCCGGTTCATGTTACCAATTCTTGGCGTGTTAATGGATGTTTGTGATTGGAATGTGTTCAGGGAACCTTGAGGAAGCTATTAGAATAGTTTTTGTGCCTTGAATCCACCTCTAACAATGATTTCAGAATTGCTTTTTTTGACAAAAATTCCAAGCTTTCTTTGTACTCTCTTGCGCAGCTTTTTGTATCCTATGATTAGGTTTAGGTTTATGCTTATGTAGTGAAGGCATTAGGTCAACAAAACTCAATCAAATCCATGGCATTGATGGTTTTTGGAAATTTGATTTTAAGGATCTTTTCATATCTTTTTCCATGTGCATTTGTGTCAATTATGATCAATTAGCTCCAAATCTTTCCTTATTGACTTAGGCACGAAATCTTGAGGCTGAAATGTGTACAAAAAGATTTGAAAACTTAGGTTAGTATTTTTCCTATATTTAATTTGATTTAAATGAATTAATATGAATAATATTTCAAATAAATAAATAAAAATGAGAAAATACTTCCCTTTGGGCCAAGTGGTCGTGCACATGCTTGGAATGATGAATCATGGAAGAAAAATGGGCCCATTAGCATTTTTAGGTCATTTGAATCAAGGTTGACTTTTCAAAATATCCAAAAATTTCCCAACTTCCACAAGGCATAACTTGCTCAATTTTTAAGCTTTTCTCATGTTCTTGGACATTTTGGAAAGGTCTTTGAGTCCTCTAACCAATGTCTTTGGTACCATGTCATTTTGATTTACCAATCTCAAGTTATGGCCTTTGACTTAAAGTCCCTTTTTGTTGACTTTTGAAAATGACCTATAATGTTGAAATTGATAACTTTTTGTGAGAGCATTTCTTGGACTTGAAGTATGAAGATGAGTTGTAGGAAATGTCTTTCTCTTCAAAATGAGCTTTGGATGGAATTTTTCTGATAATCCATGTGAAAGTTATGCCCTGGTCAATTTCAGTTGACTTTTTCAGCTGTCCAAATAAGGAAACTTTTGCATCTTGATGATTTCTGAGCCAAATTTTGAGAATCATGATCAAGCATTAATCAAATGATGTTTGTGGCTTCAAAATGATATGTTGACCAAAAATTTGAACTTTTGACTGTCAAATGACCATTTTGCCCCTACAGTTGACTGTAGTGCAATTAGGGTTTTTGACTGTGCAATTTTGAGCTGAATGCCTTGAAACTTGATATGAGGATACTTGACCATATTTGTAGGCATGTGAGACTTGATTGGACCTTTGAAAACTTCATTTTCTTGATCAGAACACAAACCCTAGTTTTGACTGTATAGGAGACTTTTGCACTGTGCAACCCTTGGGGAATTTTGCAGCTTGGCTTGACAATTTCTTGAAGAATATGGGAGGGAAAATTTTGGGGTACAACAGTTTCCCCTGTTCAATCTTCTTAGACCTGAGGATGCAGATTGGCTGACGTGCCTTTCGTAATCCGAAGGTAGAAGATGATTGGACACTAGAGTGCCCAGAAATTTGCGCTCACATGTTAGCAGTGTGATGAGGGGAATGGGCTTATGGATGCCATTTGGAGATGGCTGGATATGATGATGGGCTTATAGATGCCATCTGAACGTTGATCGCGTAGGAGATTCCTTAGCGAGAACCTGCATACCTGCAAAACAGAAAATGAGTACCTGACACGTTGCAGGAGCTGATTTTTAGATGCTTGGTATAGATGTGTCCTGACTGGTTACAGGAGCTGAGTCTGGAGCTTCAAACGGCGATGAATGAACCAGGGATGGTTACTGCCTTAGCATGAATGGTAAGAGAACCTTGAGTGACTTTAACTTCGACAACGCTCGTTGAGAAAAATCTTGGGTGTCTTCTACTGGGATAAGAATCAGGAAGATCTTAGGGTCGATCTGACTGAACCAGAGAAGACCTTTGACTGGATAAGCATCAGGAAAATCTTAGGGTTGATTTAACTGAACCGGACAAGGTCTTGAAATATCTTCAACCGGGTAAGCATCAGGGAGATCTTAGGGTCGATCTGACTGAACCAGAGAAGGCCTTTGACTGGATAAGCATCAGGAAAATCTTGGGGTCGATTTAACTGAACCGGACAAGGTCTTGGAATATCTTCAACTGGATAAGCATCAGGGAGATCTTAGGGTCGATCTGACTGAACCAGAGAAGGCCTTTGACTGGATAAGCATCAGGAAAATCTTAGGGTCGATTTAACTGAACCGGACAAGGTCTTGGAATATCTTCAACTGGATAAGCATCAGGGAGATCTTAGGGTCGATCTGACTGAACCAGAGAAGGCCTTTGACTGGATAAGCATCAGGAAAATCTTAGGGTCGATTTAACTGAACCGGTCTAGGTCTTGGAATATCTTCAACTGGATAAGCATCAGGGAGATCTTAGGGTCGATCTGACTGAACCAGAGAAGGCCTTTGACTGGATAAGCATCAGGAAAATCTTAGGGTCGATTTAACTGAACCGGACAAGGTCTTGAAATATCTTCAACTGGGTAAGCATCAGGGAGATCTTAGGGTCGATCTGACTGAACCAGAGAAGGCCTTTGACTGGATAAGCATCAGGAAAATCTTGGGGTCGATTTAACTGAACCAGACAAGGTCTTGGAATATCTTCAACTGGATAAGCATCAGGGAGATCTTAGGGTCGATTTGACTGAACCAGAGAAGGCCTTTGACTGGATAAGCATCAGGAAAATCTTAGGGTCGATTTAACTGAACCGGTCTAGGTCTTGAAATATCTTCAACTGGATAAGCATCAGGGAGATCTTAGGGTCGATCTGACTGAACCAGAGAAGGCCTTTGACTGGATAAGCATCAGGAAAATCTTAGGGTCGATTTAACTGAACCGGACAAGGTCTTGGAATATCTTCAACTGGATAAGCATCAGGGAGATCTTAGGGTCGATCTGACTGAACCAGAGAAGGCCTTTGACTGGATAAGCATCAGGAAAATCTTAGGGTCGATTTAACTGAACCGGTCTAGGTCTTGAAATGTAACTTGAGAACTTGACTGGATCTTTCCTGAAAGGTAAAGGTCAGTCATATGCAATGCATGATATGGATCAAGCAATGATGTTCTCATTGTAAATGAGATTGTAAGATATGATGCGTCTATGCATGTGATAATGATGTATGTGATGTATTATGTATGCTTCTGTCTAGGAAAGTAAATCCTTGACGGGTGCCGGGAAGTCGTATCCTGGGCTGATGTTTGAAGAATAAGCTTTTACTTCCGCTGGGGATGATAACTGCAAGAATACCGGTAGGAGAAGATAACTCCGTTGGGGAACAAACTTGGCAAATGGAAGATTCTGCGGGGAGAAAAAGATACTCTAGCGACCATGCTGGGAAGCAATACTCTGTGGGGAGATGCTTTGTTAAATGTTGATAGTTACTTGCTGGGAATACCCTTGTTGTTAGAAGTGTTGATAGACTTCGCTGGGGATAAGAAGGCTTCGTTGACGACGCTCTTTCCGTGGCTTTTGGCTGAGGATAACCCAGTTATATCCTGTTAAGGAAATAACTCTTTGAATAAAGCCGGACGACGCGTTCGTGCTCTGCGAGGATAAGCTTCCAGAATTTACTGGGGATAAGCTTACTGCTTGGGGATATGAATTCCAACTTTCCTGGGGAAACTGGATTGGACTCTTCCGGGGAGTTTTGATATGCGGGGAAGTGATTCCTTTGAATATTGGTCTACCGCCGGGGAACAATCTTTAGGCCAAGACTGCCGGGGATGCTTGTTAAGAATGTATGCATACTGCCGGGGAATGTTGGGATCTGCTGGCGGATACCCAACTTCCTTGAGATTTGAAAATTTTGCTTGGAGAGGAATGCACTGTTTTGCTGAACCACTCTCTGGGGATTTAATATGTACTTGGTCTTGTTCTTTAGCTGAACCTACCTTGGTACCTTGGAGGATAGAACAATTAGACTGCTCAGACAGCTCTTTATTGCCCCTGTTTCTAGTGTCACCTGCAATTAATCCCTTTGTTTCGTATGCAAACATTTATGAGTTAGCAAATTATTGTCAATGCATATATCACAAATTGAACCTTGGACGTTCTTCGCGAAACAAAACAGAAAAAATAAAAATACTTGGCACATTTAACTGAAAGTATATTTGTATTGATTTTGAATGGCCTGTGAATAGGCGTTTTGTGTACAAGAGGCTGACGTCCTAGTAAGAGGAACGTCGCCGAACAAGAGAGTTTATACAAGTTTTGTACAAAAGAAAATAAAACAGCTGTGTGAAATGAATGATCCCACTGGGTTTCAACTCTGCTATTGCTTTTATAACTCCGAGCGTCTCATCACTTGATGACCTTGGTTGAAGGTGAAGTTGACTGATCGATGCCGTCTGAACTTGATGTAGATACCGAATTCTGGATGCAAATTGATCAAATGAGACATAGTATTACGCTTTATCCCTAATTTTTGCCTGGACCGCCCTTTCGGGTTTTCAGTCCACCGGGATACCCATTTTTGCCCAAGCCGCCTTTTCAGGTTTTCGACTTGCCGGGTGTACAGATTTTTCATTTTCATCCCTTCATTCTGCTCGAACCCTTTTGGTTCGACGGGAAGCCCTAATTTTTGCCTAGGCCTGTCAGCCTAGCGGGTCTTTTTTATGCGTAGTATTTTTTTACTATATCCGCATTGGCGGGGTGAGGAAGGTCGTCACCATCCATGTTGGTCAATATCATTGCTCCTCCTGAGAACACATGCTTAACCACAAATGGCCCTTCGTACGTAGGGGTCCATTTGCCCCTTGGATCACTCTGAGGAAGGATGATTCTCTTGATTACCAGATCCCCAACTTGATATTCATGTGGTCTGACCTTTTTGTTAAATGTCCTGATCATCCGTTTCTGATACGTCTGACCATGACAGATAGCAGCAAGTCTCTTTTCGTCAATGAGGTTGAGTTGATCAAGTCGTGTCTGGATCCAATCATCTTCGTTCAGATTTGCATCCTTCATTATCCGGAGAGAGGGTATTTGCACTTCAATCGGCAAGACTGCCTCCATACCATAAACCAGAGAGAAAGGAGTTGCCCCGGTTGACGTCCTAGCTGAGGTACGGTACCCATGCAGAGCGAACGGTAACATCTCGTGCCAATCTTTGTAAGTCACTGTCATCTTCTGCACGATTTTCTTGATGTTCTTATTCGCTGCTTCTACAGCCCCATTCATCTTCGGTCTGTAAGGAGAAGAATTGTGGTGCTGTATCTTGAACTGTTCGCAGAGCTTAGCGATCATCTTATTGTTTAGATTGGTACCGTTGTCTGTAATTATCCTTCCTGGGACGCCGTATCGATAGATCAGGTTGTGCCGAATGAACCGTGCCACAACAGTCTTGGTTACCGTAGCATATGATGCTGCCTCGACCCACTTCGTAAAATAATCAATCGCCACTAGGATGAAGCGATGTCCATTAGATGCCGTAGGTTTTATCTCGCCAATCATGTCTATGCCCCACATTGCAAACGGCCAAGGCGCAGTCAGAACATTCAGGGGAACCGGAGGAACATGCACCTTGTCTGCATAAATCTGGCAGTTGTGGCATGTCCTGGAGTGTTGGTAGCAGTCAGCTTCCATTGTGGACCAGTAATATCCTGCCCGTAGGATCTTCTTAGCCATAGTGTGTCCACTGGAATGTGTACCAAAGGTCCCTTCATGTAGCTCTTCCATGATTCTTCCCGCTTCAGTCTTATCCACACAACGCAGTAAGGTTGAATCATGGTTTCGCTTGTACAAGATGTCGTTGCTTAGGAAGAACTTGGCTGCGAACCTCCTCAGGAATTTCTTATCGTTGACAGAGGCACCTTCAGGGTATTCCTGGGCTTCCAGATATCTTTTCACTTCGTGGTACCAAGGCTTCTCAGTTACCGATTCAGTTTCGAGATCACAACAGTATGCCGGTTCGTCCAGTTTCCAGATGATGATCCGGGGAGCCTCATTATCCCATTTGACCTTGAACATTGAAGACATTGTAGCTAACGCGTCCGCTAGCTGATTCTCTTCTCTTGGAAAGTGCTCAAAGGTTATCTCTGTGAAGTGGGGGATCAGGGTCAACACACATTCTCTGTAAGGAATCAGGTTTGGATGTTTCGTATCCCACTCTCCTTTGATCTGATTGATCACAAGAGCGGAATCTCCGAAGACACTTAGAAATTTGATCCTTAGGTCGATCGCAGCTTGAAGACCCATGATACACGCCTCATACTCCGCCATGTTGTTGGTACAGTTGAAACATAGCCGGGCAGTGAGTGGAGTATGAGTACCTTGTGGAGATATGATTATGGCGCCGATACCATTTCCCAAAGCATTGGAGGCTCCGTCAAAGTGCATAGACCAACGGGATCCTGGTTCAGGTCCTTCATCCGGTCCAAGTACTTCACAATCTGTCACTATCATGATGCTTTCATCCGGAAACTCGAAGTTCATTGATTGATAATCATCTACAGCTTGATGTGCTAAGTGGTCTGCCAATACACTTCCCTTGATGGCTTTCTGGGTTGTGTACTGAATGTCGTATTCTGTCAAGATCATCTGCCATCTTGCAATCCTCCCAGACAGAGCAGGCTTTTCGAATATGTATTTTATAGGATCCATCTTTGAGATCAACAAGGTAGTGTGAGTCAGCATATACTGTCTCAGCCGGCGAGCAGCCCATACCAAAGCGCAGCAAGTTTTCTCAAGCAGTGAGTATCGGGTCTCACAGTCGGTAAACTTTTTGCTAAGGTAATAAATGGCATGCTCTTTTCGGCCGGACTCGTCATGCTGCCCTAGCACACACCCCATTGAATTGTCAAGCACTGTCAGGTATAGTATCAGAGGTCTCCCTTCAACCGGGGGCATAAGGATAGGTGGTTCTTGGAGATACTCCTTGATTCTGTCAAAAGCAGCCTGACATTCATCGTTCCAACGTACTACCTGATCTTTCTTCAGCAGCTTGAAGATTGGCTCACAGGTAGCAGTCAGATGTGAGATGAAGCGAGCAATGTAATTCAGGCGTCCTAAAAAGCCTCTGACTTCCTTCTCTGTCTTAGGAACTAGCATTTCTTGAATAGCTTTGACCTTAGCAGGGTCCACTTGAATACCTTTATCGCTGACCACGAAGCCTAGTAACTTTCCAGATCTTACCCCGAAGGTGCATTTGTTCGGGTTCAATCTCAGCTTGTACAGTTTCAACCGGTCAAACAATTTCTGCAGATGATCTAGATGCTCTTCCTCAGTCTGGGACCTCGCGATCATGTCGTCAACATACACTTCGATCTCATGATGGATCATGTCATGAAATAAGGCAACCATGGCACGTTGGTAGGTTGCCCCAGCGTTCTTTAATCCAAATGGCATGACCTTGTAACAGAAGGTGCCCCACTGAGTAACAAATGTAGTCTTTTCCATGTCTTCAGGTGCCATCTTGATCTGATTGTAACCTGAAAAGCCATCCATGAAAGAGAATACCTTGTGCTGAGCTGTGTTATCAACAAGAACATCAATGTGAGGTAAAGGGAAGTCATCCTTGGGGCTGGCCCTGTTCAGATCCCTGTAGTCGACACACATTCTGACCTTACCGTCCTTCTTAGGTACCGGCACCACATTAGCGACCCACTGAGGGTAAGAAGTCACTGCAAGGAACCCGACATCAAACTGTTTCATAACCTCGGCTTTAATCTTCTCAGACATCTCTGGACGCATCCGACGGACCTTTTGCTTAACTGGAGGGCAGTCTTCCTTAGTTGGCAAGTGATGGACCACAATATCGGTATCCAACCCGGGCATGTCTTCGTAGGACCAGGCAAAGATCTCCATATAATCATGTAACATCTTGGTTAACCGTTGCTTCCCGCTGAGCTCTAGGTTGGCACCAATCTTTACCTCTTTTCTGTCTGCCTCAGTACCTAAGTTTATTGTTTCCACTGGCTCTTCATGGGGTTGAATTGCCCTCTCTTCCTGAAGCAACAGTCTTGCAAGCTCGCCAGGCACTTCGCAATCATCTTCACCTTCGTCTTCGGCTAAGTTGATCGGATTTTCGAAGTCATAATTGGCGGTAGCAGAATTGTTATCAGTGAGATCCAGAGTGGATTGAAACCTGTATGAGTGAGTGTGTGTGTAAATACAGCTGTTTTGAAAATTATGTAAAGGAAAAGAAAGACAGAAAAGGAGCACAATATTTGCAATGCGAAAAACGTCCAGGATTTTCATTCATGATATATGAAATGACAGTTTGTATGCCCTCACAAATAGAACCACGGTGCCTCGGGTAAGACACCGGGCCATAGAGTTTATCATTGTTTATTACAAAATAACGAAACAAAGAAATTTATTACTGCGTCACAAAGGTAACAGGAGTATGGTCCTTAGCACTCCAGTTGTTCAATCCGCCTTCGGCCGTCGGATAGATCCAGCTGTTGAATTCAGCTTCGTCCACTTCATGGTCTTCCTCAACAGCATTCACTCCTGAACTTTTAATAAATACCGGAGGTCTTCCGATCTTCGCTTTCCTCATAGCTCTCTGACCTTCTGTGGTAAAACCCAGCCCAAGTTTATCAGTCTTCTGAGTAAAGTCTGGAAGTCTGCCCCAGTCGGCACATTCACCCTTCTGAACCACAGCCCGGGCATCCTTCAGGGAAGCCATCTTCAAAGGACCACCTTCTTCTGCTGCTGTTTCTGCTGCAATTGGAAACACCTCCTCGAAATGCTGAAAGGGGGTTTCAATAAACTCCCCATCCATCTCAATGTATCTGAAGGAGTTCAGGTGGCTCACCATATATTCCTCCTCTCCCTGCACAGTGACGATCTTCCCTCTGACGGGGTATTTCAGCTTCTGATGCAAGGTAGAGGTCACTGCCCCAGCCTTATGTATCCACGGTCGACCCAATAGACAAGAGTAAGATGGAAGGATATCCATATCATAGAAAGTGGAATCGAACACTTGAGAGCCCACACGAATCGGAATGTCAACCTCTCCATGAACCATCCTCTTTGAACCATCAAAGGCCCTGACGATGATGTTGCTGGGTTTCAATTCCAGACCTTCACAATCTAAACGGTCCAAAGCCTTCTTGGGTAGCACATTCAAAGATGAACCCGTGTCCACCAGCACATGTGCCAAGGTAGTGCCCCTGCATTCAACAGAGACATGCAGAGCATCATTATGGTCTCTTCCCTTTGCGGTCAAGTCGGCATCTGAGAAACCCAAGCCATTGTCTGCCGTCAAATTTGCTACGCAATCAGTGAACTGGACTGCAGAGGTTTCATGGGGCACATGGGCCGTCTTGAGGAACGAGATTAGGGCCTTAGCATGGGCCTCGGAACACAGCAATAAAGAGAGCATGGAGATTTTGGAGGGCGTGTGCCCAAGCTGTTCCACAACATTAAAATCGCTCTTCTTTATGATCTTCAGAATCTCCTCCATCTCTTGTGGGGAGGCCTCAGCAGCTATGGGTACGGGTGCCTCCATCTGGGCAGGCTCAACTTTAATTCCCTTGCCCCGAGCATTGGATGACTCGGCGGCAGGAGAAACAATCGGATCAGCAGCAGGAACAGGTATGCTTGCAGGGGTTATGAGAAGTGGTCTTCGGGCAGCAGGCGGTGCAATGTCAGGCGAGAAGAGCCTGCCACTGTGGGTAACCTTGGCTGGACCAGTAATGTCACAAATGCTGGCAGCAGCGTTGAACTCTTGTTTAATCCCGTTTACATATACATCTGCCCCATAATGCCAGGGGACAGCTTTGTCAGATACATAGGGCAGGGGCCCTGGAACAGTGATAATAACAGGTGCAACGGTCATGATTTGGGCGGGCTTCTTCGGGAGAGCCGGGATTGGATTATTGAAGATAGTCACCATATAAACTTCTTCCACTGGAACCAACCGAACAGCAGACTTCTTGAATAGAATCTCCTTGCTATCCATTAAGCTTTGGATGCCTAACTTTAGCAAGGGACAACCAGATGGGGACACAGCGCAGAACAGGCAACCCTCACTACAACCCGGAAATAAACCGGCCTGCAGTAGGTTCTTCTTGACAATCTTTAGAGGAGTGGCTAGATCATCCACAGAAACAGCATAAACGTCTTCATCAACAGCATTTACCCCATGTTGAGGCATAGGGGCAGTAACTACATTCGGCTTCGCAGGCGCTTCGAACTGTATCTCCTTTGCGTCGATAAGGTCTTGCACCTTATTCTTTAACGCCCAACAGTCATCAGTAGAGTGCCCCGGGCCATCTGAATGGTAGGCACAACGAGCATTCGGGTTGTACTTGGGGGATGCAGTATTTGGAAACTTCGGCGCCTCCCTGACAGTCACTAAATTGGTTGAGAGCAACTGTGGCAGGATCTGCGACAAAGTCATGCTCAAGCGGGTGAATTCTCTCCGGGGCCTTTCAAACTTCTGAGGATTGTTTGGCCGGGGAGCGGCAGCAGGCTTAGCAATCATTACCGCACTGACAGACTGGCGGTGTTCATGTCTCTCTGATTTCCTGGAACCATATACGGCACTCGACTCCCTCTTGAAGGGTTTCTTCTCAGAACTAGATGATGCACCCTTCGGAATTTTTCCAGACTTTAACCCAGCTTCAATCCTCTCTCCAGTCAAGATCAAATCAGTGAACCCAGCAGAAGAATTCCCAATGAGATGGTTGAAAAATGGCCCAGATAGGGTCCCCAAGAACATGTCCACCAACTCCCGATCAGTCAACGGTGGCTGCACCCTACCAGCCAGGTCTCTCCACTTCTGAGCGTACTCCTTAAAACCTTCGCTTGCACCTAACGACATACCCTGAAGTTGGGTACGTGTGGGGGCAAGGTCGGCATTATATTGATACTGCTTATAGAAAGCAGTAGCCAACTCCTCCCAGTTACGAACCTTGGTCCCATCCAGCTGATAGAACCATTCGAGATGAGTCCCTGAAAGACTCTCCTGGAAGAAGTGGATCCATAAATTCTTATCCGCAGAGTACGGCTGAATTTTCCAAACATAGGACCTCAGATGCAGCTTGGGACAAGACGCCCCATCATATTTGGAGAAGGATGGTGCTTTGAACTTGTGAGGGATGATCACACCAGTTGACAAACCCAGATCTCCGAAATCCAGCCCAGGTACCTGTTGAACCTCCATAGCCTTCAACCTGTCCTCCAGTTGCTTGTATCTGTCGTCTGCAGGAGGGTACTGCTCTTCATCAAAATCTGTCTCGTTGTCGGAGACTACCGGACTAGGGACCTTTACTTCTGCCTGAGAAGGACTCTTGCCCACAGAAGAACCAGCCTCTTCATGCTGCAGAGTATTGCCAAACCTTCGGCCCGAGTTGAACAAAACCGTTCTTCTCTTCTTCTTCTTCTCCTTCTTCAGGAGCATAGCCTTCAGTTCTTCTTGGCCTTGAGCTAGACCCTTGATTAATTCTTGAAACTGCGCATTCTGCGCCTGAAGAGCCTTGATTGATGTCTCGGTTGATGCAGATTCGGGATTCATGATGCTGAAATAAACAGCGAAGAACTGTAAGCAACCTGAAAAGGGGAAAAACCTGCTATGCACATGATGAATGAGATGTGTTCATGCAATGCATTCAAGGGTTCGAGAATTCAACTTTGTTGTAGACAAAAAGGAACACACGTTATCATTAAGGAAATCATTGTTTAATACATCAAAGCCTTATGGGCAAAAGTACAAAAATCAAATCAATCCCAAAATACACTGCGCATCCTCTTTGGAGCTATGTAAGTGTTGAGATTCCTCTCCTCATGCAACAGGCGGGTGAGTTCCAAGACCTTCTTTTCACTGGCATGTAGACTAGTCTCAAGAGAATTCCTTTCCTCCTTAAGCTGGATCCAGCTCTTCTGCATCTCTTCCCAGGATGTGGGCATATCAGGGTGCTGAATAGTGTAGGACACTTCCCCTTCCAAGACTGGTTCTTTGATTACTGGGAGCATATGAGGATAAGGCATCACTAACTTCTGGGAGCGGGCTCGTACCCACTTGAGGTAAGGTTCCAACGGGATGGAATTCCTGTGCCCCAGTGTCTTGCTGTCTATCCTACTTGGCATCCTCCAGGCTCTGATAAATCTCTGGTGAAGTCCTTGAGTGTCATTGTCGAAGTCAAAAACTATGTCAGGAATTAACATGTCATGAGGACCATCCCTCCGAGCATAACCAAACTGTCTCCAAGCCAGGCATGGGCTATAAGTAATACCTCCTCTGATTCCCAGTAAAGGAACATTAGGGTACTCCCCGCAACGATCAATGATAGTGACATCTTCTCTGGACCTAGGGCACCAATGTATATTTGCATGTGTAAGAGTCATTAACCGTTGTGACCATCTCAAACCCCGCTCATTCTTCAAAACTGATTGTGGAAGGTGCGAAATAAACCACCTTCCCAGGAGAGGAGTGCAACACATAAGGACACCCCTTTTTCTCATGGTTCGAGTGTAACATGAGTGGAGGATGTCCCCCAGCAACGTAGGTATAGGATTCCTGGACATAAAGATCTGGACAGCACTGATATCAATAAGCTGATCTGGGTTAGGAAACAACACCAAACCATAAACAAGGAGGGCCACAACCTCTTCAAAAGCTTGCAAGTCAAGGGAGTTCCAACATTCAAAGGCTTTTTCAAACAGAAACTTGGCTAAGAACCCTTTGATACCACTTCTCACTTCCCAATGTCCTTTGAGGTCAGATGACTGCAGGTGCAAGGCTTTAGCAATCTCTTCAAGCTTAGGTTCCTTTTCTGTACCGTTGAAAGGTAGCTGATCAAGGATAGGGATCTTCAGGAGCCGGGAGAACTCCTCCAATGTAGGTACCAACTGATAGTCCAAGAAGGTGAAACAGTGATGCAGAGGGTCAAAGAATTGGAACAGGACCTTGATCATATCTTCCTCAATGTTGGTGTTGACCAAGCTGATGAGGCTTCCATGTCTTTCACTGAATGAAGAGTTCTCAGGAATCCTGGATATAAGCTCCTTAAGCTGAGGAGGGATCCTTACAAGACTGATTTGAATTGTCTTTCTACGAACAGTTTCCATGTCCTACAAAACAAGAACAAAGATGAAAATTCGAACCCCTGAAATGGTTAGTCAATGCGTATGATGCTGGATGATGTCATGATGCTATGATTAAACACACCACAGATATTTACAAAGATAAACATGTAAGGCACACAAGGCACACAAGACAAGCCCTTAAGGTTTAAGGCCAGCATGGGGTCTGGGTAGTACCCTCTTGAAGTTGGTGGGTTCAACCTGTCCTAATCAAAGTAACCGGGTTCTAAGGTTCCCAATATCACGGGATTGCTTTCATTGTTCATCGTTTCGATTTAGCCACTGAACTGGCGACCGAAATATTCCAGAAAAGCAACCCTCAATTGAGTGTAGTATCGAGTATCAACCAACCTCGGACTGCACCAAAGTCAGTTATCTCACTACCCTAAAGAGGCCAAGATAGTTCAATTAAGGTTCCTAAGGTCTGTTGATGCTTCACGACACCACGCGGAGGCCCCGTACTCTCCTTGACTGAACTCAAGGGTTACCGGTACACACCAAAGTGCCACATCAATGTAGCAGACTGTTTCAACCATGTCGGTATACCCCGCACAGTTCCCTCACAGCCTTGTTGCTACTTTCTAAGAAGGTATCCCCAGATCCGGGTTAGGATCTATAGAACTCCCAAGACAGTCCCATAATTTAAAGCAAACAAGGAAAGCAATTGAAAACACAGTTATGAACTAACCCTAAGGTACACCTCACTTTAAAAAGAAGTCCCCAGCAGAGTCTCCAGTTCTGTGATCGGTGGATCTGGAACTGACTGTTTAACGCTGATTCGCGAAATGTCACGGAAGCAAGAGTCGCCACCGTCTTTTATTTTCTCCAAATGGAAAGGACAAAAGCACAGAAAAATTCCTTATAGAGATTGCTCTCGGTTCGGGAGGTAGGTTATAGAAAGGGAAGGTGTTAGCACCCTTTCTATCCATGGTTATCCATGGGCTCTTAGATACTTGCTCATTTGTGTTTTCAAAAAAGGTTTGTTTGCTTTTCAACTGTGGGTTTTAAAAAGTTTCTTTGAAAATTCCAGTTCGACTCTTGTATCGGTCCTCAAGAGTGTTTGAAAAATTGCTTTCGAAAGCTTTTTGAAAAGGTGTCGGCGTGAAAAGTATTTTTGATTTGTATTGAAATTAGAGCAAGTATCTAGAGTCGTCTACCTACCCTAAGGAATTCGTCTGTGTAAATGTCCTTTAAAGTAGTGCCATCCCACCATTGAGAGGTAGGTAGCACCACCGTTGGAGGTGTTCGGGTCAATTCGAGTTTGTAGGGACATGGTGATCACCGGAGCAATAGGAAGACACCTTAGAAGCTACCCTCATGCCAGGTTCCCGGATCATGAGGACTTACTAAGACATCCTCTACTCGACGATCACCTTTCGAGGCAAGGCAACAGTAAGGCGTACCCTAGGGGTGGTGTGTGCGATTCGTGTGTCGTTTTCATTTGCATTTGTCTTGTCAGGTTTATTGGTGTTCTACGCTTGATTTTATTTAAGACCATTCATTCTTGCATGCTTTGTTTAACAGTTAAAAAGTGCGGAAAGATAAAATTCCTAAACTATTACAAAGGCGCGGGTCCACATCGCCAAAATTAAACCGGACCCGATTTGACGGAAAGTAAATGAAGCAAATAAAGTAAAGTGCGAGAAGTAATTGTTACAAAGCTTTGGGAGAGGTACATAATTATTTAAATGACATAAAATAAATACGCGACTTAAATAAATTACGAACGAGGGCGTTGGACCCTTTTGCAAAAAATTAAAATTACATGAATTAAAATTAAAATTAGAAGAAAATGTTTTTGGTATTTTTATGTTTTTTAAGATTTAATGGAAAAAGAATTAATTAAAACTAAAATAAAATGTTAAACCTAGTTCTAATTATTTTTTAAATTATTAAGAAAAATATTAAAGTTTTTTTGACCTAAATGAAACCTAAGTTATTTATTTAATTATAAAAATAAATAAATAAATAATATTATGGTAAAAAGGAAAATTTAAAAGGAATAAAAACATTAATTAAACCTATTTCTACATTTTTTAGATTTTTTATGAAAAGAATTAATATTGCAAACCCTAATTTAAACTAAATTTATTTACATGCATTTATTTATAAGAAAAATATTAAAATAAAATACTTATTATATTTTTCATCTTTTCTGATTTTTTTTAGGCATTTTTTATATTTTGTAAAAAATAATTAATTAAATCAAAACAATAAAATAAATAAAACAATAATTGAAAAATAAAATATGAAGAAAATTGCAAACCAGGGGGGGGGGGGTTCAGGCCCCAATTGGAGGTATGCTTTTAGAAATCCAGGCCCATTAAGGAGCTGGCCTTGTTGACTTTTCCTGGGAACGTACACCTGCGCTGACTTGGGTTCACCGTGTTCTCCAATCTGCACCTTTGGATTGTTTCTGATGGACGCGTGGCTGTTGATCTCTGAAGATGCATGGTGTGCTCTAACCTGGAAATTGCATATGAATATATATAGAAAAATAATATGGAGATTATACAGACCTGGGGCTCGAACCCAGGTCTTGGACGTCAATGCAATCACCACTTGCCAGCTGAGCCACTACAACGCGCTTTACATATAATAAACAAACAAATGTTATAAAGCAAACAATCAACATTAATGGATCTACGCGCGAAAATTCAAATCAACGAATCATATTTTGCCACGACTTCGTCTTCCTCGCGTGCCTGAAACATATGAACAAGAGCAACGGTTTTTCATGCGTGGTGTTAGGCCGGCTATGGGAAAATAGCGATTAGGCCTATGGTGTCCATAAATTTGGCGCGATGGGTGCTTCTACTTCGTCCAGATGCACTGAGTACAACCATGGTGGTCTTGAGGGCTAATTTTACTTTGTTTCAAAAGCCCTAATTTCTCATCCTGCAAACCCTAGAAAGCTAACATGGTATAATCGCGTACAACACAGAAAAACATAATTAAAAGTATTAGTTAGCTTCAAAACTTCATAATGAACATGAATCAACCATTAAATTTCACAAATAATGCATAGAATGGGATGCACGATTATGAAATTTCCTTGATGCAGTTCCGGTTCATGTTACCAATTCTTGGCGTGTTAATGGATGTTTGTGATTGGAATGTGTTCAGGGAACCTTGAGGAAGCTATTCGAATATTTTTTGTGCCTTGAATCCACCTCTAACAATGATTTCAGAATTGCTTTTTTTGACAAAAATTCCAAGCTTTCTTTGTACTCTCTTGCGCAGCTTTTTGTATCCTATGATTAGGTTTAGGTTTATGCTTATGTAGTGAAGGCATTAGGTCAACAAAACTCAATCAAATCCATGGCATTGATGGTTTTTGGAAATTTGATTTTAAGGATCTTTTCATATCTTTTTCCATGTGCATTTGTGTCAATTATGATCAATTAGCTCCAAATCTTTCCTTATTGACTTAGGCACGAAATCTTGAGGCTGAAATGTGTACAAAAAGATTTGAAAACTTAGGTTAGTATTTTTCCTATATTTAATTTGATTTAAATGAATTAATATGAATAATATTTCAAATAAATAAATAAAAATGAGAAAATACTTCCCTTTGGGCCAAGTGGTCGTGCACATGCTTGGAATGATGAATCATGGAAGAAAAATGGGCCCATTAGCATTTTTAGGTCATTTGAATCAAGGTTGACTTTTCAAAATATCCAAAAATTTCCCAACTTCCACAAGGCATAACTTGCTCAATTTTTAAGCTTTTCTCATGTTCTTGGACATTTTGGAAAGGTCTTTGAGTCCTCTAACCAATGTCTTTGGTCCCATGTCATTTTGATTTACCAATCTCAAGTTATGGCCTTTGACTTAAAGTCCCTTTTTGTTGACTTTTGAAAATGACCTATAATGTTGAAATTGATAACTTTTTGTGAGATGATTTCTTGGACTTGAAGTATGAAGATGAGTTGTAGGAAATGTCTTTCTCTTCAAAATGAGCTTTGGATGGAATTTTTCTGATAATCCATGTGAAAGTTATGCCCTGGTCAATTTCAGTTGACTTTTTCAGCTGTCCAAATAAGGAAACTTTTGCATCTTGATGATTTCTGAGCCAAATTTTGAGAATCATGATCAAGCATTGATCAAATGATGTTTGTGGCTTCAAAATGATATGTTGACCAAAAATTTGAACTTTTGACTGTCAAATGACCATTTTGCCCCTACAGTTGACTGTAGTGCAATTAGGGTTTTTGACTGTGCAATTTTGAGCTGAATGCCTTGAAACTTGATATGAGGATACTTGACCATATTTGTAGGCATGTGAGACTTGATTGGACCTTTGAAAACTTCATTTTCTTGATCAGAACACAAACCCTAGTTTTGACTGTATAGGAGACCTTTGCACTGTGCAACCCTTGGGGAATTTTGCAGCTTGGCTTGACAATTTCTTGAAGAATATGGGAGGGCAAATTTTGGGGTACAACACCTTACAACCGTGATACATGCTACAACTTCTGCTTCTACCCACTTTTTTGAAGTAGTCGACTACCACTATAAAAACTTGAGTTGACCCATGGAGAATTGGAATGGACCCAAGATGTCAGCTCCCCATTGATAAAACAGACATAGAGAGAAGATATAATGTAATAACTCATTTGGTGAGTGTATGAAGGGTGCGTATACCTGACATTTTTCACATTTGTTGATAAAGTATGTGCAGTCTTGTAACATATGAGGCCCGTAGTACCCAACTCTGAGGATTTTTCCTGATAAAGCCCTTATGCCAATGTGGCTGCCACACGCTACCTTGTGGACCTCTCTGATTACCAGCTCAATCTCATCTTCTGCTACACACCTCAACATGGGTGTGGATATTCCCATCTTATACATCTTGTCGGAAAATATAAGATGTTGTGCATATACTCTTTTTATGCACTTAACTTCATTGTTCTCTTCAAGTAAAATCCCTTGTGTTAGGTATTGAACTATTGGGGCCATCCAGCTGGTTAGGTTCCCGACTATCATGGATTCTTCTTGATCTATGCTCGGTTTCTCAATGTTTTATTGTATCACTGTTTTATTTAGCCCCAACCCTTTGGTGCTGGCAAGCTTGGCTATCACATCGGCCCAAACATTTTCTTCTCTCAGAATATGTTTGATCTCGAACTCAGAGAAGGTCTTGGATAATCTTGATCCAATCTGTACATATTTTAATAAAGCGCGACCCTTCATTTTATACTCTCCAGTTACTTTCCCGGATACCAGTTATGAGTATGTTTTAATCATCAGATTGGTTATTCCAATCTCCTTGGCTAACCTTATTCCGGCTAACAATGCTTCATACTCTGCTTGATTATTGCTAGTCTGAAAATTAAAAGCCAAAGAGTATTCAAGTATGAACTCTCCTGGACCTTCAAGGATGATCCTGACTCTACTTCCTTTCAAGTTCGAGGATCCGTCTACTTAGAGGATCCACCTGGATAGGCTGTCGTCAGGGGATGGTGCACTTAATTCCACCAGGAAGTCAACTAATACCTGAGATTTGATGCTTGTTCTTGGAGTGAATTCAATGTCATACTCGAATAACTCTACAACCCACTTAACCATTCTTCTGGCCAGGTATGGCTTTTTCAAAATTTGCTTTATTAGAAAGTTGGTTCTCACTGTTATCGGATGATCTTGGAAGTAATATCTTAGCTTTCTTACTGTTGTCACCAGCGCTAGTGCCAATCTTTCAATTTTATGGTATCAGACTTCAGCTCCTTTGAGAACCTTGCTAACAAAGTAAATTGGTCTCTCTCCATCCTCCCTCTCTTATACAAGGATGGAGCTCATGGCCCTATCAGATACAGACAAGTACAAGACTAATGGTATGTTTTCTCTGGGCCTTGCCAGGATCGGAGGGGAAGATAGGAAATGCTTCACGTCTTGGAAAGCTTCGCATGCCGCAGTCCATTCAAACTCCTTGGACTTTTTGAGAGCTGCAAAGAAATGATTGATTTGTCACTTGCACATGATAAAAATCATGATAAGGCAGCCAGTCTCCTGGTTAGCTATTGAACCTCCTTCTTTGAAGATGGACTTCACATGTTAATAATTTCCTAGAATTTATCTGGGTTAGCTTCAATTCCCCGGTTTATGAGCATAAATGCTAAGAACTTTCCGGCTTGTACCCAAAGATACATTTGTCCGGGTTCAGCCTCATGTTGTGGCTCCTTATTGATATAAAAGTCTCTATGAGATCTTCAACATGTCATTTTTACGAGATTGTTTTCACCACCATATAGTCCACATAGACCTCCAATTTTCTTCCAATTTGGTTCGTAAATATCCTATCCATCAGTCTTTGGTAGGTAGCTCCTGTGTTTTTGAGACCAAAAGGCATTACCTCATAGTAATAGTTGTTTCTATCGCTCATGAAAGCCATTTTGGAGCGTCGATCAGGTTCATACGGATCTTTTTGTACCTGGAGTAGGCATCCATAATGTTGAGTAGCCGATACCCAGAGGTTTTGTCAATGAGAACATCTATTTGAGGCGGTGGATATGGGTCTTTGGGGCAGGCTCTATTAAGGTTTGTGAAGTCCACGCAAGCCTACAAGCAATCATGTGATATGAAAGAAGTAATGTGAAGAATATAAAGTAAACATGGACATGTTATACACCCAAAATATACCAAGTAATAAAGATAAAACTTAACTAGTCATGAAGATCATGGTACAAACACCAAATCATACAAACTAGGTCAAAACAACACCCTAAATCAACCCTAAAGCAAAAGGAGAATCAAGAAGGGGATTAGATGAATATGGGATATTCTTAGAAGGGTATCAAAGCATGCAAGTCAGTAGCATATGAATTTCAACAAACCATATTTAAACATCACAAGCCATGGAAGAAGATTGCACATATATCATATAAAAGAAATGATGCAAAGAGACAAGAATTAGCAAGTTTAAGTTGGAAGAGTAAAGATGAGGTAAAGAGATCATAATTTGAGAATTATGACATGTGTGACTTGTGTTATAAGTTGACTTAAGATGAGGTTCAAAAGTAACATAACATGAACATGAAACTTCATACACAAGCAAAGTTACAAGATTTAATAATCAAAACCACAAAAGATGGAAACATTTGCCTTAAAACAAATGAAGTTGGTAAAGATCAAATAAGATTAAAAAAATGATACTTATAGGTCATAGGGAAGTGAAATTATCCATCCTAAAGTATATATCATGAACTTGAAGCCCTAAGCAACGCCATTGATGTGATATGCTCAAATGTCATGACAACTTGTAAAAATTGTAGTCTCTAATGCATGCAAACATAGGTGATCTAAAAAGATCAAACCTAAAGTTCTTAGATGTTATAGGCCAAGAAAAACATCAAGATACCTCAATGAGATATAGAATAAAGATTATGAGGCAACCATTATACAATGGAGCTCAAAGAAGACAAGAAAGTAACAATGTAGCTCTCATTATGTCACCATGTTAGTTGACAAATAAGTGTCAACTAAAAGGATCATAAGAGCATGGAGAATTGAGACGAGAAGAGAAATTAAGTTTAAAACTTAAGCATTGAAACATTGGACTCAAAGTCCTTATCAATCATCAACACACATCACATACACTTAGTTCAAAACAAAGAGTGAATGTGAAGTAGGAAGAAGTGTGTAAAGGATTGAACATGGGATTAGGTTTCAAATAAGAGTGATATCAGAAATAAACACATCATGTTAAGACACTCTAATACCCATAATTATTCTTGAAACATCATCACTTAGACACACACACACACACACACACACACACACACACACACACACACACACACACACACACACACACACACACACACACACACACAAAGCAATGCAATAATTAGGGCAAAACATCTCCTAACATGTTCTTAAATGCAAGTGAAGTTCAAGAAAGGACATGGATGAAAAGAGAGCATGATATATTGACATGAAAGTCAGTAGCACAAAGCATATAGAATAAAGTAAACAAACATCACACAAAAATACAAGAAGATCATGCACAAAGTACATAAGAGAAGGGATATAAGAAGCACATCCTTATTAATCATAGCAAAAGAAGTTAGAGGGATGAGAAAATTGGGAGAAATGTATAACAATAGAACTAATTCAGTTGCATACCCTATACTAAAAATTATATTAAAACTATGCACACAAGTCCTCAAATACAGGCATTTTGGTCAAGGCAAAATCCTATGCATACCTCTAAGTCAAAATTAGGTTAAAACTAGGAAAAGGACTTTTAAAATCATGTTAATTAAATACCAACTTACTAAAGACTTATAAAAGTCGTAAACATAATTTGAAGTTCTTGGATTGACTTGAAAAAGTGAAAATGAATTGAAATTATTAAGACTAGTTGACAAAAGGCTCAAACTATAGAGGTTTAACAAAATGATTTCAAAGAAAATGTAAAATCAGGAATAAAAATTCAAAAAAATTATTTTTGTAACTTTGAATCATCGAAGAACATCAAATTTTTTTTGTTTGATTTTTAGAAGTTTGGGAAATTCGAGATTTAAGTGTTTCTTTAAGCCTAAGCAAGAAAAAGAACCAAAAACAACAATTAACTTCTAAAAATTAAACAAGCAAGCAAACTGTATTGTAATTCAATTTAAAAATTATGAAAAATTAGATTAACAACTAAGGAATTATAGACATATATTTCTGGAATTTTATCTTGAAAGGAAAAATTTAAATAGAAAATATTTGCACAATGTAACAAAATTAGCAAAAATAATGACATAGCTAACCAATTGATATAACATGCCGAAAATTTCTACAACAATAAACCAAAAATATTTTCATGAAGTAGACTCAAAAGACAACTCAATATATTTCATAAATTTTTTTAGATTGATGAAAATTAGAAAATACAATTCTAAAACCTAAAAGATGATTAAAATCCTAATTAAACTAATTGAACTATTTAATCATGCAAAAATGATGAAAATATGAATTGAAATTCATAATCAGAAAATAGACTAAAAATAAAGTCTATAATATTTTTTTGATAATTTTTTAATGAAGAAAAATATTAAAATAAAAATGAAAGAAAACAATTAAATATGAATGAAAATTCAAATAGATTGAAATCTATTACACATGTTTTAAGCAAGAAGCGCCGCAATAACCTTAGCACATGCTCTATCGAAAACATACACGTCATCATCCCTACTAAACATCAAACCTAACTCGTTGAACACAGTTCAACATGCAATGTTCATGCTACAATGTCTTATCCAAATTAAGTGATGTAAAAATCAAAAATCAAGATCTCACAGAGTAGATCAACATGAAATCAATAATTTTTCAAAATGATGCACGAAACACAGAGAAATAGTGGTGCGAAAATCACTGAATGCTAGAAAATATGAACATGCTTAAAACATAATTATCATGCAGTTTTTAGATATGAAATTCTCTTTTGTTTCTCCACCAAATCAAATGATCCAAACATCAAATTCATCACAAAAGTGCAAGGAACAACAAGATGATCATATATTTTACAAATAATGCAAGATCAAGTAAGGATATGAGCACGAAGGCACTGCTTCAAGAAAATTTTTAAGCAACTTGTAGAGCATAAATTGAACATCAAATCACACATAAATATCCATCATATTTAAGATCTGGCTAGCTAAACTAAAATGAACATGATCTATAACAAGAATGCAAGATTGAAATCAAAAATTAAAGTTCAACGAAACTTACCTCAAGTTGTGAAAAATAAATTCACAAGGTGCCTCTGGTTTTCAAGCAAGAAACCCGATAAACCTTATTTTTTCAACTTCAATGTAGTAGAATCACGCAAGTATTGATGCTTAAATAAGAAAGTTGAGAGATATTTAAAGATGCAAAAATCTGATTTGGAAGAAGATGAAGCTTTGCATGGGAGAAAGGTGCAGAGTGTAGCTTGCAGATTCAAAGTGTATTGTGAATGAAAGAATATTATCTTAAATAAAAGGAGGAAGAGTGTTGGAGAAGTTTTGTTGAGGGCATGAAAGTCTTTTAATGCTTGGAGCCGTTAGAGGGTAGTTGTGTCAAAGCTGGCAGATTTGAGTGAAGCAAAGCAAGGCTTACATTTTGTGTTGAGTTGGTGATACAATGATTGTGTTTTATGTTGAGTGAAAATATATAGTAAGCGAGTGAAATGAGTGTGAGAATGGTGAGCTGGCATGTTGCACATGGGATGAGAGAAAAGTTTCTTATTTTTGCAAGGATTTGTGAAATTTGTAAACATGCTTTATGTGCATTGCTTGCTTGATTTGTAAAAAAATGATGAGATAATGGTGTATGTAATATGCATGGGGTACATGATAAACATCATGCAACATAATTTCTCTCATGCACAAGAGTTCATGCCTGTCGTGCCATGTGTAATAACCAGCACAAAATATAGAGTTGCCACCATTAATTTTTATCCTAAGACGGGAATATAACGGAATAAGCCTAATTGATGATACAAAGTGTTGTACCCCAAAATTTTCCCTCTCATTTTATCAACATTTCTCATCACAAGGCTCTTTAAACTCAAGACCAAGTTAGGGTTTGCACTGCTCAAGACATCTCCTTGCACTGTTGACCTAAATTAGGGTTTGAGTTTGCACAGAGATTTTTGGGCTTCTAATGCTCAAAATGACTTTCATAACTCGTGTTGGACTTATAAGTTTGTCCATACCAAGTTTCAAGCCTTGAATCAAATTTTAACCCAATCAATTGGACAGTTGACCTAGAAATCAACTGTATTGGGGAAAAAGTCAACTGTGGCCAATTTACAGTCAAACCTCACAATTTTTGATCCACATCAATATTATGAACTCATATGAACCATTTGATCAAGTTTGGACCTTAACTCCACAAGAAATTTGATCAGATCACCAAAAGGGCAAAATGGTCATTTTAGGGTTTTTTGACTGCACAAGGGCAATTTCTGACTTTTGACCTAGCCAATGGAAAATTGGATTCAAGCATGGATTCAAGGACTCAATGGCATCATCTTGACCTATTCACAAGGTTCAAAAGATCTCAATTGCATTGGATTGACATATGAATTTTTCCAGTCAACTGATCAAATTTTGACTGTACACTGAAAAGTCAAACTTTGACTTTTTGGTCAAAATCAAGTGCCAAGGGTCATTTTTCATCAAGATATGTCAAAACATGAAACTTGTTCATCAAGAAACCCATTTTTGAAAATTAGGGTTTAAAGTTGAAAATTTTCATAACTTAGAATTTTTTTCTAAGTTATGAAATTTTCTTAATTTTTCCTAACTTTGCCCAACATTTTCACCATGATGCATTTGGATTCAAACAAAACCTCCAACATGAAAGTTGTAGTCCTCCAAATATTCTACAACTTTGATTCACAAAGTATTCCAAAAAGAAGCTTGGATCTCAAGTTATGAATTTTGGAACAAGGGTCCCTAAAACTTTTAACTTAGTGAAATTTTGCCCTAGTTTAGGCAGGATTTTGACCTATCTTCATGGCCATTTTTCACATAGTTCCACTTGGAATCTAAAATTGTATTTCAAATATGGATTGTAGAGCATTTTGCAAGCTTTCCAAAATGTCCAAGAACTCTCAAAACTCATTTGTGGTTAGGGATAATCAAAGGCTTGAAGTTGGCAAAAACTCACTTTTCATCCATGGCATGTTCATTGTGATACAAGTTGCAAATTCAAATCAGCTTGCTTTGAACTAGATTACAGGCCTCAAAACCATTCCGCACTCAATAATTAAGTTCAAAACCATTGGTCTAAGGCATTATTTTTGTCATTAGAGCATTGCACATTAGATTAATCCCTAAATAGAAAAAGCAACATTACCATTTTTGCCAAAATGTGCTTTATGTCAAAACTGAATACCTTGAGCATTGGTCCATATCTTATGCAACAAATCAAATACACAAATTAGAGGGCCAAGAGGATAGTATGCAAGGTGATAAGATGGCCTGTACAGGTCTGCTTCACATTTGGTCCACTTTTGCTTCATATACAAGAAAGATATCCAAAACACAAAAACCAGAACATCAGCTAAAACTAACTTGTGCAAGCATTTGAAACATCTTTCTCACACCCCTTTGAGCCAGAAACACGACCCTTTGAGCCTTCAAACCTCCCATAGCACAAAATCACACCTCATTGGCAAAACAGGGCAGCATCTGCAACTTGAGTTCTATCTCACATTTTGCTCGTGCGTTTTGCCCCAAATTGGTTCAAACATATTCCACATAACCCATACAAACTATCCCAACCCTTAAACACTAACTGTAACTCCATTTACAGGGTTTGCCATTTTCAATTTGAGCTTGTGCCGGTTGAGTTCTGTAGGCTTGTTCAAGCACCTTCAAGGCAAGCTAGGCATTGGAGAAGGTCAAGTGAAGTTCAAGCAAGCTCCCAGACATCAGAGGCCTTGTTAAAAAGGCCCACATTGCCATACACGATCTCAGCAGAAACAGGTTTTTATCAACTTCCTATCTCTCTATTTAGGAACATTTAGACTTAGGTTTGTGAATAAGAAATGTAGTATTCATAGCCATGAAGCTGTACATATGCTTAGTTTTCATTTTAATCAAGCATGCTAAGAGAATTTGATCCATGAACATACTGAAAAAACTAGGTTGGATTTTAGGGCCAGAGAAATTCTCTCTGGTCTTTGAGAGTTAGGACAAGTTTTTTATATGGTTGGATTCGTCTTGGAAAACCCTACAACTTTGATGTTATATGTTTTTGCAATAGAGCTCGTATGCAGGATGTTCATGTTTGGTACAAGCGCGCACGTTTTTTGAAGAACAGAGGTTGAAGATGAAGTGTGGTGGGCTGGGCTTGGTCCTGGCTCACTATTAACACCCCCATTTTACTGAATGCACCCCCTGGCCCAATTTCTTTACATTTTTATATTTTTATATTTATTTTCATTTTCTGATTTTGTTTTATATTTTCCAAACATAAAAATATCCAAAAATATTTTTATAAAATTTTCACATTTATTTTTATTATTTTTATTATTTTTTTAGACATAAAAATAACTATTAGGTAACATATACTTTTATTTTATTTAATAAAAACTTATAAATATTATAGAAATATTATATATTTTATTTTTATTATTCATACCTATAAAAATAATGTTTTTCTCATATACTATCATTTTTCCTAAATACTTGTATATATTTTATTTTATTTATTGTACATAATTAATATAATTAATACATATATACATACTTTTATTTTATTTAATAGATACTTTAGAATAAAAAACATAAAAATACCATACTTTTATTTTTATTATCATTTATACTTAAAAAAAATACTTTTTTTCTAAATTTATTGTATATACATTATTTTATCTTATTGTATATAAATAATATAATTAATATATTTATTTTCTTAAAGAAAATTAGGGTTTTACCCCTAAACAAAAAAAAAATAATAATCTTTTCATTTATTTCTTTCTTTTTATATTAAATATTTTTACATACATAAAGATAACAAAAACCTTTTTTGCATATTCATATTATTTTATATATTTATTTAATTTGTTTATTTAAATATTGTTCATTTATTATTTATGCCATTTGATTCAATTTGGATGTAATAGTAAAATTAGGGTTTTAAATTCTTGTCAAATAATCCCCATTCAAAATTGTATCCCCATCCCCATAATCATGTTGTAATAGTGGTAGATTTATTTTTACGCACTTTATGCTTTCAATTATGCCATGATTAGAGATTAGGGTTTGTATGCAAAAATCCAAATTAACAAGTAGCTTGACCTAATACAAAGACAAAAATGCATGAAAATCAATACACAATGCACACTTGCATCCCTAGGGTTACATCCACTTGTTGCCTTAAAAATGGGCCATGTTATGCATGTTGGGTACTTTGGAAAAACAAAAACAAAACAAAAAATCATAGTCCCTCGATGACGATATCTTGGTTGCCTAAACAAAATGATCAAGTCCCTCGGAAAATTGCTAAAAATACCTAACATAATTGCTATCATGGTCTATACGATGACCCGCGCCTGTCCCGTTTAACATCCTAATACAAGGTTGTTCACCAAATGCAATGGTGAAACAACACTATCAAAAGGGTTAAAAACATATAGGAAAGATCTTTGAGTAAAAATAGGGTAGACAACTCTTAGTTACTTGATCAAAACTTACAAAACATCCTTGCTATTTTCAAACACACATCACAACACAATTTCAAAACATTTCCAAATCAAACTTTCAAACATTGAAATCTTTTCAAAAGACAAATACACCTTTGTATACATTCAAACAAGAATCATTACAAAGGTTGCCACAACGATGGCCTCTTTTCAAAACATCTTTCAAAACCACACACACAAAGCACCATTTCAAACAATTGAAAGCAAAAGCAAGTGATCTAAACAAGTAACTAAGAGCCCATAGATAACGATGGATGAAAAGGGTGCTTGCACATTCCCTTTTCATAATCTACTCCCCGAACCCAAGAAAACATCTCAAAGGTCTTTCCTGTGCTTTTTGACCTTTCCTTAGGATAAAATAAAAAGTCGGTGGCGACTCTTGCTAAACCGAAACATTTGCGAACACAAATGCAAAACCTCAAGTCAGTTCTCCCACCGTATCACAGAACTGGCGACTATGTTGGGGATAAATCTAAAAGTGGGGTTACCTTAGGGTTTAGATCACCTTTACATGCTTACCTTGTTTGCTTTGATTGCTTTACATTTGGTTCTATTGTTTGGGTTTGAAATCCTCTACCCGGATTTGGGAAATATTCATAGGTAAATAGCAATACATTATGGAAATTGTGCGGGGTATACCGACATGGTTGAAGCAATAGCTATATTAGTGCGACATATTTGTGGGTACCGGTAGCCTTTGAGTCAATCAAAGAGAATACGGGGCCACTGAGTGATGTCATGAAGCACTAATGGACTTTTAGAACCTTTACTTGACCATCTTGGCCTTATTAGGGGTAGTGAGATGACCGACTTTGGTACAGTCCGAAGTTGGTAGATACTTGATACTACACTCATTGAGGGTTGTTTTCTTGGAATATTTCGGTCGCCAGTAAAGTGGCTAAACTGAAACAATGAACACATAAAATAATCCAGTGATATTGAGCTCCTTAGAACCCAGTTACTATTTATAGGACAGGTTGAGCCAACTAACTTCAAGAGGGTACTTACCTATGAAACCCCGTGCAAGCCTGAAACTAGGAACTTGTGTGACTTGTTTGTACATATACTTGTGCATACATCATGAACATCATAAAGCATCATATGCATCCACTAACCATTTCAAGGGTTTCGATCTTCATCTTTGTTCTTGTTTTGTAGGTCATGGAATCTCTTTGCAGGAAAATAATTCAAGTCAACCTTGTGAGAATCCCTCCTCAACTCAAAGAGCTTACTTCCAAGATTCCAGATAATTCTCCCTTCAGTGAAAGACACGGTAGACTTCTCAACTTGGTCAACTCCAACATTGAAGAAGACATGGTGAAAGTTCTCTTCCAGTTCTTTGACCCCCTACACCATTGCTTTACATTTCCTGATTACTAACTAGTACATACTTTGGAGGAATTTTCTCAACTCCCGAGGATTCCTATTCTCCATCAACTACCCTACAACGGTACGAAAAGAGAACCAAAGCCTGAAGATGTTGCTCAAGCATTACACTTGCAACCATCTGATATCAAAGGTCATTGGGAAACCATAAGTGGTGTCAAGGGTTTCTTGGCAAAGTTTCTGTTTGAAAAGGCACAAGACTGCTGGAATTCTCTAGATCTACAAGCTTTTGAAGAGATTATATCACTCCTCATCTATGGATTGGTCTTGTTCCCAAACCCTGACCAGCTTATAGATGTGAATGCTGTTAAGATTTTCATATCTCGGAATCCTGTGCCTACATTGCTTGGGGACATCCTACACTCATTTCACACACGAACAATGAGGAAAATAGGTGTTCTCATGTGTTGTACTCCTCTTCTAGCAAGGTGGTTTATTTCTCACCTTCCCCAGTCAGTTATGAAGAACGAGCATGGTTTAAGGTGGTCACAACGGTTGATGACCCTCACACATTCTGATGTTCAATGGTGTTCTCGGTCCATAGAAAATGTCATCATCATTGATCGTTGCGGAGAATTCCCTAATGTCCCACTACTTGGCATTAGGGGAGGCATTACCTACAACCCCTATTTAGCTCTGAGATAATTTGGGTATGCCCGGAGGGATGGCCCTCATGACATGCTGATTCTTGACTTGGTTTTTGACTTCGACAATGACACTCAAGGACTCCGACAAAGGTTTATCTGAGCTTGGAGGATGCCCAACAAAGTGGATAGTAAGACACTGGGGCACAAGAATTCCACCCCCCTTGAGCCTTATCTCAAGTGGGTACGAACCCGCGCCTAGAGTCTTATGATGCCTTATCCCTACATTCTGCCTATGATCAAAGAGCCTGTTATGGAAGGAGAGGTTCCATACACCCTCCTACATCCAGACATGCCAACATCATTGGAAGAATTGCAAAAGAGTTGGATACAACTCAAGGAAGAACGAAATACTTTTGAAGCCAGCTTCTATGCCAGTGAGAAGAAGGTTTTGGAAATTACCCGCCGACTTCATGAAGAGGAGACTCTTAACACCTACATCGCGCCAAAGAGGATGCGCAACGTCTTTTTACATTAAGAATTTTGTAATATTTTTCCCATGGGGAATTTATGTACTAACAAATTTCTTCTTATTAATATGACGTGTGTTCTTTTTGTTTGCAACAAATTTGAATTTCTAAATCCTTGAATGCATTACATGAATAACATATCATTCATCATATGCATAAAAAGGTCTTCACACCAGGTTTCCTTATCTTTCTGCTGTTTATTTCAGCAAGATGGATATAGAGCAGATGGTTAAAGATATGCAAGCACAAAATTCTCAGTTCCAACAACTCCTCATGACCTTGGCAAAGGGTCAAAAGGACCTTAAATCACTGTTATAGAAAGAGAAAGACAAAGAGAAAAAGAAGAAAAGGGCTGGTGTGGCCACTATGGGAAGAAGGTTTGAGAACCAGGCTAGAAGGGTCCTCGAGTTCCCCTCAACGTCTGACGAAGGGGTTGGTAAAGGTAAAGGAGTTGCAATACCCTCCGAGTCTGAAGCTGAAGAGGAAGAAGAAGAGGAGGAGGAAGATTACTCTGAGCAACAGTATCCTCCTGCAGACGATAAGTATAAAAATCTGGAAGAGTGGTTGGCAACCATGGAAGTACAAAGGGTTCCTGGGCTGGATTTCGAAGAACTAGGGTTGGTTGATGGGATCGTCATTCCCCCCAAGTTCAAAGTACCTACATTTGCTAAATATGACGGTTTGTCCTATCCGAAGATGCATTTGCGGTCCTACGTCAGAAAGATCCAACCTCACTCTTCTGATAAGGATCTATGGGTCCACTTTTTTCAAGATAGTTTGTCGGGTACGCAATTGGACTGGTTCTATCAACTTGAAAGATCTGATTTTCATAACTGGGAAGATTTGGCTGCTGCTTTCTATCAACAATACCAATATAATGCAGATTTAGCGCCTACTCATACTCAACTACATAGTATGGGTATGGTTTCTAATGAGGGATTTAAGGAGTACGCCCAGAAATGGCGGGATTTGGCTGGAAGGGTCCAGTCATCATTGTCGGATAGAGAGCTGGTTGATATGTTTTTAGGGACCCTGTAAGGTCCATTCTTTAATCACTTAATCGGGAGCTCATCTGCGGGGTTCACTGAATTAATACTGACAGGTGAAAGGGTCGAAGCTGGCATTAAGAGTGGTAAAATTCAGAAGGATGCAGCTGCTTCCACTACTGTCAAGAAGACCTTCCCAACCAAGAAAGAAGCTTCTGCTGTTTACTCCCAGAGAAATCAAGGAAGAACGGAGCGCCGACCAACGGTGGGGGATGTGATGATTCAGAACTCTTCAACCGATCAACCTTGAAGCAATCAACCTATGGCTAACCAAAATAGGGTGGAAAGGCCACAACGACAATTCACTCGGATCAATATGACACCGGCTCAGGTCCTTCCTCATCTGTTAAAGTTAAAACTTACCAATTTGAAAGAAGCAACAAAAAACCCAAATACCTCTTCTCCCTATTATCATTCAAATGCAAAATGTGCATATCGTTCGGACAGTGTGGGGCATGACACCAACAGCTGTTGGGCCCTTAAAAACAAAATCCAAGATTTGATAGATGCCAAGGAGGTAGAGTTTGATGCTCTCGAAAAACCTAATGTGATATCCGCTCCTATGCCAAAACATGGTCATAATGTCCATGATATTATGGAAGATCTTCATGTTATTGTTATTGATGACTTAATGACTCCATTGCCATTGATCAAGATGAATCTGTTGAAAGCCGGGATTTTCCCGGGCTGTGAAAAAGATTGTTACTTTTGTTCAACCTTGCAATCCTACTGTCCGCTGTTGAAATTAGGCATCCAACTCCTGATGGATACTCAAGAGATCCTCTTTCAGAAAACTCTTGTTGCTACTATCACTCATGTTACTCCTGTTACTCCAATCAATGATGTTGCTATAATCACCATTTTCGACAATCTTTCCAAGACCTGCAAAAGGCCTGTTAAGATTACGCCCGATCCAAAGTTTGTACCACTGAAGATCACCATGCTGGGGCCTATCCCATATAAGTCCAACAAGATGGTACCGTGGAATTATGGAGGAGAGATCTTCTACCATGGTGTCAAGCAGATCGAATCAGCCGAAGATAATTCCAATAAGAAACTCCTGATGTAGGAAATATCGCGGGGATAAGAAAGATAACTCGTAGCGAAAGGATCTTCTCTCCGAAGATTGCTCTTCCAAGGGCAGTCTTCGGACCCTCAAGTGCTCCTGTGCCTATCAAGATATCTATGCGAAGTCCAGTGATCGAAGAAATTGTAACTCCAGAAGTTGTACCCTCTACTGTTACTGCTGATAAAGGTAAGGGGATCCAAGAAACGCCTGTCAGGACGACGGCTCAGACTTTGGTTATCCCCTAGACCACCCAAAAGAAAATGGAGGAAATCTTAAAGATAATCAAGAAGAGCGACTATGATGTCGTAGAGCAGCTGGGGCAAACCCCTTCAAAAATCTCTATGCTAGCTCTGTTGCTTTGCTCCGAGGCTCATGCCAAAGCCTTGATCAAATTCCTGAAGACGACGCACGTGCCTCAAGAAACTTCTGCATATCGGTTTCAAGAGTGTGTAGCCAGCCTTACAGCCGACAATGGTATGGGCTTTTCTGATGCCGATCTAACGTCCAAGGGAAGAAAGCATAATGATGCGCTGCATGTTTCGGTAGAGTGCAGGGGGACCACACTTGCTCATGTTCTGGTGGATACCGAGTCATCTCTAAATGTCCTACCAAAGAAAGCATTGGACAGGCTAGACTATGAAGGTTTGACCTTAAAGCCCAGTAATATCATTGTTAGAGCCTTCGACGGTTCTAAGCGGATGGTTCACGGAGAAGTGGACATCCCAATTAAGGTGGGAACATAAATTTTCAACTCTACTTTTTATGTGATGGACATCCGTCCTTCATATTCATGCTTGTTGGGAAGGCCATGGATCCACAATGCCGGGGCAGTCACTTCTTCTCTACACCAGATGCTCAAATACCCAGTTCAGGGTAAAATCATAACAGTTCATGGTGAGGAGGAATATATGATAAGCCACCTTAACTCTTTCCGCTACATGGAGTTAGATGGTGAATTCATAGAAACACCATTCCAACACTTTGAAGAGGTTTCTTCTGAAGTTGCGGTAGCCAAGACAATGACTGATGTGCCCAGCGTTACCAAACCTGTGTCCCGGATGTCATCCCTTAAAGATGCGGAGGTTGTGATCAAGGAAGGAGGAAGTACAGCGTGGGGTCAATTGCCATATTTTCCTCATAAAACAGACAAGTTTGGATTGGGTTTCACTGCTGCTAGATAGAAGGTTGTGCGTTGCTCCCAGGCTGGAGGACCACCCTTAAAAATCACTCATCATGGAGTTCATGCTTTAGAAGATGATGATGAAGAAGGCAATTTTGAAGATTGGATCTTTCCAACCATTGAAGGGGGACTGAACAACTAGGAGGCGAAAGACTTTGTTCCCATTACTTTCATCAATCAGTAATTTATCTTTTGAACATTTATGTTGGTCTGTAATAACTTTTAAACAATTTGTACACTCTTTTGCCTTGTGCCTTTCCTGGGGCACATAGGTCCATTTGTAAGGGTTTTGATTCTTCATTTTCATATGCCATTTTTAATGAATCATGGACGTTTTCATCTATAAACTATTGTGTTCATTTTATTTACTTTTACATTTTATTTTGTTTAAGGATGGCTATCCCTTACACACACCCACACTCACAAAATGTAGGTACCCATCCACTCCGGATTCCATGGGTGACTATTCTGCTTTGGCCTTCAGTGACTCTGAAGATTTGGTCAATCATGCCGAGTACGAAGGTGATGAAGACTGTGAAGTGCCTGGAGAGTTGGCTATACTTTTGCAACAAGAAGAAAAGGCTATTCTGCCCCATGAAGAGTTGTTAGAGACTATTAATTTGGGAACAGAGGAAGACAGAAAAGAGGTTAAAGTGGGTGCCAACCTGGAGCCAAGTGTCAAAGAGCGCTTAGTTCAACTATTGAATGAGTTTGTTGAGATCTTCTCCTGGTCCTATGAAGATATGCCGGGACTGGATACAGATATTGTGGTTCACCATCTCCCTACAAGAGAAGACTGTCCACCAATCAAACAGAAAGTCCGCCGAATGAGGCCCGACATGTCCGAAAAGATCAAAGCTGAAGTGATGAAGCAGTTCAATGATGGCTTTCTGGCTATTACTTCCTATCCGCAATGGGTTGCTAACATTGTGCCCGTGCCTAAGAAGGAAGGCAAAGTCAGAATGTGTGTGGACTACAGAGACTTAAACAGGGCTAGCCCTAAAGATGATTTTCCACTACCACACATTGACATCTTGGTTGACAACACAACTCAACACAAAGTATTCTCTTTCATGGACGGATTTTCAGGGTACAACCAGATCAAAATGGCCCCCGAAGAGATGGAGAAGACTACTTTTGTTACACAGTGGGGTACCTTCTACTATAAAGTGATGCCATTCGGACTGAAGAATGCCGGGGCAACCTATCAGCGAGCCATGGTAGCTTTGTTTCATGACATGATACATCATGAGATTGAAGTCTACGTAGACGACATGATAGCCCGTTCACAGATAGAAGAAGAACACCTCGACCATCTGCAAAAGCTGTTTGTCAGGTTAAAAGAATACAAGCTCAAACTGAACCCTAGCAAGTGCACTTTCGGAGTCAGGTCTGGTAAACTCTTAGGATTCATCGTCAGTAACAAAGGCATTGAGGTTGATCCTGCTAAAGTCAAAGCTATACGAGAAATTCCTGCCCCCCGCACTGAAAAGGAGGTTAGAGGTTTCTTGGGACGCCTAAACTACATTGCAAGGTTCATTTCTCACCTGACATCTACCCGTGAACCAATCTTTAAGCTATTGAAGAAAGATCAGGTGGTTGAATGGAATGATGACTGTCAATTTGCTTTCGATAAGATCAAGGAGTATTTGCTGGAACCTCCTATCTTGATGCCACCCGACGAAGGAAGACCTTTAATCATGTATCTGACTGTTTTGGATAATTCAATGGGGTGCGTACTGGGCCAACATGACGAGTCTGGCCGAAAAGAGCATGCCATTTATTACCTTAGCACAAAGTTTACTGACTGTGAGACTCGCTACTCACTGCTCTAGAAAACTTGCTGCGCTTTGGTATGGGCTGCTCGCCGGCTAAGGAAGTATATGTTGACACATACCACTTTGCTGATTTCCAAAATGGATCCGATCAAGTACATCTTCGAGAAGCCTGCTTTATCCGGAAGAATCGCTAGATGGCAGATGATCCTGACTGAGTATGATATCCAGTACACAACCCAAAAATCTATAAAATGGAGTGTACTAGCTGACCATCTAACTCATCAAGCCGTCGAAGATTACCAATCTATAAGGTTCGACTTCCCTGACGAGGATATTATGACATTGGACAACATTAAAGGTAACGGACCGTATGACGGACCTGAACAAGGATCCCGATGGACCCTGTACTTTGATGGTGCTTCAAATGCACTTGGCAACGGTATCAGTGCGGTACTTATTTCTCCAGAAGGTTGCCATACGCCTTTCACTGCTAGACTCTGCTTCAGCTGCACCAACAACATGGCCGAGTATGAAGTTTGTATCTTTGGTCTCAAAGCTGCGATTGACCTAGGAATCAAATCTTTGGTTGTATTTGGGGACTCAGCTTTGGTTATCAGTCTAATAAAAGGAGAGTGGGACACTAAACATCCTAATCTTATCCCATACAAAGAACATGTCTTAACATTGTTACCTCATTTTGAGCAGATTACCTTCGAGCACTTCCCGCGAGAAGAAAATCAGCTAGCGGATGCTCTAGCTACAATGTCTTCCATGTTTAAACTCAACTGGGATAATGAGGCTCCCCAAATCACCGTCGAGCGGATGGACGAACCTGCGCACTGTCATGAGACTAATACCGAAGAAGTAGTGGAACAACCCTGGTTTCATGAAATCAAAAGGTATCTCAAGACTCGAGAATACCCTGAAGGAGCTTCAGTCAACGATAAAAAGTTCTTAAGGAGATTTGCTGCCAAGTTCTTCCTGAGCAATGGTATCCTATATAAGCGCATCCATGATTGTGTTCTACTTCGTTGTGTGGACAAGGTTGAAGCTGAGCAGATCATGACTGAACTACATAGAGGCACATTTGGCACCCACTTGAGCGGACATACGATGGCTAAGAAGATTCTAAGGGCAGGCTACTACTGGTCTACCATGGAAGCTGACTGTCATCAATATTCCCGTACTTGTCACAAATGCCAAGTCTATGCTGACAAGGTACATATTCCTCCGGTTCCTCTCAATGTTCTAACAGCTCCTTGGCCATTCGCAATGTGGGGAATCGACATGATTGTAGAGATCAAGCCTACGATATCCAATGGACATCGCTTCATCTTGGTGGCTATTGATTACTTTACCAAGTGGGTCCAAGAAGCTTCCTTCGCCTCCGTTACAAAGAATATGGTTGTCCGTTTCATCAAGCAGAACCTCATATGTCGATATGGTATCCCCGACAGGATCATCACGGACAACGGTACAAACCTGAATAACACAGTGATCACGGCTCTGTGCGAGCAGTTCAAAATTCAACATCACAATTCATCTCCCTATCGGCCAAAGATGAACGGTGCTATTGAAGCTGCAAACAAAAATATCAAGAAGATCATTCAAAAGATGACAGTCACCTACAAGGACTGGCATAAGATGTTACCGTTTTCTCTGCACGGATATCGTACCACGGTGCGTACTTCAACCGGGGCAACTCCCTTTTCTTGGTATATGGCATGTAAGTTGTTTTACCTATGGAGGTTCAGATTCCTTCCTTGAGAATGACGAAGGATGTTGGTTTAAGTGAAGACGATTGGATTCAGACTCGACTTGATCAACTTAACTTGATCGACGAGAAGCGACTTACTGCTGTTTGCCATGGTCAGACGTATCAAAAACGAATGATCAGGGCTTTCAACAAGAAAGTCAGACGTCAGGTGTATCAAGTCGGAGATCTTGTAATCAAGCGAATCATCTTGCCGCAAAGTGATCCCAGGGGAAAGTGGACTCCTACTTACGAAGGACCATTTGTGATCAAAAACATCTTTTCTGGTGGGGCAATGATCTTGACCACCATGGACGGCGATGACCTACCGCACCCTGCGAACGCAGACATAGTCAAAAGATACTACGCATAAACGACCCGACAAGTTGAAAACCCGAAAGGGCGACTTGGGAAAAAATGGGCATCCCGATGAATCGAAAACCTGAAAGGGCGGTTCAGGCAAAAATTAGGGATAAATAAAAATCTGTACACCCGGCAAGTTGAAAACCCGAAAGGGCGACTTGGGCAAAAAAGGGTTTCCCGATGGATCAAAAACCCGAAAGGGCGGTCCAGGAAAAAGTTAGGGAATTAAAGCGTATGACTATGTCTCGTCGGATCACTTTAAGGACAATCTCTTCACGGACAAGCTCCAAGCTTCTGATCAATCCAATCATTTGTGAACGAAGCAACGAATAGACAGGATACTTAGAGTTATGAAGGATATAGCAGAATGGGAACCCCATGGAATTGTTACACGTAGCCATCTTTCTTTGTATAAATTTTTCTCATCTTTATGACAACATTCTCTTACTAGGATGTCTGTCTCCTTTGTACAAAATACTTACACAAAGTTAATACAAAGATACTTCAAAGTGCAGAATTTTGTTTACCTTTTCTTTCTTTTTTTTTACACCTGTGTTTTTATTTGAAAACGTCCAATGATTTATTAAATGAGCATATGCATTTGAATATAATCACTGCTTACAAATAAAACAAAATGAGAAAGGATAATTACTGATAGGTTGAAAGTATAGGAAAATGTCTTTAGGCTATTCCAGAGGAAATCCCCTACAATACATCATCCAGGTCCTCAACAGAGTTGAAGCTTTGAAATACATATCCCCAACGGAGTTAAGTTTCAAAATCTCCCTCAGAGCTAAGTTTCTAAACTCTCAATCCCCAGAGGAGCCAGAAGACTTTGAACTACAAATCCCCAGTGAAGATGAAACTTTCTTCCCCAACAGAGTCAAAAAACTTCAACCTCTAAACCACAGTGGAGATCATCCGGTTTCTCCAAATCCTCCAGCAAGTTATCTTAAAACCTGGAAATCAACCAGATAACAGTTAACTTTTGTCCTATCCCACACCAAGGATAAAACCCCAGAAGATTAGCATACTCCCAAGCTCCTGATACCCTTAACAGAATGAAGATTCTCAAAACTCCAGAAGATTGACATACTCCCAACCTCCTGACCCAAATGCCTGAATGAAGATTCTCATTCTTTCTTCCTCAATAGATTGGCATACAACCCAAACTTTTGAAAAACCTCCAACAGGGTAAACATTCTCCCCACAGAGTTATTTCCCAGTAGAACTAAGATTTTTGTTCTCACTTCTCCAAGTTGAATCCTCCCAGGTTTTAATTCCCCAGTAGAGATCGTCAGAGTTTTCCTCATTCCCCAGGAAAGTCATGAAGGATTCTCAATTCCCCGTAGAAGTTGTCAAAGTTCTTGTTAATCCCCACAAGTCACCAAGGGTTTTCAATCCCCAACAGTGGTCCCAAGATTCCTCATTCTCAATGATCAAAGGTTTTGAATCCCCAACAGTAGTCCAAAGGATGTTCCCAGTCTCAACAAATCAAAGGTTTTGAATCTCCAGCAGCAGTCAAGGGTTTATTTCCCTCGACCGCAGTCAAAGATTTCATTATCTCCAACTATCAAGGATTTATTTTCCTCAGCAAGACGGCTACTCAGCTTACATGCGCATCCATTACATTCATATATCATAAACATGGATAGAACACATTTTATTGCATCATACATGTCATGCAACATAACTTTGAGTGTTTTAGCTAACATTTTACCTTTTTCAAGATAAGATTAAAAGCTACCTCTAACAAATATTCAAAGATCTCAAATACAGTACGAATGCACTCCAAGACATGGAAATCATTCTGCTACTCATTCAGATACAGTATGGATACACCCCAGACGCGGCGGTCATTCTGCTACTCATTCAGACTTCAGCAATCAGATACAGACTAGATACGCTCCAAACACGGAAGCCATTCTATTTCTTATTCAGATTCAACTATCAACTTCAGTACGGATACATTCCAGACACGGAAGTCATTCTGCTACTCATACAGATCTCAACTTCAGATACAGTCCAGATACGCTCCAGACACAGTTGCCATTCTGTCACTCATTCAAACCTATTCCCCAGCCTAAAGATACTCTAGACACGGATGTCTTTTTGTCGCTTATTCAGATTTCAGATTTCGGATGCAATACAGATACACTCCAGACACGGCAGTCACTCTGATATTCATTCAAGAATCAAATACGGTTACAGCTCGGATACGCTCCAGACACGGACACCATTCCTTTTGCTCATACGAATCAAATCTCCAGATACAACTCATATACGTTCCAGACACGGATACCATTTTGACGTTCATTCTCCTAATTCTCGACAAACAAATCTTGGATGGAATCTTTTAAGCCCATCTCCAGCAAGATTCCACCATCTCCAAATGGTGTCTTTAAGCCCGTTCCCTCAGTTACATTTTGACGAGTGCAAATTTATGGGTACTCTAGTGTCCAATCCTCTTTTACCTTCAAGTCACGAAAGGCAAACTTGCCAATCTAACTCTTCAGGTTCAAGAAGATTGAACAGGGGCAACTGTTGTACCCCAAAATTTTCCCTCTCATTTTATCAACATTTCTCATCACAAGGCTCTTTGAACTCAAGACCAAGTTAGGGTTTGCACTGCTCAAGACATCTCCTTGCACTGTTGACCTAAATTAGGGTTTGAGTTTGCACAGAGATTTTTGGGCTTCTAATTGTCAAAATTAATTTCATACTTCATGTTGGACTTATAAGTTTGTCCATACCAAGTTTCAAGCCTTGAATCAATTTTTTACCCAGTCAATTGGACAGTTGACCTAGAAATCAACTGTATTGGGGAAAAAGTCAACTGTGGCCAATTTACAATCAAACCTCACAATTTTTCATCCACATAAATATTATGAACTCATATGAACCATTTGATCAAGTTTGGACCACAACTCCACAAGAAATTTGATCAGATCACCAAAAGGGCAAAATGGTCATTTTAGGGTTTTTTGACTGCACAAGGGAAATTTCTGACTTTTGACCTAGCCAATGGCAAATTAGATTCAAGCATGGATTCAAGGACTCAATGGCATCATCTTGACCTATTCCCAAGGTTCAAAAGATCTCAATTGCATTGGATTGACAGATGAATTTTTCCAGTCAATTGATCAAATTTTGACTGTACACTGAAAAGTCAAACTTTGACTTTTTGGTCAAAATCAAGTGCCAAGGGTCATTTTTCATCAAGATATGTAAAAACATGAAACTTGTTCATCAAGAAACCCATTTTTGCAAATTATGGTTTAAAGTTGAAAATTTTCATAACTTAGAATTTTTTCTAAGTTATGAAATTTTCTTAATTTTTCCTAACTTTGCCCAACATTTTCACCATGATGAATTTGGATTAAAAAAAACCTCCAACATGAAAGTTGTAGTACTCCACAAAGTATACAAATTTAATTCACAAAGTTTTCCCAAAAGAAGCTTGGATCTCAAGTTATGATTTTTGGAACAAGGGTCCCTAAAACTTTTAACTTAGTGAAATTTTGCCCTAGTTTAGGCAGGATTTTGACCTATCTTCATGGCCATTTTTCACATAGTTCCACTTGGAATCTAAAATTTCATTTCAAATATGGATTGTATAGCATGTTACAAGCTTTCCAAAATGTCCAAGAACTCTCCAAACTCATTTGTGGTTAGGGAGAATCGAAGGCTTGAAGTTGGCAAAAACTCACTTTTCATCCATGGCATGTTCATTGTGATACAAGTTGCAAATTCAAATCAGCTTGCTTTGCACTAGATTACATGCTTCAAAACCATTCCACACTCAATAATTAAGTGCAAAACCATTGTCTAAGGCATTGTTTTGGTCATTAGAGCATTACACATTAGATTAATCCCTAAATAGAAAAAGCAACATTACCATTTTTGCCAAAATGTGCTTTATGTCAAAACTGAATCCCTTGAGCATTGGTCCATATCTTATGCAGCAAAGCAAATCCAAAAATTAGAGGGGCCAAGAGGATAGTATGCAAGGTGATAAGATGGCCTGTACAGGCCTACTTCACATTTGGTCCACTTTTGCTTCATATACAAGAAAGATATCCAAAACACAAAAACCAGAACATCAGCTAAAACCAACTTGTGCAAGCATTTGAAACATCTTTCTCACACCCCTTTGAGCTAGAAACACGACCCTTTGAGCCTTCAAACCTCCCATAGCACAAAATCACACCTCATTGGCAAAACAAGGAAGCATCTGCAACTTGAGTTCTATCTCACATTTTGCTCGTGCATTTTGCCCCAAATTGGTTCAAACATCTTCCACATAACCCATCCAAACTATCCCAACCCTTAAACACTAACTGTAACTCCATTTACAGGGTTTGCCATTTTCAATTTGAGCTTGTGCAGGTTGAGTTCTGTAGGCTTGTTCAATCACCTTCAAGGCAAGCTAGGCATTGGAGAAGGTCAAGTGAAGTTCAAGCAAGCTCCCAGACATCTCAGGCCTTGTTAAAAAGCCCCACATTGCCATACACGACCTCGGCTGAAACAGGTTTTTATCAACTTCCTATCTCTATATTTAGGAACATTTAGACTTAGGTTTGTAAATAAGAAATGTAGTATTCATAGCCATGAAGCTGTACATATGCTCAGTTTTCATTTTAATTAAGCATGCTAAGAGAATTTGATCCATGAACATACTGAAAAAACTAGGTTAGACTTTAGGGCCAGAGAAATTCTCTCTGGTCTTTGAGAGTTATGACAAGTTTTTTATATGGTTGGATTCGTCTTGGAAAACCCTACAACTTTGATGTTATATGTTTTTGCAATAGAGCTCGTATGCAGGATGTTCATGTTTGGTACAGGCGCGCGTGTTTTTTGAAGAACAGAGGTTGAAGATGAAGTGTGGTGGGCTGGGCTTGGTCCTGGCTCACTATTAACACCCCTTTTTACTGAATGCACCCCCTGGCCTAATTTCTTTACATTTTTATATTTTTATATTTATTTTCATTTTCTGATTTTGTTTTATATTTTCCAAACATAAAAATATCCAAAAATATTTTCATAAAATTTTCACATTTATTTTTATTATTTTTATTATTTTTTTAGACATAAAAATAACTATTAGGTAACATATACTTTTATTTTATTTAATAAAAACTTATAAATATTATAGAAATATTATATATTTTATTTTTATTATTCATACCTATAAAAATAATGTTTTTCTCATATACTATCATTTTTCCTAAATACTTGTATATATTTTATTTTATTTATTGTACATAATTAATATAATTAATACATATATACATACTTTTATTTTATTTAATAGATACTTTAGAATAAGAAACATAAAAATACTATACTTTTATTTTTATTATCATTTATACTTAAAAAAATACTTTTTTTCTAAATTTATTGTATATACATTATTTTATCTTATTGTATATAAATAATATAATTAATATATTTATTTTCTTAAAGAAAATTTGGGTTTTACCCCTAACCAAAAAAAAAAAGTAATAATCTTTTCATTTATTTCTTTCTTTTTACATTCAATATTTTTACATACATAAATATAACAAAAACCTTTTTTGCATATTCATATTATTTTATATATTTATTTAATTTTTTTATTTAAATATTGTTCATTTATTATTTATGTCAATTGATTCAATTTGGATGTAATAGTAAAACTAGGGTTTTAAATTCTTGTCAAATAATCCCCATTCAAAATTGTATCCCCATCCCCATAATCATGTTGTAATAGTGGTAGATTTATTTTTACGCACTTTATGCTTTCAATTATGCCATGATTAGAGATTAGGGTTTGTATTCAAAAATCCAAATTAACAAGTAGCCTGACCTAATACAAAGACAAAAATGCATGAAAATCAATACACAATGCACACTTGCACCCCTAGGGTTACATCCACTTGTTGCCTTAAAAATGGGCCATGTTATGCATGTTGGGTACTTTGGCAAAACAAAAACAAAACAAAAGATCATAGTCCCTCAATGACGCTATCTTGGTTACCTAAACAAAATGATCAAGTCCCTCGGAAAATTGCTAAAAATACCTAACACAATTGCTATCATGGTCTATACGATGACCCGCACATATCCCGTTTAACATCCTAATACAAGGTTATTCACCAAATGCAATGGTGAAACAACACTGTCAAAAGGGTTAAAAACATATAGGAAAGATCTTTGAGTAAAAATAGGGTAGACAACTCTTAGTTACTTGATCAAAACTTGCAAAACATCCTTGCTATTTTCAAACACACATCACAACACAATTTCAAAACATTTCCAAATCAAACTTTCAAACATTGAAATCTTTTCAAAAGACAAATACACCTTTGTATACATTTAAACAAGAATCATTACAAAGGTTGCCACAACGATGGCCTCTTTTCAAAACATCTTTCAAAACCACACACACAAAGCACCATTTCAAACAATTGAAAAGCAAAAGCAAGTGATCTAAACAAGTAACTAAGAGCCCATGGATAACCATGGATGAAAAGGGTGCTTGCACCTTCCCTTTTCATAATCTACTCCCCGAACCCAAGAAAACATCTCAAAGGTCTTTCCTGTGCTTTTTGACCTTTCCTTAGGATAAAATAAAAATTCGGTGGCGACTCTTGCTAAACCGAAACATTTGCGAACACAAACGCAAAACCTCAAGTCAGTTATCCCACCGTATCACACAAAGATTTTAAGTTCTTGAATCGCTTTAGACGAAGGGAAGGTGTTAGGCACCCTTAATTTACCTGGTTCACCAGGATATGGTTTAGGCTTAGGGTTTAGGAATATGGTTTAAGTTTTTTAGTTAGGGGAACTCGCCACGATTTTGAGTCATATGCCTATGTATCCTCTTATGAGGAATCAGAGTCTCATTTCGTAGTTCGTAGTGTTTGGTAGTTTTTTTATGAATTATGGAAATATTTTGAATTAATCCTTGAACCAAGTTCAGGTTGAAAATAGAGGAATCGTAGACGCAGTTCGCAGTTAGTTTAAAAGATTTTCACAATCCTTTTTGAAAATATATTGAATTTGAAATTAAGTTAGTAGAAAAATGTCAGTATTTGATGGGTTAGCTACTTTTAATTTATTGGGTTTAAGTTTGAGATTATGTTTGTTTTAATTTAAAAAGGTTGTGTTAGATTTATATGAAAAAATAAAAAGGAATAAAAACAAAAGAATATAAAATGGTAAAAATGTTAAATCTACCTAAAAAAACTAACGTGGCTACATTGAAGTTTTACAACTAAAAGCTAATGTTAAACCTAATAACTAATTGACAATTCCTACTATCTTTTAATAATAATAATAATAATAAATAATAGTAATAGTAATTATAAATAATAGAAAAACATAGTTGCCAAAATGTGGGAGGGGGCGGACCCCTTGTTGTTTATCAGTAAAATATTAGGTTGTTAATTTTCAAAGTAAAACAAGTATCCAACCAAAGATTGTCACGCGACAGTGAGAAATTGAAAAATATAACAATACCACCAGTTATTAACATTTAATATAATATAGTAAATATTGAATAAAATTACCTATTTCTCTTTCGTAGATATTAGGTTCTTCGATCAAGAAAAAAATTTCTTTCTCTCTTGTTTGTCCGCTTCTTTTCCGCTTTTGTTCTTATTCTTTAAACATAAAAAAAAACATCTTGCATAAAGTAAAAAGAAGAAAGCACCACAAGGGGAAAACGTTGGCGCGATAGATTTTCTTGGTGAAAATTGAATTGTGGATGATTGTTCGCTATTGTCTGTTAAAGACAATAACAAAATTGTTGATTCCTAGATAATTGTTGATCTGCAAATGATTATTGATTCTCCAAATGGTTGCTGATGAAATAAATTTAGTTGTTCTGTTCAAAACCCTAAAATTAACCAAAAGAGTTGCTTAGAAATAATGTTTGTGAGGGTGAGATAGAAAATTGTTGATAGTGCGTGTAAAATTGCAAAATTGTTGATGTCTGATATAGACAACAACAGGGTTTGTAAGATAAAGATTCGTAGGTTTTGTAAGATTAAGGTTGCGCCTAAGAGGGGGGGTGAATTAGGTGATGGTCGATTTTTGACTTATTTTATACTTTCTGGTTTTGATATAGTGCTTTGAAAACTGTAAAGTGCAGAAAGTAAAGAGACACGGAGAATTATCCTGGTTCCTTCCACAACCCGGAAGTACGTCCAGTCCCCTTGCAAACACGCAAGAGATTTTACTATATTGTTAGAACTTTTACAAGACTCTTCCTAGTCTTATCCACTAAAGAACCTAACAAATAACCAAGAACACCCTCTTGGATTTCCAATAAGTCTAATGAGAACAATCCTCTCAAAAGATACCTCTTGTTTCCAATAATGGACAACAAGGAACAAAAAATAATCTAATACTTAATTCCAACAATCCTGGAAATAAGTTACACTTTGTATGTTTTTATGAAGTATGATTTCTTGAAAGATGTTGATCACTTAGAGTGACTTCTTTGAAGTTTCTTCTTTCTTCTCTTGTAAGCAATTCAAACTGTAACACAATGGTTAGATAATGCTCAAAGATTTCTGTTCTTTATATGTGTGAAAGTGCAGAAAATCTTTGTTCTTAAAAGTTAAGAAATATGAAGTTTGAATATTTTACAAAGTTCAGATTTTATTGCAAGAGAAGAGTTGTTTATGATTTGAAATATTTTGCAATATATAGTAATCAAGATACCTTTCCAAAAGGACACTTTTCTGTTTGAAAAACTTGACAAGATGCAATGTTTGATCATGCAACTATTGGAGAAAAGGTATGAAGGATATCTTGAAACCATTTCAGATTTTTCAAAATTTTCAATGTGCAAATCGATTAACATAACATGCAAATCGATTGCACGTGTTTGTAACGTTCAGAATTTCAAAAAGTTTGAAGTGTAAATCGATTAGCATGTAGTGTCAATCGATTTACAAGTGTTAAAAAATCAGTTTGTTCTGTGATCAATCGATTTACACAACCTGTAAATCGATTGCTGGCAGGAGCAAACAGTTTTTGAAAAAGCATGTGTAAATCGATTTACACAAGATGTTAATCGATTTACAGCAGAGAAAAACTTAAAAATTGTTTTTGAAATATACTTGAAGTGATGTGGCAAGTGTGTATATCATTTTTGAGCATTTCTAATCAATGTAGTTTAATTGAGAATTGATATACTTGATTGCTTGCCAAGTTCCTTGAAGCTTTGAGTGAATGATGCTTTAAGATGATTTCCACTTCTTTTCCTTCTTTCCATAATGCTTGTTTGTCTTTCATCACACTAGCTTGTTTGTCTTTCATCAAAACTAAAGTTGAGTTGAGGCTTGAGATTACAGGTTTTCCTGGATGGCCAACTAGGACAACAAGATTCCTATTTATAGAGTTAAAATTAGGTTTAAAAAACTTGAAAAGGAAGTTACCTAAAACACTGAAAAGCCCAAAGTATGATCTCTAAAAAAGGAAAGAAAATTAGTAACAAAAAACATAAAAAAATGTTAAAAGTGCAACACAAGAGATTTGAACCCACGACCTCATACTTACAAGCTTCATTCCTTACCAATTGTGCTATGTTACTCATTTGAAATAAAAAACCCAATTGAAAGTATATGAAGACGAATAATTACTTTCTATTTAAAAATATAAATAATTTGAAATAAATTATTATATTTTTAAATAGACTTGAAAATGAATATTTATAAAATCCAAAACGTTAGTGTAAATAAACCTAAGTTTGAAAATAATTGTGATTGTAGCACTAAGGCGGGAAAATTTTAGGTATGACAGCTGCCCCTATTTAATTACTCTTAGATTGAGGGCGCGAGAATACACAGGCCTCGCACATTCGAATCAGAGGGTTATTAAATAATGGAAGACCCTAAAATTTGACCCAAGGTTGGCTAGATAAGGATATACTGTAAAGTATACCCCCGAGAATGAAGAAAGATAGGAAAAGATGATGATGTATCATCTTACTAGAGTTAGAGTAGGAAGTATGATTGATCTAAATATGACAATGCAGATAACTCGCCAATACCTAGAAAATTGATCGTAGATATTTGCGTATTTACCATGACCTAGGAGGTAAATAACACAAATTTGAAAATTGACTCACTAATGATTCGAGACTAACATAGTAAGATATAACGCAAATTTTGTATACTCATTGCAACCCAGGGGATGAATAAAACAGTTTGATAATCCATTTCCGCATGGAGACTAACACAATGAATTATATCGCAGAGGGACATATAACTTATTGCTGCTTCGAGACTAACATAATGAGTTATATTGCAGATTTCGTATACCTACCACAACCTAGGGGGTAGATAACATAAGTATAGGTTTGTGTATATATCATGACCTAGAGGATAAATAACACAAACCTAATAATTCATTATCACTTAGAGACTGACACAATGAACTATAGATTTTTGGATACCTACAACAATCTAGAGGATATATAATACGAGGATAGGCTTATGTATTTATCATAACCTAGAGGATAAATAACACAACCTTGATAATTCGCTTACCTACCACAACCTAGAGGATATATAATATGAGGATAAATTTGTGCATTTATCACGATCTAGAGGATAAATGACACGAGGATAGGCTTATGTATTTATCACGACCTAGAGGATAAATAAAATAAACCTGATAATTTGCATACCTACCATAACCTAGAGGATAGATAATACGAGGATAAGCTTGTGTATTTATCACGACCTAGAGGATACATAACACAACCCTGATAACTTGCCTACCTACCATAACCTATAGGATAGATAATACAAGGATAAGCTTGTGCATTTATCACGACCTAGAGGATAAATGACACAAGGATAAGCTTATGTATTTATCACGACCTAGAGGATAAATAACATAACCCTGATAATTCACATACCTACCCCAACCTAGAGGATAAATAATACATGGATAAGCTTGTGCATTTATCACGACCTAGAGGTAAATGACACAAGGATAAGCTTATGTATTTATCACGACCTAGAGGATAAATAACATAACCCTGATAATTTGCATACCTACCATAACCTAAAGGATAAATAGTACACGGATAGCTTGTGTATTTATCACGACCTAGAAGATAAATAACATAACCCTGATAATTTGCATACCTACCACAACCTAGAGCATAGATAATACGAGGATAAGCTTGTGTATTTATCACTACCTAGAGGATAAATAACACAACCATGATAATTTTCATACCTATCATAACCTAGAGGATAGATAATACGAGTTAGATAACTTATCACTGTTTTGAGACTAACGCAATAAGTTATATCATAAATTTTTCATATTTATCACAATCTAGGGGATAAATGATGCATGTTTGAAATTTTTATTTAGAACTCGAAATGACGACGTCGGCTGTGTTTGTGCATAACCAAGACTCGATTTGCATGAAGAATTCTGGGTTTTGAGATTGAAACCGAAGTTTCAATGGTGATGCCAGTTGTGTTTGTTTTTAACCAAGGCTTGAAATATAATAACCAAATGAAGTTAAATGTTTGAAAGGTTTGAATTTGATAATTGAAAGTATAATGCCCGAAAGCTGGTCATGACTAGGCCTTGGATATGAATCGTAGGTAAGCTGCATAGTGAAATTTTGATAGTGGTACCTTTGATGGTTGTGTCTGTTCTCAAATGAGGTGGCTATAATGATAGTAAGATGAATGGATAGTGCTGAACATGGATTTGAAATTAAGTGTGTCTTAGCTGGTAAGCATGCCTTGAGACTTTCCGTAGTTTTTATGGGCATATATGATTTAATGTAATGTATGTATGTATGTTTGATATGATTATGCTTGATGTATGCATGGTGCATGGTATGTATGCTTGATAATGTTATGATGTGATGATTGATAAATGCAATGCCCATGTTATTTGAACTGCGAAACCATTGCTTAAGGCATGCTACCAGATGAGAACTAGGGTTAAGAATTAGCTTCCAAATAGAAATTAGAACACTACTAGACAAGAACTGGACTTTTTAAATGATGCGCCAGACAGGAACTGTGCTTTACACCAACATCAATAGGGCTACTGGAATAGTATCAACTTGGAAAGGTGAAACATACAATAAGGTTTCTAATATTGGTAAGGTCACGGGAGACATCAATCAAGTTATTAGAAAGCACGAGGCTGCTCACGCCTTGAATGGTCATATGTAAGACTGCTTAATTCAGTTTGACAAAGAATGCTTGTACGACAAACTCAATGGGAGGAATAGTTAGAGAGATGTTACTGACTTAGATGGAGATTGCATGTAGATTGAGAATAATGATTCCCTTGGACATTGACTCTGGATTTTTACAGGGGGTCCTAAGTCTTGGTCTATGATATGCCATGTATGCATGCAGATGCAAGTGTTAATGCGTATAATAACTGACCAATGCATCTGATGAGTGACTTGGATATGCTGGGATTTTGATGTGCCAATGAGAATTGGGCTTAAGGGAAGAAGCCAAGTAAGATTGGGCTCTTTGTTAGATCTATGCTGTCAGAATTTGTCAGATGGATGAGATGATATGTATTGCTTGATTATGGATCGAAGTGACCTAATGAATGCATGATAATGATTTATGCAGACTAGTATGCTTTTGACTGATGACCCAATGATGTGTTGTGGATGATTAAAGTGTAGAGGGGTTGCTAAGGCTGCTTGTCTCACGATCGCAGGGCGTGATGCTAATGTGATTTCCTGATACTTGTTTTAAAATCGAAGATTTTTTACCTAGGCGAAAGATCCACTGGGGGATCGTAAATGGCTTGCTTATTTAGGGGATATATTGCCCTAATATATCAGGTATTGGAAGATATTCTCCTTGATACAAGCTTGGAAATAGTTTGATCATAGTATGAATGACCCCACTATTTTACACTTTGAAACATTATGCCCTCAATCTCTAGAATTTGGAGGAAGTACTCTCGGATGATTTGCCCTTGATGAACTATTTTGAACCAACTCCTTTTGATCAAGTCTCACAGTGGTTTTCCCCAACATTTAAATTTGAAAGATATGCCCCCAATCTTTAGGATCTGGAGGAAGTACCCTCATAAAGAACTTGGACCTAACCATGATATAATGATATGTATTGCCCCAAGATTTGAATCTTTGAAAAGTTTGTACTTGAATTTGCTTGAAATGGACCTTAGATATTTACATGTTGTAAGATGAACTTGATGTGCACTGCCCCAATGTTTAAGTCTCAAAGGTTGCCTCCTGATTATTAGGGCCTTGAGAAGTTATCGAAAGAGGAAATCGAGTCCTACCATGTTGTGATATGGACTTGATGAAGGAGTTCCCCTTCAAAAGGTATGCCCCTGATTGAGAGGTGCTTTGAAATGTGACCCATGTTGATTAAATCTTAGAATGATCGCCCCTAGTCAATAAGATCTTCATGTGATATACCCCTATGATCATTAGTCTTGCCTATCACATCTTCATGTCAATAGGATCTTCATAGGGTTCTTCCTGTCAATAGGATCTTCATAGGGTTCTTCCTAGATGATTTTCCCCTAGTTAGGAGCTTCCTGGAAAGGATCTATTTTGATTAAACCAATTTTTGAGATCTCCTTGATGCTAAGTGTCTATTCGTAGATAAAATTGTACATTTTGAAAAGTAATTATGTTTGATGCACATGCAAGTTTTGAAATCGAAGTTTGTTATGTGTTGTACCCTAAAATTTGCCCTCTCATTTCTCAAAGGATCACCTTGGACCCTCAGGTTTTCTTCCATCCAATTTCAAGCCTTGAATTACAAATTTTCCAAGAAAGTCATTCACAAAGGTAAAATGGTCATTTGCACACTGAAAAGTCAAACTTTGACTTTTGGATCAAAATTAAGCTTCAAGAATCATATTTCATCAAGACATGTTGAAATATGAAGTTTGTTTCACCAAGAAATTCAAAAGTCAAAATTACTTTGGAAAAGTAAAAATTCTAAAATACTTAGAATTTTTCTAAGTGTTTAAGAAATATGACAAGTTTGGAACTTCTGGCCAGATTTTCACCATGATGGAAGTTGATTCTAGAAGAACTTCTAACACAAGAGTTGTAGATCTCAATGAGATTTCAAACATTGCAGAACAGAACTTCTCCTGGAAAGGCTGGAATTTCAAGTTATACATCTTCAAAATCACGTCCATGAAACTGAAACACTCAACAAATTCTGGACACTTTCAAGACAAATTTTGGTTAGAACTTCTGGACCAGTTTGCACGAACGTTCGGCCAGAGTTTGCAGAAATAATTCAAAGAAAGTCTACAAAGCGTGTTACAAACTTTCAGAAAAGTCTGAGAACTTCTTCATAACATGCCAGAGCGAAAAGATTAAAGGATCAGAAGTTGGATTTTTTGTTCTAAGTTGCGCTGATGCTAAACTTCTGGCCCAGATCTAAGCTATGATGCACAATCTCATAGCGCGGGATTTTTGGTTTGATAAATCTCATCATCATTTAATGCTCACAACCACTTTTGAGTTTTTATCCAAAGGATTTCCCCACGTGTGAGATAGACGTACCATTGTTGTCCTTGAAAAGTAAACTTTTGTACAAGTTTATGCTGGGCCCATGCTTTGCTTTTGCCTCTGGGAGTACTTTTCCTTAATTCTGGCTTACAAATCCAGTTTAGGCATGGCTAAAAGCTGCTAACCACCTTACTTTGTACATTGAACCTTACTTGTTTGAACTTGCTTCAAGAACAAGTCTGCGCCTAGTGTATGATGGTCGTGCTTATGACTTCTCCAAGATACTAAATCCTTGCCTATAAATTGAGCTTCATTTTGAAGCTATGGGGAGAGAGAATATTAAAATTAGCCTGGAAACATTGCTGAAATTTCAAAGAAATAGAAACTAAAAGCATAAGCACAAAAACCTGCTAAGCTTTTGTTTCCTTTCACACCCAAACTCTAATTTTCTTGCACATCTCTTGGCCAAATTAGAAACAATCCCAACTTCCATTTACAACTGCAATTCCATTTCAACCAACTTCCATTTCAAAAATCAGAACTTTGATTCTTGGTTGTTCTAGAATTTTCCAGCAATTCCTCAGCTCATGTTAAAGTTTGTTCCAGCCTGCTGAATACGTGAGGAAGCTGATCAGAACATTGCAAGCAGTCAGAACCAGATTCCAGCCCACAAAACATTTTTCAGCTGCAAGGTAAGTTTCTGCTGATCCTCATCATTTACTTAGGCATTGTTAGGTTTGCATGTTAAAGATACAATGTAGATATCCTGATTCTGATGCTGTACATATTCTGAGGTTTCATGTATCTTCCTGCCTAAATAGGAAGAACATCAGTTCAGAACTTCTTAAGGAAACTAGGACTAGCAGATACATTATTGTTTCTGATTTATAGCCTTGAAATTTTTTATGCTTCTGAAACCATGATGGAAAAACTACCATAATTGTTATGTCTGTGTTTTCTATTCTGTTGAGATTTAACTAAGTTGCAGATGTTCTGGTTAGCATGAAGAAAGAACTGGAGTTCAACATCAGAGTTTACTTTGTGATACATTTTTAGGCTTTTTCTTTTAATACCGGATGTACAGCCACCCCAGTGGCAGACAAACGTGCGCATAAGACATTAGTGCTAAGGGTCCTGGGTTCTAGCCCCAGAAGCATCTTTTTAGGTTTATTTGTTGACATTTTTACCCATTTATCTGTCACACGATACTCCCCAAATCAGAACTTCTAGATATCCTCACCTAACAGCATTATCACCTCACTCTCCCAAAATAGCCAGAGCTTCTAACTTGCCAGAGGTACATAAACTTCTAGGCTCCCAGCTATGCTATAGCCTCTTAACCCCTTTCAACCTTAGAATTTGGTGTACTCAGGCCCATAACTTCTGACCCTTCATTTTCCCACTAACATTTTCTCTTTTGCAGCGTATCAGAGTCAGAACTTCTGTTCCTTCTCGTTTCAGCAACATGCTGATTCTGACTCCCTTTTCTCTTAATTATTTTATTTCAGCTCTTAAATAACCAAAAATGCCAAAGATATTTCATATTCACATGTTTTATTTTATTGTTTTACGAACAAAAGACCAAAAATATTTTCTTAAATTAGTTCATTTAACAAAAACAAAACAAGTATATTTTTACATTTTTCGGTACATTATTTCAATATGGTTGTAATAGTTAAATAGGATTTAAATTCTTGCAATCCCTCCCATTTGTAAATTTGTACACCTCATCTCCCTAATGATTTTAATAGCGTAGAATCTTTACTTTTCCGCACTTTTATTGCTTTCATATATTGTTAGTAATTACGTGTATGGCAAGATAAAAACAACAAATAGACAACCCAGAAAATAGAAGACTAAATGCATGCAATCAAACACACTATTCACATATGCACCCTTAGGGTAAATCCACTTGGTTGTCTTACAAAATGACCATATTATGCGTGTGAGGTATCTTAGCAAAAACAAGCAAAATACAAGATCATAGTCCCTCGATGACACTATCTATGTTGCCTTTCGAAATGATCTTAGTCCCTAAATAAAATGCTAAGATATCTTGCAACGTTGCTAATCATGGTTATACGATAATCCACGCCCTTCCCTTTTACATACAAAGATAGGGTTACTTACCAAATCAATGGTAAGATAACAATGCCAAGGGAAAGAGGAAATAAACATGAAAGACTTTTTGAGTAGGTAGATTTTTCCTAGTTGCTTGCTCAATTTCAAAAAACATCCTTTCTATTTTCAAAAAAAACACCAAACACTTTCAAAAACATCTTTAAAACTTGAAAACATTTTCAAAAGATCCACTTTGTATGCATTCTTATGAACAAGAATCATTACAAAGTTTTCCTAAACGATGGCGCCTTTTCAAAATACTTTCAAAAACCACACAAAGCACATTTTCAAACAAAAGCAAGTGATCTAGAAAGTAACTAAGATCCCATGGAAAACCATGGATGAAAAGGGTGCTAATACCTTCCTTTTTCATAATCTACCCCCCGAACTCAAGAAAACATCTCTAAAGGTCTTTCTTGTTCTTTTCAGCCTTTCCTTTTGGATAAAAGAAAAGTCAGTGGTGACTCTTGCTAACCGCAACATTTGCGATAAAATGCAAAACACCCAAGTTAGTTCTCCCACCATACCATTGAACTGGAGACTCTGCTGGGGAAAATCTTAAAAGTGAGGTTACCTTAGGGCTATATCACCTTTACTTGATTTTTTGTTTGACTTGTATGCTTTACATTTTGGTTCTTTGTTTAGGCTTGAATCCTCTAAACCAGATTTGGGATACCTTATAAGTAAGTAGCAATACGTTGTGGAAACTGTGCAGGGTATACCGACATGGTCTAAGCAATAGCTACGTTAATGCGACATATTTATGGGTACCGGTAGCCCTTGAGTAGTCAAGGAGAATACGGGGCTGCTGAGTGATGTCATGAAGAACTAATGAACTTTTAGAACCTTTACTTGACCAACTTGGCCATTAGGACGTAGTGAGATGACCGACTTTGGTGCAATCCGAAGTTGGTTGATACTCGATATTACACTCATTGAGATTTTACTCCCGAGTTTTGTTTGGTGGCAAGTTAGTTGTCAATAGGAACGAAGTTTGTGGGAAAGATCAGTGATATTGAGACCTCTTAGAACCCGATTACTATTACTAGGACAGGTTGAGCCAACTAAACTTCAAGAGGGTACTTACCTATAAGCTCCATACAAGCCTAAACCTAAGGACTTGTCTGCTTTGTGTGAATATGATTATTCGTATATAAACTTTCTTATTTTGCATACTTGTACATAACATCATGACATCATACCATAGCATTTTCAATAACATCGAACCATAGCATTTCAAGGATCTCAAGGGTCTTTTGATGCAAGGTCACGTTGAACCAGACGTCTATCAAGGGGCAAGAGGATTTATTTTCCTCTAACCAAACACCGTCAAAGATCAAGTACAACAACTTGAGTCAAGGGCTACAACCCACTTGGCATGGTGAGCTTAATTATCGTGGAAGGACATCCACCGACACAAAGTTCTCCAATCAAAGCTGTAAGTGACCACTAACATTTACCCTACGAGATCCTTGAAAACATGCATCCACATATCATGCATCATATCATGACAGGTTTCTCCCCTACAGGTCTCCTTATCTTCCTACTGTTTATTTCAGTAAGATGGATATGGAACAAACAGTGAAAGGCATCCAGGCTCAAAACACTCAACTTCAAGAGATGTTCTTGAACCTATCTAAGGGACAAGAAAAGGTCAAGGCGCTCCTCACCAGGGGCATGATCATAGGAAATCCTGGGGACGACAGAGATGACGAATTAGGGCGGCTACAAACCGAGATAGCCGTAATGAAAGTCCAGATGATGGGACAACTGGTGGGCCAGATGGCTCTTATAAAAAATCTGGCCCAAGGATAAGAAGAGCTGAGAGTCCTCATCAACAAGCTTCGTCGAGATGGATGTAACCAAATGGGGCAAACATCTAGGATTGGGGATCAATTCGTCATTCAACCTCCCATGAGACAAGAAGTCGTTTAAGAGAGAGAAGACCTCCCCAATTTGCTTCCACGTCACGAACCCAGCAACCACCTCGTCAACAAGGACAGGGTAACCAAAGTAAATAGGTCCCAGCCGTTAGGAAGTTTACCAAACTCGACACGCCTATATCACAGGTCTTACAGCACCTGCTGAAGCTGAATTTGGTCACATTAAGGGATCCTCCTCAGAATCACAATACCTCTGCTCCTAACTATCATCCCAATGCATTATGTGCATACCACTCCAATAATCCTGGGCATGATACGAATGACTGTTGAGCTTTGAAAAATAAGATCCAAGACTTGATTGACAGAGGAATGCTGGAGTTCACACAAGATGGCCAGACTGAGTTCTTCTGCCGTCCCTCAAAGACTCGCCAGCTGAAGTGACAAATTCAAACAAAGAGGCTTTTGTTTCATTTGAACTTTCAAGTTTTAATTCCTTTCGTTATTCAAACAATTATCTATTAATGTCAAACTTTGTTTCATTAATGCATTGTATATGTTTGTCTTGAATTGATTCATTCGTTTTCATTTCATTTAAACTATGATTTTTACTCTCTTTATGACATTCAACTCTTGCTAAAAGACACAAGCCTTTAGAGGGAGGATGACAAAAACAATGCCACAATTTCATATAGTATGCTTTTGGACAGACCTTGCTGACGATGTACATGTGTTTCTTTCAAATCCTAAACACTGGAGTTATAAGAAAGATAATCCCTAGTCAACCCCTTCGAGCCAAAGAAGTAGAAGTTTTCTTTTTTTACACAAATTGAAACCTTTAAATCAAAACCTGGGGCAGGGTAGTCTCTCAGTTAATTCAAGCGCGCGTTTAGCCGCAAACTCTCATCTCGTAATACAACGAATGACATCAAAAACATTCCTCTGGAATCAAAAGACGGTGATGGTTCCCTACCAAATAGGCAGTCATTATCTCTCAAAAAAGAAAAGCCCACTAAGTCAAAACCTACAAAGGAGACTTAAGGAAAACTGGGGCATCCCGCTGACTGTAATCTCAAACAGTCAGGAAAAAACCAGGGTTAATAAATCAAAAAAAGAGGTCACTATAAATCCTCAACAACATGAAAAATGTTGCAAAAATAACTGCCTTCTGATAAACTTAACTTGTCTGAACCATCACCAAAACGTCATTCCAGACTCAATCAGAGTTCAAATGCACAATTAGATGAGTTTAGGACCGAAGAACATCACGAAGAACGGGCGAGTACAAATACACTTTGAGCCTTTATCCTTTGTTTCTTAAACCATGAACCAAGCCACGGTACAACCCTTTAAAAGTCCTAATTGAAGCATGGGTTAGTTCGAAAGCATACTGTTACAAAAGGTATCCTGACTCCTGGAAGGCTTTACTCAAAATCCTGAGTTGAATTTTTCTTACAAAATCTCTTTACTTGCTAAAACGCATTTTCAAAACTTCAAGACAAGCATAAACTTTGCATTATTAGAATATCGCTGTTTGCATATGGCTATTTGTTTGACAGCGGAGAAATTCACACAACGAATAACCAGTGAACGAAAGCTCTCTCAGTGAACAAAATCACTTCAAATGGGATAACACTTCCAATGACAAATCTCCTATAAACAAGGGGGCATGACATATAACTATCCATCACACCTGGGGCAGTCAAGTCAAGATTTCTAGAAATCTCTCAAGAAATGCAGAATAACCAGGGGCAGGTCACCATCTCCATCACTGGGGGCATTAAATGGGTTATGTACAGTCCAACATCTCATGGCAGTGCCACAAGAGATAACCCCCAATAGAGAAACTGACAACCGAGACTCCAGAACTCTTTTCCCCAAGCAGGAATCAACATTCTCCACAGATTTTTCAATATTCCTCAATAGAGTTCTCCTCAAACAACAAAACAGGAATCCCCAGTGGAAACATTCTAAGAAAAGTTTGAAGACACACCTACTCTTCAACAGCAGTCCAGGATTTAACGACTCCCAGAAATTTGTCAAGGATTTATTTCACATTTCACACATCCTATTTACATACATGATAAGTGCATACGACATAATCTCATTTATTTTTGAGAACATCATGACATCATGCATTTCATACATCATGACATTGCATACAACTAACGCTTTACCTTTTTCAGGAAAGGTCAATCAGCAGAAGGCTACCATCAACCATTTTCAATAGTTCCAGATCAATACCTGTAACAAGCTAGGAAAACTATCTTTCTTTCTCGGGTCAGAGATTAATACCTGTAACAAGTCAGGGCAATTATCTACATGACCAGCTGAAGCAATCCTACCTAAGTTCCTTCTCTTTCCAAGATGAATTTTTACACTGACTCATCATGAAGCAACCCTACACAGGTTCCTTCTATTTCCAAGATGAAGTTTTACAAGGACTCATCCTGAAGCAGCCCTACACAGGCCCATCACAAATGAATGACCAAAGACCTCCTCTGGTTAGATTTATTTCTTCCAGTTAATGACAGGCGACCAAAGACCTCCTCTGGTTAGATTTATTTATTCCAGTTAATGTCAGGCGACCAAAGACCTCCTCTGGTTAGATTTATTTCTTCCAGTTAATGACAAGCAACCAAAGACCTCCTCTGGTTAGATTTATTTCTTCTAGTTAATGACAGGCAACAAAAGACCTCCTCTGGTTAGATTTATTTCTTCCAGTTAATGATAGGCGACCAAAGAACTCCTCTGGTTAGATTTATTTCTTCCAGTTAATGACAAGCAACCAAAGACCTTCTATGGTTATATTTATTTCTTCCAATTAATGTCAGGCGACCAAATACCTCCTCTGGTTAGATTTATTTCTTCCAGTTAATGACAGGTGACCAAAGACCTCCTCTGGTTAGATTTATTTCTTCCAGTTAATGACAGACAACCAAAGACATCCTCTGGTTAGATTTATTTCTTCCAGTTAATGACAAGTGACCAAAGACCTCCTCTGGTTAGATTTATTTCTTCTAGTTAATGAAAGGCGACCAAAGACCTCCTCTGGTTAGATTTATTTCTTCCAGTTAATGATAGGAAACCAAAGACCTCTTCTGGTTAGATTTATTTCTTCCAGTTAATGACAGGTAACCAAAGACCTCCTCTGGTTAGATTTATTTCTTCCAGTTAATGATAGGCAACCGAAGACCTCCTCTGGTTAGATTTATTTCTTCCAGTTAATGATATGCGACCAAAGATCTCCTCTGGTTAGATTTATTTCTTCCAGTTAATGACAGGCGACTAAAGACCTCCTCTGGTTAGATTTATTTCTTCCAGTTAATGAAAGGCGACCAAAGACCTTATCTGGTTAGATTTATTTCTTCCAGTTAATGACAGGCAACCAAAGACCTCTCTGGTTAGATTAATTTCTTCCAGTTAATGACAGGCGACCAAAGACCTCCTCTATTAGATTTATTTCTTCCAGTTAATGACAGGTGACCAAAGACCTCCTCTGGTTAGATTTATTTCTTCCAGTTAATGACAGGCAACCAAAGACCTCCTCTGGTTAGATTTCTTCCAGTTAATAACAGGCAACCAAAGACCTCCTCTGATTAGATTTATTTCTTACAGTTAATGACAGGCGACCAAAGACCTCCTCTGGTTAGATTTATTTCTTCCAGTTAATGACAGGAAACCAAAGACCTCCTCTGGTTAGATTTATTTCTTCCAGTTAATGACAGGCGACCAAAGACCTCCTATGGTTAGATTTATTTCTTCCAGTTAATGACAGACGGCCAAAAACCTCCTCTGGTTAGATTTATTTCTTCCAGTTAATGACATGCAACCAGAGACCTCTTCTAGAAACAGTGCAGATGCGATCCAGATATGCTTGACATTCTGATACTTACTCCAGATTCTCTTCAAATACAGTCCAGATACGATCCAGATACGGATGTCATTCTGACGCTCATTCAATACATCTCTCAGATACGAGTCGGATACAATTCATTTATGGATATTATTCTGATACTCATCCCACGGCCTCTGCAATTTCAGTTTAAATATCTCAAAAGTTTTATCCCAATTCTTTCTAGTAGACTTTTCCTCTGGTTCAGATAAATCGCTCCAAAGATTTATTCTGATTTCTTCTCCAGTTGAAGTTAGAATTTAGACTTAGTCTAATTTTTGTCAACAATCACTCTGGATGGCATCTATAAGCCCATCTCCAACAACTATCAATCATTTCTCCAAATGACATCTTTGAGCCCATTCCCTATACAATCAACCACAACATCATCGAGTGCAAATTTTTGGGCACTCTAGTGTTCAATCATCTTCCACCTTCAAGTCACGAATGGCAGATTTACCAATCTAACTCTTCAGGTGTAAGAAGATTGAACAGGGGCAGCTGTTGTACCCCAAAATTTGCCCTCTCATTTCTCAAAGGATCACCCTGGACCCTCAGGTTTGCTTCCATCCAATTTCAAGCCTTGAATTACAAATTTTCCAAGAAAGTCATTCACAAAGGTAAAATGGTCATTTGCACACTGAAAAGTCAAACTTTGACTTTTGGATCAAAATCAAGCTTCAAGAATCATATTTCATCAAGACATGTTGAAATATGAAGTTTGTTTCACCAAGAAATTCAAAAGTCAAAATTACTTTTGAAAAGTCAAAATTTTAAAATACTTAGAATTTTTCTAAGTGTTTAAGAAATATGACAAGTTCAGAACTTCTGGCCAGATTTTCACCATGATGGAAGTTGATTCTGGAAGAACTTCTAACACAAGAGTTGTAGATCTCAATGAGATCTCAAACATTGGAGAACAAAACTTCTCCTAGAAAGGCTGGAATTTCAAGTTATACATCTTCAAAATCACGTCCATGAAACTGAAACACTCAGCAAATTCTGGACACTTTCAAGGCAGATTTTGGTTAGAACTTCTGGACCAGTTTGCACGAACGTTCGGCCAGAGTTTGCAGAAATAATTCAAAGAAAGTCTACAAAGCGTGTTACAAACTTTCAGAAAATTCTGAGAACTTCTTCAGAACATGCTGGAGCAAAAATATTAAAGGATCAAAAGTTGGATGTTTTGTTCTAAGTTGCACTGATGTTGAACTTCTGGCCTAGATCTAAGCTATGATGCACAATCTTATAGCGCGGGATTTCTGGTTTGATAAATCTCATCATCATTTAATGCTCACAACCACTTTTGAGTTTTTATCCAAAGGATTTCCCCACGTGTGAGATAGAAGTACCATTGCTGTCCTTGAAAAGCAAACTTTTGTACAATTTTATGCTGGGCCCATGCTTTGCTTTTGCCTCTGGGAGTACTTTTCCTTAATTTAGGCTTACAAATCCAGTTTAGGCACGGCTAAAAGCTGCTAACCACCTTACTTTGTGTGTTGAACCTTACTTGTTTGAACTTGCTTCAAGAACAAGTCAGTGCCTAGTGTATGATGGTTGTACTTATGACTTGTCCAAGCTACTAAATCCTTGCCTATAAATTGAGTTTCATTTTGAAGCTATGGGGAGAGAGAAGTTTAAAATTAGCTTGAAAATCTTGCTGAAAACACTTGGTTGCCAGAAAATAGAAGACTAAATGCATGCAATCAAAAACACTATTCACATATGCACCCTTAGGGTAAATCCACTTGGTTGCCTTACAAAATGACTATATTATGCATGTGAGGTATCTTATCAAAAACAAGCAAAATACAAGATCATAGTCCCTCAATGACACTATCTATGTTGCCTTTCGAAATGATCTTAGTCCCTAAAGAAAATGCTAAGATATCTTACAACGTTGCTAATCATGGTTATACGATGATCCACGCCCGTCCCTTTTACATCCAAAGATAGGGTTACTTACCAAATCAATGGTAAGATAACAATGTCAATAGAAAGAGGAACTAAACATGAAAGACTTTTTGATTAGGAAGATTGTTCCTAGTTGCTTGCTAAATTTCAAAAAACATCCTTGCTATTTTCAAAACAAGCACTAAACACTTTCAAAAACATCTTTCAAACTTGAAAACATTTTCAAAATATTAACACTCCGTATGCATTCTTACGAACGAGAATCATTACAAAGTTTGCCTAAACGATGGCGCCTTTTCAAAATACTTTCAAAAACCACACAAAGCATATTTTCAAACAAAAGCAAGTGATCTAGAAAGTAACTAAGATCCCATGGAAAACCATGGATGAAAAGGGTGATAATACCTTCCCTTTTCATAATCTACCCCCCGAACTCAAGAAAACATCTCCAAAGGTCTTTCTTGTTCTTTTCAGCCTTTCCTTTTGGATAAAAGAAAAGTCGGTGGTGACTTTTGCTAACCGCAACATTTGCGATAAAACGCAAAACACCAAAGTCAGTTTTCCCACCGTACCACATTATGGAATAGAAATGGATGATTAGATATGGAGATTCAAAGAAGAGAATTGGTCATCAATAGTTTTAACAAACATAGGAGTCAGTTTAAAACAATTTTTGCCGAGTATGCTTTCAAAATTAACCTTGGTTAAATTAGGACTTTTGAAGGTTGTAAAGTGGCCTTGGTTAATAGTTTAAGAAACAAAGTATATAAGGCTCGAAATCATTTATCCCACCCTATTCTCCTTGATGTTCTACAATCCTAAGTTCAATTAATCCAACAAATGCGTTCAGTCTGCAAGAGAATTTTCGTAGTCGTAGTGATGGTGATAATCATTGACAAGGTTCAAGCACTTGATGAGATGATTTTTGAGGTGGAAGTCACTATTGTACCCCAAAATTTTCCCTCTCATCTATCAAGTATTTTTTCACAAGATCTCCTTTTGTTCAAGACTGCACAATGGTTGATCATCTCAAGACACCTCCTTAAGCACCGATGACTGAAATTAGGGTTTGAGATTGCACAAGGATAATCGAACTTTTAATGCATAATATGACTTTCATGGATCATTATGGACCCTCAATATTTCTCATGTCAAGTTTCAAGTCTTGGATCACATTTTTGCTCAGTCAATTGTGTAGTTGACCTAAAAATCAGCTGTATTGGAGAAAAAGTCAATTGAGGCAATTTACAGTCAAACTTCATAATTTTTTATCCATATCAACATTATGAACTCATATATGTAATTTTATCAAGTTTGGACCATAATTCCTCAAGAAGTTTGATCAGATCATCAAAAGGGCAAAATGGTCAAAATTAGGGTTTTGACTGAGAAAGGGCAATTTATGATTTTTGACCTAGCAAATGGTTAATTGGTTTGAGGCATGATCTCAAGAGTTCAATTTCATCATTTTGACCTAATGGCATGACTCAAAACAACCCTCAAGATTAATTGATTGATAGTTGATTTTCAGTCAATTGATCAAAAGTCAACTGTATACTAAAAAGTCAAACTTTGACTTTTTGGTCAAAATCAAGTGTTAAAGATCACAATTCATCAAAACATGTCAAAATATGAAACTTGTTCATCAATAAATCAAAAATTCAAGATTTCATTTTGAAAAGTCAAAGTTTCCAAACTTAGAAATTTTTCTAAGTGTTGAAAACTTCATATTTTTTCACAACTTTGAGCCATTTTTTCACCATGATGCAAGATGATTCAAAAGAAAATTTCAATATGAAAGTTGTAGATCTCCATGGGATATAAAACATTTCTTTACACAACTTCTCCTAGAAATTCTTGGATCTCGAATTATTAATCCATGAAGTCATGGTCATGAAACTAAACACTTAGTGAAAATTTTGCCCTAGTTTAGGCAGGATTTTGACCTAACTTAATGGAAATTTTTCATATAGTTCCAAGGGGAATTTTCAAAAGTGATTCAAAGAGGGGTTGTAGAGAACATTACAAGCTTTCTAAAATGTCCAAGAACTCCTTGATATCATTCTTGATCAAGGTGAATCGAAGAGATGAAGTTAGGGTTTCAAACTGAAATTATAAGTCATTTTTGTGATGAACAAGAATTCAAATCTCAAGCCTATGCTGCACAATATTGCTTTGCAGGCATCTAAACCTCAAGATCTCTCCCTAATAAGAATATTACACTTGATTTTGAGCTATTATCCATTTGATTCAAGTTTATCCAAGATGATTTTCCATTAATTGCACAAAGGCACCATTGCCATTTACATAAAGCAAGCTTTATGCAAAGTCAACTTGCATTGAGCTTTGCACTTGTTCCTTCTGCACAAAATTTCTATACAAAGTTAGATAAGCGTGTTTAAAGTTGGTAACCACTCTAGATAGCTTCTTACCTTGCCTTGAAACCATACTTGTCAAGCTTGCTTCAAAAACAAGTCAAAATCCCATAACTTGTGATATTGTGATTCTGACCACCTCAAGTATCAAAACCTTTTCCTATATTTCAAGCGACTCTTATGCAACCTAGGAAACGAGCTTAAGCATCCTGAAGAACTCCCAAACTCTCTCAAATCAGAAATTTCACAAAAACTACATTGTTGCATAGTTTCTGACCTTGGACTTGTAACTCATATTTCCCTCATCAAATACAACTCATCCCTGTCCTTGTTACACGACTGCAACTCCATTTCCATCATTCTCCATAGCCAAAAACAGAGCACTGCACATTCACTTCTCCAGACCATTTCAGCCATCCATTGCTCAAGCTAATCATTGCATTAGCTTCCTGGGACCTCAAGGAAGCTAACCTGATCATCACCATCACATGAAACAAGCTCAAACTCAAAACACAATTTCCAGTTGTGAGGTAAGTTTTCCTAACTTTGAACTCTTCATACAAGCATCATTAATGGTTTATTTGTGAATAAGAAATGTAGATATCATTGTCCTGAAACTAACCATGTCCTTATATTTCATTATTGTTGCTTGAGTAGTTAGAATTTTGAATCCGAACCTTTGAAAATATTTAGGTCAGGATTTGGTACCATTAGAAATTCATGCTCATTTTTGAGAATTAGCTTAAGTTATTTACATATTCAGAATCGTGAGAAAATTTCTAACAAGTTTGATGTTGGAAGTTTTAGGAATGGTTGAGAAATGATGAAGTTACAGGTCCTTTGGCTGGAGGTTGAAGATGAAGTTTATTCATGACTCACTTTGTATTATATATTTATCATTTCAGTTAAGTTAATGAATGTACATCCAGCCCAATGGTAAAGGCAACGCGCGTTTATGGTCAAGGGTGTGGGTTCAAGCCTCAGCGCTGCCACTTTTGCTATTTTTCTAACATTTTCTCTTTTTTGTTCCAAAAACAGGCGCCTGGGCCTCCAAATGATTGGGCCATGCCTTTTTTTGCTATTTCTGACCCTCTGCCTTATTGTTTACACCCCTGGCCCATTATTTTTCTTTGTTATTTTATTTTCTTTCTTTTTTTATTTTCATTTTATATTTTCTTTATTATTATTATTAATGATAGAAAATCCAAAAATATTTTATTTATTTATTTTCATATGTTAGAAAATGCTCATATATATATATATATATATATATATATATATATATATATATATATATATATATATATATATATATATATATATATATATATATATATATATATATATATATATATATATATATATATATATATATATATATATATATATATATATATATATATATATATATTTCATAAAAACAAAAGAACAAAAATATTTTCATTTAATAAATTAATTTCTTTTTATTCAATAAATATTTAGACTAGGGTTTAACTATTATATTATTTTCTTGTGAATAAAATTAATTTAGAACTTAGGTTTATTTTAATTAATTAATTTTCATTAAGATAAAACCTTTCATAGAAAAACCCTAAAAATACTTTTTTAACTTAATTTATTTCTTATTTAGTTTAAATTTAATTTTGTTTAATTTTTAGTTAATCACCTTCTTTAATTAGGTTAAAACCTTTTCATGAAAACCAAACAAAAATCACATTTTTCTTTTTACACTTGCATTCTTGCATTTTTATTTATTCATTTTTTGTACAATATTCAATATGGTTGTAATAATCATTTAGATTTAATTTTCTTGCAACTCCCCATTTGTAATTTGTATACCCCCTCCCCTAGATGATGTAATAGCTTAGTATTTTTATTTTTCACAATTTAAATGCTTTATATACAAATGCTAGCAATTAGGGTTTGTATGGCAAGAATAAAATCAACAAGTAGCAAACTCTAATCAAGACAAATCAAGTATATAAATCAATACACTTGCACACTTACACCCCTAGGAATCCACTTTTTTGCCTTACAAAAATGGCCATATTGTGCATGTGAGGTATCTTAGCAAAAACAAGCAAATACAAGATCATAGTCCCTCGATGACGCTATCAAAGTTGCCTTTCAAAAATTATCTTAGTCCCTAAAGAAAATGCTAAGATATCTTACAACATTGCTAATTATGGTTATACGATGACCCATGTTCATCCTTTTTACATCCAAAGATAGGGTTACTTACTAAATCAATGGTAAGATAACAATGTCTTAGGAAAGAGGAAATAAACATCAAAGACTTTTGAGTAGGTAGATTGTTCCTAGTTGCTTTCTCAATTTCAAACCAAAACATCCTTGCTATTTTCAAAATAAACACCAACACTTTCAAAATACCTTTCAAACTTGAAAATGTTTTCAAAGGATCAACACTTTTGTATACATTCTTATGAATGAGAATCATTACAAAGTTTGTCTAAACAATGACGCCTTTTCAAAATACTTTCAAAAAAACCACACAAAGCACATTTTCAAACAAAAGCAAGTGATCTAGCAAGCAACTAAGAGCCCATGGAAAACCATGGATGAAAAGGGTGCTAACACCTTCCATTTTCATAATCTACCCCTGGACTCAAGAAAACATCTCAAAGGTCTTTCCTGTTCTTTTCAGCCTTTCCTTTTGGATAAAAGAAAAGTCGGTGGCGACTCTTGCTAACCGCAACATTTGCAATCAAACGCAAAACAACCAAGTCAGTTCTCTCACCGCGTTACAGTCACCTACTTTAGTTAACAAGCTTGTTTCCATTTTTGCTTTTAATCCCTTATTTTTGCATGGACCAATTCTTTTTGAATTTTCGGTCCATCAGGATGCTGTAACTTTTGCCTAAGTCAACTTTTATTATGATTTTTTTTATTTTGACTTAGCAGGCTCTTTTTTTGGAATAAATCTTGAGGTTTCAATTTTGATTTTGAACTTTTATGACTGTCATGTTGACTTTGGTGAACTTAATCTTTATTACTTCCTCGATCTTGTATGATATATGTGTGGAAGAAGATCTTGAGAGTTTTATCTTCACTACTTCCTCGATCTTGAATTATGAATGCGAGGAAGAGGATGTGTTTGAAACTCTAGCTTAGATAGACTGATTCTTTTGAGATTAGAATGCATCATTGAATTAATTGAAGTATACTCTTCCCCTGGTTATGATTAAGGTTTTTTTTTTTGAAAATACAAAGAACTCCAACTTCTGGCTCGAGGGGGTTAACTATGAATTAACTCCTTATTTCTCCACTATTTAGAAAGTGAAACAACGCCTTACATCATCAGCTCAGTCTTACCATTGAAAACATAGTTTAGTAAAATTCAGTAATTTAGTTTTCATCATTCCCCCTCAAATTTTGTTAAAGTTGTGAAATGGAAGATGGAAGTGAATAGTTGATATTTATGGAAATTGATGGAAGAGTGAAACGAATGGATTGATTTCAAAAACATGAATGCTCATTTTATTTGAATCACTAGTCAAAAGATACAAATTTACATCAAATACAACTTAGCAACTTGGAAACTACAATTTGAAATTGATAGTCTAATGATCCTATGGAAGAGCTTCTTTGTTAATCCTCTTGACTTTGGGAGAGCTTATGGATGTTCTTGGACTTGTTAGAGCATGAGGGTGACCCTTGACATTTCTTGGGCGTACCTATTCTACATATATGGAAGTTGCTCTTGATGTGGAGGAGTCACCAATGATAGTTGCATTTGAGGAGTTGTAGGCCTTTGACTGGTATGACAAAGGGTTACCTTCTCTCCTTAACAAGATTTGTAGGACCAAGCTCAATGGTTGACTTTCTCCTTCAATAACTTAGGAATTTCTTGAGTTGCATCAAGCTTTCTTAAAGCATGCTTGGAATTTGTTCTTTGAGTATCAGACAATCTGTTAGCTGGATGATAGTTGGACAAGGGCGAAGATGGAAATGCATATGTATGAATGTATGGTATGTAAAAATATTTTTGGTTTTAAGTGTATGCAAAAAAGTTTCATGGATATGAGATGCGACATGGATGTAGTATGAAGGTAAACATAAGGGTATCCTATACGGGCTTAATAATAGAAATGGAAATAAGGATACCCTACACTAACTCAGAGATTGAGACAGACAAGAACTCCTTAAGGATTATGGGTAATGAAAGATGATGAGGAATACCTATAAGCTAGGGATTGTAACAGAGGGATAAGAATTCATACATGATAGGAATTTTGACCAATGGAAAGTTGAGACGAAGATTGGACTTGAGGAATAGCATGGAAAAGAGCACATGGTGACCGGCCAACAGTCACTAAATCCCATGGCGTGATATAGGCCACGTGGCGTACATCAATGAAGACTTCCTTTGTGGGAAGGTTCCATATAGGAACAAGGTCCTATAAAGGTTCTAAGGATAATGACAGACAAAAGAGGATCCATACAGGCTAGGGTTTATGACTAAATAGGAAACTCTATGATCTAAACCAAAGAATACCCCTATGATTTTAGGGTATAATAATGATAAGAGGTAACCCCAAGTAGGTTTAAAATTACAATAGAATGTCCCTCGCAGGAAGGCTTACTATGTAGGATGGGATGGCAATAGTTTACTTAGTATGTAGGTTCCTAGTTTTGGCCTATGAATATTCTACCCTCTCCATAAGGTGGCTTCCTTAAGGGTATCATGGACAACACTAGGGGGAAAGGAACAAGGGCCTCCCTTAAGCAGAGCCTCATTGTAGATCGAAACTTTCGTCTCTAAGGTTGCACAAGGTCTCACCATGAGATTTTGGTTTAGGGTTATACAAAGAGTCATAGATTTCATTCCAAAGTCCTATCCCTCAAGAGGACACCTCTTGAGACATATTCCTTTTTTGGAATTCCACAGACTCTAGGCGAAGTCGTCACAAAAAATTATAGGGATGATATATCCCCTTGGCCAATAGAAGAACCTTATTTCTAAGGTTTTAAATTTTTTTCGAATTTAAAATCTCACAAAAAAATGATAATAAAGATAATGTAAACAAATAATATAACAAATTAATAAACCCAAAATAAAAGATATAGAAACAAAAGCATACCAAAAATAGAAAATAAACCCTACAAAATCCCTAAACCTAAAAAGAGAGAAATTTCTAAATCATAGGGTTGTATCCCCAGTAGAGTCGCCAACTGTAATAACTGGCAAAAAATATAGAGTTTCCACCATTAATTTTTATTCTAAGACAAGAATATAACAAAATAACCCTAATTGATGATACAAAGATTCTAAGTTCTGGACTCACTTTAGACAAAGGGAAGGTGTTAGACACCCTTCATCTACCTTGTTCACAAGGACACTACGGTTTAGGTTTAAGGTTTAGGAATAGGGTTTTAAGTTTTTAGTTAGAGGAACTCGCCATGATTTTGAGTCATATGTCTATGTATCCTCTTATGAGGAATCAGAGTCCTAATTCGTAATTCATAGTGTTTGGTTCTTTTTTTATGGATTATGGAAATATTTTGAATTAATCCTTGAACCAAGTTTGGGTTGAAAATAGAGGAATCATAGACGTAGTTCGTAGTTAACATAAAATATTTCCACAATCCTTTTTGAAACTATATTGAATTTGAAATTAAGTTAGTAGAAAAAAGTCAATATTTGATGGGTTAGCTACTTTGAATTAATTTGATTTAAGTTTGAGATTATGTTTGTTTTAGTTTAAAAATGTTGTGTTATATATATATGAAAAAAAAGGAATAAAAACAAAAGAATATAAAATGGTAAAAATGTTAAACCTAAATCCTAAAAAAACTAATGTGGCTACAGTGAAGTTTTACAACTAAAATCTAATGTTAAATCTAATAACTAATTGTCAATTCTTCCTATCTTTTAATAATGATAATAATAATAATAATAATAATAATAATAATAATAATAATAATAATAATAATAATAATAAATAGTAATAGTAATTATAAATAATGGAAAAATATAGTTGCCAAAATGAGGGAGGGGGCGAACCCCTTGTTCTTTATCAGTAAAATATTAGGTGGTTAATTTTCAAATTAAAACAAGTATCCAGCCAAAGATTGTCATACGACAGTGAAAAATTGAAAAAGATAACAATGCCACCACTTATTAACATAGAATAGAATATAGAAAATATTGAATAAAATTATATCTTTCCCTTCCGTAAATCTTAGGTTCTTCGATGAAGAAATTTTTTTCTTTCTCTCTTGTTTGTCTGCTTCTTCGCCGCCTTTGTTCTTATTCTTTAAACACAAAATAAAACAACAGCTTGCATAAAGTAAAAAGAAGAAAGAACCACAAGGAAAACATCAGCGCGGTAGAGTTTTCTTGGTGAAAATTGAGTTGTGGATGATTGTTCGCTATTATCTTTTAAAGACAATAACAAAATTGTCGATTCATAGACAATTGTTGATTTGTAAATGATTATTGATTCTCCAAATGGTTGCTGATGAAAAAAATTTAGGTGTTTTATTCAAAACCCTAAAATTAACCAAAAAATTTGTGTAGATAAAATGTTTGTGAAGGAGAGATAAAAAATTATTGATAGTGCATCTAAAATTGCAAAATTGTTGATACCTGATATAGACAACATCATGTTTTGTAAGAGAGAGATTTGTAGGTTTTCCTGGATGTCCAATTAGGACAAAAAGAGTCTTATTTATAGAGTTAAAATTAAGTTTAAAAACTTGAAAAGGAAGTTACCCAAAACACTGAAAAGCCCAAAGTCTGATCTCTAAAAAAGGAAAGAAAATTAGTAACAAAAAATAGAAAGAAATGTTAAAAGTGCAACGCAAGAGATTCGAACCCACAACCTCATACTTACAAGCTTCATTCTTTACCAATTATGCTAATTTGAAATAAAAAAACCCAATTGCAAGTATATGAAGACGAACAATTATATGTTATTTTAAAATACAAATAATTTGAAATAAATTATTATATTTTTAAATAGACTTAAAAACAAATATTTATAAAACCCAAAGTATTAGTGTAAATAAACCCAAGTTTGAAAATAATTTTGACTGTAGCACCAAGGCAGGAAAATTTTGGATATGACACCATGCATCTTTTGGACCAGCCATGACAAATTCATTGTGCGTTTCTCGTGAAAATGGAGCCTTTGGAAAGCTTAGATGTTGAGCTTTAAGATTGATGTTGGTGCCAATTTAAAATAGAGCTTGCATCATGTAGAAAGCTTGGTATGAAAATGTTGAGGAATGACCTGTCTAGGCCTTCTGCACGCTGTTGGCCCGAAAAATAGCACACCACGCCCTTGTATTCATTCCATCGTGACTTTCTTATAATGCCCAAAAATGAAGCAAACCTTTAATCAAAATTGAAGAGGATACAATAGTATCTAACTTTTATGTTCAATTTTTTATTTAAATTATGATTAATTCAACAAGAAAAGTGGTGGTGAAAGTATGCCCATCATCTATTTGATCAAATTCCGCACGCGAGGCCTCGTTCGCTAGGCATACTTGCCTTCTCAAGCCTTGAGATCCTGACCATCATATCTCTCTTTATACACGACCAAATGAGACACTTCTTGAATAAAAAAATGTATAGGAGGATTCAAGCTACAATTTTGATGTTGACACTTTTTAAAATTGAAACCATTTGATACTTCAAACTTGGACATGAAGAAATCAACCTTTTAGTCAAAAATCTTTAAAATCTCTAAGTGTCCATAAATTTCCAAACCAAATATCTCTCAAAATAATCACTTTTTGGTCTTGACACCACAAGTACAAAGTTGAAGAACTTTCTCTCCTATTTCCAACCATATATGGTTTGCACATTTTCAATAAAAATTGAAGAAGTTGTGATCATTCAAAGTTTAATACTAGGAACACTTAGAAAATTTCAAAAGTTCAAATAACTTCTTTGACAAGTTATCTTCAAATTCGACAACTCTCTTGATTTTATTTCATAAATGACCATACAACATGAAAATGTGGATGTTGAATTGCATGTTTACAGAAAATCCCCTTTGTCACAGTTGACTTTTGCTCAAATGACTATTTTACCCCTAATTGACCAATTGAACCACTTCCAATCAAAATTGATGTTCAATCCTTCATTCATAGGCGCTCATTAACATATAGAGAAGAATTGAATCAAGTATTGTCCAAAAAATCAAAGGTTTCCTGATTAAATCAAAAACCCTAGTTTTGGCCCTCTATGCTAAGAGATGGTGATCCAGTTTCAAAACTCTAATTCCAAGGAACATGTTAAGAAATTCTTTGAACAAAGAGGTATTATATGACAATGAGAGGATGTTTTTCCCAAAATTATAACCACAAAAGCATAAAAAACTTCACCAGGTTAAAACCCTAATTTCAAAAGATGCATAGGAGAGAGATGATTCACAAATCAATGCTTGTAATTTCAAACTTCTAACGAATCAAAAAGATAATTGAGATGTCTTGAGGTATGATAAACCCTCTAGATCTTTATATACTCAAAGATTGAGGGTATGAGAGCCTTCTTGCCCTAATTATCAACACAATTAACTCCAATAGTTTGCAGAAGAACTTGGGAACCAAAATACCTTGATCTTATCACAATATATGAATGCATATAATAAAACATAAGCCATTAAAGTTATAAAATAAAGAGGGTAAATTTTTTGGTACAACACTTCTTAAGTTGGTGGCACTCATCTGTGTGGTATCCCCGGAGTTGGTGGTAACTACACCAAGCACTGATTTCCCTCCCCATTACAACGTAAGCCCCTTTAGAACAGGCTGGTGCTGCTGGGATCTGATTTAGGTGGCCAAATTCCTGCAATATTTCGCTCCTCTGAGTGTTCAACAAAGTCAAATATTCCTCCAAAACCAAAGGTTTACAATTCAATATCCAACCAATGTTTCCCACATGGCGTTCCCGGGCATGCTCTCGAACATCGTAACGAGAAGGTTCTTGTATCCTACTGGCACCTTCTTCCTTGATTTTGGCCTTTACGGTAGTATCTCTTGAGCATTTCTCCTTGTTTCTCTCTTCTCCCTTGATATAACATTCTGCTCTGTTGATGATTTCTTCCATATTGGAAGCTGGCTTCTTAGTCAGGGATTCGTTGAACTGCCTGACTCATAGCCCATGTTGAAATGCTCCAACGAACAATTCATGGTTAGGGTATGAGGCTTTGATGGTCTCTTCATTGAACTTGTCCAAGTATTCACGTAGGGATTATGATTATCCTTATCTAACATTAAACAGGGTAATGGTTGACACCTTACAGTGTTTATTGGGTGAAAAGTGTTGTATTATTTTTTTGGGTTAAATCTGTGTAACTTTCCATGGACAATCGGGGTAGACTCATGTACCATATTAAGGCGATGTCTTTGAACGGTCCCGCCATGAGCTTACACTTGAGTAAATCACTGGGGCCGATTATTTCCATCTGATTGTTAATAGCAATAACGTGCTACTGTGGATCAAATTTACCATCATAAGTTGCGAGCAATGGTTCCTTGAAGTTATCTGGGACTTGGTCGTCCCAGATTGCTTGAGATAATGGCTGAGGTTCTAAAGGCTCCTCCTTTAGATGATACTCTGCCTGGATCCTTTGTTGTAGGCCAGCGACACTATCCTGTAAGGTGTCGTTTTGTTGTCTTAGAGCGTCCATGATGGACAATAGCTGGGCCATGTCTGGAGGGTCTGTTGGAGAGGATATTTCGCTGATTGTTATTTATTGTGTGGCCTGAGAAAGTTTTGCTAAGGCCCCACGATGGGCGCCAAATGTTCTTACGTAGGAACACTAAACGAGTAGCTTCCCTATAGGAATATGGAGAGCCTCAAAGGTAGATTTCTATAGGTATGATTGGGGATTTGAAATCTATGCTTGAAATGCGTATGGTCTCAAGAATAAGTGTCTTGATTATCCCTCTATTGGGATCCCCTTATATAGACTTCCTTTAAGAGCTACATTTATAAAGTGACTCTTCATTTTGTTCAGTCACGCTCATTTGGCAACTTCCTCCGTCAGCCATGATTGGCGTAATTAATCTCTTGTAACGCTGGTGTTAATGAACTGGATACGATTTCAAGAGTTACATTTGGGCTCCACATATGAACTTTTCGCTGATGCTTAGGTCACGCCCCAGAGAGTGGTTCTTGGATGAGGATCCCGATCGTAACTATTGACCCTACCCAGAGCTATGCTTATTTCGTGAACTCGGGTCCTTGAGGTACCTTCCTTCCTATGCTTCCTCCGGCTTGAGGTCTCGACTACCAATTAAAGTTCCCGGGGATATAAAAATATGAAAAAAGAAAAGAAATTTGGGGTGGCTATAGCCACAGTCAGCCTACACGTGGATCCTCACCTGAGCACAAGATATTACCATAAACAAAATATCTAGAAAAAACAAGTAGATGAAGAAAAACTCTAAGAACAAAAGCGTAACATATGCTAACACATGATAGAACCATAGAAAAAGCGTCATTCAGGAGCTTCAACCCAAAAAATAAGCAAGCTAGATCACTCAGGTAAGAACAAAAAACCACAGATACTCGAAATTAAGCTAAAACTTGATCTGCTATTGATTAATTTAAAAGATGTGGTTTTGAAGTCATTCTAAAAAGGTGCATGAGTTTCATCTAGATCTACATAAAAACCATTTCTAAGCTAAATAAATATTTTTTTCCTCTACTTCTTTCACAATTGATAAATAATCATAAAAGATAATAGGTTCTTTAATTTTTTTTGGATAGGTTGCTCCTTTAATATTTTTTGGTAACAACTTGCTAATTTAGGATGATTTCTACATCCTTTTCTCACATTTTGAACATTTAAGAATGTGTGAGTGTTCTATTTTTTGTTGCACTTCATCATTTTCGTAACACTTAAAATAGTTGCACTCACAATTAGCACATTCGTTTTGTTAAAAAAGAATAACGGTGCACACATTTGGTAACTTAAATGACCAAGTTGTTATAAAAAAACTTAAAGGACCAACCTGTTACATAAAAATAACTTAAAGGACCTCTGATGTAATTTTATCAAGATAAAATATCATTTTGGACCCTCCAAATGGTTCATACCACAACATTTCAAATCATAGAAAAATTACCCATAAACTATGCCCTACCACCTAAAGAAAAAATTCTTAAAAATAAGACTAGGATCCCTAGGATGAACCACACGTGACCCTAAATATCTTAAAATCATATACCAAACACTACTAACTATGTCTAAGTGACAAACAAGTCGGAAGCCAACTCGACCAAATTACCACATAGAGGATAAGAGATATCAGTTTGGATAACTACCACCTTTATCTTGAATAGATTCTCTCTAGAGAGGAACCAATCATGTAGAAGTTTCTCTAATAGAAAACGATTACCTTAGATCGGGCCCAACTACCTCAAATAAAGGGGAGGATCAAATTACCATTGGAGTAACAGAGGTTGGAAGAATTAAAATAGCTAAAAGAGTATGATAAGTAGAAGACACTGAGAAAATACCATCTCTAGATAACTTCCAATTACAATTGTCTCTATCCAAGGAAAAAGTATGACCTTGAACAACCAAAAATAAATTATCAACAATAGATTTCTCATGAACGAAGATAGACCTTCTCCACCTAGAGTTTCAAGTAAGGATCCCATCTACCTACCTACCTACGTTTCTTACACTCCTTGTGGGATAATTAAATATTGTAAATAACCCAGGGAACATAATCTTTAGGGGAATACTCTTAACCCAATGGTTATCACAAAAATATGTTTGAAACCCTGATCCCTCTTTCCTAGTGATGCCATCCACAAACGAATCAGAATGGTCTTCTTTTTGAGAGCCAAGGAGGGAAATTCCTTTGCACCAAGAGGAGGAGTTTCAGAAGCCCGAATATTTGCCACACCTTGAAGAAAAAACAACTGAAGTACCATATCAATCGATAATGATATCTCTCTAAAGACTAGAAGAAGATGAAATAAGTCTCCACCTCCACTTAGCCAAAAAAGTTAAACTAAGCTAATTAAGATCTCTGACCTCCAAACCACCTTTTCTTTTAGGCATACTAAATTCGGGCCATTTAACCTGGGAGATTTTAGAATCTCCCTTAACACATCCTCAAATGAACTTTCTTTGAATCAAAATTATATTCCTCCAAACCTTTAGAAAACTTCAAAAAATACAAAAAGATGATATGGATTGCATCAATAAAAAAAATTAAGGAGAACTACCTGATCCCCTAAGCTAACATATGTGTTCTTCCATAAATTAAGTCTATTTTATAATAGCCTAACGAGGTGATCCTAATTTACTTCTCGTCTATGAACAGCTCTGTAGACAGCCCGATATATTTAAACAGGAGAGACTTAAGCTTACAATGAAATCTCCAACAGACCTAACCCTTATCAGACTACTCTTATAAAAATTCACACTAATGCCCGAAGCTAACTCAAAAGACCTAATAATAACCTTTATAATTCAATGGTTCTCAAATGAAGGGTCAACTAAGATAAGAGGAACATCCACATACTAAACATGAGAAATCACCAAATCAGAGGCTCATACCTTAAACCCGGAGAGAATATCCAAGTTTATGGCCATACTAATAAAACAACTTAAACCTTTGGGAAACCATTAACCAACACCGTAACATTCCCAACAAACACAAAGGATATAACCTAAGACCTCAACTTATCATAAATCCAAGTCTAACAAGCATATAATCTAGAAAATCCTAACTTGCTAAATCATAAACTTTCTCAAAATCCTTTTTAAAAATGATACAATAATTTATAGATGTCTTAGCTATATCTATCAACTCATTCATAGTAACTATATTATCCAATAGTTGTTTACCTTTTAGAAACACTACTATGGAAAATACATTAAAAAATAAATGGGAAAGATAAATAAGAAGGTGCGAGAAACACAATAAAAGAGGGTTTGAATTGGGTTGCACCAAATATAGTCTTTTTGCAACTCAAAACACAAAGATAACAAGTGAATAAAAATAGATGAACACAATTATTTATTGATGAAGCATGTTGATGAAGCATGACGAACATAAATATAATCCCTTTAGTCTTGATCTTAGTCTTCTATGTCTTCAAAGGCTTCTGATATATTTGTTGATGAAGCATATTGTAGAAGGATCAGAAATAGTATCTTCCAGAATCTAAGTCATTAGAACCTTTCAGGGTTTGTTCAGAGAACTCTTCCATTCTTAGTTCTTCAAAACTTGGTCTTCAGAAGAATGTCTTTAGATCTTCAGAACTTTTTTCAGCAGGACCTTTGTCTTCAGCATCTTCAGAACTTAGTGTAAGAACAAGAAGTGTTTCTACATATGCCCTTAGGATTTCGATGATAACAATACATGATATCATAGAGAAAAATTGTATACTCTAATTGTTTCGTTCTAGTGTGTAGTTGCTGCTATAATGTTCTAACTTTGGTAAAAGGCATGTGAGATCATCAAGTTCTGAACATAAACACTCTGGAAGAAAACATTTGGTTATGTGATACGGTGGCAGAACCGACTTTTATACTGGTTTGCATTTTATATTCGCAAATGTTGCAGTAAGCAAGATTCGCCATCGACTTTTATTTTATCCAACAAAGGAAAAGGAAAAAGAACATAAAAAACCTTTTTCGAGATGTTTCTGAGTATAGAGGTAGATTATAGAAAGGGAAGGTGTTAGCACCCTTTCTATCTGTGGTTTTCCACGGGCTCTTAGGTACTTGCTCATTTTTTAAATTGCTTGTGTGTGCTTGTTTTGAAAAGTTTTGTTTACTTCGTGATAACCCTTGTATCTATCCTCAAGAGTGTGACGAAGGTGTTTTGAAAAACTGTTTTTGAAAAGTGTTTGTGTGAAAAGTATTTGTTTTGATCAAGTACTTAAGAGTTTTCTACCTACTCGAAAAAAGTATGTTCGTTTTCATTTCCTTTAGACAATGCTATCCTACTATTAAGGAGTAGGTAGATCCGTCGTTGGAATTTTAAAGGGACGTTCAAAGGTACGAAATGGTCTTTGAAGGCAACAAGTAAGGATACCTTAGCATTTCGAAGGGACTATCGTCATAAGATCAATTCATAGGAAACTCGAGGGACAAGTAGGGACTATGATCTTTATGACGACTTTGAATCGCAAGTCATTGCTAAGGTATCCCTATGTTCGAGGGACACGACCATTATTTCCGAGGCAACCAAGTGGGGCAAACCCTAGGAGTGAGCATGTGCAAGTGTGTTTTTTCAATTAATTATCTTTGCACAATTAGAGTTATCTACCTTTTTAATCGTGGATTTATCTTTCGCATACAATCCTAATGTCCATACATCTAACAGTTTAATGGTTGCAGAAATTAAAAAAATGCGAGAAATTAAAGTCCTAGCTATTACAAGGCTTTTAGGAAGATACACAAATATTAGACTGAAAATAAGGATGCGGAAATTAACATCCTAATTAAACTATTACAAACTTGAAACAATTACAGTAATTCGAAAAATAAATGAATAAAACGCGCGCGAAGAATTAAGACGGGAATAGAGAAAGGATATTTTTTGGACTTTTTTGTAAAGAAAATAATTAATTTTGCGAATTAACCTAATTTCTATTTACTTTTAATTATAATTTTTTTTTCAAGTTAACCTAATTTTCTATTGTATTTTAATTACTAAAAAAGAATTTGAATTAATCTAATTAAACTAATTAATTAATTGCAATTAAATATTTTATGAAAAAAAACTAAATCTAATTTTTTAGTGATTTTTTTTATTTTATGATTTAATTGAAAAAAATGATTTTTAATGTTTTATTTTTTTGAGAAAATAATTGATCAAATAAATAAACAAAAAGAAAATAAAAAAGAGAAAGAGTTTGTGCTTGGAGTGGTGTTAGTAGAACAGGGGGTCTGAATTGGAATTTTCAAGCCCATATTTGTGCAAGCCTACCATGCGTTTGGATCCAGTGCTTGCCATGTTTGAGGGTGCACCATAGACTTCTCTCCACTGGGTGCAAGATCTGGTTCTGAGGATGATCCACTGGCTGGATTTGGAGGGTGTATGATAGCTTCCCTGTGTAGTGCACGCTGGATCCTGTGAAAATAATCGGAAAAAAATGCAAAAGCTCACGCCTGGGATCGAACCCAGGACATGAACTTCATACTTCCCTCCCCTGACCAACAGAGCTTGCTTATCTGTTAGTATAATGAACAAACAAAAATATAATAGAAAAGCACTCCTTATGCCCAAAAGCGCATGTAATTTCAAATCAGCCAGTGGTTATCAGACGCGTCATCATCTTCTCCTTAGGACTGTTGTTTTAGACACCCATCTTTTACCTACGGACACCAACTGTAACTACAGCCCTGCAAGTCTCAAAAATTAATGCCAAGCATGATAAATCAATTCCAAACATACAGATCAACTCGTTTTGATCTCACGAGTCTGATGGCATCCCTCTTTTGCCCTGATTTTACCTGCATCATAAAGCCCTAAAACACGACCTCAAACCCTAACAATGGCAATTATCAGTACATGCGCTAAAACTCTTAATTACCCATACCAATACGTTCTAAATGATGATGTAAACAAGAAAGCATGCTTAGAAATTATTTAGGATGCATAAGTTTACAGAACCAAATTCAAAAAATATGACAAACCGTGAGGGGTGTGGAGGTTGGTTCTGGGCGTCTTAGTGTGTGCAAATGATTGGAACAACTTCTGGATGTGTCCAGGAACGTATTGTAAGCCTTGAATCTCCTTGAGAATGGCTATAATATGGAATTCGGTTTGAGATTTTTTTGACAAAAATGCAATTTTTTCTTGGCCGTTTCACACGATTTCTCCCTGTCCTTGTGCATGGGATTTGTTGTGTATATGTATCTCTTTGAATTAGATTAACAAAAAGGCTTGAAATCCTTGCCAATTATCAAGATTTGATTTCCTTCCAGCTTTGCATTATTTCTTTCCAAATCAAGCTAAATCATTCCATTCTCACTCCAATCAACCTTGGCACGATTTCATTTTGTTTTGGCAGCATAAATGGATTGCATTTTCATTCAAAATCAGATAAAAAACAAATCTTCCATATTTTATATCATTTATTTGATTTAATTTGATTTTTAAATGATTAAAATCAAAATAAATTAAATAAATAAAGTCAATAAAATATGGAAGAGTGTTTGGGTCATGGACATTGCTAGATGTAAGATGCAAGCATAAAAAGTTAGGCCCATTTGCCAAAAAATGCAATTTTGGGCATTGTTGACTTTTGACAATTTTTCAAAAATGGCCAACTTTGACAATGCATATCTCCTTCAATTTTGATCTTAAGAGGGTGTTCTTGGACTTTTTAGAAGGCTTAGGATGTCCCCTAAACAACATTTTTGGTTTAATTTAAATTGGATCTTCCATACTCATGTAAGAGGCTTTGACCCAAAAGGTGTTTTTGTTTACTTTTTGAAATGAGTTATAATGTCTGAATTCATATCTTTTCATGAGTGCATTTCTTAAGCTTGAGGGCTGAAGATGAGTTGTAGGGAATTAGATTATCTTCAAAATGAGCCTTGGATTAGAAATTGATGATAAAGTATGAGAAAGTTATGCTTGGTCAAAGTTTGGTTGACTTTTCCTAAGAAACCCTAATTTAGCAACTTTTAGTTTTGATGAATTAGGAGCATTCCTTGGGGAATCATGATCAACCCTTGATCAAATGATGGATATCACTTCAAAGTGTTGATGTTGACCAAAAATCTTGGAGTTTGACTGTATGTGGGCCACAATTGACTTTTGACCTAATACAGTTGATTTTCAAGCATCTGAGCAGTTGATTGGGCAAACTTATTGTGCAAGGCATGAAGCTTGGCATGGATGGTCTTGAGAACATATTAGGACTATGGAGAGCATATGAGGCCTTTGGAGCTCACCCATCTTGATGAAAATGGAAACCCTAGCTGGAGGTTCATTGCTTTAGGAGAGAGTTTGTCTGGTCAACTCTTGGGCATCCTTGAGCAAGTTGAGGATCTCAATGAACATATGTTAGTAAAATGGGAGGGAAAATTTTGGGGTACAATAGGTTACATGTTACAATTTAAGTCAAGAGTCTGAATACGTCTTATGAAACATGTCTAAGGAACGTTAGTACAAGAGGTTCTGACCGTGACTTTATGGTTAAGTTTTGGAGGCCTTCTAAAGCTTTTATTATGTGTGTTACAAGTTCTGAAGATTATGAAGACAAGGTTCTAATGAACAAGTTTTGACAATCTTAAGAAAGCAAGTTCTTACAACCAAGTGCTGAAGACTATGAAGAAGAGGTTCTAAAGGGACAAGTTCTAAAGACTCCAAGACTTAGGTTCTAAGACTTAAGAAAAAATCTTCTACAACAAGCTTCAACATTTGAATCATATGAAGCCTCTGAAGATAAGAAGAAGTTCAAAATGGTTAATGTGTGATGGTGTACAAAAGGTACATAAAGTGTCTGTGACCTCTACTCTTATAGAGTGTACTCTTATAGAGTGGCGCAAGGACATCTCTTTCGTACTTTACTGTGACCACTCTCATTATGACCGTTGAGAACCAACAACTAGATTTCCGATTACCTTTCTACCCTTTCAACTAATCTCTTTTACAAGATATAAAATGAAGACATGGAAGCTGAAGAAATGTAAGAATCAACATTACAACGACAAATCTATCGGATTAAATCAAGCTCAATAAAACTACACCAAAGTGTTATGAAAACTCTATAAAAAAATCTTCAACATACAGTTTTGTAAATAAGCAAGGAGTTGTTGCTCGTATCTTGCTGTAAAACACTTAGGTGTGTTTTTTTGTACTGAAACGTCTGTGTAATCTGCTTAAAAGAAGCTATCTATAATACACTAAAAGTACTCAACTATTGTTGATTCCTTAGGAGACCAAGTAACAGTCAGATCTCAAGAAGACTCTTGCTGCAGTTTTATTGGATTTACAATAAGGATCGACAAACTTATTGGGGGTGCCAATAAGGTTGATCTGATTTATTGTGGGTTATCTGTAATCAGTTTGGTTATAATGGATTAAGTCCTTATTGAAGGCAAAATCATCATTGAGGGGGGTGGATTGGATTAGTTTAGTTAACAGCGAACCAAGATAAAAATATCTGTGTTCATTTATTTTATGTTCTATGTTAACTTAATGTGTCACCAACGAAAATATTTAATTTGGTGAAACCCAATTCAAACCTCATTTTCTTGTGTTTCTCACACCTTCACTTGGAACATTAGAAGTAAAGCTTTAGAAGGCCTCCAAAGCTTCCTTGAATAAGTCGCGATCAGAAGCTCTCACTATAACAAATAAAACTTTTCATGATGAAGGTTACACCTCGAACAATGAAAAAATAAGGGTATAGGTCCAGAGAGCGTTATGTTGTATTAATTTTTTTTAAATAAAAAACATTATATCTCAATTATTTATCATAACCGAGGTAAGAGATAAATAAGGAAACTCTCTTCGACACCCAGTTGATGCATTTTATGTTTTTTTTTCAATTGATAGTAGACATTTCTCTCTTGGCGCCTTTCCAATTTCCATTTTTTCTTCTATTTGTTCCATTAGTATTTACTTTGGCTATAAAATCCAACTGAGACGTAATATATTTTGCATTAACATTTTCATAATACTAATTTCAAAATATCATTTTAATACTTTATTTGATAAATTTTAACCCCTCTGTTTTCTTAAATATCTGACGTGATATATCATTTAAATTAATTCCCAGAATATGGCGCTATGAAGTTATTTTTATAATTTTATATTTTTAATAACACTACCACGTCGATTTTTGTGTAAAATCGAAATGACACTTATTTTGCATGAGATACTTCATATAATTATCTAGATAGTTTCCAACTTTTCATTTACCCTATCAACACTCAAACGTTAGTTAGTTGCTCTCATTTCACAAAAAACCCTAGGAGATATTCATCAAAACTCTTCCAAAAGATATTCACCAAACGTCATTTTTGCAACAAGTTTGTTCTTTACTGAATCGTTAGTTTGTATATTCATCAATGTTAGTTTTTCACTTTGTCTATTGATCATTTTGTTTATGGTTTCTTAGTTACTTTGTCTATTGATCATTTTGTTTCATCTTTATTTTCCATTTGTGTTGACTGAAACGTTACTATTGATAGTCATGGCCGATTCAACAAACACCTCCTATACAATATCTCTGCAAACTCTTCTTATACACAAAGTCGTAAAAGAAAAACTAGAGGTTCCACGATGTATACAAAGGTGAAAAAAGATAACGAATCTGGTATTCGATACCCGGTTAGAGTTGATGAAGTAACTAGCATGGTTGAAGGTGAAAAAGGTGATGATTTTTTAGGTTGCATTGTGTTACAAGGTAGAAGTAAAGTGAGTATTTTGATAAATAGTTGGCATGACATTGACGATGAATTAAAAACTGACATATGGTCTGATATTAAGGTATTTATATTGTATCCTCTAATTTTTTTTACAAGTATATTTTTTGTGCAATACTAATAACAGCTCTATTGTGTAAACATAGGATCACTTCATTGTTACTCCAGATAATGACTACGTGAAAAAGAAAATGCTTGCTTATTGTGGTGAGCGTTGGAGGGGGTTTAAGACACATCTCACCCATGATTATATTAAACTTAGAGAAGATAAAGAAAAACCTCCATACGAGGTATATTCATTTATTAATAAAGCTACTTGAGAGAAATTTGTAGAGTCTCGCAAAACTCCTGAATTCTTGGCAAAGAGCCAAACATGAAAGGAAAATCGAGCTAGAAATATCTATCCACATAGGTTATCTCGTGGAGGATATCAAAGAATTGAAAAATTTTGAGGAACGAAAAAAGAAAAATAAATGGAAGAAGAGCTAAGAGATTCTATAAGTCTAGATCAAAGTCCATCTCCACCATCACGCTATGATAAATGGAAGAGGGAACGCCAAAGAAAATATGGCGAGTACACATCAGAAGCTACGAGCGAAGTGGCTCAAAGGATTGTAAGTAGATACTTTTATTAAGAATATTTATTTTAGTTAAATCAGTTTGGTAAAAATAAAATTTAATGTGTTGTAGGATGATCTTGTTAAACAAACCAAAGCGGCCTCTTCACTTCACAAGGTCGTCATGACATCTTAGTAGAAGCAATTTGAAAGGAGGAGCATTCTGGGAATGTCCATGGTCTCTGTAGCGGCATTGGCTTCAAGGCATATTTTGGATGCTGTCAATCAACTACAGAGAAAATGAGTCAGAAAAAGGTTGAAGAGATTGTTGCTGTTAAGTTAGGGGAGCAAAGGGATAAGTTGTGGGAAAGGTTCTTGGAGGAGGAGAGGGAGAGGTTGTAGTAGAAGGTGCAGGAGAAGTTCTTGGATGAGGAGAGAGAGGTTGTGGAAGACTATGCAGGAGAAGTTCATTGAAGAGGACATGGAGAAGTTGTTGCAAATAGTGCAAGAGAAGTTTTTGGAGGAGGAGAGGGAGAAGTTGTTGCAGAAGGTGCGGGAGAGTGTCTAGAAGAAGAAATAGGAACAAGAGAGGATGAATGAGAAGAAGAGGACCGATAAGTGTACACGCGATGTTCTTGAGGTATAAGTTGTATTTTGTTGTTATTATTGTCTACGTATTTCAGTTTTGGATTGTATTTATGTTGTTTTTATGATGGATACATTAAGTTCATTGGGTATACTCAGCCTTAAAAATTCAAATCAGATGGAAATTCAAGAGAATGTAGTTGAGAAAGTTACGAGTGTTACAAGTGCGACACATAGTTTTTCTGCCAACTAGTGCAGTGTTGAACCCTCACCATAAAATCAAGATAGCCTTCAGAGACAAGAGATGATGATGCTGAGTATTGAATCCATTACTATGGGTTTCAAATTAAGTCATGATCCACTTTGTATGTTGTTTTTAACAAGACTCGTTAAATGCATTTTTGAAGGGATATGAGGAACTAGACGAGTCCATAATGCAATTTTGGTGCTCGTAAGTGGTGTTATGTTGATTTCTATTTATATACATATGCTATTGTACTTTAACATAAAGATTTGACCTTACAGGTACATCCATGACTTTTTTTAGAAAGGAATCTTATAATTAATTATTTTATCATAGATGTTGCGAAGATTTCTCTTACTAGCGATTCTCCAGGTCACAAAGTCAGAAATTACGTACAAGATAAGTTGATAGAGAGAGGGAGCATCAAATATTGTTATTTGGCCCCGTTTTACCTTGAGTAAGTATATATTAATTTATTTTTTCATTTATAAATTAATTTTATCCATATTATTAATTATTTTGAATGTTTATGCAGCTGATATTGGTAACTACTTGTCATATGTCCCAAGGAAAATAGTATATTTGTGTTTTGCTCGATCCACTCAACACTGCCCGAAGTTGTGATCACCGCTTTGAATGGGTATGTTGTATTATTTATTATACATAAATTTAACTTTAGAATTGACTAGTTTTTTTTCATGTTTAATTTTAACCTACACGTGTAGGGAGATATAGGAATATAATGCGCGAATAAAAAATCTTATCGGTAGAAAGCCAAACTTTGATTACCCAAGAGTAAGTATAGTAATTGTGCTATTTGACATTATATTAATTGTGTGTATTAGTGTGATATTAATAAATGAAAATCATTTGTAGCAGCGTAAACAAACCGATTCCCATTCTTGTGGATATTATGTCATGAGATATATGCTCCATATTGTCTCTGATGGCATTACACAAGGATTTATGAATAATAAGGTATTAGCTTAATCCATGTTATGTATACTTAAATTTTTTTTTTTGTTTTTAGCTTAAATTTTGTTCTAATTGTAGGAGCTTAGCAACCAAAAATCGTATTTAATAGAGGAAATTGATGACATCTGATCTCGTTGGGCCAGTGTCTTCATATCTCTTTATGAAGCTCGAGAACAAGAACAATAGTTTCTGTTGGTTGCTAACAATGTTATTTTGTATATGAATAGAGGTTTTCTTATTTTGTCTTGATGATAATAATGTTATTTTGTATATGAACAGAGGTTTGAAATGATATATGATATTATTCCAATTCTGTTACATATTTTGTAATTTCTGTGTAAAATAATACTGGCAAGCTAATAGATTTATTATAATGATATGATACACGCCAATGGAAATGATACAAGCAAAAAATGACACAGGGGCCAATTAAATTGATAAATATAGTCAAAAATCTAAATAATAAACCCCTCGGTTATTCTCTAAAATCGAGGTAAAATGAATTCCATTTTACCTCGGATTATAAATAAAAACGATAGCTATATGAAGCGCGCAATAAAATGAAAAAAGTAAAAATATGCAGTTCCTAGGGATCAAACCCATGGCCTTTTCAATAATAACACTGGTGTTAAAAACACTGAGGTGTTAAGTACAGCCTTCTCATAACGACCTTAGTAACCTCGACTGGGTTGCTGAGGTAAAACACATTTTGCGTCTGATGTTACAAGCGTTATTTGTAGTAGTGTCTTTTACTAACATTCCTTAGAACCATTGAATAAGACGCATTCCTTAATCTTGACTTTACTTGTAACACACCAAAGGTATTCTTCCAGAGTGTTGAGTTCAGAACCTGATGATGTCACACACCTTCTTTCCAGAGTCAAAACCTATATGACAAAAGTCACACACTAGACAGAAACCTGTTAGAGTATACAATTGTTCTTAAAGATAGCACGTAAAGTTATCATCAAAACATAAGGTCAGATGTAGAACAAACCTTGTTCTTACAATCTCCCCTTTTTGATGATGACAAAACCTTGTATTTTGATAGAAAAATTCATACAGGGTAATCACCATGGAACACAAATTCAAGAGTTTACAGGCTCTCCCTGAATATGTTAATAGTCCAAATTCCATTAAATCTTGTTGAGAGTCTCCCCCTGAGCTCAAGACTCACATAATGAATTTTGCAGTACACAAAGTAAAATAGACTCATTAGCGTCTGACTATAAATACTTGGTCTTCATCTCAGAACCTTGATTACTATTAGAACGCTATGAGGCATTAGAACCTGTTTATTCATTTCCTTGATGACTTGCATCAAACATCAGAACTAATACATGATTCATTCAGAAACTTGAATTATTCAACCAAAAGGTGCACAACATCATGTCATTATAAAGTTTAACACCTGAACTATTTCCTAACTGACCATGTCTTTTAAAAATGTGTTCTGACCATGTCTCAGAACATATCTTTTAGACCATGTGTTTTAAAACATGTCTTAGACCATGTCTTTAGAACATGTCTTAGACCATGTCTTATGAACATGTCTTAGACCATGTCTTCCGAACATGTATTTGGACCACGTCTTAAACCATGTATTCCGAACATGTCTTAGACCATGTCTTCCGTCGATTCGCAACCTTTGAAGAAACTTGGTTAACAACAGAATTACTATAATTCCATAAATTTCACAACTTTTGTAGTATCAAAATTTGATAACACATAACCTGGTTACAAACACTTTTAGACAGTTAACAACTTCTGAACAGTATTTTGATAGTGGATTAAAAGTTTCCAAAGCACACGTTGACATTCTTTCAGATAATCCATGGCTTCTGAAACAAATTCTAAGTAACATGACATCTTTGTTAAGATTCCAGACAGTTCACAACTTCTGAAGCAACAAAGTCCGGTTACCATATTTTTAGAAAGTTCACAACTTCTGAAAAATAGGTATTTTCAACATATAATTTCCTTACATTTAGAAAGTTCATAAATTCCTTGAACAGTAGGAACATCATAGCTTGATCTAAACATATTTTCATGAAGTTCACTCCTTCTGAATAATAGGTTTTATCAATGCACGATTTCCTTACTTTCAGACAATTCACAACTTTTTGAACAGTAAGATTATCATATCTTGATTTAACCATATTTTAATGAAGGCCACTCCTTCTGAATAATAGGTATATCAATGTCTATTTCAGCTTTTAACTTAGTCAGAGCCTTCTGACCAAATCATAGTTTGAGTTCATGATTCGTTTGTAGACAGTTCGCAACTTCTAAGGAATACATGTTCATATATGCTTAGATCATCATAGCTTTCTTCATGCATCTTTGATCTTCTTGTCACTTCCCAGATGCTTAGCTCGTTAGAGAATTTTTCGAGCATCTTGATCTTGATCTTCTAGTTGGCAGATGATAATCTTCTAATAGCGAATTAACCTATCTTATGAAAACCAGTGAACTTTTGCAAAGTTCCTGAATCAAACATCAAACAAAATTTTAGCAGCAAAAGCATTATATCATGTTTAGGTTTGAGATATGAGATTAAGTACTATCAAAATCATATATTCTTTCTCCCCCTTTGTCATAAATCAAAAAGGATTTAAAAGACAAAATGAATTTTCATAGAAAATAAAAAAAAGATAAAGATACAATTATTTTAGAAACAAAAGAAAAACTATTCTTAAGTTCTAATACAAAGGGCTAAGGCTCTAAGCATCATCCTTCTTATCCAGCTTTGCCATGAAATTCATCACTGCATCAAATAGTTCCTTGAAATAAGCAGCTTGAGCTTCAATCCTTTCATCATGGCTATCCAAGCGTCGATGGATGAGACAATTTTCTTCCTGATGTTTTTCCATAACAACTTTCAACCAAACTGGTTGGTCTTCAGCTTCCATAGCTTGTTTTCCCTTTGAGACAGATGATTGTCCTACAACCAACGACAATTTGGACCTTGAAGAAGTATATGTAGTATCTCTTTCTGAAGAATCAACATAGGCAACATCTTATTGCACATTATCAGAACCAAGAACCTCTGGAGCAAGTAAACTCAAGGGAATGTTTGAAAGGGTTTTAATCCATTCTTCATATCTCTTCTCAGTTTCTTGGTGACAGGTGATTCTCATGATGTCATAGTTGATATATATCCACCTTCTGAAGGAAATTCAGATGGAATCTATTTTCTCAGGACTCATGCATAGTGAATAACTTTCCAAGGTATGTTGGAGAGTGAGAAAAGCATTTTTCTTAAACTGTTCCACGAGCTCAAGAAATTTTGGGTGACGAACAAAGGTTCTGAGAAAATCTGGATGATAGGAGGTATTTGGAATATTGTAGAAGTTGTCGGATGGAAGCCTTATATGGGTTACTTATGGTGAAGGAACAAAAGGACTTGCTTTTGAAACCAGTGGATTTTTCTGAGAGGATTCTGTTCCAGGTGTGGAATCAGATGGGAAAGCCGAGGTGGAGAAATTGAGTGGGTTTGTAGATATGTCTTTGGATGAAAGAGTACTAGAGGTGATTGGACCATCTTTCTTAATTCCAAGAGTTTGTTCTTTGGAATTTAGTTTCTTGGATTTCTTCTTATTCTTATTATCAGGACAATCTTTCTTTGATTATTTCCTTTTCTTTTTCATCTTCTCAACAAGAGAAGTTACAAGAGAGAATTTATTGTCAGTTTCAGAGGGAATGGTTTTAATGACTCTCTCAGAAAGAAATGCAGGAGAATTATCTGTAGGGTTTCTTCTTAGAGAAAATTCCATTTGATCCAAGTTTTCAGGTAACTTGAATGTTTTTGAGATTAAAGACATTTCAAGCAGGTCCTCACCATTGAAGGGTTTTCCACTCAAAACCTCTAGTAAATATTGAGGGTTCAAGTTTTCTGCAAACTTACTTTAAATTAAGATGACAGAGGTTAACCTTCCATAAGAAATCCAGTTCCTTTGATTTTTGGAGATCTTCTGGGAGAATCTGATAGCACCATGCAGATAAGTTGTGAGACAGCCTGGTAGGTTGATATATGCATTTAAGGCTAAGTTGTATATCATGAACTTGTGATCTATATCAATTTGATAAACAAGATTTGTTTAACTTTTGTGAAATACACTGTCGGAGAAAATTCTGAACCATAATCTTAAGACATCAAAAAGGTCGGATGCCTTTTGAGAGTCTCTACCAGTTTTGAAGATGACTGGAATAATTATTTGAACAATATCTTCATATGTTGTATTCCTTTATGTTTCCCAAGAAATTATATTTATATGAATACAAACACCTAAACCATTGTGATGGATGAGTTTTTCAATATCTTCTTCATGAATGCAGATGTCTTTCCCAAAAATCTTGGTGCAAATTAGGTCTTGGTTTGAGATGAAGGTGTTAGATCAGAATTCTTCGACCAGAGCAGGAAATGTAGGAACTTTGAAAATATTTAAGTAGGGTTCCCATCCTTGAGATTTCAACGTATCATAGAGGTCAAAACCATGAGAGGCAATATTTTCAAAGTCTACTATCATTTCGGAGATAACACAAAGCTGATCTATTAAAATTTCCAGTTATGATAGGATCATCGTTTTCTCGAGGCTGTTGTTGTTGGAGAGATTTTTTATTATTTCACGATGATGAAGCCATTTTTAGAGAGCAGTAGGTAAGAAATAATGTTTTTAGGGTTTTAGAAGTTTAGGGCTTAAAAGATGACTTTGTAGCGCAAGGAGAGTGAAAAGGTGAGAGGTTTTTTGAAAAGGTTTTAGAAATGATTACTAATCCTAGAATAGAGAAACTGATATGACAGGGAGGAAAGCGTAAAGATTTATCACTATAATCCCAAGATAATCTCATTACTCAAAGCATCCCATTAAATGCAAGGCATCATTTAGAATAGACATCTGTCTTATATTAAATCATTAACCTTTCACTTTTCTGACAACAGAATTAATGAAGTAACTTCTTTAGTGACCAGTGGACAGAGATGTTCGATAAGGGAATATTTCTGAATAGGATACTTCTGATAATATGAGAGTTCCATTGGATTGTGTCATACCCGCCTTAGTGTTAACAGTTAAAATTTCTTTTACTAGGACAATTAGGTATTTTTCATACTATTTTTTGTGTTATTACATTTATTTAGAATTATATTTTCATGCATACTAACATTTAGTTGTGTAAATGTTGTAGGTTATTATGTTAGAACCCTTTACAAATTATTTCACAAACATTTTTTTCCTAATTTTCACAAATGGGCTCATTATCTAAATGTCTTTTCTAGAATGGCCTATCAAATTTTGTTAAAATTCACATGACCCTTCATTGGCCATGAGATCTAAAGACTATTGACCAGTATCCATGTGCTTAATCCTACCATACTCCCTAGTTAACTCTCAATCTCATTCCTCCGCTTAACATACTTTTGACCTGCGTCCCAGAATTAACTTCGGGTGACCTTCTAATCAAAATCCAACGCACAAGGTCACACTGGAACACCATAAATGCATAGGACCAACCTCATAGAGTCCAAATTGGCTCAAATTTTTATCCTGGGCCTTGCCCACTCATTTTTGCACCACAGGATTACTACGCCAACTAAGATTTGCACCCCCTGTGCTATTGGACCGAACAGTGCTATGGGCTTAGCCCTTTGCTATTTAAAACCTCCTGGTTTACTTAAACCAATTAAAATATACTCCCTTTGTTTATTTAGTTTATTTTTTTTTGGTTTATTATTTATTTATCATCTTTAGTTTATTTTTATTTTATTTTCTAAATTAATTTATATTTCCATTTTTTATTAAAATAACAAAGAGTTTCTTTTTTCTAATTATATATGTGTGTGTGTGTGTGTGTGTTTGTGTGTGTGTGTGTGGGATTTTTATATTTTGATAGAATATAACAAACCTTCTATGTTTATTTTTAATAATTATAGTATTATTAATTATTTTCTAAATTACTAACCATTTTTTAATATTAATTTATTTGTTTATTCTTTTAACCATTTTTTTACTAACTTCAAACATTATTTTGAGTCAATTATTTTCACTTCTATTTTTTAAATTAAATCAAACATTAAGATAACTAACCCATCAAACTTTTCTTTTTTTACTAACTTAACAAAAATTCAAGGCATTTTCAAAAAAATGCTTAATTTTTTTTGCTTCAAAATTTAACTTCGAAATGCGTCTACGATTACTCAACTTTCAAACTCAGACAAGGTGCAAGAATAATTCGAAAGAAACTCTACGCAATCCTATAAAAAAACTAACCAAACACATACGAACTACAAAATGGACTATGATTTCTTTGCAAGAGGATACGTAGGAACGCGGTTAAAATTAAGACGAGTTCCCTAACTAAAAACTATATCTTTTCAGCTATGTGGCAATAACATATTTTAAATAAAAAATTCTCATTAAGTCCTAAACCTAAAGAGGGGTCCCATTGAGAACAAGGCAGACAAAAGGTGCATAAAACCTTATTTTTATCTAACCAACTCGCGAACCTAGAAATCTCTAAAAATGAGGGTTTTTTTGATTACTTTCCCGTCCTTAGGAGAAAAAGTAGTGGTGAAAACTCTCGCATTTTTTTGCCGGTTACGACACTAGCGACTCTCCCAAGGACACAACCCTTAATTTAGAGTTTACCATTTCTCTAGGTCTAAGTTTTTTGGTTTTTTATCTATTTATGGTATGTTGTTATTTCTATATTTCTATATTTGTTCTTCAATTATTGTATTCACTAATTGTCATGTTATTCATATCTTGTTGGTGGGATCTTGTTAAATAAGTATACAAAACCTTAGAAGAAGGATTATCAATTGGCCAGTGGGGTTTAACACCCCTATGAATTTTTTGCGACAACTTCGCCTAGAGTGGGTCAAATTCTGAGGAATATCTTTAGAGGGCTAGCCTCTCTTGGAGATAGGACTTTAGATTTGGCCAATGAATCTTTGAATAACCCAAAAAATAAAATATCATGGTGAGACCTTGTATGACCTACAAGATAAAAGTCTTGGTCTACAAAGAGGCTCCACTTAAGGGAGAACCTTGTGTCTTTTCCCTTTTGTGGCATCCATGATACCCTTAAGGAAACTACCCTTATGGGGAGGGTAAAATGTCCGTATGACAAACTTATGAACCTACACACTAAGGACACCTTTATCATCCCACCATCATATTGCGTCACCATACATGCACACATATTTCATTTAAAAATATTTTTTTTTGCATTATTTTGTGTCTTATTCATAGGATTTCTTTTAAAAAAAAAATAAAAAAATAAAGGTTTTTGGCGAGCATCGTGAAAATGAATACTGATAAGAAGCCAACCATCTGCATTAGCACCATGATGTGTAATTTGAAGAAACTGAAATTGATTAGGGGGAAACTACCTAAAAATCTATGAAAGGTTTTGTTTGCCTCTATGGGGATATCATTGATCTTACAAAAATAACTGTAAAAGTGGAAGAAATCACTGCCCTTGCTTAATTTTATAACCATCCACTAAGGTGCTTCACTCTCCATAATTTTCAATTGGCACCTACCTTACAGGAATTTGATAGGATTTTGGGATTCTCTAGAATCAAGGATGAAGCTTCCATAGTAATTGGTAATACCATCAAAGTCCGAGACTTGGATAAGGAGTTAGGGATACCATTCACTGACATAGTACTCAATTACAAGAAAGATGGTGAGGTTCAAGGTATTAAGAGGCAGTACCTAGAATCTAAGGATCTTTCTTTTGCAAATAAGAAAGAATGAGAGGTTTGTGGATATTGTTTTAAACTACTCATTTTTTGTTTGATTCTTTTTCTAAATACTGTTGACTATATAGACTCTGCAGCCATTAATGTACTTTGGGCCGTAAAAGTATTAAGTGCTGATTCTACTCTGACTTTAATTGTTGATGTGTATTACTCTCTTCATACACGTTATGAAAAAGGGAAATGTGTGCTACATTGTTGTATTCCACTTCTATATTCTTGGCTTATTTCTCACCTCTACAAAGAAATTTATATGGTCAGGGATATAACAAGGAATGAATAGTCTCAAAATTTGAGGGCTCTCAGTGCTGATTCTATCTTGTGGTATGTTAGGAAACTTAATATCGAAGAGATTGTCTATAGTTGTGTAGAGTTTTTGAATATTCCTTTGACTGGGACAAGAGGATGTATTAATTATAACCCCACTTTGGCTTTATGTCAACTAGAGTACCCTTTGGAAGATAAACCTTTTGGTGAGCAAATTTGACAATTGGTCATTCATGATACAAGTAGAAGTAGCCCTGAGTTACTAAAGAAAGTCATCCAAGCTTGGGGAAAAGTTCATAAAAAAGGAGATAAATTTAGAAGGAAGAATGTCGTGGCAAGAGAACCCTATACTCAATGGATTTTGGATAGGGTCAGAATCAATAAACTACCATTTGACATTGATCCTACGTATAAGCCAAACATACCAGATCCTCTTCTAATATCTGTGGAAGAAGTAGAAGAACTAAGGGATGACCTTGAGAAAGCCTAAAGATAAAATGAGGGATTAGAGCATGGTCTTTATGGCCTTGCTTATGAGAATAATCAGTTGCAACATGAGCTCGAGCTAAAAGACCAACATATTTAAAAAGATCGTGAATTGGCTGACAAAGTGAGGCTTAAACAAAAGCGTTCGATTGAAGTGTTGCTAAATGATACTTTCAATCTTGATTCCCATAATCAACTGTTGGATGATGCTTCTAGAGAAATTGGAAGACTAAGGGGTTGGTACAATCAAGCACTGCAAGACAAGAGGGAGTTGGAAGAGGCTCTGAGAGACCAAATCCAAGAATTAGAAGAAAATGCTCAAGGTCAAGAGGAGCAGGTTCAAAACCTGGTCACAAGTATCCAAGAAAGTCAGAAGTTAGAGGTAAGAGAATGCCTTAGAAGGATGAGAGCATAAATACTCCTTTCCCAATGAGTAAAGGAGTATGAAGAAGTCTGTCAAGAGTTAGAAAGCCTCTGAAAATATTTACTTATACAAAAGGAACTCTATAAGGAGATGAGAGTTTAAAAAACATATTTGGAAGAGCATACACAATCATAGACTTAGCGAGAGAAGATAACAAGGTCATAATCCCGACACTGTACAAGGTGTATGTGAAGTACAAACACAAGCATGTAAAACTTTCCTTCTTAAAAAACAACCTCTTTGAGGATATTCCTAGGATCTTGAAGGATGCAGAGGCTACAATGGTCCCTCTCCCGAAGGATGTTGAAGACTTTCTCAAACTTTGTAGGGAGATGGTTGATGGTTTAAGGCAATAATTCACAAGCTTAGATAGGATATTTAGTTTCCTCTTTTGTTATTTATTTTAGTATTTGGCATTTGTTTTAATTTTCTGTATTCAGTATTTACATTCAGTATTTGCTTCTGTTTGAATTGTATTTACTTTTTGAGGATTATGGTTTTTCTTATTCAATAAAAGTACTTTGTTTCAGTATTTATCTATGTATTTTTTTTGGGTGCTCACCAATAAAAAAATAAATAAGAACATGAAAAAATAGTAATAATAAAAAAGAAATTTCGAGTAAATAAGACATTAAAATTGAAATTCTGGTATACAGATTACACATGTCCTAACACATGTTGAGACATTTATCTCTACAAAATACTCATGGATAGAAACAACAGACTGATAGATAACTCATCAGTCCAAAATCGTTACAGATGTTTCAACATCTAATACGACATGTTAATCAATCAAAAATATAACTGAATAGAATATAAAGATAGTAACATAGAGATATGATGACCCAGTTCGTTGTACAACAACACCTACTCTGGAGGCTACCAAGCCAGGAAGGAAGTCTACTATCAGCAGTATTAGTTCAAAGCTAAACTTCCCCATTTATAACTTCTCACCTAATCCATGCCCAATGCAACTTCTACCCAGGTTCTCCCTAAATCTAAGAAATCGATATCTCACTTCCTACATCACCTCAATGATATTACTATCAATTACAACCAATTCAGTCAAGACTCTTGACTAACAAATATACTTGTATTTTCTTAAAAGTTTTATCCAAGAATAATACATGATTCATTGCCTACAAGCTTCTGAATCTGCATAAAACTATGTCTACCACAATGTATCAAATTGATACAAAGGGTGACTTAAAACCTAAGAAAGTACACGACTTTCAAAACCCCAAACCCTTATTTTACTTTTAAATATGATACACTTGGTTTAGTTAATTTTCCCTAGAACTAAGTCTTACTTTTATAATTTTCAAGGTACTGGATTTGGGCTTCCGAACAGCAGTTGATCTGTTACAGAAAATCAACAAAAATATCTCCTAAATTATAGGAATTTAATCATTAGTTTCTTTGATTATCTCCATAATTAGAAACTAAACAATCTTCTAAAATTCAACTAGTATATCGTCAATCTCCAAACGGTGTGCCACATAGGTAGCACAATATTCCCAGAATATTCTGCACATGAAATATATCAATTAAATCCAACTTTCCAGCTAGTCACAAGCGCGATGTCGAATGGCTCTTCATATGACATCTTCATTTGACATTTATCTCTGATGATTAGAGATGTTAATTCAACACTTTTGAGTTCTTCATCTTGAACACAACATATGGTTACCAAATATTTCTAGAATAATCCATATTTGTAATCCACTCACATAATCCCAACATCCAGTTATACAAGACAAGATTCCAGATGATCATAATGAGACATATTGTTCAACATCTAGTTTTACCAAAATTAGTCAAAACTTTAGAGCTCAAATCTTTGGATATTTCAATCTCCCCCTTTTTGAAATTTTTGGCTAAAACTCCTTTTACACTGGAGAACCAGAAACCTTTGGTTGAAGCTCCTTTTGCATAATAAACCCAGGAATAAAGTTCTAGGAGCAAAAAGTCCTGAAGTCATTTCAGCCGGAAGCTCTTATATTTCCTACACATGAGGAAGAAGATAACCATACTACACAACTGATTATCCAGTTACTCCCCCTTAATCCAGGGACCAATTCTTGTCACAAAGGGATAAACCTTCCTCTTTGAGGGCATAAGATAACCCTTAAGAAGACATAGACAAATTACCCTAAGCAACCAAACACCAACCTGGATAACTCAGAATATAGGACATAACTGCGTTCATAACTTAGATCACAAGACACAAAAACAAAAACATGACTCTCACAAGATGTTGAAACATATTTTTAAACATCCTTTCAAAACAACTGCAAAGGCGTACACCACCCATATGATAGCAACATATATGATAACTATTTTTCTCCCCCTTTTTAGCCAATAGTTGAAAAAGAAAACCTCCACAAGACAATACCCAGACTGTACTCACCCAAATCTGAATAAAATCCATAAGAGCTTAACATAAGAAGAGAGATGACTCCTTTAAATACCTGAGCTATTACTTAGGAATTAACAATTCTTGAAAGTAACAATATTCTTAGTCAGAGATAACGTTATTTGAGGAAGATAACAGTTCTGACCAATAAGTGTGCACCGACCAAGTTTGTTTTGAATATTTCTTCTTTAATAAGCACCGTCCATAACACATATTTCTTGCCTCTATTCCTTTTAGACTGTTTCTCCTAGAAGTTAAAGTACCAATGAATGCACATGCATGGTCAAAGATACATGACACACAACATCCTGACATGTATTTGAATACACCGCCCACATGCACCACTCGATGAAATGGATAGATTCAAGTCCTAAACAATGTACTGACATCTTTTTCAGTCTAGGCACACAAAATATTCGTCATAAAGTATAATCACGAAGCCTTCAGAGAAAAATAAATTCCCAAAAGCATGACCATCAAATCATTCCAATGAGAATACCTCCACATATGATGAATATCCTATACTTCCTGTCTTTTTCAAAAGGAAATGATCAATAATTCTCCCTCGCTTTAGATAATTATTTCTCCCCCTCAAGGAGAAAACCTAATAAGTAAGGAACTCCTCATAATGTGCTTCCTAAGATCATACATCAGAAGGGATGTGATAACATATTGGTAGAAAATCATACAAATACCACAATAAGCATTGACACAAAGGCATATTGAAACCTCAAGACACTCTTGATTATCTTTAGGTGACATTCTACACGATGATCTCAAGCACAACCTGCTTGTCCATATTCATATTCTTGTGAAGGAAAACTTGAGCTAGATTCTTTAGCTCCTTGAGAGCACATCTAAGCAACTTGATGTGGTTTAACATTACTCAGATCCAGGTTAATTTGATATCTTCAAGAGTTACTTACAGCTGAAGGAAACACCATCTCAAAGGAATTCTGATCAGATCACACTATCTGATAGCCTTTCCTTGCACCAACCAACAATTTTCTGGTACAAGTCGAATCTTCAACATGACTAGTCACACATTCACCACACTCACAAGTATTTTTCTGAAGAAAAGAAATCAGATAGCTGACTTGCATACACTCATTAGACAAATATCCAACTCCCGTCAAGATATTTTCCACCATTCGCATGCACATCTTCATCAGAGGAACAAATCTCTATGCAAACACATCAGATGGTGCTACCACACACCAGAGACCCATGAAGATAAATAAAATCTCATACACTTTTTGAATTAAAGTGCTCAAATTGCAAAATTGCATGGATATGTCAGGCAAATACACAACTTCATTCAATATATTTACCATCAGTCACATGCACACATGGATTACAATTTCTCTTAGATGTCCAAACAACTGATAGGAATACCTCTTCTCAAGTGTAAATCATGCAGGTCATCAAACACACTTGAATAAACTCTCACATAATCTCTGAAACAAAGAGTTCAGATTGCAGACTTGCACATACACATCTAACAAATACTCAGCTCCCGTCAAAGTATTTGCCATCAGTTAAATGCACACCATCATCAGGGGAAATTTTCCCAAGGTCCTTACTCAACAGTTCCCTCTGAGAGATCTAGACATCAGATAATACTACCTTCTCACACTAGGTAGAACATTTGGTCTAACTTCCTTCTTCTGCACACCACTTAGCATAAGTGGATTCTTCATCATGCCAAACAGATAAACAACCCCCAGACCACTCAGATTAGCTCAGTGACTTGACCTTACACTCCATCTCAAACAAAGCAACCTTCTTTGGCCGGAGAAGCAACCAACTGAAATGACGTTCCAACATTAGTTTAGACATCAAGGATTCAATCATAACTCTTGCAGAAACCACAAGGAAATCACAATTGTACTCATTAACAGACCAGGTTAAGACACACAGGAAATATATTCTCATATACTTTTTGCATCAACACATGATACAAATACACATCTCCCGTCAGAGTATTTGCCATCAATTAGATGCGTACTTTTACTAGAGAAACATTTCCATAAACATCAGTTAAGAATGTCTTCTTCACTTTGGTCTGACATCATTCTTCTCATAAGCGCAAAGTTCAGACTCATTGTCTTACCTTTAAACAACATCCTTATGCATCAAAAGAGAAGATTCCCTCTAACAAACAACAACTAAAGTAATGAATGATCATCATGCAACAAATAGACTATTCAGAAAAAGTCTGCTTCTTCCAATCCTCCAAGACCCATCACTGGAAAGTTCAATGCAAGCAGTTTGGATGACACTCCAAACATGCAATCACCAATCAACCACTTAGGTTGATACATCTCCATATCATACAACTCCTTGGATGTCTTTTCCACTACACCAGAATAAGCGTTCCATGTTCTTATAGACTTGATAATAATATCAATTTTGAGTAAACAACCTCCATCCTATTTATAAGAAACATCCATCAGTCATCTTCTTAACGTCCTCTTCTCTAACTCAGTAAAAAATTATTCCATCAGAATAGTCACAAGCAAGATTACACAAATCTGACTTCTCTAGATCAGAAGACTCTTCCAGATGTAAGAGGGAATGTCCTCGACATTTGAACTTGACATCCCCATATGAAGAACCTAGTTGAGAAAACAAATCTTCTATTTGGGCTTAGCTCATGCACTCCTATATCCTTTGATCAGAAATAAACTTACCCAAGGAGTAAAATGTTGATCAACTCTTGACCAACACACATATCTAAGACCTATTTCTAGAACATAACATTCTTAGACACATAACTAAGATGCCTCCTCTTCCAGATCAGGAAAAGGTTCCAAACATATGTGATCAACACACATTTGTGTAGCACCCAAAACATCTGTAATTCCATTCCTTTAGCCAACAAAGTTCTGCACAACTTGCTGACGTGATGTTCTAACATCTGATAGAACATCATTCCAAGGAACAGACCAATAGATCCTTTGATAAAGGCTGTAGATTAGCCTTTTAGGGTTAACAACAAAAATAAATTGCTTCTAACTCTCTTCAGATATCTTTTAAACAAATTCACTTAAAAGTGCCTTTATGAGTGGACTTGAGATAATCCTCAAGTATCTTTGATAACTTTAGTAGGCTGGTTGAAACAACCTACAAGTATCACTATAATACAGAATACACCTTTAGATAGGAACATATCACAAGGTTCTTCCTTATTTTATTGCAAGGGCAAACCTCCCTACAACCTCAACACCATGAACTAACAGGAGTTTTCTATCAAATGCAGCAGAACAAATAAAATTCCTCAACAACCTTCAGGCACGACTTAATCACCCTTGTACACAAGCACCATAACCCAGGTGCCAATATAAGAACATAGATTTGAAAATAAATCAAACCCAACACAGCTACTCACCACCAAATCTACAAACAACCCCTTGTTCCTTCAAGTCCTTGAACCAGAAAGTATCTTCCCTGATATCATCTAGAAACAGATAGGATGCCTGCTCTAATACCAATTGAAATTCAGGTATACTGATTACACATGTCCTAACAGATGTTGAGACACTGATCTCTGCAAAATACTCATGGACAGAAACAACAGACTGATTCAGAACTCATCAATCCAAAATCGTAATAGGTATTCCAACATCTTATACGACATGTTAATCAATAAAAAACAAAACTGAACAAAACATAAAGACAGTAACACACATATATGATGACCCAGTTTGGTGTACAACAACACCTACTCTGGGGGCTATTAAGCCAAGAAGGAAGTCCACTATCAGCAGTATTAGTTCAAAGCTAAACTCCCCCGTTTAAAACTTCCCGCCTAATCCCTACCCAAGAACAATACACAATACACAATGTATCAAATTTATACAAAGGGTGTCTTACCACCCATGAAAGTACATAAATTTCAAAACCCTAAAACCTTATTTTACTTTTAAATTTGATACACTTGGTTTAGTTAATTTTCCCTAGAACTAAGTCTTTCTTTTGTAATCTTCAAGGTACTGGATTTGGGCTTCAGAACAACAACTGATCTATTGTAGAAAATTAGCAAAATATCTCCTAAATCATAGGACTTCAATCATTATTTTTCTTGATTATCTCCATAATTAGAAACTAAACAATCTTCTAAAATGCAGCTCAGATCTCTTCAATCTTCAAACTGTGCACCATATAGGATATCACAATAACCCCAGAATATTCTTCACATGAAATATATCAATTAAATCTAACTTTCCATCTGGTCACAAACGTGATTTCAAATGGCTCTTCATAGGACATCTTCATTCAACATGTCTCTATGATGATGAGAGATGTTAGTTCAACACTTCCGAGTTCTTTATATTGAACACATCATATGGTTATGAAATATTTCCAGAATGCTCCATATTTGTAATCCACTTACAAAATCTAAACATCAAGTTATACCAAACAAGATATCAGATGATTATAATGAGACATCTTGTTCAACATCTAGTTTTACCAAAATTAGTCAAACCTTTAGAGCTCAAATATTTGGAGCTTTCAAAAACAAATTCTTAGCATATCCATAAACATTAATCCAACAACAAGCATCACATCTATATTTCATACAAAAAACTCATTTTTTACATCATCTCCGTTTAAATCATCGAGCAAGAAAACAGACTTCCCGACCTCCATATCAAACCAGAGTTCATAAAAAAAAGTAATGGACCAAATCGAGCAAAATCAAGCTGTATTTCAAGAAGATTTGGAACAAGTGAAAGGAAGTATCAACTCAATGAAATGAGATATGAATCAAGTCCTACTTTCCCTGAAGAACATCATAACAAGACAAGACGAGATCCCTAAAGTAGGTTTTGAAAAAGCAGCCCAAACCATTAGTGTATTGAGTGGTCACCCAGCAAGACAAAATCCAGAATCAGGTCCCATCAAAGAAACTGCTTCCTAACAAGAGACCTTTATAGATCATACTTAAGGTTTTGTTCCACCTTTCTCAAAGGTGAGGGAATCCCACACTTTTCAGATTCCGGTCAACAATTCTCCCAACATGGATAATTATATGGACCTACAACATGGAGACCATGAATTGGAAGGTACCACTCAAATGCCTCAACAAAAGGAACTCCAAAACAATGTTGTTGAAGATCCTATGGAGATCAATCAATTTAAAGCCATTGAAGAAAGACTAAAGGATGTAGAGGGTTATGATGATGTCGATGTTGGTGCTCTAGAAATGTGTGTGGTCCCAGATGTGGTGATTCCTCCCATGTTCAAAGTATCTGAATTTGAAAAATATAAGGGACTCACGTGCCAAAGGAATCACGTGCGCATTTTCTGCAGGAAAATGGCTGCCTATCCTCATGATCAGAAGCTGATGATCCACTATTTTTAAGACAGTCTAAGTGAGGCATCCCTAGATTGGTATATGCAATTGGAGAGAGCACATATCCGATCATGGGAAGATCTTGCTCATGCCTTCTTAAAGAAATACAAGTACAAATTTCATATGGCTCTTAATCGCATGTAACTTCAAAACTTGTCTCAGAAGAAAGATGAATCTTTTAAAGAGTATGCTCAACGGTGTAGAGAAATGGCAGCCGGTGTACAACCACCACTCTTTGAAAGAGAATTAGTAGACATGTTCAAGAGTACTTTATAAGGTATATACTATGAAAAGATGGTAGACAGCGTCTCCTCAGGATTCTCCGATTTGGTAATAATTAGGGAACTAATTGAAGCTAGTTTGAAATGTGGCAAGATAAAAGGGGCATCCAATACTCACATTCCAAAGAAGCATATTTCGAACTTCTTGAAAAAGAAGGAAGGAGAAACTAATGTTGTCATAATACACCAGAAGGCACAACAACCATTGGTGATCCCATAAGAACAACAACAAAATAGGTTCGAAAGACCTTCGAGGAGATTTGATCCTGTCCCTATGCCACACAGTCAACTACTACAACACTTTCTCAAGGCATCCTTGGTAGAGCTGGAGCCACTCAATCCTCCAATTAGGGCACTCCCACCAAAATATGATGCGAATGCAAGATGTGAATATCATGCCAATTCTCCAGGGCATGCCATTGAGTAGTGTTGGGACTTCAAACACAAGTTTCAAGATTTAATAGACTCTCAATATATCACCTTTGATAAACCGAGTATCAAAACAAACCCCATGCCTCCATAAGGTGGCCTGACTGTGAATGCAATTGAGATAGTCACTAATCATGAAGAGACTAAACGAGTGAAATCTCTGATAAATATTTTGAAGGAGCATCTCTTGGAACATGGTTTTCTCTTGGAACACAATGATGCTTTCAAGAACACTTTGCAAAAGTTGGTGGACCAAGGGATTATCTAATTTGGGCATTACCCCGAAGAGGAATATATAGATGCAATTAATAGGAATACAAGAAGACCATTGGTGATCCTTTGTCAAGGTCTGAGTTCTACAAAGAGACCACTTGTAATTCCTTGCGAGAAGCCAAGCTCAACAAAAATACCAGTGACAATACCATGCCAAGGTTAAAATTTGAAGATACTAGTGCCTTCTAAGAGTACAATGGTGATTAGGGGGCCATCTCCCACTCCTTATGAAAGTGATAAAATCGTGCCATGGAGTTACAACACTACTTTCTACATCAATAGGTTGAAACAAGAATGTGAGCCCTTAACAAGTCAAGTGCCTCCAATTACAAATATAGTAGAAACATAGGGCATGACCCACAATGGTTGCATATATGCTCCAAATCAACAAAAGAAGAATGATACCTTGGATAAAGATAAAGGAAAAGTTATGGCTTAAACTAGTCAAAGATAGGAGCCTCCAAGTAAATCCTTCACTGATCATGAGGATAACGAGTTCTTAAAAAGGATCAAGAAAAGTGACTATCGAGTGGTGGATCAACTTCATCAAACTTCGTCCAAGATTTCAATACTTTCGTTGCAATTGAATTCACAAGCACACTGAGATTCTTTGATAAAGATTCTGAGTGCTGCTCATGTAATAAAGGAGATAACAGTGGATCAATTTGATGGAGCTGTGGCCAATCTAACATCAGGAACATGCCTAAACTTCAATGATAGTGAGTTACCATTACAAGGTATAGCTCATGACAAGACACTTCACATTTCAATCCAATGCTGAAATACTAGTCAATCCAAGGTGCTCACCGGTACCGGTTCTTCCCTGAATGTACTACCAAAGAACAGCCTGATGAAACTAATAATGGATGTCATAGTTATAAGACCAAGTTCTATGGTGGTTAAAGCTTTAGATGGCTCACTAAGAACTGGGTTTGGAGAGGGGGACCTTCCAATAAATATTGGTCCACAGCTTTTGCATATTACCTTCCAGGAGATGGATATAGAACCATCATATACTTACCTACTAGGGCGACCGTGGATTCATGCTGCGGGGGTTGTTACCTCAACTCTGCATCAAAAGTTGAAGTTCCTCATTGAAGGAAAATTGGTTGTGATTTATGGAGAAGAAGAAATCTTCATAAGTCATTTGGAGTCTTACAGGTACATTAGTGTGGAAGAAGATTGTATGGAAACGTCTTTCCAAGTATTGGAAGTGGCTTCAGTGGTTACCCTTCCGATAAAGAAAGTCAAGAAACTAGGAACTACCATGACATCATGGAGGGACTTACAAATAGTTATGGAAGACCTAACATCTAAAGGTTGGGTGAAGCTCATGGAGATACCTGAAAAGAAAGACCACTTTGGTTTAGGCTATCAACCGTCAAAGGCTACTAAGAAAGATAAAGGGAAATTTCCTCCCATCCAGGAAACCTTTATCAACAAAGGAGTAGAGCATGGTGGGTAAGTGTCAGTAATATAAGACAAGAGTAGTAGCAAAGGAGCGTCCAACTTCATCCGTGAATGTGCTCCAGGCGAAGAGCTCAAGAATTGGACAACTGTGGAGATTCCAAAGATCTTTTTCTTTCCAAAGTAATTTTTTCTATTTTAAAAAGAACCTATATCTTTCCCGAGGCATAGGGGTAGCTTGTAAGGGCCCCCATTTATTTTAAAAAAGTATTTTCAATTAATAAAAGTTATGTTTTGCATTCAATTAAGATCTATTTCTTTCTCTATTATTTACTCTTTTCTTCAAAATGGAAATATTTTTTCTACATACACACTTTCCAATTTAGCATTCTAAAAAGAACCAAAACATTATAAAATGTGTAGATCCACACCTAACCTCATCGATAACAATATTGCTACTATTAGATATGACTTTAATTCACCAATTAACCAAGTTGAAGAAGAGATGAAGAAGATTATGAACTCTCTGAAGAGTTGGCAAGATTACTGGAGAAAAAATAAAATGACATGTGTTGTACCCAAAAATTTTCCCTCTCTTTTATCAAGAAATTTCTCACCAAAGATCTCAAATGCTCAAGGGTTCTCAAGGGTTTGATCAGATAAGCTCACCTCCTAAGCACTGGGCCTCTAAATTAGGGTTTTTGTTTTCTCAAGGACAATTGGACTTTTAATGATTCAAATGAATTTCACGGTTCATTATAGGTCTCCAAGATTACTCATATCAAGTTTCAAGTCTTGCATCACAAATTTGCTCATCAATTGCTCAGATGACTGAAAATCAACTGTATGGGATAAAAAGTCAACTGTGATCAATATACAGTCAAACTTCATGATTTTTGGCCAACATCAACATTTTGAAGTGATATTTATCAATTGACCAAGGTTTGATCACAATGCATCAAGAAGAGCACTCAAATCATCAAAAGGGAAAAATTGTCAAAATTAGGGTTTTGACTGATCATTGACTTTTGACCTAGTACATGAACTAATGGCTTGAAGCATAATCTCAAGGATTCAAACACAACATGTTGACCTAACTTCACGGCTCAAATCATTTCTCAAGATCAATGGATTGATAGTTGATTTTTGGATCAATTGATGAAAAGTCAACTGATACACAAAAAGTCAAAATTTGACTTTTTGATCAACATTGAATTTCAAAGGTCAAGATTCATCAAGATACTCAAAAATATCAAACTTGATCATTAAGAATCAAGAAAGTCCACAAAAAGTCAAAGTTTTCAATACTTAGAAAATTTCTAAGTATTTTTAACCTTGATAATTTCAATACTTCATTGACAATTTTTCACCAAGATGCAAGATGATTCAAGGAAAATTTTCAACATGAAAGTTGTAGATCTTGATGAATTTTAAAACTTTGTCCCTTAGGGTTGATGTCCAAAAAATGCTTAGATTTGAAGCTATAGGCTCATGAAGTCATGACATTTTTCATAAAACACTAAGTGAAATTTTCAACAAGTTTAGGCAGATTTTTGACCTAACTTATTGACCAATTTTCACCTATTTCCATGATTATTTAGCCAAAGTGGTAAAAATGAAGTTTGTAGACAATGTTTCAAGCTTTCCAAAATGTCAAAGAAATTGAAGAGAACATTTTTGAGCTAGGAGATTCGAAGAGATGAAGTTGGGCATCCATTCTTGAATTACAAGTCATTTTCTTGATGAACACATAATCCAATCTCAATGTTATGCTGCATAATCTTGCTTTGCAGGCATTCTAACTTGTGTATCTATGCATAATTAATGGATTGCATAAACATTTGAGCTATAATCCAAGTGGTTTAAGCATTTTCCAAATCAATTTGTCATTTTGGGGAGAAAGTTAACATTGCCATTCTTGAAAAGCAAGCTTTATGCACAAAGTCAATTCTTGAGCCTCACACTTGTTCCCTCTGATCAAACTCCATCTACAAGGTTAGAAGCATTGTGATTAAAGTGTTTAACCACTCTATGATCAAAGGTACAAGGCATTGAAACTTGATTTTTCAAGAAAATTACATGTTGAGCTTAACATGTGATTTTGAATTCTGATCAAATTAAGCTTCTCCAACCTTTCCCTATAAATAGAGACACTATTTTGCAAGCTAGGACACAAATTTACAATCTCTCGAACTCCCTCAAACCAGAATATGTACAAAAACCTCTATAACTTGTCATTTTTGACCTTGAACTTCCATCTCACAATCCACTCGTCCGTTTCCTCTCCAAATCAATCACAAAGCTTCCATACATCATATACAACTCACCCCATCCCTGTTTTACAACTGTAACTCCATCTTCATCATCTTCCAAACTCAAAAACTCAGCTCTTCAACTTGACTTCTCCAGCACGATTCATGCACTTTCAACATAAAGTAAGAGTTGCATTAGCTTCGTAGGAGTCCAGTTAAGCTATCCATATCATCACAACACCTCTAGAAGCACTCAAACTCCATACATGATTTCCATTTTTGAGGTAAGTTTTCTCAACTTTGAACTCACTCTACAAGCATCATTAATGGTTACTTTGTGAGTTAAAAATGTAGACATCATAGCCCTGAAGCTAACCATACCTTTAGTTTTCATTTATGTTGCCTGAGTGATGCAAATTTTGAGTTTGAACTTTCTGAAAAAATTAGGTTTTATTTGGTACCAACATAAATTAATGTTCATCTTTAATTTATAGTTTAAGTTGTTTACATGGTTGAATTCATATTGAAAAATGGAGCAAGTTTCATGTTTATACTTTTGCAAGTTGTTGAGAAATGAGCAAGATCAGAAATTGAAAAATGCAACAATAGAGGGTGGCACGAGGAAGAAGATTAAGTTGTAACTAAGACTGAGTTTATTTTAAATTTAGCACAACATGTATTATGACCAGATGAAACAGCCACCCCAATGGCAGGAGAAGCGCGTGTAAAGCATTGATCTATAGGGACCTAGGTTCGAGCCCCAGTGGTACCCTTTTGGTTTTTTCTTATCATTTCCTTGAAGATTCAGTGTATACAAGCTCAACACGCGCACCATACACCCTCATTCCTTCATCATCAGATCAATCAAGCATCTCATCCAACACACCACAAAACAAGCGCATGGTATACCTCAGAAAGTCAGCCACACATGATCCAAAATAGGCGCTGGACTCTATTCTGGGCCTGTATTATTTTTTTAAACTCTCACCCCTTTTTTGCTCACACACACGCAGGCCCATATAACTTATTTATTTATTTATTTTCTGATTCCAAACAAATTCACTTTTGGGGCTAACCCTGTTTACTACTTTTTACCACCCTTTTTACTTATAAACATCCAACCCATTTATTTTATATTTTCATTATTTTTTATTTATCTATTTATTTATTAAAACTAAAAAACATAAAAACATATATTTTTCTTAAGTAATTCAATTTAAGTATTTTAATTTATTTTTATTAAATTAAATTCCATTATTTTCTTTTACATTGTAAAATATTTTCCAAATTAATACTAACATTCAAATTATTTTCTAAACAAATTACTTAGACTTAGGTTTTGTTTTCTTCTTAAATTCAATTGACCTAGATTTTAGGTTTTATTAAATAATTAATTAACTTCTTTTTTGTAAATAAAATTAATTAGTTTAACTAGGTTAACATTAAACCTTTTTCTATCAAAAACCCTAAAAACAATTTCTTCCCCATCTTTACATTTTTGTGCATAATTATTGTCGTAACTGATATTCAATGGTTTGTAATAGTAATTAGGGATTTATTGCTTTCTCCTCCTATTCACAAAATTGTACCCCATTCCCAAAGCATTGTAATAGTGTAGGATATTTAAAATCCGCAATTTATCGCTTTCCTTATTATTGCTAGTAATTAGGGCTTACATGACAAGACTTAAAATTAACCATAGTCAAACCCTAATTCAAGACAAAATACTTGAAAATAAAACACCTTGCACACTTGCACCTCTAGGATAACCCACACTTGTTGCCTCAGATTTAAATAGTCATGTCCCTCGAACGTGAGATGTTTTAAGCAAAAGACCCTCGATTAAAAGATCATAGTCCCTCGATGACCCTTCAATGTTGCCTTCGGTAAATGATCTTAGTCCCTTACGACAATTGCTAAAACATCTTACAAATTGCCTTCTATGACTATACGATGACCCATGCATGTCTCTCACATCCAATGATATGGCTCTCTACCAATCAATGGTAAAATAGCACTATCTAAAGGAGAAGGAAAAGAACAAAGACTTTTTAGTAGGTAGATTTCTCGTAATTGCTTACTCATAAATAAAACCGTTTCCACACTTCACACTTTCAAAAAATTCTTCAAAACAAACATTTTGTATACATTCTCAACGTTACGAGAATCATTACAAAATTGCATTTCATTGACATTTTCAAAACATCTTTCCAAACACTCCTTTTCAAACAAATATTTTCAAAACCAACACTTTATATACATTCTCAACGATACGAGAATCATTGCAATGTTTGCCGTACTAAGGAATTTTCAAAATATTTCCAAAACAAACATTTTGTATACATTCTCAATGATGTGAGAATCATTACAAAATTACCATTTTTAAAACATCTTCAAAACATTTTCAAACTTACCCAAACACAAAGCATTTCAAAGTGATCAAGCAATTAAGAGCCCATAGATAACTACGGATGAAAAGGGTGCTAACACCTTCCCTTTTCATAACCTACCCCCCGAACTCAAGAAAATTATCAAAAGGTCTTTCATGTTCTTTTCACGCTTTCCTTTATTCGATAAAATAAAAGTCGGTGGCGACTCTTGCTATCCGCAACATTTGCGATAAAACGAAAAACACCCAAGTCAGCTCTCCCACCATATCACAACATACAACCATACCTGGAACCTATAAAGATCATCAATCTTGGGATGGAGAAAGACAAGAAAGAAATAAAGATAGATGCAACTTTGGAAGAAAGCATGAAATAAAGGTTGGTCAAGCTCCTGCACGAGTACATGGATAAATTTTACTAGTCTTACTGAGATATTCCAGTTTTGGATACAAACATTGTCGTACAGAAACCACCACTAAAGGAATGTTGTTCTCCAGTTAGACATAAGCTCAGAAGAACTCGTCCAGACATGGCTAGTGGAATTTAAGAAGAAGTCCTCAAGCAATTCGATGCAGGTTTCTAAGCCGTGGTAGACTATCCATCTTGGATTGCTAATATTGTGCTGCTACCCAAGAAGGATGGTAAAGTGCGTATATGTGTGAACTATCGGGATCTAAAGAAAGCAAGTCCGAAATTTTATTTCCCGTTACCTCACATAGATGTTTTGGGGGACAACACAACTCAAGCTTCGATATTTTCTTTCATGGATGGTTTCTCAGGATATAATCAGATCAAAATGGCTCCCGAAGACATGGAAAAGACTACTTTCATGACTCCTTAAGGCACTTTCTGCTACAAAGTAATGTGCTTCAGTCTAAAGAATGCAGGGGCAACCTATCAACGAGCAACAATCACACTATTTCATGACATGATCCATAAATAAGTCAAAGTATACATGGACAATATAATTGCTAAATCCCAAACAGAGGAAGATCACATCATTCAGTTGTAGAAATTATTCGAACGTCTAAGAAAATTAAGACTAAGGTTGAACCCGAAAAAATGTACATTTGGTGTCAGGCCAGGAAAACTATTGGATTTTATTGTAAGCCAACAAGGTATTGAGGTGGATCCTGACAAGGTAAGAGCCATACAAGAAATGTCAGCTCCGAGAATAGAAAAAGAGGTTCGTGGTTTCTTAGGACGATTGAACTACATCTCAAGGTTCATATCACACATAACTTCCACATGCGAGCCTATATTCAAACTACTCAGAAATGATAAATCAGTGGAGTGGAACAAAGACTGTCAAATAGCCTTTGAGACAATAAAGCAACATTTACAAGAACCACCAATTCTGATGCCACATGTTCTCGTAAGACCACTTATAATGTACTTGATAGTTCTTGAGATATCTATGGGGTGTGGATTGGGTCAACATGATGAAACAGGTAGAAGATAGCATGCCATCTACTACTTAAGCAAAATGTTTACTGACTGCGAACCCCGATACTCATTCCTTGAGAATACTTGTTGTGCTCTAGCTTGGGCCACTAAACGAATAAGACAATATATATTAACTCACACTACGTGTTTAATAGCAAGAATGGATCCTTTAAAGTATTTCTTCAAAAATCCAGCTCTCACAGGAAGAATCGCCCGATGGCAGATGTTTACTCGAATATGACATCCAATGTGTCACACAAAAGGCCATCAAGGAAAGTATTTTAGCTGATCACCTAGCTCACCAATCAGTGGCAGAATATTAACCAATGAAGTTTGACTTTCCAGACGAAGATATCATGGTTATAGGAGACTATAAAATACCAGGACTCGACAAAGGATCTGAACCAGGGGCACAATGGACACTCATGTTTGATGGTGCTTCAAATGCACTAGGGCGTGGAATTAGGGCAGTATTGACATCTCCGAAGAATTTTCATAAACCTTATCCTACAAGGCTATGTTTTGATTGCACCAACAATATTACTGAATACGAAGCTTGCATATTGGGTTTAGGAGATGGTATTGATCTAAGGATCAAGTTCCTTGAAGTATGGAGACTCATCATTAGTTATACACAAAGTCAATGGTGAATGGGACACCCGACATCCCAAATTAATTCCATATCGAGATTATGTTTTGGAGCTAGCTACAAAATTTACCGAGATTACTTTCACTCACATTCCCCGAAAAGAAAATCAGATGGAAGATTCCTTAGCAACTTTGTTAACCATGTTTAAAGTAACTTGGCCTAATCATGAACCATGCATCACGACCATACATTTCAAAGAGCCTGCATATTGTCTCACAGTTGAAGAAGGTCCAGATTACAAACCTTGGTTCTACGACATCAAAAGGTATTTAGAAAAGCAATAATATCCAGAAAATGCCTCTATAATAGACAAGTGGACTTTAGGAAAGCTAGCATAAAATTTCTTCTTAAATAGGGATGTATTATACAAAAGAAATTATGACATGGTTCTACTCAGGTGCATGGAGAAACACGAAGCAGACACGCTTATGAAAGAGGTCCATGAAGGAACATTTGGGACCCATGCAAACAGACATGCCATGTTAGAAAAACTTAAGAGAAGGTTACTATTGGTTGATAATTGAAAATGATTATTACCATTATACGAAGACATTCCACATGTTCCAAATCTATGTTGACAAGGTACATGTGCCACCAACTCTGCTAAACGTCCTAAGTTCACCATGGTCGTTCTCAAAATGGGGAATTGTAATGCTAGGGATGATTGAACCAAAGGATTCTAACGGACACCGATTCATATTAGTCGCCATTGATTACTTTACCAAGTGGGTAGAAGCCGCTTCTTATGCAAATGTGACAAAACAAGTGGTTACTCGATTTATCAAGCAAAATATCATATGCCAATATGGAGTTCCTAGCATAATTATCACAGACAATGGGTCCAACTTGAACAACAAAATGATGAAGGAAATGTGTGATGATTACAAGATCGAGCATCATAATTCATCATCTTACCGACCCAAGATGAACGGGGCCGTTGAAGCTGCCAATAAAAACATCAAGAAGATCAACTAGAAAATGGTGAAGACATATAAAGATAGGCACACAATGCTTCTCTTTGAACTACATGGATATGGTACCTTAGTACATACTTCGACTAGTGCAACTCCTTTTTCTCTTGTTTACAGCATGAAGTATTACTCCCTGTGGAAGTGGAGATTCTATCACTTCGGGTGCTCATGGAAACTAAGCTTGAATAATCATAGTGGGTCCAAACATGACTCAATCAGCTTAACCTCATTGAAGAAAAATGTTTAACATCTTTGTGCCATGGTCAAATATACCAAAAGCGAATGAAGAAAACATTCGATAAAATGGTTCGTCCTTGAGTATTCTGAGAAGGAGATCTGGTTCTCAAGAAGATTCTGCTACCTCATATAGATTCACGTGGGAAATGGACACCTAACTAGGAAGGTCCATATAAGGTAAAATAACTTTTTCAGGAGGAGCACTTATCCTCACAACAACAGACGAAGAAGAACTACGGCACCCTCTGAATTCTGACTCAGTAAAAAAATACTACGTATAAGAAAATCCCACTAAGTCAAAAACTCTAAAGGGCGACTTAGGCAAAAAGGGGGTGTCCCGTTGGATTCAAAACCCTAAAGGGCGATCCAGGAAAAAATTAGGGACATATAAGCAAAATCATCATCCCAGTGGATTGAAAACCCGAAAGGGCGATCAAGGCAAAAGTTAGGGTTTTTATTCAAAAAATGAACAAATAGACTGCAATTCGGGGATTTATTACATCTACGACTACGAAGGGGAGGAAATGATCTAATCATCTTTCTCAGAAGCTAAGTGATTGGAGTTATCAAAAGACATTGGAGAAATAGTAGTATCAAATATCATTTTTCATTGCCATTTTCAGTTTTGTTTATCTTTTTGTAATTACCTATTTTCAGAAATTGCATCTTGTATTCTTGCCTATTTAAAGGCATTCTCATTAATAAAATAATTTATTTTTTTAAAATCTTTTTCAATTGTGTTTTTTCTTTTTTCCGACTTGTTTTCAAAATATGACGATTATTTCTTGTAAACACTGCATTGAAGCTACTTTGGGGACATGAAAAAATAAAAAGTGATTAATGAACATCAAAAAGCACTTTGGTTAGAAAAATGTCAAAAACAATCCACGCCTATGCCTGAAGTACAATCATCAACATCATATTGACATTGTTCACAATAGTATATCAAAATGAAATCAACTCAAAGATACTGCAACAAAGACAACTGACAACGTTGGGGAGTCAGTGACCCTAAAAAACCCGATGATCTAAAGGAGCGAGTTAATAAAAAACATTCATGATACTTGGTGCGTATACATACAAAATTCATATCAATAACATTATCATTGGGCATCATACATAACCATATCAATCATACATTGCATTTCAAATTACAAAGGCCCATGAAAACTGTGAGACATCTTAAGGCCTATTTACCAGCTAAGTCACCTGCGCAATTGAAAATTCAAATCTTATCATTTTTCACACTATTACTAATACCTCGATTGAGAAAAGACACAACATTTAGAGGTACTACAAACCAAAATTACACTATGTGGCATATCTATGAATCATATCCATGGCCTGGTTATTCAAATTTCAAACTGTCAACTATCGATTTCAATTTGAAGTTCAAAATTCAAACCAACATTATTTATCCCCTAGGTTATGATAAATATGCAAGTCTTCAATATAACTCGCTATTTTAGTCCTGAAGCTTTAGCTAATTTGTTTTCAGACCATCTTTGTTCTACTCTATTGGGTTAGTCCCTTGGTATAGATATGGAAATTAGATATAACTATAAGCTCCTGAGCAATGATAGGACATTTTTAAATTTTTTGATCTTATTGGTTTAGTCCCTTGGCATAAATATGATTAATACCGCATCATTTATCCCCTAGGTTGTGATAAATGTTGCAAATTTGTGTTTCAACTTACTATGTTAGTCCCGAAACTTTAGTAAAGTTTATTCTCAGATCTTTTTTAACTCCATTGGTTTAGTCCCTTAGTATAAATAGAGTTTGTACCCGCATTACTTACCCCTTACGTTGTGGTAAGGATGTGTAATCTGCGATAACGTCCAAATTTGTCCGCCTTAGTGTTAACAAATAAAATTTATTTTACTAGGACTATTAGGTCTTTTTCATACTATTTTTTTTGTGTTATTACATTTGTTTAGAATTATATTTTCATGCAAACTAACATTTAGTTGTGTAAATGTTGTAGGTTATTATGTTAGAACCCTTTACAATTTATTTCACAAACATTTTTTTTCTAATTTTCACAAATGGGCTCATTATCTAAATGTCTTTGCTAGAATGGCCCATCAAATTTTGTTAAAATTCATTTTAAAGTTAATCTTAACATGTTTTATAAATAATTAAGTTTTAACCAAATTTTTATTCACTAAAATTTTTTAATTTGTTATTTAGATTAAGATTTATATTTTTGTCTCAAAATTTATTTCTATTTGTTTGTATAAAATTATTAACATTTCATTTTATTATTAATATAACTTACTCTCATTATTCACATTATTATAAGTTGACCAGGGGTCAACACTTGTGTATATCAATTAAGGTTTTTATTATTGCTTTATTTATTTTATTATTATTGTTTTTTTGAATTATTTAGGGAGTTGACTGAAGTCAACTAGTGTTATCACCCTGTGTCCCTAAGAGTTGCGCCCAGATTGTTGTTCTTCTACCCTAAGTAATAACAAAAGCCTAACATCAAAAAATTATTTGGATCGAATTAATCAAATCTAAAATTGATGGAAATTTTATTGATTAAATATGAATTTTTAAACAAATTGGACCAGATACATTCAGATTCAAAACCCTAATTTCTAATTACAACATAAAAGAGAATCAGAATCTCAATCAAATCCCTAACTCTAATTCTAAAATCAATCTAAGCATTACAAGACTCAATCAAATTTGTAATTGATTTGTAACAACAAATTAACATAAATAATTTTCCTAATTTAATCTATGCTAAACCTTATAAATACCTAATTCTAAAACCTAAGAGAGGACCAGAAATTATAAGAATAATTAAAGAGGATAGCTGAGCTTGAAGCCTTGGCATTCTTGTTGCAAACCTGCAAATAGAGAAGAAGAAAGAGACCAGAAAGGAGAAATCAAAGAGGAACTAAATGGAATTTGCGAGAAGTTTCATGGCTGGAAAAGTTGGTAAAGCACTTAGCTTCCTAAAATTACTTTGTTTGTTCTTATTGTGGATTGATGGGTGTTGAATTTGAGAATTTATGCAAATTGGGGCTTAGGATTCTCAGGGTTAGGTTTAGGGTTCAAACTTAGGGTTAAGGTTCTTTGCATTTTAGGGTTAGGGTTATTCACATTTTAGGTTTAGGGTTCTAAGATTTTTAGGGTTTCTGGAAAGCGGGATGGTGTTTCCAGCAAACACTCATCGGACACAACGGCCTTGACGACTGCTTGTGGGGGTTTTGGCCTAGGGTTCATGTCTTCAAAGGGTTAGAGCCAGGGTTCCTTAGTATTCATTTAAAAATATGGGTTTTGATTTGAATGTTCTGGTCGGGCTTCAACCAGAAACTTGGGTTCACATGGTTGTGTAGGGTGGTTTGAGGTTAAACCACCGGCGAAAGTGATTTACGGTCGGTCGTGGCGATTTCCGGTCACCGGGATTTTAGAGAGAAGGAGGAGAATTTGTTGTGTGGAGATAAGAAGAGAGAGGAAGTCTAAGGGTAGAGAGAGAAAGAAGAAGGAAAATGAGACAAGTGAGAAGAGTTTTGCTTAAGTATTCCTTATGTTGCTCTTGGATGTGCAACACGTGGCCCTTCACTGGCCATGGGATCTGGAGACTCTTGACTAGTCTCCATGCGCTTAATCCTACCATACTCCTTAGTCAACTCTCAATCTCATCCTTCTGTTTCACATACTTTTGATCAACATCCCATAATTAACTTCTGGTGACCTTCTGATTAAAATCCAACTCACAAGGTCACACCGGCACACCATAAGATTTGCACCCCCTGCGCTATTGGACCTAAAAGTGTTATGGGCTTAGCCTTTTGTTTATTTAATTTTTTGTATTTTTGGTTTATTATTTATTTATGTGTATATATATATATATATATATATATATATATATATATATATATATATATATATATATATATATATATATATATATATATATATATATATATATATATATATATATATATATATATATATATATATATATATATATATATATATATATATATTATTTTCTAAATTACTAACCATTTTTTTAACATTAATTTATTTGTTTATTCTTTTATAATTTTTTTTACTAACTTCAAACATTATTTTTCGTCAATTATTTTCACTTCTATTTTTAAAAATAAGTCAAACATTAAGACAACTAACCTATCAAACTTTTCTTTTTTTTACTAACTTAACAAAAATTAAAGACATTTTCAAAAAAGGATTAAATAGAATTGCTTCCAAATTTAACTTCGAATTGCGTCTACGATTACTCAACTTTCAAATCCAGACAAGGTGCAAGGATAATTTGAAATCAATTCTATGCAATCCTATAAAAAAACTAACCAAACACAGAAGAACTACGAAATGGACTATGATTTCTTCGCTAGAGGATACGTAGGCACATAGTTAAAATCAACGCGAGTCCCCTAACTAAAAATTTAAATCTTTTCATATATATGGTAATAACATGTTTTAAATAGAAAATTCCCATTAAGTCCTAAACCTAAATAGGGGTCCCCTTGAGAATAAGTGAGATAAAGAGTGCCTAACACCTTTCCTTTATCTAACCAAATAGCAAACCTAGAAATCTATGAAAATGAGGGTTTTTCCATTCCTTTCGCGTCCTTAGGACAAAACATAGTGGTGATGACTGTCGTATTTTTTTGCCGGTTACGACTGATTGAAGTACCATATCTTAAAAGATAATGATACGAATGATGCATACCTTAGAAGTTGATATGATCCTCTGTATAATTGTGTGAAGAGAGTAAATACTTTCTTCATTCGACATAGTCTTTCTAAAGTGTTATAGTTTTTATAAAAATAGCCAGAGATATATCTTTGTTTAGACATACTACTTCATCTTCTAGAGACCATCTTTGCTTACATTCTTCTACAGTGACTCCATCTCCATATTGCCTTCAGGCTTAAGTTCCAGGTTTAAGAGCACATGCCTTCTTTTCTCTATATGTTGCAATCAGCCAGAGTCCAGGTACCATAACAAGTGTTTCAACTGTGCTGCTAAGAATATATGCAACATAGATTATTTGATTCTTGGGTACCCATAATTTCTTGTGTTCTCTCTTGTTAGTTCTCCTAGAGTTTTTGACAACTTTGGGTTAAACAGCAGAATAATTATATTTACAAAAAGTAAACCTAGATGATTTTTCCTTAGGTTCAGAACCAAATTTTTTATTTTCCTATATCTTTAGACATATACCTAGAAGAGACAAAATAAAGAGTATTAGGCTTGAATTCCTTATCAATTTAGATTCTTCATAGGAGTTATAACCAATACCATTGGTTCCATTTATGGTTACATCATAGATCATGGAAACCAATATGCTTCTCTCTATGCTTCTAGCTGAAAAATTCTGAAGAGTTTTGTCATGTTTCATGATGACCTCATTAGTACTCTCAGAAGCTTCTGGAAGAGTTCTCGTGCCTTTTAGGGAAGAGTTCTCATTTTTAAGAGAGAAGTTTTCTTCATTTAAAATGGAGAGATCTTCCTTAAGCCATAAATTTTCATGAGATGTGGATTCATAGGATTCTTTAAGTTCCTTGTATTCAATCTTGAGTAACTCATGTTTTTCCATAATTTCAAGTATAGAGAAGGTTAATTCAGAATGAGGTCAGAAAATACCTATTTGGAGAAAACCTCTTCTATGTCTGAATCTGATTATGCTTTATCTTCTAGAGGGATCCTTTCAATATATGTTTCCATTTGAGCCATCAGTGCCATGTTAGCACGTTCTTCTTCTGAGTCGTCTTCTGAAGAGTCAAAATCATCCCAGGTTTCCATCATCCCTTTCTTCTTACTCTTGATAGCTTTCTTCTTGGACTTGTCCTTCTGCAGTTCAGGACAATCATTCTGTTAGAACATAGTTTGGTTCTACATTCTTATAAGAGTTTTGATGATAACAAATACATGTTAAACAACAAATATGCTCTTTAATAAAGTATTTTAACATGCAGGGAAACTCTGATGAAAGAAGAATAGAAGATGAAAGAGTTACATTTCTGAAGCTCTGGTTCAACACTTAGAAGCAGATTCATATGACACGCTTAAACGAAGAAGTTCTAACATTACAACTTCTGAATGCACCAACACAAGGAATAATTAAAAATACTCTGATATTCTGATAAAATAAATTTATGGAAAGAACTAAATAAGTCTCAACGGTAACATCCATCTGCTGATATAATTCAAAGAAGGAATATTCAGAAGCATTACATTTTATTCATTGCAAATCAAAAGTAACGGCTGAATCAAGACAAGAATCTCTATGTTTGGAAAGAACATTAACTACTATTTATCAACCTTCCAAAAGCATCTTCTCATGTCTCTCAGGCATCACCTATATAAAAAATACGTGAAAGAGAAATCACACACAACATCACTGCGCACTGAAAAAGAGAAATATCATTACCTTTTTATCTTTTGATTTTCAATTGTGTAATACATCACTATAGTGATATTGTTTTATCTAGAAACATCTTTGTACATACTTTCAATTATATTATTGTGTAATACCTTGAGAAATCTGATTTGTGGTTTAACCTCAAGAAGACTTTGACAATTGTCATTGTATCTGTGTAATCAAGTTTGATTAGTGGATTAAGATCTCATTTGAGAGAGGCGAAATCACCTTGGCGGGTGGACTGGAGTAGTTTGAGTTCAAACGAACCATGGTAACTAACACATCTATTGATTTAATTTTAAAAACCCAATTCAAACCCTCCTTTCTTGTGTTTTTCCATTCTTTAATTGGCATTAGAGTGCCTAGTTCTTGGTGCAAACACTTAACCGCGTCAAAAAAAGATCCAAGCAAGAAAAACACAATGGTGGGACCAAGTCAGATCATCATCAATGATAATCATGATGAGAAAGACAGAATCAACAAAAAACCTCCAACCTTTGATGGTGAGAACTTTGATTACTAGAAATAAAAAATCTAAAGTTTCTTTCTAGCTCATGACGGTGATCTCTGGGATATGGTGACTGATGGATACATACATCCAGTTGAAAAAAGCAGTCAGAAGATTGACAGAAAGAGAATGACAGACCAACAAAAGAAAGAATTCAGAAATCATCACAAAGCCAGAACAATCCTCTTGAGTGCTATCTTATACACCGAGTATGAGAAGATCACAAATAGAGAATCAACCAAAAACATGTTTGACTCCTTGAGAATGGCGCAGAAGTATGAGGATTTTAAAATGGAAGAAGATGAAACAATGGAAACAATGCTCTGAAGGTTTCAAATTCTAGTTGTTGGTCTAAAACTTCTGGATAAAGGGTACACAACAGCAGATCATGTAAACAAAATCCTCATAAGCTTACCCAAGAAATGGAGACCCATCGTTACAACCTTAAAACTAGCCAAAGATCTGAAAAAATATCTCTTGAAGAACTGATTAGCTCCTTGAGAAGTCATGAGATAGAACTAGAAGAAGATGAGCTCTAGAAGCAAGGTAAGTCTCTCTCTCTCAAATTTAATAAAAAATATGAACCTAAAGTTTTTCAGGAAAAAGAAGAAAACTCTGGTGGATCTTCATCAGAAGAAGACGAACTATCCCTTCTCTCCAGAAGAGTCAATCAACTATGGAAGCAAAGACAAAAGACGTTTAGAACTCCCAGAAGAATAGGGAATCATTCTCAATCAGCTTCTGGATACAGAAAACCTAGTAACAAAGATATTATTTTCTACGAATGCAATGAACAAGGTCATTACAAAAGTCAATGTCCAAATCTTCAAAAAGAAAAACCAAAAAAGATATTCTTCAAAGAAAAGAAGAAAAGTCTTATGGCAACATAGGTTGACTCAGAATCTTCTGAAGCTAAACTAAAATCAGAAGATGAACGAGCCAACATAGCCTTTATGGACAACGTATATGACACTGAATCATCTGAATCAGAGTCAAACTCAGAGGCAGAAGAGGTATTCTCTAACTTTTCTGGATCTCAATTAGAAGAAAGCCTGTCAGAAATTCTTGAAAGATATCAACAACTTCGAGTCAAAAATAAGGACCTGAAAAAGGATCTAGTAGCCGACTCTGAAGAAACTAAGAAACTAACAACTGAAAATTTGAGCTAAAAGAAACCATTTCTAAACTAAAAAATGAAAATGATGTTATTAAAAATGAATTACAAAAAGCTCAGAAAGAATCTGTTTCAGAAGTTTGTAATAGTTCTGATAGAATTATAAAAGAATATGATCATAGCTTTTAAAAATTTCTAGCTAAAAACATAGATATGAGCAAGATGGCTTTAATGATCTATGGAGTTAGAATAAATGGTAGAAAAGGTATAGGATATAAGGGAGAATAATCTTAACCAAAGAAAGTTAATGATATAGTCATAAAACATACACCTCTCTATTCTCACTTCACATATGGACATACACATGACATAAAGTATACTAGTAATGCTTTTTCTGCTAAACCAAAATTCAAACAAAATTTTAGTAACTCTAACAAACAAGGACAAAAAAGATATGGGTACCTAAGGACAAAATTGTCTATGTTGCAGATGTCTTTAACAACAAAGTTGAAACACCAATCTTGGTACCTGGACTTTGGATGCTCTCGACACATGACATGAAGAAAGCATATGTTCAAAAGTCTGAAGCTTAAATCTGGAGGCTCTGTAAGTTTCAGAGGCAATCAGAAAGGAATGATTATTAGATCTAGAACTATTGATAACGATAGACTTCCTTCTATAACTAATATTATGTTAGTAGATGGACTAATGCATAACCTGTTATCCATAAGTCAATTAAGTGATAACGGTTATGATATAATCTTTAATCAAAAGTCCTGTAAAGCAGCTAGTTAGAAAGATGGATCTATCCTTTTTAATGGAAAGAGAAAGAACAACATTTACAAAATAAAACTTTTTGAACTAAAAGTCAGAACGTCAAATGCCTAATGTCTGTTAACGAAGAGCAATGAGTCTGACATAGAAGATTATGGCATGTTAGTATGAGAAGAATATCTCAGATTAATAAACTTAATCTGGTCAGAGGACTTCCTAACCTGAAGTTCAACTCATATGCTCTGTGTGAAGCATGTCAAAAAGGAAAGTTTGCAAAACCTTCTTTCAAATCAAAAAATGTTGTTTCTACCTCTAGACCATTAGAACTTATGCCTATAGATCTGTTTGGACGAGTAAAAACTGCATCCATCAGTGGTAAGAAGTATGGATTAGTGATCATAGACGACTATAGAAGATGGACATGGGTAAAGTTCTTAAGACACAAGGACGAGTCACACTTTGTGTTCATTACCTTCTGTAACCAAGTTCAAAACGAATAATATTTTAGAATTGTTAAAGTAAAAAATGATCATGGTGGGGAATTGGAAAACAAAAAATTTGAATTTTTTTAATGAGAATGGAATCTCTCATTATTTATCTTGTCCTAGAACTCCTCAAAAAAATGAAGTTGTAGAACGAAAGAATAGAACTTTACAAGAAATGTCCAGAACCGTGATAAACGAGACTAATATTGCTAAGAACTTCTGGGCAGAATCAATTAACACAACGTGTTATATTCAGAATATAATCTCCATAAGACCTATTCTAGATAAGACTCCATATGAACCATGGAAGAATAGAAAGCCCAACATCTCTTATTTCCATCCATTTGGATGTACTTGTTTTATTCTAAACACTAAATAACATCTGAACAAGTTTGATTCTAAAGCACAAAAGTGTCTCATGTTAGGATACTCTGAATGATCAAAAGGTTACAGAGTATATAACACAGAAACACTAATTATGAAAGAATCTATCAGTGTCAGATTTGATGATAAGCTTGGCTCTCAAAAGTCAAAGCAGGGTGAATTTTTTGCAGATATAGAAGTTCAATTTACAGGTACTAAAGACAGAGTGTCAGAAGGTCTTGATAAATAATCACATTCAAATATTGAAGAAGATGTCTAAAAAATTACAGCAACCTCGGAAGACCCCATCTAGAAAAGATAATCCAGAAGCAGCTTAGCGCATTCGAAAAACTTGATTCTGGGAAAGAAGGATGACCCAATCAGAACAAGATCCACATTCAGAAGTTCTAAAGAATCACTCATGGGACTAGTGTCTCTGATTGAACCAACTTCCATCGATGAAGCTCTTCTGGACAATGACTGGATCCTTTCAATGCAGAAAGAACTAAATCAATTTACCATAAACAATGTGTGGGGTCTAGTTCCTACACCAAAAGATTTTAACATCATTGGAACCAAATGGGTCTTCAGAAATAAACTAAATGAACAAGATAAGTTGTCAGAAACAAAGCACGACAGGGAACACAAGGTTATAGTCAGCAAGAAGGGATAGACTATACAAAAACCTTTTCTCGAATCGCCAGGTTAGAATCTATCAGACTTTTAATTTATTTTGCTGTAAATAATGGCATCACTCTTTATCAGATGGATGTCAAAAGTGCTTTTTAAATGGTTACATTGATGAAGAAGTTTATGTGTACAAACCCCCTGGCTTTGAAAATACAAAACATCCAGAATATGTTTATAAACTTAAGAAATCACTATATGGTATGAAAGACTAAGTAATTTTGTGCTAGAAAATAATTTTATGAGAGGGAAGGTGGACACAACCTTATTCTGTAAACTATTTAAAAATGACATTCTTGTTTGTCAAATTTATGTAGACGATATAATTTTTGGATCTACTAAAACCTATTTGGGAAGAGAATTTGTTAATTCTATGCAGGCAGAGTTTGAAATGAGCTTGATGGGCGAACTCAAGTTCTTTCTGGGTATCCAAATCAACCAAACTCCAGAAGGAACCTACATTCATCAAAGCAAGTATGTCAAAGAACTTCTAAAGAAATTTGACTTATCAGAATGTAAGCCATCCAAAACTCCTATGCATCCCACATACATTATGGAAAGGGAAGAGGTAAGTAAGAAAGTAGAACAGAAGCTCTACAGAGGTATGATTGGTTCTCTCCTATATTTAACAGCCTCAAGACCTAATATTCTGTATAGTGTGCGTATTTGTGCTAGATTCCAATCAGATCCTAGAGAATCTAAAAGGTAATACATCACTGTAGTGATATTGTTTTATCTAGAAAAAAATCTTTGTACTCACTTTCAATTATACTATTGTGTAATACCTAGAGAACGCCAAGTTGTGATTTAATCTCAAGAAGACTTTGAAAATTGTCATTGTATATGTGTAATCAAGTTTGATTAGTGGATTAAGATCTCATTTGAGAGAGGAGGAATCATTTTGGAGGGTAGACTGGAGTAGTTTGAGTTCAAACGAACCAGGATAACCAACGTGTCTATTGATGCGGTGTATTCGCAAGTGTACGAATCACGTCAGAGTAATATAAAAGATTATTGATCCACAGAGACCAATCATCAATCTATCCTTTCCTATGGTTATGGTGTTTAGCTAAGTCAATATCAAACAGGGAATTGAGCATGCAACAAAGTAAAGTGCAGCGGAATAAACTTCAGATATAAAAGCAGGGTCAAATGTAATTCATATAGTTAGATGGTATTCGCAATGCTTCGGAATAGAACTACTTATCAGGAAATATTTTCTACTAAAGAAAAGAACTAATTTAACAGGAACTGTCACTTTCGTGTAATCAGAACCGAGTTTACTCTCTAATCGGACATTTTTATCGTCACTTATAAAAAGGCGTGCATTGCGTTAAAGTAATAAACCTATTTTTAAGAAGTAAAGTACTTGACAAGGTTGAAAAGTATTTTGATCTGTAATTTCTAATAAAAAGGGGACCAAACTTTAACCCTATAAACGCGTTCGAAAATAGTTTCAAAATTGATTTCTTTCATAATAAAAATTCCTAACTAACCGGACAAAGCGCTTTCGCTTCCTTTGACCAGTTAGAACTAATCGAGTTTAACAAAAGGTTGGACGGCTTTCGATCTTACCCAACAAAAATAGAGTACAGAAAACTCGTATTAAAAACCAAAATAGCCCATAAGCATTTCTATTGACACATTATTTGGAATATCGATCTAACTAGATTCCTTACATTCTAGCCCAGTAAGGTTTAGCCTGACATGGGAATGTAAACAGACATGTTAAAATAAATCATGCGAGAAAGTAAATAATTTAAAGTGCGGTGCGGAAAATAAACAAGGTAAAAGCAGGTGCGGGAAATAAACAAAGTAAAAGCAGTGCGGAAACTAAACAAAGTAAAAGCAGGTGCGGGAAATAAATAAAGTAAAAGCAGGTGCAGGAAATAAACAAAGTAAATGCAGTGCAGAATATATAAATAGAAACCTGCTCCAAACAGGGAGGTTTTAAATCTGGTACAAATTGGAAGTAAAATGCGACTGGAAATAAACAGCAGTTGAAAATAAATGTGGCAAGATAAACTTCTGCCGAAGTGCTCCAAACTCGATTATAGACTTAATCTACGAACTCGATCACAGACTCAATCAATAGTGCAATAATTCCCAGATGTGAAGAATTATCGCTTTACAATGGTGAAATTATATGGCTTAAGTTCGCAACTATGGTTGGATCAAGTTTGCAACTAAGCTTGGGTGATTTGAAATGAAACCGGGAACTTCTATTTATAGAGGATGAAGAATGCAGGAAATCACAGGAATGCCCCCTAACTCCTTTTGGGGGGGAAAATATCGTCCAAAGGTGGCGCCCGCCATGAGTGAAGATGAAAGGATGTTAGGGACGTGGCAGTTGAGGTCAGCAGGAGGTGGTCCATGTCATGGCCCACCTTATGGCTGGCGCCATGGTGGACGCCATGAGTGCAAATTTGACCTAAACTCCTATTTTTCAGCCTATTTTTCTTCATTTCTTCAGGGGAGCTCTGGATAATTGAAATACCTGAAAAGGAAACAAAATATAGGAATAATACGAGAAAACAATAATAAAAAACCTAAATAACATGTGAAATCAGAGTCAAAAACAAGTGTAAAGTAAGTGTTATCAAATTCTCCCACACTTAAACCTTTGCTTGTCCTCGAGCAAAAACTCTAAATAGATTAAGAAGAAAAACAGTGTTAGTGAACAAGTTGGGCTGCAAGGGGCCTCTGGAATTAAAACAAGCATGTATTGATAGGTACTGACTGATTCAAACCAAGGATATCGTAGTGACACTCTTCCTTAAAAAGGACATAAGCTTCGTTCTTTTACGAACCAATCCATATCATGCCATTATGCTTAGGCCTATATTTTTCCTATTTTCAAGTCCTTTTTCGTTCAGGCGTAATCACATTAAGCCCGTTATTCGTACATGCTCATAGTAAAGTGACTGGGTAGTGATTCTGATCATAAATCGCAGGGATCTGGTACAAAAAGTTGGTGTAACCCCTTTATTGACCCATTTATAGTTTTGGGGTATCGGATCATAATCCGCCCTACCAAGTCAGCACCAGATACCTCTGAACCAACTAAAGATGGGTAAAATTTTTTTCTTTTTATTTTTCTTCTTCTTTTGCTTTTGCTTTTGCTTTATTTTTCAACATACAACTTTTGTTGAGTTAAATAACTTTGTGAGGGTCACCTATCCCAGGGTTGTAGTTTATAATAAGAACATAGCATATAGATCATTCATTTCTCTTCGGTCCCCTACATAGAGCATGCTTAGACCGAAGCTGACTGCTAGGATAAACTATTCAAGGATTTAAGAATGAAAATTTTAAGGCCACAACATAGGGGTTATCGGGATCAAATTCCTAAATTTACGAAGCTTAAGGTGTAAAAGCGATGCTGATGCTTTAAAAGGGCTTTCCCAAGTCATACTACATCCTATCTCAACCAAGTCTTATAGCCCAACTAAGTTCAAAACACAGTGTTTTTCTTAGGAAAAATTTTCGGTTAGGCTCAAGAAATGGGGGAGTGGACATACACTAGAGCATACAGATATAGATGACTCGTCAAACACATGTATTATTTTGAAAAGAAAGAAAAAAATCAAACTAAATAAAATAAAGAAGTAAAATAACGAGAAGGAAAATGCATGAAAGGAAAAATAAAGCGAGAGAGAAAAAAATAAAGTGAGAAAAATAAAGCGAGAAAAATAAAGCGAGTAAATCTCCTCCCACACTTAAATTGAACATTGTCCCCAATGTTACGAAATAAGATAAGGAAAGAGTCACCTGGTAAAGTACTAAGGCTAGCTGAGTCCCTCTCCATCCTGCGGTGAATGTCTAGGATGACGGGATCGGCTGCGACAACGACTGCTCTGAGAAGCCTCAAACTGGTTGAATCTGGCGGACAAGGCAATCTGTGAACTATGAATCTCGCGAAGGTTGCCTAAAAGGGAACCTTGAGTGGCCTCCATGAGGGAGGAGTGCCTCTGAAACTGAGCTTGTTGCCTATGTTTCTGGCAGGATATCGCCAATTGAGATTCCATAAGACTTTGAAAAGAGCGGTCCGACTACTGTCATAACACCTCCATAAAATTCATGTTATCTGCCAGCTTCTATTGGATGGCAGAAAGTAAACCATCTCTTCTCTCCTCCCAGGCTAGCTGGTCACGCCACATATCTTTAGTGATGTAGAAGCCAGGAGCCGTACCTGCAAAAGTGTTAGAAGTAGAAGGTGCAGTGTGTACGGGTGAAGCATGGTGGGGGGACACAGGTAGGGCATGAGGTTCATCCCTCTGCTCGTATTCTTCATCAATCTCGTGTCCGTCCCCAAGTGGAACATTAGGAGGTAATGGACCCGTAAAAGGTGGAGCATAGAGATCGTAGGTCCAATTCCTCGCAATTTGTACATCAGTATGTCTAGTGCAAGGCAGAACGACTGATGGGATAACGAAACCCCGAACCATAAGTTCAAAGCCACCTGCTCTCCTCACCTTGCACAATTTCATATCTTTTAGAAATTTAAAATTAATTTTGCGGGGAGGCAGGGGTTCTAGGGTAGTTATCTCAGTGTCAAGGTGCAGAGCTCTAGCAATAGATGTAACTAGTCCTCCAAAAGCTATGGTCCCTGTGTGTCTCAGGACAACAATCATGTGAGCAAACATAAACTAGACTGAATTAATTCTTCTATTAATGAGACTACCTTGCAAAAATAGAAGTTCTCTATCATTTACCTTGTTTGGATTCTCCCGGCCAAAAATAGTACAAGCGAGCATATATCGAAAAATTTGAATAGTCAGGTTATGGATAAATGATGCTAAAATTCCTTCAAAAGAATTTATAGAAGAGTTTTACATTTGACGCCAGAAGGAAAATGAATCAGTGGACCATTCAGAATCCAAAGGGGTCTCACAAATAGCGCCATCACCATGAGGAATACCCAACAGAGCTGCTAGCTCATCAGTGCTATATTCATATTCAACATTAAACAGACGAAATTTAACTGTACCGACGGTACTAGCAGTGTCGGGGTGAACCAAATAAATTAGGGAACTTAAGAATTCCCGAGTTAGCCTCTCAAAGGTGGGCTCTTTTCTAGTAAAAATGTCATGCAATCCTAGGATGTCAGCTAAATGAAAAAACTATGATAAAGTCCTAAAGTATACAGACAATCTTCATCGACATACCTGGTTGAGACCATTTCTCTTCCTTGCAATTTTTCAAGGATTTTCCGTTGTCGGTCTCCGGGTTTTCCTTCACGAAGAACGTATTCGTTGAACTCCATTGCTGCTCCTTTGGAAGATAATTGAAAAAGATGGGTTTCAAAATGGGTGTTGGAGATTGGGAGGAGAAAGTTTGAATTTTTATGAAGGTTTAGAAAAATGGATGTTTGGAGTGGTTAATGGGGTAGTAGGTGGTTGAGAAAATGAGAGTTTTTGGGTGGTTTTGGGGTTGAAAATGGAGAAAGTGAGAGGTTTTTGAAAATATGTCCGTTATAATCCCAGACCCCATGGCGGGAGCCATGGTCTTGGTGGCGGGCGCCATGTTTGAAATATGGACTGGGCCCAAATTTCTTTGTTTTGTTAGTTTGGGCTTCTTATTCCAATTTCTTCTCGTAGGCGCAAACAACAATTCTTCATTTGGTGCTTCCAAGGATTGGTGTATTGAATTTTTTTCTTTTATGTTTATAACTTGAAAATAATAAACTCATAAAAATAAAATAAACAATTAATTAAAGAGATAAAAAAAATGATAAAATAGAAATATACTTAATTATGGTAAGTCACGAAAAAAATAAGAAGAAAGTAGAATGCAAGAGTTAGGCATAGAAATAGATAAGTCTGAAAAAAGGAAATAACATGATAAAAGAAACAAAAAAAAACAAAAAAACAGTGCATATATGAATCAAGATCATCAAGGAGTAGTAGGGTCCTTGGTCGACTCAGAACCATGAGCTGCAGCTAACTTACTGCGAAGATCATCAATTTTCTTCTATAGGAGGTCTGCCTCAGTAGAGTGAGTAGAATTAGAAACCATAACCTGGAGAGAGAGGTCTTTAATTGTCTGACGATGTTGGGCTACCTCTCTACGCAGCTCAACAACCTGTGTATAGATGTCAGGTTGCTGCAAATAGAAATTATTAGAAAATACAGTGGTCCTTTCTGGCGATGGACATGGATGATACTCAGGTATCGGATGTGATTTTCGCTCGTCCACGGTCTCTCCAAGACCTTCTAAGGCATATGTCCAATTGGCAGGGTTATGGACATTGGTCATCATGGGATCAGGCAAGGTAAAATAGTGAACAATTTCATTATCAATCAGGAGTCTATACTGGTTGGAATTAAAGTAGACTCTTCTCATCAACCCACGATCCAAACAGAAATCAATGTCCATTGTAGTATATCCATAATATGAGGTAAGGTGAGATAACTTACTTGTATGACCCAAAGCAGAAACAATCTGAGTCACTGTCCCTCCCACATGGAGTATACCTTCAGCAAACTTAGAAGTCATCATGAGATTCCACACCAGAAAATTTCCACAGGCTACAGGGCAAGATTGAGTCGCACAGTAAAGGAAAACTATCTCCTCCTCGCAAACATGGGTATCAGTGTCGGCATTCCCTAGGAAAGTGTGAGCAATAACCATATAAAAATACCTGAAAGCGGGGTTAAGAATAACATGGGTTAAATGAGTGGAAGGATCAAGGCTCCCTCCAGCAGTAATATCTCTCCAGAATTTCTCCATGTCCCTAGTCATGAAATAGCCAACTGATAGCTCAGGTATAGCATCGGGTGTGGTCTGGAAGCCTAGCAAGTCACCAAACTCCCTCTGGGTAAAACAATATTCTATCCCGAATAGTCTGAAAGTGAGATATCCATCCTGGCCATTATAGGGATCAAACTTGAACGAACTGAGGAATTCTAAGGTGAGGTTCCTATAGGTCACATTTAGGTCATCTGCATACTCGTCCCACTTTAACTGGTTGCATAGATACTTGATACTGGCTTCAAAGCCAAGAGCTTCCATGAAATCTGGTCTGGGTATCTGGTCGGTGCCATGGGTCGCTGTGAAAGGACCGTATAGAGTTGTCTCTGAGTGTCATCTCAGAAGGAAACATGCATGTCATCAAAATGATCTATCTTGAAAAATGTAGTTAGCAAAGACGGCTAGCAGGTGATGCCTGAAATCATAAATTTTGCAACTGTTAGTATAAAGATAAAAATAAAATTTGATAAAGTAAAAAGTAAATAAATGCAAAAAATAAAAAATAAAAATAAAAATAAACCCATGGGTTGCCTCCCATGCAGCACTTGTTTAACGTCGTTAGCTTGACGAGTAAACTTCATATAACGGAAACTGGTACTGGTGGATCAATCAAAGTGTGGATGGAGTAGTTGGTGGGAATGTCACCTCCTTCGTAGTGCTTCAACCTTTTCCCATTGACTATGAATGGGCTACAAGAATTGTTCTTGATCTCGACTGCTCCAGATCTTAAGATTCTAGAGACCTCAAAAGGACCAGTCCATCTTGAACGTAGCTTGCCAAGAAAAAGTCGCAACCTGGAATTGAAAAGGAGAACAAGGTCGCTGTTGTACCCCAAAATTTTCCCTCCCATATTCTTCAAAGTTTTGACAAGCATCATCTCAATTTGCTCAAGTCTACTCAAGGGTTGCACAGTCCAAATGCCTCCTAAGGCAGTCAAAATTAGGGTTTTGGTTCTCTCAGTGAATTTGGGGTTTTCAATGGCTCAATCAAGTCCCATGTGCCCATATATATTGTCAAGCATCTACATGTCAAGTTTCAAGGTTCACAATGCCAATTTGCACAATCAAAAGCCCTAATTGCTCCACAATCAACTGTAGGGGTAAAATGGTCATTTTACAGTCAAAAGTCAAAATTTTTGGTCAACATCTTATTTTGAAGCCACAATCATCATTTGATCAAGTCTTGATCATGATTCCACAAGCATGGCTCAAAAATCATCAAAGATGCAAAAGTTTCCATTTTGGGACAGTTGAAAAGTTAACTGTAACTTGACCAAGGCATAACTTTTTCATGGTTCATCAGAAAAATCCCATCCAATGCTCATTTTGAAGGGGATGACATTTCCTACAACTCATCTTCACATTCCAAGTCCAAGAAATGCTCTCACAAAAAGTTATCAATTTCTACATTATAGGTCAATTTCAAAAGTCAACAAAAAGGCACTTTAAGTCAAAGACCATAACTTGAGATTGGTAAATCAAAATGACATGGGACCAAAGGAATTGGTTAGAGGACTTCAAGACCTTTCCAAAATGTCTAAGAACATGTTCATATGATCAAAATTGAGCAAGATATGCATTGGAGAAGTTGGGAAATTTTTGGGAATTTGCAAAAGTCAACTTTGCCTAAAACACTTCATTTTTGCTAATGGGCCTCAAATTCTTTCTTGAAACATTGCCCAAGGCCTATGCACGACCCATTAAGCTTAAATTGATTTATTTTATTATTTTTAATTAATTAATTGAATTTTTATTAATATTAATTCATTTAATTGATTTTAATTGTAGGAAAATTCAAAAGATATGGTTTTCAAATCTTTTTGTGATGCAAATACACTCAGGGCAAGCTGGCAATTCGTGTACATATCAAAGATGTCAAAAAACTCCAAAATTGGCAAGGTTTCTCAAGCAAAAAGATGCTAAAAGATTTGATTGAAAATCAAATATACAATCTTCAATACAATGGATTTCATGTGCAATATTAACCCTAGTTTCATTCCACTATATGTACTGAAGCAAACCCTAAAGCCTTGCACGTGCAAAAACTGCTGCAAGAACCATAGCCAAATTCCACAAAATTCAAAGAAAACCAAAAACTGTTTTGTATATTTCAGATCAATTCAAAGCCTTAGAGTGATTCCAATACATTGCTGGAGGTGTAAGGAACCTTTTGCAATCAAAATCAAGCGTTAACACCCAAAGAATCCCAAGAACAGTCGTACGGTTTGCCCACTCTTTTCCATAATCAAAATTCGAGTTTTATGCATCATTAACATGTTATGATTATTGCTTTGCATTGCTAACATCATTCTGAAGCTAATGGTACAGATTAATTTGATTATGGTGCCCTAAAACGAAAACTGCCATTAAAGAAATCTAGGGTTTCGAAGCTTGGATTTTAAGGCTTTCTTGACCAAGCAAAATTAGGACTAATGATGCCCATGGTTGGACTCAGAAGAGCAAGACGAATTCATTGAAACCCTCGCGCCCTCTTTATATAACCCAGGGACCTATTGGCTATTTTTGGCCATTCAATATTGTGGGGGTTAAAAACCCCCGCTAATTGCTTTTGTTTTACAGGTTTCAGGATGAAGACGAAGGACGTGGAAGCAGGTGGTTGGGTAGTTCAAATGGAACGCGCATTTTTTTTATTTTTCCAGCGTAGTTGTTATGTTTTGAATATTATATTTATTGCATATCATATTAATAAAGACAATGCAGTGGCTTGGTGGTTGATGACGTGCTTGGTAACTACTGGGACCTGGGTTCGATTCCCAGGTCCCCCAAACATTTGTTTCATATTTTTCCTTATACAATCTCATGCAGCGCTTGTCCAGAATTCCATCATGCAACCTCACAAATCAGCTTACCAAGTGGCCATAAAGCTCAATCCAAAGGCCAGGGATGGTTGACCACCATGTTCTCCAGTCAAAGCCAGCGTAGACTATCCAGAAAGTCAAAGTAGGCCTGATTCTTAATGGGCCAAATTGCTTCACTAACCTCCCTTGGGTCCATCAAACCCCCCTGGTTTATTTTCCTTTTTATTTTCTTTCCTTTTTTAATTCTTTTAACTAATTATTAATATTATTTAATTAACTAACAAATTAATATTTTTAATAAATTCAGAGAATAAAACATGTGAATATTTTATTAATTATTACTATTTTTATTTATTAATTTATTTTGTAAATAAATTCTAATTAATCAACTTAGTTTAATTTAGATTTAATTTTGACCTTTTTCTCAATAAATAAAAATTATGTAGAATTAGGGTTTGACAATTTTCAATCATATTTTCTTATTATCATTATTCTTATTTATTAACTATTATTTTTGTAAATAAAATACTAATAAATTGATTTAGTTTAATTAGGTAATTTTAATCTCTTTTTTACAATAAATAAAATTAGCTTAGAATTAGGGTTTTGTTTACTAACTTTTTTAATTCCTTTTATTTTTTATTAAAAAAACATAAAACACAAAAAACATTTTTTTCTTTTTTAATTAAATAATTAATTAGTACTAGGTTTAATGTTTAATTAATTGCAAAAAGGACAAAACTTAAATTCTTTTCTCAAAAGGGTCAAAACCCTAAGGACGTCCCGATTCTATTTCTTTTCGCGCTTTAATTTATTTTAATCGTATTTATGTATCTGCTCAAAGGATGTAATAGTAATTAGGTTTACCGCTTTCTTTACTTTTCGCATTTATTTCCAAACGGGTTATGTTTTTGGCGATGTATAGACCCGCGCCTTGTAATAGCGTAGATTTATCTTTCTGTACTTTAATTTTCCGCACTCTTAACTGTTAATTATGCCTGCAAGACTGTATGCTAAATAAAATTAATCTGTAGCTCACAAATGCATGATCAAAGATAAACATTAACTGAAAAACAATACACAAGCACATGCCACTCCTAGGGTACGCCTCACTCGGTTGCCTCGAAAATGGTCGTCAAGTATAGGGTGTTTTAGAGGTCGCCCTCCTGTCTAAGATCCAGTTGCCTCGAAACGGTTGCCTCGGATAAAAAAGGATCTAGGACATTAGGGTTACTGCTAAGGTGTCCTACTATTGCTTCGGTGACCACACTGTCCCTATAATCGAATTGACCCGAACACCTCCAACGACGGTGCTGCCTACCTCTCAATGGTGGGATAGCACTGTCTAAAGGACTCTTACACAACCTAATTCCTTAGAGTAGGTAGATCTCATGGGTACTTGCTCTCTCAAAACAAACAAAACATCTTTTCGCACTGACACTTTCAAAAGTTTTCAAACAAATTTTTCATACACTCTTGAGGACAGATACAAGAGTTACTTAGAAATTTTTCAAACGAAACTTTTTCAAAAACCCACATACACTTGAAAAGCAAACAATTTTTGAAAACATAAGAGCAAGTACCTAAGAGCCCATGGATAACCACGGATAGAAAGGGTGCTAACACCTTCCCTTTCTATAAATCTACCTCCCGAACCGAGAGACATCTCAAAGAAGGAATTTTGCTGTGCTTTTGTCCTTTCCATGTTGGAGAACATAAAAGACGGTGGTGACTCTTGCTTACCGCGACATTTCGCGAACCAGCTTAAAAAACAGTCAGTTCTATTTCCACCGATCACAGAACTGGCGACTCTGCTGGGGACATAATAAGTGGGGTATACCTTAGGAATAGTTCATCATCATGTTTTCAATTGCTTGCTTTGATTGCTCTAAAATTGTGGGCCTGTCTTGGGAGTTTCATAGATCCTAACCCGGATCTGGGGGATACGTTTTAGAAAGTAGCAAAAAACTGTGAGGGAACTGTGCCGGGTATACCGACACGGTTGAAGCAGTTTGCTACGTTGATGTGGCACTTTGGTGAGTACCGGTAACCCTTGAGTCAAGTCAAGGAGAGTACGGGGCCACCGCGTGGTGTCGTGAAGCATCAACTGACCTTAGGAACCTTACTTGACCATCCTGGCCTCTTTAGGGGTAGTGAGATGACTGACTTTGGTGCAGTCCGAAGTTGGTAGATACTCGATACTACACTCATTGAGGGTTGTTTTCTTGGAATATTTTGATCGCCAGTCCAGTGGCTAAATCAAAACAATGAACATAGAAAACAACCCAATGATATTGAGCTCCTTAGAACCCGGTTACTTCTGATAGGACAGGTTTTGAGCCCACCAACTTCAAGAGGGTAGTACCCCAAACTTCATGCTGGCCTAAACTCTAAGGGCTGTCTGATGTGACTTGTGTGCCTTATCATGTTTGCCTTTTGTGAATACTTGTGGTGTGTTTTTATCATAACATCATAACATCATACAGCATCATATGCATTTGCTAACCACTTCATGGGTTCGAATCTTCATCTTTGTTCTTGTTTTGTAGGACATGGAAACTATCCGCAGAAAGACAATTCAGATCAACCTTGTAAGGATCCCTCCTCAGCTTAAGGAGCTTACATCCAGGATTCCTGAGAACTCTTCCTTCAGTGAAAGGCATGGTAGACTCGTCAGCTTGGTCAACACCAACATTGAAAAGGATATGGTGAAAGTGTTGTTCCAGTTCTTTGACCCTATGCACCACTGCTTTACTTTCCCAGATTATCAATTGGTGCCTACTTTGGAAGAGTTTTCTCAGCTTCTGAAGGTCCCTATTCTTAGTCAACTACCATACAACGGTACGGAAAGGGAACCAAAACTTGAAGAGGTTGCTAAAGCATTCCGCCTACAACCATCTGACATCAAGGGACATTGGGAAGTTAGAAGTGGTATCAAAGGATTCTTGGTAAAGTTCCTATTTGAGAAGGCCCAAGAATGTTGGAACTCCCTTGACCTACAAGCCTTTGAAGAAGTTGTGGCACTCCTTGTCTATGGGTTGGTGTTGTTCCCGAATCCAGATCAGCTTATAGATATCAATGCTGTCAAGATCTTCATGTCCAGGAATCCTATACCTACGTTGCTTAGGGACATCCTCCACTCATGTTACACTCGAACCATGAGAAAAAGAGGTGTTCTCATGTGATGCACTCCTCTCCTGGCAAGGTGGTTTATTTCGCACCTTCCACAATCAGTTTTGAAGAACGAGCGGGGTTTGAGATGGTCACAACAATTAATGACTCTCACACATGCTGATATACATTGGTGTTCTCGGTCCAGAGAAAATGTCACTATCATTGATCGTTGCGGGGAGTTTCCTAATGTTCCTTTACTTGGAATTAGAGGGGGCATTACTTACAACCCGTGTCTGGCTTTGAGACAGTTTGGATATGCTCGGAGGGATGGCCCTCATGACATGTTGATTCCTGACATAGTTTTTGACTTCGACAATGATGCACAAGGACTTCGCCAGAGATTTATCAGAGCTTGGAGGATGCCCAACAGGGTAGATAGCAAGACACTGGGGCATAAGAACTCCATCCCCCTTGAACCTTATCTCAAGTGGGTACGAGCCCGCTCCCAGAAGCTTGTGATGCCATATCCTCATGTTCTCCCCGTGATCAAAGAGCCATTTTTGGAAGGAGAGGTGCCATACACCATTCAACATCCTGACAAGCCGACATCCTGGGAAGAAATGCAAAAGAGCTGGATCCAACTCAAGGAAGAGCAGAACTCTCTTGAAACCAGTCTACATGCCAGTGAGAAGAAGGTCTTGGAGCTCACCCGCCTACTGCATGAAGAAAAGACTCTCAACACTTACATAGCTCCAAAGAGGATGCGCAGTGTCTTTTGGGATTAAGTTATTTTGTAATGTTTTGCCCATGAGGCCCTGATGTACTGAACAGATTATTTCTTAATATAACGTGTGTTCCTTTTTTGTCTACAACGAATTTGAACTTTCGAACCCTTGAATGTGTTGCATAAATAGCATATCATGCATCATATGCATAACAGGTACCTCTTTTTTTATAGGTTACTTAATCTTCTTCGCTGTTTATTTCAGCAGTCATCATGAATCCTAAATCATCCAACGAACAAGCTATCAAGGCCCTCCAGGCCCAGAACGCCCAGTTTCAAGAGCTGGTCATGAGCTTAGCCCAGGGACAACAGGAATTGAAGACCCTGCTGTTGAAAAAGAAGAAGAAGAGGACTGTATTGTTCAACACTGGATAGAGGTTTGGGAATACACTGCAAAATAAGGCTGATCAAGCTACTTCCTCTGTAGGGAAAGACAGTCCCCAAGGGGGAAGGGTTCCTAGTCCTGTAGTCTCCGACAATGAGACAGATTTCAATGATGAACAGTACCCTCCCGCTGAGGACAAGTACAAGCAATTAGAGGATCGTCTGAGTGCTATGGAGATTCAACAGGTGCCTGGGTTGGATTTTGGAGATCTGGGTTTATCTTCTGGGGTGGTGATCCCACACAAGTTCAAGGCACCTTCTTTTGCAAAGTACGACGGGGCTTCCTGCCCTAAGCTGCACCTCAGATCCTATGTAAGGAAGATCCCACCTTACACTGCAGACAAGAACCTATGGATCCATTTCTTCCAGGATAGCCTTTCAGGGGCTCAACTCGAGTGGTTCTATCAGCTGGATGGAGCCAGTATTCGAAACTGGGAGGACTTGGCTACTACATTTTATAAGCAGTATCAGTACAATGTCGACCTCGCTCCTATACGTACCCAACTCCAGGGTATGTCGCTAGGGACGGGAGAAGGTTTTAAAGAGTACGCGCAAAAGTGGAGAGACCTGGCTGGCAGGGTGCAGCCACCGTTGACTGACCGTGAACTCGTGGACATGTTCTTGGGGACCCTGTCTGGTCCATTCTTTAACCACCTGATTGGTAACTCTTCTGTTGGGTTCACAGATTTGATCTTAACTGGTGAGAGGATAGAAGATGGTATTAAGTCGGGGAAGATACATAAAGGTGCCTCTTCGAGTACTGAAAAGAAGCCCTTCAAGAAGGAATCTAGTGCTGTTTATGGGTCAAGGAAACAGAATAAACCAGAACGCCACCAAGCTATCAAAGCGGTGGTAATTTCAAAGCCTGCTGCCGCTCCTCTGCAATATAACCAACCAAGGGGTGAGATACCCAGAAGAGAGTACACTCGGCTTAGTATGACCTTGTCTCAGATCTTGCCGCAACTGCTGTCAACCAATCTGGTAACTGTCAAGGAAGCTCCGAAGGTAGTAAACACAACCTCTCCAAAGTACAACCCCAACGCCCGCTGCACTTATCACTCTGACAGCCCGGGGCATAACACAAATGATTGTTGGGCTCTGAGGAATAAGGTTCAAGACCTTATTGATGCTAAAGAGGTTCAGTTCGAGGCGCCAGAAAGGCCTAATGTGGTGATAGCTCCCATGCCCAACCATGGAGTAAATGCTATTAGGGAGGATGACGAAGTGGAGGAATCTGAATTCGACAGCAGGATTTACCCAACAACCAATGGTGGACCAAGCAACTTGACGGCGAAAGATTTCATACCTATTACTTTTGTCACTCAGTAATGAACTCCTTTGTTTTAAATTTGTAACGAACAATAATTTGAAACTTTATGGCCCGGTGTTTTACCCGGGGCACCGTGGCTTCATTTTTGAGGGCTTATTACTTGTCATTTCCATATATCATGAATAAAAGCATTGGACGTTTTTCGCATTTCAAATCTTGCGCTCCTTTTCTTTCTTTTTATATTGCAAAACAGCTATATTTACACACACTCACCTATACAGGTTCCAATCCACTCTGGATCTCACTGGTAACGACTCTGCTACTGCCAGTTATGACTTTGAAAATCGGATCAACTTAGCCGAAGACGAAGGTGAAGATGATTGCGAAGTGCTGGTAAGCTTGCAAGACTGTTACTCCAGGAAGAGAGGGCCATTCAGCCACATGAAGAGCCAGTGGAAACGGTAAATCTGGGTACTGAGACAGACAGAAAGGAAGTCGAGATTGGTGCCAATCTAGAGCTTAGTGTGAAACAATGGTTGATTCAGATGCTGCATGATTATGTGGAAATATTTGCCTGGTCTTACGAAGACATGCCTGGGTTGGATACCGACATTGTGGTTCATCACCTGCCTACCAAGGAAGAATGCCCTCCGGTAAAGCAGAAGGTCCGCTATATGCGTCCAGAGATGTCCGAGAAAATCAAGGCTGAGGTTATGAAACAATTTGATGCCGGGTTTCTAGCAGTGACTTCTTACCCTCAGTGGGTTGCCAACGTGGTTCCAGTGCCGAAGAAAGATGGTAAGGTCCGAATATGTGTTGATTACAGGGATTTGAACAGGGCGAGCCCCAAGGATGATTTCCCTCTGCCTCACATTGATGTTCTGGTTGACAATACTGCTCAGCATAAGGTATTCTCCTTCATGGACGGATTCTCCAGTTATAATCAGATCAAAATGGCTCCTGAAGATATGGAGAAGACCACTTTTGTTACTCAGTGGGGCACCTTTTGCTACAAGGTCATGCCTTTTGGGTTGAAAAATGCTGGGGCAACCTACCAACGTGCCATGGTTGCTTTATTTCATGACATGATCCATCACGAGATCGAAGTATATGTCGATGATATAATCGCAAGATCCCAAACTGAGGAGGAACACCTTGACCATCTACAGAAGCTGTTTGACCGTCTGAAGTTGTACAAGCTGAGGTTGAACCCGAACAAGTGCACATTTGGGGTGAGATCTGGAAAATTGCTAGGCTTCGTCGTGAGCGACAAAGGTATTCAAGTGGACCCTGCCAAGGTGAAATCCATACAAGAGATGCCAGATCCCAAGATAGAGAAAGAAGTCAGAGGCTTTCTAGGACGGCTGAACTATATTGCCCGATTCATCTCACATCTAACTGCTACCTGTGAACCAATCTTCAAGCTGCTGAAGAAAAATCAAGTGGTACGATGGAACGATGAATGTCAGGCCGCTTTCGACAGAATTAAAGAGTATCTCCAAGAACCACCCATTCTTATGCCACCGGTTGAAGGGAGACCTCTAATCTTATACTTGACAGTACTTGACAGCTCAATGGGGGGTGTGCTGGGGCAGCATGACGAGTCTGGCCGAAAAGAGCATGATATTTATTACCTTAGCAAAAAGTTTACCGACTGTGAAACCCGATACTCACTGCTCGAGAAAACTTGCTGCGCTTTGGTATGGGCTGCTCGTCGGCTGAGACAGTATATGTTGACTCACACCACTCTGTTGATCTCAAAAATGGATCCGATCAAGTACATATTCGAAAAGCCCGCCTTGTCCGGAAGAATAGCAAGATGGAAGATGATCTTAACCGAATATGACATCCAGTACACGACTCAGAAAGCAATCAAGGGAAGTGTATTGGCAGACCATTTGGCACACCAGGAAGTGGACGACTACCAATCTATGAACTTTGAATTTCCAGACGAGAATATCATGGTAGTGACTGATTGTGAAGTACCTGGACCGGATGAAGGACCTGAGGAAGGATCCCGATGGTCTATGCACTTTGACGGAGCCTCAAACGCTTTGGGTAACGGCATTGGCGCTGTAATCATATCCCCAAAAGGCACTCATACTCCACTCACTGCCCGACTATGTTTCAACTGCACCAACAACATGGCAGAGTATGAAGCATGTATCATGGGTCTTCAAGCTGCAATTGACTTAAGGATCAAGTTTATGAGTGTCTTCGGATATTCCACTCTCGTGATCAGTCAAATCAAAGGCGAGTGGGATACGAAACACCCAAACCTTATTCCTTACAAAGAGTGTGTGTTGACGTTGATCCCCCATTTCACGGAGATAACTTTTGAAAACTTCCCAAGAGAGGAGAATCAGTTGGCGGACGCACTAGCTACGATGTCTTCTATGTTCAAAGTCAAATGGGACAACAAGGCTCCCCGAATCATTATCTGGAAACTGGATGAACTTTCATATTGCTGTGATCTTGAGGCTGAAGAGGTAACTGAAAAACCTTGGTATCATGAAGTGAAGAGGTACTTGGAAGCTCAAGAATACCCCGAGGGTGCATCTGTCAACAACAAGAAGTTTCTGAGAAGGTTCGCGGCAAAGTTCTTCCTCAGCAATGGCATTATATACAAGCGAAACCATGATTCAACCTTACTACGTTGTGAGGATAAGACTGAAGCAGAAAGGATCATGGCAGAGCTACATGAAGGTACCTTCGGAACACATTCCAGTGGACATACCATGGAAAAGAAAATCCTTCGGGCAGGATATTTCTGGTCCACAACGGAAGCCGACTGTTACCAACATTCTCGGACGTGCCACAAGTGCCAGATCTATGCTGATAAGGTGCACATTCCTCCAGTTCCTCTGAACGTTTTGACAGCACCTTGGCCTTTTGCAATGTGGGGCATTGATATGATCGGCGAGATCAGACCTACGGCATCCAACGGGCATCGCTTCATCCTGGTAGCGATTGATTACTTCACAAATTGGGTTGAAGCAGCTTCCTATGCTACTGTAACCAAGAACGTCGTGGCACGGTTCATTCGGCATAACCTGATCTGTCGATACGGTGTACCCGAGAGGATTATTACGGATAATGGTACCAATCTTAACAACAAGATGATCACTGAGCTCTGCGAGCAATTCAAGATACAACACCACAACTCTTCTCCCTACCGGCCGAAGATGAATGGGGCTGTAGAAGCAGCTAATAAGAATATCAAGAAGATTGTGCAGAAGATGACAGTGACCTACAAAGATTGGCACGAGATGTTACCGTTTGCTCTTCATGGGTACCGTACCTCAGCACGGAAGTCAACAGGGGCAACACCCTTTTCCTTGGTCTATGGCATGGAGGCAGTCTTGCCTATTGAAGTCCAGATACCCTCTCTCCGGATAATGAAGGATGCAGGTTTGAGCGAAGATGACTGGATCCAAACTCGGCTTGATCAATTAAATCTAATTGATGAAAAAAGACTCACTGCCATTTGTCATGGTCAAACGTACCAAAAACGGATGATCAGGGCATTTAACAAGAAGGTCAGACCACAAGAGTATCAAGTCGGAGACCTGGTAATCAAGCGCATCATTCTTCCTCAAAGTGATCCCAGGGGCAAATGGACCCCTACGTACGAAGGGCCATTTGTGGTTAAACATATCTTCTCAGGAGGAGATATGATTCTAACCACCATGGATGGTGACGACCTTCCTCACCCCGCCAATGCAGACATAGTAAAAAGATACTACGCATGAATAAAAGACCTGCTAGGTTGACACACCTAGGCAAAAATAAGGGCTTCCCGGCGAACCAAAAGGGTTCGGGAAAAAATAAGGGATGAAATGAAAAAATCTGTACACCCGGCAAGTCGAAAACCTGAAAAGGCGGTTTGGGCAAAAATGGGTATCCCGGTGGACCGAAAACCCGAAAGGGCGGTCCAGGCAAAAGTTAGGGATTAAAGCGTAATACTATGTCTCATTGGATCACCTTGCATCCAGAATTCGGCCTCAACTATCAGGCTCAGACGGCATCGATCAATCGGCTTCATCTTCAACTAAGCAGCCAAGTGATGAGACGCTTGAAGACATAAAGGCGATAGCAGAGTTGAAACCCAGTGGGATTATTTTTCACATAGCTGTTTTGTTTTCCTTTTCCCTTTTGTATAAAACTCTATCTTGTTCGGCGGCATCCTCTTACTAGGACGTCAGCCTCTTGTACAAAAACGCCTATTTACAGGCAAATTCAAAAATCAATACAAATCCACTTTTCCATACAAATTGCCAATTATTTTTCCTTTTTCTGTTTTGTATTGCGAAGAACGTCCAATGTTCATTTTTGATATATGCATTTGACATTAATTGCTAACTCATAAATACTTGCATGCGAAACAAAGGATTAATTACAGGTGACATTAGAAACAGGGGCAATAATGAGTTGTCTAAGCAATCTAGTTGCTCTGTCCACCAAGGTACCAAGGTAAGTTCGGCTGAAGAACGTAACCAAGATACCTTCACTCCCCGGGAGTAAGACAAATCAACAAATACTCTCCTCAAGCAGAGTTGGTCTCCCATAAGCCCTATAAAGGCACAGTATCTCCAGCAAGTCAGCGATACTCTCCCCAAGCAGAGTTAGTCTACTATCAGCCTTAAGGAAGTTGGCTATCCCCAGAAGATCTCAATATTCCTCAGCGGAGTATACAGATGTTCCTAAGCAAGCATCCCCGGCAGTCTTGATCTAAGATTGTTCCCCGGCGGAATACAGACACCCCAGTGGAGCCACTTCCCCAGTACAGTTCAAAAGTTTCCCCAGAAGAGTTGAATCATCCTCCCCAGTAGATTCTGGAAGCTTATCCCCAGTAGAATTCTGGAAGCTTATCACCGGCAGAGTACACATATCTCTCCCCGACCATGTTCAAAGGTTATTCCCCACCAGAGCTTATAATTGGGTTATCCTCAACTAATTACCACGGAAAGATCGTCCTCAGCGAAGTTCTTCCTATCCCTCAGCGGAGTTCATCAAAGTTCCCCAACAAAACTTATCAATGGTATCCCCAGCGGAAATATCATCCAAACCTCAGCAAAGTATCTCTCCTCCATAGAGTATTTCCCCGCAGAGTAATCTCTCCACCAAGTTTATTCACCAACAGAGTCATCTGTTCCTAACGGTTTATTCTTGCACTTGTCATCCCCAGCGGAAACGAAGAACTCTACTCTTCAAATATTAGCCCAGGATTCAACAAGCTCCCGGCACTCGTCAAGGATTTATTTTCCTAGACGAAAATACATTCATATAAATTTTACATTTCATACATCCTTCTTACATACATGATAGAGTGCATACGACACAATCTCATTTATTTTTGAGAACATCATGACATCATGCATTTCATACATCATGACATTGCAGACAACTAACGTTTTGCCTTTTCAGGAAAAGGACAATCCAAAGATGATTACTATCAACTGTCACAATCCCAGATTCGATTCTTGTATCTAGCCAGGGTATATCTGTGAGTAACTGATTGTAGATTCGACACCTGTATCTAGACAGGGCATGTCTTCATGAAGAGTTTAGAGATTCGATTCCTGTATCCAGCCAGGGCATATCTGTAGACGACCAATTCCAAATTCGATTCCTGTATCTAGCCAGGGCATATCTGTGAGTAACTGATTGTAGATTCGACACCTGTATCCAGCCAGGGCACATCTGCATGAAGAGTTTAGAGATTCGATTCCTGTATCCAGCCAGGGCATATCTGTAGACGACCAATTCCATATTCGATTCCTGTATCTATCCAGGGCATATCTGTGAGTAACTGATTGTAGATTCGATACCTGTATCCGGCCAGGGCATATCTGCATGAAGAGTTTAGAGATTCGATTCCTGTATCCAGCCAGGGCATATCTGTAGACGACTAATTCCAGATTCGATTCCTGTATCTAGCCAGGGTATATTTGTGAGCGACTGATTGTAGATTCGATACCTGTATCCAGCCAGGGCATGTCTGCATGAAGAGTTTTGAGATTCGATACCTGTATCTAGCCAGGGCATATCTGTAGACGACCAATTCCAGATTCGATACCTGTATCTAGCCAGGGCATATCTGTGAGTGATCTAATTCCAGATTCGATTCCTGTATCTAGCCAGGGCATATCTGTGAGTGATTTGGTTGTGGATTCGATACCTGTATCTAGCCAGGGCATATCTGCACGAAGAGTTTAGAGATTCGATACCTGTATCCAGCCAGGGCATATCTGTAGACGACTAATTCTAGATTCGATACCTGTATCTAGCCAGGGCATATCTGTGAGCGACTGATTGTAGATTCGACACCTGTATCTAGCCAGGGCAAATCTGCACGAAGAGTTTAGAGATTCGATACCTGTATCCAGCCAGGGCATATCTGTAGACGACTAATTCTAGATTCGATACCTGTATCTAGCTAGGGCATATCTGTGAGCGACTGATTGTAGATTCGACACCTGTATCTAGCCAGGGCATATCTGCACGAAGAGTTTAGAAATTTGATACATGTATCCAGCCAGAGCATATTTGTAGACGACTAATTCCAGATTCGATGCCTATATCCAGCCAGGGCATATCTATAGACGACTAATTCCAGATTCGACACCTGTATCTAGCCAGGGCATATCTGTGAGTAATTGATTGTAGATTCGATACCTGTATCTAGCCAGGGCATATCTGCATGAAGAGTTTGAAGATCAACCCTTGTAACAGGCCAGAAAATTATCTTTCTTTCTCAGGTACGCAAGTTCTCACTAAGGAATCTGATACGCGATCGACACACAATTCCAAATGGCATCTATAAGCCCATTCCCGACAAAGTTCTATCACACCTCCCGATGGCATCTATAAGCCCATCTCCACAACTATCCATTACACTTCCAAATGGCATCTATAAGCCCATTCCCGACAAGGTTCTGTCACATCTCCAGATGGCATCTATAAGCCCATCCTCCTATCCATCATCTCTCCAAATGACATCTGTAATCCCATTCCCACCATCACACTGCTGATATCCTACTATGCGAGTGCAAATTTTTGGGCACTCTAGTGTTCAATCATCTTCCACCTTCGGATCACGAAAGGCACGCAAGCCAATCTACATCCTCAGGTCTAAGAAGATTGAACAGGGGCAACTGTTGTACCCCAAAATTTGCCCTCCCATATTCTTCAAAGTTTTGACAAGCATCATCTCAATTTGCTTAAGTCTACTCAAGGGTTGCACAGTCCAAATGCCTCTTAAGGCAGTCAAAATTAGGGTTTTGGTTCTCTCAGTGAATTTGGGGTTTTCAATGGCTCAATCAAGTCCCATGTGCCCATATATATTGTCAAGCATCTACATGTCAAGTTTCAAGGTTCACAATGCCAGTTTGCACAGTCAAAAGCCCTAATTGCTCCACAATCAACTGTAGGGGTAAAATGGTCATTTTATAGTCAAAAGTCAAATTTTTTGGTCAACATCTTATTTTGAAGCCACAATCATCACTTGATCAAGTCTTGGTCATGATTCCACAAGCATGGCTCAAAAATCATCAAAGATGCAAAAGTTTCAATTTTGGGACAGCTGAAAAGTCAACTGTAACTTGACCAAGGCATAACTTTTTCATGGTTCATCAGAAAAATCCAATCCAATGCTCATTTTTAAGGGGATGACATTTCCTACAACTCATCTTCACATTCCAAGTCCAAGAAATGCTCTCACAAAAAGTTATCAATTTCTACATTATAGGTCAATTTCAAAAGTCAACAAAAAGGCACTTTAAGTCAAAGACCATAACTTGAGATTGGTAAATAAAAATGACATGGGACCAAAGGCATTGGTTAGAGGACTTCAAGACCTTTCCAAAATGTCCAAGAACATGTTCATATGATCAAAATTGAGCAAGTTATGCATTGGAGAAGTTGGGAAATTTTTGGGAATTTGCAAAAGTCAACTTTGCCTAAACACTTCATTTTTGCTAATGGGCCTCAAATTCTTTCTTGAAACATTGCCCAAGGCCTATGCACGACCCATTAAGCTTAAATTGATTTATTTTCTTATTTTTAATTAATTAATTGAATTTTTATTAATATTAATTCATTTAATTGATTTTAATTGTAGGAAAATTCAAAAGATATGGTTTTCAAATCTTTTTGTGATGCAAATACACTCAGGGCAAGCTGGCAATTCGTGTACATATCAAAGATGTCAAAAAACTCCAAAATTGGCAAGGTTTCTCAATCAAAAAGATGCTAAAAGATTTGATTGAAAATCAAATATACAATCTTCAATACAATGGATTTCATGTGCAAGATTAACCCTAGTTTCATTCCACTATATGTACTGAAGCAAACCCTAAAGCCTTGCACGTGCAAAAACTGCTGCAAGAACCATAGCCAAATTCCACAAAATTCAAAGAAAACCAAAAACTGTTTTGTATATTTCAGATCAATTCAAAGCCTTAGAGTGATTCCAATACATTGCTGGAGGTGTAAGGAACCTTTTGCAATCAAAAATCAAGCGTTAACACCCAAAGAATCCCAAGAACAGTCGTACGGTTTGCCCACTCTTTTCCATAATCTAAATTCGAGTTTTATGCATCATTAACATGTTATGATTATTGCTTTGCATTGCTAACATCATTCTGAAGCTAATGGTACAGATTAATTTGATTATGGTGCCCTAAAACGAAAAATGCCATTAAAGAAATCTAGGGTTTCGAAGCTTGGATTTTAGGGCTTTCTTGACCAAGCAAAATTAGGACTAATGATGCCCATGGTTGGACTCATAAGAGCAAGACGAATTCATTGAAACCCTCGCGCCCTATTTATATAACCCAGGGACCTATTCGCTATTTTTGGCCATTCAATATTGTGGGGGTTAAAAACCCCCGCTAATTGCTTTTGTTTTATAGGTTTCAGGATGAAGACGGAGGACGTGGAAGCAGGTGGTTGGGTAGTTCAAATGGAACGCGCGTTTTTTTTATTTTTCCAGCGTAGTTGTTATGTTTTGAATATTATATTTATTGCATATCATATTAACAAAGACAATGCAGTGGCTTGGTGGTTGATGACGTGCTTGGTAACTACTGGGACCTGGGTTCGATTCCCAGGTCCCCCAAACATTTGTTTCATATTTTTCCTTATACAATCTCATGCAGCGCTTGTCCAGAATTCCATCATGCAACCTCACAAATCAGCTTGCCAAGTGGCCATAAAGCTCAATCCAAAGGCCAGGGATGGTTGACCACCATGTTCTCCAGTCAAAGCCAGCGTAGACTATCCAGAAAGTCAAAGTAGGCCTGATTCTTAATGGGCCAAATTGCTTCACTAACCTCCCTTGGGTCCATCAAACCCCCCTGGTTTATTTTCCTTTTTATTTTCTTTCCTTTTTTAATTCTTTTAACTAATTATTAATATTATTTAATTAACTAACAAATTAATATTTTTAATAAATTCAGAGAATAAAACATGTGAATATTTTTATTAATTATTACTATTTTTATTTATTAATTTATTTTGTAAATAAATTCTAATTAATCAACTTAGTTTAATTTAGATTTAATTTTGACCTTTTTCTCAATAAATAAAAATTATGTAGAATTAGGGTTTGACAATTTTCAATCATATTTTCTTATTATCATTATTCTTATTTATTAACTATTATTTTTGTAAATAAAATACTAATAAATTAGTTTAGTTTAATTAGGTAATTTTAATCCCTTTTTTACAATAAATAAAATTAGCTTAGAATTAGGGTTTTGTTTACTAACTTTTTTAATTCCTTTTATTTTTTATTAAAAAAACATAAAACACAAAAAATGTTTTTTTCTTTTTTAATTAAATGATTAATTAGTACTAGGTTTAATGTTTAATTAATTGCAAAAAGGACAAAACTTAAATTCTTTTCTCAAAAGGGTCAAAACCCTAAGGACGTCCCGATTCTATTTCTTTTCGCGCTTTAATTTATTTTAATCGTATTTATGTATCTGCTCAAAGGATGTAATAGTAATTTGGTTTACCGCTTTCTTTACTTTCCGCATTTATTTCCAAACGGGTTATGTTTTTGGCGATGTATAGACCCGCGCCTTGTAATAACGTAGATTTATCTTTCCGTACTTTAATTTTACGCACTCTTAACTGTTAATTATGCCTGCAAGACTGTATGCCAAATAAAATTAATCCGTAGCTCACAAATGCATGATCAAAGATAAACATTAACTGAAAAACAATACACAAGCACATGCCACTCCTAGGGTACGCCTCACTCGGTTGCCTCGAAAGTGGTCGTCAAGTATAGGATGTTTTAGAGGTCGCCCTCCTGTCTAAGATCCAGTTGCCTCGAAACGGTTGCCTCAGATAAAAAAGGATCTAGGACATTAGGGTTACTTCTAAGGTGTCCCACTATTGCTTCGGTGACCACACTGTCCCTATAATCGAATTGACCCGAAAACCTCCAACGACGGTGCTGCCTACCTCTCAATGGTGGGATAGCATTGTCTAAAGGACTCTTACACAACCTAATTCCTTAGAGTAGGTAGATCTCATGGGTACTTGCTCTCTCAAAACAAACAAAACATCTTTTTACACTGACACTTTCAAAAGTTTTCAAACAAATTTTTCATACACTCTTGAGGACAGATACAAGAGTTACTTAGAAATTTTTCAAACGAAACTTTTTCAAAACCCACATACACTTAAAAAGCAAACAATTTTTGAAAATATAAGAGCAAGTACCTAACAGCCCGTGGATAACCACAGATAGAAAGGGTGCTAACACCTTCCCTCTCTATAAATCTACCTCCCGAACCTAGAGACATCTCAAAGAAGGAGTTTTGCTGTGCTTTTGTCCTTTCCATGTTGGAGAACATAAAAGACGGTGGCGACTCTTGCTTACCGCGACATTTCACGAACCAGCTTAAAAAATAGTCAGTTCTATTTCCACCGATCACAGTCGCCTATATTGAAATCTTTCTTTACAATTCTTCTGCCATGCCAAGTTTTGGTTCTTTCTTTATATATTATAGCATTCTCATAGGCAGACTGGCGGAATTCCTCCAATTTATGAATGTCAAGGATGCGCTTTTCACCAAAAGTCAAATATTCCAAATTCAGGGTCTTAATGGCCCAATAGGCTTTATGCTCTAACTCGAAGGGTAAATGACAAGATTTTCCATAGACTAATTGGTAAAGGGTTGTTCCAATAGGGGTTTTAAAAGCTGTTATGTAGGCCCATAAGTGCTTCATGTAGCTTTTGAGACCAATCTTTTCTAGAAATTGAAACGATTTTTTCTAAGATTTTTTTAATCTCCCTGTTAGACACTTCATCTTGGCCGTTAGTCTGTGGATGATAAGGTGTTACTACTCTGTGCTTTACTTCATACTTACTCAAGAGCTTATCAAATATTCTGGATATGAAATATGATCCTCTATCACTTATAATGAGACGGGGTGTTCCAAACTTCGGAAAAATGATATTCTTAAATAACTTAACTACCACTCTTGTGTCGTTTATGGGTGATGCAATAGCCTCAATCCATTTAGACACGTAGTCCACAGCTACCAAAATGTACCTATTTCCCATTAAAGGTGGAAATGGTCCCATAAAGTCTATACCCCAAACATCAAAGAGTTCAACTTCCTGGATATTCCTCATTGGCATCTCGTCACGTCTTGATATGTTCTCGGTGCATTAGCATCAGTCGCACTTGACAATGTAGGTATGAACATCGCACCATAAAGTTGGCCAATAGAGGCCTGCTTGAAGAATCTTGGCGTGCGTTTTAGATATACCTGCATGTCCACCATAAGGTGCAGAATGACAGTGTATGATGATGTCTTCTATTTCCTCTTCTGGGATGCAACGCCTGAAAATATTATCTATTCCTCTCTTGAATAGGAGTGGTTCATCCTAGTAGAAATGTTTAACATCTTTGAAGAACTTCTTTTTTTGTTGGTAATTTAGATCAGGGGGTATGATATCTGCAGCTAGGTAGTTTACAAAATCAGCGTACTAAGGTACGCTCTTCATTACTGAAAATTTTTCAAAATCTTTATCTCTGTAAGGCTCGAAATCATCAGTCTTAGCTATAAGTCTGTCATAGGCGAAATCATAATTTATAGGCAATAAATCAGGTTTTAAGTGTTCTAATCTAGAGAGGTGGTCAACGACAACATTCTCTGTGCCTTTCTTATCCTTAATGTCTAGATCAAACTCTTGGAGTAACAAGATCCATCTAAGTAATCTAGGTTTAGCATCCTTTTTATTTAATAGATAACGTATGGAAGCATGATCAGTATAAACAATGATCTTTTCTCCAACTAGGTAGGACCTAAACTTATCTATCGCAAAAATTACTGCCAGTAATTCTTTCTCTGTTGCATAGTTGAGTTGGGAGATATCTAGGGTTCTACTAGCATAATATATAACATGTAATTTCTTGTCTTCTCGTTGTCCTAGAACAGCACCAACTGCATAATCTCTGGCATCGCACATGATTTCAAAAGGTTATGACTAATCTGGGGGTTGCATGATCGGAGCTGAAATCAGTGTTTGTTTCAAAAATTTAAAAGCTTCGAGATATTTCTCGTTAAAAACAAATTCAACGTCCTTCATTAGAAGATTAGTCAAAGGTTTTGTTATTTTAGATAAGTCTTTTATAAAACACCGATAAAAACCAACATGTCCAAGAAAACTTCTAATCTCCCTAATGGTTTTAGGTGGGCTGAGGTTTTCTATAACTTCAATTTTGGATCTATCGACCTCAATGCCTCTTTCGGAGACAATGTGTCCTAATACTAAACCTTCATTAACCATAAAATGGCATTTTTCCCAGTTTAGCACCAGGTTCACCTCTACGCATCTTTCAAGGATTTTTTCAAGGTTGGAGAGACAATCTTTAAAATTGAATCCACACACCGAGAAATTGTCCATTAAAACTTCCATTATTCCATCTAGGTAATCTGCAAATATAGACATCATACAATGTTGAAAAGTGGAAGGGGAATTACAGAGTCCGAAGGGCATTCGTCTATAGGCGAGTGTTCCATAAGGACAGGTGAAGGTTGTCTTCTCTTGATCCTCAGGGTGAATAGGTATTTGGAAAAATCCTGAGTATCCATCTAGATAACAAAAGTGCGAGTGTCTGTCTAGACGTTCGAGCATTTGATCTATAAATGGAAGAGGGAAATGATCCTTCCTAGTTTTTTGTTTAATTTTCTATAATCTATACACATACGCCAACCTCTTTCTGCTCGTTTAGCAATGTGCTCACCTTTCTCATTTTCTATGACTGTGATGCCTCCTTTCTTTGGCACCACATGCACAGGGCTCACCCAATTACTATATGATATTTGGTAAATTATACAAACCTCTAGTAACTTAAGAACTTCTCTTTTAACAACATCGCTCATTATAGGGTTTATTTTTCTTTGATGTTCTATTGAGGGTTTTAAGTTTTCCTCTAACAAGATCCGGTGCATGCACACCGATGGACTTATTCCTTTTTAAATCAGAGATGTTATACCCTAAAGCTGAGGGATATTTTCATAAGATCTCTAAGAGTTGAGTTGTCTCGTCTTGACTTAAAATAACGTTAACTATAACATGACGATTCATCTCTTGATCTAAGAATTCGTATCTGAGGTTCTTGGGAAGTTCCTTCAATTCTAAAGATGGTTTCAAAGGGCAAGGCATAGGATCGGGAGTAAGCGATAAACATTCATAGAGGTCGTCATCGATGTAAGGTTCTAAACTTTTAAATCCATCGTCCTCCGTAATGGGGGTCGAAGGTAACTTGATATTTTTGTTAGATTCCTCTCGCTTAAGTTCCAATATACACTCGTCAATGACGTCGATGGCATAACAAACATCTCCTATGACTGGTGCCATTAAGAACTTTGAAAGAATAAATTCTATCTTTTCATCACCCACCTCAAATGTTAATTTTCCTTTCTTAACGTCAATTATGACTCTGGATGTTGATAAGAATGGTCTACCTAAGAGGATTTGGATTTCTTCGCCTTCTTTAATATCCATAACTATGAAATCAGTTGGGATATATAGCTGACCGATCTTAACTGGTATGTCTTCAAGTATTCCTATAGGATACTTAACTGATCTACAGCCAGCTGGAGAGACATTTTGGTCGTCTGTAATTCTCCTAAGTTTAACCTTCTACAAACTGCTAAAGGCATAAGGCTGACGCTAGCTCCTAGATCTAAGAAGGCTTTGTCAATAGTATGATTTCCTAAGATACAAGGAATGGAAAAACTTCCTGGATCCTTTTCTTTCTTGGCAAGTTTATTTTCTGAAATAAAATTGCATTCGATAGGTTTGGGATCATCAAGTCTATGCTTGTTGGTCAGGATGTCTTTTAGGAATTTAGCATAAGATGGTATTCAGTGATGGCTTCGGTGAAAGGAATCTCTACATGGAGTTTTTCTATAACTTTAACGAATCTCTGGTATTGATTGTCAAGTTTGGTTTGTTTAAGTCTTTGCAGAAATAGGACTGGGGGTTTGTATGTGGGTGGTGAGTTATTAGTTTTATCTTTTAATTCTGGTTTTTTATGCTTTTCGGGTTCCTCTGGTTCATCCACTTGGTCTGTAGGCAAAACATTTATCTTAGGTTGTGAGGGTGTACTTATGGTTGGATTCTTGGGTCCATCATAAGTAGTCCCACTTTGTAAGGAAATGGAATTAGATTTCCCTTTAGGATTTGGTTGAGGTTGTCCAGAGAATTGTCCTCCATGTGTAGTTTGTGGGGATTGTGTTTAGGCTATCTGCGAGATTTGGGTTTTAAGCATCTTGTTATGCATAATTATTTGATCAACCTTAGTTCCTAATTGCGTGATTAATTTGTTTACGTGAATATTCTGATTTAGGAACTCTTTGTTTTGCTGGGATTGAGCTGAAATGAAATTTTCCATGATCTTATCAAGGTTTGGTTTGGGTGCCACAGCTTGCATAAGTTGATTTGGTCTTTCGGCTTGGAAACCTGTAGGTCTCGGAGGTGCAGAGTTTTGTATTGGGCTATTGTTTTTATAAGAAAAGTTTGGGTGATTCCTCCATCTGGGGTTGTAAGTGTTTGAAAATAGGTTTCCTTGGGTGTAGTTTACTTGGTCTGAGCAAGGCTCATTCAACAAGTTACATTCCGCAGGTTGATGTCCTTGGGTCCCACAGAGTTCGCATTCTAAAGCTACTGCGGCTACAATATTAGGGTTTTGAGACATGTTTTGAACTTTTAAGGCAAGAGCGTCCATTTTAACTTGCATCATGTCTAGAGAACTTATATCATGTTTTCCTCCTTGGGTCTCCTTTTTCTCTACCGTAGCTCGTACTGTTCCCCATTGGTAATGGTTTTGGGCCATGTCCTCAATGAGAGCGCAGGCGTCTAGGTAAGGTTTATTCATCAATGCGCCATCAGGGGCAGCATCAATAGACATCTTTGTGTTGTAATGAAGTCTATTATAGAAGGTGTGGATGATTAGCCATTGTTCTAGGCCATGGTGTGGACAGGCTCTTAACATGTCCTTATATCTCTCTCATGCTTTAAAAAGTGATTCTCCCAGGTTTTGGTTAAATCTAGTGATTTGGTTTCTAAGGACAACAGTTTTGCTGGGCGGAAAATATCTTGCGAGAAATACTCTCCTAAGGTCTTCCCAGGTTGTTATTAAATTGGGTGGAAGGGAATCCAACCTATCTCGTGCTTTATCTATGAGGGAAAAAGGGAATAATCTTAGTCGTATGGCCTCAGGCGAAGCACCATTGCATTTTAAAGTGTCTGCTAATTATATAAAAGTTTTTAAGTGTTTATTCGGGTTCTCAGCAGCGAGACCACCGAATTGGTTTTGTTGCACCAATTGTAGCAATGAGGGTTTTAGTTCGAAATTGTTTGTGGTTATAGCTGGGTTTACGATACTTGAACTAGGTTCCTCATCTGACGGTTGGGAAAATTCCTTAAGGGGTCTTTGGTTACGATTCTCGGCCATAGTTTTTCTAATCCTAAGGAGAAAATGGATGTAATATTCAGGTTCTGCTAAAGGATTGAATAAGGTTCCGGTGCTGCAAGATCTTTGCATCAACCGGACTGTAAAACTTAGTCTAGACGGTGCGACTATAGGGTGCGAAATTTGATGAAATTGATCTCTGGCAACGACGCAAAAAACTTGATGCGGTGTATTCGCAAGTGTACGAATTGCGTAAGAGTAATATAAAAGATTATCGATCCACAGAGACTAATCATCAATCTATCGTTTCCTATTATTACGGTGTTTATCCAAGTCAATATCAAAACATGGAATTGAGCATGCAAGAAAGTAAAGTGCGGCAAAATAAACTTCAGATATAAAGGCAGGGTCGAATGTAATTCACATAGTGAGATGATATTCGCAATGCTTCGGAATAGAACTACTTATAGGGAAATATTTTATACTAAAGAAAAGAACTAATTTAACAGGAACTGTCGCTTTCGCGTAATGAGAACCGAGTTTACTCTATAATCAGACCTTCTTATCGTCACTTATAAAAAGGTGCGCATTGCGTTAAAGTAATAAACCTATTTTTAAGAAATAAAGTACTTGACCAAGTTGAAAAGTATTTTGATCTGGAATTTCTAATAAAAAGGGGACCTAACTTTAACCCTATAAACGCGTCCGAAAATAGTTTCAAAATTGATTTCTTTCATAATAAAAATCCCTAACTAACCGGACAAAGCGCTTTCGCTTCCTTTGTCCAGTTAGAACTAACCGAGTTTAACAAAATGTTGGACGGCTTTCGATCTTACCCAACAATAATAAAGTACAGAAAACTCGTATTAAAAACAAAATAGCCCATAAGCATTTCTATTGATACATTATTTGGAATATCGATCTAACTAGATTCCATACATTCTAGCCCAGTAAGGTTTAGCCTGACATGGGAATGTAAACAGACATGTTAAAATAAATCATGCGAGAAAGTAAATAATTTAAAGTGCGGTGCAGAAAATAAACAAAGTAAAAGCAGATGCGGGAAATAAACAAAGTAAAAGCAGTGCGGAAAATAAACAAAGTAAAAGTAGGTGCGGGAAATAAACAAATTAAAAGTAGGTGCAGGAAATAAACAAAGTAAAAGTAGTGCAAAATAGATAAATATAAACCTGCTCCAAACAGGGAGGTTTTAAATCTGGTACAAACTGGAAGTAAAATGCGACTGGAAATAAACAGTAGTTGAAAATAAATGTGGAAAGATAAAATTCTGCCGAAGTGCTCCAAACTCGATTACAGACTCAATCTACGAACTCGATCGCAGACTCAATCAACAGTGCAATAATTCCCCGATGTGAAGAATTATCGCTTTACAATGGTGAAATTATATGGCTTAAGTTCACAACTATGGTTGGATCAAGTTTGCAACTAAGCTTGGGTGATTTGAAATGAAATCAGGAACTTCTATTTATAGAGGATGAAGAATGCAAGAAATCACATGAATGCCCCCCAATTCCTTTTAGGGGGGAAAATATCGTCCAAAGGTAGCGCCCGCCATGGGGGACATGGCGCCCGCTATGAGTGTAGATGAAAGGAAGTGGGGAAGGTGGCAATTGAGGTCAGCAGGAGGTGGTCCACGTCATGGCCTACCCTATGGTTGGCGCCATGGTGGACGCCATGAGTGCAAATTTGACCTAAACTCCTGTTTTTCAGCCTGTTTTCCTTCATTTCTTCAGGGGAGCTCTGGATAATTGAAATACCTGAAAAGGAAACAAAAGATATGCATAATACGAGAAAGCAATAATAAAAAACCTAAATAACATGTGAAATCAGAGTAAAAAACAAGTGTAAAGTAAGTGTTATCATCTATTGCTTTAATTTTAAAAAAAACCCAATTCAAACCCCCATTTCTTGTGTTTTTCCATTCTTCACATTCTTGTAGTGTCTTGGCTCATTGCACTCATAACAAGTGACTTTTTTGCAACTAGACTTCCTTTGATCAGAAGTAGACTCGAAGCGACCTCATGCCTTTCTAGTACTTATAAACTTGTTTCCTTGATTTCTCTTATAGAGACTGTCTGGATAGTAGAGACAACTCATCTTCATCTTTATAAGAATCTTCTTATGAATCCTTAATCTCTTCATTTTGAAGAGCTTTGGACTTCTCAGATCTTCTGATGGATTTGAGCGTAATATATTTTCCTCTTTTCCGAGGTTCATTCTGATTTATCTAAATCTCATGACTTCCTAGAGAACTCACTAGTTCTTCTAGAGAAGTGTTGTTCAGATCCTTTACAAGCTTGAACGCAGTTACCATATGACTCCATTTGGATGGCAAGCTTCTAAAAATCTTCTTCACGTGATCTGCTATTGAATATTCGTTGTTCAGAACTCTCACTCCTTCATATAAGGTTTGATACCTTGAGAACATCATCTCAACTGTTTCATCATCCTCCATCTTGAAGGCTTCATACTTTTGAATTAAGGCCAAAACCTTGGTTTCCTTGACTTGATCATTTCCTTCATGAGTCATTTTGAGATAGTGAAATATAGACTTCGCCGAGTCTCTATTTGTGACCTTCTCATACTCAGTGTAAGAAATAACATTCAGCAAGATAGTTCTTGCTTTATGATGATTCTTACAATTCATTTTTTGTTGATCAGTCATAGCTTTTATCTCAAGCTGCTTTCCATTTTCATCTGTAGGATGTTCGTAACTATCGACTGACATATCCCAGAGATCAACATCATGACCTAGAAAGAAAATTTATAGTCTATCTTTCTAGTACTTAAACTTTTCACCATAAAAGATGGAAGGTTTAGCATTGTAGTTATCTTTATCAGAAACTTAAGTAGGTGATGGTGGAACAAGATCAACCATAGTGTTTCTAAAACTCGTGTGGATCTTTATCTGATACGGTTAAGTGTTTAATAAATATAAATACCAGAACCAGAGCTCTTATTCCAATTGAAGGTGCGAGAAACACAAGAAAAGGGGATTTTGAATCAGGTTGCACCAAATATAATCTTTTTCCAACTCAAAACACAAAGATAACAAGTGAATAAAAATATATGAACATAATTATTTTCATCCTAGTTCACTGTTAAATAAGTTACTCTAGTCCACCCCGCAAGGTGATTTTCCTTATACATAAGTACTTAAAACACTATAATCAACCAGATTATAGACAACCATAATAAGTCTCGTCAACCCTATTGGAACCCCTAATAAGTCCGCTGATCCTTATCGCAAACCACTATGACCGCATCCAGAGTCTTCTTGAGAATCTAGACCACACAGGGTCTCCCATGGAACCTATCAACAACTATTGATTACAAAGATGTGTATATAGAGATACTTCTACACAACCAGATTACACAATGTTTAAGTACAACAACACAAAAGTGTTGATAGCAAGATATGAGCAAAAACTTCTTACTTATTTACAAAACTATATAAAAGATTTCTATATAGTTTTTGTGCAACGATTTAGTATAAATTTGTTGAACTGATTCGTTAATTTAAAATTCTTCCAAGTACTTCTTTTATAGCTGAAAATAAGAGATTAGTTAGAGGGTAGAATCAGAAATACAAATACATTTATATTGTTCCCAACGATCATGGTGAGACTGATAGACAATAATACAAAAAAGGCCAGTCCTTACGCCACCCATAATGCCCCAAAATAAATTTTTAGAATTATTTTAAATAATTGATTCTATGTTGATTTATGATTGAATGTTTGGTGGGTGTGTTAGAGTTAAGAGGCCCAGAGAAGGATTTTTTCCTTAAAACTATAGGGATGTGTAATATTAAAAAGGGTGTGTGTGAGTAATAGTGTACAAACATACGTGTAGGGAGAATATTACCTTATTATTATTATTGTTAGAATAATTATTATAATAATGTTAAATAAAATTATTGTTAATAATGGAGTGAGCGTGTTATGGTAAGAGTGAGTGGGCTAAGTAGCGGCATAAGGGGAAAATCCTTATGAGGGCTATTTATAAAACAATGAAGAGAAGAGATTGAGATTCATTCTAACCAATCGTAGAATTTTGGAGAAACAGATAAGAGAGAAGAGACAAGGGAGGGATAGGTCAAGGGTTCTTCCACCATTGTTGAGGCAATCAAGCTTTGGAAACCAAGGTAAAGGGGGAGAATGAGTTCTCTAATTTATTGATTATAGCATGAGAGGATAATGAGGGTTCCTTTCCCTTTTAGGTTTTATTGATTATGTATTCCTTGGGTGTTTTCTTTTATTGTTATGATGAATGTTATGATTTTGTTTGTATTGAATTGTGTAGCCATAATTGCGATAATTATGATGTGGGATTCATGACTATTATGGACTACTATGGGAAAAACTTTAAAAAGAATAGATTAGAGAACATAGGTTTCCCAAAGGTATTGGGTAATAATCCTCAGAATTGATAATGAAATTGGTAATAGAATGTATTATTTGTAGAAATAGTAAAGGCCTATGCTAGAATGCTTAAAATTGGGACTTTTAGGCTATACTATGTTGGATTCGAATGGAACAGGGTCGGTGTTAGTGCGGAAATTCGTAGCATAAAATTGAGCATAAAACATCATGTGTTGACTCGAAAGGGCCATGCATCGACTCACGCAGGTTCAAGACTTAGTATGTGTCGACCCAAGGGTTGATCTGAGCACACCCGAGGCATACAAAATACTGATGCGTCGACTCGAAGGGGGCATGCGTCAACTCATGCAATCCAATCTTTGACAGATTTTTCTAAAGGCCATAAATTGAGTTTTCGGACTCTATTTGATGCCCCGTTCGAAGAATTGTAAAGATAATGAAACGAACTAGACCCTGGAAGAATCAAATGATTTATATGATGTAGTTTTATAGTTCTTGAATTAGTATTAAGTGATGAACTATGTAGTGCTAATATAAGAAGCATGCCCTTTGCTATGAATTGACTTAACCATATCTTGATACAACTTGATAGGTGTTTTCTTTATGATGATATAGTGTCATTGTGATAATGATGTATGCTTCCATTGATGTTTTGATGATAATGGAGAACCATTCTTCATTATGAATTATTTTGATGCCTTTGTAATGGCCAGTGATTGTATAGATTCATGAGGTATGTAGGTGATTCGAAAGGAATCGTGGTGAGTATATGACTCACGAGTGATCATGAGGATTGTATGTTATGAAATGATATTTGTGGGTTTTTGTGCATGTTATCTATATATGTCATACATTCATTGTGTTGTGTTGTGATGCGATGAGCCTAGGTGGGTATCCTTGGTGGGTTCCTAGTCTTTCTGGACTCTTGAAGAGAGTCGAGTGGAGATGATTCAAGTTTAAGGGAAATATGATTGGCTCATCCGAATTCCGACAGGAATCGGGTTTATATGAATGAACTGTATTGGTTGTGTTAGTACCTCATGCATGGGGTTGTACCGAAAAATTTACCCTCTTCATTTCGACTTTATTTTGGCTTATATTGCATTATAATATACATATGTGCATCTCATTAGCCGTGCTGCTATGGGATCAGAGCATTTCTGTTCGACTGTTACCAGAGGTGCTCAGAGCTTTATGCAAGACATTCAGGTGTTGAATGAATATTATCTATCATGACTAATCTCAATGTATTCTATCATGTCTCGAGTGGTAGATGTGAGCCGGAGTTTTCGTCTTATTTAAGACAATTCAGGTTAAAATTTTGTTTCAGCGCAAAAAGCTTCATAATTTTTTAACTCCAAGCCAGAGTATTATTTTGAGCTGATATTTGATCATCAAGTCCGTATGGATATTGTCTTCATGTTTCATGTTCGGGCCGGGAGCCAATTGTGCATTTAAGATGGTCAAATAATTTTGTTAATTGGGTTTTCGGGTTACCGATCAACGGTATTTCCGGTATTCAGAAATTTATAATGCCGGTTTGGTCTACCGCCTCGAGGTGGTTCTTTCACCATTAAATTCGCCTCGATATTCTCCATAACTTCCGTGTTAGGGACGGAGGCTAATTCTCGAGGGATGGTCTCCAAATATGCAAATATGTTAGGGTTTAAACAGTGCAAAACACTGGTAAAAGTTGGCTGAACTGCTGTTTCAGGCACAGTAAAATTTCATAACTCTCAGTTGGAGTACCGTATGAGCGTGATTACGGTTCCCGAAATTCAGTTTCGATGTTATCTTGATGTCGTCTTTTATGACCAAGAGCTAATTCTACGTGAAAAGTGGTGGAAATTTCGAGTTCCTGAGAAAATAATTGAGTAGAATCTGCAGTCTACCAGTTTGATTCTTAATACTAAAAAATTCATAACTCGCTTAATTTTTACAGCATCACGCTGGTTCTCGAAGCGTTAGCTCAAGAATTTTGTCTACTTCAACTTTGATTTAGATCTTAAAATTAAACGGTAGCTCGAGGATCTCCGTTATTGGTTTATTCTTCAAAAATAGAGTTTTCAGACCGGTAAAAAGACTAGATGTCGCTCCACTGGAAAATTCATAATAAATTCATCGTTTATCAGATGGTTCTCATTTTTTGACATGATTTCGGGGATGCGGAGATCTATATTTCTTATGGAAAAATTGAGATGAGATTCTAATTTTTCGAGCACGAGCTCATGGTTTGTTCGAGTGACGAAGGTCAAATAAGCTGATATTCTGACTTAATTAATTTTTGACAGTGACATTTTCACAAGAGGTTCGCGTTCGAAAAGATTCGCGGATCACATCGTCATTTTCACTTAAGCGGAAAATAAGCTTAAAATTTGATTTTTTAGAGAACACTATATATTGTTTTTCCACCAAAATTCAAAGGAGGAGGCTCATTATTTAAAAATTCCATTTCCCTCTCTATTCTCCTCTCTCTCTCTCTCTCTCTCTCTATCTCTCTCTCTCTCTCTCTCTCTCTCTCTCTCTCTCTCTCTCTCTCTCTCTCTCTCTCTCTCTCTCTCTCTCTCTCTCTCTCTCTCTCTCTCTCTCTCTCTCTCTCTCTCTCTCTCTCTCTCTCTCTCTCTCTCTCTCTCAAGCACAAAGACTCCAATAACTTTGCACCTCCCCCCTCCTCTCTCCCTTGTCGGACCACCACCGTGCCACCATCGAACCTCCTCCCTCCGGCATTACACTCCTCTTATCTCCGGAGATCACAACCTTCCTTCCACCATCTGGTCTCCCTTCGTCCAGCCTCTGATCGCGGCGCATCTCCCTCTATTCCGGCCACCCCCTCACGTTTCCAGTGCAATACTCCTCTTCTCCGGATAGGACCTCATCACTCTTTCCTCTTCATCTTCTCCAAGAGCTTCAAGAGGTAAATACATAAACCTCCATTGATGTTATTTCTTGAGTTTGAGTTTTATGGAATTGTTGTACAATTAGGTGTTGATTGACATAATTAGGATTAGATAACAATGTATACATAGTTCTAAAATTGAATTAGAGATTTAGGTTGAATTTGATTTAGGAATTCATTAGGTTCTTGAATCAATTGTGTGAGATAGAAATTTAGCATAATTTGTGAACATTAGTTATTTGCATTAATTCCTCATAGAAGCCTAGATTTGATTTAGGAGTAGAATAACACTTAGATTATAGTTGTTGTACCCCAAAATTTGCCCTCCCATATTTCTCAAAACATTTCAAGAAAAATTCACAAGTCCAACCCGGCGCGTCATATTCAGGTGTTCTTTCGCCAAGATATCTCTGACAACGTATTTTCAAATTCAGGTTCGGCTCAAGAGTCAATTCTTTAAAGAAGGTATCCGAATGTGCGAGTTTTTTTGAAGAAATATGGTGAAAAAGTGTGCTTAAAGTGCAGTTTTTACGCGCTAAAAAATTCATAACTTGAAGATCGTGACTCGTTTTGAATCCGTTCCGGTGGCCAAAATTCCGTCTTGACATTATCTACGTTTTCATCTCTCACGGCTGGAAGCCAATTTCAATCAGAAGGTCTTCAAAAATGTGGATTTATCAAGTATTTTCATACAGAAAATTTGTGACAGAAGTTTATTTGCGTCATGTTCAGAAAATCATAACTTGGTCGATTTTCATCGTATCGAGCTGGTTTTGGCGCCAAAATTTCACAAATTGAGTGGGCTACATTTTCACAGAAGGTATTGAGTTCAAACGGTATTGAAAAGGCCTTCGTTTTTTACTCAGAGTGCGTGACACGCTGAAAATCCTGAATGCTGAATACTATTTCATCTGGGCCGAAACTTCGAAAATTCATAACTCGGTCAATTTTTATTGGATTGGGCTCATATTTTTACACAAGGTCCCTGACTCATAGATCTACAACTTTGCTACAAAAGTCGAGACCAAATTATGCACCGATCAATACCAGTTTTTTATTGAAGAACGTGTCATAGTCGACACTGGAGCCCAAAATAAGTTTGTCTGAGCTGAAACTTCAAAAATTAATAACTAATTCACCGTTTATCCGATTGAGCCGATTTTCGGACAGGAGTTAGTTATCGATGTCGGCTACATTTTGTCTTCACATTTCAACTTCAAAAAATGCACTTAAGTCCCTGCGATTTAGCCTGGAAAGTGACGAATTCAAGTGAATATTGGAGGCCCAATTGCACATTCAAAGCCCATTTGCTTTACCCTAATTTCCATTATATAATCACCTTCTTTTCACACAAACCAGAGAGGAAAAAAGGAGGAGGAAAAGAGAGAAAAAACCTTGCCACAACACTGTCAGAATATCAAACTCTTTCAAGAACCCTAAAACCTTGAAATCCTTACTACAAATCCCTCTCTCACTACAAACAAGCCATCTCAGTTACAAACCAACATCTTATTACTTCTTCAGTAAGGGTAAGGCTGGCTTGATCTCCATGATCCCAAGGGCATAAAAGCATTCATGTCACTACTTTTCCAGTAAGGGTAAGGTTGATTTGATCTCCATGATCAAAAAGGGTATAATCATTCATACATGCCATATTGTGCATAAACATTAAATTTCTTCATATATTAGTTTTATTTACATTTTTTGATTTTATCTAATGTGTTCATGAGATTCAACACTGCAGATTTAGACAGGATCTCATGCAGGTTCATTAAGGAACGTTGAGGCCAAAAGCCAAATGGCCAAAAGCCAAAAGCCAAATGGCCAAAACAGAACATTTTACACATGACACCAATACGTGGCGAGACAGACATGCTGAGAAGATTAAGGAACGTTGAGGCCAGAACACAAATGGCCAAAAGCCAAAAGCCAAAAGCCAAATGGCCAAAGTAGAACAACTTATGCATGAAACTCAATCCAATGGCCAAAGAAGGCAGACCACGGTACTCAGGAGTCAATACTTCAAAAAACCTCCCCTTGGGCCAGACACCCCCTATGGTTTGCTCAATTTTTAATTTTTATTTGTTTTTCCTTTTTATTCTTTTAATTGTTTTTTTAATTGTTTTCTTTTAATTCCATAAAATAATTTTCATAATAAATATAAAATACAAAAAAATCAAAAAAATGTTTATTTTATTAATATTAATTTTACTATTATTATTTTTGTAAATAAACTTTAAACAATTAATTAGATTAATTTAGGTTTCAAAACTTTAATATTTTTCTTAATAAATTAAATATGTAGAAATTAGAGTTTTTAACTTTTTCATCATTTTTTTAATAAATAATTTTCTCATCATTATTATTATTATTAACTACTAATTTATTTTGTAAATAAACATGTACATAAATTCTTTAGTAAATTAAGTTAAATTTTAACATTTTTCTCAAATAATTAAAAATAACTTAGAATTAGGGTTTCTTTTAATTTTAATTTTAATTTTCTTATTTCATAAATACAAAAAAAACCTAAAAAACACTTCTTTTATTTCAATAAATAATTAATTAATTTTTAATTTCAATTTAACTTCAAAAGGGTCCAACGCCCTCGTTTTCAATTTTAATTCAATTCGCACATTTTATTTATTCCTTCTTTTAAATATTGATGTAATTCTCCCAAAGCCGTGTAAATATTTATCTTTCGCACTTTACTTTATTTCTTTACTTTCTGTCAAATCGGGTCCTGGATTTTAATTTGGCGATGTGGACCCGCGCCTTTGTAATAGTTTAGGAACTTTATATTTCTCGCAATTTTTAACTATTAATAATGACATGCAAGAATGAATGATAAAAATAAAAACAAACGTGTAGATCACCTATGACATGACAAGACAAAAATATCTGAAAACGACACACAAATCACACACCACCCCTAGGGTACGCCTCACTGTTGCCTTGCCTCGAAAGGTGATCGTCGAGTAGAGGATGTCTTAGTAAGTCCTCATGATCCGAGAATCTGGCATGAGGGTAGCTTCTAAGGTGTCTTCCCATTGCTCCGGTGATCACCATGTCCCGAACCTTCGAGTTGACCCGAACACCTCCAACGGTGGTGCTACCTACCTCTCAATGGTGGGATGGCACTGCTTTAAAGGATATTTACACAGAAGAATTCCTTAGGGTAGGTAGACGACTCTAGATACTTGCTCTAATTTCAAAACAAATCAAAAAAAATACTTTTCACACCGACACCTTTCAAAAAGCTTTCGAAAGCAACTTTTCAAACACTCTTGAGGACTGATACAAGAGTCGAACTGAAATTTTCAAAGAAACTTTTTTTAAAACCCACAGTTGAAAAGCAAACAAACATTTTGAAACCACAAATGAGCAAGTATCTAAGAGCCCATGGATAACCATGGATAGAAAGGGTGCTAATACCTTCCCTTTCTATAATCTACCTCCCGAACCGAGAGCAATCTCTTTAAGGAATTTTTCTGTGCTTTTGTCCTTTCCATTTGGAGAAAATAAAAGACGGTGGCGACTCTTGCTTCCGCGACATTTCGCGAACCAGCGTTAAACAGTCAGTTCCAGATCCACCGATCACAGAACTGGCGACTCTGCTGGGGATTTAAACTTAAAGTGAGGTGTACCTTAGGGTTAGTTCATAACTGTGTTTTCAATTGCTTTCTTTGCTTGCTTTAAATTGTGGGACTGTCTCGGGAGTTCTATAGATCCTAACCCGGATCTGGGGATACCTTCTTAGAAAGTAGCAACAAGGCTGTGAGGGAACTGTGCGGGGTATACCGACATGGTTGAAACAGTCTGCTACGTTGATGTGGCACTTTGGTGTGTACCGGTAACCCTTGAGTTCAGTCAAGGAGAGTACGGGGCCTCCGCGTGGTGTCGTGAAGCATCAACAGCCCTTAGGAACCTTAATTGAACTATCTTGGCCTCTTTAGGGTAGTGAGATAACTGACTTTGGTGCAGTCCGAGGTTGGTTGATACTCGATACTACACTCAATTGAGGGTTGCTTTCCTGGAATATTTCGGTCGCCAGTTCAGTGGCTAAATCGAAACGATGAACAATGAAAGCAATCCCGTGATATTGAGACCCTTAGAACCCGGTTACTTCTAATAGGACAGGTTGAGCCCACCAACTTCAAGAGGGTAATACCCAGACCCCATGCTGGCCTGAACTCTAAGGGCTTCTCTTGTGTGACTTGCGTGCCTTCGTACTTGACTACTTGCATGCTTGTTATCTGACACATGAACTACTTGCAGGTTCCGTTCATAGTCCTTAACCAGGACTCATAACAAAGTGTACTAAGTCTCTTGCAGGTTTCGTTTATAGTCCTTAGTTGGGACCCATAACAGGGTGTGCTAAGTTTCTTGCAGGTTTTGTTTTAGTCCTTAACTGGGACTCATGACAGGTTTTACTTGAGCTTCTTGCAGGGTTTGTTTTAGTCCTTAATAAGGGCTCATAACAGGGTTTATCCATACTACCCCATGCATCATGACATCATACCATTGCATACATCCTAACCCATTTCAAGGATCTCAAGGGCTTGTGATGCAGGTCATGGTGAATCAACTATCCCAGCAAGGGGCAAAGAGGATTTACTTTCCTCTAGCCAAGGTTGTCAGGGGATATGACCCACTTGATATGGTGAGCTCTGACTCTTGAAGAAGGTTCCCTTAACCAAGGTTGTTTGGAAATCAAAACCAAACATGATGACTAAAGTCAGGGGCTATGACCCACTTGATATGGTGAGCCTTTGACCCTTGGAAGAAAGACTCTCAACAAATATGAAGTTCTTTCAATCAAGCTACCGGATCCAAATGCTAACAAATTTTCTTGTTTACCCCGCGAGGTCCTTGAAAACATTACATGCATGTCATACTCATCATTACATAACAGGTATCCTTGTTGTAGATCACTTACCTTTCTCGCTGTTTATTTCAGCAATGGCTTCACAACAAGATAACCAGGACCTTCTCACTCAAGAGACTCAGTTCAGGGAAATCTTCCTAAGCCTATCCAAGGGGCAGGAAGAGTTGAGGACACTCCTCATGGGGAATCTGATCAGAAAGAGTCCTGAAGATGACAAGGACGAACAGCTGAAACGTCTACAAGCTGAGGTAGACACATTAAAAACCCACATGCTGGGGCAAAGGGCCCTCATTCAAGGTTTAGCTCAGGAGCAAGGAGAGCTAAGGGCCATGATTAGTCAGCTTCCTCAAGGCATGAAGCAACCAGCCCAAATCAGGGACCAGGGGATGGAACAGCTTCCAAGAAGGCAAAAGTCGGGTCCAATGAATAGACCTATCCGAGTTGCTATTACTTCACAGGTCCAACAACGACCTCGCCCAGAACAACGGGCTGATCAGAGCAAACCAGACAAGCCTAAAAGGCAGTTCACCAAGATCAACATGTCGCTGTTTCAAGCTTTACAACGCCTATTGAGGTTGAATCTGATCACATTAAGGGCTCATCCCCGGAACCCCCAAGACAGCATCTCCTGTCTATGATCTCAATAAAAGGTGTGCCTACCACTCTGCCAGTCCTGGACATAATACAAATGAGTGTTGGGCTCTGAAGAACAAGATCCAGGACCTGATTGATGAAGGAGCATTGGAGTTCACACAAGATGGTCAGGCTGAGTTTTTCTACCATCCCTCCAAGGCTCACCATTTGAAGTGACAAGCCCTGAGACTAGAAAACTTTTGTTCATTCGAATGTTCAAGTTGTGTTGTTCTTTGATTGTTTAAACATTTACTCATGTTAAACATTGTTATTTCATTAATGCATCGCATATGTCTATTTTGAAGTAATTATTTCGTATTCACTATATGCAAACTGTTTTCATTTTTTTGTGATGATCAATTCTCGGTTAATAATTCTAAGCCTCTTGAGGGAGGATGACGAAAACAATACCACAATCTACAGTATGCTTTTGAACAGACCCCGCTGATGAAGTACATGCATTGTTTCAATCCCTAAACACTGGAGTTATAAGGAAGATAATCCCTCGTCAACCCCTCTGAGCCAAAGAAGTAGGAGTTTTTCTTTTCGAAATTTAAAACCCTTAATCATAACCTGGGGCAGGGTAGTCTCTCAGTTGATCCAAGTGCATAACGAATGGCACCAAAGAGGTCCTTACAAAACAAAGAAAGACGGTGATGGTTCCGAATAATCAAGAAGGACAGGTAGTCATTATATCTCTCAAAATAAAAAAGCCCATTAAGTCAAAACCTATGAAGGAGACTTACAAAACGGGGGCATCCCGCTGACTGTAATCACAAAAGAAACAGTTCAGGCAAAATTCAGGGATAGCAAAATCAAAAAGAAAGAGGTCTTACAAACCCTCAACAAAAAAGGAAGGACTGCCTATTCAAAATAAGTTATCAATATCCGAATCATCACCGAAAAATCAGAGCAAAGACTCAAACAAGGTCTAACGTATGATCAACTGAGTTTAGGTTTGGAGAACATCACGAAGAGCGGGTGGGTACAAATAATTTGAGCCTTTATCCTTTGTTTCTTGAATCATGAACCAGGCCACGTTATAACCCTTAAAAGTCCTAGCTGAAGCATGGGTTAGTTCGAAAGCATACTGTTACAAAAGGTATCCTGACTCCTTAAGGCCTACGGTAAATAAGGAGTTGACATCACGTTTTACAAACATTCATTTGTTTTATGAAAAAGAATGCATTTTCAAAATCTTCAAGACAGACATAGGCTCTGCATTTTTAACATAACATTGTTTGCATATGACTTTTTGTTTGAACAACAGGGAAATTCGCACGATGAATACCTAGTGAACAAAAGTACTTCCAATCAAGGGGCATGGCCTGATTCTGACCCGTCACCTGGGGCAATCCAATCAAGATTCGGAGAATCTCTCAAAGGCCAAATCATCTGGGGCAAATCTCCGCCTGAGTCACTTGGGGCATCCCAACAACGAATCTTGCCTGACCAAACATTTTCTGGTGGCATGACAACACACTTCTAACAGGGGCAACTCCCTACCTTCTGAAAGCACGGACATAGTCGAAAAAATACTACGCGTAATCAAAGTCCCGCTAGGTTGACATACCTAGGCAAAAATTAGGGCTTCCCGGCGAACCAAAAGGGTTCGGGCAAAATGAAGGGATGAAATGGAAAAATCTGTACACCCGGCAAGTCGAAAACCTGAAAAGGCGGCTTGGGCAAAAATGGGTATCCCGGTGGACTGAAAACCCGAAAGGGCGGTCCAGGCAGAAGTTATGGATCAAAGCGTACGACTATGTCCTGTCATCTTGTCACCTGCCGACCAGAAGAAAGTTGGTCCATCAACAACTATCAGCACCTCACAGGTCTTCCTCTCATACCTCAGAAACAGGGGCAATAAAGAGTTGTCCAAGCGATCTAATTGTTCTGTCCTCCAAGGTATCAAGGTAGGTTCAGCTGAAGAACACAACCAGGTATCTTAATTCCCCAGAGAGTGAGCCAGCAAGCAGTATACTCTCCTCAAGAAAAGCAGTTATCAACCTTAAGGAAGTTGGGTATCCTCCCGCAGATCTCAACCTTCCCCAGCAGCATACAGTCTTAACAAGCATCCCCGACAGTCTTGATTTAAGATTGTTCCCCGGCGTTCTATCAACATGCAAAGGAGTCACTTCCCCGGTACAGTTCAAAACTTCCCCAGGAGTCCAGCCTAGTGTCCCCAGGAAAGTGGAATCCATCTCCCCCAAGCAGTAAGCTTATCCCCAGTAGATTCTGGAAGCTTATCCTCACAGAGCACGAACGCATCGTCCGGCTTTATTCAAAGAGTTATGCCCTTACCAGGATATAACTGGGTTATCCTCAGCTAAAAGCCACGGAAAGATCGTCCTCGACGAAGCCTTCTTATCCCCAGCGAAGTCTATCAATACTTCCAACACAACAAGGGTATCCCCAGCAAGTTATTATCAACGACTCAGCAAAGTATCTCTCTCCCCACAGAGTATTGCTTCCCAACAAGATCACTAGAGTACTTTTCTCCCTACAGAGTAATCATTCGCCAAGTTTATTCCCCAACGGAGTTATCTTCTCCTACCGGTATTCTTGCAACTATCATCCCCGGCGGAAGCAAAATCTGTTCTCCAACATCAGCCCAGGATATGACTTCCCGGCACCCGTCAAGGATTTATTTTCCTAAGACAAAAACATACATTCATAAACATCACACTTTCATACATTATAGCATGCATATACGCATCGTATCTTACAAATCTCATTTATGTTGAGAACATCATTGCTTGATCCATATCATGCATTGCGTATGACTGACCTTTACCTTTCAGGAAAGATCCAGTTAAGTTCTCAAGCTACATTCCAAAGACCTTGTCTGGTTCAGTTAAATCGACTCCCAAAGATTTTCCTGGTTATTATCCAGTCAAAGGCGTTCTCTGGTCTAGTTAAACCGACTCCTAAAGGTTTTTCTTTTGAAGACTCAATTGAAGACTCCAAAGACCTTGTCTGGTTCAGTTAAAACGACTCCCAAAGATTTTCCTGGTTATTATCCAGTCAAAGGCGTTCTCTGGTCTAGTTAAACCGACTCCTAAAGGTTTTTCTTTTGAAGACTCAGTTGAAGACTCCAAAGACCTTGTCTGGTTCAGTTAAATCGACTCCCAAAGATTTTCCTGGTTATTATCCAGTCAAAGGCGTTCTCTGGTCTAGTTAAACCGACTCCTAAAGGTTTTTCTTTTGAAGACTCAGTTGAAGACTCCAAAGTCCTTGTCTGGTTCAGTTAAATCGACTCCCAAAGATTTTCCTGGTTATTATCCAGTCAAAGGCGTTCTCTGGTCTAGTTAAACCGACTCCTAAAGGTTTTTCTTTTGAAGACTCAGTTGAAGACTCCAAAGACCTTGGCTGGTTCAGTTAAATCGACTCCCAAAGATTTTCCTGGTTATTATCCAGTCAAAGGCGTTCTCTGGTCTAGTTAAACCGACTCCTAAAGGTTTTTCTTTTGAAGACTCAGTTGAAGACTCCAAAGACCTTGTCTGGTTCAGTTAAATCGACTCCAAAGATTTTCCTGGTTATTATCCAGTCAAAGGCCTTCTCTGGTCTAGTTAAACCGACTCCTAAAGGTTTTTCTTTTGAAGACTCAGTTAAAGACTCCAAAGACCTTGTCTGGTTCAGTTAAATCGACTCCAAAGATTTTCCTGGTTATTATCCAGTCAAAGGCGTTCTCTGGTCTAGTTAAACCGACTCCTAAAGGTTTTTCTTTTGAAGACTCAGTTGAAGACTCCAAAGACCTTGTCTGGTTCAGTTAAATCGACTCCCAAAGATTTTCCTGGTTATTATCCAGTCAAAGGCGTTCTCTGGTCTAGTTAAACCGACTTCTAAAGGTTTTTCTTTTGAAGACTCAGTTGAAGACTCCAAAGACCTTGTCTGGTTCAGTTAAATCGACTCCAAAGATTTTCCTGGTTATTATCCAGTCAAAGGCGTTCTCTGGTCTAGTTAAACCGACTCCTAAAGGTTTTTCTTTTGAAGACTCAGTTGAAGACTCCAAAGACCTTGTCTGGTTCAGTTAAATCGACTCCAAAGATTTTCCTGGTTATTATCCAGTCAAAGGCGTTCTCTGGTCTAGTTAAACCGACTCCTAAAGGTTTTTCTTTTGAAGACTCAGTTGAAGACTCCAAAGACCTTGTCTGATTCAGTTAAATCGACTCCAAAGATTTTCCTAGTTATTATCCATTCAAAGGCGTTCTCTGGTCTAGTTAAACCGACTCCTAAAGGTTTTTCTTTTGAAGACTCAGTTGAAGACTCCAAAGACCTTGTCTGGTTCAGTTAAATCAACTCCAAAGATTTTCCTGGTTATTATCCAGTCAAAGGCGTTCTCTGGTCTAGTTAAACCGACTCCTAAAGGTTTTTCTTTTGAAGACTCAGTTGAAGACTCCAAAGACCTTGTCTGGTTCAGTTAAATCGACTCCAAAGATTTTCCTGGTTATTATCCAGTCAAAGGCGTTCCCTGGTCTAGTTAAACCGACTCCTAAAGGTTTTTCTTTTGAAGACTCAGTTGAAGACTCCAAAGACCTTGTCTGGTTCAGTTAAATCGACTCCAAAGATTTTCCTGGTTATTATCCAGTCAAAGGCGTTCTCTGGTCTAGTTAAACCGACTCCTAAAGGTTTTTCTTTTGAAGACTCAGTTGAAGACTCCAAAGACCTTGTCTGGTTCAGTTAAATCGACTCCAAAGATTTTCCTGGTTATTATCCAGTCAAAGGCGTTCTCTGGTCTAGTTAAACCGACTCCTAAAGGTTTTTCTTTTGAAGACTCAGTTGAAGACTCCAAAGACCTTGTCTGGTTCAGTCAGATCGACTCCAAAGATCTCCCTGTCTCTTATCCAGTTGAAGACATTCAAGACCTTGACTGGTTCAGTTAAATCGACTCCAAAGATTTTCCTGGTTATTATCCAGTCAAAGGCGTTCTCTGGTCTAGTTAAACCCACTCCTAAAGGTTTTTCTTTTGAAGACTCAGTTGAAGACTCCAAAGACCTTGTCTGGTTCAGTCAGATCGACTCCAAAGATCTCCCTGTCTCTTATCCAGTTGAAGACATTCAAGACCGAGACCGGTTCAGTTAATCGACTCCAAAGATTTCTTATCCAGTCCAAGGCCTTCTCTAGTCCAGCTAAATCGACCCCAAACAGATTTTCCTGATAAAGACTCAGTAGAAGTTATCCAAGGTTCTCTCAATGTTTGCTGTTGAGGTGGTAATCGCCTATGGTTCTCTCCCCGATCCTGCGGAGGTGGTAATCCCAGATTTCGCTCAATGATTGCTGTTGAAGTGAAGTTATCCAAGGTTCTCTCAATGTTTGCTGTTGAGGTGGTAATCGCCTATGGTTCTCTCCCCGATCCTGCGGAGGTGGTAATCCCAGATTTCGCTCAATGATTGCTGTTGAAGTGAAGTTATCCAAGGTTCTCTCAATGTTTGCTGTTGAGGTGGTAATCGCCTATGGTTCTCTCCCCGATACTGCGAAGGTGGTAATCCCAGATTTCGCTCAACGATTGTTGTTGAAGTTGAAGTCATCCAAGGTTCTCTCACCGTTCCTGCTGAGGAAGTAACCATCCCTGGTTCGTTCATCACCGTTTGAAGCTCCAGATCCAGCTCTTGTAACTAGTCAGGACACATCTACACAAAGAATCTGAAGACCAGCTCCCGTAACAGGTCAGGTAATCATTTTTCTTTTTTGCAGGTATGCAAGTTCTCGCTAAGGAAACTCTTACGCGATCAACATCCAGATGGCATCTATAAGCCCATCCACCTTCCATCATCTCTTAGCATGGCATCTATAAGCCCATCATCCTATCCATCAATCTCCAAATGGCATCTATAAGCCCATTCCACCATCACACTGCTACTATGTGAGCGTAAATTTCTGGGCACTCTAGTGTTCAATCATCTTCCACCTTTGGATTACGAAAGGCACGTCAGCCAATCTGCATCCTCAGGTCTAAGAAGATTGAACAGGGGCAACTGTTGTACCCCAAAATTTGCCCTCCCATATTTCTCAAAACATTTCAAGAAAAATTCACAAGTCCAACCCGGCGCGTCATATTCAGGTGTTCTTTCGCCAAGATATCTCTGACAACGTATTTTCAAATTCAGGTTCGGCTCAAGAGTCAATTCTTTAAAGAAGGTATCCGAATGTGCGAGTTTTTTTGAAGAAATATGGTGAAAAAGTGTGCTGAAAGTGCAGTTTTTACGCGCTAAAAAATTCATAACTTGAAGATCGTGAGTCGTTTTGAATCCGTTCCGGTGGCCAAAATTCCGTCTTGACATTATCTACGTTTTCATCTCTCACGGCTGGAAGCCAATTTCAATCAGAAGGTCTTCAAAAATGTGGATTTATCAAGTATTTTCATACAGAAAATTTGTGACAGAAGTTTATTTGCGTCATGTTCAGAAAATCATAACTTGGTCGATTTTCATCGTATCGAGCTGGTTCTGGCGCCAAAATTTCACAAATTGAGTGGGCTACATTTTCACAGAAGGTATTGAGTTCAAACGGTATTTAAAAGGCCTTCGTTTTTTACTCAGAGTGCGTGACACGCTGAAAATCCTGAATGCTGAATATTATTTCATCTCGGCCGAAACTTCGAAAATTCATAACTCGGTCAATTTTTATCGGATTGGGCTCATATTTTTACACAAGGTCCCTGACTCATAGATCTACAACTTTGCTTCAAAAGTCGAGACCAAATTATGCACCGATCAATACTAGTTTTTTATTGAAGAACGTGTCATAGTCGACACTGGAGCCCAAAATAAGTTTGTCTGAGCTGAAACTTCAAAAATTCATAACTAATTCACCGTTTATCCGATTGAGCCGATTTTCGGACAGGAGTTAGTTATCGATGTCGGCTACATTTTGTCTTCACATTTCAACTTCAAAAAATGCACTTAAGTCCCTACGATTTAGCCTGGAAAGTGACGAATTCAAGTGAATATTGGAGGCCCAATTGCACATTCAAAGCCCATTTGCTTTACCCTAATTTCCATTATATAATCACCTTCTTTTCACACAAACCAGAGAGGAAAAAAGGAGGAGGAAAAGAGAGAAAAAACCTTGCCACAACACTGTCAGAATATCAAACTCTTTCAAGAACCCTAAAATCTTGAAATCCTTACTACAAATCCCTCTCTCACTACAAACAAGTCATCTCAGTTACAAACCAACATCTTATTACTTCTTCAGTAAGGGTAAGGCTGGCTTGATCTCCATGATCCCAAGGGCATAAAAGCATTCATGTCACTACTTTTCCAGTAAGGGTAAGGTTGATTTGATCTCCATGATCAAAAAGGGTATAATCATTCATACATGCCATATTGTGCATAAACATTAAATTTCTTCATATATTAGTTTTATTTGCATTTTTTGATTTTATCTAATGTGTTTGTGAGATTCAACACTGCAGATTTAGACAGGATCTCATGCAGGTTCATTAAGGAACGTTGAGGCCAAAAGCCAAAAGCCAAATGGCCAAAACAGAACATTTTACACATGACACCAATACGTGGCGAGACAGACATCCTGAGAAGATTAAGGAACGTTGAGGCCAGAACACAAATGGCCAAAAGCCAAAAGCCAAAAGCCAAATGGTCAAAGTAGAACAACTTATGCATGAAACTCAATCCAATTGCCAAAGAATGCAGACCACGGTACTCAGGAGTCAATACTTCAAAAAACCTCCCCTTGGGCCAGACACCCCCTATGGTTTGCTCAATTTTTAATTTTTATTTGTTTTTCCTTTTTATTCTTTTAATTGTTTTTTTAATTGTTTTCTTTTAATTCCATAAAATAATTTTCATAATAAATATAAAATACAAAAAAAATGTTTATTTTATTAATATTAATTTTACTATTATTATTTTTGTAAATAAACTTTAAACAATTAATTAGATTAATTTAGGTTTCAAAACTTTAATATTTTTCTTAATAAATTAAATATGTAGAAATTAGGGTTTTTAACTTTTTCATCATTTTTTTTAATAAATAATTTTCTCATCATTATTATTATTATTAACTACTAATTTATTTTGTAAATAAACATGTACATAAATTCTTTAGTAAATTAAGTTAAACTTTAACATTTTTCTCAAATAATTAAAAATAACTTAGAATTAGGGTTTCTTTTAATTTTAATTTTAATTTTCTTATTTCATAAATACAAAAAAAACCTAAAAAACACTTCTTTTATTTCAATAAATAATTAATTAATTTTTAATTTCAATTTAACTTCAAAAGGGTCCAACGCCCTCGTTTTCAATTTTAATTCAATTCGCACATTTTATTTATTCCTTCTTTTAAATATTGATGTAATTCTCCCAAAGCCGTGTAAATATTTATCTTTCGCACTTTACTTTATTTCTTTACTTTCTGTCAAACCGGGTCCTGGATTTTAATTTGGCGATGTGGACCCGCGCCTTTGTAATAGTTTAGGAACTTTATATTTCTCGCAATTTTTAACTATTAATAATGACATGCAAGAATGAATGATAAAAATAAAAACAAACGCGTAGATCACCTATGACATGACAAGACAAAAATATCTGAAAACGACACACAAATCACACACCACCCCTAGGGTACGCCTCACTGTTGCCTTGCCTCGAAAGGTGATCGTCGAGTAGAGGATGTCTTAGTAAGTCCTCATGATCCGGGAACCTGGCATGAGGGTAGCTTCTAAGGTGTCTTCCCATTGCTCCAGTGATCACCATGTCCCGAACCTTCGAGTTGACCCGAACACCTCCAACGGTAGTGCTACCTACCTCTCAATGGTGGGATGGCACTGCTTTAAAGGACATTTACACAGACGAATTCCTTAGGGTAGGTAGACGACTCTAGATACTTGCTCTAATTTCAAAACAAATAAAAAAAAAATACTTTTCACACCGACACCTTTCAAAAAGCTTTCGAAAGCAACTTTTCAAACACTCTTGAGGACTGATACAAGAGTCGAACTGAAATTTTCAAAGAAACTTTTTTTAAAACCCACAGTTGAAAAGCAAACAAACATTTTGAAAACACAAATGAGCAAGTATCTAAGAGCCCATGGATAACCATGGATAGAAAGGGTGCTAATACCTTCCCTTTCTATAATCTACCTCCCGAACCGAGAGCAATCTCTTTAAGGAATTTTTCTGTGCTTTTGTCCTTTCCATTTGGAGAAAATAAAAGACGGTGGCGACTCTTGCTTCCGCGACATTTCGCGAACCAGCGTTAAACAGTCAGTTCCAGATCCAACGATCACAATAGTGTAGTTCTTAATTCTTGAACTAGAGTGCTACTGTAGCAGTTTCGGACAAATTTCGTTCCTTTTTTCTACTATTGTAGCAGTTTCGAAAATCATGTTTCAGAACAGAATTTGGCTGAACCAAGTTAATTTTTGAAATCGTTGTCACATTTCTATGCCGCCTTAATTTTGGCGGTTGATTCCGGATGCTTTCCGATTAATTTTCTAACTTTCCAATTTAAGTTTTTTTTGCACATTATCTTGTGTTTCATTTTTGAATTGTGATACTTTTTGTCAGTTAACTCTTACTTTGATGTCAAGTAATATCATTTGGTTTAATTAATTGCTTGAGAAGCTATGTGAATTTAGCGTATCATAATACATTTTGATTCATAAATTTTGATTTTGACAAATTGCGAGTTGATTCCTATTTATCACACTTTTGGTATAAAAACATAAACTCATGAGTTGGAATTAATTTGCAAGTTGTTGATTAAATTTTGATACATTAAATTCATGTGGTTTTAAAACTTTGATTCTCGATTTTTAGATCAATCTTGAAGTTACATGTTCATGTGCAAGTTCCAGATAACTATCTCATGCTAATATACAATATTAATGCACTAAAACATTGAGTTTCAAATTGATTCATGATGAATTTCAAAATGTACATGTTGCTGTCCGGAACATGCATTTTACACGTACATTGAGTTATAGCATGTGAATAATGCATTGTTGTACTCATTTGAGAATTTCTTTGATATCGGTAGCAAGTATGAATTTTTCTAAACCGGTTTTGGCACCTATTTGCATAAATGTGAGGTTGCTGACCAGAATGCTATGTTATGCACTTTTGACTTATTTGTTTTGCCTTGTACATATTCATACTTCGTTTTTTTGCGCATATTACTAATTTCTTTTATCAAATTTGATTTTTTTTGTTATCTACTAACAAATTTTGTGAGATGTGCGTATTTTTAAGAAGCAATTTGGATGCTAATCGCTTTGGTGACGGATACGCTTTGCTTGCATATATTGTTCACGCTTTTGACGCTATTTGTTATTGATGCTAGCTTGCGGCGCCCTCCGAGCATTCGCCACGCATTGAGATTTCTTTGTGGATTTTTATTATCTGTTTGGTACAGTTTCAGGCTGTTTGTTGTAATATTGCATTTACCGCTTTCTAGAGATTGTGTATAGTAGGGGAATTTATCGCTTTCTAGAAATCATGTGAAGTAGGAAGCAAGAAATAAAGATCGTGCACTCAAAGTATCTGTTTAAAGTCTTCTAGCAGGCACCACTTTTTGTATGCTAATTGTGTTTGTTTAAATTCCTATCTTTGAGTAGGCAATTATGCACGTGTGTTTTTTTTTCTCGCATGTCTTGTTTGGTGTCATTCTCGATGATGAGTTCAGTACTTGGTCTTGGATTCATTCTCGATGATGAGTTTGTTCCAAGTGGATTCGATTTACTTTACTTTTTGTCATCTACGATTATGTTAAAAATACAAAGAAAGGGATGATAATATTGTGCGCCTGGTTCTTACCCGGATGGGATGTTCCTTTTGAGGCTTTGTTTAGTTCATTCTCGATGATGAGTTTTCTCCTTCTTTATTTTACTTGTTGCACAAGCATAAAAAGAAAATAAATACTTAGATATTATGTGTCGTGGTTCATTCTCGATGATGAGTTTGTTGCCTCTTTTGTGTCAGTTCATTCTCAATGATGAGTTTGTCTCATTCGCTCGTTTTTCTAATGCACTTATCTCTTTGCCATGCTCCCTTAGGACTTGTGGATTATTCTCAATGATGAGTTTATTCCGAATAGCAACTAGGATGGATCTTTCTCATATGAGTTGGTTCCTAGTAAACCTTAGTCCGAACATTAAGGCGATCCCTGTATGATAACTCTAGGTTAGAAAAAGGTTAGTCCCTCGTAGGCTCTTCCTTTTTCCCCACTTTGCATGTGCATAAAATACACTCTTTCTTGGAAAATCTTCAAAACGCCTCTAATAAACTCAAAACCCTTTCGCAAAGGTAAAAGACACAAACAAATTCAAACTTCTCTTTCTTTCCTTTTGGCTTTTCAATTTCTAACTTGTTGTGTTATTGTCCCTCTACGCAATATGACGCGTAATTCCCCAAAGGTCGGGTTGCATTAATTCCTTCCTACTCCAGATGTGTAAGTCTCCATAGGTCGAGCTGCAGATAGAATGCGAAATTGATGTCGTTCCATAAAAAATAAAAACTTACAAAAACTATTGAGCCAAACTACGGCTGCTCTGATTCCTTAAAAGGGATACGTAGGCAGAGGATGTTGTGAGGCCTAATCGAGCATAATTTGTAAATACTTATTTCTTTTCCCCATAATTTTTCTGCTTCCTTTTGCATACATACCTTGTACAACTTAGATATATATTCTTATACACCCATTAGCTAAACAATAAGAGTGGATGCCGTAGAGTACTACAGACGTGTGGGGTGCTAATACCTTCCCCTCGCGTAACCGACTCCCTTACTCGATTTCTTGGTTAAAGGACCGTGATTTCCCCCTTTCAGGTTTTCTTTGATATTTCCCTTTCTCCTTCGTGAGATAAATAGATGTTCAGTAGCGGCTTCATTGATTTTTATCCGATGAATTTTTGTCCAGTTCCTTCAGCTGGCGACTTCACTAGGGGAGAGGAGGGCCTATTGCTGGTCCATCCCGGAGTAGATCCCAGCTCTTGTTTGTGTACTTATTTGAGTGTTTATTTATTTCCAGTTATTTACAACTTTATATACACTGCTTGCATATGTTTGTGCATGCATTTCATCGCTTTCCATATACTGCTGTTGTGCTGGATCTGTGTTCTTTGATGGGTGGGTGTTACAAGAGGTAAAAGACCCAGTACCCAGGCCAAAGTGTATGCCATTAGGAACACTAGGAATAGAATGGAGAGTCATGACAAACGATATAAGTATGCCCTGTCACCATCCGATCATGAAAGCCATGGTCAGTAAGGTTCAGTGAGGTATTATCAGCATCACGGATGTGCATGATGATAATACTTTCAGGTGACCAATGGTCTGATTACCCATGACCTACCTTGACCTAGTTATACCTGTGAGTGGGTGGGATGATTGATTATTACAGGTACATGTGGTAAATATTTGTTCTGGTGGTGACCGTATGTTTTGTTGGTGACTTGGTTCTTTGGTTATGTTCTGGACCTTTGATCCTGATATATTTAGCATGTTCAAGAGCTATATAGCAGTTATTCAGCAGATTGATACAACAATTATCCAGAGGATTGTACAGTTGTTATCCATGTTGTGCTGGACTTTTGAACCTATGGTTTTTCACTTGAATCATAGCATATTTACCTTTTACAAAAGAAATGTGTAAAAAATGTATGCATAAAAAGAGTTAACACACATGTTATTTCCATTTCCAAGGAATTGTGCTTGTAAACATTATGTTGTGTTTGTCCATCTATTACTTACAAAAGAAACTAAAATCACGCGGGTTCATTGAAAATGATTGAACATGGCATCACATCCACTTATTCACCTCATGCATCTTCATGCATTCATAACAGGTACTCATAATGAGAATTCTTATTCAGACCTGGTATTCTTTTACAACTACAAATCTTGACTTCTCACCGCACCGTGATCTGAAAAAGCCATGGAATGACTTCATGGGGAATTGGATGATTTGAAAGATCAAATGGGGCTGTTTATTTTGGATATACAGGTCTTGCATCATGGTCATAAATTCTGAAAGAGGAGATAACCAGTTGAAGACTCAGTTGAGTCGGGTATGGAAGTTCTGAAGACAGTGTTAGCAAAGGAAAGTGATCCTATATATGTTGTTGCAACATAAGCTATCATTAATCCCCAGCCTATGGGATATTTTTTAAATCAGGAGATGCTTTGTGAGTCTCATCCAGAACTTCATGTTCCCAAATTTTCTCATCAGCAGCTAGTTTCTAGTCTCCAAGTGAACCCATGGGGCAAAGCTTATCAGCAAAGACAGAAGAAACCTGATAATCATGTTGATACAATCTCTATACCTTGCACCCAATTACTTCCTTGTCTGTTGGAAGATCAGTTGGTTAAGCTTCGTGCTTTGGGTCATCCTCCCATAAATTTCTCTCTTGATTTCAATGCAAGTGCTAGACGTGTCTCTCATTCTAGGGCACCTAGTTATGATACTAAAGACTACAAGGGGTTGAAGTATGAAGTTCGGCACCTATCTAACTTCTTTTACAAAGTCTAGTCCATGTTTGGCAAATTGTTTCAAACTCTTTCTTATCAGCTGAATGCTTCTGCTCTGTAGTAGAAGATGGGGTGATGCTTCTATGATGAAAAGCACAAGATATCGAGATCTTGGACATCTATTGATGTGTAGAAGGAAAATACCTTAAAGGTCGAGTTCTACATTCAGGGTTTACCTTATTTTGTGAAGTAGAAGATCCTTTGGTATGGTTGTTGGATTTCTCTTATGTGTAGTAGAAGATGGTCGACATTTCTTCTCTGTGGTAGAAGATACTTTGTGATGGAGTTTATCCAAATTCGCTTGATTAAGCATTCAAAACATCTATTAAGGGAATTAAATATGATTACCATGATGGGGAACCAAGCCATTCAACCTAAGGTGGTAAACCATTCAGAGATGAAGTGCAAGACTTGCTTGACGTAAAGGCTATCAATTTCTGGCCAGCCAGACATATTTGAAGTCTCCTTCGACTCATCATCATCATGGAAATTTCAAATTAAATTTCCATTCTCATTTGTAATCTTTCTTATTTGGTTAAGTACTTTCCTATATGTAAAACTTGCTTTTTTTTAATACTAATCATAATGCATTGGATATGTTTGTCTTGAGTCAACCCATTTATATTCACTCATTAATGTTTTCTATGCTTTTTGATACTTAACTATCGTTAAATAAAGCAAAACACCTATAGAGGGGGAATGATGGGAAATATACCAAAAATTTCAAACAGTGTGCTTTTGAATAAAAACCCTGCTGATGATGTACATGCCTTGTTTCAAATTCCCAAACACTGGAGATATAAGGGAGATAAACCGTCGTAAACCTCTTTGAGCCTTGAAGTAGGAGTTTCTTTTCTTATCAGAAAAAACCCTCACATTTAACCTGGGGCAGGGTAGATTTCAGTTAATCCGATCGAGCGTTCAAAACTCATCAGGAGTGTGTGTCTAAGGATACAACAATGGTTATCCATCAAAATGCTGAGGAAAGTCAAAACCGCAATGGTTAACCCCCATCTATCAGCAACATGCATCAAAGAGAACGATATCCCAATGGGTATCTCTCTCACGTCAGGAGGTCAACATATGACGATACAACAATGCTTATCCCTCGTATACCAAGGACTCAGGCAGTCACAATCACGTCCAACAAGTCAAAAATGACTTGAAGTCAACAATTTGTTCCAAAGGAAAGGAAAGGAAATGATGAAACAAAGAGACAAAAAGCCCTACTAAGTCGAAACTTGGAGAACAAGTCGCTTAGGCAAAATTCAGGGCATCCCGCTGGACTTCAAAGTAAAAATTCGAAAGGAATTTGTCCAGGAAAAATTTAGGGAACGCGAAAGAGCGCGAAAAGAGAAAATTGGATTACCAAATAAAAATCCTCAGCAAAGAACAAAATCGTGTGATCATACACCAAGAACGAAAGAGGTGAGTAACTGTCGTGTCCAAAAAACATCGTTTGACTCCTCAACCATTCCGAACTTCTCTTGAGAGATGAGTGCTCGTATCGAGTTAACTGAACATAGGAATGGAGAACATCATGGAGAATGGGTGGGCACTAAATAATTTTGAGCCTTAAATCCTTTTTTCTAAAAACTGGGAACCAGACCATGTTACAACCCTTAAAAGTCCTAACTGAAGTGTGGGTTAATTCGAAAGCACACTGTAATGAGAGTACGATAATCTGACTCCTATGAGGCTTGCTAAAACTTTTGAGTTGGTATCACTCCATCTTTTTTACTTTATTTTGTACAAGAAAAAATTGATGTTTCAACATCTTTTCAATAAAAGTTTTTAAGCTTTAAGACAAACATGAGCTTTGCATTAGAATTATCATTCTTAGAATAAACATTCTTTGCAATTGAATAAGTGCTTTAACACCAAGTAAGCTTGCATAATGAGCATCATATGAAAGTTTGATTACCTCGAGGGGAAAATTGCTTCAGGAATCAGTTGAGAGGTAAATCATTTTCGAGAATGATCTTAATCTGGGGTAGGCCTTTTATTGACTCCGTTGAGTAAATGAATACCAGTTTGAGAAAGGATCTGAAATAGATTGAAAAAGTTGATTGTCTAGAGTCTTTGTCGAGCAGTGGTGCACTACTTTCAGTTGGTCCTAAGGGGTATGATTTCTTCAAGTATCTGTTTGGAGAACGAAGCAGTTCAAGTTGAGAAACATGGTTGTGAAGTAGCCTACTTTCAAGATGCAAGTCAATTACCCTGAGGAGGTGTTGTCTTAAAACTCTGAGAGTTTCTCATTTCTTCGTGAGCATGAGATGAAGAAAAGGTTTGTCAAGACTCTGTTGAGCAGGGGCAAGCATTTTGAGTACTCTGTTGAGTACTCTGTGTTGCCAATCCGAGGCACTCAAGTCTGGATTTGATCCCTCAAAGTACAATCAAACTGGGGCAGTTATGTCGAGATTTGACAAATTTTTCTGAGAATATGTTAATTAGAGGAGAATCTCTTCGGAATCTGGAGATGCATAGGCATTCACTCAGCATGATTGAAACCATATCCAACTTTGGTTAGTAGGGAGCCGTGTTCCAAAGTTCACAACACTGGGGTTGTTTATCTTTATGGTACAAATCTCAGGAAGTCCTCTTGAGGCAATTTTCTTCAGAAGCCCTACAGACTGGAGCAAGGCATTATGCAGGGGAATTTCCTCATCTTCAAGGGTTGAGAAGATTAAGTCCAGGCGCGGGCTAAATAATTTATGAATTTGAAAAGCATGTCGGGAAGTCAGGATCGTCATCCTCAACTCGTCAGGGACGTAAATCAATGTAATGGTGTTCCTTTATCAAAATCTAGAGACCTAAGTTTTGGTTGTTGGCATTCTTTGACGGAAGTAAGGATCATTATGTCCAATTGAAGTTTGGATTGTTATCCTCAACAGGATACGAGCAAGAATGCAAAGAGCATGTGAGGTTGTTACCCATACGAGGTTCGTGATGGAAATGTTCTTTCATAGGAAGACTCATTTCCCTATTAAAATATCCATTTCTACTTGACAAAGTTCGTCTGCTAAGCAGTTTCTCTTTATAGATCTTTATTCTCCAGCAAAGCATTCCTCATTTCTCCGCAGGAGGAGAATGGATCTTCTCCCCAAAAATTTAGGAGTTTTTTGAAGTCAAGATGATATCTTTCAGTGGACTGCAATTTATTTTTACAGCACCTTCTCCAAAGTCCACTTTTTAGTGGCATTCCTCCTCGAAGTTGACATGATGAAGTTGCAATTTGTCATCGCAGTTTTTTACCTAGTGGTCGGTAGTTCAAATTGTTTATTCCTCAACAGAGGTTGCCATTCCACACATGTGGCATGTTGTTGTAATTTCCTTTTTTGCAGGTACTGTTGGTTATTTGTGACAAGAAACATACCATCAAATGAATCGAGAAAGGTTTGTATGCGACCAACATGGGGATTTCTATAAAATGGGATACGATTTCCCCAGTGAATTCTCACTTCTTCTCAAGACAAAATCATTCATCTCCAGTGAAAGCATATCTCTGCATAATCCCCACAGAAGTCGACGCTCTTGATAAGAGTTTATCTCTTCCAGATGGCTTATCTCCAAAGAAGTGAATTTCATCAATATTTTGTATAATTCTTCAGCATAGTCTACTCTATTTCGAATAATATGGGAAGGATCATTTATTGGACTTGATATCTTTGTTATATCTCCTTGAATTTGATACCCTACTGTTGCACCCCAAAATTTACCCTTTTGATTCAGGCTTATGTTTCTTTATAAACATCATATTGCATTGCATTCATTATTTTATGATGGGATATAGGTACTTTAGTTCTCAAGTTGTCCACAAGTTATGCTGGTTGATAGTATTGACAATTAGTGTAAGAGGGGAGCTCATTCTCTCAAACCATGGGTTTCTCAAGCCATAAGGGTCTCTCAAGTCCCAAGACATTTCATCCATCTCATTGGATCATTAGGAGGTTGAAGATTTTGTTAAATCACACTCTCTTAAATCATCAATCAAAATTAGGGTTTTGTCCAAATTGAAGTAATTGGGGTTTAGGTGAGCCAAGTTTTGAAGCATCATTTTCTCATCATCATTTGAGTCAACTTGGTTCAAGAAATCTCTCATAATGCCCAATGGAGTTAGGGTTTTGGAGCTTGATCAGCTATCTCCTAACACAAGGTGCGAATTAGGGTTTTGGATTTAATCAGGATTTCTTTGAATTTTTCACCGAAACTTGTTTCCATGCTTCACTACATTTTATTAAGCATCTTTAACTGAAATGTTGAGGTTCAATTTGGATTGGGAATGGTTCAATTGATTAGAAAGGGAAAAATGGTCATTTTGGTCACAATCAGTCAAAATCAGAGGTTGACCAATTGAAATTTTGGTCAACCATCCATTCAAACATCCTCTTTTCATTTTTCAAAGTCAATTTTATCACAAGGTCAAGGGAAATGGAAGACTGGAATGTAACTTGTACATGACTTGAAAAGTTACTAAAAATGGAAAATATGCACTAAATTTCAAAAATTCATAATTTATTCATTTTTTATCCAAAAATTGCAAGTCTTATATGCTTGGAAAGCTAAGAGGGAGATCTAAAACTTTTCTTCTTTTACCAAAAGCAAAACATGTAAGGATTAAGAGTTATGGAGCTTAGGACTCATGATCACATGTGAAAATTATAGGTCACTTTAAAAATTCAATGACTTTCGTGCCAATTTTTGAAGGCTTTAATGGATCCAATTGAATAAACTCAAAACTACAAGGTTGTATATTTTTGCAATACCTTTCCAAATAGTACTCATTTGTGTTCAAATTCCAAAGGATAAGCAAGTTATTGTCTTTTGGATTTCATACCATTTTATTGAATTTTAGCCAAGCAAGCAAAATGCAATTTCTTGCAAACTTAATTTCTAGCCATCCTCTTTGCTTCTAATCAAGCCCATGGCTTATTTGTGACTTGTTGAGGCCCATAATGCCAGCAATTTCATGCCCCGTGGGCAATGGTACTTAGTTGCATTCAAAATTCTCAAACTTCCAAAGAAAATCCAATTCACCAACACTCACTCTACTCAATGAGTCATGACCTGTAGCTTTTGGGGTTTCCTTCTGATGATATATGGCACACAAAACACAAGAAATATGAAGCAATGCACGAGTAAAATGCAGAGGCCCATGTGCACCCAATTTCTGGCCAAATTTTCCAATCAGGCCCTCTAACGGTTTTGAGGACCGATTTCCTCTTATAACCTTCTCTACTCACTCTATATAATGATCTCCAAGTCTCATTTCAGGCTCTACACATTTCATTCACCACAAATCAAGATCTGAACATTTCTTCTTCTTGCTGATGTTTTCGTCGATTCTCTCATTTTCTTCGTGCATTCTTCAAATTTTTGGTGGATTCAACTTTAGGGAAGTGTGTAGATCAAGCTTGCAGAGTTTATTCGCATCTGTAACTAAAGAATCGTGATTTCAGTTTCTACATTGAGGTGAGTTTCTTGAACTTCGATTTTCTCTTTTTAGCTTGATTTGATGAATCAATTCATGTTCATGATGTGTTAGCTGGCCAGACTATAGGTCTGATGTACTTGGTTTGCTTGATTGGAGCTCAAATCTTGTTATGTGATTTTTCTGCAACTTGTATACTTCACGTTTTCAGCAACTTTGTGTGCATATTTCTCTTAAATCCCTGATCCATTGTGAATTCTATGAGTATCATGAGACATGCTAATTTCAACTTTAATCTGCGCTTTAATTCATGGATTTTGTTTGAGAAACGAGCGCGCTTGATGGACCTGAATATAGGCTCGGGATCTGTTTGTGAAGAATGTTTTGGAATATGCTGGAGGTAGGAGATAAAGTGAGGTGGCGCACCCTGATTGGGTCGTTTGAATTTTTAATACATTTAATATTATTTCAATTTATTTGTTTTCTCTGATTTTATTTCTTGATCAAAACATTTCCAAATATTATGAAAAATTTACCATTGACTAATCTTAATTTCTAGTATTTTTCACAATTTTTATGGAAGTTTTAAAAATTATTTGATTGGTGAAAAAATTCGTGCATTAATTAATTTTGTTTATTTGATTTTTGCATAACTTTTTTTTGTTGTTAATTTTTGTTTCTGACCTTTCCTTTATACAAAAATTACACCAAAAATATTTTAGACACTTTGATTGATCCTTTTTAGGTTTCTGATTTTTATTTTAGAATTTTTATATTTTTTAGTTGATTAAATAATTAATAAGATTTAATTGTTTCTCATGCTTTTTCAAATATTTTAACCATATTTTTAAAATACATAAAATTCTACAAAAAATATATCACACTGTTCTTATAGAATATTTTCATATTATGGAATTTATTTTATAATTTTTACAATTTTTTGATTCATTTTGAATTTTCGTAGATATATTGCCTTTTTTAATCATAATTTTCACTTTTTGGGTCCATTTGCTATTTTCCTTGGACATAAAAAATGTTAAAAATATTTTTAGGAATCCTTATGACTTAATATTGATTGTAGAATTTTATTAGTATTTTATCATGCTTGGGTCTCTGATTTTACAATTAGTAAAGTTGATGAACCATTTTTGATACTTTTGTTTCTTACATCACAAGTTATGATTTAATTTGTTAATTTTTAAAACTTGTAAAGATCAAACAATTTTTTTTAGGATTCTTGAATGTGTTGGGTCTCTAGAAATTAATTTTGTTGGAATTTAAACCTTAAAACCCTATTTTTCCAAAAATAATTGGTTAAAGGTGTCTATTTTGGGTTTTATATCAACTAGTTGTGAAAAATAAATTTTGGTTCACACTTTCCCTACAAATTCAAGGAGTCAAATTAATTGTTTATGACTTTTATAGGTTTTGAGCACTTTGAAAAATTCTCATTTGATTTTTAAAAGCTTTTTTCCCTATTTTTGCTCAAGTTGAGTTTGTAAATTAGATCTTTGAGCTTTGCCTCAACAATTTGACCTTTACTTGGTTGTTTTTGGTGCATGTTTGGGAGTGAATATTTTTATTACTTGACACTACTTACTCCATTAGTTTGTGTATGATTTTTCATGATTTTCTAATTCCCCTACATATTTTCCCAATTTAATCAAACTAGGGTTCCCATTTATAGGCTTTTCTAGGGTTTCTACCTTGTATTGATTTAGTTTTCCACTTGAACCTTAATAATTTTTCCTTGAGCTTGATGTTTCTAATCTCATAATGTTTTGTGAACCTTGGATTAATTTTGTATAATTTTTTCAAGCTTTGTTTCCATCTTAAGTTCAATAATCTCTCATGTATGCTTTTATGATCTTTTGAACTAGAGGTAAAGGGAATACACTTGTGTAACTAATGAGGGATCAATTCCTTTTATTTTATAATCCTCTTCCCTGTTTAGGAGACTTGAGTTCATCATTGAACCATTCAAGTTCTCACCACTTGTTTACTTTGACAATTTTGCTTGACAATCACTTGTGAATATGGTTAAGGAGATAACTTTTGTGCATCACCTCCTTTTGAATACAATTAGACATCATTTAAAGTTGATTTATTGTGTTTCTGATTTTTCAAAGGTTTCTTGATATCATGAAAAGCTCCTTTGATGCCTGGTTAACATTTCATTGTTAATTCAACATGGTGACAAGAAAGGAGCAATAGTTCACTAGTTTTGACCTAGTTGTTGTTTGTGCTTTCTTAAGGGTTTTTACATCTGTTGCCTTGATGTTTTTCCATCATTTCTCATTGCTCTGATATCTCATCGTCCCTCCCTTATTGATTCATCAATTCTCCTTGTAATTACTAATTTTTCTGTTAAGTGTGCAAGGTACCCTGAGAAAAGTTTTCAATATTGACTTAATGTCTTTGTGTTCCACTTTATTTGTGGGACACAATTTGTTATGCTTGCAACATTCGTGTGCTTTGTATATTTTTATTCTCTAGCAGGATATCTATGTGGTTTTGTCTGCTATACACCATTTGTGGGTCATGTTCACATTTGAAGCCTCAATGCTTATATTTGATGGCGTGATTTATGACTTGACTTCTTTACTGATTCTAGCTTGCTCGAAGTTCTCTGGGTTTCTTCTTCTTGCTTAGTTACTACGAATAGTTATCCATTTGGTATTGAACTACTTCCTTTTTTTACTGTTTCCGCCATTTATTTCTTTATAGAAACCATGTTAAGTAGGAAGTAGGAAATAAAGAGTATGCGCTTGAAGTCGCTGTTTAAACTCTTGTAGCAGGCACCATTTTCTGTATGCTAACTATGTTTGTTTAAAATCCTACCTTGGAAGTAGGTATTATGAACGTGTGTTTATATTTTTTCCCGTATTATATTACAGGTGATAAGTCCTCAAAAGGAGGCGAGCATGGAGGGCCCGTAATCGACCCCCGAACATTCTAGTCCGTATCATCCTTAGCTCACGTGGTACATTGATGCTTCGGAGTTGTGCAGATCTTATGTATCGATTCCGTCAAGTGGGGAAGGGTTTTGCAATCAAACCCCCACACTTTTCCAGGAGTTCGCATGGGCCGATGTTGACACTTCATGATCATTCATATTGTCTTCTATCGCATACCTCGATCTTCTATATCTTGGTCAGAAGGGTAAAGAAGAGGAAAAATATTAAAAGCTTTTAAATATATTACACCATATTACATTATAAATATGGTGATAAAGAGGAGGCCACAATGTTACAAACTAGGTGACCTTGTGCTAAAAAGGATAATTCTTCCTCTGGGTGATTTCAGAGGCAAGTGGGATCCAACTTATGAAGGGTCGTTCATGGTCAAAAAGGTTTTCTCTGGTGGAGTGATGATGCTTACAACCATGGATGGAGAATACTTTCATCTCTCTGTAAATGCTGACGTAGTTAAAAATTATTTGCATAAAACAGACTCACTAAGTTGAAAACCCAAAAGGGAAGCTTGGACAAAAAAGGGGTATCCCGGTGAATCAAAAACCCGAAAGGGAGATTCAGGAAAAAGTTAGGGATTTAAAGAAAATGACTGTGCTCAGCATTAGTTTCCATGTTTCTTTTTCATCAATTTTTGTTCGGTCACCTGAAAGGGGTTTGGAACCAGTTCAAGAATGCTTCATCAGAAAGCAAGGAGATGGGAGCGTTAAGGTCATAAAAGCTAAGTCGGAACTTGATGGATATTCGTATTCACATTGCCATTTGTAAACACTCATTTGTTTTGATTTCACAATTATCTCTTTCTAGGAATTGCTTCCAAATGTAAATGCCTTTTTCACAAGATGATTTTTCCAGTCAATGAAGGATCCTCTTTTATATATATTCACATAACTTCCTTTTACTGTTTTGTTTGCAAAAACATCCAATATTTTGATAAACATGTGCATATAAATTTTGTTCACCCTACATAAACATGATGATCTGAGTTATAGTTTATTGGTTTTTTAATTTGCCTGAAACACAGATATTAAATACAAATGTCATACTATGTGAGGATCATGTTTGATTTTCCTCTTGATGAAACACTCATCTACTTGTTTGTGAATATTTTACTTTTCCCTGAATTGTTTCATTGCCCCACGATAATGGAAAACATTTACTTCTCCCCAATGAATGACCATTTCTCCGGGAGGACAAACGGAAGGTACTTAAGGATCTCTTGCCTAGGCTTGTTCGCATGTCCCCATTGAGGTTTCTTTAAGAGTGTCCTTTTATACAGAAGCTTTTGTTTCCTAAGCAAAGCCATTTGCAAATTCCCCTCATAACAAAGAAGTCATGTGCCAGAATAAGCATCAAGATTACAGTGCGTCGTCAAGATCAATAAGTCCAGACGGAGTCAAGTCTCCTCTATAATGGCATTTTTTATGATTCTTTACTGCATTTTCATATGTATCTTGCTTGTTTATTCAAACATTGTCTTCATGTAGAAACTTGTTTGTTTTTTTGAATGTTAATCTTAATACAATAAGTATGTTTCCCTTGAAGTAACCCTTTCATTTTACCTAATCCATTTGTTATCACTCTTTGAATGATTTTCGGGCATTTTGATACCAACTGTGCCAACTATTTTACCTAGTCAATGATTGGAGGGAGGATGATGATACTTAAATACAATATCTCTGATTTTATGCTTTTGATTTGAACCGTGTTGAAGATGTACAAGACTTGTTTTAATACCCAAACACCAGAGATATAAGGGAGATATACCCTCGTTAACCCTTATGAGCCTTCCGAGTAGGAGTTTCTTTCCTGTTCAGAAAAACCCCTTATATTTATCCCGGGGCATGGTAGATGTTCAGTTAACTCGATCGAGAATTTAAATTTTAGAAGGAGTGCCCCATCTGAGGATTACCACACCTTATCCCTTGCACTATGAGGATGGGAAAAGATCAAAACTACAATGGTTATTTCCTCACAAGATCCTGAGGTCGATATTGAATTGATACAACAATGGTTATCCCTCGTCGACCAAGGAATGAGGAAGTTACTTTCTTCCAAAGAGTTCAAAGACTTAAGATCACAAAACTTGTTCAAAAGGAAAAAAATTGAAAGGAATAAGAAAGAAACAAAAAAACCCACTAAGTCGAAACTTGAAAACAAGTGACTTAGGCAAAAGTTAGAGCATCCCACTAGACTTCCAAATTGAAATTCAAAAGAATTTTTCCAGGAAAACGCTAGGGAAAGCGAAAATAAATTTGAAAATCCCGAAAGGAAGAAAAGGATTATCCAATAAAAATCCTCAGTAATAGAAAAGTCATGTGATCGAACACTCAAAAATCAAAGTTAAGTGATTGTCATGTCCAAGATATCGTTGTGGTTCCTTAACCATCATAAATTCTTATGAGGAATGAGTGCTGGTATTGAGTCAACTGAACTTAGGATCGGAGAAAATCACGAAGGGGGTGGGCACCAAATAACTTGAGCCTTAAAATTTTTTTCTAAAAAACCATGAACCAGACCATGTTAAAACCCTTTAAAAGTCCTAACTGAAACATGGGTTTAACTCGAAGGTGTACTACAACAAAATAGCGTTTCCTAACTCCCAAATATGTGTTACATACCCATGTTGGTATCTTATTGCCTGCATTGTGTTTATTTCAAAATTTTTTTGAAATGTTGCACTCTAGCTAGTGATTCATTCACAACAGAGTTGCGACATCTTTTCATTCAAAATTTTCAACTTCAAGGCTTACGTAACTATTGCATTAGAATTGTCATTCTCATAATAAACATTCTTTTGCATACAAAAAATTTGTTTGACATCAAAAGGGCTTACACAATTAACATCAGTGAAGAGTTTAATTTTGTCAAAAAGGGAAGATTTGACTACTCCGTTGGATACAAGGCCATTTGTTTCATGAGAGAGTGATAGTATCAAAAGAATCCTTTTATTATCCTCAGTAGGGTTGATGTTGGCTAAGATTTCCATTTCCCAAGTAAAGTTGTTACTGTTTGACTATCTTTATGATCTATTTTATGACTGCATATCGAAGGTTCTTTTAATCCCCCGCGGCCGGTTTCTTTGTGAAGAAATCCATGGCAGAAGCATTCCCAACAGGGGGTTGCTGCTTTTAGAGTTTTGTATCTCTTATCAAATACTCTATGGAAGAGTTTTGTATCCTCAATGGAGTTTTGTCTCCTCAGCAGAGTTTTATTTCCCAGAAATCTTATTCAAGAGAAAAGCTTAGTTCTGAGACTTCGAGTTGGAAGACGTCTCATGTCCCTAATGGAGTTTATTAGATGAGAATTCACAGTCTGAAGAAGTTTCAATTCCCTAGTGGAGTTTCCAATTGGAGATTCCTCGTCCTGATCTCTCATTTCCCAGCTAACTTTTTACTTGGGGAATCCTTATTTAAGGATATTTCCTTATCCCCAGTATAGTTGATGCTGGTCGATTAATTGAGATTTTGTTAATCTTCAGCAATCAGTAAAGTACTTTTCAACGAAAGTTTCCTCAGTAGGTTTGGCCATTTTTGAAGAGTATCGTCAGTCTCCGTCATTGTGGAACTGACTATATTTTCTGCTCGAGGATTTGTGTACCCCTAACAATAATATTTTTGATCGAGTTTTTCTTATCAAATAACATTTCATCCCTGACAAGGTTTTACTATACAAAATTTATTTGATTCCCCAACAACATTTTAACTTCTCACATCTGGTTTGTTTTCTTGGTTTCATCCTCAACACGGTTGCACGCCATCTTTTCCAGAGATTACAGTCTTGCCCTGATCTTCTCCAACATCAGCCGGTTTTTATTTGGCATTCTCCTTCAGAAGTTACGGTTTTGATATGATCTTCTCCAGTGGATATCACAATTTATTTTTAAAACTCCTCTCAGTGTTTGTAGTCTGTTTCTATCAGTTGCTCAATTGCTACTCCCCACATAGTTTCATATCTTCAAGGGTTTCTCTCTAGCGGTTCCTTATATCTTCTCTTCTCCATTGGATTTTGCAATTTATTTTTTCAAGTCCTGTTAAATTTTGACCTCTTGGTTGTTGGCTTCTCGATTGCCTATTCCCCAATGAAGCATTTAAACATGCATCGTTACATTTCATCTACCAAAACGCGTAGCATTTCCATTATATGGAGCATTACATTATATAAAAAAATGCAAACATGTATTGGAACATAAGCCATTACTGTTTCTATTGTCCCCAATGAATTTGCTAAAACTTCGGATTATATCCCCAGCAAGGTCTTCATCCTCAGTATCTTAGTTTCACCCCATACAAATATCCGTTTGATGTTAATCATTTGAATGGTTGAATTTCTACTCTTAATTGTAGTTCAGTTTTACCCTGGCGCAACTTTCTTGGGTTTAGTCTTCAGTACCCTCGTCGGTTCATTCCAATGTCTATTGATGTACCTTCTGAATACCAGTTTTGTCCTAATATCACTTTCAATAGGTTTTTAGTAGTACGCCCTAATCACCTTGCTTTGGGTCGAGTTTTGAGTTTCATCTCCTCACTCGTGCATGAAATCCAGTTTTCTTTCTGGTACTCATCTATTTTAGTTTTGTCTAACTAGTTATAATGAGTTGAGTGTCGTCTCGTTTTGTTTTCATACCTAGGACTTCCATCAGTGTTTGATTATTGAATCCTTTATCGGTTTTAGTTTACCGAGTCTCTTTGCAGTGTTCGTAATTGCGTCTCTAGTTGAAATCAGTCTCCTTTGTTCCTTGGATTCTTCTATCAGTTTTCGTTTACTGTTTATCCATTTATCTGAGACTAGAAAGTGCTCTGAGAAACATGTGCTCTCATCACTTTGCTTTGGGTCGAGTTTTTCCTCTTTACTCGTACGTGAAATCCAGTTTTCATCCTGGTACTCATCTTGTCTAGTTTTGTCTAACTAGTTATAATGAATAAAGTTTCTTCTTGTTTTGTTTATTATTACTGGGATTCTTTCAGTTCTTTCATAATATTTATCTTGGGTTAAAACGTATCTCTTTTATAATTTTTGGGATCTGTTAGTTCCATCTCAGTGTCCTCCCTTTGTTTGAGACTAGCAGGTGCTCCTAGAATCACGCGCTCTAGCCACTCTGCCTCGCGTACTTTTCTAGAGTTTAGTTTTGCCTATTCTCTATGGTTTGAGTCCTATCTCACTCCCTTTTGTGGTCCAGTTTTATCCTAACACTTTGTTCTGAAGTTTAGTTTCGTCTAATATTCCAAATCCCACATCTGCTGGCATCCTTTTATCTTTGGGGAATTCTGCTTCTTTTTCAAGAGTGTAAATTTTTGGGTTCTTTTGTATTCAATCACCTTTAACTCTGAACGCTCTAAAGTTATCACTTTTCTCACTTATCATGTTAAATATAATTGATTAGGGGCAGCTGTTGCACCCCAAAATTTACCCTCTTCATTCAGGCTTATGTTTCACCATGAACATCATATTGCATTGCATTCATTCTTTTATGATGGGATCAAGGTACTTTGGTTCTCAAGTTGTCCACAAGTTGTACTGGTTGATAGTATTGACAATTAGTGTAAGAGGGGAGCTCATTCTCTTAAACCTTGGGTTTCTAAAGCCACAAGGGTCTCTCATGTCCCAAGACATTTCATCCATCTCATTAGATCATCAGGAGGTTGAAGATTTTGTTAAATCACACTCTCTTAAAACATCAATCAAAATTAGGGTTTTGTCCAAATTGAATTAATTAGGGTTTAGGTGAGCGAAGATTTGAAGCATCATTTTCTCATCATCATTTGAGTCAACATGGTTCAAGAAATCTCTCATAATTCCCAATGGAGTTAGGGTTTTGGAGCTTGGCCAGCTATCTCCTAACACAAGGTGCAAATTAGGGTTTTGGATTTAATCAATATTTCTTTGACTTTTTCACCCAAACTTGTTTCCATGCTTCACTACATGTTATTAATCATCTTTAACTGAAATATTGATGTTCAATTTGGATTGGAAATGGTTCAATTGATTAGAAAGGGCAAAATTGTCATTTTGGTAACAATCTGTCAAAATCAGAGGTTGACGAATTGAAATTTTGGTCAACCATCCATTCAAACATGCTCTTTTCATTTTTCAAAGTCAATTTTATCACAAGGTCAAGGGAAATGGAAGATTAGAATGTAACTTGTTCATGAAGAAACTTGAAAAGTTACTAAAAATGGAAAATATGCACTAAATTTCAAAAATTCAGAATTTATTTATTTTTGATCCAAAAATTGCAAGTTTTATATGCTTGGAAAGCTAAGAGGGAGCTCTACGACTTTTCTTATTTTTAACAAAAGTAAAACATGCAAGGATGGAGAGTTATGGAGCTTAGGACTTATTATCACATGTGAAAATTATAGGTCACTTTCAAAATTCAGTGACTTTCGTGCCAATTTTTGAAGGCTTTAATGGATCCAATTAAAAAAACTCAAAACTACAAGGTTGTAGAGTTTTTCAATGCCTTTCCAAATTTTACTCATTTGTGTCCAAATTCCAAAGGATGAGCAAGTTATGGTCTTTTGAATTTCATACCATTTTATTCAATTTTGGTCAAGCAAGCAAAATGCAATTTCTTGCAAACTTCATTTCCAGCCATCCTCTTTGCTTATAATCAAGCCCATGACTTATTTGTAACTTGCTGAGGCCCATAATGCCAACTATTTCGTGCCCTGTGGGCTATGGTACTTACTTGCATTCAAAATTCTCAAACTTGCCAAGAAAAGCCAATTCACCAACACTTACTCTACTCAATGAGTCATGACCTGTAGCTTTTGGGGTTTCCTTCTGATGATATTTGGCACACAAAACGCAAGAAATATGAAGCAATGCACGAGTAAAACATAGAGGCCCATGTGCACTCAATTTCTGGCCAAATTTTTCAATCAGGCCCTCTAACGGTTTTGAAGACCAATTTCCTCTTATAAACTTCTCTACTCACTCTATATAATGATCTCCAAGTCTCATTTCAGGCTCTACGCGTTTCATTCACTACAAATCCATATTTGAATATTTTTCCCTCTTGTTGAAGTTTTCGTCGATTCTCTCATTTCCTTCGTGCATTCTTCAAATTTTTGGTGGATTCAACTTCAAGGAAGTGTGTAGATCAAGCTTGCAGAGTTTATTCACATCTATGACTGAAGAATCGTGATTTCAGTTTCTACATTTAGGTGAGTTTCTTGAACTTCGATTTGATCTTTTCAACTTGATTTGATGAATCAATTCATGTTCATGATGTATTAGTTGGCCAGACTATAGGTCTGATGTACTTGGTTTGCTTGATTGGAGCTCAAATTGTGTTATGTGATTTTTCTGCAACTTGTATATTTCATGTTTTCAGCAACTTTGTATGTATATTTCTCTTAGATCCCCGATCCATTGTGAATTATATGAGTATCATGAGATAAATGTTAATTTCAACTCTAATTTGCGCTTTGATTCATGGATTTTGGTTGGGAAATGAGCGCGCTTGATGCACCTGAATATAGGATCGGGATCTGTTTGTGAAACATGTTTTGGAATATGCTGGAGGTAGGAGATGAAGTGAGGTGGCGCGTCCTGATTGGATCGTTTGAATTTTGAATGCATTTTATATTATTTCAATTTAATTGTTTTCTCTGATTTTATTTCTTAATCAAAACATTTACAAAAATTCTGAAAAAAATTACCATAGGTTGATCTTAATTTCTAGTATTTGTCATAATTTTTATGGAGTTTTTAAAAATTATTTGATAGTTGAAAAATTCGTGCATCAATTAATTTTGTTTAATTGATTTTTGCATAACTTTTTTTTGTTAATTTTTGTTTCTGACCTTTCCTTTATACAAAAATTACACCAAAAATATTCTAGACACTTTGATTGATCCTTTTTAGGTTTCTGATTTTTATTTTAGAATTTCCATATTTTTTAGTTGATTAAATAGTTAATAAGATTTAATTGTTTCTTATGCTTTTTCAAAAATTTTAACCATATTTTTAAAATACAGAAAATTCTACAAAAATTATACCACAATGTATTAATAGAATATTTTAATATTACAAAATTTATTTTATAATTTTTGCATTTTTTGATTCATTATAAATTTGTGTAGATATATTTCCTATTTTAATCATAATTTTAACTTTTTGGATCCATTTGCTATTTTTCTTGGACATAAAAAATGTTTAAAATATTTTTAGGCATCATTATGACTTAATATTGATTGTAGGATTTTATTAGGATTTTATCATGCTTGAGTCTCTGATTTTACCATTAATAAAGTTGATGAACCATTTTTGATACTTTTGTTTCTTACATCACAAGTTATGATTTAATTTGTTAATTTTTAAAACATGTAAAGATCAAACAATTTTTTATTAGGAATCTTGAATATGTTAGGTCTCTAGAAATTATTTTGTTGGAATTTAAACCTTAAAACCCTATTTTTCCAAAAATAATTGGTTAAAGGTGTCTATTTTGAGTTTTATCTCAACTAGTTGTGAAAAATAAATTTTGTTTCACAATTTCCCTACACATTCAAGGAGCCAAATTAATTGTTTATGACTTTTATAGGTTTTGAGCACTTTGAAAAATTCTCATTTGATTTTAAAAAAAAAATTCTGTATTTTTTCTCAAGTTGAGGTTGTAAATTACATCTTTGAGCTTTGCCTCAACAATTTGACCTTTACTTGGTTGTTTTTGGTGCTTGTTTGGGAGCCAATATTTTGATTAATTGACACTAATGACTCCACTAGTTTTTGTATGGTTTTTCATGATTTTCTAATGCCCCTAGATATTTTCCCCATTTAATCAAACTAGGGTTCCCATTTAGAGGCTTTTATATGGTTTCTACCTTGCACTGATTTGGTTTTCCACATTAACCTTACTACTTTTTCCTTGAGCTTGGTGTTTCTGAACTCATAATGTTTTGTGAACCTTGGATTAATTTTGTATAATTTTTGCAAGCTTTTTTTCCATCTTAGGTTCAATATTCTCTCATGTATGCTTTTATGGTCTTTTGAACTAGAGGTGTAGGGAATGCACTTGTGCAACTCATGAGGGATCAATTCATTTTCTTTTATCATCTCCTTCCCTATTTTGGAGACTTGAGTTCATCATTGAACCATTCAATTTCTCACCACTTGTTTACTTTGACAATTTTTCTTGACAATCACTTGTGAATATGGTTAAGGAGATAACTTTTGTGCATCACCTCCTTTTGAATACAATTAGACATCATTTTAAGTTGAATTGATTATGCTTCTGATTTGTCAAAGATCTCTTGATATCATGCAAACTCCTTTGATCCTTGGTTAACATTTCATTGTTAATTCAACATGGTGACAAGAAAGGAGAAATAGTTCACTAGTTTTGACCTAGTTGTTGTTTGTGCTGGCTTAAGGGTTCTTACATGTATTTCCTTGGTGTTTTGCCATCATTTCTCATTGTTGTGATATCTCATCATCCCCCCTTATTGATTCATCAATTCTTCTTATAATTACTAATTTGTCTGTTAAGTGTGCAAGGTACCCTGAGAAAAGTGTTCAATATTGACTTGATGTCTTTGTGTTTCATTTTATTTGTGGGACATAATTTGTTAGGCTTACACCATTCATGTGCTTTATATATTTTTATTCTCTTGCAGGATACCTATGTGGTTGTGTCTGCTATACACCATTTGTGGGTCATGTTCACATTTGAAGCCTCAATGCTTATATTTGATGGCGTGATTTCTGACTTGACTTGTTTACTGATGTTGGCTTGCTCGAAGTTCTCTAGGTTTCTTCTTCTTGCTTAGTTACTACAGATAGTTATCCGTTTGGTATTACACTACTTCATTTTTTACTGTTTCTGCCATTTATTGCTTTCTAGAAATCATGTGAAGTAGGAAGCAGGAAATAAACAACGTGCACTCAAAGTCGTTGTTTGAAGTCCTGTAGAAGGCACCTTTTTCTGTATGCTAATTGTGTTTGTTTAAAATCCTACCTTGGAAGTAGGTATTATGCACGTTTGTTTATATTTGTGCCCGCATTATATTACAGGTGATAAGTCCTCAAAAGGAGGCGAGCGGGGAGGGTCCATAATCGATCCCCGCACATTCTAGTCCATGTCATCCTTAGCTCATGTGGTATGTTGATGCTTCAGATTCATATAGATCTTATGTATCGAGTCCGTCAAGTGGGGAATTGTTTTGCAATCAAACCCCCACTCTTCATCAGGGGTTCACATTGGTCGGTGCTGACACTCCGTGATCATTCATATTATCTTTTGTCGCCTACCTCGATATTCTATATCTTGGTTAGGTTCTCAGTCGCTTTGGACGTCACATTTTTCTTATTCCATCTGTCTCCCACTTGTTTTCTTCGGGTGATCTGCTCCCCTTAGCTAAAGCATTTTCTATTTATACCCCCATCCCCTGAGTCAGTATACCCCGATTGTGTGCTTTTTCCATAGTACTTGTTTACTCACCTATTTGGTATTTACCATGCTCCCTTAGGATTGCTCGTGTAGGGTTACTCCTCGAGCTAGACCTTAGGATATGAATCCATGTATGCTCACTAGGTTAGAAATTTCCCTATTCATCCTCAAACTTAGCGCCAATCATCGTATGATAACATTAGGGGTGGTGCTAGGCTAGTCTCCCTTAGTTATTTTTCATTTCTTTGCATATTGCATCTTAAAACTAAAGCTTCTTCTTGGAAAATCATAAAACATCTCTAATGAACTTAGATCCTTCTTCAAGGTAAAAAATACAAACCAATCTTAATTGTTTGTGCGCCATTTGGTTTTGTTTTAAACCTTGTCAAATTGATGTTTTGCCATCCTTACCATGATATTTTGTTATCATTTCGCTGATGTTTCGCCATTGCACATGTTTGTTATCCTACTTTGATTCTCAATATAATTGTTAGGTGTGATGTTTTATCATCTAAACTGTTGATGCCTCTCCATATTTGCCCTGTTATCTTTCCATCTTTTAGTCGATGTTTCTCCATCACATATGTTTTTCGCTGATTTTTCGTCATCGTACATGTTTGTTATCCTACTTTGATTCTCAATATCATTATTAGGTGTGATGTTTTATCATCTAAATTGTGATGTCACACCATCTTTTCCATGTTATCTTGCCATCTTTTAGCCGATGTTTCGCCATCACATATGTTTGTTGCTGATGTTTCGCCATCATGTATGTTTGTTATCCTACTTTGATTCTCAATATCATTGTTAGGTGTGATGTTTTATCATATAAATTGTTGATGCCTCGTCTTCTTTGCCATGCTATCTTGCTATCTTTATGCCGATGTTTCGCTATCGCATATGTTCATTGCCGATGTTTCGCCATCGCGTATGTTTGTCATCCTACTTTAATTTTAGATATCATTGTTAGGTGTAATGTTTCATCGTCTTGTGTGATATTTTGTTATCATGCTGATGTTTTATCATCTTATCTGAGTTTGTGTTACCATGTGATGTCTTGCCGTCCTTTTTTGTTTCTTTATCATCGTTGTTGATGTTTTGTCGTTTTATATTATGTTTTGCCTTCATGATTGTTGCTTTTGTTTCTTTTGTCTTCTTAACTAAAAAACACAAACCAACAAAAATATATGAGCCGAACTACGACTGCTATGATTCCTTAAAAGGGATACGTAGGCAAAGGCTTTTGTGGGGGGCCTAATCGAGCATATCTTTGTATATATTCCTTTCTTTACCCCACACTTTCTTTTCCTTTTTTCTTTGCATGCATTCCCTTTTCAGCTTTAAGCCTTAGACATAGAATTTACACACCCATTAGATTAGAACAAACAAGAGTGGATACCATAGAGTACTACGGGAATATGGGGGGCTATTACCTTCCCCTCGCGTAACAGACTCCCTTACCTGATCTCTCGTTCGAAAGACCGTGACTTCTCCCTTCTCAGGTTTTCTCGATGTTCACTTTCCCTTTAGGCGGGATAAAAGACATTCGGCGGCGACTTTATTGATTTTATATCGGATGACGGTTAGGCCGGTTGTTCCAGTTATGTCTCCGTGGTTAGTGTAGCGGTAGAAATGTTGAGAAAAAGCCATTGGATTAACTTAACTTGCACAGATCAAATAAAAATTGTCATTGCGCTTTATTGTTTCCAAAGGAATGTGAAAAGAGTGAATAACCCAAAAAAGAGTGGGGGGGGGGGGGGGGGGGGAGAATTTAGGTACGGGGGTTGTTTATGCAAAGGGAAGATATTATCACCCTAAATATCTACGGTACTTCATAGGAACCTCTTTGGAAATTTGTGTATTTTGGCTATATATGTTGTATAAAAAATAGATGGTAGAGATGGGAAAATAAGTATTTTTTACAACTTTTTCACCCGTCGCGGTTGCGAACCTTTAGTGCCTATGTACGACCTTCCGTGAAATAGGGGATCAGGGTACTCGTAGTTCATCTTTAAAATTTTTAAAACACATGTGTGTTTGTTAATTTTAAGAGACGAGACATTATCGTCATCTCCGAGTGGAAGAACATACTTACTACCCATGATTATGAGAAAGGAGAATTTGCGTCATCTCAAAGTACAGGATATAGCTTGGATTTTAAGATCACCAAAGCCTCGCTCAACGACCAAGTCGAAAATATCTCACTTCACTACATATCATAGAAATATAGTAGCTCGCATCACTACAAGGATTGACAAGAGTATAATCTTTTGAGAAGAGTTTTTTTTTTAACAATAAAAATCCAAAATGGCAAAAATGGTTTGAATGAGATTGATTGAATTTCAGTCTTCTCACAAAAATATCAAAGTATGATTAAGTTGTTTAAATTTTGATTAAGAAAATGTTTTTAAAATGCATGGACCTAAGTCCAAGTTTATTGTGAAAGTGATTCAAGTTTAGAAAACAAGAATAGTTTTGAAAAGGAGGGAGAAGATTTTTTGAAATTAAATATGATGGGAGGAGATGAAGCGACTATCCTAAATCATAAGGTAAAATCTAGGGAAAAGAACCGTCTAACCAACAAGAAGTTAACACTTGACACAATGAGTCAATGTAGAATTCCAATCCTTTGGATTTGAAACCAAACAAGCAAAGATAATAAACCTTTTAAGAATACCAAACTTTAAATGCATTAAGTCTTCAGAAAAATTTGGCTGAGTAACGGCTGTATACAGATGAATTCCCAATCACAAATAAAGCATATAATCAGAATAACATACACACAAAGAAAAAACAACCCAATGTCTTGGGGTAAACCCCAAGAACTCCAAACAAAATAACAGTAAAAGTCACAAGGTCCCAAGGGTAGTCAAAGCTTCTAATCCTAAGTTCAAGAGATCCATAACTCCATCATGCCAAGGACAGTAACCAAATAGTCCAAGTAACCTTAATGTTTTTATTGTTAAAGTTGGTTATTAAGTATCTTCAAAAATAAAATGAAAATCTCAAGTGAGAAAAAAAAAAGACATAAAGGTAAATGCTCAAGTGTGCAAAGATGAAAATAACATGAAATGTAAATGCTAAAGTAAATGGTGCGTAAAAGTAAAGGCGTAAAGTAAAAGCACAAAATAAGAGTAAATTGTTAATGAGTTAGAAATTATAGGTTAGTTGAATCACAATCTTGAAACTTGCATTTGAAAACTCATTAGAGGATTGATAAAATCAAAGCCTCTCAACAACAAGTTTCATTTGCCTTTTGTCAAGTATATCATTCATTTAAAATTCTCGAGGCAACAAAAAATGATCAATGATGTTTAAATGATTCACTTATACAAAAATATATGATTGTTCATTAGAAGATTGATAATACCAAAGCTTCCCGTTGTACCCCAATTTTTGCCCCTAAGATCCCTTCATCATACCATGTTGATTCCATCACAACAAGATCACATTAGGATTCTTGGTTCCCCTCACTATATTTAGCTTTTCTCTTTGAGGAATCACCAAGCACCTTGACTTGTGTTCTTTTATGATCATAAATATTTTTGTCTTGATTTCTTCTTTTAATTAATAAAATGCAATGTTGGTTTGTCTTGCTTGTTACTCATGTAGGTAAAGGCAATAAGATTCAGCAAATTGCTCCATGGGTTCATGAGTTTATTTCCATGCCCTAGGGATTGATTGGAATAAATGGCGTGGAAAGGTTATTTTTGTTCACCACATTTCAATATTATCAAATTTGGTTCAAAAGCACAAGGGATTGATTGGATAAGTTGTCATGCTTGGACAAGGCTTTGTTCCCATTGGTCACAAATGAATATTTATCTCAATTTTAAAGATATGGAAGTGGTTGTGGTTGCTATGAGTTCTCATTATCATCCTCAACAACTTATATTTACAAAGAATTTGTGTTGGTACAAGAAGTTTGTTCAAAATTGTTAAAGTTCCTCAACGTATTTTTCTCGATCTAGGAGCTAGGGTTTTGAACTTCAAAGAAGTATATCTTGCTCATACTTTGTATTTTGGAGTGATTCCAAATACATCCTTCTCTTCAAAGGGTTATCAACAAATCACTTCAAAAGTCCCAAGGAGTTTTCATGTGGAAGAAACTTGATGAAGAAGAAAGATTACAAGTCCTCTAGATGAATCCCCAATTTTCCATGTGTGAATTCAAATGATCATAACTTGGTAAACTTTTATCACCTTGAGCCCATTATTTTTCCATAATGATCTTAAGGATGTAAAATTTATGCCTTCTTTTATGTGCAAAGTGAAAAAATTAATGGAAGTTGCCTTAAGGATACAAAAGATTATAGGTCATTTTATGATTTTTTGCTAACTTCAACAACTCATAACTCTCTCAATTTTTGGATATTTTGAATGGTTCAAGTTTCAAAATGTCATTCAGGAGGTCTATTGCATGCCATATTTTTTTTCAAGAGAAAAATCCAAGTGGAAGGACATGGTTGGATGCAAGACATTATAGGTCACTTTTGAAGAAAAATTTGAAATATTTCTAAGTATGGAAAGTCAACCCTTTTTCTCCAACTTTGACTCAACACAAATTTCAGCTCAAGCATCCATTTGATTTCATTCTTTTTCCATTGCAAAGCTTGTAACCTCATCTTTCTAAAGCATCGAGAATCATTCCCTAAGACCCCTTGAGCTGAGAATTCCATGATTTTAAAGTTGGTAACTTGGAACTGAAGTTTCATCACAAGTCAGATTTTGAAATCTTTGTTTTGGCTTCTAATCACAAGTTTTCCATGTGTTTTTTCCTCTAAACATGTTTATTGAACTTCCAGAATGGATTAGCACAACAAAACGCGTGTTTTGGATGAGTTTTGATCAAATTAGAAGTCACACTTTTCTTGTTTACAACTTCACACGATTTCCCTCCAAACTTCATCATTTCACACGCTTGGACATTCCATTTGATTCCTTTTAAATAAATGGTCATCCACCATTCATTTCCTCAAGCTTGGATAGCCAAAATCACCCTACCAAACTTATTCCATAACTCAAAATTGAGCAACTTCAAAATCTATTCTCAAGCCCTTTTCAATCCAATTTTTCCATCAATTCACCTTCCTTGATCTTCCCTGAAACTAACCATATAATTACATTTAAGAACCGTGCCCTATATTGCTCCATTTAAGTCCAGTTTCAGAGCTCTGCAACTCAACTTCAATAGGTAGATTCCTTCATCAATTCTTCAAAACTTTGATATCATCATGATGCTCTCATTGCCCTGGTTCTAGTCGCAACACTTGCTTTTTACTGGAAACACATTTTGACCATGAAATTTAAAATCCCTTTTCAAAACTTTCCTTCCAAATTGCTTGAGCTACAATTTATATAAATTTGTCGCGAAGGTGTGGTTGTCTTCGTCTTGAAGAGACGAAGCGAATGGAATAGGTCTCGTGCTCTAATTTTACAGATTGAGCAACTTGGTTTTGGGACTGGCTGGAGGTTGAAGATGACCAACGTGTCATCTTTCAACCAATGAAGGCGCGCCATTTGTGTTTTTCAAAAATCTGATTTAATTAATGATCCCATGCATTTTCACTAAAGACCATAACATGCACAACGCGCTAGGTCCACTTGATCTATTTACTAACACGTTTTGACATTGATCAGATGGCCCATATTTTTTTGGTTTTTATTTTCTTTTTTGATTTTTATATTTAATTGTTTTAAACTTCAAAAAATCTTAGAAAATTCATTTTTTTAGTCCAACAAATCTGAAAAAATTATAAAAAACATTTGATTATTCTCTTTCTGATATTTATTTTTTCACAATTTAATTTTGTGTTTTGGTATTTTTTTATAAATTTTTTACTTTATTTGAATTGTTTTAAATGTTTAAAAATACTTTTATGCATTTTTAAATTCTGATAAAAATTATGGAATCATCAAATGATATTATGACAAATATTGGTGACCTTATTCTATTTTTGTTTCTGACTTTGTTATTTTTTTTATCAATTTTGGTTTATTTTACTCATTTCTTTTAATTTTAAAAAAATAGTTTCTGACTTTAAAAAATTACCAAAAAATATATAAAAATATTTGAGTCCATTTCTGATTTTTCTATGGTCTCACTTTTTATTTCTTGATTAATTTGAACATAGTTTATATTTTTATCCCTTATTTCTATTTTAAATATTTATAAAACCTTTTTTAATGTATATATTAAAATGCAATATTATTTTGTGATTATTTTCTAGCTGATCTTGGCTTAAATTTTTGATCATGAACTTTACTAACATCATTGGATCCATGGTGTTGAGTCTAACTCCACAAAAATGGATGAATGATTTTAATAATAGTTTGATTAAATTTAATTCAAAAGTGGTTTGTATATTCTCTTCCACCCCTCTTCATCTCATCCCTTTCTTATTGCACTAAGTGTTATTGGAACATGATCTCTATATCATGTCTCAAAACAAATGGTGTATAAATTTTTATTGACCGGCCTCAAAATAGGTGCGACTTCTATATAAGTCCACTTACGATTGCTTAACATAGCGCTAAATTTTGTCCTGATTTAAATAAATGATCATTCGTGGCCCAAACTTATGTTTGCAAGCCCAAGTATGTTAATTTGATCTCTTTGATCCAATAACCTTGAGATTCATTGTGTGGAGGCTTTGGTTCAACCAATCCTTTAATGGATCTACAACACCTTTGGTCAACGCGGATCACTTAAACATCGTTGATCATTAAATGGTACTTATGAAGATTCCAAATAGATGATATACTTGACAAAAAGCAAATGAAACTTGTTCTGTAGAGGCTTTGGTTCTACCAATCCTCTAATGAGTTCTAAATTCAAGTTCCAAGATGATCATCCAACTAACCACTAATCACTAATAATTGACTTTATCCTGTATTTTTATTATATGCCCCTTTTATTTTTATGCACTATTTGCTTTTAGCATTTGCATTTTAGGCCATTTTCATCTTTTCTCATTTGAGTATTTACTTTCTTGTCATTTTTATTTTACTCACTTGAGCTTTTCTTTTCTTTTCTTAAGATACTTAATAATCAATAGGAACCATAAAATCCTTAATGATGCTTAGACTATTTGGTTACTATCCTTGGTGTTGTACCCCAAAATTTGACCTCCCATATTCTTCAAAATTTGCCAAGTCAAAGCTTCAAAATCTCCCCAAGGGTTGCACAGTTCAAGGGCCTCCTAACAGTCAAAAACTAGGGTTTTGGTTCTGATAAAGAAAATGAAGTTTCCAAGGGTCCAATCAAGTCCCACATGCCTATAAACATTTTCAAGTATCCTCATACCAAGTTTCAAGACTTACAACACAAAATTGCACAGTCAAAAACCCTAGTTGCACTGCAGTCAACTGCAGGGGCAAAATGGTCATTTGACAGTCAAAAGTTCAAATTTTTGGTCAACATCTCATTTTGAGGCCACAAACATCATTTTATCAATGCTTGATCATGATTCTCAAAGCTTGGCTCAAAAAGTCTCAAGATGCAAAAGTTTCCATATTTGGACAGTTGAAAAAGTCAACTGTAACTTGACCAAGGCATAACTTCCACATGGTTTATCAGAAAAATTCCATCCAAAGCTCATTTTGAAGATGAAGACATTTCCTATAACTCCTCTTCACACTTCAAGTCCAAGAAATGCTCTCACAAAAAGTTATCAATTTCAACATTATAGGTCATTTTCAAAAGTCAACAAAAAGAGACTTTAAGTCAAAGGCCATAACTTGAGATTGGTAAATCAAAATGACATGGCACCAAAGGAATTGGTTAGAGGACTTCAAGACCTTTCCAAAATGTCCAAGAACATGAGCAAAGCTTAAAAATTGAGCAAGATATGCCTTGTGGAAGTTGGGAAATTTTTGGATATTTTGAAAAGTCAACATTGCTTCAAATGTCTTAAAAATGCTAATGGGCCACATTTTCTTCCAAAATTCATCATCCAAAGCATGTGCACGACCATTTGGCCCAAAGGGAAGTTTTTCATCATTTTTATTTATTTTATTTGAATTTTTAATTGCCAATAATTCATTTAATTAAAATAAATATGTGGAAAATACCAAACCAATGCAATCAAATCTTTTTATACATGAAATAGCCTCAATATTTCGTGCATGATCAGATTTGGAAAGAATCATGGTAATTGGACATGATTTGAAGCAAATATGCATGAAAAAGATTGAAAATATATGCATGGAAAATCAAATATTCTCTCCATCAATTTATTGATTATTTGGACCAAAAACCTTACCCTAATTGTTCACACATATATACTAATGCAAACCCTACTCCTAAGAACCACAAAGCTGCGCCAGAAAAGGAGAAACAAGTTTGAGTTTTTGTCAAAAAAGTCCAATACTGAAAACCACCTTCCAGTGCGATTAAAGGCCAAACAATCATTCCATTGTGTTCCTGAGGCTTCAAGGAACGTGTTTGAATAAAAATCATCATCCCTAACATCAAGAATTGGTAATTATAAGTCAGACTGTATCACTCTTTTTGCATAATCGTGTTTTGTTATTCAGGCCATATCCATGCATTTTTATTCTTGATTTGCACTAATGAGTTGATTTTGAAGCTAGCAGCATGATTTAATTGAAGAATCATCGCATATATGAGGAGTTGCCATGAACGACACCTAGGGTTTTAAAAACCTTGGATTGGGGTTTTTCAATTATGGAAAAATTAGGACGTGAGACCTAGACCATTGAGATCAGCATGCTTGGACGATTTGAAAACACACCTCGCGATTAATTTATGATTAGCAGGGTGCTAATCGCTATTTTTGCACTTGTTACTTAGTGGGGGTTTAAAACCCCCGCTATTCAATTGTTTTTTATTTCAGGAAAAGCGCAGCAACAAAGAAGAAGATGATGTGTAGGCTAATGATTGGTTTATTTGAATTTTCGCGCTTAAAGTTCCACTAACCATTGTTTTATCTTATATCATTTGTTTCCTATTATATAATCAAAACGCGTTGGTAGCTCAGTGGCAGGCATGTGTATTGGTAACCTCTAGGACCTGGGTTCGATCCCAGGTCCCCCTCCCTTTCAATAATATTTTTCATAACATCTTCCCATGTAGCTCATTCCCTGAAGATCACCATACGCTCACAATTTCAACGCGCCACATGGCCACCAAGATCAAACCAAAGGCCAAGATTCAGAGCATATGATGTGCCTCAGTCAATGCACGCACATGCTTCCAGGAAAAGTCAACAAAGGGCCTCCAAAGATGGGCCTAATTACTACAGTTTAAACCTCCAATTGGGGACAGAACCCCCCAAGGTTTTACCATTCTTTCCTATTTTTATTTTTTTATTTGTTTCAATTATTTCTCTTTTTTTTAATTCTTTAAATTAATTTGTGTTTTTCATAAAATATAAAATAACAAAAAAATCAGAAAAGACAAAATTAAAATATGTTTTATTTAAATATTATCTTTTTGTAAATAAATCTCACTAATTAATTAGATTTAAATTTAGGGTTAATTTTAATATCTTTTCTTAATAAATTTAAAATTTGTAGAATTAGGTTTTTTATTATTTTAATTACTTTTTTTTCTTTTATTTTCTCATCACTAATAATTAATTATTATTTTTGTAAATACTTGGAATTAATTAATTAGGTTTAATTTTAGGTTAAAGTTTAATGCTTTTCTTAATAAATAAAAAAACTAGAATTAGGGTTAATTAATATTTTGATTTCATTTAATTCTCTCATAAAAAATTCATAAATACAAAAACTCTCACAAATAATTTCTTTTTTTATTTTAATTTCATTAATTTAATAGTATAATTTAATTTCATTAAAAAAGGGTCCAACGCCCTCGCTTTCAATTTTAATTCAATTCGCGCGTTTTATTTCTTTTCTTATAATTCTTATGTAACTCTCCCAAAGCCGTGTAAACTTGATATTTATTTCTCGCACTTTATTTCTTTATTTTCTGTCAAATCGGGTCCTGGATTTTAATTTGGCGATGTCGACCCGCGCCTTTGTAATAGTTTAGGAACTTTATCTTTCTCGCAATTTTTAACTATTAATAATGGCATGCAAGAATGAATGACCAAATAAAAACAAACGCATAGATCACCCTGACATGAACAAGATAAATGTAAATGAAAATGACACAAAAAATCACACACCACCCCTAGGGTACGCCTCACTGTTGCCTTGCCTCGAAAGGTGATCGTCGAGTAGAGGATGTCTTAGTAAGTCCTCATGATCCGGGAACCTGGCATGAGGGTAGCTTCTAAGGTATCTTCCTATTACTCTGGTGATCACCATGTCCCGAACCTCGAATTGACCCGAACACCTCCAATGGTGGTGCTACCTACCTCTCAATGGTGGGATGGCACTACTTTAAAGGACATCTACACAGACGAATTCCTTAGGGTAGGTAGACGACTCTAGATACTTGCTCTAAATTTCAAAACAAATCAAAAATACTTTTCACACTGACACCTTTTCAAAAAGCTTTCGAAAGCAATTTTTCAAACACTCTTGAGGACCGATACAAGAGTCGAACTGAAATTTTCAAAGAAACTTTTTAAAACCCACAATTGAAAAGCAAACAAACCATTTTTGAAAACACAATGAGCAAGTATCTAAGAGCCCATGGATAACCATGGATAGAAAGGGTGCTAACACCTTCCCTTTCTATAATCTACCTCCCGAACCGAGAGCAATCTCTTTAAGGAATTTTTCTGTGCTTTTGTCCTTTCCATTTGGAGAAAATAAAAGACGGTGGCGACTCTTGCTTCCGCGACATTTCGCGAACCAGCGTTAAACAGTCAGTTCCAGATCCACCGATCACAGAACTGGCGACTCTGTTGGGGACTCTTATAAAGTGAGGTGTACCTTAGGGATAGTTCATAACTGTGTTTTCAATTACTTTCTTTGCTTGCTTTAAATTGTGGGACTGTCTTGGGAGTTCTATAGATCCTAACCCGGATCTGGGGGATACCTTCTTAGAAAGTAGCAACAAGACTGTGAGGGAACTGTGCGGGGTATACCGACATGGTTGAAACAGTCTGCTACGTTGATGTGGCACTTTGGTGTGTACCGGTAACCCTTGAGTTCAGTCAAGGAGAGTACGGGGCCTCCGCGTGGTGTCGTGAACCATCAACAGACCTTAGGAACCTTAATTGAACTATCTTGGCCTCTTTAGGGTAGTGAGATAACTGACTTTGGTGCAGTCCGAGGTTGGTTGATACTCGATACTACACTCAATTGAGGGTTGCTTTCCTGGAATATTTCGGTCGCCAGTTCAGTGGCTAAATCGAAACGATGAACAATGAAAGCAATCCCGTGATATTGGGACCCTTAGAACCCGGTTACTTCTAATAGGACAGGTTGAACCCACCAACTTCAAGAGGGTACTACCCAGACCCCATGCTGGCCTTAAACCCTAAGGGCTTGTCTTGTGTGCCTTGTGTGCCTTGTGTGCCTTACATGTTTGTCTTTGTAAATATCTGTGGTGTGTTTAATCATAGCCTCATGACATCATCCAGCATCATATGCATTGACTAACCATTTCAGGGGTTCGAATCTTCATCTTTGTTCTTGTTTGTAGGACATGGAAACTGTTCGCAGAAAGACAATTCAAATCAGCCTTGTAAGGATCCCTCCTCAGCTTAAGGAACTTATATCCAGGATTCCCGAGAGCTCTTCATTAAGTGAGAGACATGGAAGACTCATCAGCTTGGTCAATACCAACATTGAGGAAGACATGATAAAGGTCTTGTTCCAGTTCTTTGACCCTCTGCATCATTGTTTCACTTTCTTGGATTATCAGCCGGTACCTACATTGGAGGAGTTCTCCTGGCTCCTGAAGATCCCTATCCTTGATCAACTACCCTACAACGGTATGGAAAAGGAACCCAAGCTTGAAGAGATTGCTAACGCCTTGCACCTACAATCATCTGACCTCAAGGGACATTGGGAAGTTAGAAGTGGTATCAAAGGGTTCTTAGCCAGGTTTCTGTTTGAGAAGGCCCATGAATGTTGGAACTCCCTTGACTTACAAGCTTTTGAAGAAGTTGTGGCCCTCCTTGTCTATGGTTTGGTGTTGTTCCCTAACCCAAATCAGCTTATAGATATCAGTGCTGTCCAGATCTTCATGTCCAGGAATCCTATACCTACGTTGCTGGGGGACATCCTTCACTCATGTTACACTCGAACCATGAGAAAAAGAGGTGTCCTTATGTGTTGCACTCGTCTCCTGGGAAGGTGGTTTATTTCGCACCTTCCACAATCAGTTCTGAAGAACGAGCGGGGTTTGAGGTGGTCACAACGGTTGATGACTCTTACACATGCAGATATACATTGGTGCCCTCGATCTAGAGAGGACGTCACTATCATTGATCGTTGCGGGGAGTACCCTAATGTTCCTTTACTTGGAATCAGAGGAGGTATTACTTACAACCCGTGCCTGGCTTGGAGACAGTTTGGTTATGCTCGGAGGGATGGCCCTCATGACATGCTAATTCCTGACATAGTGTTTGACTTCGACAACGATGCACAAGGACTTCGCCAGAGATTTATCAGAGCTTGGAGGATGCCAAGTAGGATAGACAGCAAGACACTGGGGCACAGGAACTCCATCCCATTGGAACCTTATCTCAAGTGGGTACGCGCCCGCTCCCAGAAGTTAGTAATGCCTTATCCTCATATGCTCCCATTAATCAAAGAGCCAGTCTTGGAAGGAGAGGTGTCCTACACCATTCAGCATCCTGACATGCCCACGTCCTGGGAAGGGATGCAGAAGAGCTGGATCCAGCTTAAGGAAGAACGGAATTCTCTTGAGACCAGTCTACATGCTAGTGAAAAGAAGGTCTTGGAGCTCACCCGCCTATTGCATGAGGAGAGGAATCTCAACACCTACATAGCTCCAAAGAGGATGCGTAGTGTATTTTGGGATTGATTTGCTTTGTATTATTTTGCCCATGAGGCTTTGATGTACTGAACAATTATTTCCTTAATGATAACGTGTGTTCTTTTTGTCTACAACAAATTTGAACTTTCGAACCCTTGAATGCATTGCATAAATACATATCATTCATCATGTGCATAGCAGGTTTTCTTCTTTTCAGGTTGCTTACCGTTCTTCGCTGTTTATTTCAGCATCATGAATCCTGACTCATCATCAACTGAGATGTCCATCAAGGCTCTTCAGGCGCAGAATGTGCAATTTCAGGAACTAATCATGGGTTTGGCTCAGGGCCAAGAGGAGCTGAAGGCTCTGCTCCTGAAGAAGGAAAAGAAGAAGAAGAGAAGAACTGTTCTTTTCAACTCGGGCCGAAGGTTTGGCAACACTCTGCAGAATGAAGAGGCTGGTTCTTCTATAGGCAAGGGTACCCCTCAAGGGGAAAAAGGTCCTAGTCCGGTAGTCTCCGACAACGAGACTGATTTTGATGAGGAACAGTATCCTCCTGCAGAAGACAAGTATAAGCAGTTGGAAGACAGATTGAATGCTATGGATATCCAACAAGTGCCTGGGCTAGATTTCGGAGACTTGGGTTTGTCTACTGGTGTGATCATTCCTCATAAGTTCAAAGCACCATCCTTTACCAAGTATGACGGGGCGTCTTGTCCCAAGCTACACCTCAGATCCTATGTGCGGAAGATTCAACCGTACTCAGTGGACAAGAATTTGTGGATCCACTTCTTCCAGGAGAGTCTTTCAGGGACTCATCTCGAATGGTTCTATCAGATGGATGGGACCAAGGTTCGTAACTGGGAGGAGTTGGCTACTGCTTTCTATAAGCAGTATCAATATAATGCCGACCTTGCTCCTACACTTACCCAACTCCAGGATATGTCGCTAGGGTCAAGTGAAGGTTTCAAAGAGTACGCACAGAAGTGGAGGGATCTGGCTGGCAGGGTGCAGCCTCCGTTGACTGATCGGGAGTTGGTAGACATGTTCTTGGGGACCCTATCTGGGCCATTTTTCAATCATCTTATCGGTAACTCGTCTGCAGGGTTTTCTGATCTTATTCTAACTGGAGAGAGAATAGAGGCTGGGATGAAGTCTGGTAAAATTCAGAAGGGTGCATCTGCAAGTTCTGAGAAGAAACCCTTCAAAAAAGAGGCCAGTGCCGTATATGGGTCCAGAAGACAAGAGAAACCTGAGCGCCGCCAATCTGTCAACGCGGTGATGATTGCTAAGCCTGCTGCCGCTCCTCGGCAAACCAATCCTCCAAGGGCTGAAAGACCTAGAAGGGAGTTTACCCGTTTGAGCATGACTTTGTCGCAAATCTTGCCACATTTGCTATCCACCAATTTAGTGACTGTCAGGGAGGCCCCGAAAGTTGTGAACACTGCCTCTCCCAAAGACAACCCAAATGCCCGCTGTGCTTATCACTCCGATAGCCCGGGGCATTCCACTGATGACTTTTGGGCCTTGAGGAATAAGGTGCAAGACCTTATCGATGCAAAAGAGATACAGTTTGAAGCACCTGAGAGGCTAAATGTGGTGACTGCTCCTATGCCCCAGCATGGAGTAAATGCTGTTGATGAAGATGTATACGCTGTTTCTGTGGATGATGTGGCTACTCCCTTAATGACTGTCAAGAGGAATCTACTGTTGGCCGGTTTATTTCCGGGTTGTAGTGAAGGTTGCCTTCTCTGTGCTGTTTCCCTATCTGGTTGTCCTTTGCTGAAGTTGGGCATCCAAAGCCTAATGGACAGCAAAGAGATTCTATTCAAGAAGTCCGCTGTTCAGTTGGTTCCGGTAGAAGAAATTTCTATTGTTACGATCTTTAATAATCCAATCAAGGCTCTCCCAAGGAAGCCTGTTCAAATCATGACTGTCGCACCTGTTGTTATTACTGTTCCGGGGCCTCTCCCCTACGAATCTGATAAGGCTGTCCCCTGGCACTATGGGGCAGATGTGTATGTGAATGGAATTAAGCAAGAGTTCAACACTAGCACCAGTATTAGCAATATCACTGGTCCAGCAAAGGTTACCCGCAGTGGCAGGCTCTTCTCGCCTGACATTGCACCGCCCGCTATTCAAAGACCCCCTATTATAACACCTACAAGTGTACCTGTTCCTGTTTCTGATCAAGTTGTTTCCCCTGCTGCCGAGTCATCCAATGCTCGGGGCAAAGAGAGTGAAGATGAGCCTGCCCAGATGGAGGCACCAAGACCGGTAAATGCTGAGGCCTCCCAACAAGAAATGGAGGAAATCCTAAAAATAATCAAGAAGAGCGACTTTAATGTTGTGGAACAGCTGGGGCATACGCCCTCCAAGATCTCCATGCTCTCCTTGCTATTGTGCTCAGAGGCCCATGCTAAGGCCTTAATTTCATTTCTCAAGACGGCCCATGTGCCACAGGAGACATCTGCAGTTCAATTTACTGATTGCGTAGCAAATCTGACAGCGGACAATGGCTTGGGTTTCTCGGATGCTGACCTTACGGCTAAGGGAAGAGACCACAATGATGCCCTGCATGTCTCTATTGAATGCAGGGGCACTACTCTGGCGCACGTGTTGGTGGACACTGGTTCTTCCCTAAATGTGCTACCCAAGAAAGCCTTAGACCGTTTGGATTGTGAAGGCCTGGAACTAAAACCTAGCAATATCATCGTCAGAGCCTTTGACGGTTCCAAGAGGATGGTCCATGGAGAGGTTGACATTCCTACTCGTGTGGGCTCTCAAGTTTTCGAATCTACTTTCTACGTGATGGATATCCGTCCATCGTATTCTTGTCTACTGGGTCGACCTTGGATCCACAAAGCTGGGGCAGTGACCTCTACCTTGCACCAGAAGCTAAAATACCCTATCAGAGGGAAGATCGTCATTGTGCAGGGAGAGGAGGAGTATATGGTGAGCCATTTGAATTCCTTCAGGTATATTGAGATGGACGGGGAGTTTATTGAAACCCCCTTTCAGCATTTCGAGGAGGTACTTCCAACTTTAGCAGCAGCAGAAACAGCGGTCGAAGAGGATGTTCCTTTGAAGATGGCTTCCCTAAAGGATGCTCGGGCTGTGATTCAGAAAGGTGAATGTGCTAACTGGGGCAGGCTCCCTGATTTTACACAGAAAATTGACAAGTTCGGACTGGGTTTTACTGCAGAGGGACAGAAAGCTATGCGGAAGGCAAAGACCAGAAAACCTCCTGTGCTCATTACCAATCCAAGAGTGAATGCTGTTGGGGAGGATAATGAAGTGGATGAAGCTGAGTTCGATAGCTGGATCTACCCAACAACTGAGGGCGGATTGACCAATTGGATTGCCAAGGACCACACTCCTGTTACTTTTGTTACGCAGTAATAAACTTCTTTGTTTTGTTATTTGTAATAAACAATTAAAACTCTATGGCCCGGTGTCTTACCTGGGGCACCGTTGGATTCATTTGTGAGGGCATATAAATTGTCATTTCATATATCATGAATAAAAATCTTGGACGTTTTCTCGCATCTCAAATCTTATGCTCCTTTCCTTTCTTTCCTTTCTATATATTTCAAAACAGCTGTATTTACACACACTCACTCATACAGGTTTCAATCCACTCTGGATCTCACTGGTAACGACTCTGCTACTGCCAGTTATGACTTCGAAAATCCGATCAACTTAGCCGAAGACGAAGGTGAAGATGATTGTGAAGTTCCTGGCGAGCTTGCAAGACTGTTACTTCAGGAAGAGAGGGCAATTCAACCACACGAAGAGCCAGTGGAAACAATAAATCTGGGTACTGAGACAGACAGGAAGGAGGTAAAGATTGGTGCCAACCTAGAGCTCAGCGTGAAGCAACGGTTGACTAAGATGCTACATGATTATATGGAGATCTTTGCCTGGTCCTACGAAGACATGCCCGGGTTGGATACCGATATTGTGGTCCATCACTTACCTACTAAGGAAGACTGCCCTCCGGTTAAGCAAAAGGTCCGTCGTATGCGTCCAGAGATGTATGAAAAGATCAAAGCCGAGGTTATGAAGCAGTTTGATGCCGGGTTCCTTGCAGTGACTTCTTACCCTCAGTGGGTTGCTAATGTGGTACCGGTACCTAAGAAAGATGGAAAGGTCAGAATGTGTGTCGACTACAGGGATCTGAACAGGGCCAGCCCCAAAGATGACTTCCCCTACCTCACATTGATGTCCTTGTTGATAATACAGCTCAGCATAAGGTGTTCTCTTTCATGGATGGTTTTTCAGGTTACAATCAGATCAAGATGGCTCCTGAAGACATGGAAAAAACTACCTTTGTTACTCAGTGGGGCACCTTCTGCTACAAGGTCATGCCTTTTGGACTGAAGAACGCTGGGGCAACCTACCAACGTGCCATGGTTGCTTTATTTCATGACATGATCCATCATGAGATAGAAGTGTATGTTGACGACATGATCGCAAGGTCCCAAACTGAGGAAGAACACCTAGATCATCTGCAGAAGTTATTTGACCGTTTGAAGTTGTACAAGCTGAGGTTGAACCCGAACAAGTGCACCTTCGGGGTAAGATCTGGAAAGTTGCTAGGCTTCGTTGTAAGTGATAAGGGTATTCAAGTGGACCCTGCCAAGGTTAAAGCTATTCAAGAGATGCCAGTTCCTAAGACAGAGAAGGAAGTCAGAGGCTTTTTAGGACGCCTGAATTACATTGCTCGCTTCATCTCGCACCTAACTGCCACCTGTGAACCAATCTTCAAGCTGCTGAAGAAAGATCAGGTAGTACGTTGGAATGATGAATGTCAGGCTGCTTTTGACAGAATCAAAGAGTATCTCCAAGAACCACCCATCCTTATGCCACCGGTTGAAGGGAGACCTCTGATACTATACCTGACGGTACTTGACAATTCAATGGGGTGTGTGTTGGGGCAGCATGACGAGTCTGGCCGAAAAGAGCATGCCATTTATTACCTTAGCAAAAAGTTTACCGACTGTGAGACCCGATACTCAATGCTTGAGAAAACTTGCTGCGCTTTGGTATGGGCGGCTCGCCGGCTGAGACAGTATATGCTGACTCACACTACCTTGTTGATCTCAAAGATGGATCCTATAAAGTACATATTTGAAAAGCCTGCTCTGTCTGGGAGAATAGCAAGATGGCAGATGATCTTGACGGAATACGACATTCAGTACACGACTCAGAAAGCCATCAAGGGAAGTGTATTGGCAGACCACTTGGCACATCAGGCCGTAGACGACTATCAGTCAATGAACTTCGAGTTTCCAGATGAGAGCATCATGATAGTGACTGATTGTGAAGTACCTGGACCGGATGAAGGACCTGAGGAATGATCCTGATGGTCTATGCACTTTGACGGAGCCTCCAATGCTTTGGGTAACGGTATCGGCGCTGTAATCATATCTCCTTAAGGCACTCATACTCCACTTACTGCCCGGCTATGTTTCAACTGTACCAATAACATGGCGGAATATGAGGCATGCATCATGGGTCTTCAAGCTGCGATCGACCTAAGGATCAAGTTTCTGAGTGTCTTCGGAGATTCCGCTCTCGTGATCAATCAGATCAAAGGAGAGTGGGATACGAAACATCTGAATCTTATTCCTTACAGAGAATGTGTGTTGACATTGATCCCCCACTTCACAAAGATAACCTTTGAACACTTCCTGAGAGAGGAGAATCAACTGGCGGACGCGCTAGCTACAATGTCTTCTATGTTCAAGGTCAAATGGGATAATGAGGCTCCCCGGATCATCATCTGGAAATTGGACGAACCGGCATACTGTTGTGATCTCGAGACTGAATTAGTGACTGAGAAGCCTTGGTACCATGAGGTGAAGAGATATTTGGAAGCCCAGGAGTATCCTGAAGGTGCCTCTGTCAATGATAAGAAGTTTCTGAGAAGGTTTGCAGCGAAGTTCTTCCTTAGCAACGACATCCTGTATAAGCGAAACCATGATTCGACCTTACTGCGTTGTGTGGACAAGAATGAAGCAGAAAGGATCATGGAAGAGTTACATGAAGGGACCTTCGGAACACATTCCAGTGGACACACTATGGCAAAGAAAATCCTTCGGGCAGGGTATTTTTGGTCCACCATGGAAGCTGACTGTTACCAGCACTCTCGGACATGCCATAAATGCCAGATTTATGCAGACAAGGTGCATGTTCCTCCAGTTCCTCTAAATGTTCTGACTGCGCCTTGGCCATTTGCAATGTGGGGCATAGACATGATCGGTGAGATTAAACCTACGACATCTAATGGGCATCGCTTCATCCTGGTGGCGATTGACTATTTCACGAAGTGGGTCGAAGCAGCTTCCTACGCTACGGTAACCAAGACTGTTGTGGCACGGTTCATTCGGCACAACCTGATCTGTCGATACGGCGTCCCTGAGAGAATCATTACAGACAACGGTACCAATCTCAATAACAAGATGATCACTGAGCTCTGCGAGCAGTTTAAGATACAGCACCATAACTCTTCTCCTTACAGACCGAAGATGAATGGGGCTGTAGAAGCAGCAAATAAGAATATCAAGAAAATTGTGCAGAAGATGACAGTGACTTACAAAGATTGGCACGAGATGTTACCGTTCGCTCTACATGGGTACCGTACCTCAGCCAGGACGTCAACTGGGGCAACTCCTTTCTCCTTGGTTTATGGTATGGAGGCAGTCTTACCGATCGAAGTGCAAATACCCTCTCTCCGGATAATGAAGGATGCAAATCTGAACGAAGATGATTGGATCCAGACACGACTTGATCAATTAAACCTTATTGATGAAAAGAGACTTGCTGCTATCTGTCACGGTCAGACGTATCATAAACGGATGATCAGGGCATTTAACAAGAAGGTCCGACCGCAAGAATATCAAGTTGGGGATCTGGTAATCAAACGAATCATCCTTCCTCAGAGTGATCCAAGGGGCAAATGGACCCCTACATATGAAGGGCCATTTGTGGTTAAACATGTGTTCTCAGGAGGAGCCATGATTCTAACCAACATGGATGGTGACGACCTTCCTCACCCCGCCAATGCAGACATAGTAAAAAGATACTACGCATGAAAAAAGACCCGCTAGGCTGACATGCCTAGGCAAAAATTAGGGCTTCCCGGCGAACCAAAAGGGTTCGGGCAAAATGAAGGGATGAAATGAAAAAAAATCTGTACATCCGGCAAGTCGAAAACCTGAAAAGGCGGCTTGGGCAAAAATGGGTATCCCGGTGGACTGAAAACCCGAAAGGGAGGTCCAGGCAAAAGTTAGGGATAAAGCGTAATACTATGTCTCATTGGATCACTTTGCATCCAGAATCCGGTATCTACATCAAGTTCAGACGGCATCGATCAGTCAGCTTCATCTTCAACCAATGTCATCAAGTGATGAGACGCTCGGAGTTATAAAGGCAATAGTAGAGTTGAAACCCAGTGGATCATTCATTTCACACAGCTGTTTTATTTTCTTTTGTACAAATTGTATAAACTCTTTTGTCCGGCGGCGTTCTCTTACTAGGACGTCAGCCTCTTGTGTATAAACGCCTATTTACAGGCAAATTCAAAATCAATACAAAAATACACTTTTCAGTTAAAATTGCCAATTGTTTTTCCTTTTCTATTTTGTTTTGCGAAGAACGTCCAAGGTTCAATTTGTGATATATGCATTGATGATAATTTGCTAACTCATGAATATTTGCATACGAAACAAAGGATTAATTACAGGTAACATTAGAAACAGGGGCAATAAAGAGTTGTCTAACCAATCTAATTGTTCTGTCCTCCAAGGTATCAAGGTAGGTTCAGCTGAAGAACATAACCAGATATCTTAATTCCCCCAGAGAGTGAGCCAGTAAGTCAGTGCACTCTCCCCAAGAAAAGCTACTATCAAACCTTAAGGAAGTTGTGTATCCTCCCGCAGATCCCAACATTCCCCAGCAGTACATGCATTCTTAACAAGCATCCCCGGCAATCTTGGTCTAAAGATTGTTCCCCGGCGATATATCAAACATTCAGTGGAGTCACTTCCCCGATACAGTTCAAAACTTCCCCAGGAGGGTCCAATCTAGTTCCCAAGGAAAGTTGGAATCCATCTCCCCAAGCAGTAAGCTTATCCCCAGTAGATTCTGGAAGCTTATCCCTCGCAGAGCACGAACGCATCTCCCGGCTTTAGTCAAAGAGTTATTTCCTCGCCAGGATATAACTGGGTTATCCTCAGCCAAAAGCCACTGAAAGAGCGTCCTCGACGAAGTCTTCTTATCCCCAGCGAGGTCTATTAGCACTTCCAACATAATAATGGTATCCCTAGCAAAATTACCATCAGCATTTCAACAAAGTATCTCTCTCCCCACAGAGTATTGCTCCCCAGCAAGATTGCTAGAGTACTTTTCTCCCCGCAGAATAATCCATTTGCCAAGTTTATTCCCCAACGGAGTCATCTTCTCCTACCGGTATTCTTACAACTATCATCCCCAGCGGAGATAAAGATCTATTCTTCAACATCAGCCCAGGAGTGACTTCCCGACACCCGTCAAGGATTTATTTTCCTAAGACGAAAAGATACATTCATAAACATCACATACATCATTATAGCATGCATATACGCATCATATCTTAAAAATCTCATTTATGTTGAGAACATCATTGCTCGATCCATATCATGCATTGCATATGACTGACCTTTACCTTTCAGGAAAGATTCAGTTAAGTTCTCAACTATATTTCAAGACCTAGACCGGTTCAGTTAAATCGACCCTAAGATTTTACTGTTTCTTATCCAGTCAAAGGCCTTCTCTGGTTCAGTCAGATCGACCCTAAGATCTCCCTGTTTCTTATCCAGTTGAAGACATTTCAAGACCTAGACCGGTTCAGTTAAATCGACCCTAAGATTTTCCTGTTTCTTATCCAGTCCAAGGCCTTCTCTGGTTCAGTCAGATCGACCCTAAGATCTCCCTGTTTCTTATCCAGTTGAAGATTTCAAGACCTAGACCGGTTCAGTTAATCGACCCTAAGATTTTTTGTTTCTTATCCAGTCAAAGGCCTTCTCTAGTCCAGCTAAATCGACCCCTAACAGATTTTCCTGATAAAGACTCAGTAGAAGATATCCAAGATTCTCTCAATGATTACTGTTGAGATAGCAATCGTCCCAAGATTCTCTCAATGATTACTGTTGAGGTTGAAGTCGCCCAAGATTCTCTCAATGATTACTGTTGAGGTTGAAGTCGCCTACGGTTCTCTCCCCGTTACTGCGGAGGTAGTAATCGTCCCCAGATTCTCTCAATGTTACTGTTGAGGTTGAAGTCGTCCAAGATTCTCTCAATGATTACTGTTGAGGTTGAAGTCGCCTATGGTTCTCTCCCCGTTACTGCGGAGGTAGTAATCGTCCCCAGATTCTCTCAATGATTACTGTTGAGGTTGAAGTCATCCAAGATTCTCTCAGCGTTACTGTTGAGGTAGTAATCGTCCCCAGACTCTCTCAGCGTTACTGTTGAGGTTGTAATCGTCCAAGGTTCTCTCACCGTTTCTGTCGAGGTAGTAACCATCCCTGGTTCATTCATCGCCTTTTGAAGATCCAGACCCAGCTCCTGTAACCAGTCAGGACACATCTATACAAAGAATCTGAAGACCAGCTCCTGTAACAGGTCAGGTAATCATTTTCTTTTGCAGGTATGCAAGCTCTCGCTAAGGAATCTCTTATGCGATCAACATCCAGATGGCATCTATAAGCCCATCCACCTTATCCATCACCTCTTAGTATGGCATCTATAAGCCCATCATCCTATCCATCAATCTCCAAATGGCATCTGTAAGCCCATTCCCTGCATCACACTACTGACATTCTACTATGTGAGTGCAAATTTCTGGGCACTCTAGTGTTCAATCATCTTCCACCTTCAGATTACGAAAGGCACGCCAGCCAATCTACATCCTCAGGTCTAAGAAGATTGAACAGGGGCAACTGTTGTACCCCAAAATTTTCCCTCCCATATTCTTCAAAATTTGCCAAGTCAAAGCTTCAAAATCTCCCCAAGGGTTGCACAGTTCAAGGGCCTCCTAACAGTCAAAAACTAGGGTTTTGGTTCTGACAAAGAAAATGAAGTTTCCAAGGGTCCAATCAAGTCCCACATGCCTATAAACATTGTCAAGTATCCTCATACCAAGTTTCAAGACTTACAGCACAAAATTGCACAGTCAAAAACCCTAGTTGCACTGCAGTCAACTGCAGAGGCAAAATGGTCATTTAACAGTCAAAAGTTCAAATTTTTGGTCAACATCTCATTTTGAGGCCACAAACATCATTTGATCAATGCTTGATCATGATTCTCAAAGCTTGGCTCAAAAAGTCTCAAGATGCAAAAGTTTCCATATTTGGACAGTTGAAAAAGTCAACTGTAACTTGACCAAGGCACAACTTCCACATGGTTTATCATAAAAATTCCATCCAAAGCTCATTTTGAAGATGAAGACATTTCCTACAACTCCTCTTCACACTTCAAGTCCAAGAAATGCTCTCACAAAAAGTTATCAATTTCAACATTATAGGTCATTTTCAAAAGTCAACAAAAAGAGACTTTAAGTCAAAGGCCATAACTTGATATTGGTAAATCAAAATGACATGGGACCAAAGGCATTGGTTAGAGGACTTCAAGACCTTTCCAAAATGTCCAAGAACATGAGCAAAGCTTAAAAATTGAGCAAGATATGCCTTGTGGAAGTTGGGAAATCTTTGGATATTTTGAAAAGTCAACATTGCTTCAAATGTCTTAAAAATGCTAATGGGCCACATTTTCTTCCAAAATTCATCATCCAAAGCATGTGCACAACCATTTGGCCCAAAGGGAAGTTTTTTATCATTTTTATTTATTTTATTTGAATTTTTAATTGCCAATAATTCATTTAATTAAAATAAATATGTGGAAAATACCAAACCAATGCAATCAAATCTTTTTATACATGAAATAGCCTCAAGATTTCGTGCATGATCAGATTTGGAAAGAATCATGGTAATTGGACATGATTTGAAGCAAATATGCATGAAAAAGATTGAAAATATATGCATGGAAAATTAAATATTCTCTCCATCAATTCATTGATTCTTTGGACCAAAAACCTTACCCTAATTGTTCACACATATATACTAATGCAAACCCTACTCCTAAGAACCACAAAGCTGCGCCAGAAAAGGAGAAACAAGTTTGAGTTTTTGTCAAAAAAGTCCAATACTGAAAACCACCTTCCAGTGCGATTAAAGGCCAAACAATCATTCCATTGTGTTCCTGAGGCTTCAAGGAACGTGTTTGAATAAAAATCATCATCCCTAACATCGAGAATTGGTAATTATAAGTCAGACTGTATCACTCTTTTTGCATAATCGTGTTTTGTTATTCAGGCCATATCCATGCATTTTTATTCTTAATTTGCACTAATGAGTTGATTCTGAAGCTAGCAACATGATTTAATTGAAGAATCATCGCATATATGAGGAGTTGCCATGAACGACACCTAGGGTTTTAAAAACCTTGGATTGGGGTTTTTCAATTATGGAAAAATTAGGACGTGAGACCTAGACCATTGAGATCAGCATGCTTGGACGATTTGAAAACACACCTCGCGATTAATTTATGATTAGCAGGGTGCTAATCTCTATTTTTGCACTTGTTACTTAGTGGGGGTTTAAAACCCCCGCTATTCAATTGTTTTTTATTTCAGGAAAAGCGCAGCAACGAAGAAGAAGATGATGTGTAGGCTAATGATTGGTTTATTTGAATTTTCGCGCTTAAAGTTCCACTAACCATTGTTTTATCTTATATCATTTGTTTCCTATTATATAATCAAAACGCGTTGGTAGCTCAGTGGCAGGCATGTGTATTGGTAACCTCTAGGACCTGGGTTTGATCCCAGGTCCCCCTCCCTTTCAATAATATTTTTCATAACATCTTCCCATGTAGCTCATTCCCTGAAGATCACCATACGCTCACAATTTCAACGCGCCACATGGCCACCAAGATCAAACCAAAGGCCAAGATTCAGAGCATATGATGTGCCTCAGTCAATGCACGCACATGCTTCCAGGAAAAGTCAACAAAGGGCCTCCAAAGATGGGCCTGATTACTACAGTTTAAACCTCCAATTGGGGACAAAACCCCCCAAGGTTTTACCATTCTTTCCTATTTTTATTTTTTTATTTGTTTCAATTATTTCTATTTTTTTTAATTCTTTAAATTAATTTGTGTTTTTCATAAAATATAAAATAACAAAAAAATCAGAAAAGACAAAATTAAAATATGTTTTATTTAAATATTATCTTTTTGTAAATAAATCTCACTAATTAATTAGATTTAAATTTAGGGTTAATTTTAATATCTTTTCTTAATAAATTAAAAATTTGTAGAATTAGGTTTTTTATTTATTTTAATTACTTTTTTTTCTTTTATTTTCTCATCACTAATAATTAATTATTATTTTTGTAAATACTTGCAATTAATTAATTAGGTTTAATTTTAGGTTAAAGTTTAATGCTTTTCTTAATAAATAAAAAAACTAGAATTAGGGTTAATTAATATTTTGATTTCATTTAATTCTCTCATAAAAAATTCATAAATACAAAAACCCTCACAAACAATTTCTTTTTTTATTTTAATTTCATTAATTTAATAGTATAATTTAATTTCATTAAAAAAGGGTCCAACGCCCTCGCTTTCAATTTTAATTCAATTCGCGCGTTTTATTTCTTTTCTTATAATTCTTATGTAACTATCCCAAAGCCGTGTAAACTTGATATTTATTTCTCGCACTTTATTTCTTTATTTTCTGTCAAATCGGGTCCTGGATTTTAATTTGGCGATGTGGACCCGCGCCTTTGTAATAGTTTAGGAACTTTATCTTTCTCGCAATTTTTAACTATTAATAATGGCATGCAAGAATGAATGACCAAATAAAAACAAACGCATAGATCACCCTAACATGAACAAGATAAATGTAAATGAAAATGACACAAAAAATCACACACCACCCCTAGGGTACGCCTCACTATTGCCTTGCCTCGAAAGGTGATCGTCGAGTAGAGGATGTCTTAGTAAGTCCTCATGATTCGGGAACCTGGCATGAGGGTAGCTTCTAAGGTATCTTCCTATTGCTCTGGTGATCACCATGTCCCGAACCTCGAATTGACCCGAACACCTCCAATGGTGGTGTTACCTACCTCTCAATGGTGGGATGGCACTACTTTAAAGGACATCTACACAGACAAATTCCTTAGGGTAGGTAGACGACTCTAGATACTTGCTCTAAATTTCAAAACAAATCAAAAATACTTTTCACACTGACACCTTTTCAAAAAGCTTTCGAAAGCAATTTTTCAAACACTCTTGAGGACCGATACAAGAGTCGAACTGAAATTTTCAAAGAAACTTTTTAAAACCCACAATTGAAAAGCAAACAAACCATTTTTGAAAACATAATGAGCAAGTATCTAAGAGCCCATGGATAACCATGGATAGAAAGGGTGCTAACACCTTCCCTTTCTATAATCTACCTCCCGAACCGAGAGCAATCTCTTTAAGGAATTTTTCTGTGCTTTTGTCCTTTCCATTTGGAGAAAATAAAAGATGGTGGCGACTCTTGCTTCCGCGACATTTCGCGAACCAGCGTTAAACAGTCAGTTCCAGATCCACCGATCACACTTGGCATTATGGAGCATTGGACTTCTTGGACTTAGGATTAGAAACCTTGGCCTATGATTGGAGACCTTGGGACCTTATCTGATTATTTTGTCTGGAGATCTTGAGGTTTACCTCAAGACATTGGGTTGTTTGTTTGTTTTGTATGCAGGTTATTGTGATTACACTCTTTGTTTGTAATCTGGAATTCACCCGTATACATCCGTTACTCTGCCCAATTTTTGTGAAAACTTAATACACCTGAAGTTTGGTTCTCTCAAGAAGTCTAGTATCTTTTCTTGCTTGGTTTCAATCCAAAGAATTAGAATTCTATCTTGACCCATAATGTCATGAGTTGGCTTCTTGTTGGTTAGATGATTCCTATCTCTAGCTTTTACCTTATGCTTTAGGATAGTCTCTTCTTCTACTCCCATCTTCTTTAATTTCAAAAATCGTCTTCCTCCTTTTGAAAACTCCTCTTGTTTTGAAACTTGAACCACTTTCATAATAAACTTGGACTTAGGTCCATGCATTTTCAAAAAACAATTTCATGAATAAACTTCAATCAACTTAATAATATGATGACATCATTTTTTTTGTGAGAAGACTAAAGTCAATCAATCTCATTTCAAATCATTTTTGCCACTTTGGCTCTCTTATCTTAAAACCTTTCTCAAAAGATTAGACTATTGTCAATCCTTGTAGTGATGCAAACAACTATACTTCTACAATATATAGTGAAGAGAGATATTTTCCACTTAGGTGTTGAGTGAGGCATTGTTGATTTTAAAATCCAAGCCATATCCTCCACTTTGAGATGATGTAAATTCTCCTTTCTCATGATTGTGGGTAGTAGGTATGTTTTCCACACGGACAAATGATGATGAAGTTTTATCTCATAAAAATTAACCAACACACTTACATTTTAAATTTTTTAAAGAGGAACTACGTGTACCTTGATCCCATATTGCACGAAAAGGTGGTACGTAGGCACTAAAGATTTGCAACCGCGGTGGGTGCAAAAACCATAAAAATATATTTCTTTTCTCACCTCCACCATCCATCTTTTACACAACATTTCATAGATAAAATATACAGATTTTACAAAGAGGTTACTGCGGAGTACTGTAGATGTTTAGGGTGCTAATACCATCCCTTTGAATAACCAACCCTCTTACCTTGAATCTTTCCCCCTCTTTTTGGGTTATTCGCTCTTTTCCCATTCCTTTGGAAACAATAAAGCACGGTGGCGATTTTATTTTGATTTGTACAAGTCTATTCAATCCAATGGCTTAGTCTTAAACATTTTTACTGCTACAGAAAAATGGCGACTTCACTGGGGAAAGATTGACCTCTTGTTGGTCCATCCCTAAGTGGGTTGAGCCTATCTTTGTTTATATTTGTATATGTGTTATTGTTGTTTATGTGTTATATGTTATATATATATTTGTCTGGATTTTCCTGGTTTTCAGGGTGCTTGGTGATTACTTATAAGTCCTATACCCAGACTTGGGAAAACTTTAAGATAGGACGGGCGGTATAGTCATGTTAACTTTGAGGGAGTAATCCCCAAAAAGGAGGCATGAGATCCCTCACTCATTGGAGGCCCCTTTGATTGTAGTGTCATTTACCGAGTAATCGGGAAGACGTACTACTTTCTACCTGGGATCCTACTGAAGCTGAGGACCATAGAATACCTAACCCATCTTGGCCTTTTAGGTGTAGTGCAAAAGCTATGACTGAGTAATCCAGAAATAGTTGTCACGCGATGCTATGCTTGGACGAGTTTTTCTTGAGAATATTACTAATTACCGAGTTAATCGGGATGTTGGTAATATCCGAAGGAAGGATGTAGACTCTGGGAACCTCTAGAACCTTATTCGGAAGGTGATAACTTTTAGACCATACCTTATGGGGTAGTACCTTTGACCTCATGCTCGTGACGTTAAACCTATGAACCCTATATTTGTGATCTTGTGTATGATTGTTGCATCATGCATCTATGCACTCATAAGCATCTTTTGAACAGATCTTATTTAAAGGGATTTAAAAGTTGACCATTTGTGAATATCTCAAGTACTTTTAACCATGGACTCTGGGAAAAGAATGACCAGGAAATACTGTTTCAAAGATCCCAATATAGATTAGTTGATCAGTCTAATTCCCGAGATCGAGTGTTCTGCAATCTTTCAGAAGAAGTATGGATGCATCATTCCTCTCATGAAGCTGAAGATGAAGGAGGGTATTCTCTTGACCTTGGTCCAGTTCTATGATCCGATGTATCATTTCTTTACTTTTCCCAACTATCAGTTGATGCTACACTGGAGGAGTATTCTTATCTGTTGGATTTACCCATCACCGATCGTGTTCCTTTTACTGGTTTAGAGGGTGAGCCAAAACCACATGAGATTGCTGCTTTGATTCATCTGGGGAAGTCTGAGGTGGAAGCCCATATGACTACCAAAGGAGGGATTAGAGGATTACCAGCTCAGTTCTTATTGAAGAAAGCTCGCTACTTTTCCAGGATGAAGAGTACAGTCGCTTTTGAGGCCATCTTTGCACTACTTGCTTACGGGTTGTTCTCATTTCCTAATATGGACAAGTTTTTTGAAATTAATTCTATCTGGATCTTCATGATTGGAAATCCAGTTCCTACCTTATTGGGTGATGCTTATTACTCTATTCATCTTTAGAATTCTTACTGTGGGGGGATGATTATCTGTTGCATGCCCCTGTTGTATCGGTGGTTTATCTCTCATATGCCTCAGTCTGATGCTTTTTGGGATGTCAAGAAGGAACCCCGTTGGGCTATTAAGATCATGGCACTTACTCACTCGGATATTGATTGGTATCATCGAGCTTACCAGGATATAGAGATTGTTGACAGTTGTGGTAGTTTCTCCAAAGTAACTCTTCTTGGTACAAAGGGAGGAATCAACTATAAACTTGTTCTTGCATGACAAAAACTTGGTTATCCGATGAGGGATAAACCAAATAGTATTCATTTGAGTAGTTTCTTTCTGAAGGAGGGAGAAGACCATAGGGAAGCTAAGGAGCGGATTGCGAAGGCATGGCATCACATTCATAAGAAGAGTAGGAAAGACTTGGTACCTAGGGGTGTTGTTTCTTTGGAGCCATATCTTCAGTGGGTCCAAACGAGAGCTATTCAGTTGAAGATGCCGTATTCCCGGGAAACACCTATGCCTGATTTATTTGTGAAGACCACTCCACCCTTATTGGATGACCTAGAAGAGCTACAACTTGCTTTAGTCGGGATACCACAAGAAAATGATGCATGGAAGAACAAGTGCCAAACTTTAGAGATTTCTTATAGAGCAGATTTGAAGGAGAAAGACGACTTGATTGAGATTCTTGAGAGACGGGCTGTAGAGACCATGGAGAGGCAAGGGGATTTATTTCTCCTAAGCCTCAGTCAGATTCCATTTGCTCACTCCCTGATTCATGTGATTGGAAGAAGGTTGCCACCATATATGCGGAAGAAAACCATAGGTTGAAGGCTCAGATCGCTAGGCTCATAGGGAAGCGTCAGCGTATAGAGTGATCTCCATCAACTTTACTTCCCAGTGTTTTAGATTTTATTTTCATCGTGTACTTGGGATCATTGAAACTTGTATTCCATTTTGGATTTGTTATACTAAATTTTTTCAGTATTTCAAATGCGTTATTACTTTGATATTTGCAATATGTCCATAAATTTTAAATCCCTTAAAATATTAAATAATAAAATAAAATCATGTACATTGCATACCATGCATCATATTGCACATATTTTTTGCATTTGTTATGCATATCCAGGTGTCTTACCAAGCTTCTTTACTTTGTTCAGCAAACTTACTCACCACTACAATACTCAGGCTAATTTCAGAAAAAAGATGGAAAACTTAGAATAAGAGAATCGCGAGTTGCGCGAGGAGGTTTCTACTTTGAAGGCCGGCATGGCCAATCTTACTGCTCTGGTGGAATCTCTGGTGGCTGCTCAGAATCAGCCACCGAGTGTCCAACCTCAACCAACAAAGGCAATTACTGAAGCTCCGAGTGTTCCCGTATCTGCTACTCCAGCTGTTGTTCAAAATCGCATGCCTCAAGGTTACCCTTGGGGAATGCCAGAGAATTTTGTGCCTGGAAGTTTCAATCTTGGTCCTCAAGATACTCCAATTATTCAGAGTATTGTTACTATGGCACCTCCTGTAGTGCATGCTGCTCCTGCTGCACCTCCTTCGGTGAATATGGTTCTGTTTGTTATACTTGGTCCCGAATGTTAAGATACCTGCTAAGTTTAAGGTCCCATAGTTTGAGAATTACAAGGGAAATACTTGCCCTAATGCTCATTTGGTGATGTATGTAAGGTGAATGTATACCCATACTGATGATCAGCGTCTGCTGATTCACTTTTTTCAAGATAGTTTGACCGGTGCTGCACTGAAGTGGTATATGAGTTTGGACAGTGTTAACATCCATACTTTCAATGATTTGGGAGAAGCGTTCATCAAATAATACAAGTACAACGTGGACATGGTGCCTGACCGTGATCAACTTAGGGCCATGGTTCAGAAAGACAGGGAATCATTCAAAGAATATGCACAGAGATGGCGTGAGGTAGCCTCCCAAGTGATTCCTCCCAAGGAAGAGAAGGAGATGACTAAGATTTTCTTGAAAACTCTGGGTGCTTTCTACTACGAGAGGATGGTAGCAAGTGCACCAAGTGACTTTATTGAAATGGTAGGCATGGGTATCCGCTTAGAAGAGGCTGTAAGAGAGGGTCGTTTAACAAAGAGTGAAGGATCTGGAGGTGTGAAGAAGCCATCTTATGGGTTTACCAAGAAGAAGGAAGGGGATGCAAATATCGTTATGCAAGAGAGGAGGGATAATACTCCTGGAAGGAATTATCAGCGTCATCAGCAAGTCGCCTCAATTATTCCAGTTGTAGGTGCAGCTCCAACTATCGTTCCTTACTAGAGACCGCCCTAGCAGGGGAATCAAGGGTATAATCAGAGAAGGGAGAGTTATGACCCTATTACTATGAGCTATACAGAGTTACTACCGACATTGATTCAGAAGAAGTTGGTTCAGACCCGACCACCTCCCGCTGTACCATCACCATTGCTTTGGTATTACAAGGAAGACCAAACATGTGCTTTTCATCAGGGAGCACCAGGGCATAATGTTGAGAATTGTTATCCTTTGAAGACTGAGGTGCAAAAATTGGTGAAGTGTGATATTCTATCTTTCAAGGATGTGGGCCGTAATGTGAACGACAATCTTCTACCCAAGCATGAAGGAGTAAATGTTGTGAATATGGTGGCCGGTTGTCCAGGAGACTTCCGGATTTTTTATATTAATCTGGTTAGAGGAGATTTGGTGAAAATACATGCAGACCTCTGTGAATTTAGCTACTATACACGTGACCATTCCGGTTGTGCTATTTGCAGTACAGACATACAGGGTTGTGATAATATAAAGGCTGATTTACAGGAGATGATGGATGAGGGCCTCATCCACTTAATCAGGCCCAGGGAAGAGTATGAAGATGAGGTGAATATGGTTTATGGATGTCCTGGAGAATTCACAATTTTGATGTAGAGTATATGAATGAGGACCTGGTGCAATTTCATGCTACTTTCTACCACTTGGCTGGTCAGGTGGAACACCAATATGGATCTTGCCAAGTTTTCTGTCAAGATTCCCGAGGATGTTCAATCGTGAAGAAAGGTGTTCAGTTGTTATTGGACAATGGAACTATCAAGGTTATAGGTCAAAGGGATGATTACCATGAAGTTGATTCGATTGAGGTTTTCTTGACTGATGAAGAGTCGGATGAAGATTACGCCTCTGGAGATGAGTATTTCTCCTCACATGAGGATTTGTTTTCCAGAAATGACTCAACAATGACTGATTATGGTGAAGAAGGGGTAAACATCATTGTACCTTGTTTTGGGGCACCCTCCCATCTTGAAGTTGAATATTATAGCAAGCCAACTGTTACCCCATTGGTGATTAGTTTGTCGAGTTCTATCCTCTACAAGTCAGATAAGGTTGTGCCCTACAAATACAACGCTACAATCATAGAGGATGGAGTGGAAGTTCCCATCCAGCAAATGCCCGATGTTGGAAATATTACTGAAAATAGTAGGGTGACCCGTAGTGGTCGTGTGTTTGCACCAGTTGTTCGAGGAGATGTTAGTTCCATAAAGAAAATTGTTGAGAATGTTGAACCCAAGAAGGCTACAGGTGAGACTAGTGGGGCTACATTGAGAAAGAAGTGGATGATATTTTGAAGATAATCAAGATGAGCGACTACAGAATTATAGATCATCTACTGCAGACTCCTTCAAAAATATCTATCTTGGCTTTATTGATGAACTCCTCTGCTCACAGAATCCTTGATGAGGGTATTGGACCAATCTTTTGTGGAGAGTGATATGCCAATAGAATAATTCAATAGCGTAATAGGGAACATTATATCATGTAACAACTTGAGTTTCTGCGATGATGAATTACCAGATGAAGGAAGGAATCACAACCCGGCCCTCCACATCTCTATGAATTGCAAGAATGATTCACTATCTAATGGGCTGATTGATAATGGATCCGCTTTGAACGTTATACCGAGGAGCACTCTTGTGAAGTTTAAATATCAAGGAACGCCTATGCGCCTGAGTGGCATCATTGTGAAAGCGTTTGATGGATCAAGGAAATCTGTTATTGGTAAAGTGGACTTGCCTATTCATATAGGACCACATTTGTTTCAAATAACTTTCTAGGTCATGGACATTGTTCCCGCTTATAGTTGTTTGTTGAGACGGTCGTGGATTCATGAGGCAGGGGTTGTCATTTTAACTTTACACCAGAAACTGAAGTTTGTACGTGAAGAGAAAGTAGTAATCATAAATGGAGAACATACATTATTGATATCTCATTTGTCCTCTTTCAGCATTGTGGAGGAGGATGAAGCTGCTGTTGGAACCCAGTTCCAAGCCTTATCCATTGACAACATAAGAGGAAATGACGATTCCATGGTTTCGCTTAAGGATGTGCAACAAGTTATGCGAAAGGGTCATAATGATGTATGGGGACAGATTGTGGATCCACCTGTAAACAAGAACAGAGCCGGCTTGAGGTTCTCTTTGAAGAATGACAAAAGTAAGAGCATGAAGCTGAAGTGTACTGTAGGCAAGTATTAAGACATCTTCCATAGCGGGGGTTATCTTCATCCAACTATTTCCGGGATTAATTCCATTGTGGAAGATGAAGAAGAGCAGGAAATTCCAAATTATGTGACACACGGAGTTAGGGTTCAGAACTGGATCACCATTGATGTTCCCTCTTTTATACATGTTTCAAAGTAATTTTTTTTGTTAATATTTTTGAAAATCTTTCACTCTGCCCAAGGTGGAAGTATTAATGTTGTAGGGCTTATCTGTTTGCTGTGATTTTTAAAATCAATAATAAAAGTTGTCTTTGTTTCCCAAAATTGTGTCTTTATTTTCTGCTTTTTCTGGGTAAATGGTAATCAGAAAAAAAAACCCTTCAAAAAAAATAATAACTGAAATTCAATATGCATGATCACTTGTTATATGTGTCGGTTTCTAAAAGCAATCATAAATCATATGTGCAGATTAATTAAAAACCCGTAGAATACAATGACCCTGCACCATCTCCCAACTTTGAATGTCCTGTGTATGGGGCCGAAGAAGAAGATTATGATGAGATTCCAGAAGAGGTCTCACGGTTGCTTGAGCACGAGGAAAATACCATTCAGCCAAATAAAGAGCCATTGGAAGTGATCAATTTGGATTCAGAAGAAGATCTGAAAGAAGTTAAGATTGGAGAATTGCTGCATTCTGATGTGAAGAGCAAGATGATTGAGCTGTTGAAAGAGTATGTGGATATTTTTACTCAGTCTTACCAAGATATGTCTGGTCTAGATACGGATATTGTGGAGCACCATTTACCGTTGAAACCAGAGTGTCCGCCAATCAAACAAAAGTTGAGAAGAACTCACCCAGATATGGCAGTAAAGATCAAAGAGGAGGTTCTAAAGCAGATTAATACTGGTTTTCTTGTGACGTCAGTGTATCCTCAATGGATTGCCAATATTGTCCCAGTACCAAAAAAATACGGAAATGTCTGCATGTGCGTAGATTAGAGAGATCTAAATAAAGCTAGTCCAAAATATGATTTTCCATTGCCACACATTGATATGTTAGTGGATAGCACAACAAAATTCAAAGTTTTCTCGTTCATGGACAGATTTTCCGGTTATAATCAAATAAGAATGGCTTTGGAGGACATGGAAAAAACAACGTTTATCACACCCTGGGGAACATTCTATTACAGAGTGATGCCCTTCGGGTTGAAGAACGTTGGTGTAACGTACCAGAGGGCTATGACAACCCTGTTCCATGATCTGATGCACAAGGAAATTGAGGTATATGTTGATGATAAGATTACTAAATCCCATACTGAATAAGGGCATGTAGAAGATTTATTGAAGTTGTTTCAGCATTTGAGGAAGTATCGTCTCTACTTGAATCCAAATAAATGCACCTTCGATGTTCGATCAGGAAAATTGTTGGTTTTCATTGTTAGCCAGAAAGGAATTAAAGTTGAACCTGATAAAGTCAAAGCAATTAAAGATATTCCAGTGCTAAGAACTGAAAAGAAAGTCAGAGGGTTCCTCGGGCGTTTAAATTATATTTCCAGATTCATTTCCCACATGACTGCAACATGTGAACCGATCTTCAAGTTGTTAAAGAAAGATCAAGGTTGTGTATGGACGGATGACTTCCAAAGGGAATTTGAAAGTATTAAAGAATATCTTCTTGAACCTCCTATCTTGCTCCCTCCTGTCGAAGGAAGACCATTGATTATGTATCTAGCAGTGTTCGATAAATCCATGGGTTGTATTCTGGGACAACAAGATGAAACAGGGAAGAAAGAGTTTGCCATTTATCATCTCAGTAAAAATTCACTGATTATGAGTCACGGTATTCCATGCTGGAAAAGACATGTTGTGCTTTGGCCTGGGCGGCAAAGCGATTACGGTAGTATATGTTGAATCACACCACTTGGTTGATCTCCAAAATGGATCCAATCAAGTACATTTTTGAAAAACCTTCTCTTACTGGGAGAATTTCCCGTTGGCAAATGTTGTTATCTGAATATGACATTGAATATCGCACTAAAAAAGCTATTAAAAGCAGCGTGTTGGAAAATTATCTTGCTCACCAACCGGTTGAGGATTATCAGTCTGTGGAGTATGATTTCCCTGATGAGGATGCGATGTTCCTGAAAGTAAAAGGCTGTGATGAACCATTGCCTAAGGAAGGTCCTGATCCTGAATCTCATTGGAGTTTGATATTTGATGGAGCTGTGAATGCTCAGGGTAAAGGAATTGGTGTTGTGATTGTCACTCCACATGGATCACACATTCCTTTTACTGCAAGGTTGACCTTTGATTGTACTAATAATATGGCAGAATATGAGGCTTGCATCATGGGTCTCGAGGAAGCTATTGATCTCAGAATTAAGATTCTTGATGTGTATGGCGATTCAGCTTTGGTAATAAATAAGATTAAAGGAGAGTGGGATACTCGTCACCCTGGCTTGATCCCCTACAAAGATTATGCTAGAAGGTTGTTACCGTTCTTTAATAAAGTTGAATTCCATCATATTCCAAGAGATTAAAATCAAATGGAGGATGCTATGGCAACCCTGGCTTCTATGTATCAAGTAAATACTTGGAATGATATACCTCGAATTATGGTTCGACGACTGGATAAGCCCGATTATGTGTTTACAACAGAAGAGGTAGCAGATGAAAAACCTTGGTATTATGACATCAAGCATTTTCTTCAGACTCAGGAATACCCGATCGGTGCATCGAAGAAGGATATAAAGATATTGAGAAGATTGGATGATAGTTTCTTCCTCAATGAAAATGTGTTGTATAAAAGAAATTACGACATGGTCTTGCTCAGATGCATGGATAGACACGAAGCAGGCTTGTTGATGCATGAGGTTCATGAAGGTTCATTTGGCACTCATGCCAATGGACATTCGATGGCTAAAAAGATGCTAAGGGAAGATTACTATTGGCTGACAATGGAATTTGATTGTTACAAATTTGAAAAGAAGTATCACAAATACCAGATTTATGCAGATAAGGTCCATGTGCCTCCGACACTTCTCAATGTGATTTCCTCCCCGTGGCCTTTCTCCATGTGCGGTATTGGCATGATTGGGACGATAGAACCCAAAGCTTCGAATGGACACCGTTTCATCTTTGTAGCAATTGATTACTTCCCCAAGTGGATGGAGGCTGCTTCATATGCTAATGTCACTAAGCAGGTGGTTGTGTGCTTCATCAAGAATAATTTTATATGTCGGTATGGTTTGCCGAGCAGAATTATCACCGACAATGGCTCAAATTTGAACAATAAAATGATGACAGAACTGTATGAAGAATTCAAGATTGTCCATCATAATTCCTCCCTGTATAGGCCAAAGATGAATGGGGCTGTTGAAGCTGCTAATAAGAATATCAAGAAGATTATCCAGAAAATGGTCGTTACTTATAAGGATTGGCATGAAATGCTCCCTTTTGGTTTGCATGGATATCGAACATTTGTCCGCACTTCAACAGGAGCAACCTCGTTCTCACTGGTGTATGGAATGGAAGTTCTACTCCCAGTCGAGTTTGAGATTCCCTCTTTGCATGTGATAATGGAAACCAAGTTAACAGAGGCTGAATGGGTCCAAAACCGGTTTGACTAATTGAATCTGATCGAAGAGAAGAGGATGACAACTTTGTGTCATGGACAGTTATATCAGAGAAGAATGAAGAAAACTTTCGATAAAAAGGTCAAACCTCATGAATTCGGAAAAGGATACCTCCTGCTCAGAAAGATCATGTCTTTCAACACAGATTCTAGGGGCAAGTGGACACCCAATTTTGAAGGCCCATATGTTGTCAAGAAAGCCTTCTCTGGCGGTGCATTAATTCTTGAAACTATGGATAGCGAGGAGTTCCCACGTCCCATGAATGTTGATGCAGTCAAGAAATACTTCGCCTGAAGAAATAAAAGAACAGCTCGCTAAGTTGAAAACCCAAAAGGGAGACTTAGGAAATAAAGAGCGTCTCGGTAGGCCGAAAACCCGAAAGGGCGGTCTAGGCAAAAGTTAGAGACATAAACAAAATAAATTTCCCGCTAAGTTTAAAACCTGCAAGGGCAGCTTAGGCAAAAGTTAGGGACTTTCTTGGCAAGTAACTGTATCATGCAAGATCTGATCATTGAAGCAACAATCTTCTCGAATCCTCATCATACTTCAATGGAAGCTGCTGCTCATGATTTCAAAAAATTGTTAGAGGGGATAATGGTCATTGTATCTCAATGTATCTTTTCCATTATATATTTCCATTTTCCGAACTTTGTAATCATCTATCGAGTCTCTCCATTCGCAGACTACCATTCTATTAATAAAGTTTGAGTTGTTACCCAATTCTTTGTGTTTATTATTTTATTTAGCTTGCAAAGACTCCATTTATTATTGATAATAACTTTCAAAGCAAAAAGATTAAATAACAAAGTCGATTTTTCAAAAAGAATTTACAATTTGCTTTTACTTTAGAATTTGTGATGCAATAAAAAAAACAACAACAACAAAAATGGTGATCCAAGGAATGGACAAACTCCAGTTGTTTTAAGAAGTTTTTGTTACCCTCAGGAAGGTTTACCCAGGATGATTTGCTGTATTGGGTTCGTGACCCCGGTATCCTTAGTCATGTTTGGATTTATTTCTCCTCTTTTCTGAGTTTTCATGATGTGAAGTTTCAATCCGAGATTTCTCCAGTGAATTTTTCATTCGGTCTAATGGAAGTTCCTTTTCCAGAGAAGTTGGTACCATAATTACTCTTGAAGAACGCATGTCCCTGGTTTCTCTACTGAAGAATGTATTATGGTTTTTCCTTTGGGGATGTGGTGTTAACCTCCCCAATGAAGTGGACTTGAATTTCCCAGTGAATGTTTTGATGATTTGGTGCCCATCTGCTTTACTTGAGATTGATTTTGCAATCCCCAGTAGAAGTGTTACTTTTGAAAATATTTTTTTCCCCGGTGAAGCTTGGAGAAGGATGTTCTATCCCTGTATCTGTACTATTCTGTCACTTTGTTTTGTTTACTTCTAGGTTATGTTTCTCCCCAGTAAAGCTAAAGCATGTAGTAGGTTTTGTTTCCTCAGTTAGCATTTACTTTTTTTTTGGAATGATCATCTTGGATGTGATTTAGCTGAGTGTTTTTTGTGCCCGAGGTGGTTTTTCCTGGTTACTCCTAGTGTTGTATATCTGTTTTGTCAGCATACGCACGATAACACTCATACATTCATACATACATCATGCATAGCTAAAATTGGCAAATCATTGTTCATTAACATTTGTTAATATTTTTGTTGACATATCACCATATTTTGCAGAGTTACGTTGTCCTCTCTTCAATAGAGTGTTGGCCTTAAGCAAAAAGCGTATATTCTTTCAATTTCCTCACTGAGTTATACCTCGTGGAAGATTTTTGCTTTAGCCTTCTTGTACAGCTCCTTGTTTTGATGGATTTGGTTTTCCCTCTTGAGTTTATTTCTCAAAGGATGTATTTTGGTTGACTGTTTCATTCCAGTTTATTTCTGGTTTGAATCTTGGGTTCCACAACAATATTATTTACTTTGGATTTCGGAAAGCTTCAAGTTTTAGTTTGTGCATTTATTTTGCACGAGAAGACTTTATTTCCCCAGCAGGAATATCGTTGCATTTCTCCAGGAAGTCATATTCATTCCCCAGGAAGCCATACTGTTCTCCCCAAAAAGTCATTTCTTTTTACAATCCTCCATGACAACAAGTAGCAGGTCTCTTTATTTGAGCAACTTGTGCTTTCGTGTAAAAGTCGACGTAACTTTTTTTGCTATCTCCTCTATGAGTGGATAGTTTGCAGTCCATCGTCAGTTTACGCCAGTGGATGGAAAGACTTTCAAATTCGCAGAGACAGTTCGTTGTGAAATCTTTGCATGTGATAGTCTCTTTATTTGAGACAGTTTATATATTATCCTTTCCAGACAGAGTGTCTCGGTTAAAGAAGAAGTTGAGACCCTTTCTAGGTGAAATGCCTGAATTTTGGGGAAACTTGTTATCTTTTTGCTACCTTCAGTGAACGTTGGTAGTTCATCATCAGTGAACAACAGTGCTATGATATATTTTCTCTCTACCTTAAGTGAAAGTTGGTAGGTCATCGGCAGTGAACGTCGATGATTATTATCTTTTTGCTACCTTCAGTGAATGTTGGTAGTTCATCGTTAGTGAACGACAGTGCTATGATATATTTTATCTCTACCTTTAGTGAAATTTGGTAGGTCATCGGCATTGAACATCGATGATTGTTATCTTTTTTCTACCTTCAGTGAACGTTGGTAGTTCATCGTCAGTGAACGACGGTGCTATGATATATTTTCTCTCTACCTTCAGTGAAAGTTGGTAGATCATCGGCAGTGAACATCGATGATTGTTATCTTTTTTCTACCTTTAGTGAACGTTGGTAGTTCATCGTTAGTGAACGGCGGTGCTATGATATATTTTCTTTCTACCTTCAATGAAATTAGGTAGATCACCATCAGTGGAAGTTGGTGATTGTTATTTTTTTTCTACCTTCAGTGAATGTTGGTAGTTCATCGTCAGTGAACGGTGGTGCTATGATATATTCTCTTTCTACCTTCAGTGAAAGTTGGTAGATCACCATCAGTGAAAGTTGGTGATTGTTATCTTTTTGCTACCCTCAGTGAACGTTGGTAGTTCATCGTCAGTGAACGACGGTGCTATGATATATTTTCTCTCTACCTTTAGTGAAAGTTGGTAGGTCATAGGCAGTGAATGTCGATTATTATTATCTTTTTGCTACCTTTAGTGAACGTTGGTAGTTCATCGTCAGTGAACGGAGGTGCTATGATATATTTTCTCTCTACCTTTAGTGAAAGTTGGTAGGTCATCGGCAGTGAAAGTCGATGATTTTTATCTTTTTGCTACTTTCAATGAACGTTGATAGTTCATCATCAGTGAACGGCGGTGCTATGATATATTTTCTCTCTACCTTCAGTGAAAGTTGGTAGGTCACCTTCAGTGAAAGTTTGTGATTGTTATCTTTTTGATACCTTCATTGAACATTGGTAGTTCATCATCAGTGAACGGCGGTGCTATGATATATTTTCTCTCTACCTTCAGTGAAAGTTGGTAAGTCATCGGCAGTGAACGTTGATGATTCTTTCTCTCTGCCTTCAGTAAACATTGGTAGCTTCATATTCAGTGGAAGTTGGTGTATCCTTTGACCATTTTACCATCCTCTCTAATTCAGGTCTTTTTGATCCACCAGTGATTTATTTTCCTGGTTGGGTTACACTCTTGTTTCTTTATTTTTTGTTAAATCCCCAATGGTGTTTTGCGTCTCTTTGGTCTTGTTCATATGCATTCATGTTCATAAACATTGCATGGCATCTTAGGGCCAAAAATAGAGTTTGTTTTATATTTAAGTATCTTGGATCGCGTCGACAGAAAGATTTATAACCTTTGTATCTCCGGATAGTAGAAACTTAAATAAGGCATCTGTTGTACCCCAATTTTTGCCCCTAAGATCCCTTCATCATACCATGTTGATTCCATCACAACAAGATCATATTAGGATTCTTGGTTCCCCTCCTTATATTTAGCTTTGCTCTTTGAGGAATCACCAAGAACCTTGACTTGTGTTCTTTAATGATCATGAATATATTTGTATTGATTTCTTCTTTTAATTAATAAAATGCAATGTTGGTTTGTCTTGCTAGTTACTCATGTAGGTAAAGGCAATAAGATTCAGCAAGTTGCTCCATGGGTTCATGAGTTTATTTCCATGCCCTAGTCAATAAAGCTTGAGAAGTTAAAACCTCACCATTGGATTTATTTTGGAACAAATGGCATGGCAAAGTTATTTTGGTTCACCATATTTCAAGATTATCAAATTTGGTTCAAAAGCACAAGGGATTGATTGGAGAATTTGTCATGCTTGGACAAGGCTTTGTTCCCATTGGTAAAAAATGCATATTTCTCTCAATTTTCAAGATATGGAAGTGGTTGTGGTTTCTATGAGTTCTCATTATCATCCTCAACAACTTATATTTACAAAGAATTTGTGTTGGTACAAGAAGTTTGTTCAAAATTGTCAAAGTTCCTCAAGGCATTTTTCTTGATCTAGGAGTTAGGGTTTTGAACTTCAAAGAAGTATATCTTGCTCATATTTTTGTATTTTGGAGTGATTCCAAATACATCCTTCTCTACAAATGGACATCAACAAATCACTTCAAAAGTTCCAAGGAGTTTTCATGTGGAAGAAACTTGATGAAGAAGAAAGATTACAAGTCCTCAAGATGAATCCCCAATTTTCCATGTGTGACTTCAATTGATCATAACATGGTCAATTTTTATCACCTTGAGCCCATTCTTTTTTCCACAAAGATCTTGAGGATGTGAAATTTATGCCTTCTTTTATGTGCAAAGTGATAAAATGGATGGAAGTTGCCTTAAGGATACAAAAGATTATAGGTCATTTCATGATTTTTTGACAACTTCAACAATTCATAACTCTCTCAATTTTTGGAGATTTTGAATGGTTCAAGTTTCAAAATGTCATTCAGGAGGTCTATTTCATGCCATATTTTTTGGTCAAGAGCAAAATCCAAGTGGAAGACCATGTTTATATGCAAGACATTATAGGTCACTTTTGAAAAAAAAATTGAAATATTTCTAAGTATGGAAAGTCAACCCTTTTTCTCCAACTTTGCCTCAACACAACTTTCAGCTTAAGCATCCATTTGATTCCATTATTTTTCCATTGCAAAGCTTGTAACCTCGTCTTTCTAAAGAATCAGGAATCATGCCCTAAGACCCCTTGAGCTGAGAATGCCATGATTTTGAAGTTGGTAACTTGGAACTGAAGTTTCATCACATGTCAGATTTTGAAATCTTTGTTTTGGCTTCTAATCACAAGTTTTCCACGCGTTTTTGCCTCTAAACATGTTTAGTGAACTCCCATAATGGATTCGCCCAACAAAATGTGCGTTTTGGATGAGCTTTGATCAAATTAGAAGTCACACTTTTCTTGTTTGCAACTTCACACGATTTCCTCCAAATATCATCATTTCACACGCTTGGACATTCCTTTTGATTCCCTATAAATAGTGGGTCATCCCCCACTCATTTCCTCAAGCTTGGATAACCAAAATCACCCTGCCAAACTTGTTCCATAACTCAAAATTCAGCAACTTCGAAATCTATTCTCAAGCCTTTTTCAATCCAATTTTTCCATAAATTCACCTTCCTTGATCTTTCCTGAAGCTAACCATATAATTACATTCAAGAATCATGCCCTATATTGCTCCATAGAAGTCCAGTTTCAGAGCTCTGCAACTCAACTTTAATAGGTAGATTCCTTCATCAATTCTTCAAAACTTTGATATTATTGTGATGCTCTCATTGCCCTGGTTCTAGTCGCAACACTTGTTTTTTACTGGAAACACATTTTGACCATGAAATTTCAAATCCATTTTCAAAACTTTCCTTCCAAATTGCTTGAGCTACAGTTTATATAAATTTGTCACGAAGGCGTGGTTGTCTTCGTCTTGAAGAGACGAAGCGAATAACATAGGTCTCGTGCTCTAATTTTACAGATTGAGCAACCTGGTTTTGGGACTGGCTGGAGGTTGAAGATGACCAACGTGTCATCTTCCAAACAATGAAGGCGCGTCATCTGTATTTTTCAAAAATCTGATTTAATTAATGATCCCATGCATTATTCACTAAAGTCCATAACATGCACACCGCTCCAAGTCCACTTGATATGTTTACTAAGGCGTTTTGACATTGACCAGATGACCCATATTTTTTTAGTTTTTATTTTCTTTTCTGATTTTTATATTTAATTGTTTTAAACTTCAAAAAATCATAGAAAATTCATTTTTAGTCCAAAAATTCTGAAAAAATCATGAAAAATATTGTTGATTATTCTCTTTCTAATTTTTATTTTTTCACAATTTAATTTTGTGTTTTGGTATTTTTTATAAATTTTCACTTTATTTGAATTGTTTTAAATGTTTTAAAATACTTTTATGTATTTTTATATTCTGAAAAAATTATGGAATGATCCAATGATATTGTGACAAACATTGGTGACCTTATTCTATTTTTGTTTCTGACTTTTTATTTTTTTTATCATTTTTGGTTTATTTTACTCATTTCTTTTAATTTTAAAAAAATAGTTTCTGACTTTAAAAAATTACCAAAAAATTTATAAAAATATTTGAGTCCATTTCTGATTTTTTTATGGTCTTACTTTTTATTTCTTGATTAATTTGAACATAGTTTATATTTTTATCCCTTATTTCTATTTTAAATATTTCTAAAACCTTTTTTAATGTATATATTAAAATGCAATATTATTTCGTGATTATTTTCTTGCTGATCTTGGGTTAAATTTTTGATCATGAACTTTATTAACATCATTGGATCCATGGTGTTGAGTCTAACTCCACAAAAATGGATGAATGATTTTAATAATAGTTTGATTAAATTTAATTCAAAAGTGGTTTGTATATTCTCTCTCACCTCTCTCCATCTCATCACTTTGTTATTGCACTAAGTTTTATTTGAGAATGATCTCTATATCATCTCTCAAAACAAATGGTGCATAGATTGCTATTGACCGGCCTCAAAATAGGTGCGACTTCTATATAAGTCCACTTACGACTGCTTAACATAACGCTAAATTTTGTCCCGATTCAAATAAATGATCACTCATGGCCCAAACTTATGTTTGCAAGCCCAAGTATATTAATTTGATCTCTTTGATCCAATAACCTTGAGATTCATTATGTGGAGGCTTTGGTTCTACCAATCCTCTAATGGATCTACAACACATTTGGTCAACGTGGATCACTTAAACATCGTTGATCATTAAATGGTACTTATGAGGATTCCAAATGGATGATATACTTGACAAAAAGCAAATGCAACTTGTTGTGTGGAGGCTTTGGTTCTACCAATCCTCTAATGAGTTCCAAATGCAAGTTTCAAGATGATCATCCAACTAACCACTAACCACTAATATTTGACTTTATCATGTATTTTTATTATATGTCCCTTTTATTTTTATGCACTGTTTACTTTTAGCATTTATATTTCATGCCATTTTCATCTTTTCTCATTTGAGCATTTACTTTCTTGTCATTTTTATTTTTCTCACTTGAGCTTTTCTTTTCTTTTCTTAAGATACTTAATAATCAATATGAACCATAAAATCCTTAATGATACTTGGACTATTTGATTACTATCCTTGGCATTATGGAGAATTGGACTTCTTGGACTTAGGATTAGAAACCTTGGCCTATCATTGGAGACCTTGGGACATTATCTGATTATTTTGTCTAGAGCTATTGAGGTTTACCTCAAGACATTGGGTTGTTTATTTGTTTTGTGTGCAGGTTATTGTGATTACACTCTTTGTTTGTAATATGAAATTCACTTGTACCAGCCGTTACTCTGCCCAATTTTTGTGAAGACTTAATACACCTGATGTTTGGTTCTCTTAAGAGGTCTAGTATCTTTGCTTGCTTGGTTTCAATCCAAAGAATGAGAATTATATCTTGACCCATAATGTCAAGTGTTGGCTTCTTGTTGGTTAGATGGTTCCTATCCGTAGCTTTTACCTTATGATTTAGGATAGTCTCTTCTTCTACTCCCATCTTCTTTAATTTCAAAAATCTTCTTCCTCCTTTTGAAAACTCCTCTTGTTTTGAAACTTGAACCACTTTCATAATAAACTTGGACTTAGGTCCATGCATTTTCAAAAAACAATTTCATGAATAAACTTTAATCGACTTAATAATATTTTGACATCATTTTTTTGTGAGAAGACTAAAAGTCAATCAACCTCATTTAAAATCATTTTCCCACTTTGTCTCTCTCATCTTAAAACCTTTCTCAAAAGATTAGACTCTTGTCAATCCTTGTAGTGATGCAAACAACTATACTTCTACAATATATAGTGAAGAGAGATATTTTCCACTTGGGTGTTGAGTGAGGCATTGTTGATTTTAAAATCCAAGCCATATCATCCACTTTGAGATGATGCAAACTCTCCTTTCTCATGATTGTGGGTAGTAGGTATCTTTTCCACACAGATAAATGACGATGAAGTTTTATCTCATAAAAATTAACCAACACACTTACATTTTAAATTTTTTAAAGAGGAACTATGTGTACCCTGATCCCCTATTGCATGAAAATATGGTACGTAGGTGTTGTACCCCAAAATTTGCCCTCCCATATTTCTCAAAACATTTCAAGAAAATTCACAAGTCCAACCCGGCGCGTTATATTCAGGTGTTCTTTCGCCAAGATATCTCTGATAACATATTCTCAAATTCAGGTTCGGCTCAAGAGTCAATTCTTTAAAGAAGGTATCCAAATGTGTGAGTTTTCTTGAAGAAATATAGTGAAAAAGTGTGCTGAAAGTGCAGTTTTTACGCGCTAAAAAATTCATAACTTGAAGATCGTGACTCATTTTGAACCCGTTCCGGTGGCCAAAATTCCGTCTAGACATTATCTACGTTTTCATCTCTCACGGCTGGAAGCCAATTTCGATCAGAAGGTCTTCAAAAATGTGGATTTATCAAGTATTTTCGTGCAGAAAATTTGTGACAGAAGTTTATTTGCGTCATGTTCAAAAAATCATAACTTGGTCGATTTTCATCGTATCGAGCTGGTTCTTGCGCCAAAATTTCACAAATTGAGTTGGTTACATTTTCACAGAAGGTATTGAGTTCAAACGGTATTCAAAAGGCCTTCGTTTTTTGCTCAGAGTGCGTGACACGCTGGAAATCCTGAATGCTGAATATTATTTCATCTGGGCCGAAACTTCGAAAATTCATAACTCGGTCAATTTTTATCGGATTGGGCTCATATTTTTACACAAGGTCATTGACTCATAGATCTACAACTTTTCTTCAAAAGTCGAGACCGGATTATGCTCCGATCAATACCAGTTTTTTATTGAAGAACGTGTCAGAGTCGACACTGGAGCCCAAAATAAGTTTGTCTGAGCTGAAACTTCAAAAATTCATAACTAATTCACTGTTTATCCGATTGAGCCGATTTTCGGACAGGAGTTAGTTCTCGATGTAGGCTACATTTTGTTTTCACATTTCAACTTCAAAAATTGCACTTAAGTACATGCGATTTAGCCTGGAAAGTGACGAACTCAAGTGAACATTGGAGGCCCAATTGCACATTCAAAGCCCATTTTCTTTACCCTAATTTCCATTATATAATCACCTTCTTTTCACACAAACCGAAGAGGAGAAAAGAAGAGAGAAAAAAAACCTTGCCACAACACTGTTAGAATATCAAACTCTTTCAAGAATCCTAAAACCTTGAAATCCTTATTACAAATCCCTCTCTCACTACAAACAAACCATCACAGTTACAAACCAATACCTTACTACTTCTTTAGTGAGGATAAGGCTGGCTTGATCTCCATGATCCTAATTTTCCAGTAAGGCATAAAAGTATTCAGGTCACTAATTTTCCAGTAAGGGTAAGATTGATTTGATCTCCATGATCAAAAGGGTATAATCATTCATACATGCCATATTGTGCCTAAACATTAAATTTCTTCATATATTGGCTTTATTTTCATTTTATGATTTTATTTAATGTGTTCATGAGATTCAACACTGCAGATTTAGATAAGATCCCATGCATGTTCATTAAGGAACGTTGAGGCCAAAACACAAATGGCCAAAAGTCAAAAGCCAAATGGCCAAAGTAGAACAACTTATGCATGATGAGGCCAGAACACAAATGGCCAACAGCCAGAACACAAATGGTCAAACCACTCCAATTCACCTCCAAAAAGGGCCAGACACCCCCCATGGTTTGCATCATTTTTATTTTTTATTTGATTTTCCTTTTTCATTATTTTAATTGTTTTAATTGTTTTCTTTAAATTCATGAATTAATTTTTATAATATAAAACCAGAAAATCAAAAACTAAGAATATGTTAATTAATTTACTTATTAAATATTTTTGTAAATAAATGTTAAATAATTAATTTAGTTAAATTAGGTTTTAAAACTTAAGTCTTTTTCTTAACAAATTAAAATATATAGAAATTAGGGTTTTTAACTTTTCATCATCTTTTTAATAAATAATTTTTTCTTATTATTATTGTTATTAATTATTAAATATTTTTGTAAATAAACATGTACATTAAATATTTAGTAAATTAGGTTAAACTTTAACATTTTCATTAATAATTAAAAAAACTTAGAATTAGAGTTTCTTTTAATTTTAATTTTCTTTATTTCATAAATACAAAAAAACTAAAAAAACATTTCTTTCCTTTTATTAAATAATTAATTAGCTTTTTAATTTCATTTAATTTCTTTAAAGGGTCCAACGCCCTCGAACGTTCTATTTTTATTTCTTTCGCACATTTATTTTCTTTCAAATATTATGTAATTGCTCAAGCCATGTAACTCGGACATTTTATATTTCCCGCATTTTATTTCTTTATTTTATGTCAAATCGGGTCCTGGTTTAATTTGGCGATGTGGACCCGCGCCTTTGTAATAGTTTAGGAACTTTATATTTCTCGCAATTTTTAACTATTAATAATGACATGCAAGAATGAATGATAAAATAAAAACAAACGCATAGATCACTTTGACAAAAGACAAAAATAAATGAAAACGACACACAAATCACACACCACCCCTAGGGTACGCCTCACTGTTGCCTTACCTCGAAAGGTGATCGTCGAGTAGAGGATGTCTTAGTAAGTCCTCATGATCCGGGAACCTGGCATGAGGGTAGCTTCTAAGGTGTCTTCCCATTGCTCTGGTGATCACCATGTCCCGAACCTCGAATTGACCCGAACACCTCCAACGGTGGTGCTACCTACCTCTCAATGGTGGGATGGCACTACTTTAAAGGACATTTACACAGACGAATTCCTTAGGGTAGGTAGGTTCTCGTAGATACTTGCTCTAATCTCAAAACAAATCAAAAATACTTTTCACACCAACAGATTTTCAAAAGCTTTCGAAAGCAATTTTTCAAACACTCTTGAGGACCGATACAAGAGTCGAACTGAAATTTTCAAAGAAACTTTTTAAAAACCCACAGTTGAAAAGCAAACAAACCATTTTTGAAAACACAAGTGAGCAAGTATCTAAGAGCCCATGGATAACCATGGATAGAAAGGGTGCTAACACCTTCCCTTTCTATAATCTACCTCCCGAACCGAGAGCAATCTCTATAAGGAATTTTTCTGTGCTTTTGTCCTTTCCATTTGGAGAAAATAAAAGACGGTGGCGACTCTTGCTTCCGCGACATTTCGCGAACCAGCGTTAAACAGTCAGTTCCAGATCCACCGATCACAGAACTGGCGACTCTGCTGGGGAATTAAGGTGAGGTGTACCTTAGGACTAAGATCACTTGTGTTTTCAATTGTCTGAATTGCTTGCTTTATTATTGTGGAACTGTCTCGGGAGTTCTATAGATCCTAACCCGGATCTGGGGGATACCTTCTTAGAAAGTAGCAACAAGGCTGTGAGGGAATTGTGCGGGGTATACCGACATGGTTAAAGCAGTCTGCTACGTTGATGTGGCACTTTGGTGTGTACCGGTAACCCTTGAGTTCAGTCAAGGAGAGTACGGGGCCTCCGTGTGGTGTCATGAAGCATCAACAGACCTTAGGAACCTTAATTGAACTATCTTGGCCTCTTTAGGGTAGTGAGATAACTGACTTTGGTGCAGTCTGAGGTTGGTTGATACTCGATACTACACTCAATTGAGGGTTGCTTTCCTGGAATATTTCGGTCGCCAGTTCAGTGGCTAAATCGAAACGATGAACAATGAAAGCAATCCCGTGATATTGGGACCCTTAGAACCCAGTTACTTCTAATAGGACAGGTTGAACCCACCAACTTCAAGAGGGTAATACCCAGACCCCATGCTGGCCCAAACACTAAGGGCTTGTCATGTGTGACTTGTGTGCCTTCGTACTTGACTACTTGCATGCTTTATCTGACACATGAACTATTTGCAGGTTTTGTTTTAGTCCTTAATTAGGACCCATGACAGGGCTTACTAAGTTTCTTGCAGGTTTTGTCCATAGTCCTTAATTGGGACTCATAACAGAGTGTACTGAGTTTCTTGCAGGTTTTGGTTTGCAGTCCTTAATTGAGGCTCATGACAGGGTTGCTTACATTACCCCCATGCATAACATAACATCATATCATTGCATACATCCTAATCCATTTCAAGGATCTCAAAGGCTTGTGATGCAGGTCATGATAAATCAAACATCTAGCAAGGGGAAAAGAGGATTTATTTTCCTCTAGCCAAAGTTGTCAGGGGCTATGACCCACTTGATATGGTGAGCTTTGACTCTTGAAGATGGTTCCCCTAACCAAGGTTGTTTGGAAATCAAAACCAGACATGATGACTAAAGTCAGGGGCTATGACCCACTTGATATGGTGAGCTTTGACTCTTGAAGAAGGTTCCCCTAACCAAGGTTGTTTGGAAATCAAAACCAGACATGATGACTAAAGTCATGGGCTATGACCCACTAGATATGGTGAGCTTTGACCCTTGAAGAAGGACTCTCAGCAACATGAAGTTCCTTCAATCAAGCTACCGGACCCAAATTCTAACAAATTTTCTTGTTTATCCCGCGAGGTCCTTGAAAACATTACATGCATGTCATACACATCATTGCATAACAGGTACCCTTGTTACAGGTCACTTACCTCCCTCGCTGTTTATTTCAGCAATGGCTTTCCAACCGGACAACCAGGACCTTCTTGCTCAAGAAACTCGGTTCGGGGAGATCCTCCTGAATCTATCCAAGGGGAAGGAGGAGCTAAGGACACTTCTCATGGAGACTTTTGTCAGGAACAATGTTGAGGATGAAAAGCTGAAACATCTGCAAGCTGAAGTGGATGCATTGAAAGCCCAGATGCGGGGGCAGGGGACTGCCATTCAAGGGTTAGCTCAAACACAAGAAGAGCTCGGAGTTCTCATCAACCAACTGCTTCGGAATAACCAACTGGGGCAAACATCTAAGGGTAAAGAGCCAGTCATCGTTTAGCCACCTTTGAAACAAAGAGGTAAGGGGAGAGCTCCTCAAATGGCTCCAATGTCACAAATTCAGCATCAACCTCACCGGCTTCAGCCAGACAAGTCCAGGAGGCAATTCACCCCGCTCAACATGTCGCTGTTTCAAGCTTTACAACGCCTGTTGAGATTGAATTTGATCACATTAAGGGCTCATCCCCAGAACCCCAACACAGCACATCCTGCTTATGATCCCAATAAAAGGTGTGCCTACCATTCTGCCTGTCCAGGACATGATACAAATGAGTGTTGGGCTCTGAAGAACAAGATCCAGGACCTGATTGACGAAGGGGCATTAGAGTTCACACAAGATGGTCAGGCAGAATTTTTCTACCATCCCTCCAAGGCTCACCATTTGAAGTGACAAGCCCTGAGATGGAAAGACTTTTGTTCATTCGAATGTTCAAGTTGTGTTGTTCTTTGATTGTTTAGACATTTATTCATGTTAAACATTGTTATTCCATTAATGCATCGCTTATGTCTATTTTGAATCAATATATTCGTATTCACTCTATGCAAATTATTTTCATATTTTTTCTGATGCTCAACTCTCGGTTAATAATTCTAAGCCTCGTGAGGGAGGATGACGAAAACGATACCACGATCTTTACAGTATGCTTTTGAACAGACCCCACTGATGAGGTACAGGCATTGTTTCAATTCCTAAACACTAGAGTTATAAGGAAGATAATCCCTCGTCAACCCCTCTGAGCCAAAGAAGTAGGAGTTTTTCTTTTCGAAAATTGAAACCCTTAATCATAACCTGGGGCAGGGTAGTTCTCTCAGTTGATCCAAGTGCATAACGAATGGCACCAAAGAGGTCCTTATAAAACAAAAGACAGTGATGATTCCGAATAATCAATAAAGAAAGGCAGTCATTGTCCTTCGAAGTAAGAACCCAATAAGTCAAAACATATGAAGGAGACTTACAAAACTGGGGCATCCCGCTGACTGTAATCACAAAAGAAACAGTTCAGGCAAAAAATAGGGATAACAAAATCAAAAAGAAAGAGGTCTTACAAACCCTCAACAAAAAAGGAATGACTGCCTATTCAAAATAAGTTATCAACATCTGGACCATCACCGGAATATCAGGACAAAAACTCAAATAAGGTCTAACGTATGATCAACTGAGTTTAGGTTTGGAGAACATCACGAAGAGCGGGTGGGTACAAATAAAATTTGAGCCTTTATCCTTTGTTTCTTAAACCATGAACCAAGCCACGTTATAACCCTTAAAAGTCCTAGCTGAAGCATGGGTTAGTTCGAAAGCATACTGTTACAAAAGGTATCCTGACTCCTTAAGGCCTACGGAAAATACTGAGTTGACATCACGTTTTACAAACAATCACTTGTTTTATGAAAAAAGAATGCATTTTCAAAATCTTCAAGACAGACATAAGCTTCGCATTTTTAACATAACTTTGTTTGCATATGACTTTTTGTTTGAACAACAGGGAAATTCGCACGATGAATACCTAATGAACAAAAGTACTTCCAATCAAGGGGTATGACATGATCATGGTCTATCATCTGGGGCAGTTAAGTCAAGATTCGGAGAATCTCTCAAAGGCCGAATAGCCTGGGGAAAATCTCTGCCTAAGTCACTTGGGGCATTCCAACAACGAATCTTGCCTGATCAAATACCTTGTGGTGGCATGACAAAATACTTCTAACAGGGGCAACTCCCTACATTCTGAGAACATGGACATAGTCGAAAAGATACTACGCAAAATTAAAGACCCGCTAGGTTGACACACCTAGGCAAAAATAAGGGCTTCCCGGCGAACCAAAAGGGTTCGGGCAAAATGAAGGGATGAAATGAAAAAAATCTGTACACCCGGCAAGTCGAAAACCTGAAAAGGCGGCTTGGGAAAAAATGGGTATCCCGGTGGACTGAAAACCCGAAAGGGCGGTCCAGGCAAAAGTTAGGGATCAAAGCGTACGACTATGTCCTGTCATCGTGTCACCTGCCTAAAAGAAGAAGGTTGGCCCATCAACAACTATCAGCACCTCACAGGTCTTCCTCTCCCACCTCAGAAACAGGGGCAATGATGAGTTGCCCAAGCAATCTAATGGCTCTGTCCACCAAGGTACTAAGATAGGTTCGGCTGAAGAACATAACCAGATATCCTAATTCCCCCAGAGAGTGAGCCAGCAAGCCAGTGAACTCTCCCCAAGCAAAGTTACAATCAAACCTTAAGAAAGTTGGGTATCCTCCCGCAGAGCTCAACATTCCCCAGCAGTACATATATTCTTAACAAGCATCCCCGGCAGTCTTGATCTAAAGATTGTTCCCCGGCGGTATATCCAACATTCAGTGGAATCACTTCCCCAATACAGTTCAAAACTTCCCCAAGAGAGTCCAATCTAGTTCCCCCAGGAAAGTTGGAATTCATCTCCCCAAGCAGTAAGCTTATCCCCAGTAGATTCTGGAAGCTTATCCTCGCAGAGCACGAACGCGTCCCCCGGCTTTATTCAAAGAGTTATTTCCTTACCAGGATATAACTGGGTTATCCTCAGCCAAAAGCCACGAAAAGATCGTCCCCGACAAAGTCTCCTTATCCCCAGCGAAGTCTATTAACACTTCCAAAAGAACAATGGTATCCCCAGCGAAGTTACCATCAACATTTCAGCAAAGTATCTATCTCCCCACAGAGTATTGTTCCCCAGCAAGATCATTAGAGTACTTTTCTCCCCGCAGAGTAATCCATTCGCCAAGTTTATTCCCCAACGGAGTTATCTTCTCCTACCGGTATTCTTGCAGCTATCATCCCCAGCGGAGGCAAAAATCTATTCTTCAATATCAGCCCAGGATATGACTTCCCGGCACCCGTCAAGGATTTATTTTCCTAAGACGAAAACGTACATTCCTAAACATCACATACATCATTATCGCATGCATATACGCATCATATCATACAATCTCATGTGTTGAGAACATCGTTGCTTGATTCATATCATGCATTGCATATGATTGACCTTTACCTTTCAGGAAAAGATCCAGTTAAATTCTCAGCTATATTTCAAGACCTAGACCGGTTCAGTTAAGTCGACCCCAAGACTTTTCTGTTTCTTATCCAGTCAAAGGCCTTCTCTAGTCCAGATAAATCGACCCCTAACAGATTTTCCTGATAAAGACTCAGTAGAAGATATCCAAGATTCTCTCAATGATTACTGTTGAGGTTGTAGTCGCCTGTGGTTCTCTCCCCGTTACTGCGGAGGTAGTAATCGCCCCAAGATTCTATCAGCGTCACTGTTGAAGTAGAAGTTATCCAAGATTCTCTCAATGATTACTGTTGAGGTTGTAGTCGCCTGTGGTTCTCTCCCCGTTACTGCGGAGGTAGTAATCGCCCCAAGATTCTATCAGCGTCACTGTTGAAGTAGAAGATATCCAAGATTCTCTCAATGGTTACTATTGAGGTTATAGTCGCCTGTGGTTCTCTCCCCGTTACTGCGGAGGTAGTAATCGCCCCAAGATTCTATCAGCGTCACTGTTGAAGTATAAGATATCCAAGATTCTCTCAATGATTACTGTTGAGGTTGTAGTCGCCTGTGGTTCTCTCCCCGTTACTGCGGAGGTAGTAATCATCCCCAGATTTTCTCAATGATTACTGTTGAGGTAGAAGTCGCCCAAGATTCTCTCAATGATTACTGTTGAGGTTGAAGTCGCCCAAGATTCTCTCAATGATTACTGTTGAGGTTGAAGTCGTCCAAGATTCTCTCAATGATTACTGTTGAGGTTGAAGTCGCCCAAGATTCTCTCAATGATTACTGTTGAGGTTGAAGTCATCCAAGGTTCTCTCACCGTTCCTGTGTAGGTAGTAACCACCCCTGGTTCATTCATCACCTTTTGAAGATCCAGATCCAACCCCTGTAACCAGTCAGGACACATCTACACAAAAAAGTTTGAAGACCAGCTCCTATAACAGGTCAGGTATTCATTTTCTTTTTCAGGTACGCAAGTTCTCGCTAAGGAATCTCTTACGCGATCGACACCCAGATGGCATCTATAAGCCCATCCACCTATTCATCACATCTCGGCATGGCATCTATAAGCCCATCATCCTATCCATCAATCTCCAAATGGCATCTATAAGCCCATTCCCACCATCACACTACTATGTGAGCGCAAATTTCTGGGCACTCTAGTGTTCAATCATCTTCCACCTTCGGATCACGAAAGGCACGCAAGCCAATCTACATCCTCAGGTCTAAGAAGATTGAACAGGGGCAACTGTTGTACCCCAAAATTTGCCCTCCCATATTTCTCAAAACATTTCAAGAAAATTCACAAGTCCAACCCGGCGCGTTATATTCAGGTGTTCTTTCGCCAAGATATCTCTGATAACATATTCTCAAATTCAGGTTCGGCTCAAGAGTCAATTCTTTAAAGAAGGTATCTGAATGTGTGAGTTTTCTTGAAGAAATATAGTGAAAAAGTGTGCTGAAAGTGCAGTTTTTACACGCTAAAAAATTCATAACTTGAAGATCGTGACTCGTTTTGAACCCGTTCCGGTGGCCAAAATTTCGTCTTGACATTATCTACGTTTTCATCTCTCACGGCTGGAAGCCAATTTCGATCAGAAGGTCTTCAAAAATGTGGATTTATCAAGTATTTTCGTGCAGAAAATTTGTGACAGAAGTTTATTTGCGTCATGTTCAAAAAATCATAACTTAGTCGATTTTCATCGTATCGAGCTGGTTCTGGCGCCAAAATTTCACAAATTGAGTTGGCTACATTTTCACAGAAGGTATTGAGTTCAAACGGTATTCAAAAGGCCTTCGTTTTTTGCTCAGAGTGCGTGACACGCTGAAAATCCTGAATGCTGAATATTATTTCATCTGGGCCGAAACTTCGAAAATTCATAACTCGGTCAATTTTTATCGGATTGGGCTCATATTTTTACACAAGGTCACTGACTCATAGATCTACAACTTTTCTTCAAAAGTCGAGACCGGACTATGCTCCGATCAATACCAGTTTTTTATTGAAGAACGTGTCAGAGTCGACACTGGAGCCCAAAATAAGTTTGTCTGAGCTGAAACTTCAAAAATTCATAACTAATTCACCGTTTATCCGATTGAGCCGATTTTTGGACAGGAGTTAGTTCTCGATGTAGGCTACATTTTGTTTACACATTTCAACTTCAAAAATTGCACTTAAGTCCCTGCGATTTTGCCTGGAAAGTAACGAACTCAAATGAACATTGGAGGCCCAATTGCACATTCAAAGCCCATTTTCTTTACCCTAATTTCCATTATATAATCACCTTCTTTTCACACAAACCGAAGAGGAGAAAAGAAGAGAGAAAAAAAACCTTGCCACAACACTGTTAGAATATCAAACTCTTTCAAGAACCCTAAAACCTTGAAATCCTTATTACAAATCCCTCTCTCACTACAAACAAGCCATCACAGTTATAAACCAATACCTCACTACTTCTTTAGTAAGGATAAGGCTGGCTTGATCTCCATGATCCTAATTTTCCAGTAAGGCATAAAAGTATTCAGGTCACTAATTTTCCAGTAAGGGTAAGATTGATTTGATCTCAATGATCAAAAAGGTATAATCATTCATACATTCCATATTGTGCCTAAACATTAAATTTCTTCATATATTGGCTTTATTTTCATTTTATGATTTTATTTAATGTGTTCATGAGATTCAACACTGCAGATTTAGACAAGATCCCATGCAGGTTCATTAAGGAACGTTGAGGCCAAAACACAAATGGCCAAAAGCCAAAAGCCAAATGGCCAAAGTAGAACAACTTATGCATGATGAGGCCAGAACACAAATGGCCAACAGCCAGAACACAAATGGTCAAACCACTCCAATTCACCTCCAAAAAGGGCCAGACACCCCCCATGGTTTGCATCATTTTTATTTTTTATTTGATTTTCCTTTTTCATTCTTTTAATTGTTTTAATTGTTTTCTTTAAATTCATGAATTAATTTTTATAATATAAAACCAGAAAATCAAAAACTAAGAATATGTTAATTAATTTACTTATTAAATATTTTTGTAAATAAATGTTAAATAATTAATTTAGTTAAATTAGGTTTTAAAACTTAAGTCTTTTTCTTAACAAATTAAAATATGTAGAAATTAGGGTTTTTAACTTTTCATCATCTTTTTAATAAATAATTTTTTCTTATTATTATTGTTATTAATTATTAAATATTTTTGTAAATAAACATGTACATTAAATATTTAGTAAATTAGGTTAAACTTTAATATTTTCATTAATAATTAAAAAAACTTAGAATTAGAGTTTCTTTTAATTTTAATTTTCTTTATTTCATAAATACAAAAAAACTAAAAAAACATTTCTTTCCTTTTATTAAATAATTAATTAGCTTTTTAATTTCATTTAATTTCTTTAAAGGGTCCAACGCCCTCGAACGTTCTATTTTTATTTCTTTCGCACATTTATTTTCTTTCAAATATTATGTAATTGCTCAAGCCATGTAACTCAGACATTTTATATTTCCCGCATTTTATTTCTTTATTTTATGTCAAATCGGGTCCTGGTTTAATTTGGCGATGTGGACCCGCGCCTTTGTAATAGTTTAGAAACTTTATATTTCTCGCAATTTTTAACTATTAATAATGACATGCAAGAATGAATGATAAAATAAAAACAAACGCATAGATCACTTTGACAAAAGACAAAAATAAATGAAAACGACACACAAATCACACACCACCCCTAGGGTACGCCTCACTGTTGCCTTGCCTCGAAAGGTGATCGTCGAGTAGAGGATGTCTTAGTAAGTCCTCATGATCCGGGAACCTGGCATGAGGGTAGCTTCTAAGGTGTCTTCCCATTGCTCTGGTGATCACCATGTCCCGAACCTCGAATTGACCCGAACACCTCCAACGGTGGTGCTACCTACCTCTCAATGGTGGGATGACACTACTTTAAAGGACATTTACACAGACGAATTCCTTAGGGTAGGTAGGTTCTCGTAGATACTTGCTCTAATCTCAAAACAAATCAAAAATACTTTTCACACCAACAGATTTTCAAAAGCTTTCGAAAGCAATTTTTCAAACACTCTTGAGGACCGATACAAGAGTCGAACTGAAATTTTCAAAGAAACTTTTTAAAAACCCACAGTTGAAAAGCAAACAAACCATTTTTGAAAACACAAGTGAGCAAGTATCTAAGAGCCCATGGATAACCATGGATAGAAAGGGTGCTAACACCTTCCCTTTCTATAATCTACCTCCCGAACCGAGAGCAATCTCTATAAGGAATTTTTCTGTGCTTTTGTCCTTTCCATTTGGAGAAAATAAAAGACGGTGGCGACTCTTGCTTCCGCGACATTTCGCGAACCAACGTTAAACAGTCAGTTCCAGATCCACCGATCTCAGTAGGCACTAAAGGTTCACAACCGCGGCGGGTGCAAAAACCATAAAAATATATTTCTTTTCTCACCTCCACCATCCATTTTTTACACAACATTTCATAGCCAAAATATACAGATTTTACAAAGAGGTTTCTGCGGAGTACCATAGATGTTTAGGGTGCTAATACCTTCCCTTTGCATAACCAACCCCCTTACCTTGAATCTTTCCCCCTCTTTTTGGGTTATTTTCTCTTTTCCCATTCCTTTGGAAACAATAAAGCACGGTGGCGATTTTATTTTGATTTGTACAAGTCTAGTCAATCCCATGGCTTAGTCTTAAACATTTCTACTACTACACCTCCTAACAATGATCCTCAAGGTATTGGATCAAAGGTTTCAAGTTAAACATACTTGGGCTTACAAACATAGGTTTGGGCCACGAATGATCATTTATCGAATCAGGACAAAATTTAGCGCTATGTTAAGCAATCGTAAGTGGACTTATATAGAAGTTGCACCTATTTTGAGGCCGGTCAATAGCAATCAATGTACCATATATTTGGATAAATGATATGTAGATCATCCTCTAACAATATGTAGCACAAATGAGAAAGAGATAAGATGAAGAGGGAGGGAAAATATTTGAATCAAAGATTTTAATCAAACTATCATTAAAATCATTCATACATTTTGGTGGTGTTAAAGTCAACCCCAAGATCCAATGATGTTACTGAAGTTCATGATAAAAAATCACATAGCCAGAATATATTCAAAAATAAATTGCATTCAATAAAATAAGAAAATGATTTTTAAATTGTTTTTTAAATGAAAATAAAAGGAAAAATAGAAAACTATATTCAAAATATCAAAGAAAAATTAAAAGAGACCATAGAAAAGTCAAAAGTGATCTCAAATATTTTTATAATTTTTTTTGGTAATTTTAAAAATAGAAAAGTATTTTTAAACTAATTAAATCACTCAAATAAGTGGAAAAAAATTAAAAATAGTAAAAATCAAAATAAAATTCTAGAAAAAATTCAAAAAGTCAGAAATAAAGAAAATGATCTTGATGAATTTTTTTTTGGAATTTACAAATACCAAGAAGTATTTTTAAACAATTAAAAACAAGTCAAAGAAAAGAAAAAATTATAAAAAATATCAAATATGAAAATAAAATCATGAAAAAATAAAAATCAAAAAGAGAATACTTAAAAATATTTTTGTGAATTTTTTCAATATTTTTGGGTCAGAAATGAATTTTTTATGATTTTTTGAAGTTTAAAACAATTATATCTAAAAAATAAGAAAATAAAAATAAAGTCAGAAAAATATGGACCATTGGATGAGAGTCAAAACGCGTTAGTAAGCAGATCCAATGGATCTGGCGCGCTGTGCATATCATGGTCTTTTTTTAGAAGTCACACCAAATCATTATTTAATAATTATAAGTGACTAAAAATCGGGCGCGTTGGATGAAGCGTGACTAATGAAAGTAATCAGATACAAGGGTTCCTATGACGTGCGCATGGTAAAACAAATGCATTGGATATATTCAAAAATAATATGTCACACTATCATTGGCTGAAGCACGACATGTAGGTCGTGTTCAACCTCCAGACGCCCTAAATTGAGGTTCCACAAACTGTAAAATTAGAGGACCAGACCAGTACCATTAGATTCGTCTCTTCAAGATGATTCTAATGTTACCATCACGCCAAATTTATATAAACTGTGCAAGGCTGAAATTGAAGAAAACAAAAAAAAATAGAGAGCACGAAAATCCCAAGTATCTCTCTCATTTCTCAATGAAAATGCAAACCGTAAGAAGTGTGAGAATCAGAATTATGAATAGAGTAGAACACAACTTTATTTGGTTCAATTTTATTGGGACTTATACCTGAATGAAGTAGCTGAAAACTTCTCTAAAACTGGACTTGGTTATCACGATTTAGGACACCTTAAGGCTTGGTTCTTCTTATGTTAGCTTCAATGAAGTTCAAGGATAAAGAATCAACAAAGAAATTAGATTAAAAAGTGGAGAAAATAGGAATTCGAAAACTCAGAAAAGTGGGTTATGCTGGGAGTTTGGCGGGGTGATATTGGCTGTCTAAGATTGAGTAAATGAGAGGACTGAGGTCCTCTATTTATAGGGAAGTGAATGGTGCAAAGAATTGAGAGGAAAATTGAAGTTTGAAGGGAAATTGGATGGAGCCTGAAAGTGGAAAATGTGTGACTCCATGTGCATCAAAACTCAGCCAATTCGTGCGCTTTGATCCTTAATTAAACTTTGGGAACATTGTTAAACATGTTTTAAAAAAACGTGTGCTAATTTGGTGTTTAGAAGCTGGATTATGGATTTCAAATTCTTACTTGGAAGAAAAAATCAATTTCAAGTAGCTGACTTTGAACTCATGGTGTGCACGATTTAGGGAACCTTAGGACTTTATTCTTGATGCATTAGAAATATGAGGTAAAATTCTTCATAATGTTCCAAGAAAGAGATAATTTGGATGCTTGAGCTTAAATTTGTGTATGGTCAAAATAAAATAAAAAATGTGCTGACTTTTATACTTAGAAAAATTCTAAGTTTTTCTTCAAAAATGACCTATAATGTTTTGACTCCAAACAAGGTCTTCTTCCAAAATTTTGCTTTTATCAATGATGCTAGCTTGAATAAGACTCCTTTAATATTATTGTAAAACTTGTATCACTCAAAAATTCCAAATATTGGACAAGTTATGATCCTTTGAATTTGATGAAAATCCATGAAGTGACCTATATAATCTTTTGAGTTCTTAAGGCATCTTCCCACCACTTTCAAGTTTTGCACATAAAATAAGAGTTCAAGTTCACACTCTTAAGATCATTTTGGAAAAATAATGGGCTCAAGGAGATAAAAATTGATCAACGTATGACTTTTTGAAGTTACATAAGGGAATTTGATGGCCTATCTAGAGGACTTGTAATCTTTCTCAATCATTAGTGATCTTTCACACAAAATTTGCTTGAAACTTTTGAATGTATTTGTTGATAACCCTTTAAGGATAAGCATGTCTTTGGAATCACTCAAAAATCTCAAAAGATGGACAAGATATATCCCTTAGAAGTCCAAAACCCTAACTCCTAGAGCATCAAAATGGCTTAGGAACCCCCTTTCAATTTTGACAATATTTCTTGTACAAATACTTTTTATATGTGAAGAGATGTTGTTGTGGATGATAATGAGAACCTATAGTAAAAATAACCACTTCCAAATATTAAGAACTGAGAGCGTTATGAACTTGTGATCAAGGAATCAAGAACTTGTCAAATTAGGTCAAACTTCTTCAATTAAATCTTGCATCTTTTGACTTCCTTTGGCAAATTGAGGCATGATGAATCACAGTAGACCTTGTCATGATATTACTTCAAAGCACTATCAATAATGAATATTGAATCTCAATGAATCTTTGTTGAAGAAGGCATGGAAATAAACTCATGAACCTATGAATCAACCTGATGAGATGTGTTGTGCCCTCACCTATAGTATCATCATTTAAAGAAAACATTCATTATATTTGTTAGTTGAAAGTTAATCGACATAAGACATATATGATCATAATATACAAATCAAAGTGCTTGGTGATCCCTCATAAGAAAACCTATAGATAGGGAGAATAACACAACCCAAGTGTAATCTTGATATGATTGAGTTGATATGAGATGATAGAGGAATCTTAGGGGGGAAAATTGGGGTATAACAGCTGCCCTTATTTAAGTGTCTTCTATCCGAAGATACGAGGGTTAAAATCTTTGTGTCGATACGATTGAAGATACTTAAATATATAACAAGCCCTATTTTTGGCCCTAAGATGTCATGCAATGCATATGATTGTGCATGCAAACAAACAAATCCATAGGTGACACAGGACACCACTTGGGGAAGCAGAAAAAAAAGGATAAAAAAGAAAATCCGACTAGGAAAATAAATCACTTCTGAACAAAAGACTCGACTCTATTGGGGTAAAGCCCAAGGAGGAGATAACACATCATCAACTCAAATATTGAGGAGAAAATTAAAGGATGACAATGATCAACAAATAACTGCAAATTATCCACTCACTGGGAGGATATCAAAAAAGTAACGTCGACTCACAGGGAGAGGAAATGGTAAGATAATACCGATAAAAACTAATATTAGGGTAGGAAACAAATGATTAGCATCAATACTTATGACTGGAAACAAATGAACCTCTTTAGAGCAAGGTGAATCTCAACGGTGAACTATCTCATATAATGACGAGATTACCATCCATCGGAGTAACAAATCTCAACAACAAACTATCTTCCATAATAACGAGACTACCATTCATCGGAGTAACAAATCTCAACAATGAACTATCTCCCATAATGATGATAATACCATCCATTGGAGTAACAAATCTCAACAATGAACTATCTCCCATAATGACGAGACTACCATTCATCAGAGTAACAAATCTAAACAACAAACTATCTCCCATAATGATGAGATTAATGAAATTCTGGTATCAGATATGTGATATCGAAAGATATGTCACGGCACAAATATCTGTTTGCAAGTAAGGTGCAGTAAAATCAAAAGTAGTAAAAACACAAGAGATTGTTCACCCTTTTCAGTGTACAACAACACCTACTCTGGGGGCTACCAAGCCAGGGACAAGTTCACTAAATAGTATCAATTCATATACCCTCAGTAAATAACCAGTTTACGATCTAATCACTTAATTAATACCCAAGATAAACTTCTACCTAAGACTCACCTAGGTATGAGGCCATCCTCAAATCCCTTCAATCACTTACAGTGAAGAACTTAACATAATTAATAAGTTTGAAACACTTCAATCATTCAATGTTTAAAAGCTTATGAATGATACACAATTAACAACCCAAATAACAACTCAAGTACTTAAACTGATACTTAGAGTGTATTACAAATAAAAAGTCTAAACATCTAATCAGAAAGAAAGTATTCTTCTTCAAAAATTGCTTGTCTTTGAATAAGGAAGCGAGTCCTTATATATGCTTAACTTTGGGCTTAGGCTTGAAAACAAATATTCAAATCTTTTGAATATTTCCATAAAGACAAGCCAAGATAAAATTATTCAATTTGAAAACTATTCCTCCATATTTTTCGCAGCCTGTAGATCACAAATCCTGAATTATAGAATGCTGGAAATCAGGAAACAAAATACTTAACTGATTTTAGACTGAGATCAGTTAAGCAGGCAGATGTCAAGACATCTACTTTGACATCATTCAAAACAGTTTTTCTCCAAATGTTAAGACATTTAGCAAAACATTAACAAGTCATTGTTTTACCAAAATTGTTGCCAATAAACACTTACAAACTCACCCTTTGGAAAAATTTGGCTAAAACATTATTAGAGCATATTATCAGAGCATCAACATAATTATCATAGCATTATCAGGGCAACAACACATTTATCAGAGCATTATCAGGGCAGCAACAAGCAAGGAAATCAAAACATACATTCAATCAGTAGTTAGCACAGGAAGATGTCAAAACATCTTTTGGGACATGAGTCTCCCCCTCAAGTATTGAGCTCCCCCTTAATTAATGGTCAGTGGTAAGTCAGTGGTTAGTGGTTAGTCAGTCACTCACTCATTTTCTCTCCCCCTTTTTAGTCATAATATTCCAAAGAAAAGATGCAATCAAAGGAATATCAGTATTAGGGTACAGACCATAAAATTTAAATGTCAAGCACATGTAAGTGACAAAAAAGAAACAAAGTGTTTATAGAAATATCAAGTAGTCTAACTGTCATCCTGACCAGTTGAATTGGTTGAACCAGAACTTCTTTCATCACTAGAATCTTCACCTTCAGAGCTTACTGCATCATCAGGGTTGTTATCCTTTTGCAGGTCTTTGATCATCTTTTCAAAGACTAGCTTCCTAGATAAGCTTACTCTGATCACATCATCTAATTCCTTGCAAGATTCCTTTAGTTCATTGATCATTTCATCCTTAGTGGAGGTCTTGTTTTCAGTAGGAGCAGATGTTAAAACAATTTCTGGGACATGTTTTCCTGAAAAGAGCTTAAAATGGAGGGTCAATGCAGACTCCCTCTTGCACACAACATCATTTCCACTTAGGATTCCCAGTATGCTGATTTAGGATAATTCCAGAGAGGAGGGAAGGAAAAAAAATTGGCATCTTAATGGCACAGGTTCCTGCATGTTTGATGGTCTGATCAAAGATATAAGTCCCATAATCAACAATTTTTTGGTTTCCAACATCATAAATGAACGTTCCTAAACCAATGGAGATGGTTGAAGTGTGATTAGTGGAAACCCAATTTTCAGCTCCAATCCTATGTATAATTGCATATTTCACACTCAGTTTCCGGACAGGAAGTTTTTTTTTCATTGGCCACTCACTTACTTGATTAGCAGTAATGGCTCTACACACTTGACTGTCTGTTACTTCCAGCTCACAACATACATCTGCAGACCTATCTAGAAATTTGTTTATAATGGCAGGAGAAAATTCAACACACTTTCCTATAACAAAAACCTTTCTATATTCCTTACTCTTATGGTCAGCACAGTCAATAGGAATATTAACAATAAACTCCTTAACAAGAGTTTCATAGAAATTTGCAAACTTGGTAACTGTTTTCATCAGTCCAGCATAGGAGATCAGCTCTATGATTTCCTTACATTCCAAGGCACCAACTCCTAGTTCTCTCTCCAGGGAAATCCTTCTTTGATACATATACTTCTACTTTTCAGTATTCCCAACAGAGTGAAAGGAGGTGTTGTCAAGTGGAGAACCAGGAACCCTAAGAGACAATTCCTTATTTGCAGACTTTTTGATAGGAGAGATGTCTTGAAGATATTGCTTGACGTCATACTCAGAGTCAGTCTCTTCAACTATAACATCTTTCTTATTACTCTTAGACCTTTTTACAGCATCCTCATCATCATTAATAGAGGTAACATGTCTAGATTTTCTCTTGTTAGATGGAGGGACCACTTTACTTCCTTCTTTTGGGGGTCCATACATGGTTTTCTTCTTGATTGTCTTGGGAGGGGGTGTGATGCTTGCATCTTTCACTCTCATGGACTTTATCCTTCTAGCAATACCAGGTACAACATTAGTGATGAGCTCATTGTCAGAGAGCTCTTCAACATTGAAAACTTCCACAACATTGTGACATTCTCCATCCTTGGAGGCAGCAACATTTTCTTCAAAATATTGATCAAAATTTTCCACAACATCTTGATCAACATTTTCTTCTTCCACGTCTTTTAGGGAAGAGGTAGCAAGCTTCTCAAGTTTGCTATCAGCAACATCATTCTTGGATGATTCAGCAACATTTTTTTGGATGATTCAGCAACATCATTCTTAGGATTACTTCCTTTGTCAGCTGGAGGGGGCATGCGAGCAAGGGGAGTAGAAATCCCAGGCACAATAAATCCTTCATTTAAAAATCTGTCCACAAGCCTTCTAATGCTTTTATGAACATTGATAATTTCTTCAGTTCTATTGTCAGTAGCAGAAAAGGAGTTACCTTTATCATCTTTAGATTTCTTAGCTGGTGATGATCTAGGTTTCTTGACCTTTTTATCAAGCGGAGGGATCGTTGATAGAGGAGTAACATCTAGTACTCTGTCAAGATAAAGATTTTCATTTTTATGTTTTGAGGAAGATGATGTGTGATGTTGAGACATGTTTGAAAAATTTCTGGCAAGGAGATGAGGAATGGCAAGGGTTCTTCTTCTGTTGAGGAGAATGACGAGTTTGTGAAAGTAGAGAGAAGAGATGTAGTAGCATGTGGGAAACAATTTTAGGCAGTCTTGTAATGATTGTTTTCTAAAATTTATTTGTTGGAAACACAAACAATATAATATCACTTTAATGATATTTCCACACACTTTTAATTGCTACAAACCCTCATATAAACATATCCCTAATTTTTCTCTTAAATTATCAAATTGATTAGCATCCAAAGCCTTTATGAAGATGTCAGCCAGTTGCAATTCAGTGGCTACATGTTCTAAGGCCACAATCTTTTCTTCAACAAGCTCTCTTATAAAGTGATGACGGATGTCAATATGCTTGGTCCTACTATGTTCAATAGGATTATTTGAAATGTTTATGGCGCTTAAATTGTCACAAAATAATGTCATGACATCTTGTTTGACATTGTATTTTGTTAACATTTGTTTCATCCAAACCAATTGAGAACAACTGCTTCCTGCAACAATGTACTCAACCTCAACAGTGGATAGAGACATACAATTTTGCTTCTTGGTGAACCAAGATATGTGGTTATTTCTTAGAAAGAAGCATCCTCCTGATGTACTATTTCTATCATCAGTACTCCCTGCCCAATCAGCATCACAAAAGCCAGTTAAGGAAGAATTTTATCCATGAGAGTACAACATACCATAGCCACTTGTCCCATTCACATATTTGAGAATCCTCTTTATATGGTTGGAATGGATAACTTTGGGATCATCCTGATATCTTACACACACTCCTACAGCAAAGGCAATGTCTGGTCTGCTAGCTGTGAGATATAGAAGACTGCCTATCATGCTTCTGTAGATACATTGATCTGCACTTACTCCTTTTTCATCTTTAGTCAACTTCAGATGTGTGGGAGCAGGAGTTCTTTTGTGACTTGCATTCTCCATCCCGAACTTCTTCACTATATTATTGGCATACTTGCTCTGAGATAAAAATATGGAGTCTTCCATTTGTTTAACTTGTAGACCAAGAAAATAGGTTAATTCACCAACAAGACTCATCTCAAATTCAGACTACATCTGCTTGACAAAATGGTGAACCCTCTCATTTGACATCCCACCAAATACAATATCACCAACATAGATTTGAGCAATCATAATCTTCCCTTCTTCTTCTTTGACAAAGAAAGTCTTGTCTATACCACCTTTCCTATATCCATTTTCCCCAAGGAATACTGCCAGTCTCTCATTCCAAGCTCTTGGAGCTTTCTTCAATCCATACAGGGCTTTCTTCAGTTTATAGACATGTTTAGGAAAACTTGGATCAACAAATCCTTTCGGTTGTTCAACAAAAACTTCTTCGTTCAGGTATCCATTCAAGAAGACACTTTTTACATCCATTTGAAACAATTTAAATTTCAAAATGCATGCAACTCCTAATAGAAGTCTGATTGATTCAAGTCTAGCCACAAGAGCAAAGGTTTCATCAAATTCCACTCCTTTAATTTGAGTGTATCCTTGAGCAACTAAACTTGCCTTATTTCTAGTGACCACCCCTTTTTCATCAGATTTATTCTTGTATACCAATTTAGTGCCAATCACATTTGTCACTTCAGGTCTTGGGATCAGATCCGAAACTTCATTCCTACTGAATTGTTCCAGCTCCTCTTGCATAACGTTAATCCCGAACTCATGAGTTAGGGCCTCTTTGACATTCTTAGGATCAATTTTTGATACAAATCAAGAGTTAGAAATCCCTTTTCTTAATCTGATAGTAACTCCGTTGTTTGGATCTCCTATGATGAGCTCCTTAGGATGATCTTTCTGAGTTCTGATTGAAGTTCCTTTATTGAGATGACTAGGATGGGGATCGTCTTGAGGAGGATTAGAATCAATACTTGTGTCATTTAATTCAGTTGGACTATCAGAAAAAGATGTTTCAACATCTTCTGAGACATATTCTGAGACATTCCATACTCTATCATCAATAGTAACATTTATTGACTCCATCATAACTTTAGTTCTGGAGTTAAACACTTTGTATGCTCTGCTGTTTTTAGAGCAACCCAGGAATATTCCTTCATCACTCTTAGGATCCATCTTCCTCATTTGTTCACGATCAGCTAATATGTAACATTTACTTCCAAAAACATGAAATTATTTTACAGTTGGTTTTCTTCCCTTCCATATTTCATATAAAGTGGCTGAAGTGCCTTTCCTTAGAGTGACTCTGTTATGAATATAGCATGTAGTATTCATCGCTTCAGCCCAAAAGTGGTAGGGTAGCTTCTTAGCATGAATCATGGCTCTGGAAGATTCTTGGAGAGTTCTATTCTTGCGTTCTACAATCCCATTCTATTGAGGAGTAATGGGAGAAGAGAATTCATGGTTGATTCCTTCAGAGGAGCAAAACTCGGTAAATTTGTTGTTCTCAAATTATTTTCCATGATCACTCCTGATTCTTATGACATGACTTTCCTTTTCCCTTTGAAGTCTTTGACAAAGATCTTTGAACACTTTAAAAGTTTCTGATTTTTATCTAATAAAGCTTATCCATGTGTATCTAGAAAAGTCATCTACAACAACATATGCATACTTCTTACCACCAAGACTTTCAACTTGCATAGGTCCCATCAAGTTCATGTGAAGAAGTTCCAATACTTTTGATGTAGTAAGATATTGAATCTTCTGATGTGACATCTTAGTCTGCTTTCCAATTTTACAGTCACCACATACCCTTCCTTCTTCTATCTTGAGCTTAGGAATCCCTCTCACTGCTTCTTGAGATATAATTCTCTTCATACCTTTCAGATGCAAGTGCCCCAATTTTTGATGCCATAGTTTAACCTCATTCTCTTTGGCTGAAACACATGTTGAGGATAGGTTTAACTCTTGAGGAACCCATAAATAATAGTTGTCTTTAGATTTGATTCATTTCATGACAACTTCATTTTTTTCATTGCACACAAGACATTCTTCTTTGGAGAAGTTAACTTTGAATCATTGATCACATAATTGGCTTATACTTATCAGGTTAGTTGTTAACCCTTTTACATGTAACAAATTATCAAGCTTAGGAACTCCTGAACTGTCAAACTTGCCAACACCTTTGATTTCTCCGTTTGCTCCATCGCCAAAAGTTACATAACTGGTCGAATGAGATTTGACATCCACCAACAGATTCTTGACACCTGTCATGTGTCTAGAACAGCCACTGTCAAAGTACCAGTCATTTTTGGTTGATACTCTGAGAGAGGTGTGAGCAATGAGACTTATAACATTGGACTTGGGAATCTTATCATTTTTGGGAGGAGGAGAATTTTTAGGATACTCATACAGCTTGAAACAGAAGGGCCTTATATGTCCAAGCCTTCCACAATGATGACATTTCCAAGGATGGGGATTCTCTTTGATGTGATTAAGCTTTTTCTTCCCATGATGTCCTTTCTTATCATGATGTTTGCCCACATGTTGAGACATCTGATTCAACATCTTTGGTTTAGCCTTGACATGTGTGAAAATAGATGCAGGTTATTTGCCATGATGTTCATTCTTTATATGATGTCTGCCAGGATGTCCTTTCTTACCATGATGTTGAGACATTTGATTCGACATCTTTGGTTTAGGCTTGGCATGAGCGTAAACAGATGAAGGTTCTTCTGAGTTAGGTTCCTTTTTCTCATTGAAACCTAAACCACTCTTATCTTCTGTCACTCTTCCTGCTTGGAGAATTTCATCTAATGTGTTAGACCCATTGTTCAGTATCTTGAGAGATTTGATCATTCTATCAAGATTTGAATTTAGAGAGGACAATTCACTTTCCAGATCATAAATAGTTTTAAGATGCCCTTCCCTTTCCTCCTCCAGCTGAGTTATAAGGGCTTTTTGTTTCTCCCCTTCAAGACATACTTCTGCACTTCTGAGACATAATCCTTTGTATGAAGCAACTAATTGATCAAAAGTTAGTTTCCCATCACTAGACTCTTCATCAGATACATATTTGCCTATCAATGCTTTCACATATTTGGTAGATTCTTCAAGATCACTCTGAGTCCTCTTCAGACCAAGTAACAAATAGATTCTTCTTCTGTTTCTTTAGATATGTAGGACATTCAGCTCTAATGTGACCAAATCCTTCACATTCATGACATTTTATTCCCTTCCCTTGAGAAGTTTTTTCTTCAACCCTTTTTCTCCCCATGTCAGATGAGATGTTCTTGACATTTGACCTTTGGTTCCTGTCATTTATACTTTCATCATCTTTCATCCTTAAATTCTCAAATTTTGTGGTGAGCAGCTGAAGTCTTGACATCCTAACTTTGGATGTGCCTTCATGAGTAGATTGAATAATTCCCCATGTATCCTTAGCAAATTCACAACTATTCACCAATCTGAAAATATTCTTGTCAATTCCATTGAATATCACATTCAAGGCTTTAGAATTTCCAAGAGCAATTTCATCTTCTTCCTTAGACCAATCTTCTTCTAGTTTCAATTCAGAAGTAGGTTCTCCATTTTCTCCTAATTTGATAGAGTGTTTCCATCCTCTTAAAACATCTTTCTAAGCTCTGCTATCTAAGGACTTTAGAAAGACAACCATACGTGGTTTCCAGTGGTCATAATTGCTTCCATCCATAATGGGCGGTCTGTTCACAAATCCTCCTTCCTTGTCCATAGTACCAAAAAGTATTTTCCCTGGATCTCACCCAGATAAAGAGAAGGATGCCTGCTCTAATACCAATTGAAATTATGGTATCAGATATGTGATGTCTAAAGAGATGTCAAGACACAAATATCTGTTTGCAAGTAAGGTGTAGTAAAATACAAAGCAGTAAAAACACAAGAGATTATTCACCCAGTTCAGTGTATAACAACACCTACTCTGGGGGCTACCAAGCCAGGGACAAGTTCACTAAATAGTATCAATTCATAGACCCTCAATAAACAACCAGTTTACGATCTAATCACTTAATCACTACCCAAACAAAACTTATACCTAAGAGACACCTAGGTATGAGGCCATCCTCAAATCCCTTCAATCACTTACAGTGAAGAACTTAACAGAATTAATAAGTTTGAAACACTTCAATCATTCAATTCTTAAAAGCTTATGAATGATACACAATTAACAATCCAAATAACAACTCAAGTACTTAAACCAATAATTAGAGTGTATTACAAATAAAAAGCCTAAACATCTAATAAAAAAGAAAGTATTCTTCTTCAAAAATTGGTTGTCTTGGAATAAGGAAGTGAGTCCTTATATATGCGCAACTTTGGGCTTGGGATTGAAAATAAATATTCAAATCTTTTGAATATTTCCATAAAAACAGGCCAAGATAAAATTATGCAATTTGAAAAATATTCCTCCATATTTTTCGCAGCCTGTAGATCACAAATCCTGAATTATAGAATGTTGGAAATCAGGAAACAAACTACTTAACTGATTTTGGGCTGAGATTAGTTCAGTAGGCAGATGTAAAGACATCTTCTTTGACATCATTCAAAACAGTTTTGCTCTAAATGTTAAGACATTTAGAAAAATATTAACAAGTAATTGTTTTACCAAAATTGTTGCCAATAAACACTTACAATTACCATTCATCAGAGTAACAAATCTCAACAACGAACTATGTCCTAAAATGAAGAGACTACCATTCATCGGAGTAACAAATCTTAACAACAAACTATCTCCCATAATGAGATACTACCATCCAATGGAGTAACAAATCTCAACAACAAACTATCTCCCATGATGACGAGACTACCATTCATCAGAGTAACAGATCTCAACAACAAACTATCTCCCATAATGACGAGACTACCACTCATCGGAGTAACAGATCTCAATAATGAACTATCTCTCATAATGACAAGACTACCATTCATTGGAGTAACATATCTCAACAAGGAACTATCTCCCATAATGACGAGACTACCATCCATCGGAGTAACAAATCTCAACAACGAACTATCTCCCATAATGACGAGTCTACCATTCATCAGAGTAAAAAAATGAATCTTCTCGGGGAACTAATAGACTTACTGGGTAAGAATAGGTTTCTCAAATAAAGAGACCGCCAGTTGCTGTTATGAGAAGGAAATGCAATAATGCTGCTGGGAAATGAATATTGGCTTCTCTGGGGAAATGCCAACACGGTCCTACTGAGGAGATAAAGTCTTCTTGTGCAAAATAAATGCACATGCCCAAACTAGGGCTCAAAGTCTGCAGGTAACATAATAATAACATCTCCAAGGACCACAATCTCAAACCAGAAATAAACCGGAGTGAAACAGTCAACCAAGACAACACCTAATGAGAAATAAACTCAAAAGGGACTATGTTCCATTCAGATAATAGGCTAAAGAGGAAAGCTAAATCACAATTCTTCTGTGAGGGATCACTCAGTGGGGTAATTGAAATAATATACACTTTATATTTAAGGTTGACACTTTATTGGAGAGAGGGTAATATAACTCTGTGAAATAAGGTAATATTCCAGCAAAAACATCAAAGAATGCAGTTTGATTCAACTATGCATGATGTATGTATGAATGTATGAATATTATCATGCATATGCTGACAAAATAGACATATAACACTGGGAATAATCAGACAAAACCAGCTTGGGTAAAGTCAATACTCGGCTAAATCACATCCAGAAGGAAAATTTCATAAGAAAGTAAGCACCAACTGAGGAAACAAGTTCCTATTTCACGGCTTAACTCCACCGGGAAGAAACATAATATGAAATTAATCATAATAATAAATAAGTACAAACACAAGAATATAACATCCTCTTCCAGGCTTCACCGAGGAATATCACACAACCTTCAATGGGGAAAACAATGTCTCACCACCAAGACTTCCATGGAGATTATAATATTGACTTCACCAGGGAAGATGAAAACCACATCGTCGAGACATCAATTAGGGATCTTGTGCCGACTTCATTAGGGAGTTCAACACCACATCATCTAGTGGAGCCCAAAATACATTCTTCAATACCAAGAGTGATGATTTCACAAACTTCTATGGGGAGAAATTATGTACCCAAATGGGGATAACAACTTTTAAAGAGAAACATTATCTCTACTTCACTTGGGGGATCTAAGAAGTTTAAACAATACATCAAGAAATCAAAATTATGGGGATTTTAAATCAAGCCCAAAACATGGCGAGAGAAAACCCAAAAAGTTGAAAATTGTCTCAACACTTCTTAGAAAAGATAATGCCCTTGTCTAGTTGCCTGGGAAACAAACATCAACAATAATACCATCACTGTAAAGAGCGATGCTTTGCAAATGATTTTTTCTCAACACACAAAGGGAGAAGGAACTTCCGCTATACGAGTGAAGACCTCAATGAGGAATCTTAGATAGAGGTTTCAGACCATGCAAACCCGAAACCAAAATAATCAACCTGGAGAAAAAATCGGACCCATGATTTGACTGGGCAAAGTGGGATTATAAACCCAACACCACACCGTACATAAATTTGTACGAAATCCAACTTTTTGAGAAACACAAGGAGATCATGCGCATATCCGCAAGAGTGGCGTGGGAGAACTTTCCTGCGGAATTAATACATTCAAAACTTCAGAGTTCGTCCATCTTTGGAATCACTATTTTTGTTTTTCTTGAATCACAAAATCTAAAGTAAAAAGTAATATGTAAATTCTTTTCAAAAACAATTTCATTGTTAAATCTCTTTGTTTTGAAAATTACTATCAATAATCAATGAAATCTTTGCAAACAGAATAAAATAAGAATTACAAAGAATTAGATAAAAGCTTAAACTTTATTAATAGAATGGTAGTCTGTGAATGGCGAGACCCCATGGATGATTACAAAGTTTGGAAAATGGTAATATATTGGGAAAGATACATTGAAATACAATGACCACTATTCTCCCTAACAACTTTGAATTCCTGAGCAGCGATTTCGGTTGAAATATGGTGAGGATTCGAGAAGATTGTTGCTTCAATGGTCAAGTCTTGTCTGACACAGTTACTTGCCAAGAAATCCCTAACTTTTGCCTAGGTTTCCCTTACGGGTTTTCAACCTAGAGGGAAAATTTATTCTGTTTATGTCTCTTATGTTTGCCTAGACCTTCCTTTTGGGTTTTCAGCCTACCGAGACGCTCTTTTTTGCCTAAGTCGCCTTTTCGGGTTTTCGAGTTAGTGAGTTGTTCTTTTATTTCTTTAGGCAAAGTATTTCTTGACTAAGACAACATTTATAGGATGTGAGAACTCATCTCCATTCATAGTTTCAAGAATCAGTGCACCACCGGTGAAGGCTTTGTTAACAACATATGTGCCTTCAAAATGTGGAGTCCACTTACCCCTAGAATCAGTGTGAAAAGACATGATTTTTCTAAGCACGAGGTCTCCTTCTCTGAATACACGAGGCTTGACCTTCTTATCAAAAGCTTTCTTCATTATATTTTGGTATAACTGACTATGACATAAGGTCGTCATTCTCTTTTGTTCAATCAAATTCATTTGGTCAAACCTATTCTAGACCCATTCAGCCTCTGAAAATTCGATTTCCATTATCAGACGTAAATAAGGAATCTCAACCTCAACAGGGAGCACTGCTTCCATACCATACACAAGAGAGAATGGGGTTTCCCCTGTTGAAGTGCAGACATATGTACGATACCCATGAAAAGAAAAAGGGAGCATCTCATGCCAATCTTTATAAATAATAACCATATTCTAGATGATCTTCTTAATGTTTTTATTATCAGCTTCAACATCCCCATTCATCTTTAGCCTGTAAGGAGATGAATTATGATGGACAATCTTAAATTCTTCACAAAGTTATGTCATCATCTTGTTATTCAGATTTGAGCCGTTGTCAGTGATAATCCTGCTTGGCACACCATAACAACATATAAGATTGTTCTTGATAAAGAATACTACCAGTTTCTTAGTGACATTAGCATACGAAGCTATTTCCACCCATTTGGTGAAGTAGTCTATTGCCACCAAGATGAAACGATATCCATTTGATGCCTTGGGTTCAATCATTCCAATCAAGTCAATGCCCTGCATAGAAAAAGGCCACAGAGAAGAAATAACATTGAGAAGCGTTGGAGGCACGTGAATTTTTCAGCATAAATCTGGCACTTATGGCACTTCTTTGCAAATTTGTGACAGACAAATTCCATTGTTAGCTAACAGTAACCTTCCCTAAGCATCTTCTTTGCCATTAAATGTACATTGGCATTAGTACCAAAGGAACCTTCATGTATTTCATGCATCAACATGTCTTCTTCGTGTCTATCCACACATATGAGCAAGACCATGTCATAATTTCTTTTGTATAGCACATCTTCATTGAAGAAAAAGCTACATGCCAACCTTCTCAATGTCTTTCTATCTTTGTTTGACGCATCAGTCGGGTATTCTTGAGTCTGGAAAAAATGCTTGATATCGTGATACCAAGGTTTTTCGTCTGATGTTCCCTCTGTTGCAAACACATGAGCTGGTCTATCCAAAAGTCTAACTGTGATATGAGGCACATAGTTCCAAGTATTTACTTAATACATAGAAGCCAAAGTGGCTAAAGCATCTGCCATCTGATTCTCATCTGTAAGAATGTGAAATGGAATTCAACTTTATTAAAGAAGGGTAATAATATTCTAGCATAGTCTTTGTAGGGAATCAAGTCAACATGACAAGTATCCCATTATCCTTTAATCTAGTTTATTACCAAAGCCAGATTGCCATATACATCTAGAATTTTTATTATGAGATCTATAGCCTCTTCGAGACCCATGATACAAGCTTCATACTCTGCCATATTATTGGTACAATCAAATGTCAATCTTGCAGCCAATCTTGCAGTAAAAGGGATATGCGATCCATGAGGAGTGATAATCACAACACCAACTTCTTACCCATAAGCATTCACAGCTCCATCAAACACCATACCCCACCAGGATTCAGGATCAGTACCTTCCCCAGGAAAAGGTTCATCACAACCGTTTATTTTTAAATACATCACATCCTCATCAGGGAAATCATATTTCATAGACTAATAATCATCAACTGGTTGGTGAGCAAGATAATCTTCCAACACACTTCTTTTTATAGCCTTTTGAGTACGATATTCAATATCATATTCAGATAACAACATCTGCCAACGAGCAATTCTTCCAGTAAGAGCAGGCTTTTCAAAAATATACTTAATCAGATTCATTTTGGAAATCAACCAAGTGGTATGATTCAACATATATTTTCGCAACAGCTTTGTCGGCCAGGCCAAAGCACAACATGTTTTTCTAACATAGAATACCGTGACTCACATTCAGTAAACTTCTTGCTGAAATAATAATTGGCATATTCTTTTCTTCCTGTTACATCTTGTTGTCCATAAATACATCCCATATAATTTTCTAACACAATCAGATACATAACCAATGGTCTTCCTTCAACTGGAGGAAGCAAGATAGGAGGTTCAAACATACACTCTTTAATGCTTTCAAATGCCCTTTGGCAATCACCTGTCCATACAAAACCTTGACCTTTCTTTAACAGCTTGAAAATCAGCTCACACGTTGCAGTCATATGGGAAATAAATCTGGAAATGTAATTTAAACGCCCAAGGAAGCCTCTATCTTGCTTTTCAGTTCTTGGTGCAGGAATATCTTGAATTGCCTTAACTTCATCAGGGTCAACTTCAATTCCTTTCTGGCTGACAATGAAACCTAACAATTTTCCTGATCAAATACCAAAGGTGCATTTATTTGGATTCAAGCGGAGATAATACTTCCTCAAACGCTTAAATAATTTCAAAAAATCTTTTATATGCCCTTCTTCAGTCTGAGATTTGGAAATCATATCATCAACATATACCTTAATTTCCTTATGCATCAAATCATGGAATAGGGTTGTCATAGCCCTCTGGTACATTGCACCAGCGTTCTTCAACCGGAAGGGCATCACTCTGTAATAGAATGTTCCCCAGGATGTGATAAACATTTGTTTTTCCATGTCCTCAGGAGCCATTCTGATTTGATTGTATCCGGAAAATCCTTCCATGAATGAGAATACTTTGAATTTTGCTGTATTGTCTACCAACATATCAATATGTGGCAATGGAAAGCCAACCTTTGGACTAGCTTTGTTTTAATCTCTATAATCAACGCACATGCGAACTTTTCCGTCTTTCTTTAGTACTGGGACAATATTGGCTATCCACTGAGGGTACACTAATGTTACAAGAAAACCGACATTAATTTGCTTTAGAACTTCTTCTTTAATTTTTACTGCCATATCAGGGTGAGTTCTTCGCAACTTCTGCTTGATTGGTGGGCATTTTGGCTATAGGAGCAAATGATGTTCCACAATATCAGTATCCAACCCCGACATGTCTTGGTAAGACCAAGGAAATATATCCACATACTCTTTCAACAATTTAATCATCTTTCTCTTTACATTGAGATGAAGCAATGCTCCAATCTCGACTTCTTTTGGATCTTCCTCAAAACCCAAATTGATTGGATCCAACGATTGAATGGTACTTTCCTCACGCTCAAGCAACCGTGAAACCTGTTCTTGGATATCATCATATTCTTCTTCTTCAGCCACATACGCATGATATTCAAAGTTGGGAGAGGGTGCAGGGTCAATGTACTCAATGGGTTTTTAATTAATCTTCACATATGATTTATTATTGCTTTTAGAAACTAACACATATAACAAGTGATTATGCATATTTATTTACAGTTATTATTTAATTTGAAAGGATCTTTCTGATCACCATTTTCCAAGAAAAAGCAGAGAATAAAAACACAATTTGGGAATCAAAAACAACTTTTATTACTGATTTTAAAGATCAAAACAATAGATATGCCCATACAATATCAATACTTTCACCTTGAGCAGAGTGAAAGACTTTTGAAAAGATTAACAAAAACAAATTACTTTGAAATATGAATGAAAGAAGGAACATCAATAGTGATCCAATTTTGGACTCTGACTCCATGCGTTACGTAGTTAGACATCTCTTGCTCTGATTCACCTTCCAGAAATGCATTGATCTTAGGAATAGTTGGATGAAGATAACCTCCACTATGAAACATGTCTTGGTATTTACCCATAGCAGACTTTCGCTTCACGATCTCGCTTTTATTATTCTTCACGGGGAAACCCAAACCTACTATATTCTTATTCATAGGTGGATCAATAATTTGCCCCCACGTCTTACTAGGGCCATTATGCACTACCTGTTGAGCATCCTTAAACGAGGCTATAGAATTCTGATTTTTCCTTACATTATCAATAGATAAATCTTGGAACTGAGTTCCAACAGCAGCTTCATCAGCTTCCACAACACTGAAAGAGGACAAATGAGATATTAATAAAGCCTGCTCTCCACTCACAACGACCACCTTTCCTTCACGAATAAATTTCAGCTTCTGGTGCAAATTTGAAGTAACAACTCCTGCCTCGTGGATCCATGGTCGTCCCAATAAAAAATTGTAGGCGGGAACTATATCCATAACCTGGAAAGTAATCTGAAATAAGTGTGGACCTATGTGAATATGCAAATCTACTTCTCCGGTGATAGAATTTCTTGAACCATCAAAATCTTTCACAATTATGCCACTCTGGCGCATGGGAGTTCCATGGTACTTTAGCTTCATGACTATACTCCTTGGTATGACATATCAAAGCAGACCCGTTGTCAATCAACACATTGGATAATGAGTCATTCTTACAATTCATGGAGATATGGAGAGCTAGGTTATGGTTCCTTCCTTCATCGGGAAATTCGTCATCATAGAAACTCAAGTTATTACAAGATGTAATATTCCACACAACACTTCTGAACTGGTCCAGAGACATATCACTTTCCATAAAAGCTTGATCCAACACTCTCATAAAAGATTCCCTATGGGCAGATGAGTTCATTAGTAAGGCTAGAATGGATATCTTAGATGGAGTTTGCAACAACTAATCTAAAATCTTGTAGTCACTCATATTAATAATATTTAACAAGTCTTCAATAACTTTTTCCAAAGTAGCACCAGTGGATTCCCCCACCACTTTCTTAAGTTCAATATCTTCAACAACCCTTTTATAAGAATTAATATTCCCTCAAATGACAGGTGCGAAAACACGGCCACTGCGGGTTACTCGACTGACTTCAGCAATATTCTTGACATCAGACAAAGGTTAGATATGAATTTCAACACCATATTCCAGGATAGTCGCAATGTATTTATATGACACAACTTTGTCTGATTTATATGGGACAGGGCCAGGCAGGAAAATAACCACTGGAGCAACAACTGTCTTACTATGGTACTCAATCTCTATAGGGGAGGAAACACCAAAACACGACACAATAACGTTCACCCCTTCTTCAGATTACTTAGACATCATAGAGTTATTATTGGAGGACATATCTTCATCAGAAGAAAAGAACTCATCTGCAGAAACATACTCATCATCTGACATGGTCTCGACCGAGCAATCTTCAATTACATTAACCCTATTGTAACCATCTATATTTCCTGAGACCTTGATAGTACCATTATCTAACATCAATTGAACACCCCTTTTCACGATGGAGCAACCATGAGAATCTCTGCACCAAATCTGGAAAGACCCATAATGGTGTTCTTCTTGGCCATCCATATGACATAATGTAGCCTGCAGCTGCACCAAATCATCATTCTTATAATCTACATCAAAAATCCGGAATTCACCGGGACATCCATATACCATATTCACATCTTCTTCGTACTCAGCCCTTGGCTTGATTATATGAATGAGACCACTGTGCATCATTTCTTGAAGATCAATTTTATTTTATCACATCCCTAGATATATGTACTGCAAATACTACAACTGGCATGATTGTAAGTATAGTAGCTGAATTCATAGGTCAACATGCATCTTCACCAGATCCTATCTAACCAGGTTGATACCAAAAATTCAGAAGTCCCCAGGATAACCAGCAACCATATTTATAGCATTTACTCCTCCATCTTTAGGCAACATATCATATTTCACGTTAGGGCCAACATCTTTAAAGGATAAGAGACTAGATGTCACCATCTTTTGTACTTCAGATTTCAACGGATAACAGTTTTTAATGTTGTGCCCCGAGGATCCTTGATGAAAAGCACATGTCTGATCTGCCTAATAATATCAGGGGTAAAGGTGAAGGTATAACAGGGGGAGGCCTGGTATGAACCAACTTCTTCTAAATCAAAGCTGGGAATAACTCTGCATATCTCATTGGAATAGAGTTAAAAGCTTCTCTCTTCTGAACTTGCACTTTATTCCCCTGAGGAGAGGGTCTCTGATAAGCAATAATAGTCAGAGCTATATTGACAACTGGAGTTACAGAAGCAACCTGTTGTTGGTATTGATGATGTCTTCTAGGTGGTATAATCTTCCTCTCCCCAATAACAGCATTCATTTCACTTTCATTATTTCTAGAAAATACGTATGATGACTGCTTTATCCCTTCGTCTTTCATCAAGCGCCCTTCCCTGACAGCTTCTTCTAGACGAACACCAATGCTCACCATCTCATTGAAATCTCTCGGTGCACTAGCGACCATCCTATCATAATAAAATGATCCAATGGTTTTCAGGAAGACCTTGGTTATTTCTTGTTCTCCCATGGGTGGTACAACCTGGGCAGCTATCTCGCGCCAATGCTGCGTATATTCTTTGAATGACTCATTGTCTCTCTGAGTCGTCGCCCTTAATTGGTCACGGTCAAGCACCATAAACATATTATACTTATACTGCTTAATGAAGGCTTCCCCTAGACCATTGCAGGTGTGGATATTCCTACTATCCTAACTCATATACCACTTCAAAGCAGCATGGTTAAACTATCCTAGAAGAAATGAATAAGCAAACGCTGATCATTAGTATGGGTAGACATCTTTCTGATATACATCACTAGATGGTCACGAGGACAAGAGTTGCCCTTGTACCTCTCAAATTCCGACACTTTAAATTTCGTTGGCACCTTTATGTTAAGAACTAAGCAGAGTTCACTAGCATTCTGTCCGAATAATTCTTTTCCTCGTAGAGCCTTCATTTCCTTCTGCATCTCATTGAACTGATCCTGAAAATTATCTAATCGGTCATAGAAACCCATAGTTTCACTCAGTGGAGGTACAAGATGATAAACCTCATCATTAACAAACGACATAGCATTCTCCGTAGGAGGTGTAGTATAATGGATCTCATTTCTAGCCACATGAGTAACATGCACCACAGGAAGTGCAGGAGTAGCAGAAGCTTGAGAAACTGGAGCAACTTGTGTATCAATATTGTAACCTCCTGGCATGAAATTTTCAGGCATTCCCCACGGGTAACCCTGAGACATACAGTTATGAGCAGAAATATGGAGTAACGAAAATGGGAACTGTCGGAGCTTCGAAAGTGATTGTTGTTTGTTGTGGCTGAGCAGACAGAGGAACAGGTGGTGGTTGATTCTGAGAAGCCACCAATGATTCCATCAAAGCAGTTAGATTAGCCATACCTACCTTAAAAGCAGTAATCTCTTCGTGCAACTTGCGATTCTCTTGTTCAAGATTCTCCATTTTCTTCCTGGAATTAGCCCGGGTATTATACCAGTGAGACAACTTGCTTCTGAACGAGGTAGAGAAACACATTAAGACACCTGGGTATGAACAGAAATGTAAGAAATATGTGCAAGATGATGCATGATATGCAATGCACATGATTTATTTAATGTTATTAATATTTCAAGGAACTCAAATAATTATAGACGATTTGCAAATATTAAAGTACTAGCACATTTCGAAATACTGAAAATTTTATTATAATAACTTCAGAATGGATTAAAACTTTTAGCAATCCTAAGTATAAGAGAAGATAGAATCTAAAATCCTAAGGAGGAAAAGTTGATGAAGATCTCTTCACACACTGACGCTTTCCCGTGAGTCTTATAATATGAGCCTTCAATTGCTTTTTCTCTTCTGCATACCTGTCGGTGACCTCTTCCCAATCACCAGAGTCAGGAAATGAGCAACTAAGTCCTGCTTGAGCTATAGAGGAAAATAAATCCTCTTTCTTCTCCATCATTTCTACAGCATGACTCTCAAGAATCTCGACCAAGTCATCCTTTTCTTTCAATTCTATTTGGTAGGACATCTCTAAAGTCTGACACTTGTTCTTCCATGCTTCCTTCTCCGGATGTATCCTAACCAAGGCAAGCTGAAGTTCTTCCAAATTATCTAAAAGGGGAGGAGTGGTCTTCACAAACATATCAGGTATAGGTTCTTCACGGGAATATGGCATCTTCAACTGAATTGCCTTTGCTTGTACCCACCAGAGATGAGGCTCCAAAGAAACAGCTCCTCTCGGTCCCAGGTCTTTTCTACTCTTCCTGTGAATATGGCGCCAATCCTTTGCAATATCCTCCTTAGCTTCCTTATGATCCTCTCCTTCTTTTAGAAAGAAACCACCCAGATGAATACTATTTGTCTTGTCTCTCATCGGATATCCAAGTTGACGCCTTGCAAGAATGGGATTTTAGTTAATTCCTCCCTTTGTACCGAGAATGGGTAAATTGGGGAAACTACCACAACTATCGACAATCTCCATATCATAATAAGCCTGATGATACCAAACAATGTCGGAATGAGTGAGAGCCATAACCTTCGAAGCTCAACGAGGTTCCTTTTGGATATCTCAGAAAGCATCAGACCGAGGTAAGTGAGAAATAAACCACTGATATAACAAAGGCATGCAACAAATGATCATCCCTCCATGATGAAAATCCCGAAGATGATTTGAAATTAAAGAAGATGGGAGGAGATAAAGGGACTATCCTAAAGCATAAGGTAAAAGCTAGGGAAAAGAACTATCTAACCAACAAGAAGTCAACACTTGACACAATGAGTCAATGTAGAATTCCTATCCTTTAGTTTTGAAACCAAACAAGCAAAGATGATAAACCTCTTAAGAATGCCAAACTTCAAATGCATTAAGTATTCACAAAAATTAGGCAGAGTAATGTCTATATACATATGAATTCCCAATATTTGACAAAACATATAATCAGAATAACCTGCACACAAAGAAAAAACAACCTAATGTCTTAGGGTAAACCCCAAGAACTCCAGACAAAATAACAGTAGAAGTCACAAGGTCCCAAGGGTAGTCAAAGCTTATAATCCTAAGTCCAAGAGGTCCATAACTCCATCATGCCAAGGATAGTAACCAAATAGTCTAAGTAACCTTAAATTTTGTATTGTTCAAGTTGGTTATTAAGTATCTTCAAAAAGACAATGAAAAGCTCAAGTGAGCAAAACAAAATGACATAAAGGTAAATGCTCATGTGAGCAAAGATGAAAATAGCATGAAACGTAAATGCTAAAGTAAATGTTGCGTAAAAGTAAAGGCGTAAAGTAAAAGCACAAAATAAGAGTCAATTGTTAATGAGTTAGAAATTAAAGGTTAGTTGAATGACCATCTTAAAACTTGAATTTGAAAACTCATTAAGATTGATAAAATCAAAGCCTCTCAACACCAAGTTTCATTTGCTTTTTTTCAAGTATATCATTCATTTTAAATTCTCGAGGCAACAACAAATGATCAACGATGTTTAAATGATTTACTTAGACCATAATTTATGATGGTTCATTAGAGGATTGATAAGACCAAAACCTCTTAACAAAGAACCTCAAGGTTATTAGATCAAAGGTTTCAAGTTAAACATACTTGGGCTTGCAAACATAGGTCTGGGCCACGAATGATCATTTCTCGAATCAGGACAAAATTTAGCGCTATGTTAAGCAATCGTAAGTGGACTTATATAGAAGTCGCACCTATTTTGAGGTTGGTCAATAGCAGTCTATATACCATATATTTCGAGAAATGATATGTAGATCATCCTCTAACAACATGTAGCACAAATGAGAAAGGGATAAGATGAAGAATGGTGGGGGAGGGGGGGGGCAAATATTTGAATCACAGATTTTAATCAAACTATCATTAAAATCATTCATCCATTTTGGTGGAGTTAAACTCACCACCCAAGATCCAATGATGTTACTGAAGTTCATGATAAGAAGTCACATACCCAGAATATATTCAAAAATAAATTGCATTTAATAAAAAAAGAAAATGATTTTTAAATTGGTTTTTAAATGAAAATAAAAGGAAAAATAGATAATTATATTCAAAATATCAAATAAAAATTAAAAGAGACCGTAGAAAAGTCAAAAGTGAACTCAAATATTTTTATAATTTTTTTGGTAATTTTTAAAACAGAAAAATATTTTTAAACTAATTAAAATCACTCAAATAAGTGAAAAATAATCAAAAAAAGTAAAAATCAAAATAAAGTTCTAGAAAAAATTCAGAAAGTCAGAAATAAAGAAAATGATCTTGATGAATTTTTTTTAGAATTTAAAAATACCAAGAAGTATTTTTAAACAATTAAAAATAAGTCAAAGCAAAGAAAAAAATATAAAAAAATATCAAATCTGAAAATAAAATCATGAAAAAATAAAAATCAGAAAGAGAATACTTACAAAAAATTTGTGAATTTTTTCATAATTTTTGGGACAGAAATAAATTTTCTATGATTTTTTGAAGTTTAAAACAATAAAATGTAACAAAAATTAGAAAACAAAAATAAAGTCAGAAAAGTATGCACCATTGGATAAGAGTCAAAACGAGTTAGTAAACATATCCAATGGATCTGGCGCACTGTGCATATCATGGTCTTTTTTGGAAATCACACCAAATCATTTTTTAATAATTATAAGTGACTAAAAATCTGGCGCGTTGGATGAGGTTTGACTAATGAAAGTAACCAGGTCGAAGGGTTCCTAAGACACACACATGATAAAACATATGCATTGGATAGAATTAAAAAAATCACATGTCATGCTATCATTGGGTGAAACATGACACGTAGGTCGTCTTCAATCTCTAGACGCCCTAAATTGAGGTTCCAGAAACTGTAAAATTAGAAGACTAGAACGGTACCATTAGATTCGTCTCTTCAGGAAGAACCTAATGGTACCCTCGCACCAAATTTATATAAAATGTGCAAGGATGAATTTGAAGAAAACCATAAAAATAGCGAACATGAAAATCCCAAGTATCTCTCTCAATTCTCAATGAAAATGCAAACCGTAAGAAGTGTGAGAATCAAAATGATGTATATAGTAGAATAGGGATTTATTTGGTTCAATTTGATTGAGAATTCTACCTGAACGAAGTAGCTGAAAATTGCTCTGAAACTGGACTTGGTTAGCACGATTTAGGATACCTCAAGGCTTGGTTCTTCTTTTGTTACCTTCAGTGAAGTTCAAGCATAAAGAATCAACAAAGAAATTGGATTGAAAAGTGGAAAAAATAGGAATTTGAAAACTCAGAAAAGTGGGTTGTGTAGGGAGTTTGGCAGGGTGATTTTGACTGTCTAAGCTTGAGAAAATGACTGAAGTGAGGTCCTCTATTTATAGAGAAGTGAATGGTGCAAAGAATTGAGAGGAAAATTGAAGTTTGGAGGGAAATTGGATGGAGCACAAAAGTGGAAAATGTGTGACTCCATGTGCATCAAAACTCAGTCAGTTCATGTGTTTTGATCCTTAATTCAACTTTGGGAACTTTGTTAAACATGTTTGAATAAAAAACGCATGCTAATTTGGTGTTTAGAAGATGGATTATGGATTTCAAATTCTGACTTGGAAGAAAAAAATCAATTTCAAGTAGCTGACTTTGAACTCATGGTGTGCATGATTTAGGGAACCTTAGGACTTGATTCTTGATGCATTGGAAAGATGAGATACATTCTTTGTAATGTTCTAAGAAAGAGATCATTTGGATGCTTGAGCTAGAAGTTGTTCTTGGTCAAAATCAGGAAAAATGTGCTGACTTTTATACTTAGAAAAAATTCTAAGTTTTTCTTCAAAAATGACTTATAATGTTTTGACTCCAAACAAGGTCTTCTTCCAAAATTTTGCTTTTATAAATGATGCTATCTTGAATTAGACTCCTTTAAGAGTATTGTGAAACTTGTATCACTAAAAAATTCCAAATATTGGACAAGTTATGATCCTTAGAATTTGATGAAAATCCACGAAGTGACCTATAATCTTGAGTTCTTAAGGCATTTTCCCACAATTTTCAAGTTTTGAACATAAAATAAGAGTTGAAGTTCACACTCTTAAGATCATTTTAGAAAAATAATAGGCTAAAGGAGTTAAAAATTAATCAAGTTATGACTTTTTGAAGTCACATAAGGGAATTTGGTGGCCTATCTAGAGGACTTGTAATCTTTCTCAATCATTAGTGATCTTTCACACAAAATTTGCTTGAAACTTTTGAAGTTATTTGTTGATAACCCTTTAAGGAGAAGCATGTCTTTGGAATCACTCAAAAATCTCAAAAGATGAACAAGATATAGCCCTTATAAGTCTAAAACCCTAACTCCTAGAGCATCAAAATGGCTTGGGAACCCCCTTTCAATTTTGATAATCTTTCTTGCACAAATACTTTTTCTATGTCAAGATATTTTATTGTGGGTGATAATGATAACCTATAGTGACAATAACCACTTCAAAATATTAAGAATTGAGAGAGTTATGCACTTGTGATCAAGGAATCAATAACTTGTCCAATTAGGTCAAACTTCTTCAATCAAATCTTGCATATTTTGACTTCCTTTGGAAAATTGAGGCATGATGAATCATAGTAGACCTTGTCATGATATTACTTCAAATAACTCTCAGTAATGAAGCTTGAATCTCAATGAAGCTTTGTTGAAGAAGGCATGGAAATAAACTCATGAACCTATGAATCAACTTGATGAGATGTGTTGTGCCCGCACCTATAGTATCATCATTTAAAGCAAACATTTATTGTATTTGTTAGTTGAAAGTTAATCAACACAAGACATATACGATCACAATATACAAATCAAAGTGCTTGGTGATCCCTCACGAGCAAACCTAGAGATAGGGAGAAGAACGAAAGCCAAGTGTAATCTTGATATAATTGAGTTGATATGAGATGATAGAGGAATCTTAGGGGAAAAATCAAGGTATAAAAGTTGGTATTTATCTCCTTAGTGAGGTTGTCGTTCATCGTTCCCATGAAGTTCGTATCTTTTCTCCCCAGGGAAGTTTGCCCCGTTAGGTTTTCTTAAAGAGATGTTTGATCAGCATGCTTATTATGCCCCAGTGGAGCAAGTCTCCTGTTTTTCTGGAGCAGTTTGCATAGACGAATTCCATTTAGGGATCTCTTATCCCCAGCAATAGAGTTTTGCTGAAATATTTCCTCAATGGAGTTCTGAACCTCAAGCTTATGGTTCAAAGATGCCTTTCTCTTCCCCAAGGGAAGATTGTTACTCACCAGCGGTAGTATCCCTAGTGTGGTCTGGGTAGAATTGTTTTATTTAAGAATTTCTATTATTCCCCAGTCGAAATCACTTTTATTGAGGACTTCCATTAGAAGGTCCCAGTTCCCAACGAGGTTCTCTTTATCCATGGAAAGAGATGTTGGATCTGTTCCCCAGGAAGTTAAGAGTTGGATCAAAGTTCAATATTTTCAATAGACTGCAAATTATTTTTGCAGTATTTTCCCCAGGAAGTTACTTCCCCAGTGATATCAATCTTCATAGGTCGGTGGTTCCAAATCTCGTTTATCCATTGAAGTTTAGAGGGATTTTTCCCTAAAGAAGTTCAGATGGGTAAAGATAATCCTTCGGAAGTTTCAGGTCTTCTCAGTAGACGATTATTGATGTGTTTTCCCCAGTGTATTCCTAAACATGCATCATTACATTGTATCTACCAAAACACGTAGCATTTCCATTGTATGGAGCATTACACTATAAAAATTCAAACATGCATTAAGGTTTAAGCCAATCATGTTCACCTGTGGTAATTGATTTGTTACATGCTCATATTTGAATTATCTCCACAGCAAGCTTATGGTGGTTGTGATACGGTTGGAGAACTGACTTGGGAGTTTTGCGTTTGATCGCAAATGTTGCGGTTAGCAAGAGTCGCCACCGACTTTTCTTTTATCCAAAAGGAAAGGTGAAAAATCACAAGAAAGACCTTCGAGATTATTTCTTGAGTTCGGGGGGTAGATTATGAAAAGGGAAGGTATTAGCATCATTTTCATCCATGGTTTTCCATGGGCTCTTATTTACTTGCTAGATCACTTGCTTTTGTTTGGAAATTATGCTTTGTGTGGTGTGGGTTTTGAAAGTATTTTGAAAATGTAACTTTGTAATGATTATCGTTTCTATCAGAACGTTAACAAAAGTGTTTATTTCAAAAATGATTCAAAAATAAGTGTTTGTGAGATGTGTTTTTGAAAAGGTGTCTTTGTAATGATTCCCGTCTCTATAAGAACGCATACAAAGTGTTGTCTTTTTAAAAATGTTTAAAAGTGAGAGTGTCGGTGTATAAAATGTTTTTATTGTGAGCAAGCAAGCAACTAGGAGAGAAACTACCTACTCAAAAGGTTTTAGATATTCTTTTCCTCCTCCTTTAGGTGTTGCTATCTTACCATTGATTTGGTGAGAAGCCCCATTGTTGGATGTGAAGGGAAGGGCGTGGGTCATCGTATAGTCATAGAAGGCAACCTATGGATGTTTTAGCAATGTTTTTTACTGACTAGATCGTTTACGGAAGGCAACATCGAGGGTCATCGAGGGACTACGATCTTTTATCGAGGGTCTTTGCTAAAACGCCCATGTTCGAGGTTCATGACTATTTTTCCGATAGGCAACAAGTGAGATTCCCTTAAGGTGTGAATATGTGCAAAGTGTGTTTGATTGCATGCATTTTTGTCTTGATTAGGGTTCTCTATTTGTTGGTTTCATGTCTTGTCATACACACCCTAATTAGTAGCAATATATGAAAGCAATAAAAACTGCGGAAAGTAAATATCCTACGCTATTACAATCATTAGGGAGATGGGGTGTACAGATTTACAAATGGGGATTGCAAATAACATTAAATCCTAAGTTACTATTACAACCATATTGAATGGATAAGAATGTACAAGAAAATGTGAAATGGACTTGTTTTGTTTAAGAAAATATTTTTGATCTTTTTGTTTTAAGAAATAGAATAAAGCATGTAAAATGTAAAATGTTTTTGGTGTTTTTGATTAGTGAAAATAGAAGTGATAGCAAAAATAGTAAGGAACATTAAAATAGAATCAGCACATTGCTGAACTAAAAGAGATCAGAAGTTCTGACTCTGGCGTGCTGGAAAAACAGAAATCATATTAGTAGAAATAGGTAAAGTCAGAAGTTCTGGGTCCGCTGGGAGCAAAGAAGATTTCAGAAGTTCTAATGCCACTGGCAGAACATAGTCTCCCTCTCCATGCTAGTCAGAACATCTGCAACTTAGTCATTTCTCAACAAAATAGAAGATATGCATGTAACAGTTATGGCAGGTTTCATAATGTTTCAGAAACAAGAGATATTAGAACTATAAATCAGAAGCAAGCATGAATTTGTTAATCCTAATTCTAAGTTCTAATTTCTTCAAGAAGTTCTGGACTGAAATTCTCCCTACTTAGGCAAACATACATGGAATATATGAATATATACTGAATCAGAGTCGGGATGTCTACATTATATTTTTGAACGTGCAAATGTAACAATGTTTAAGTAATATGACGAGAGTCAGCAGAAGCTTACCTTGCAGCTGGAAAATGTTTTGTGGACTGGAGTCTGGTTCTGACTGCTTGTGATGTTCTGACCAGCTTCCTCACGTGCTTAGTAGTCTGGAAACTTCCAACTTGGGCTATGAATGATTGGAAAATTCTGGAACAACCAAGGAGAAAAGTTCTGACTTCTTTGAGAGGGAAGAGAGGGAGAATGTGTTACAGTTTGGCTACAGAAGTTAGGATAGCTTCTAATATGTGAATCAGAAACTGTATGGACGGTTTTGGTCAAGAAACACTTGAGAAAAAAATGGAGTTTGAATGCAAGAAATCAAAAGTTAACCAGTTTTGTATTTTGTGTTGCAGTTTTGGATTCTTGGAATTTTAGCAGGGGTTCAAGGCTTTTTCTTTCTCAAATTTTCTACCCTTTTACAGTTTCCAATAAAGTCTAATTTATAGGCAAAGGTTTAGTAGCTTGGAGAGGTCAAGGAGCACCACCATCATAAGCTAGACGCTGACTTGCTCTTGAAGTAAGTTCAAATAGGCATGGTGGTTAGCAGTTTTAGCAGCGCCTAAGCTGGATTTGTAAGCAGGAATTAAGGAAAGGTAACCTCAACATAAAAATCAACGTATGGGCCCAACACACTTTTGTACAAGAGTTTGCTTTTCCAAGACAATAAAGGTAATTCTATGCCACACGTGGGGAAATCTTTTGGATAAATACTTAAAAGTGGTTGTGAGCATTAAAGATGATGAGATTTATCAAACCAAAAATCCTACAAATGTGATATTTTGAATCATTGTTTAATTCTGGGTCAGAGGTTCAACTTCAACATGATTTAGAATAAACATCCAACTTCTGATCTTTGTATCTCCTTGCTCTAGCATATTATGAAGGAGCTCTCAGACTTTCCAGGAAGCTTGCAATACGCTTTGTAAACCTTTTTTTCATCACCTTGCAAATTATTATTGAATCCTTTTGAAAACCAGCCCAGAAGTTGTAACCAAACTCTGTCTTGGAACTGTCCAGAATTTGTTGAGTGCTTCAGTTTCATGGACGTGTCTTTAAGGAGTCATAACTTGAAATCCCAGCAATTCTAGGAGAAGTTTTGTTCTACAATGTTTCAGATCTTGTTTGAGTCTATAAATCTTGTTTTAGAAGTTCTTCCAGAATCAACTTGCGTCATGGTGATAATCTGATCAGAAGTTCTGAGCTCATCATATTCCCTAAACACTTAGAAAATTTCTAAGTATTTGGAATTTTGACTTTTCCAATAGCAAATTTGACTTTTGACTTTCTTAATGAAACAAACTTCATGTTTTAACATGTTTTGATGAAATATGATTCTTGAAACTCGATTTTGATCCAAAAGTCAAAGTTTGACTTTTCAGTATGCAAATGACCATTTTTCCCTTGTGAATGCTTTCTTGAAAAATTTGTAATTCAAGACTTGAAATTGGCTGGGAACAAACCCGAGGGTTCAGGGTGATCCTTTGAGAAATGAGAGAGAATTTTTTTGGGTATAACAGTTTCCCCTGTTCAATCTTCTTAAACCTGAAGAGTTAGATTGGCGGATTTGCCATTCGTGACTTGAAGGTGGAAGATGATTGAACACTAGAGTGCCCAGAAATTTGCACTCGATGATGTTGTGGTTGATTGTATAGGGAATGGGATTAAAGATGCCATTTGGAGAAAGGATAGACAGTTATTGGAGATGGGCTTGTAGATGCCATCCAAAAATGATTGCTTCTATTGTAATTTGTAAGTTGAAAGAATGAGTATCAGAATGGCATCTGTGTCTGGAGCGTATCTGAACTATATCCGAAAGTTGAATCTGAATGAGTATCAGAATGGCGTCTGTATTTGGAGCGTATCTGAACTGTATCTGAAAACTGAATCTGAATGAGTATCAGGATGGCATCCGTGTCTGGAGTGTATTTGAACTGTATCTGAAAACTGAATCTGAATGAGTATCAGGATGACATCCGTGTCTGGAGCGTATCTGAACTGTATCTAAAAACTAAATCTGAATGAGTATCAGGATAACATCCGTGTCTGGAGTGTATCTGAATTGTATCCGAAAGTTAAATCTGAATGAGTATCAGAATGGCGTCTGTATTTGGAGCGTATCTGAACTGTATCTGAAAACTTTGAATATTGTTAACGGTAGCTGTTAACCTTATCCCGAAAAAGGTAAAATGTTAGCTAAAATTCAATGTTCATGTTGTATGAAATGCATAGTATAATGCATTCGTGTTATCAATGTTTATGACATATGGATGCAATGTATGCGTATGTGAGCTAGTTCGTTGCACTGCTGTTGGATTGGGGAAAATAAATCCCTGACTGCTGTTGAGGATATGGAGTTTTCATGTCTTGAAGTTTGAAGCGTTCGATGAATTTCTGCTTAGAGAAATAAACTCAGTTGTAAGGGGAATGTCGTGTACTATTTGAAAAATCCTGGTCGGGGAATTCTGAGAAATTTGGTGACTTCTACTGGGGAGTGATAACTGGGATTTTTGTTTCGCTGGGGATTAAGCTGTACACTGCGGGGAAATTTTATGGAAAAATGATTTAGAGAGATTTCCCTATCTCTTAAAGCCAACAATGATTGTCTTTTATTTTGTTTATTTGTAAACAGTAATTATGTTCAAATGCATATGTTCAACAATGAATCATTGGACGTTTTTGTAAACAAGACACAAGAGTAAAGAAAAACAGATAGTTTTTCACTTTCAAAGGAATATATTTGCATTGACTTTGAGTAAGTATTTTTGTACAGTGATACAAACATTCTAGTAGGAGAACTCCATCGTAAAAAAAAAGAAAATTTTAATACAAAGAAAAGATAGCTATGTGTATTAATCCCATGGGGTTCCCATTTAGCCTTTGTATCTCCGAGCATTTTTTCTATTTGTTGCCTCGTCCGAAGATGATTGAATTGATCAGAACCTATGAGTTTGTCAGTTGAAGCCAAAGGTTTTCCGTAAGGTGATCCAACGGGACATAGTCATACGCTTTAATTCCCTAACTTTTTCCTGGACCGCCCTTTCGGGTTTTCAGTCCACCGGGAAACCCTTTTCTGCCCAAGTCTCCCTTTCGGGTTTTTAACTTGCCGGGTGTACAAAATTTTTTTTTTGGTTTTATCCCTAATTTTTGCCTGAACCCTTTTGGTTCGCCGGGATGCCCTTGTTTTTCCTAGGTATGTCAAACTAACGGGTCTCTTATGCGTAGTATCTTTTGACTATATCCGCGTTTGCAGGATGCGGCAGGTCGTCACCATCCATGGTGGTCAATATCATTGCCCTACCAGAGAAAATGTTTTTGATTACAAATGGTCCTTCATAGGTAGGAGTCCACTTTCCCCTAGGATCACCTTGTGGTAGTATGATGTGTTTGATCACCAGATCTCCAACTTGATACACTTGGCGTCTGACCTTTTTGTTGAAAGCCTTGATCATCCGTTTTTGATACACTTGACCATGGAAAACAATAGTAAGTCTCTTCTCATCAATCAAGTTCAGTTGATCAAGTCGAGTCTAGATCCAGTCGTCTTCGTTCAGCCCTGCGTCCTTCATAATCCTCAGGGAGGGGATCTAGACCTCGATAGGCAAGACAACTTCCATGATGTAAACCAGAGAATAGGGTGTTGCCAAGGTTGATGTGCGAGTCGTGGTACGATACCCTTGGAGAGCGAATGGTAACATCTCATGCCAGTCTTTGTATGTGACTGTCATTTTCTGTATGATTTTTTTAATGTTTTTATTTGCAGCTTCGACAGCACCATTCATCTTTAGCCGGTAAGGAGAAGAATTGTGATGCTGGATCTTGAATTGCTTGCACAAGGCGGTGATCATAGTGTTGTTGAGATTTGTACCATTGCCAGTGATGATCCTTTCTGGGATACCGTACCGGAAAATGAGATTTTTCTTGATGAAACGGGCAACAACATTCTTGGTAACGGAAGCGAAGGATGCTGCCTCTACCCACTTTGTAAAATAATCAATGGCCACTAAGATGAAGCGGTGTCCATTAGAGGTTGTCGGCTTGATTTCCCTAATCGTATCTATTCCCCACATAGCAAAGGGCCAAGGAGCCGTTAATACATTAAGAGAAACCGGAGGTACGTGCACCTTGTCAGCATAAATCTAGCATTTATGACAGGTTCGAGAGTGTCGATAACAATCTGCTTCCATAGTAGACCAGTAGTAGCCTTCCCGTAGGATTTTCTTTGCCATTGTATGCCCACTGGAATGGGTGCCAAAATTTCCTTCATGCAATTCAGCCATGATCCTTTCAGCTTCAACCTTATCTACGTACCAAAGTAACACAGAGTCATGATTGTGTTTGTACAAGATGCCATTACTAAGAAAAAATTTAGCAAAGAATCTCCTTAAGAACTTCTTGTCATTGATTGAAGCTCCTTCTGGATATTCTTGAGCCTCGAGATACTTCTTGACTTCGTGAAACCAAGGCTGGTCCACTACTTCTTCAGTATTAATCTCGTGACAGTGCGCTGGTTCTTCCATTCGTTCGATGGTGATCTAGGGAGCCTAGTTATCCCAATTAAGTTTAAACATAGATGATACTGTGGCTAGAGCGTCTGCTAGCTGATTTTCTTCTCGCGGGAAATGCTCGAAGGTAATCTTCTCAAAATATGGTAGCAATGTCAAAACATGTTCTTTATAAGGGATAAGGTTAGGGTGTTTGGTGTCCCATTCCCCTTTGATCTGACTGATGACCAAAGCTGCATCTCCAAATACATCCAAGGATTTGATCTCCAAGTCTACGGAAGCTCTGAGACCAAAGATGCGTGCTTCGTATTCTGCCATGTTGTTTTTACAATTGAAGCAGAGTCTTGCGGTAAAGGGAGAATGACACCCTTCGGGAGATATGAGTACATCACTGATACCATTTCCAAGTGCATTGGATGCCCCATCAAAGAATAGGGTCCATCGGGATCCTTGTTCAGGTCCGTCATATGGCCTGAATTCTTCACAGTTGTCTAACGTCATGATGTCTTCATTCGGAAATTTGAATTTCATGGACTGGTAGTCTTCTACAGCTTGGTGAGCAAGGTGATCGACTAATACACTTCCCTTTATTGATTTCTATGTAGTATAGTGTATGTCATATTCTGTCAAGATCATTTTCCATCTCGTTATTCTCCCAGAAAGGGCCGGTTTCTCGAAGATGTATTTTATCGGATCCATTTTAGATATCAATAAAGTAGTATGAGTCAGCATATACTGTCTTAGCCGGCGAGAAGCCCATGCCAGAGCGCAACAAGTTTTCTCGAGCAATGAATATCTTGTTTCACAGTCGGTAAACTTTTTGCTCAGGTAATAAATGGCGTGCTCTTTTTAGCCAGACTCGTCATGCTGCCCCAGCACACACCCCATTGAATTTTCCAAAACGGTCAAATACATGATCAATGGTTTTCCCTCGACTGGTGGCATCAAACCAGGAGGCTATTGCAGGTACTCTTTGATCTTGTCAAAGGAAGTTTGGCACTCATCATTCCATTTGACTACCTGATCTTTCTTCAATAGTTTGAAGATTGGTTCAGAGGTAGCTGTCAGGTGAGAGATGAATCTGGAAACGTAGTTCAAACGTCCCAAGAACCCTCTGACTTCCTTCTCAGTACGAGGAGCAGGCATCTCTTGTATTACTTTTACCTTGGTTGGGTCTACCTCAATACCTTTGTTAATGAAGAAAAAGCCTAGGAGTTTACCAGACCGTACCCCAAATGTGCATTTGTTTGGATTCAACCTCAGTTTATACTTCTTCAGTCTTACAAACAGTTTTTGTAGGTGATCAAGATGCTCTTCTTCTTTTTGAGATCTGGCTATCATATCGTCCACGTAGACCTCTATTTCGTGATGTATCATGTCATGAAATAAAGATATCATGGCACGCTAATAGGTTGCCCCAACATTCTTTAGTCCGAATGACATTACCTTGTAGCATAATGTGCCCCACTGTGTGACAAATGTTGTTTTCTCCATTCCTCAGGCGCCATTTTGATTTGGTTGTAACCTGAGAATCTGTCCATGGAGGAGAACACTTTGTGTTGTGCCGTATTGTCAACTAGAATATCAATGTGAGGGAGTGGAAAATCATGCTTAGGGCTTTCCCTATTCAAATATTTGTATTCTACACACATTCGCACTTTGCCGTCCTTTTTGGGCACGAGAACAACATTGGCAACCCATTGGGGATAAGAGGTGACAACCAAGAATCTAGCATTGAATTGCTTCACGACTTTTGCTTTAATCTTTTCTGACATATCAGGACTCATGCGGCGAACCTTTTTCTTTACTGGCGGGCAATCTTCTCTTGTAGGCAGACGATGTACCACAATGTCTTCATCAAGTCCCAGCATGTCTTCATACGACTAGGCAAAGACTTCAACATAATCGTGTAATAACTGAACCATACGCTCCTTGACACTGGATTCCAGATTGGCTCCCATCTTGACCTCTTTTTTGTCTTCTTTGGTACCTAGGTTGATCGTATCCAAGAGTTCATTGTGAGGTTGAATGGTTCTCTCTTCTTGTTGTAGTAGTCTTGCAAGTTCCCTTGGTACTTCACAATCTTCCTCACCTTCGTCTTCGACTTGGTATATTAGATTCTCAGAGTCACAAAAGGCCATAGCAGTATTGTTACCCATGGGATCCCGAATGGATGTATACCTGTATTGTAAGTGTGAGTGTGTGTAAGGGTATAGCTATCCTTGGAAGAAATAAAAATGAAAAAAGAAAAAAAATGAGCACAAAAGTTTTTATGCGAAAACGTCCATGATTCATTGATGTCATATGAAAATGAGATGATAACCCTTACAAATGGACCATTGTGCCTCCGGTAAGACACAAGGTTTTAAGAGTGTGAATCATTTTAATATTACAGATCTAACAAAATGTAAAGACAAATTATTGTGAGATAAAAGTGATCGGGACAAAATCTCTAGCCTCCCAGTTGCTGAGCCCTCCATTGATAGTTGTGAATATCCAGTCCTCCAAGTCACAACTATCTTCATCATCTTCTATGGCGTTTACCTCACGGTTGCTGATCTTCAGGGGTGGTCCTCCGGCACGAGCGCGGTGTACATCCTTCTAAGCACTTGAAGCGAAACCCAGGACAAACTTGTTAGACTTATATGGGATATCCGGGAGTTGTCCCCAGATAGTGCACCCGCCCTCTTCTACCACTGCTTTGGCATCCTTCAGAGATGACATCCGGAGTGGAGGCCTTGTAATCTTGGGAAAAAACTTGGTTACCGCCACATCTTGCAGGACCTCTTCAAAGTGTTGAAATGGAGTTTCAATAAATTCACCATCTAATTCCACATATCTGAAGGAATTGAGATGGCTGATCATATACTCTTCTTCTCCATGAACGGTGATAATCTTCCCTTGAATCGGATATTTCAGCATTTGGTGCAACGTAGAAGTGACAGCGCCAGCATTGTGGATCCATGGTCGGCCTAGCAAGCAGGAGTATGAAGGAAGGATGTCCATTACAGAAAAGGTTGAATTGAAATTTTGGGTTCTAACCTTTATGGGGATAACCACTTCCCCGTGCACCATCCTTTTCGAGCCGTCAAAAGCTCTTACTACTATATTACTTGGCTTCAATTTCAATCCCTCACAGTCAAGCATATCAAGAGCTTTTTTAGGCAATACATTCACAGATGAGCCAGTGTCCACCAAAACATGGGACAAGGTTGTGCCCCTACATTCAACTGAGACATGCAATGCCTCATTATAATTCCTTCCTCTCGGTGTTAGATCAGCATCTAAAAAACCTAGGCCATTATCCGTAGTCAAGCTGGCTACGCAGTCTTGGAACTGATCGACAGATGTTTCTTGGGGTACATGGGCTGTTTTCAGGAATTTTACCAAGGCTTTTGCATGTGCCTCGGAACATAGTAGTAATGCCAACATGGAAATTTTAGAGGGGGTTTGCCCTAGTTGTTCAACTACATCGTAATCGCTTCTCTTTATAATTTTTAGGATCTCCTCCATTTCTTTCTTGGAGGTCTCAGGGATAGTCAATGACTGAGCCTTCGTCCGGACAGGCTCAATCAGAATACTTTTTCCTCGAGTCTCAGTTAACTCGGCAGCATGAGTGTCAGTAGGAATGATTACAGGGGTTGTAACGACTTTGTCAATTGGAGTATTATTGGAGATAATTGTAGGACCGGGAACAGTTTTTAGGGGAGCAACAGCAGGAATGATTACGGGTCCAGAAATTGCTTTTGGGGGAGCAATTTATGGAGAAAAGATCCTACCACTTCGGGTAATTTTTCTAGTTCCTGCAATATTACTAATGTCAAAGTTGACTTTCTCAGAGCTTGAATCTTCAGCGGCTGGCCAGTCCTGCTTGATACCATGGTAATAGACATCCCCTCCATAATTCCATGGTACGGTTTTGTCTGGCGCATATGGGACTGGTCCAGGCATTGTGATTATTAAAGGAGTTGCTTTCGGAACTGATGTAATTCTAACGGGTCTTTTGGTGGAGACCCTGGAAGAATTGGCGGAAATGGTAATGATAGAAACATCTTCAAAAGGAATAGGTGGAACATAAGTTTTTTCGAACAAAATTTCTTTGTTATCTATTAGGCACTGAACGCCTACTTTCAACAAAGAATAGCTGGTTGGTGAGGATAAAAAGAAATGGAAAACTTCATCACATCCTGGGAACACACCGACATTCAACAAGTTCATTTTTATAGTCAGAAGTGGGGTCATAAGTTCATCAACTGAAGTAACAAATACTCCTTCTTCAACGACATTGGTATTATGGTCATGTTTGGGCATAGGGGCATAAATGACATTTGGCTTTTTAGGCACATCGAATTCAATCTCTTTTTCTTCAATGAGGTCTTGTATTTTGTTCTTTAAAGCCCAATAGTTATTAGTGTCATGGCCGGGACTTTCTGAGTGATATGCGCAACGGGCATTGGGATGATAGTGAGGAGATGTTGTATTGGGGTTTTTCGGAGCTTATTTCAAGGTCACCAAATTGGATCTTAGTAGATGCGATAATACTTGAGATGGGGTCATGTTAATTTTGGTGAATTGCCTGACTAGTCATTCCATCCTTAGTTGATTATTTCTTTGCTGATCAGGCGCAAGCTTAAGGATCATCATAGCCCCCACCATTGGTCGGAGTTCGGCCCTATCTTGGTTTCTTTGCGGATATACAAAAACCACCTCTTTCTTTTCGATGAAAGGATTCCTTACATCTATAGAAGAAGATGCATCTTTCTGAATCTTTCCACTTTTTATACCAGCTTCTACCCTTTCTCCGGTCAACATTAGATCAGTAAAGCCTGCAGATGAACTTCCAATTAAATGATTGAAGAAGGGACCAGACAAGGTACCCAAGAACATGTTTACCAATTCCCTCTCAGATAGAGGGGGTTGAACTCTTTCAGCCAAGTCTCTCCATTTTTGTGCATACTCCTTGAAACCTTCATTGGAAACCATGGCCATACTCTGGAGTTGAGTACGGGTAGGCGCAAGATCAACATTGTATTGGTATTGTTTATAGAAGGCTGCAGCAAGATCTTCCCAATTGTGAACGTTGGCTCTTTCTAGTTAGTAAAACCAATCAAGTTGAGTTCCAGACAGGATTTCTTGGAAGAAATGTACCCATAAGTCTTTGTAAGCGGTATGGGGATGGATTTTCCTTACATATGACTGGAGATGCATTTTAGGGCATGAGATTCCGTCATATTTGGCGAATATAGGTGCTTTGAATTTTGGAGGAATCACAATCCCCGATACTAAACCCAATTCCTCAAAGTCCAAGACAGACACTTTTTGGATTTCCATCGCACTCAACTGCTCCTCCAGATGTTTATACTTGTCATCAGCTGGAGGATATTGTTCTTCAGAGTAGTCTTCTTCTTCCTCTTCCTCTTCCGATTCTGACAGGATAACTATTTCCTTGCCTTTACCGTCTTGGTTGTCTCTTTCACCGGATTTTGTTGCAAAGTTTATGGTCCTTCTTGTCTGCCCATGAAATCTTCTTCCCATGTTTAGTACTCTGGTTACCTTCTTTGTTTTCTTTTTCCTCTCTTCAGCTAGAAAAGTCTTAAATTTTTCTTGTCCCTTGGCTAGGGTCAAGAGCAACTGCCGAAACTGTGTATTCTGAGCTTAGAGGTCTTTCACTATTTGCTCGAGATCCATCTTACTGAAATAAACAGTAGAGAGATTAGGATACTTGTTGCAAAAGACCTGCTTATATTATGATGAATGGTATATGCATATGTAATGATTTCAAGGATTTCAAAGATTCAAATTTGTTTTAGACAAAAAGGAAACACACGTTATATTAATAAGTTAAAGCTTGAGTATAATAATGTCGTCTTGGGAAAAACAAATACAAGAAACTCTAAGATAAAAAGGTGGTGTGCATCCTCCTTGGTGTAATGTAAGCATTGAGAGTCTTCTCCTCATGAAGTAGCCTAGTGAGTTCCAAAACCTTCTTCTCGCTTACGCAGAATTGGGCTTCGAAGGTATCTCGCTCTCCCTTGAGTTGTATCCAATCCCTTTGTAGGTCTTCAAGAGAGGTAGGCATGTCAGGGTGTAGGACAATGTATGGAACATCTCCTTCCATGACAGGCTCAATGATTACCGGGATAATAGCGGGGTAAGGCATCATAAGACTCTGAGCACGGGTTCGTACTCATTTGAGGTAAGGCTCAAGAGGGATGGAATTTTTATGCCCCAAAGTCTTGCTATCCACCTTGTTTAACATCCTCCAAGCTCGGATAAATCTCTGGCGAAGACCTTGATTGTTGTTGTCGTAGTCAAATACCAAACCTTGAATCAGCATCTCGTGTAGGCCATCCCTTGGGGCGTAATCAAATTGTCTTAAGGCTAAGCAGGGGGTTGTAGGTGATACTTCCCCTAATGCCAAGTAAAGGGACATTTGTGAATTCTCCACAACGGTCGACAATGATAACATTCCCTTTGGATCGGGAGCACTAATGAATGTCCGAATGTTTGAGAGTCATCAACCTTTGTGACCACCTTAAACCTTGCTCATTTTTTAATACAGTTTAGGGAAGATGCAAAATAAACCATCTTGCCAAGAGAGGAGCGTAACACATAAGGACACCTCTTTTCCTCATTGTGCGAGTGTGAAAAAAGTGTAGGATATCTCCTAGCAATGTAGGCACCGGGTTGCAGGATATGAAGATTTTACGGTGTTGACATCTATGAGTTGGTAAGGATTTGGAAACAAAACCATCCCATAGATGAGGAGAGCCACAATTTCCTCAAAGGCTTGCAAGTCCAAGGAATTCTGACAATTTTGGGCTTTCTCAAACAGGAACTTTGCTAAGAAACCTTTGACACCACTCCTTGTTTCCCAATGAGTTGTGACATCAGATGAGTGCAAGTGTAGAGCTTGAGCAATCTCTTCTGGCTTCAGATCTCTTTCCGTACCGTTGAAAGGTAGTTGATTGAGAATTGGAATCCTCAAGAGTTGGGATAATTCTTCCAAAGTAGGCACAAGCTGATAGTCGAGAAATGTGAAGCAATGGTACAAAGGATCAAATAACTTAAAGAGCACCTTCATCATGTCCTCATCTGTGTTGGAGGTGACCAAGTTGAGTAGGCGACCATGTCTCTCGGTGAATGGAGAGTTTTCAGGAATCCTTGAAGATATCTCCTTAAGTTTTGGAGGGATTCTTACAAGGTTGACATGAATATTCCTGCGAAGTGAATCCATATCCTACAAAACAAGAACAAAGATGAATCCCAAAATCCTTGAAATGGTTAGTGGATGTATATGATGTTCATGATGTTCATGATGTTATGTACAAGTATGCATATACAAACAATGCAAACAAGTCCTTAAGTTTAGGCTTGCATGGAGTTTTATAGGTAAGTACCCTCTTGAAGTTTAGTTGGCTCAAACCTGTCCTAGTAATAGTAACCGGGTTCTAAGGAGCTCAATATCACTGACTTGTTTCCTTGGTTATTGTTTCAGCACAAGCCTCTTTAATGGTGACCGAAATATCTCAAGAAACCAAACCTCAATGAGTGTAGTATCGAGTATCTGCCAACTTCGGACTGCACCAAAATCGGTCATCTCACTACATCCTAAAGGCCAAGTTGGTCAAGTAAAGGTTCTAAAAGTTCATTAGTTCTTCTTGACATCACTCAGTGGCCTCGTATTCTCTTTGATTAACTCAAAGGCTACCGGTACCCACAAATATGTCGCACTAACATAGCTATTGCTTAGACCATATCGGTATACCCCGCACAGCTTCCACAATGTATTGCTACTTACCTATAATGTATCCCAAATCCGAGTAGAGGATTCAAACCCAAACAAAGAACCATAATGTAAAGCATACAAGTCAAACAATGTAAGCAAATAAATGTGATATAGCCCTAAGGTAACCCCACTTTTAGAATTCTCCCCAACAGAGTCGCCAGTTCTGCGATACGGTGGGAGAACTGACTTGGGTGTTTTGCGTTTGATCGAAAATGTTGCGGTTAGCAAGAGTTACCACCTACTTTTCTTTTATCTAAAAGGAAAGGTGAAAAAGCACAGGAAACACCTTTGAGATTATTTCTTGAGTTCGGGGGGTAGATTATGAAAAGGGAAGGTATTAGCACCCTTTTCATCCATGATTTTCCATGGGCTCTTAGTTACTTGCTAGATCACTTGCTTTTGTTTGGAAATTATGCTTTGTGTGGTGTGGGTTTTGAAAGTATTTTAAAAATGTAACTTCGTAATGATTCTCGTTTCTATAAGAACGCATACAAAAGTGTTTGTTTCGAAAATGATTCAAAAAGAAGTGTTTGTGAGATGTGTTTTTGAAAGTGATTTTGAAAAGGTGTCTTTGTAATGATTCTCGTCTCTATAAGAACGCATACAAAGTGTTGCCTTTTTGAAAATGTTTCAAAGTGAGAGTGTCGGTGAATCAAATGTTTTTGTTGTGAGCAAGCAAGCAACTAGGAGCGAATCAACCTACTCAAAAGGTCTTTAGATGTTCTTTTCATCCTCCTTTAGGTGTTGCTATCTTACTATTGATTTGGTGAGAAGCCCCATTGTTGGATTTGAAGGGACGGGAGTGGGTCATCGTATAGTCATAGAAGGCAACCTATGGATGTTTTAGCAATGTTTTTTAGGAACTAGATCGTTTACCGAAGGCAACATCGAGGGTCATCGAGGGACTACGATCTTTTATCGAGGGTCTTTGCTAAAACGCCCATGTTCGAGGTTCATGACTATTTTTCCGATAGGCAACAAGTGAGATTCCCTTAAGGTGTGAATATGTGCAAAGTGTGTTGAATTGCATGCATGTTTGTCTTGATTAGGGTTCTCTATTTGTTGGTTTTGTGTCTTGCCATACACACCCTAATTACTAGCATAATATGAAAGCAATAAAAACTGCGGAAAGTAAATATCCTACGCTATTACAATCATTAGGGAGATGGGGTGTACAAATTTAAAAATGGGGATTGCAAATAAAATTAAATCCTAAGTTACTATTACAACCATATTGAATGGATAAGAATGTACAAGAAAATGTGAAATGGACTTGTTTTGTTTAAGAAAATATTTTTGATCTTTTTGTTTTAAGAAATAGAATAAAGCATGTAAAATGTAAAATGTTTTTGGTGTTTTTGATTAGTGAAAATAGAAGTGATAGCAAAAATAGTAAGGAAAAATAAAATAGAATCAGCACATTGTTGAACTAAAAGAGATCAGAATTTCTGACTCTGGCGTGCTGTAAAAATAGAAGTCATATTAGTAGAAATAGGTAAAGTCAGAAGTTCTGGGTCCGCTGGGAGCAAAGAAGATTTCAGAAGTTCTGATGCCACTGGCAGAACTTAGTCTCCCTCTCCATGCTAGTCAGAACATCTGCAACTTAGTCATTTCTCAACAGAACAGAAGATGTACATGCAACAGTTATGGCAGGTTTCATAATGTTTCAGAAACAAGAGATATTAGAACTATAAATCAGAAGCAAGCATGAATTTGTTAATCCTAATTCTGAGTCCTAATTTCTTCAAGAAGTTATGGACTGAAATTCTCCCTACTTAGGCAAACATACATGGAATATATGAATATATACTGAATCAGAGTCGGGATGTCTACATTATGTTTTTGAACGTGCAAATGTAACAATGTTTAAGTAATATGACGAGAGTCAGCAGAAGCTTACCTTGTAGATGGAAAATGTTTTGTGGACTGGAGTCTGGTTCTGACTACTTGTGATATTCTGACCAGCTTCCTCACGTGCTTAGTAGGCTGGAAACTTTCAACTTGGGCTATGAATGATTGGAAAATTCTGGAACAGCCAAGGAGCAAAGTTCTGACTTCTTTGAGAGGGATGAGAGGGAGAATGTGTTACAGTTTGGCTACAGAAGTTAGGATAGCTTCTAATATGTGAATCAGAAACTGTATGGACGATTTTGGTCAAGAAACACTTGAGAAAAAAATGGAGTTTGAATGCAAGAAATCAAAAGTTAACCAGTTTTGTATTTTATGTTTGCAGTTTTGGATTCTTGGAATTTTAGCAGGGGTTCAAGGCTTTTTCTTTCTCAATTTTTCTACCCTTTTACAGTTGCCAATAAAGTCTAATTTATAGGCAAAGGTTTAGTAGCTTGGAGAGGTCAAGGAGCACCACCATCATAAGCTAGGCGCTGACTTGCTCTTGAAGTAAGTTCAAATAGGCATGGTGGTTAGCAGTTTTAGCAGCGCCTAAGCTAGATTTGTAAGCAGGAATTAAGGAAAGGTAACCTCAAAAGCAAAAGCAATGTATGGGCCCAACACACTTTTGTACAAGAGTTTGCTTTTCCAAGACAGTAAAGGTAATTCTATGCCACACGTGGGGAAATCTTTTGGATAAAGACTTAAAAGTGGTTGTGAGCATTAAATTATAATGAGATATATCAAACCAGAAATCCCGCAAATGTGAGATTTTGCATCATTGCTTAATTCTGGGTCAGAGGTTCAACTTCAACATAATTTAGAATAAACATCCAACTTCTGATCTTTGTATCTCCTTGCTCCAGAATGTTCTGAAGGAGCTCTGAGACTTTCCAAGAAGGTTGTAACACGCTTTGTAAACCTTTTTTTAATCACCCTTGCAAATTCTAACTGAACCTTTGTGAAAACTAGCCCAGAAGTTGTAACCAAACTCTGTCTTGGAACTGTCCAGAATTTGCTGAATGCTTCAATTTCATGGACGTGTCTTTGAGGAGTCATAACTTGAAATCCCAACATTTCTAGGAGAAGTTTTGTTCTGCAATGTTTCAGATCTTGTTTGAGTCTATAACTATTGTGTTAGAATTTCTTCCATAATCAACTTGCGTCATGGTGATAATCTGATTAAAAGTTATGAGCTCATCATATTCCCTAAAGACTTAGAAAAATTTCTAAGTATTTGGAATTTTGACTTTTCCAATAGCAAATTTGACTTTTGACTTTCTTAATGAAACAAACTTCATATTTTAACATGTCTTGATGAAATATGATTCTTGAAACTTGATTTTGATCCAAAAGTCAACGTTTGACTTTTCAGTGTGCAAATGACCATTTTGCCCTTGTGAATGACTTTCTTGAAAAATTTGTAATTCTAGATTTGAAATTGGCTGGGAACAAACCTGAGGGTTCAGGGTGAACCTTTGAGAAATGAGAGGGCAAAATTTGGGGTATAACAGTGGTCCTATTTTGTTTTCCCAGCGGAGCCTACTTTGATTTACCACTAGTCGGATCTTTGGTGTTCTCCATTTCCCAAGTAAGTCGTGGTTTTCTCTTGCCCTTGTAAGCCCTTGGTTATTTTTACCCATGTTTTCCATGCCTTTTGAGTGCAACTAAGAGTCAGTGTATAACCTTTCTTATTTCTCGAGTATTTGAGTATCCATGCTTGGTGTGTGGTAATTCAGATAATTGCCACTTTTGAAGAATTACACCTCGCTTCTAGTCTGAGGAATATTGTAGTTCTTGCATATTTACAACCTATCAAAAGCCCAATGATTTTTAGTGATCTTTGTTAGAGTCCCCGTCGTTTGGTCTCTTTATCTTGTAGAGTCCATCTTCGATCGATGCTCTCTAAAGGCCCTGCTTAGTCAATTATTTTCCTTTGATATCTGCGCTATTTGGGTTCTCCTTCTGTTAGCTTAGCTAACCTTCTCTGTTAAGAGTCCTTCACTATTTCCTCAAAGTCCACACTTCTGGCATCCTCGGTTAGGAGAATGCATCCTTTCTTGTGGGTACTTTCTTCAATTAGTCTCTTTCTTGTGGTCGCTACCAGTTCCGAACATTTGTTTCTTGATGCTTAATTTCACTTTTGTGTGTCTAACTATAACCAGACATGCATATCCTTATCCTCTATGAACTCGCCTTTGATCGGTGTTCTTTTCCTTAAACCACCTTTGGCTGGTATCATTTGTTAGGAGTCCTCTTTGGCTAGTCTCTTTTCTTTGCATGCTCGCCTTCGATCGGTGTTCTATTTGAGTCAATGTTTATTTGTATCCCCATTAAGTTTGTCTTCGATTAGTGTTTCTTCATTAGAGCCTTCTTTGGTCGGTTTCTTTCTTTTCTATGTCTAATTCTGGCCTGACATTTATCTCCATTATCTTTGTTGAGAGTCTAACTCTGACCAGACATGCATATCTTTATCCCTTGTGGAGTTGTTACTCGCGTATATTTTTCAGAATACAGTGTTCTGGTATTCTGAGGAGTCTAGTTGTTACTAGTACTCCCCTATCGAGTCGTTACTCGTTTTTGCCTTGTTGCTATTAGATTCGTCCTAGCGTAACATTGTGGGTTGGTAGATACCATTCCTTCCAAGGTCAAGTTCGCGACTTGTTGCCTAATTTTTGAGGGCAACGTTCTGGTATTCTTTTCATATTAGTTGATTCTAGTCATTACTAAGTTCTACCAAGGCAGATTAATATTTGTCTCGTTTTATCTCTGTAATTCCTTGGTTAGGGCCAGCCATTATAGCTTCTTTCGGGTTCGAGATCATCAGGTGTTCACCTTGTTTTGAGGATCCAATTGTCATAGGTATCCTAAGGAGTACTCATCAAGGTCTAGTCGTTACTAGTTCTTTATAAAACATGAGTCATTACTCTATGTTTTGGTTTGTGATCCAATTGTGATACATTTTTGGATTATTCCTAAGGTCGAGTCGTGACTCGTACCTTCACCCGGCCTCCCAGCGTTGTGATTAGCGTGCCAATTGGTTTTGGTTCAAAAAGGCACTGTTTCTGTTTAATTGAGACCAATTGTTACTGGTGATTTATGAAGTCTGGTTGTTACTAGTCTTTCCTTGTAAGGCAATTTATTTTCTCAAAATGCAGCGTTCTGGATTTCTATGAAGTCTAGTTGTTACTAGAATCTTTCGGTCTTTACCACCTTTCTCAGAATGCATTGTTCTGGAATTCTGTGAAGTCTAGTTGTTACTAGCACCTTTTGGCTGTTACTTTTCTTCCTTAGAATGCAACATTCTGGAATTCTGTGGAGTCGACTTGTTACTCGTGTACTTTGTCTCAAAATGTAGCGTTCCGACATTTTTTGAAGTCTAGTCATTACTAGAATTTATGGATCAAGTTCCCCGATCTTTTTTATCTCCCATCTATACCTATTTCTTTGGTCCAGTGCCAAGAAATCATCGATATCATACCCCGTGTGGATGTGTGTCGTCGTCTCAATTCAGAGTGCAAATTTTTTAGTTCATTTTTTGTATTCAATCTCCTTCCACCTTATTGCTCGAAAGGTTGTCGTTGCCAATCTCGCTTTAGGTTTAAGAAGTTTGAAAAGGGGCAGCTGTTGTAGCCCAAAATTACCCTCTTTATTTCGACTTTATTTTGGCTTATATTGCATTATCATATACGTATGTGCATCTCATTAGCATGTTGTTATAAGATCAGGGAATTTTTGTTCGACTGTTATCATAGGTTCTCATAGCTTTATGCAAGATATTCAGGTGGTGAATGAAGATTCTCTATCATGACTAATCTCAATGTATTCTATCATGTCTCGAGTGCTAGATGTGAGCCAAAGTTTTTGTCTGATTTGAGACAGTTCAGGTTAAAAGTCTGTTCCGGCGCGACAATCTTCAGAATTTTTTAAATCCAACAAGACATAGTATTATTTTAAGCTGATATTTGATCACCGAGTCCGTGTGGATATTGTCTTCATGTTTCATGCTCGGGCCGAGAGCCAATTGTGCATTTAAGATGGTCAAATAATTTTGTTAATTGGATTTTCGGGTTACCGATCAACAATATTTTCATTATTCAGAAATTTATAAATACGGTTTGGTCTATTGCCTCGAGGTGGTTCTTTTACCATTAAATCTGTCTAGATATTCTCCATAACTTCCGTGTTCGGGCCGGAGGCTAATTCTCGAGGGATGGTCTCCAAATATGCAAATCTGTCAGGGTTTAAACAGTGCAAAACACTGGTAAAAGTTGGCTAAACCGTTGTTTCAGGCACAGTAAAAAATTCATAACTCTCAGTTGGAGTACCGTATGAGCGTCATTCCGGTGCCCAAATTTTTTTCTCGATGTTATCTTGACGTCTTCTTTTATGACCAAGAGCTGATTCTATGTGAAAAGTGGTGGAAATTTCGAGTTCCTTAGAAAATAATTGAGTAGAATCTGCAGTCTGTCAGTTTGATTTTTAATATTAAAAAATTCATAACTCGCTTAATTTTTACCACATCGTGCCGGTTCTCGAAGCGTTGGCTCAAAAAAATTTTATACTTCAAATTTTATTTTGATCTTAAAATCAAACGGTAGCTCGAGGATCTCCGTTATTGGTTTATTCTGCAAAAATAGAGTTTTTGGACCGGTAAAAAGACTGGATTTCGCTCCACTGGAAAATTCATAATAAATTCATCGTTTATCATATGGTTATAATTTTTTTGACATGATGTAGGGTATGCGGAGATCTATATTTCTTCTGGTAAAGTCAAGATGAGATTCTAATTTTTCGGGCACGAGCTCGTGGTTTGTTCGAGTGACGAAGGTCAAATAAGCTCTTATTTTGACTTAATTAATTTTTGACAGTGACATCTCGCCACTTAAGCGTATCAAACTCACTAAATTTTTATCATAAAGCATTTTTTCTTTTTGGGAGACGTCTATGACTCAGAGGCGCATATTTTCACAAGAGGTCCGCGTTCGGAAAGATTCACGGATCACAGTGTAATTATCACTTAAGCGATAAATAAGCTCAAAATTTAATTTTTTAGACAACACTGTATATTGTTTTTGCCACCAAAATTCAAAAGAGAAGGCTCATTATTTCAAAATTCCATTTCCCTCTCTATTCTGTCCTCTCTCTCTCAAGCACAAAGACTCCAACAACTTTACACCACCCTCCTCCTCTCTCCCTCGCCGGACCACCACCGCGCCACCATCAGACCTCCTCCCTCTGGCATTACACTCCTCTCTTCTCCGGCAATCGCAACCTCCCTCCCACCGTCCGGTCTCCCTCCATTCGGCCTCCGATCGCGACGCATCTCCCTCCTTTCCGGCCACTCCTTCACGTTTCTGGCGCGATATTCCTCTTCTCCGAACAATACCTCATCACTCTTTCCTCTTCATCTTCTCCAAGAGCTTCAAGAGGTAAATATATAAACCTCCATTGATTTTGTTTCTTGAGTTTGAGTTTTGTGGAATTGTTGTACAATTAGGTGTTGATTGGCATAATTATGATTAGATAACATAGTTTACATAGTTCTAAAATTAAATTAGATATTTAGGTTGAATTTGATTTAGGAATTGATTAGGTTCTTGAATCAATTGTGTGAGATAGAAACTTAGCATAATTTATGCATATTAGGTGTTTTCATTAATTCCCCATAGAAGCCTAGATTTGATTTAGGAGTAGAATAACACTTAGATTATAGTATAGTTCTTAATTCTTGAACTAGAGTGTTAATTGAATCTAGAATTTACTTGTATCCTAGATTTAGGGAGAATTTAATATAAGGTTTAGTTAAAACATAATGTACCAATTACTTTGTTGTCAAGATTTGCTATGTTTCCAATTATTTGGTTGATGAACATTAACATTTTTGTGCATTTGAAATGCATTTTTGCATATGATCTCAAGTTACTAATTCTTGACATAAACTAATCTTTTTGCGAATTTTTGGTTGATTACTTATTGTTTTCCATTTCAATAAATTGAGGTAATTTCTAATGGACTCTAATACCATAGCTAAATATTTTTGAAGTAAGTTTGATTGAGTTTGACAGAAAATACCTCAATACTTGGTAAATGGCAAAGTTTGACATAATTGGTATTTTTGTTCTAACTTGTGATCCGTGATGAGTTTTTCTGACTTTCTTTAGTGAAAACCGAGTTTCTTGAACCATCCAGAATCCCTCCCCCGAGTACTTTTTCGATTTGGACAAATTTCGTTCCATGTTTCTGCTACTGTAGCAGTTTTGAAAATCATGTTTCGAAATGGAATTTGACCGAACCGAGTTAATTTTTGGAATCGTTCTCACGTTTCTATGTCGCCTTAATTTTTTGGAATGGACTCCAATACCATAGCTAAACATTTTTGAATTGTGATGCTTTTTGTATGTTAACTCTTACTTTGATGTCAAGTAATATCATTTGGTTTAATTAATTGCTTGAGAAGCTTTGTGAATTTAGCGTATCAGAATACATTTTGATTCATAACTTTTGATTTTGACAAATTGCGATTTGATTCCTATTTATCACAATTTTGGTATAAAAACATAAATTCATGAGTTGGAATTAATTTGGAAGTTGTCGATTAAATTTCGATACATTAAATTCATGTGGTTTTAAAACTTTGATTCTCGATTTTTAGATCAATCTTAAGGTTACATGTTCATGTGCAAGTTTTGAATAACTATCTCATGCTAATATTTAAGATTAATGCACTAAAACTTTGATTTTCCAATCGATTCATGATGAATTTCAAAATGTACATGTTGTTGTCCGAAACTTGCATTTTACATGTACATTGAGTTTTAACTTATGAATAATGCATTATTGCACTGATTTGGGCATTTCTTCGATATCGGTAGCAAGTATGAATGCTTCTAAACTGGTTTTTGCACCTATTTACATAAATGTGAGGTTGTTGACCAGAATGCTATTTTATGCACTATTGACTTATTTGTTTTTCCTTGTACATATTTATACTTCGTTTTTTTGCGCATATTTTTAATTGCTATTATCACATTTGATTTTTTTGTTATCTACTAACAAATTTTGTGATATGTGCATATTTTTAAGAAGAAATTTGGATGCTAATCGCTTTGGTGACAGATACGCTTTGCTTGCATATATTGTTCACGCTTCTGACACTATTTATTATTAATGCTAGCTTACGACGCCCTTCGAGCTTTCACATGAATTGAGCTTGCTTTGCGGATTTTTATTATCCGTTTAGTACGATTTCAGGCCGTTTGTTGTAATATTTCATTTACCGCTTTCTAGAGATCATGTATAGTAGGGGCATTTATCGCTTTCTAGAAATCATGTGAAGCAGGAAGTAGGAAATAAAGAGTGTGCCCTCGAAGTATCTGTTTAAAGTCCTGTAGCAGGCGCCTCTTTTTGTATGCTAATTGTTTTTGTTTAAAGTCCTATCTTTGAATAGGAAATTATGCATGTGTGTTTATTTTTCTCGCATGTCTTGTTTGATTTCATTCTCGATGATGAGTTCAGTACTTGGTCTTGGATTCATTCTCGATGATGAGTTTGTTCCAAGTGGATTCAATTTACTTTAATTTTTGTCATCTACAATTATACTAAAAATACAAATAAAGGAATGATAATGTCGTGCGCTTGGTTCATACCCGGATGGGATGTTCCCTTTGAGGCTTGGTTTGGTTCATTCTCATTGATGAGTTTGCTCCTTCTTTATTTTACTTGTTGCACAAGCATAAAAAGAAAAGAAATACTTGGATTTTATGTGCCACGGTTCATTCTCAATGATGAGTTTGTTCCCTCTTTTGTGTCAGTTCATTCTCAATGATGAGTTTGTCTCATTTGCTCGTTTTTCTCATGCGCTTATCTCTTTATGCTCCCTTAGGACTTGCGGATTATTCTCGAAGATGAGTTTATTCTGAATAGAAACTAGGATGGTTCTTTCTCGGATGAGTTGGTTCCTAGCAAACCTTAGTCCGAACATTAAATAGATCCCTGTATGATAACTCTAGGATAGAAATAGCTTAGTCCACCGTAGAATCTTCCTTTTTTCCCCACTTTGCATGTGCATATAATACACTCTTTCTTGGCCAATCTTCAAAACGCCTCTAATAAACTTAAAACCCTTTCGTAAAGGTAAAAGACACAAACAAATTCAAACTTCTCTTTCTTGCCTTTTGGATTTTCATTTTCAAACTGGACGTGTTATTGTCTCTCTATGCAATATGGTGCGTAATTCCCCAAGGGTTGGGTTGCGTTATGTCTACTTGCTACGAGTCGTGACGATAGCATTATTTTCCTCTGGGCACTTTTTAAGCACATTAATTCCTTCCTACTCCAGATGCGTAAGTCTCCAAATGTCGAGATACAGGTAGAATGATAAATTGATGTCTTTCCATAAAAAATACAAACCTACAAAAAATATTAAGTCGGGCTACGACTTCTCTGATTCCTTAAAAGGGATAAGTAGAAAGAGGATTTTGTGGGGCCTAATCGAGCACAATTTGTAAATACTTCTTTATTTTCCCCACACTTTTTCTTCTTCCTTTTACATGCATACCTTGTACAGCTTAGATATAGATTCTTATACACTCATTAGCTAAATAACAAGAGTGGATATCTTAAAGTACTACAGACGTGTGGGGTGGTAATACCTTCCTCTCGCGTAACCGACTCCCTTACCCGATTTCTTGGTCGAAGGATCGTGATTTATCCCTTTCATGTTTCCTTAGATATTTCCCTCTCTCCTTCGTGAGATAAATAGATGTTCGGTGGAGGCTTCATTGATTTTTATCCGATGAGTTTTGCCCAGTTCCTTCACATGGTGTAGAGTCCATGGAGTCATATTGGTTGTGATCAGCTATGTGTAATTGGTAATTGGGTGTGCATTGTAAACATGTGATTGTATGTGTATTTGTTTACTACTCCTTACCATGTGATTTCTCACCGTCTAAATATTTGAATGTAATTCTCACTCCTTTTCTGTTGTTGCATCTGTGCTCCTTGGGGAGTACAGATAATCAGGTACCTGAGTAGTTCCTGGATGCTTGTGTTGCTTTTGGATCGAGTCATAGGAGTCGCTCTGATACGTAACATAAAGATGAGAATTTAGTTATATGTTATTTCTTTTGGATTATTGTTACGTATCTTTATTTTTATAATTTTGTTGGGCCTCCAAGGAGTGGGAGTTTTAATTGATTTGGAGCCTTGAGAGCGTGATGTGAATGATTTGAAAATATTTTCCGTTGTTTTAATGAAATCGATTGAGATACTATGTTATGAAGTGAAATAATACTTCTATGATTTTTTTTATTTGAGGATGTGACATCCCACTAATGAGTACTCTGATTTGTCTACAAAACTATTTTCATTTGAAATTCTAGTTATTTATCGATTTAATTAAAATTAAGAAAGTGGGGTGCTACACCACCCTAGAGAGTAGAGGTCACAATGTCCTTTTGTACTTTTATACTCATCATCACATGTAATCCCTTTAGTCTTGATCCTCGTCTTCTATATCTTCATAGGCTTCTGATATATTTTTAGATGAAGCATGTTATAGAAGAATCAGAACTAGTATCTACCAGAACCTAAGTCATTAGAACCTTTCAGGCCTTGTTCAGAGAACTCTTGCCTTCTCAATTCTTCAGCACTTTGTCTTTAAAAGAATGTATTTAGATCTTCAGAACTTCGTTCAGCAGAACCTTTGTCTTCAGCATCTTAGGAACTTGGAACATCAGAAGTAAGGCTTTAAAAGGACTCCAAATCTTCCTTGAATAAGTCATAATCATAAGCTCTTTTACTAACGTTACTTAGAAATGTTGCATAAGACAGATTCCTTAATCTCGACTTATCTTGTAACACACCAAAGGTATTCTTCTAGAGTGTTGAATTCTGAACTTGATGACGCCACACGCCTTCTTACATGAGTCAGAACCTATATGACAAAAGCCACACACTAGACAGAAACCTATTAGAGTACATAATTGTTCTTAAAGATAACACATAAATTTATCATCAAAATATAAGGCCAGATGTAGAACAAACTTTGTTCTCACAAAATAATCAAGCGGGACCAGGCATTGTTATGTAGCGTGTGGTTGTATATGCGTCACTTACAATCATGATCCAATGACCATTGTACTAAACGATCTATCATAACTGTTTATGTAAACAACCGTTGTCACAAATTTAGTGGCATGGGTTCGACACCCAGCTACAACCAAAATTAAATTGCATAAAAACTAGCATTTCACCACAATTATAAGTTCCAACCATTGTTGTATATGTAAGAGTTTATTATAAAATATGGAATTTCTTGTTTTTCCATGTCCCTCGTTAACCATATACCACCATTCAAATATATTTTTGAGATGATAATCAGAAAAATTAAGTTATTCTTGAAAACTTAAAAGATCCAATATTTTTCTAATTGAAAGCATCCTGTAAGTCATGATTTCCTCTTTAGCCTATATGATTTGATTCAATCCCAAATTCTTCAAAGTAATATTGATAAATGGATATCAGTCAGTGTCTTTCACATGAAATTAGATTTCCTCTTCTTTTCTACTTTATATTTCAAACATCAAGATTTGTGTGAAAGATCCAGACTAGCACCCATTTATCAACATTGTTTTGAAGAATTTCTAACATTGAATGAAATTCTATATGCTAAAGAGGGAATTATGATTTACAAGACGCATTTCATTGGAAAAAATATTGGATCGTCTAAGTTTATTTTTAAGAATAATTAAAAAATTTAATTATTATCTCAAAAGTCTATTTAAATGAATGCAAGTTCAATGTGGGATTAGTGAAACAAGCAATCACATATTATATAACAAACTCACTAACAATATTTATCAACAAAAACATCAAATTAATTTACATAGATTGGGAGAACTTAATAACTAACCATTATAAACTAAACTTTATCTGTTGTTAACCTGTATAAGAATTTAAAGTACAAAACATTGAAAAGTCACAAGAAGCCTCTTTCTTGTGACTTAGAAATGTTATGTTCTTATTTTGAGAAAATATTTCAACAACAACATACACCAACAAAACAAATACATGCAACAAAATAAAAACACAAAAGCATACAAGATCACAAGTTATATTAAATTGTATAAAGAACACACATTTTATTGATAATAATCGTGGAACTGTAACAAATTATGAAGTACATCTAGCTTGTGATGCAATGAAGAAGATATACTAGGTGAGTAAAGTTTCCATAATAACTTCATACTTCTTGTATTTTTTTCCATTGCAACACGAACCATATTTTCTTCATCAGACTGCCATCAACCATCTTCTTCCTACCATCAAATCCTATTGTACGCTTGATATCATCCCCTTAACCATCCAATACCATAATTTGCAACAAAACACAACAAAGTTTAACCATGAGCATCATCACAATAAAACCATACATATCAGCAAAACCCTAAACTCATACGTCCTAACTTCTAAGTATCAATAGAGAGATCGAAAGAGAGAGCATGAGAACATACCATCTTTGTTTTCGGTGAAGTTTTGCACTGGACGTTGCTCGTTGTTATTGTTGTGCTTAAAAGTAAGGCTTCAAAAAGTGAGATTGCATAAACATGTGTGTTGTACCCCAAAATTTTCCCTCTCATATTATCCCAAGATTTCCTATTGTATAGGTGGTTACAAACCTTTGCCTAAAGAAAATGAAAATTTTCAAATGATGATTAAGTATCCTTCGATTGGTATCTGTAGAAAGTCCTTCAATTGGCATCTGCAAAAGGTCCTTCGATTGGCATCTGCAAAAGGTCCTTCGATTGGCATATGCAAAAGGTCCTTTGATTGGCATATGCAAAAGGTCCTCCAATTGGCATAGGGACTTTCGATGGGAATTCCAACAAGGAAGCTTCAACGGGCATCTTAAATAAGGTTATTTTTCATTAGAGCGTACAAAATGCCTTTCGAAAGGCATGTTAACCAAGTGATGTTTCGATTGGCATATCATCAGGGCGATATTCTGATTGTCCAAGTTAGAGAAAATGAGATCAAAAAGAGCAAGAACTGAGAGGGTTCCAGAATCTCTGATGATAGGCATTCGAATTCATGCATATTGGAGAGGATAACTATGAGACTTTCTGTAGACTATGGTAGAAGCTCTGATGTTGCAAATATGTGTAATTCAAATCAAGATGCAGAGCCATCGAAGGGAGTAACGATTAAGATTTAATCGAAGGAGCCTTAATAACAAAGTTGGTGCAATTCGAATTTAGAGCCTTCGAAGGAAAATAAATGTTATGATGAAGGAAGTTATGGGAAATTTGAATCAGGCCTTAGAGCCATCAAGGAGTGTAGAACAAAACTTCGATTAGTCAATAAGATAACACTTCAATTGGACCAAGTTCAAAGCCATCGAAGAGAGAAAAACTTGAGACTCAATCGAAGGAACCATGATGAAAGACTTAAGCCAAATACGAACAAAACACCTATCCTAACCTGTCCAAGTTCACCCAAGGTTCAAAATGGCACGTTTTCTTTGCAAATATGGCAAGAATTCAATCTTGATCATGGATTCGATTCCTGAGTTAAAGGCCATATTCTTGCCTTGTTTGTTCCGAACTCCATAAGAACTGATTCGACAAGGGTGATTCTCTTCAAATCAAGCAATCGAAGCAGAGGGTGGCTCAATCGAAGGAGCCATGACATGGAAGCTGGTGCAATTCGAATTAGAGTTCAGAGCTTTCGAAGGAAACAATGCTCTGATGAGGAAAGATCTGAGTAATTCGAATTGGAGCTTAAAGCCTTCGAAGAGAGCAAACTCGAAGGGAAATGGATCTCCAGAGACAGGTTAGCTTTTGATTTTCATGACATTAGAGGCCTAAACAACTCAAAATAGGCTGGCAGTAATGCATGAAAATAGATTGACACTTGATTGAATCAAATATAGAAAGTTTTATGAAGAAACCAAATCAAATCTCTTCATCATAATGGACCAAGATTTGATACACAAATGTTGACCTAAAATCTCTTGTCTATATAAACCTCATAATCTTAAAGAAAAAAGGACACACATAAAGATTGCCTCACAAAAAATGGAGCTTGTCCCACGAAGGTCCAGAAAATAGCATCAAATTCCAAAGTTGTCAAAAATCCATTGCAGGCACCTTCTGTCCAAGTTAACACTCCGATCGTGTTCTTGGAGTTCACACAGGCGTACACTCGCTCGTGCCCCATCCATCTCACACCCAGGACTGCAGATCCATACGACTCTAGTGGTAAAAATGTTCAATCCCACTTAATCTTAAATTAGACTCATGATTGCATGTTCATAGTTTTTGTTGTTATTTGTGAGTGATTTAACAAAATGTATGCAAGTTGCAGTGTCCATACGTTTGAACACCATGGATAGAGTTTTTTGAAGCTGGTTACCTTTGAAACCCATGATACTGGTTGTGGCAAACTGAAACAAACCCAGATCCGGGTTCAAAGATTGGTTTCGAATGAGATGTTTTCTGTTTTATTTAGTTTCAAATTAACTAATTTGCAGGACCAAAAGCATGTGTCATGTATTTCGAATGAGAAAGCATCTCAGGTGGTGAAAGGGAATTCGTGCAATCGAAAGGACCAGGGTTCAAATCCCAGGCCTTGCATTTTCAATTTCTAACAAATTTCCTTGCAGATCTAATATCCCAGATCGAAGGATGATACATCCAGGTCAAACGGCCCTAGACATGCAGTCTCTCAGGCACCTTCCATCAATATTCCTCATTGGATAGAAAGGTAACCCAAGCCTCTTCGATCCATGCCTTACTTCCAAGAATGCACTCTTTTCGTTTCCTGTTTTTGGTCTTTCGATTTTTTTCTCTTTCTTTTTCTTGTTTGTCCTTACTTCTTCTAAGCTTTAATTAACATTAAAAAAACCCCAAAAACATTAGGCTTAGCTTTTTATATTAATTTAATTTTGTCAACTAATTAATTAATTATTTTAACATTTCCTTAAAAATACTAAAATTGAATAGACTTAGGATTTTTAATTCCATTGCTATTCATAACAAAAACAAACAAAAAAATCCTTTCACTTTGGATTTTAGACGTATTTTCAATTCATGAGCGCGTTTATTTACTTTCATATTTTTTGATTATTTTAACTGTTCCTAGTTTGTAATAGATTAATTAGGGTTTTATTTTCCGCATTTTACATGTTTAGTCAGATATAATTGTAATTATCCCAAAGCCTTGTAATAGCTTTAGGTTTTACTTTCCATGCTATATTATATGCTTGTATATAAACTGCTAGTAAACTAGGTGTGTATGGCAAGAATTAAATAATCAGTCTTAGATCACTAACATCAAGATAATATATTTGAAAAAAGCACACTATTTCACACTTGCACCCTTAGGGTATCTCCCACTTTGGTTGCCTTCGAAAATGGTTCTGTCCCTCGAACATAGGGATACTCTTAGCAAATACCCTCATTTTTAAGTCATCATAAAGACCATAGTCCCTAAATGTCTCTCGAGTTGCCTACGAGAAATGATCTTGTCCCTCGAGTTGCTTACGAAATGCTAAGGTATCTTTACATGTCGCCTTCAATGACCATAAACGTCCCTTACGATAGTCCCTCAACATCCAACGATAGGGCTACCTACTCACTAATAGTAGGATAGAACTGTCTAAAGGAAAGGAGGAAAAGAACGCTCTTTTTTGAGTAGGTAGATAGTTCTTAAGTACTTGCTCAAATTTAATTCATTTTTACACCACACTTTCAAAACTACTTTAAAAAATGCTTTATCACACTCTTGAGGACTGATACAAGAGTTATCATAAAGCAAGAAAACTTTTTAAAACACACAAACATGAAAGAAATTTTCAAAAATTAGCAAGTACCTAAGAGCCCGTGGAAAACCACGGATGGAAAGGGTACTAACACCTTCCATTTCCATAACCTATCCCCCTTACTCAGAAAATCTCGAAAAAGGTCTTTTATGTTCTTTTAACCCCTTCCTTTATTGGATAAAAGAAAATTCAATGGAGACTCTTGCTTACCGCGAAAATTGCGAATACAAAATGAAAACCAGTATAAACAGTCAGTTCACCCATCGTATCACAGAACTGACGACTCTGCTATGGAAAATTATAAAATGGGGTTTACCTTAGGGTCTAGATCATTTTAAAATTTCTTCATTGTTTTCTTTGATTGCTTTACTTTTAAAGGGTCTGTTGGGTATTCTTGTAAGGATCCTATACCCGGATCTGGGGACACTTTTTAGGTAAACATCAATAGATCATGGAGACTGTACGGCATAGACCGATATGGTTGAAGCGATAGCTGTGTTGGTGGGACATTTTGGATGGTACCGGTATCCCTTGTGTAAAATCGAGGAGAATATGGGGCTGTCGCGTAGTGTCGTGAAGCACTAACGAATCATAGAACCTTAGTTAAACAAACTTTCCCATTAGAAAGTAGTGAGATAGCCGGTCTTAGTGTAAAGATGGGAATTGGTTGATACTTGATACTACACTCATTGAGATTGGACTTTCGGGATGTTTTAGCCACGAGAAAAGATTGTTAAGCTGAGATAATTTCGATAAAGAAAGATCGGTGATATTGAAACTCCTTAGAACCCAATTACTATTTCTAAGATAGGTTTGAAACCAACTAAACTTCAACAGGGGACTTGCATTAAACCTCATGCAAGCCTTTAAACCAAGGCCTATTGTGTGCTTTTCTTGTGTGTGATTAATTTGCTTAAACATGACATCATTCATCATAAACATTCATTCTTCATTACACTAACCATTTCAAGGATTAGGGTAATTTATCTTTGTTCTGTTTTGCAGATCATGGCTTCCACTCGTAGAAATACCATCTGAATCAACTTTGTTAGAATACTTCTTCAACTCAAAGAGCTAGTATCAAGCGTTTATGAGACTTCTTCATTCACGAAGAACTATGGCCGACTTCTCAATTTGGTTACCTTAGGTTTTGATGAGAAGATGATGAGTGTGCTCTTTCAATTTTTTGACCCTAAGCACCATTGCTTCACCTTTCCATACTATCAATTGGTACCCACCATGGAAGAGTTCTCTCAAATTTTGGGTATACCTATTTTGGATCAGTTACCTTTCACCAGTTTAGAAGAAGCTCCAAAACCAAAGATCATTGCAGCAGCTTTGCACCTGAAACGGCCCGACATTGTATCCAACTGGAAAACAAGAAGCGGATTAAGGGTTTTCTAGCCAAGTTCCTAATAGAGAAGGCTCAGCTGTTTTGGGATGATTTGGACTTCCAGGATTTTGAGGAGGTGTTGGCCCTTCTAATCTATGGGTTAGTACTGTTCCCTAATCCAGACTTACTCATAGATGTGAATGCTATCAAGATCTTCATCTCTCACAACATTGTTCCAACTTTACCCGGAGACATCTTGCATACCTTCCACACTCATACCACGAAGAGAAGAGGGATTCTTATGTGCTGTGTGCCATTTCTATCAAGGTGGTTTATTTCTCACCTCCCTAAATCCATACTGAAGAATGAATAAGGTTTGGGTTGGCCGCAAAGGATAATTTCACTTTCTGACGCGGATATTCTCTGGTATTCCCGATATATGGGAGATATTTGTCATTGACCGCATCGAGGAATTCCCTAATGTCCCACTACTTGGAATTAGGGGAGGCATAACTTATAATCCTTCTCTGGCTCTGAAAATTGGTTATGCTCGAAGGGATGGTCCTCACGAGATGCTTATCCAGGGCATTGTGTTTAACTATGAGGATGATGTTCAAGGGTATCATCAGAGGTTCATACGAGCTTGGGGCATGGTAAACAGATTTGATATCAAGACTTTGGAGCCGAAGACTTCCATCCCTATGGAACTTATCTCTAATGGGTACGAGCTCGTGCTCAGAACCTTGTGATGCCATATGTATCCATCTTACCAGTGATTGTTAAGCCCATTACTGAAGGGGATGTTCCTTATACAATTCTCCACCCTGACATGCCCACTGATCTTGAAGAGATGTAGAGATCTTGGATTCAACTGGAGAAAGAGCGTGATATGTTTAAAGATCATTTCTATGCCCATGAGAGGAAAGTTTTGGAGCTCACAAAGAAACTTCACGAGGAAAGAGTTCTTAATGTCTATCTCGGCACGAAGAGGAGGCGCCCCGAAGAAACATGATTTCTTGGTTTTTTAGAATTTTCAATTGAACTCCTAAAATGAAATTGTATTTTAAATTCTACTAATAAATTCCTTGTTTCATTTTTGTTCACAAGTTTAAATTTCCAGAAATCCTTGATATCATTGCATACACATATCATACATATCATTTCATAAACAAGTTTCATAGCAGGTTTCTCATCTTCTTCGCTGTTTATTTCAGCAATGGCTCTCGAACAAACAATGAAGGATCTACTAACTCAAAATGCTCAGTTTCAACAAATGATCATGGCTCTGGCCAATGGGCAAGAAGAACTGAAAGTCCTGATTGTTAAAGAGAAGACCAAGATGTTAGAACAATGTTTGAATCTACTACCCTATATTTAAGTTTTGATGATAACAAAGTGAAAAGATATAGTATTTATAAGTGTCATGAATGAACTATCTGCTGCCTAAAATTATTATGTTCTAACTTGCAGATACGCTGATTGAAATAAGCAAGATCACATCTATTCAGCATCAGAACTTGATTTCAGACACCAGCATCAGAAGTTGCTACATCAGAACGTCAAAATCAGATGATCAACTCACGTACATGCTGAAGCCTGATGAACAAGACTGCGCTTAATACTCTGATACAGAAACACAATAGTTCATCAGCAGAGAAGCAGAATCAGAATGAGCCAAGCCAGAACTTGCATTAAGTAAGCAACGGTACTGTGCATTGAAAGCAAATTAATTCCAACGGCTTCATTCCAGACAAGATCTTCTCAATAAGGAAAGTTTGTTATTAGCATTGAATTAAGAATATTGCATCCAACGTTCATCATCTCAATGCTATATAAACAAGGCTTTGAAGATTGAAATGGTTAATGCTCTCCAAATCTCTACACGCACAAAAGCTGAACCATAATCTTCGTTCTACCAGTTTTGCTAAACCATACACTCTGATATTTCATTACTGTTTAGCAATCTAGTTTCTAAGCTTCATTTTGTGTATACATCACAGTTGTGATACAGTTTTGTAGAAAACATCCACACACATAGTTTTATCTCTTTGTAAGAAAGTGTTACCTTGACAAACCGGGTTGTGGTTTGAATCAAGAAGGCTTTAGCAGTTGTTAAAGCAGTCTGTAATATTCAGTTGAATATAGTGGATTAAGACCTCGTTGGAGAGAGGCGAAATCACCTTGACGGGTGGACTGGAGTAGTTTGAGATCAAACGAACCAGGATAAAAATATCTTGTCAATTGCTTTAGATTTCAGTTTTACAATTCAACCCCCCCTTCTTGTGTTTTTCACCACTTCAATTGGCATCAGAGCGCCTGGTTCTGAGCTAAAACACTTAACCGTGTCAGTACAAGATCCAGCGTCAGAAAAACACAATGGCAGGAAACAATTCTCACATCAGCAATGACAACAATGAGGACAGAGACAGATTCAGTGGCAAACCTCCAGTCTTTGATGGAGAAAACTTTGATTACTGGAAAGACAGAATTGAAAGCTTCTTTCTAGCACATGATGCTGATCTGTGGGATATGGTGACAGATGGATACACGCACCCTGTGAATGCAAGTGGTCAGAAGATTGATAGAAAAACAATGTCTGATCAACAAAAGCGTGACTTCAAGAATCACCACAAGGCCAGAACCATCCTCCTCAGTGCCATCTCCTATACTGAGTATGAAAAGATCTCCAACAGAGACACAGCAAAAAATATCTTTGATTCTCTCAGAATGACGCATGAGGGCAACGTTCAGGTCAAAGAAACAAAAGCTCTGGCGCTCATTCAGAAGTATGAGGCGTTCAAAATGGAAGAATCTGAATCCATTGAAACTATGTTCTCTAGATTCCAGATTCTGGTAGCTGGTCTCAAAGTTCTGGACAAAGGATACTCTACTGCTGACCATGTCAAGAAAATTGTCAGAAGTTTACCCAAGCAGTGGAGGCCTATGGTTACTGCTCTGAAGCTAGCTAAAGATCTCAACAAAATCACTCTGGAGGAACTTATCAGCTCCCTCAGAAGTCATGAGATAGAGCTAGAAGCTGATGAGCCTCAGAAGCAAGGTAAGCCTTTAGCATTAAAATCTAACAGAAAATTTGAGTCTAAAGTTTTGCAGGCAGTTGAAGAAACATCTGATGGATCCTCATCAGAAGAAGACGAACTTTCCCTTCTCTCCAGAAGAGTAAATCAACTGTGGAAGCAAAGACAAAGGAAGTTCAGGAATCCCAGAAGATCTGATCAGAACGAGTCTTCTTCCAGATACAGAAGGACAGATTCTTCCTCTGGATACAGAAGATCTGAAGGCTCCTCCAGTAGCAAGAAGCCAAACACCAAAGACATCATCTGCTACGAGTGCAATGAGCAAGGACACTACAAAAGTGACTGCCCAAAGCTTCAGAGGGAAAAACCCAAAAAGAAGTTTGGAAGAGAGAAGAAGAAAAGTCTCATGGCCACATGGGATGACTCTGACTCGTCTGAAGCTGACTCAGAATCAGATGATGAAAGGGCAAACATAGCTCTCATGGCAAACATTTCAGAAGATAGTGAAGCTTCTGAATCAGACTCAGAATCAGACACAGAAGAGGTATTTCCTAACTTCGCTGTTAACTTTACAAAGGCTGAACTTGCTGAAAGCCTTAATGAGATTCTGGAACGTTATCAGCAAATTAGAGCTAAATTCAGAGACCTGAAGAGGAATCTTGAATCTGACTCTTATAAGTCTGAGAGTCTCAAATTGGAAAATTCTGAGCTGAGAAATAAGATTTCAAAATTAGAAAACACTTTACAAAACTCTCAGAAGGAACCAATTTCTGAAACTCCCAGCAACGCTGATGAGATCATCAAGGAGTATGATCACAGTTTCTAGAAGTTCCTAGCTAAAAGCATAGATAGAAGCAGAATGGCTTCAATGATCTATGGAGTTAGCAGAAACGGCAGGAAAGGAATAGGATACCAAGGTAAGGTTCCTACACCAAAGAATGTCATGGACTTAACCATTAAACACACTCCTCTAAATTCACACTTTGTGTATGGTCACACACATGATATCAAATATACTAGCAGTAAGCACTCTGTGAAACCAAAATTCAACCAGAGTTTTGGTAAAACTAACAAATCAGGACCCAAGAAAATCTGGGTACCTAAGGACAAAATAATACATGTTGCAGATATCTTTAGCAGCAAGTCAGAAACACCAGTCATGGTACCTGGACTCTGGCTGCTCACGACACATGACGGGAAGAAGGCATATGTTCCAAAGCCTGGAACTTAAGCCTGGAGGCCACGTTGGCTTTGGAGGCAATCAGAGGGGAAAGATAATTGGCTCTGGAACTGTAGGTAATGGAAATCTTCCCTCTATTAATAATGTTCTGCTAGTAGATGGATTGATGCATAATCTGTTATCCATAAGTCAATTAAGTGATAACGATTATGATATAATCTTTAATCAAAAATCATGTAAAGCTGTTAGTCAGAAAGATGGGACTATCCTGTTTAATGGTAAGAGGAAAAACAACATTTACAAAATCAAACTTTCTGAACTAAAGAGTCAGAATGTAAAATGTCTTCTGTCTGTTAACAACGAGCAGTGGATCTGGCACAGAAGATTGGGGCATGTTAGTATGAGAAGAATATCTCAGATTAACAAACTCAATCTGGTCAGAGGACTTCCTAATTTGAAGTTCAATTCAGATGCTCTGTGTGAAGCATGTCAGAAAGGCAAATTTGCAAAACCTTCCTTTAAATCCAAAAATGTTGTTTCTACCTCTAAGCCATTAGAACTTCTGCACATTGACTTATTTGGACCAGTTAAAACTGCTTCAGTCAGTGGTAAGAAGTATGGGTTAGTAATCGTAGATGACTATAGCAGATGGACATGGGTAAAGTTCTTAAGACACAAGGACGAGTCACACTCTGTGTTTGTTACCTTCTGTAACCAAGTTCAGAATGAAAAAGATCTTAGAATCGTTAAAGTCAGAAGTGATCATGGTGGAGAATTTGAAAATAAAGATTTTGAGTCATTCTTTAATGACAGAGGCATTCTGCATGATTTCTCTTGTCCTAGAACTCCCCAACAAAATGGAGTTGTAGAACGAAAGAACAGAACATTGCAAGAAATGGCCAGAACCATGATCAATGAGACAAACGTTGCTAAGACTTTCTGGGAAGAGGCAATAAACACAGCGTGCTACATTCAGAATAGAATCTCAATAAGACCTATTCTGGAAAAGACTCCATATGAATTATGGAAGAACAGAAAGCCCAACATTTCATATTTTCATCCATTTGGATGTACTTGCTTTATATTAAATACAAAGAATTATTTGAACAAGTTTGACTCTAAGGCACAGAAGTGTATTATGTTAGGATACTCTGAACGCTCAAGAGGGTACAGAGTATACAATACAGAAACACAGATTGTGGAAGAATCAATCAGTGTTCATTTTGATGATAAGCTTGACTCTGAAAAGTCAAAGCAGAATGAAATTTTTGCAGGTATAGAAATTGAATTTGCAGGTTCTGAAGACAAGTCATCAGAAGCTCTCAACACAGACATTCCTTCAACGTCTGAAAGGAGCACTGCTAGAAATCCTACAACAGCTGCTGATCAACCTCAGAAGAGATTACCCAGAAGCAGCTTGGATCACCCAGAAGAGACTATCCTAGGAAGAAAGGAAGATCCAATCAGAACAAGAGCAAGCTTCAGAAACTCTGAAGAAACACTTATGGGACTTGTGTCTCTGATTGAACCTTCTTCTATTGATGAAGCACTCCTGGATAATGACTGGATTCTGGCAATGCAAGAAGAGCTGAATCAATTCACCAGAAACAACGTATGGGATCTCGTTCCCAGACCAAAAGGATTCAACGTCATTGGAACAAGATGGGTGTTCAGAAACAAGCTAAATGAACAAGGTGAAGTCATCAGAAACAAGGCACGATTGGTTGCACAAGGTTATAGTCAGCAAGAGGGGATAGACTATACAGAAACCTTTGCCCTAGTCGCCAGGTTAGAATCTATCAGACTTTTAATTTTATTTGCTGTTAATAGAGGCATCACTCTGTATCAGATGGATGTCAAAAGTGCATTCTTAAATGGTTATATAGAAGAAGAAGTTTATGTTCACCAACCCCCAGGTTTTGAAAATACAAAACATCCAGAACATGTTTTCAAACTAAAGAAGTCACTGTATGGTCTGAAACAAGCTCCCAGAGCTTGGTATGAAAGGCTAAGTAACTTTCTGCTTAAAAATGAATTTATCAGAGGGAAAGTGAACACTACTCTATTCTGTAAAACAGTTAAGAGTGACATCTTAGTCTGTCAAATTTATGTTGATGATATTATTTTTGGTTCTACTAATCCTTCTCTTGGAAGAAAATTTGCTAAGTGTATGCAGGCAGAATTTGAGATGAGCCTCATGGGGGAACTGAAATTCTTTCTAGGAATTCAGATCAATCAAACTCCAGATGGAACTTACATTCATCAGAGCAAATACATCAGAGATCTTCTGAAGAAATTTGACCTCTCAGAATGTAAGCCATCAAAGATTCCAATGCATCCCACGTGCATTCTGGAAAGAGAAGAGGTAAGCAAAAAGGTAGAACAGAAAGTCTACAGAGGTATGATTGGTTCTCTCCTCTATCTGACTGCTTCAAGACCTGACATACTATTCAGTGTTTGTATCTGTGCTAGATTCCAATCAGATCCTAGAGAATCTCACTTAACAGCTATTAAGCGAATTTTCAAGTATCTGAAAGGTACTACTAATCTGGGTTTGTTTTATAGAAAATCTAGTGATTACAGCTTAGTAGGCTACTGTGATGCTGATTTTGCTGGAGACAGAGTGGAACGTAAAAGTACTTCTGGAAGCTGCCAGTTTCTGGGAGAAAATCTGATCTCTTGGTCCAGCAAAAGGCAATCAACAATTGCTCTGTCAACAGCAGAAGCTGAGTACATAGCAACAGCAGGATGTAGCACACAAATGCTCTGGATGAAAAGTCAGCTTGAAGACTTCCAGATTTTTGAGAGTAACATTCCTATACTTTGTGATAATACTTCTGCTATTTGCTTAAGTAAGAATCCTATTTTACATTCTAGAGCTAAGCATGTAGAAATAAAACATCACTTCATTAGGGACTATATTCAGAAAGGTATTTTGAACTTAAAATTTATAGATACAGACCATCAATGGGCTGATATCTTTACTAAACCCCTTTCAGAAGATAGGTTTAATTTCATTCTGAAACATCTCAGCATGAAAGTGTGTCCAGAGTGAAAATGTTTTAATTCCATATATTTACTTTCAGAATGTAATTATTTTACTGTGAACTTCTGATCAATCTCCTTTCAGAAAGATAGAACATGCAGATTGTATCAGATGCAAGTCTAAAGATCTGAGAGTCTAAGCTCAAAAACAGACGTGCTGATCACTACATCAAACAAGTTTCATCCAATCATCAGCATATCTCTGAAGCAGAACGCGTGCACGCTTCTGAGAAGGCAAAGCGCTGATTGGGTGCATTGAGACACATGTCTGGTAACCGTTTTTAAGTATCTTTCTCAAATCCCCCAAAATCAGCAAGCATTTAATGAAAAGTAATCATGCTTTTAAATGGCAATCATGATTTTTCTCTCTCTTAAAAACGTTTATCTTTTCAAAATAGTTTTGAAAAAATCTATTTAAGCACGTTAATCTCTCATTCTTATTCTTTACACTTTCTCACTATCACTCAAGCATTTTCTGCATATTTCTGAGTTCATCTCTTGCAAACCTTTTTCCTCAGTTCATTCTCAAAACCCTTTTAGTGTGAACATGGAAACCTCCAGTAACGTTTCTGCAGGTATTCAGAAGAAAGCAACTTTTGAGCAATATCAAGTGCCACTCAGAACTCTCCTCACTCCGGTGAAGAACCTTGAAGTGCTCTCTGAGTTAATCATTGATTTTGAAAGCTTGAAGGAGAATGGTTTTGACCTAACTGAAGAAGTTAGGGCTCAAAAGTGGGAAAGGTATTTCGATAGGTTGGTTGGACCAACATTCCCAGCGCTGGTCAAGGAATTTTGGATTCACGCCAAGGTTTCAAAACATCTAGTCATCTCCTCTGTTATGGGGAAGAAGATTGTGATTTCTGAAGATCTCATTGCAAGGCTAATCGGTCAAAGTGGTGGTGGCGTCCGTTGTGTGGACATGGCTGAAAGATGTGCTGATACAGGTGTGGTAGCTAACAGGATTTTCACTCTTGGGATGCCCAGCAGCAAGATTAAAGATCTGAAGGATCATTGCAGAGTATGGGCTAAGATTGTTCTGGGGTGCTTCAACCACAGGAAACCAACAAGTTCTCCTGATTATATAAATGTGGATCAGCAGTTTCTGATCTACTTTATTGATCAGAAGATAAAGATCAATCTAGCTCACTTCCTGTTCAACCATCTCAAAACCATTGTGAAAGAAACAAGGGAAGAAGAAAGAACCAAGAGGGACTGGATACCTTTTGGAAGGTTGATATCAGATATTCTGACAGAGAATAGGCTGATTGAGCATCTGATAGAAGCTCAGGAACTAAGTACTATTGAACCAACAATTGGGAAACCTCTGAATGCAAAGAACCTGAAAAAGATGAAGCTGATAGAGAACATTCAGAAGGAACCCAGAGCTACTTCCACTGCTGATATCTCCAGCAGAAGAGTGCCTCTGAGTGATTTTCCATTATTTTCTGAAATGGAATCCAAACCAGAGATGTTTCTCAGGTACCCAGATGCGTACAAGGCAGATGATACAGATCCAAAGCTGAATATCAGAGATCTGCGTCAACCCCAACCAGAAGTGACTCTGAAGAAGACAAAGAAGAGGAAAGCGCCATCAGAAGGATCATCTCAGCAGACTCCAAAGAAAAGAGGTATTTCATCTGCTGCCCCTATTTCAAATTCTTTTACTATTCCAACATCTATCCCTCCTCAAACCTCTCATAGAATATCAATTCCCATCCCTACCATTGATGAAACCGTACAAGAAGAAGACCCTTCTGAGGCATTAAAACTCAGAATACCTAGAACCAAACACCCCAAACAACCAACAATTTCAACAACAACAGCACTTGACCAAGTGCTGTCTGATATTGAGCGTCAACATGCCTCTGCTCAACCAAACTCTGAACCACAAAATGTTCCTCCTCCACAACCAGAACAACAACAACAACCAGAACCAGAACCACAACAACAACCACTCTCAGAAGAACCTCTGATCCCTGAGCAATCAGAGATTCCACCTCCCTCTCCCCAACCATAAATAAATCCACCTTCACCACAAACAGAGTTTCACCACTCTAAAACTCCTTCCCCTCATCAATCTGACCCTCACTCACCTCAACCATCACCGTTGGCAATTCAGCTGCCATGTGGAACCACTGTTATCATGCCCCAGTTACCATCCTCATCAGAATCGACACCACCAAAAACTCCCAAAACACCACCCACTCCAATCGAAATATCTGACTCTGATACCCCTTCTCCAAAACAAACAGCCTCTCAGAAAACCTCTGAAAACCCCAGCAGGACTTTCATTGACTTAACCAGTCTTGACCGTCTTTCTGATCTAAAACACAAAATTGCCATCCCAAAACCAAAGCAACCAGATGTTGGCTCTGGTATTTTGAATTTTGAAACAGGTGTGCTGCAATGGATTGCTTCTTTGAAGCAAGTCTGTCCTGGGATGATTGACCCAGCTGCTTCTGATCAGCTCTGGTCACAGTTCAGATTTTGGGTACGTGCTGAAGCCCTCAAGTTGCAGGATATCAACTATGAGCAGGCACAACAAAATTTCAGCAAGCTTCTGAATGAAGTTGGAAGTATGCTTCTGAAAGAGGACGTGCTCCCTCTGGACAGTGAACCCTGGTCTGAGAAACAGCAAGCTGCAAAGGTGCAACCATCAGAAGAAGATAAGACCATTCAGGCTGAAAGTCAAGCAGAGGATGTTGCTGAAAGTTCTGAGAAGCCTCCTCCTTCTGATGCTTCTCAAGCTGCCTTGGACAGGCAGACTCTGGAAGAACTAAGGCTGAATGACATGCGTCTGCAGCAGCGGATGGATGAAAACGATCAGAAGATGAAAGAGAGAATGGATGTGCAGGACAGCAAGATTGACACTGTTGTCAGCATGGTGCATAAGCAGAATGAGACTTCTGAAAAGATTCAAGCCATGCTGGAGAGCCTGTTCACACGCTTGCCTCCTCAACCTTAATCTTTTTCATACATGACCTTTTTTATGTTTTCCCTGATTTTCTGATGTACTGTTTGATTATGTTTTGTAATATTTTCTCGTTTTGACTCTGAACTATCTTAATATGATTAGTTTTTCTGATCTTAATTGTTTTAGCACATCACCAACACTTTTTGATTGCTGACAAAAAGGGGGAGAACAAGAATGATATTTAAATCAATAACGGGCTAACTAGACAGAAATTCTCAAACATTCTAACTCTATTACTTGAAATGTTTTTTCTGTTGTGTTTAAAGTCTACAGGCACAAGGAAGCTCCTGGACACTCTGAAGACTAGAAGCTCTGATCAATATGAAGTTGCTCTGATCAATATGAAGTTCTGATCCAAAGCAAAGCTCTGACAAGAAAAGCTCTGAAGCTCTGCTCTGACATAAAGCTTCTGATAAGTCAAAGACTCTGATACTCTGATGTTCAAAGAAAGGCAAAAAGATCTGATTCTGAAGAACGCGTATAATCAAAGGGAAGTAATAAACTCAGGGGGAGTATTTCCTTACTCCTTATTCTTTTACTTCTTATTCTGATACATATTACAGATACCTTTTCACGTTATTTTTATTTAAAATATCTAGTTTTTGTCATCATCAAAAAGGGGGAGATTGTTAGAACAATGTTTGAATCTACTACCCTATATTTAAGTTTTGATGATAACAAAGTGAAAAGATATAGTATTTATAAGTGTCATGAATGAACTATCTGCTGCCTAAAATTATTATGTTCTGACTTGCAGATACGCTGATTGAAATAAGCAAGATCACATCTATTCAGCATCAGAACTTGATTTCAGACACCAGCATCAGAAGTTGCTACATCAGAACGTCAAAATCAGATGATCAACTCACGTACATGCTGAAGCCTGATGAACAAGACTGCGCTTAATACTTTGATACAGAAACACAATAGTTCATCAGCAGAGAAGCAGAATCAGAATGAGCCAAGCCAGAACATGCATTAAGTAAGCAACGGTACTGTGCATTGAAAGCAAATTAATTCCAACGGCTTCATTCCAGACAAGATCTGCTCAATAAGGAAAGTTTGTTATTAGCATTGAATCAAGAATATTGCATCCAACGTTCATCATCTCAATGCTATATAAACAAGGCTTTGAAGATTGAAATGGTTAATGCTCTCCAAATCTCTACACGCACAAAAGCTGAACCATAATCTTCGTTCTACCAGTTTTGCTAAACCATACACTCTGATATTTCATTACTGTTTAGCAATCTAGTTTCTAAGCTTCATTTTGTGTATACATCACAGTTGTGATACAGTTTTGTAGAAAACATCCACACACATAGTTTTATCTCTTTGTAAGAAAGTGTTACCTTGACAAACCGGGTTGTGGTTTGAATCAAGAAGGCTTTAGCAGTTGTTAAAGCAGTCTGTAATATTCAGTTGAATATAGTGGATTAAGACCTCGTTGGAGAGAGGCGAAATCACCTTGACGGGTGGACTGGAGTAGTTTGAGATCAAACGAACCAGGATAAAAATATCTTGTCAATTGCTTTAGATTTCAGTTTTACAATTCAACCCCCCCTTCTTGTGTTTTTCACCACTTCACAAGAAACCAAGGAAGACAGCTGGTGTGGTGAATTTGGGAAGGAGGTTCAGAGGACCGTTAAGTCAAGTTGTAGAGCTAGCATCTTCGTCCAAAGAAGGATATAATCAAGAAGGGGAAACAAGAGAGGAAGATCCTAGTCCAAGGGAATCTAATAATGAGACTGACTATAATGAGGAGCAGTATCCTCCGACCGATGAAAAATACAAACAGCTGGAGGATCGTCTGAATGCAATGGAAATCCAAAAGGTTCCTGGACTGAATTTTGAAGAACTGGGTTTGGTTTTTGGGGTTGTCATCCAGAAGAAGTTCAAGGTGCCGGTGTTTGCAAAATATGATGGGGTTTCATGTCCCAAGATGCACCTCCAATCTTATGTGAGAAAGATTCAGGCTCACACTGCAGACAAGGACTTGTGGGTCCATTTCTTTCAAGATAGTTTATCCGGGACTCAACTAGAGCGGTTCTACCAGCTGGAGGGGACCAATATTCGTAACTGGGAAGACCCGACTGCTGCTTTCTATAAGCAGTATCAGTATAATGCAGACCTTTCTCCCACCCATACACAACTCCAAAGTATGTCTATGGGTTCGAGCGAGGGTTTTAAAGACTATGCTCAGAAGTGGAGGGATTTAGCAGGAAGAGTCCAACCCCCCTGTCTGATAAGGAGTTAGTGGATATGTTTTTGGGTACCCTATCTGGTTCATTTTTCAATCATTTGATTGGAAGTTCCTCAGCTGGCTTTACTGAATTGATTTTGACAGGAGAAAGAATGGAAGCTGGGACTAAAAGTGGCAAGATTTAGAAGGATGCCTCTTCAAGGGCAGAAAAGAGACCTTTCATAGGAAAAAAAGAGGTCAGTGATGTTTACAATCAACAAAATCAGGGCAGAACTGAGCGCCGTCCAACGGTTAGGGATGTTATGATATATAAGCCTGCAGCTACTCAACAACGAAATAATCAGCCTAGAGTAGAAAGACCTGTAAGGTAATTCACCCGGATAAATATGACTTTGTCTCAAGTTTTGCCTCACCTACTGAAGTCCAATCTGGTTACCTTGAGGGAAGCTCCCAAGAATCCTAACACCGCATCTCCTCACTACAACCCAAATGCTCGTTGTGCTTACCACTCAAAGAATCCAGGCCATGATACAAATGACTATTGGGCTTTGAATAATAGGGTGCAAGACCTTATTGAGGCGAAGGAGATTGAATTTGACGCTCCTGAGATTCCCAATGATATAACTGCTCCCATGCCCAAGCACGACCATGGTATTAATGTTGTTGATGATGATATGTTCATTACTTCTATTGAGGAACTTGTTACTCCTCTCATGACCGTTGAGTTGAACTTGTTGAAAGCCGGTTTATTTCTGGGTTGTGGCGAAGGTTGCCATTTATGTTTATCTCTACCGAATGGTTGTTATTTGTTGAAGGCAGGTGTTCAGCGCCTGATGGATGATAAAGAGATCTTATTTGAGAAGAATCCCGTCACGACTTTTTCTTGTAAGGATGTTTCAATCATAACCATTTCGGCCAATCCTCCCAGGGTCTCCACCAAAAGACCCATCGGGATTACATTTGCTCCAAAATTGGCTCCTCTGATCATTACTATGCCAGGGCCAATCCCATACTCCTCGGATAAGACTGTTCCTTGGAACTATGGGGCTGGCGTCTACTACCATGGCGTCAAGCAAGACCTGTTGGCTTCTGAAGACAAAGTTTCTGAAAATACTGATCCCGACATTGGCAACATCGTGGGGACCAACAAAATAACAAGAAGTGGAAGAGTGTTCTCCCCTGATATTTCTCCTCCAAAAGTCGTTACTAGTCTTGTGATAATTCCTACTATCGTTCCTGTTGATATTACCACCACAATTCATGTGATTACCCATGTTTCCACCCCTATCACTGAGTCGACCGAGACTCGAGGCAAAGACATATTGATTGATCCTGTCCAGAAGAAGGCACATTCAGTATCTATTCCAGAGGCTTCCAAGAAGGAAATGGAAGAAATCTTGAAGATAATAAAGAAGAGCGACTACAATGTGGTCGAACAGCTGGGGCAGACCCCTTCTAAGATTTCTATGTTAGCCCTACTATTATTCTCCGAAGCTCATGCAAAGGCTTTGGTGAAATTGCTCAAGACCGTCCATGTGCCACAAGAAATCTCCGCTGACCAATTTGAAGATTGTGTGGCCAGTTTGACGGCCGATAACAGTTTAGATTTTTCTGATGCTGATCTAACACCCAGAGGGAGAAAACACAATGATGTGCTGCACATATCCGTAGAATGTAGGGGCACTAATTTGGCCCATGTTCTAGTAGATACCGGTTCATCATTGAACGTGCTGCCTAAGAAGGCTCTGGTCCGATTGGACTGCGAAGGTTTGACTCTGAAGCCCAACAACATTGTAGTGAGGGCTTTTGATGGTTCAAAGAGAATGGTGCACGGGGAGGTGGACATCCCCATCAAAGTTGGTTCTTAGACCTTTGAATCCACCTTCTACGTGATGGATATCAGACCATCTTATTCTTGTTTGTTGGGTCTCCCTTGGATCCATGGGGTGGGAGCTGTCACATCCACTATGCATCAAATGATAAAATACTCGGTAAAAGGAAAGATTGTCATGGTACATGGTGAATAAGAGTACATGGTAAGTCACCTAAACTCTTTCAGGTATATGGAAATGGATGGCGAGTTCATCGAAACTCCTTGTCAGAACTTCGAAGAGGTGCCCCAGACCATGGCTGCAACTGAAACTGTCACCAATCTGCCGAAGATCACTAGACCTCCCTTGAAAATGGATTCTCTCAAGGACGCCAAAGCAGTTATTGAAGAAGGTGGGTGTACCATCTGGGGCCAACTCCCTAACATTCCATAAAAATCTGATAAGTTTGGTTTGGGTTTCTCTTCAGGGGCTCAAAGGGTTGTTCGTCGTGCTCGTGCTGGAGGACCTCCCCTACGCATCAACAACCATAGGGTCAATGCCTTAGAAGATAGTGATGGTGACTATGACATGGATAGCTGGATCTTCCCTACTACCAACAGTGGACCCAATAACTGGACGGAAAAAGACTTTGTACCAATTACTTTTATTCAGAAGTAATTGTCTTTCTTATTTTCGGATATGTAACAAACAATATAAACTCTATGGCCATGTATCTTACCCGGGGCACAATTGTTTATTTGTGAGGGTTATCATGTTTGAATCTCATATGTCATTAATAAGGAATTGGATGTTTTGCATACAAATTTTGCACTCTCTGTTTTTGTTTTCTGCTTTTTACTTTGTCTATACAACTATGCTCTTACACACACTCACGTATTGAACTGCAGATCCATATCCACTCTGGATCCCATTGATAAAAGTTATTCTATTGCTGGTTATGACTTTGAAAATCCGATCAACCAAGCCGAGGACGAAGATGAGGAATATTGGGAGGTATCCAGAGAACTTGCTAGGACGTTACAGTAGGAAGAAAGGGTTATACAGCCTCATGAAGAGCCAGTTGAGACAGTGAACTTGGGCACATAAGAAGATAGAAAAGAAGTCAAGATGGGTGCAAATTTGGAGCTTAGTGTCACACAGCGATTGGTACAGATGTTGCATGATTATGTAGAGATCTTTTCCTGGTCATATGAAGACATGCTAGGACTAGACACAAATATTGTGGTTCATCGTCTTCCAACTAAAGAAGATTTCCCTCCAGTAAAGCAGAAGGTTTGTCGTATGCGCCTTGAAATGTCATAGAAAATCAAAGCAGAGGTTATGAAATAGATCAACACTGGGTTCTTAGTTGTCACCTCCTATCCACAATGGATTGCCAACATAGTCCCGATTCCTAAGAAGGGCGATAAGGTACGGACGTGTGTGGACTATAGAGATTTGAACAGGGAAAGCCCCAAGGATGACTTCCCGCTCCCCCATATTAATGTTCTGGTTGACAACATCGTACAACATAAAGTCTTTTCCTTCATGGACGGTTTCTATGGCTAGAATCAGATCAAGATGGAACCCGAAGACATGGAGAAGACAACCTTCGTCACACAATAGGGCACTTTATGTTACAAAGTGATGCCATTTGGATTGAAGAATGATGGGGAAACCTATCAGCGAGCCATGGTGGCTTTGTTCCATGACATGATTCACCATGAGATAGAAGTCTATGTTGATGACATGATAGCCAGGTATCAAACTGAGGAAGAGCACCTTGATCATCTACAAAAGTTGTTTGATAGGTTGAAGACGTACAAGCTGAGGTTAAATCCGAACAAGTGCACCTTCACGGTAAGGTCTGGTAAACTTCTAGGTTTCATTATTAGTGACAAGGGCATTCAGGTAGACCCTGCAAAGTTGAAGGCTATACAAGAGATGCCGGCTCTTCACACATAGAAAGAAGTTATATGTTTCTTGGGACGCCTAAATTACATTTCCAGGTTCACTTCCCATTTAACTGCTACTTGTGAGCCAATCTTTAAACTCTTGAACAAAGATTAAGTGGTAAAGTGGAATGACGAATGCCAGACTCCCTTAGAGAGAATCAAAGAATACCTTCAAGAGCCTCCAGTTCTGATGCCTCCAATTGAAGTAAGACCTTTGATAATGTACTTAACATTGTTAGATAATTCAATGGGGTGTCTGATGGGGCAGCATGACGAGTCCGGTCGAAAAGAGCATGCAATATACTACCTTAGAAAAAAGTTTATCGACTGTGAAACAAGATACTCACTGCTCGAGAAAACATCTTGCGCTTTGGCATAGGCTACTAGCCGACTAAGACAGTATATGTTGACCCACACTACTTTGTTGATATCTAAGATGGATCCGATCAAGTACATCTTCGAGAAGCCTGCTTTCTCCAGAAGAATAGCAAGATGGAAAATTATCCTGACCGAATACGACATCCAATACACAACCCAGAAAGCAATAAATGGAAGTGTGTTAGCTGATCATTTGGCCTATCAGGATGTGGATGAATACCAATCCATGACCTTTGAATTCCCGGATGAGAATATTATGTTAGTGACTGAATGTGAAGAGCTTGGACTAGATGAAGGACCTGAGGAAGGATCCCGATGGACTATGGTTTTTGATGGAGCCTCCAATGCACTCGACAATGGAATCAATGTTGTAATCACATTCCCCGAGGGCTGTCATACTCTTTTCACCGCCAGATTATGTTTCAACTGCACCAATAATATGGCTGAGTATGAAGCATGCATCATAGGCCTCAAAGCTGCTATTGACCTAAGGATCAAGTGCTTGAGCATATTCAGGGATTCAGCCTTGGTAATAAGTCAAATCAAAGGGGAGTAGGACACGAAGCACCCTAATCTCATCCCTTAAAAAGAACATGTGTTGACATTGCTTCCACACTTTGAAGAGGTCACCTTTGAACATTTTTCACGAGAAGAGAATCAGCTAGCGGACGCACTAGATAGTATGTCATCCATGTTCAAGGTTAGATGGGACAATGAGGCTCCTCAGATCACTATTGAGAGGTTGGATGAACCAACATACTTCTATGAGATTGATACTAAAGAAGTAGCAGACAGACCTTGGTTCCATGAAGTGAAAAGGTATCTCGAGGCTCAAGAATGACAAGAAGTTTCTGAGAAGGTTCTCCGCAAAGTTCTTCCTCAATAATGGAATCCTCTACAAGCACAACCATGACTCTACTCTACTTTGGTGTGTAGACAAGAAAGAAGCAGAGAGGATTATGGCAGATTTACACGAAGGTACCTTTGGCACTCATTCTAGTGGACATACCATGGCTAGAAATATCCTACGGGAAGGATACTATGGGTCCACTATGGAAGCATACTGTTATCAGCATTCCCAGACTTGTCACAAATGCCAGATCTATGCTGATAAACTACATGTACCTCCGGTTCCCTTGAATGTCTTGACGGATCCTTGGCCCTTCGCAATGTGGGGCATTTACATGATCAGAGAGATTAGACCTACCGCTTCCAATGGGCATCACTTCATCCTAGTGGCCATTGATTACTTCACGAAGTGGGTTGAGGCTGCCTCTTTTGCTACTATTACCAAGAACGTTGTGGCGTGGTTTATCAAGCATAAACTTATTTGTCGGTATGGTGTGCCAGAAAGAATCATCACAGACAATGGTATGAACCTCAACAATACAATGATCATCAAGCTCTGTAAAAAATTCAATATCCAGAACATAACTCTTCTCCCAACCATCCGAGATGAATGGCGTTGTTGAAGCTGCTAACAAGAATATTAAGAAAATCATACAGAAGATGACAGTGACATACAAAGACTGGAATGAATGTTACCATTTGCTCTTCATGGTTACCGCACCTCAGCATGTACGTCCATAGGGGCAACACCTTATTCTCTGGTATATGGTATGGAGGTTGTACTACCTATTGAGGTCCATATCCCTTCTTTGAGGATCATGAAGGATGCAAATTTGAACGAAGATGATTGGATCCAGACTCGACTTGATCAACTGAATTTGATTGATGATAAAAGGCTTGTTGCTGTCTGTCATTGTCAGATATACCAAAAGCGAATGATCAAGGCTTTCAATAAAAAGGTCATACATCAAGTATATAAAGTGGGTGATCTAGTAATCAAGCATATTATACTGCCACAAGGTGATCCCAAGGGCAAATGGACTCCCAAGTACGAAGGGCCATTTGTAATCAAAAGCATATTTTTCGGTGGAGCCATGATTCTGACCACCATGGATGGTGACGACCTTCCTCGCCCTGTTAATGCGAAAATAGTGAAAAGATACTACACATAAATCAAGACCCGCTAGGTTGACTGGCCTAGGTAAAAAAAGGTCATCTCGGCGAACCGAAAGGGTTCGGGCAAAAATTAAGGATAAATACAAAAATAATTGTACACACGGCAAGTCGAAAACCTGAAAATATGGCTTGGGCAAAAAAGGATATCCTGGTGGAATGAAAACCCGAAAGGGAGGTCCAGGAAAAAGTTAGGGATTTGAAGCATACAATTATGTCCCATTGGATCACCTTGTGACCAGATTTCAATATCAACTATCAAGCTCAAATGATACTGATCAATCCAGTCAGCTTCGGACAAGTAGCAAAGTGATGAGACGCTCAAGGACATAAGGGAAATAGTAGGATTGAAACTCAATGGGATTATTACACATAGTTGTTTCCTCTTTGTACATTGTTTTGTGTAGTTTTCCTTTTCACGGCGGCGTTTTCCTACTAGAACGTGAGTCTCTTTGTACAAAAATTCCTGTTATAGGAAAACTTCAAAATCAATGCAAATCATTTCTTTGAAAGTATAAAACTATTTGTTTTCTATTCTTCTGTTTTGTTTTGAAAAAACGTCCAGTTAGTATTTTTGACATATGCATTTGAATATGATTACCATTTACAAATACTTGCATATGAAACAAAACGACAGTTGCTAATGACTTTAAGAAACGGGGCAAAGTCCAAAAAAGGCCATTTGTAGTCCCGACAGTTACTCTTTCCAGCATGGTACAGGGGCAAAGACATTTTGAGACAAAGTCACCACAACATACGACCCCTTGACATCTATGTTCCCCACAGAGTATAAACAACCAAAGTTTTGATCTCTTCTTCTCTATGCCGGAATTTCCTCCTCCAGCAAAGTTCCTTTAGAGAGCTGAAATCTGTATTCCCCAGCCTAGTTTTATAATTTCAAACAATTTATTAAACATCTTCCCGGTTAGAGTTGATTTCTCTAACTGTGGAAGTTTATTCCCCAACAGAGTTTAGTTCTCCACATCGACAAAATCTTCCAACAAGGCATCCTTCCCCCATAGAGTTATTCTCAAGTAGGAGTTAAAAATCCCTGGAGGAATATCCTCAAACGAAAAGAGGAAATCCCCGGAAAATCATCTCCATTCATCATCCCCAGCGAAAATAAAGGATTCAACTTCCCAATACTCTTCAGCAGAAGTCAGGGATTTACTTTCCCAGACTAAGAAATATCGCAACAACACCCCATATTCATATATCATGGCATGCGCATACACATCTCATACAACATAATCTCATTTATTTTAAGAACGTCATCACAATGCATTTCATACATCATGACATTGCATACGAGTAACTCTTTACCATTTTCAGGAAATATCAAATCATTAAACACCGTTGACTACTTACGTGACCTGGTAGTCTTCTCAAAAGCTACGTCTGATGAAGGGCTATTTTAGCATTTTCCACAGATAGATGTTCTCAAAAGACCTTCTCTGGTTCAGTCAGATCGATACTAAGATCTCTCTAATTTCTATTCTAGTTAAATATATTCCAAGACTTTTATCTGGTTCAGTTAAACCGATACTAAGATTTTTTCTGATTTTCGTTCCAGTCAAAGTTAATTCAAGACCTTCTCTGGTTCATTTAGATCGACACTAAGATCTCTCTGATTTCTATTCCAGTTAAAGTTAATCCAAGGCTTTTTTCTGGTTCAGTTAAACTGATACTAAGTTTTTTCCGATTTCCATTCCAATCAAAGTTACTTCAAGACCTTCTTTGGTTCAGTTAGATCGATACTAAGATCTCTCTGATTTCTATTCCAGTTGAAGATATTCCAAGACTTTTGTCTAGTTCAGTTAAATCGATACTAAGATTTTTCTGATTTCCACTCCAGTCAAAGTTAATTCAAGACCTTCTCTGGTTCAGTTAGATTGATACTAAGATCTCTCTGATTTCTATTCCAGTTGAAGATAATCCAAGACCTTTCTCTGGTTCAGTTAAATCAATACTAAGATTTTCCTGATTTCTATTCCAGTTGAAGACCACTCAAGACCTTTCTTTGGTTTAGTTAAATCGACACTAAGGTTTTTCAGATTTCTATTCTAGTTAAAGAAACTGCAAAGCCTAGAGTCCGACCAGATAGTAGTTAATTTCACGTTCCCCCAATAAATAACTGAGAAGTATGGAATACGACCAGATGGAAATCAACTTTATCATCCTCATAAAGTCATTGTGAAGCCTGGATCCTGACCAGATAGCAGTTCACTTCCGCCTCTTCAATCAAGAGATACTCCCCAGTAGAGTGATGGACAATTGAAGCTCCTAAACTCTACTTCCCGAACAAAGACCAACATTCCTCAGCAGAATCTTCCTTAACAACAGGAATAGGAATACCCACAAAGGAATATCTCATGAAATCAATATTTTTCTTTGGATGGCATCTTTAAGCCCGTATCGGAAGACTCTCCATCATACTCCTTAGATGGCATCATTAAGCCCATCTCCGTCAGTCTTCAGTCATCTTCTCCAAATGGAATCTGTAAGCCCATTCCTGACATCATAAACCAACGGTGTTACTTCATACGAGTGCAAATATTTGGGCACTCTAGTGTTCAATCATCTTCCACCTTCAGATCACGAAAGGTAGACAAGCCAATCTAAATCTTCAGGTTTAAGAAGATTGAACAAGGGCTGCTGTTGTACCCCAATATTTGCCCTCTCATGTTTTCCCAAGATTTCCTCTTGCATAGGTGGTTACAAACCTTTGCCTAAAGAAAAGGAAAATTTTCAAATGATGATGAAGTATCCTTCGATTGGCATCTGTAGAAAGTCCTTCAATTGGCATATGCAAAAGGTCCTTCGATTGGCATCTGCAAAAGGTCCTTCGATTGGCATATGCAAAAGGTCATTTGATTGACATCTACAAAAGTCCTCCGATTAGCATAGGGACTTTCGATGGGCATTTCCAACAAGGAAGCTTCGACGGGCATATTAAATAAGTTTGTTTTTCATTAGAGCGTACAAAATTCCTTTTGACATGTATGTTAACCAAGTGATGTTTCGATTGGCATATCAACAGGGTGATATTCTGATTGTCCAAGTTAGAGACAATGAGATCAAAAAGAGCAAGAAATGAGAGGGTTCCAGAAGCTCTGATGATGGACATTCGAATTCATGTAGATTGGAGAGAATAACTCTGAGCCTTTCTGCAGACTATTAGAAGCTCTGATGCTGAAAATATGTGCAATTCGAATCAAGATGCAGAGCCATCGAAGGGAGTTAGGCTTAAGATTTAATCAAATGAGCATTGATAACAAAGTTGGAGCAATTTGAATTCAGAGCCTTCGAAGGAAAACAAATGTTCTGATGAAGGAAGTTCTGGGAAATTCGAATCAGGACTTAGAGCCATCAAGGAGTATAGAACAACACTTCAATTAGTCAATAAGATAACTCTTCGATTGGACCAAGTTCAAAGCCATCGAAGAGAGAAAAACTTGATAATCAATCGAAGGAACCATGATGAAAGACTTAAGCAAAATTCGAACAAAACACTTATCCTAACCTATCCAAGTTCACCCAAGGTTCAAAATTGCATGTTTTCTTTACAAGTATGGCAAGAATTCAATGTTGATCATGGATTCGATTCCTGAGTTAAAGGCCAGATTCTTGCCTTATTTGTTCCCAACTTCACAAGAGCTGATTCGACCAGGGGTATTCTCTTCAAATCAAGCAATCGAAGCAGAGGGTGGCTCAATCGAAGGAGCCATGACATTGAAGTTAGTGCAATTCGAATTAGAGTTTAGAGCTTTCGAAGGAAGCAATGCTCTGATGAGGAAAGCTCTGAGTAATTCGAATTAGAGCTTAAAGCCTTTGAAGAGACCAAACTCGAAGGGAAATGGATCTGTAAAGACAAGTCAGCTTTCAATTTTCATGACATTGGAGGCCTAAACAACTCATAACAGGCTGGCAGTAACGCATGAAAATAGATTGGCACTTAATTGAATCAAATATAGCAAGTTTTTATGAAGAAATCAAGTCAAATATCTTCATCATAATGGACCAAGATTTGATACACAAATGTTGACCTAAAATCTCTTGTCTATATAAACCTCATAATCTCAGAGAAAAAAGGACACACATATTGATTGCCTCACAAAAAACGCAACCTACCCCACGAAGGTCCAGAAAATAGCATCAAATTCCAAAGTTGTCAAAACTCCATTGTAGGCACCTTTCGTCCATGTTAACACTCCGATCATGTTCTTGGAGTTCACAGAGTCGTACACTCACTCGTGCCCCAACCATCTCACACCCAGGACTGTAGATCCAGGCGACTCTAGTGGTAAAAATGTTCAATCCCACTTAATCTTAAGTTAGACTCAAGATTGCATGTTCATAGTTTTTGTTGTTATTTGTGAGTGATTTAACAAAATGTATGCAAGTTGCAGTGTCCATACGTTCTAACACCATGGATAAAGTTTTTCAAAGCTGGTTACCTTTGAAACCCATGATATCGGCTGTGGAAAACCGAAGCAAACCCAGATCCGGGTTCAGGGATTAGTTTCAAATGAGGTGTTTTTTATTTTGTTTAGTTTCGAATTAACTAATTTGCAGGACCAAATTCATGTGTCATGTATTTCAAATGAGCAAGCAACTCAGGTGGTGAAAGGGATTTCGTGCATTCGAAGGGACCAGGGTTCGAATCCCAGGCCTTGCATTTTCAATTTCTAACAAATTTCCTTGCAGATCCAATATCCCAGATCGAAGGATGGCACATCCATATCGAACGCCCACAGACTTGCAGTCTCTCAGGAACCTTCAATCAAGATTCCTCATTGGATCGAAAGGCAAGCCAAGCCTCTTCGATCCAGTCCTTGCTTCCAAAAATGCACTCTTTTCGTTTCCTGTTTTTGGTCTTTCAATTTTTTCCTTTCTTTTGGTTGTTTGTCCTTACTTCTTCTAAGCTTTAATTAACATTAAAAAAACCCCAAAAACATTAGGGTTAACTTTTTATATTAAATTAATTTTGTCAACTAATTAATTAATTATTTTAATATTTTATTAAAAAAACTAAAATTGAATAGACTTATGATTTTTAATTCAATTTCTTTTCATAACAAAAACAAACAAAAAATTCCTTTCACTTAGGATTTTAGACTTATTTTCAATTCATGCGCGCGTTTATTTACTTTCATATTTTTTTATTATCGTAATTGTGCCTGGTTTGTAATAGCTTAATTCGGGTTTCATTTTCTGCATTTTACATGTTCAGTCAGATATAATTGTAATTATCTTAAAGCCTTGTAATAGTTGTAGGTTTTACTTTTCGCGCTATATTATATGCCTATATATAAAATGCTAGTAAACTAGGTGTGTATGGAAAGAACTAAATAATCAGTCTTAGATCACTAACATCAAGATAATATATATGAAAGAAGCACACTATTGCACACTTTCACCCTTAAGGTATCTCCCACTTTGGTTGCCTTCGGAAATGGTCATGTCCCTCGAACGTAGGGATACTCTTAGCAAAGACCCTCAGTTTTAAGTCATCATAAAGATCATAGTTCCTAAATGTCCCTCGAGTTGCCTACAAGAAAAGATCTTGTCCCTCGAGTTGCCTACAAATATATGATGATGACAGTCCCTTCGAAATTCTAAGGTATCTTTAGATGTCGCCTTCAATGACCATAAAAGTCCCTTACGATAGTCTCTAAACATCCAATGATAGGGCTACCTACTCACTAATAGTAGGATAGCACTGTCTAAAAGAAAGGAGGAAAAGAACGCCCTTTTTCGAGTAGGTAGATAGTTCTTAAGTACTTGCTCAAATTTAATTCATTTTTACACCACACTTTCAAAACTACTTTAAAAAATGTTTTATCACACTCTTGAGGACTGATACAAGAGTTATCATAAAGCAAGCAAACTTTTCAAAACACACAAACACGAAAGAAATTTTCAAAAATGAGCAAGTACCTAAGAGCCTATGGAAAACCACTGATGGAAAGGGTGCTAACACCTTCCCTTTCCATAACCTATCCTCCTTACTCAGAAAATATCAAAAAAGGTCTTTTTTTGTTCTTTTCACCCTTCCCTTTATTGGATAAAAGAAAAGTCGGTGGCGACTCTTGCTTACCACAACATTTGCGAATAAAAAATGTAAACCAGTATAAATAGTCGGTTCTGCCACCATATCACAATGTGAATTTAATCCATGGCAATATTTGGGACATTCACTTTTGTATTGCTAGAATTTTATTTAGAAAGAAACGACCAATAAGAATGGGCGACTTTTATATATAAAATATTATTTTTCCTCACGGTTTACAAGACAAACCATAGTGGTATATATTTTAAAGACAAAATATATCACAACGGTTGGACATAAAAACCATTGTGATATCTTTTTTCTTTGTTAGAAATAAATAAAAAAGAAAAGGCACACCTTAACGTAAAAGGAATAAAATTTTGGAGGGCGCTGAAGTTCTAACCCATGAATGCTTAAATGTACCACCATAGTCTGACCATCCACCGTTATTGTATCCTACAAAATTTTAATTAAAAAAATGTTAGCTCCTGATTTTAGAGATTTCACCATAGTGTTTGGAAGCACCGTGGTGACTTGGGCGTTGTTGTTTGTGAATTTTCTATTAGTGAAAGTGTTCCTTTGTTGATCCGGAAATGGATAGGATTATGGAAATTAGAATGGTGCAAGGTTTCCTGACCACTGTAGTGATGAGGCACCATGGAACAAAGGTTGCAATCATGGTGCTCCTTGAACTAGAGGCGTTTCTCTTGAAATGGTGTTGTCACTCTCCAATCTGATGGATCAATGGGGTAACTGCATGGTTAGCACTCAAATATCTAAGTCAATTTAGGATTCAAGATATTGGTAGTGAAAGTAGGATTAGAGGTTGTGTACCTAAAAACCTTTTGTGCAGGTATTTATACCTTGACGCTACTATGGAAAAGCAATAGCACAACGGTTGGAAAAGTGATACCACAATGCTTGACCAATTGTTGTAAGGTAATGGATCCTTATATGTAAGAGACGTATCACCATGGTTGAACGTCTGTGTTAGAAGATAAGTAGCACTCTCCATACCATAATGGTTGTAACTAGAAACAATTGTGATATATATTTAGGTCATGGGTTCAAAACCTATCAATTTCACCACGGTTATAGTTGATAACCATTGGGGAAAGTAACATGAGTTTATTATAAAATATGTAGATTTCTTGTTTTTCCTACACCAAATTAAACATATACAATCGTTAAAATAAATGTAGCAGATAATAATTTGAAAAATTAGGTTATTCATGAAAAACAACTTAAACGAACCACTGTTTTTCAAATTGCATTCAAACTGTAGTTCATCTCTTGCTACTTAACACGTAGTATTTGGTTTAATGACCCATGTTCTTTAAAGCAATGATTCATTCCTAGTTTATTTTGAAAATCATCAATATGTTGACTATTTCAGAATCAACATCACCGCTATCACCATCATTATTTTAATTAATGATGATGATTATTATGATGACAACAATGAAGATGATTCAGAATATCTCAGCAAATTTGATGATTTGCAATATAAATTAATAGAAAACAAACCATTGCTTTAAAGAACTTTGGTCAATAAACCAAGTTCTACATGATAAAATACGATAGATGAATTACGAGATGCATACAATTTGCAAAATATTGAATGGTCTAAGTTGCATTTCAAATATAACTTACTTTTCAAATTATTATATTTAATCACTTTAAATGAATGCATGTTCTAGGATGGGTTAGTGAAACAAAAAAATCCACATACATTATGATAAACTCAACAACAATAACATTTATCAAAAATAACATAGACCTATCAACAACAACAACACAAGCTATTTATAAACAACAACAACGACAACAACATACCTTTTATTGAAAAGTTTCGTGGAATGATCTGAAGTAGACCTGAACAAACCATTTATGTTGTTATGAAGAAAAAATATAAGGCGGATGAAGCTGCCAAAATAGCTTCATACTTCTTATATTGCTTCTCTATAACAACATAAATGGTTTCAGCTTTCGACATAGAAACAACCTTCAGAATACTAACTTGTGTTTAAAAGATAAGCTATAAACGTAAGAAACTCTATTCAAGGTATGAAAATATATGAAAACCGGTTTAAGGTATGAAAATATATGAAAACCTATTTAAGGTAAGAAACTAGTATAAGCTATAACATGTGTTATCGGAATCTAAACATAAATGGAAACATAATTCAAAAAGGTATGAAAAATACATTTAAATAAAAACGATTGTCATACATGGAAAGATGTGGAAAATGTAAGAATATTAATGGAGATATTACCTTATAGTTTGCAGTCAGTATTCAGAACGAGATCACTACATTGGAAGATATACATGTTAGGATTTTGTTTTGAGGAAAAATGAAGAAAACATATCAATAACATGGAAGAAAGATTATGAAGATGAACTTGAATACCTTTAAGTTAAAATATTCTATTGAGGACGAGTTCAGCGGATGTGGAAGAGGGTGTAGTTAAGGTTTTATTAAGAGGCCAGCGGCTATTTTGATAGAAATGTTGATAAGCTCACATATATATATATATATATATATATATATATATATATATATATATATATATATATATATATATATATATATATATATATATATATATATATATATATATATATATATATATATATATATATATATATATATATATATATATATATATCACCATAGTTATTAAACTAAACCGTGATAATATGTATATACCATTCACAATGCCTTCAGGTACTAACCGTGATGATAGCTATTTTTATTTTAATATATTTATAAGAGTATAATGACAACCTTTTTTGGTAACGAAAAGAAGTGAAAATTGTTGGTGCTTGGAATCGAAGTAAGTAAATTTTAATATATCACAATGGTTGTTTTGCTGGACCGTGATAACATATATTTAATAAAATATTAAAAAAATTAAGACGAGCGAATATCAGTTACTCCTATGGTTAAGTATGCAGCCGAAGTAATATGGTTTCACCAAAATTATATTTTGTAGTAGTGTGGGCCTGATGGAGCATGTTGGATAAATGAGTCTCGTGTTATTGAGCCTTTGGCCAATGCAGAGCTGTGGGTCCTTGGGCCTTTGGCCGACACAAAATAGAAAGGAATATTGATTTGGAGAAATGGGTTTTTCCATCACCTCTTAAAGTCTAATAGCTAATACTTTAGCTACTAACTTATATAAGCAGCCAACCAAAGAAATAGGCCTAAAATCATAGAGATTAACAGGAAATTTAATCTTATGGATCAATGTCACAAAATAAGATGCAAAGCTACAAGGTAACAGAGCAAACCGATGAAACTAATCAAACACAATCCCTAAATTTTACCTAAAAAAAATCCAAAAACATGAAATATATTTACTTAAAAAAATTATTCGAGCATCCAAATAGGAAATTATATTAGATGTTCTTATTTGATAAGAATATATTTTTATATATAAGGACTATGTTGAAATTCTTTCTTGGAGTTTTATTTTGGGATTTTTTTATTCTTTCTAATTACTCTCAGTATTTTTCTCAAATTTATAAATGTGTGAAACTATTTTTGTCTAGAAGTTAACTTTCAGATACATCTTGGTGTTACCTCGGATTTTTGACACAAGCGTTAGATTTAAATATTAGAAACAATCTTGAAAATAGTTGTTATCTCCGGTCAAAATATTCAGTATCGGCCATAAGATCTAACAAATTTGGTGATCCATCCTATCGAGGGATGATGTTAACCTTGGTTGAACATTTATTTAGTTTAAAGACCAAGTGTAGCGGTAGAAATGTTGAGACTAAGCCATTGGGTTGACTTAACTCGTACAAATCAAATAAAAATCACCACTGTGCTTTATTGTTTCCAAAGGAAATGAGAAAAGAGCGAATAAACCCAATAAAAGAGGGGGAGAGAACCTAGGTATGGGGGTTAGTTATGCAAAGGGAAGGTATTAGCAACCTAAACATCTATTGTACTTTGCAGGAGCCTCTTTGAAAATCTATGTATTTAGGCTATAAAAGGTGTATACAAAAAATAGATGGTGGAGATGAGAAAAGAAGTATTTTTTTACAATTTTTGCATACACCGCAATTGTGAACCTTTAGTTCCTATGTACAACCTTCCGTGTAATAGTGGACCAGGGTACTCGTGGTTCACCTCAAAAATTTTAAAACACATGTGTGTTGGTTAATTTTAAGAGAAGAGACATCATCGTCATATCCGAGTGGAAAACATACTTTCTACCCACAACTATGAGAAAGGAGAATTCGTGTCATCTCAAAGTGGAGTATATACCTTGCATTTTAAAAATCAACAAAGCCTCACTCAACACCCAATTGGAAAATATCTCACTTCATTACATATCATAGAAGTATAGTAGCTTGCGTCACTATGAGAATCGACAAGAGTCTAATCTTTTGAGAAAAGAGTTTTAAAAGTAAAAAGCCAAAGTGGAAAAATGGTTCGAATGAGGTTAATTGACTTTTAGTCTTGAGAAAGATGCCAAAGTATGGTTAAATTGATTAAAGTTTGAATAACAAAAGATATTTGAAAGTGCATGGACCTAAGTCCAAAATTATTATTAAAGAGGTTCAAGTTAGAAAACAAGAAAAGTTTTGAAAAGGAGGGAGAAAATTTTTGAAATTAAAGAAGATAGGAGGAGATGAAGGGACTATCCTAAAGCATAAGAATTTTTTTGAAAGGATATACACTTTCTGCTTAAAGTTGACACTCTATTGGAGAGAGGATAAGAGGTACAAATAAAAGAGGTACAAAGAAAAACAAAGAAAAACAGCTATGTGGAAACGATCCCATCGAGTTTCAACTCTGCTATTGCTCATATATCTTCAAGCATCTCATCCCTCACTGTCGAAAGAAGTGTATTGAATTGATCTATACCATTTGAACTTGACATCGGTAATTATGTTGGATGTAAGTAGATGGGTGATCCAACGGGACATAGGTGTACATTGTTTATATATATCCCTAATTTTTTTCCCGAACCATTTTGGTTTGCCGGGATTCCCTTATTTTTTCCTAGGCCAGTCAACCTAGCGAGTCTCTTTTATGCATATTTGAATTTGTCCACATTTATAGGGTGTTGGAAATCTTCACCATCCATGGTGATAAGCATCATAGCACCGCCAGAAAATATCTTCTTGATCACAAATCTCCCTGCGTGTGTGGGAGTCCATTTGCCCCTGGTATCACCTTGTGGTAGGATGATGTGCTTTATTACGAAATCACCATCCTGGTACACCTGATGTTTGACTTTCTTATTGAAGGCCTTGATCATGCGCTTCTGATACATCTGACCATGAAAAACTACCGCAATCCTTTTTTCTTCAATCAAATTTATATGGTCGAGTCTAGTCTAAATCCACTCATCTTCATCTAAACCCGCGTCTTTCATAATCCTTAGGGAAGGAATCTGGACTTTGACAGGTAAGACAACCTCTATACCGTAGACTAGAGAGAATGAGGTTGCCCTAGTTGATGTATAAACTGAAGTGCGATAACCATGAAAAGCAAATGGTAACATCTCATGCCAATCTTTGTATGTCACCGTCATCTTTTGTAAAATCTTCTTTATATTCTTGTTGGCGGCTTCCACTGCGCCATTCATCTTTGGTCGATACAGAGAAGAATTGTGGTGCTTAATCTTGAACTGCATGCAGAGTCCCATGATCATAGTATTGTTAATATTGGTACCATTATCCATGATGATCCTTTCAGGTATTCCACACCGACATATGAGGTTATGTTTAATGAACCCGGCGATAACATTCTTGGTAGTGGAGGCAAACAAGGCCGCTTCTACCCACTTCGTGAAATAATCAACAGCGACCAGGACGAAATGATGTCCATTAGAAGCGGTGGGCTTAATCTCTCCAATCATAACAATAACCCACATTGCAAACGACCAAGGAGCAGTAGACACATTCAAGGGAACCCGACGCACATGTACTTTGTCAGCATAAAAAATCTGGCATTTGTGACAAGTTCTGGAATGTTGGTGGCAATCGGTTTCCATGGTAGACCAATAATAACCCGCTCTCAGAATTCTCTTATCCATCGTATGCCCACTGAAGTGAGTACCAAAGACTTATTTGTGCATATCTTCCATAATCTTGTCAGCTTCCTTCTTGTCTACACAATGAAGCAAAGTAAAACCGTGATTGTGCTTATATAAGATTTTGTTACTCAGAAAGAACTTGGCCGAGAACCTTCGTAGAAATTTCTTATTATTAATAGCTGCCCCTTCAGGATACTCTTGAGTCTCGAGGTGTCTTTATACTTCGTGGTACCGAGGCTTTTCCTCTACTCTATCAGTATCAACTTTGTAGCAATGTGTCAGTTCATCTAGTCTCTCAATAGTAATTCGAGGAGCTTCATTGTCCCATCTGACATTGAACATAGATGAAATGGTAGCTAATGTGTTTTCCAATTTATTCTCTTCTTGTGGAATGTGTTCAAAAGTGATTTCTTCAAAGTACATAATTAATGTTAACACATGCTCTCGATAAGGAATGAGATTTGGATGCTTCGTATCACATTCTCCCTTAATTTGACTTATTACTAAGGCTAAGTCTCCATATACATTAAGGAATTTATATCTCATATCGATGGCAGCCTTGTGTAGCGGTAGAAATGTTCAAGACTAAGCCATTGGATTGACTAGACTTTATACAAATCAAAATCAAAATCGCCACCGCGCTTTATTATTTCCAAAGGAATGGGAAGAGAGCGAATAACCCAAAAAGAGGGGGAAAGATTCAAGGTAAGGGGGTTGGTTATGTAAAGGGAAGGTATTAGCACCCTAAACATCTACGGTACTCCGCAGGAGCCTCTTTGTAAAATCTTTATATTTTGGCTATGAAAACTGTTGTATATATAAAAAGTGGATGGTGGAGGTGAGAAAAGAAATATATTTTTTATGATTTTTGCACCCGCCGCAGTTGTGAACCTATAGTGCCTACGTACCACCTTTTTGTGCAATAGGGGATCATGGTACACGTAGTTCCTATTTCAAAAATTTAAAACCCAAATGTGTTGGTTAATTTTATAAGATGAAACATCATCGTCATTGTTCGTGTGGAAAACATACTTACTACCCACAATCATGAGAAAGGAGAACTAACATCATCTCAAAGTGGAGGATATGACTTGGATTTTAAAATCAACAATGCCTCACTCAACACCCAAGTGGAAAATATCTCTCTTCACTACACATTGTAGGAGTATAGTTGTTTGCATCACTACAAGGATTGACAAGAGTCGAATCTTTTGAGAAAAGTTTAAGAGTAAGAGCCAAAGTGACAAGATGGTTTGAAATGAGATTGATTGACTTTTAGTCTTCTCACAAAAAAATGTCAAGGTATCATTAAGTTGATTGGGGTTTATTTATGAAAAATGTTTTGAGAACACATGGACATAAGTCTAAGTTTATTATAAAAGTTGTTCAAGTTTAAAACAAGAAGAGTTTTCAAAAGGAGGAAGAAGATTTTTGAAATTAAAGAAGATGGGAGGAGAAGAAGAGGCTATCCTAAAGCATAAGGTAAAAGCTAGGGATAAGAACCATCTAACCAAAAAGAAGCCAATACTTAACATTATGAGCCAAGATAGAATTCCCATTCCTTGGATTGAAACCAAGCAAGCAAAAATACTGGACCTCTTGAGAGAACCAAACTTCAAGTGTATTAAGTCTTCACAAAAATTGGGCAGAGTAACGGCTGTATACGGGTGAACTCCAGATTACAAACAGAGGATGTAATCACAAAAACCTACACACAAAAAACAAATAAGCAACCCAATATCTTGAGGTAAACCTCAAGAACTCCAGACAAAATAATCAGATAAGATCTCCAAGATAGGTCAAGGTTTTTAATCCTAAGTCCAAGAAAAGTCCCATGCTCCATAATGCCAAGGATAGTAACCAAATAGTCAAAGTACCATTAAATATTTTTTAGGGTTTATGTTAATTATTAAGTATCTTAAGAAAGGAAAAGAAAAGCTCAAGTGAGCGAAGTAAAAATGGCAATAAAATAAATGCTCAAATCAGCAAAGATGAAAATGGCATGAAATGTAAATGCTAAAAGTAAATAGTACATAAAGCATAAAAAAGAATAAAAGCATAAGGTAAAACAAATCAATAATTAGTGGTTAGTTAGATGGCCATCTTGAAACTTTCATTTGGAACTCATTAGTGGATTGGTAGAACCAAAGCCTCCACACAACAAGTTGCATTTGCTTTTTGTCAAGTATATCATCCATTTGGAATTCTCATAAGTACCATTTAATGATCAACGATGTTTAAGTGATCCGCGTTGACCAAAGGTGTTGTAGATCCATTAGAGGATTGGTAGAACCAAATCCTCCACACAATGAATCTCATGGTTATTGGATCAAAGAGATCAAACTAACATACTTGGGATTGCAATCATAAGTTTGGGCCACGAATGATCATTTATTCGAATCGGGACAAAATTTAGCGCTATGTTAAGCAATCGTAAGTGGACTTATATAGAAGTCGCACCTATTTTGAGGTTAGTCAATAGCAATTTATGCACCATTTGTTTTGAGACATGATATAGAGATCATGCTCCAATAACACCTAGTGCAATAAGAAAGGGATAAGATGAAGAGGGGATGGGAAAAATGAATAAACCACTTTTGAATCAAAAATTTAATCAAACTATTATTAAAATCATTCATCCATTTGGTGGAGTTTAACTCAACACCCAAGATTCAATGATGTTACTAAAGTCATGATCAAAAAATTAACTCAAGACAGCCAGAAAATAACCACAAAATAATATTATATTTAACATATACATTAAAAGGGTTTAAAAAATGTTTAAAAATCAAAATAGAGGAGAAAAATATCAACTATGTTCAAATTAATCAAGAAAGAAAAAGTAAGGCCATAGAAAAAAATCAGAAATGGATCCAAATATTTTTATAAAATTTTTGGTAATTTTTAAAAGTCAGAAACTATTTTTAAATTATTTAAAAGTGCTCAAACAAACAGAAAATAGGTCAAAAATAGTAAACATCAATATAAAATTCCATAAAATTTTCAGAAACTAAAAAATATGCAAAATAATATATATGAATTTTTTCAGAATTAAAAAAATGTCAGAAAGTATTTTTTAAGTAATTAAAAGAAAGCAAATAATTCAAAAAATACAAAAAAATATCAAATGTCAAAATAAAAATGTGAAAAAATAGTCATGAGATCAGAAATAATTCAAAGTATTTTTGTGGAATTTTTCATAATTTTGGATAAAAAATAAAAGAGTTATGAATTTTTGAAAATTTAATCAATAAAAATATAAAATCAGAAAATAAAATAAAACCAAAAAGATGTGGACCATCATATCATAGTCAAAACGCGTTAGTAAGCTGGTCCAGTAGACCAGATGCGCTGTGCTTGATATGGACCTTAGTGAGATACGCATAGGATCAGAAAAAGGGCAACCAATGAAATTAAAATGTTTGGCACGCTATCATTGGCTGAGACGAGACATGTCATCATCTTTAACCTCCAGACACCCTGCAAAGGGGATTTTGTGAGATCCTTCAAATGGAAAAATTAGGATCACATGCTAGTATCATTGAACTCGTCTCTTCAAGACGATTCTAACACCACCATTGCGCCAAATTTATATAAGGTTTGGAGAGAGATATGAATCAAAAACCCAGAAAATAGCGAGCACCTTCAAATTGAGATTTCTCTCTCAATTCTCAATGGATTTAAAAATTGTAAGCAGCATTGGAATCAGGAGAAGGAGTAGAATAGATTAGTGCTTGATTTGGATCCAAATGGTGGAGAATTCTACCTTTTCAGAGTTCAAGGAAGAAGCTCTGAAACTGGACTTTTCTAGCTTGAATTATGGCTCATTTTGATTGGTTTAAGTGCTGGAGAATTTATATGATGCTTAAGGATGATGAATGCGCAAAGAATTTTGGAAAAGGGAGCTTAAATCTCAGAAACTGGATTAAAAAAAGATGGGTTCGTGTGAAGTTTTGGCAGGGTATTTTTGGCTCACAAAGCTTGAAGAAATGAATGGGGGATGACCCTCTATTTATAGGGAAGTGAATGGGAATGAAAATTGGAAGAAACAAGGAAGTTTGGAGGGAAATTGAGTGAAGGTCGAGCACGAGTGAAGTGTTACTTCATTTCCATCAAAACTCAACCAAATCTTGCGTTTTGGGATGCTAATCACTTCTGGCAAGTTTGCTAATCAAGTTTAAATCAAAAATGCGCATAAATCTTGTGTTTAGAAGTCACATTATGGATTTCAAAATTCTGACTTTGTGGAAAATTCAATTTCAAGTTACCAAATTCAAATCCATGGAATTTCCAACTAAAGGGATCTTAGGGCATGATTCTTGATGCTTTAGAAAGATGAGGTTACAAGATTTGCAATGGAAAAAGAATGGAGTTAAATGGCTACTTGAGATGAAAGTTTCATTGAGTCAAAGTTGAAGAAAAAGGGTTGACTTTCCATACTTAGAAATATTTCAAATTCTTCTTCAAAAATGACCTATAATCTTTTGCATCCAAACATGGCCTTCCACTTGGAATATGCTCCTGACCAAAAAAGATGGAATGAAGTACATCTCTTGAATGACATTTTGAAACTTGAACCACTTAAAATCTCCAAAAATTGATCAAGTTATGATTTGTTGAAGTTGGCCAAAAATCATGAAATGACCTATAATCTTTTGCATATTTAAGGCAACCTCCATCCATTTTCCCACTTTGCATATAAAAGAAGTCATAAAGTTCACATCTTCAAGATCATTATGGAAAAATAATGGACTCAAGGTGGTGAAAATTGACCAAGTTATGATCAATTGAAGTTACTTATGTAAAATTGTGGATTCATCTGGATAACTTGTAATCTTTCTTCTTCACCAAGTTTCTTCCACATGAAAACTCCTTGGAACTTTTGAAGTGATTTGTTGATAACCCTTTAAAGATAAGGATGTATTTGGAATCACTCAAAAATACCAAAATGTGAGAAAGATATACTCCTTTGAAGTTCAAAACCCTAGCTTATAGATCAAGAGAGTGCCTTGAAGAACTTTGACAAGTTTTAACAAACTTCTTGTACCAATATTCTTGATTTGTGAATAGAAGTTGTTGAGGATGATAATGAGAACTCTTAGCCACCAAAACCACTTCCATATCTTGAATTTTGAGAGAAATGTGCTCTTGTGACCAATAGGAACAAGGCCTTGTCCAAACATGACAACTTCTCCAATCAACCCCTTGTACTTTTGAGACAAATCTAATAACCTTGAAATGTGATGAACCAAAGAAACCTTTCCATGTCAATTCTCCCAAAACCAATCCAATGGTGAGGTTTGAAATTCTCAAGCTATATTGACTAGGGCATGGAAATAAACTCATGAACCCATGGAGTAACTTGTTAAATCTCATTGTCCTTCACCTACATGGATAACAATCAAGACAAACCAACATTTCATTTTATTAGTTAAATAAAGAAAACAAAACAATATTCATGATCACAAAAGGAACATAAGTCAAGGTGCTTGGTAATCCCTCAAAAGGATCAAAACTCAAAGTAGGGAGGGGAAGCAAGAATCCTAGTGTGATCTTGTTGTGAGTGAATCAACATGGTATGATGAAGGGATCTTAGGGGAAAAAATTGGGTTACAACACCTTGATACCCATGATGCACGCTTCGTATTCTACCATGTTATTGGTACAGTCAAAACATAATCTGGCGGTGAAGGGCGTATGGAAACCCTTGGGAAAGACAATTACAACATCAATTCCATTACCAAGCGCATTGGAAGCTCTACCAAAAACCATATTCCATTAGGATCGCGACTCAGGTCCTTCATACGGTCCAAGTTTTTCATAATCTGTAACTAGCATAATATTCTCATCCGGGAACTCAAAATTCATAGACTGATAGTCATCTACAGCTTGATGAGTCAAATTATCTGCCAATAAAGTTCTTTGATTGCCTTCTGAGTAGTGTATTGAATGTCGTATTCTTTTAGTTCCCATCTTGCTATCCTTCCGGAGAGAGCGGGTTTCTCCTATATGTATTTTATTTGATCCACATTAAAGATCAACAAGGTAGTATGAGTTAACATATACTGTCTTAGCTAGAGATCAGCCCATGCCAAAGCGCATCAAGTCTTCTTGAGCAGTGATTATCTTGTTTCACAGTCAGTAAATTTTTTACTAAGGTAGTATACTACATGCTCTTTTCGACCAGACTCGTCATATTTCCGCAATACATACCTCATTGAATTCTCTAATATTGTCAGGTACATGATCAGAGGTCTTCCTTCAACCGGTGGCATTAGAATCGGAGGTTCCTTGAGGTACTCTTGATTTTATCGAAGGCTATCTGACAATCATCGTTTCACTTCACTACTTGATCTTTCTTTAGTAACTTGAAGATCGACTCATAAGTAGCGGTCAAATGGGAAATAAATCTAGCAATATATAGGAAACATCTGACTTCCTTCTCAGTACGGGGAGCTGGAATTTCTTGAATAGCTTTAACCTTGGCAGGATCAACTTCAATGCTCTTACCACTGACGACAAAACCTAGAAGTTTACCAGATCTTACCCTAAAGATGCACTTGTTTAGATTCAACCTCAACTTGTATTTCTTAAATCTCGCAAACAACTTATGCAGGTGGTCAAGGTGTTCTTCTTTAGTATGAGACATGGCTATCATGTCATCCACATAAACCTCTATCTCATGATGGATCATATCATGGAATAAAGCTACCATAGCATGCTGATATGTCGTACCAGCGTTCTTTTAACCAAAAGGCATAACTTTGTAACAGAAAGTGCCCCACTGTGTGACAAAAGTAGTCTTCTCCATGTCTTCAAGTGCCATCTTGATTTGATTATAACCATAGAAGCTATCCATAAAGGAAAATACTTTGTGTTGAGCAGTGTTGTCAACCAGAACGTCAATGTGTGGAAGCAAAAAGTCATCTTTGGGGCTTGCCCTATTCAGATCCCTGTAGTCTATACACATATGAGCCTTACCATCCTTCTTAGGTACTGGAACCACATCCGTAACCCACTGAGGATAGGATGTAAAAACTAAGAAACCTGCATTGAATTGTTTCATAACCTCAGCTTTGATCTTTTTAGACATCTTAGGTCGCATACGGCGAACCTTATGCTTTATATGAGGACAATCTTCCTTCATCTATAAACGGTGAACCACAATATCAGTATCAATCCCTGGCATGTCTACGTACGACCAAGAAAAGATCTCAACATAGTCACGCAACATCTGGATTAATCTATTTTTGACAATGTCCTCTAGGTTGGCACTTATCTAGATTTCTTTCTTGTCCTCTTCAGTACCGAAGTTCACAACCTCGACTGGCTCTTCATGTGTTCGTATGGCTCTTTTTTCTTGCATTAAAATCCTAGAAATCTCTCTAGGTATTTCACAATCTTCCTCACCTTCATTCTTGACTTGGTAGATCGAATTTTCAAAGTCATAATTGGCAATAGCATAATTGTTATCAATGGGATCCATGGTGGATATGGATTTGAAATTTGTTGTGTGGGTGTGTGTAAAAACACATATCTATTTTGAAAGCAAAATAAAGTAAATGAAAGACAAAGAGCGCAAAATTTGAATGCAAACATCCAATGATTTATTAAATGAAAATATGCTGATGAATAATGAAAAACCTAACAAATGGATCGTTGTGCCCTTGGTAAGGCACAAGGTTTAAAGTTTATTGTTTAAATTACATAACCATAAAACTTGAAAGTAATAAAATATAAACTAGCATTTACTCCTGACAAAAGGAGATTTGGATAAAGTCTTCAATCTTCCAATTATTGAGCCCACTGCCGGTAGTATGGAAGATCCAATTGTCTATGTCACAGTCACTATCAGCGTCTTCCACAGTTTTGACTTGATTGTTGTGAACTCCATTATTGTTGATGCCGAATGGCGGTCTCCCAGAATTGGCACGAGCACGACGGACAGCCCGTTGAGCTTGTGAGGTAAAATGCAATTCAATTTTGTCAGATTTATAAGGAATATTGGGAATCTGACCCCAAATAGTGCAACCACCTTCTTCAACCACATGCCTAGTGTCTTTCAGAGAAGCCATTTTTGATGGAATCTTAGGAACAACAAAAGAAACTTTACCAACCGGGGTTGTCTGAGAAACAACTTCAAAGGTCTGGCAAGGAATCTTGACAAATTCACCATCCATTTCAATGTACTTCAAAGAGTTCAAATGGAGCTCCATATATTCTTTTTCACCGCAAACTGTAACAATCTTTCCCTTCACGGGATACTTTCATTTCTGGTGTAAGGTAGACGTAACAACACCTGCCCCATGAATCCAAGAGCGTCCAAGCAAGCAAGAATAGGCTGGACGAATATCCATCACATAGAAAGTAGAGTCGAAGACTTGGTAACCCACTTTGACTGGAAGATCAACCTCTCCATGCACCATTCTCTTTGAACCGTAAGAAGCACTCACTATAATGTCACTGGGTTTTAGCACGATCCTTTCACAATCCAGTTTGTCTAAAGCATCTTTTTGCAAAACAGTCGACGAGGAACTTGTATCTACCAACACATGAGATAAGGTAGTTCCCCTACACTCAATAGAGACAGATAGGGCCTTATTATGATTCCTTCATGCGGGAGTTAAGTCTGCGTCAGAAAAGCCTAGCCCATTATCAGTTTCCAGGCTAGCAACATGATTTTTGAACTAATCAACAGAGATTCCCTACGGTACGTGAGAATGTTTTAGAAATTTTACCAAAGCCTGAGCATGCGCTTCAGAGCACAACAACAAGGATAACATACATATTTTGGAGGGTGTCTTCCCCAACTGTTCAACAATATTGTAGTCACTCTTTCGGATAATCTTTAATATTTCCTCCATCTCTTACTTGGAGGTGTCTTCAACAGTGACCTTCTTCGGTGCCTCAGTCTGGGCAGACTCAAACATATGTTCTTCGTCTCGAGTCTCATTAGTAGTAGTGATGCGAAACAGTGTAATAACATCCTTCAGAGAGATCTCTGGAGAGAAAACCCTTCCACTTCTGGTAACCTTACTAGTCCCAGCAATATTGCTAATGTCTGGATAAGTAACTTAATCATCTACATCTTCGACAATCAATGGTTCTTTCTTGATGCCATGGTAGTAGACATCAACTCCATAATTACAAGGGATGGCCTTATAAGAGGAATATGGAATTGGCCCAGGTGCAGTAATAATCAGAGGAGCAACTCTAGGTTTGGCAGTAATATTCACAGAAGGAGTACCAAATATTGTAGAAACGTCTTCAATATTTAGGTCTCGGGATATACTCTTCACAGAAGGAGTCTTATGAAAATGAATTTTCTCAAATAGAATCACACGATCATCCATCAAACACTGAATACCTTTTTTAGCAATGCATAACCATTGGATTAGGATACACAATAGTAGATATCTTCAGCATAACCCGAAAATAAAGCGGCTTGCAACAACTTCTCCTTAATAGTCATCAGAGTAGTAGTCAAAGAATTCACAATAGGAACATAAGAAACATCTTCAATAGAATTAACGCCATTGTCATGATTAGGCATAGGCGCAGTAATCACATTAGGAATCTCAAGAGGATCAAATTCAATTTCCTTAGCATCAATCATGTCTTAGATCTTATTCTTCAGAGCCCAACTGTTGCTAGTATCATTCCTGGGACTATCGGAGTGGTATGCACACTTTGTATTGGGATTATAGCAGGGGGAGGGGGGAGTGTTGGGATTCTGAGGTGGTTCTCTCAATGTAATCAACCCTTCCTTCAACATGTGTTTCAATTCTTGAGCCAACGACATGTTGATTTTTGTGAACAGTCTCTTGGGTGCATCTTTCCTATGATGGTTATTCTATTTTTGTTGTTGCACTGACGCAGGATTAGAGATCAGTACTTCCCCCATAGGTTGGTTGCGGTTACCCTTATTACGACCCTTCTGGATGTACACAACATTGGATTCCCTCTTACCATTATAAGCCTTTGTGATACGGTGGCAGAATCGATTGTTATACTGGTTTTGCGTTTGTATTCTCAAATGTTGCGGTAAGCAAGAGTCACCACCGAATTTTATTTTATCCAACAAAGGAAGGGGTAAAAGAACAGAAAAATACCTTTCAAGAGTTTTATGTGTAAGGGGGTAGAGTATGGAAAGGGAAGGTGTTAGCACCCTTTCCATCCGTAGTTATCTATGGGCTCTTAGATGCTTAACTCATTTTGAAATACCATGTGCTTTGTGTGTTTTGAAAAGTATTTTTGAAATGCCAATAGTAAGGAAGCTTGTTTTATGATAACTCTTGTATCAGCCCTCAAGAGTGTTGATAAAGCGTTTTGAAAATGTTTTCGAAAGAAGTTTTGCGTAAGTGTAAAAATTTGTTTTGAGCATAGCATATAGGAAGTATCTACTTTTACTTGAAAGGGTTGTTCTTTTCCTCTTTTCTTTTAGACAGTGCTATCCTACTATTAGTGAGTAGATAGCCCTAGCCGTTGGATGTTTAGTAACTACCCTAGGGTTTTTAAGATCATTTTTACCGAGGCAACAACGAGAGGGTCATCGAGGGGCATATGATCTTTAAACCGGAGGGTAGCCACTAAAATCTCTCATGCTTCGAGAGTTATGACTATTTTCCGAAGGCAACCAAAGTGGGAATACCCTAGAGGTGTACATGTGCAATTGTGTTGTATTCAATTATTTATCTTTGCATTTAGGTTTGCTAGAGTTTTGTTTTATTCTTGTCATATAATCCAAATTAGCATACATCTAAGCAGTCAATAATTTACAGTAATAAAAAGCGCGGAAAGATAAATCCTAAACTATTATAAGGCTTCGGGGAGGGAGATTAATTACATGTCCAGAAATGGGAAAAATAAAGCAATAAAGTAAAACTCCCAGTTATAAAACTATTACATCCCATAAGCAGATACATTAATATGAAAAGAAAATAATAATACAAGAGTATTTAAACGCGCACGAATTGAAAATAACGTCTAAATCCTAAGTGAAAGTAAATCTTTTTTGTCATTTTTGTTTTATTTGGAAAATGTTAAATTAAACATAATTAATCTAGATCTATATTTAAAGAAAAAAAGGTTAATTATAAAAGAAAAATGAAATTAAAGAAAAGAAAATAATTTCTAAGTTTTTTAGTATTTAATATGAAAAGAAAATGAATTAAAATCCTAGGTTATTTAGTTTTAAATTAAAGAAGATGGTTTAAATAATTATTAATTAATTTAAAAAAATTAATTTAATTAAGAAAAATGCTAACCTAATATTTTTATGATTTTAATTATTTTGCTGATTAAATAAAAAAACAAAAGAAATAAGTAATAATAAAAAAAACAAGACAACCAAAAATGTAAATAGGCCTGGTGTTAACTAGCAAGCACATGGGGGTATGAATTTGAAAAAAAAAACATAGGCCCAAGTCAAAGGGAGCCCAGAGGTTGCGCTGGATCCAGTAAGGGGACCCTTGGAAAGTGCATGATGAGCTGCACGTCTGGGTTTATTGGATCTGGATGCGTTGGGATCTCATGGTGAGGATTAGAGGATGTATGGTGCACGCGTGGGACATGCCAGCATTGGATCCGCAAACAAAGTGTTAGAAAAATAAAATTCAGACCTAGGTATCAAACCCATGTCCTTCTCTCTTGGTTCGAACCCCCCACCTAATTCGAACCCCTAAATCCAAATCTGAAGCTATTTTGTCCTGAAACACCATGGATCCTGAGATTCGAAGGAACCAATTTCAAAATTCCTAGCAATGGCATTTTGTGATTTGGGCAGTGAAACAGACATGAATCATGTCAAAACATTCATAAACAATAACAATAACAAGAATATGCAATCAAAAGAGATTTAAATTAAAGATCAAACGAGTTTGAGAACCAATTTTTTTTACCAAACAAAAGGATCGAATGAGTGTGTTTCTATGTGCGTTTGAATTGTTTAAGGCCTGTGAATCACTCCTGGGACCCTCAGGGGGTGAATATTGGACTTGGTTTGGACTGAGGAAGCTTACACTATGCTTTTCGAATTTGACAACTTTGATGTATTTTTTATGATTTTTGTGTGGCTCTTTGAGGTGGTTTTGTCTATCCCCTTTTCTTTTGATTTAGTCTTGTACTTATATGGGTGTCATGATGAACACATATGGCATGAATCAACCATTAACTATGGCTTTAAAAGAAAAATCATCAAATTTGAAAAGTTTCCATTCTGAGATATTTCATGCCATTTTGAACTTTGAGTGAACCTGGATAAGTTTCATACCACTAGGTGTTCGTTTTGACTTGCATCTCGATTTCACATTAATTGATTCTTTCGACCATCTCCCAAGCATTGTTCTTTTCGATGGCTCTAAGTTCCAATTCGAATGGCTCAAGGCTTCATTATCATGGCTTCTTCGACTTAGTCACCATCTGCATTGATTGTGTAATTTGGAAACCCCTCATATCTAATCGGCCTAGTCGAACTCAGTTCTTGTTCGTTTTGATCTCCTTTCCTTCAATTTGACCAATCGAAGTATCACCTCTTCCTTTTGACTTGTCTAAGATTTGTTCTGTTCTTTTCGATCTCCTTTCCTTTAATTCGACCAATCGAAGTATCAACTTGTTCATTTTGACTTGTCGAAGCATCATTTTGTTCATCTTCTTGTCGAACTAAACTTCGACTCCAATCCCACCCTTTTCTTTAGTCTACAAGAACATCTTTACTGATCACTAGTTTATCTTTGATTGGTGAATACAACTTGTATGCACCAATGAATGGTAACCAATGAGCACCAAGACTTCGTTTCGATCATCCAACTTCTTCCTTGCCTGTTCAGGTACATTCCTGAAACACATTGATCCAAGAACTCTAAGATGACTTATATTTGGCTGATTTGACCCTAAGTCCTTCTATGAAATCATCCCACATTCAAAGGTTTCATGTCCTTAGAACCATTAGACGTCCACATGCTTCTTTGGAGAAGATCAAAGCTTTTGAATTCAAAACCTTCTTCCTTTCGAAGCGCCAATTCAAATCAACATGACAGTCAAAATTCCTTCCCTTGTAATGCTTCAAATAGCTTATCTTTTCAATAGTTAGAAAACGAACCCTTCGAAGCTCTTTACTAGATCTTCACCAATCTAAGACTTCATAAAATCCTCCTCACACTTTATTTCGAACTATTCTTTCTTCGGTCATAGTGTCAATTATTCAAAACTTGTGTAATCGAAATTCCCAGCTAACACTGCTTCATTGGGCATCTAATTAGAATGCATACTATTATCGAAGTTGCTTCAGCCCAAAATCTTTTAGACATATTCTTAGCTTTCGACATACACCTTTTCTTTCTTTCAGCTATGCCATTATACTAAGGCGTATAGGGTGCCATGGAAATCATTTGAAGCTTTTGCAAACCAAAATTCTTTGTGAGAAATGAAGCCCTAGATGGAAATCCATTGCTTAGGAGGAGAATTTGTCTGGTCAATTCTTGGTCCACTTTGAGCAATTGAGGACCTTAATGAGCATGCCTGTAATAAAATGGGAGGGAAAATTTTAGGGTACAATAGCTGCCCCTATTCAATCTTCTTAAACCTGATGATTTAAATTGTCTTGGCTACCTTTCTTGATCTGAAGGTGGAAGATGATTGAACACTAGAGTGCCCAGAAATTTGAACTTGCATCAAGTAACGCCGTTGGTTGATGATATCAGGAATGGGCTTACATATGCCATTTGGAGAAGATGACTGAGAGTTGTCGGAGATGGGATTAAATATGCCATTCAAAGTAGATGCTGACTTCATAAGAGGTTTCTTTGTGGGGATTCTTGTTCCTTTTGTTTGAGGAGGACTCCACGGGGGAATGTTGATTTCTGTTCTTTTGCTTGAGGAAAACTATGTGGGTAATAGAGTCTAAGAGTTTTAATTGTCCATGGCTCTACTGCAGAGTTATCTATGGATTGGAGAGATGAAAGTTAGTTGTTTTTTGGTCGAAATCCAGGCTTCGCCGTAACTTGCTGAGGGTAATAAAGTTGATTGTCATCAGGTCATATTCCAGGCTTCACAACGAATTACTGGGGGAAATGAAATTAACTGTTATCTGGTTGGTTTCTAGGCTTTGCAATAATTGAAGAGGTTGAATTGTTATCTGATCGGGTCCGGGCTTCAGAAATTAAGATATTATCTGGTCGGGTTCAGGCTTCAACTTGAACTTGAGGTATACTGTAATCTGGTCAGGTCCAGGATTTGCAGTGTTGTAAACTGCTATCTGGAGATATATGAGAATGAGCCTGTGTGTTATACCCCAAAATTTATTCTCCCGTTTTTACTCAAAGCATGCTCCTAGAGATCCTCAATTGCTCAAGGTCGACCAAGAATTGACCAGACAAATTCTCCTCCTAAACAATGAACCTCTAGTTAGGGTTTCACTTTCAATCAAGATATGTGATATCCAAAGGTCCCAAATGTTTTCCATGGTCCTATTATGTCTTCAAGATCGTTCATGACAAATTTCATGCCTTCTACTACAAGTTTGCTCAGTCAAATGCTCAAATACTTGAAAATCAATTGTGTTAGAACAATGTTTGAATCTAGTACCCTATATTTAAGTTTTGATGATAACAAAGTGAAAAGATATAGTATTTATATGTTTCATGTTTGAACTATATGCTGCCTAAAATTACTATGCTCTGACTTGCAGATACGCTGATTAAAATAAGCAAGATCACTTCTTCAGCATCAGAACTTGATTTGATACACCAGCATCAGAAGTTGCTGAATCAGAACGTGAAGATCAGATGATCAACTCACGTACATGCTGAAGCTTGATGAACAGAACTGCGCGTAAACACTCTGATACAGAAACAATAGTTCATCAGCAGCGAAGCAGAATCAGAATGAGCCAAGCCAGAACGTGCATTGAAGAAGCAACGGTACTGTGCATTGAACGCTAATTAATTCCAACGGCATCATTCTAGACAAGATCTGCTCAAAAAGGAAAGCTTGTTAATAGCATTGAATCAAGAATATTTGCATTCAACGTTCATCTTCTCAAGTGCTATATAAACAAGGCTTCGAAGATTATAATGGCTAATGCTCTTCAATTCTCTACACGCACAAAGCTGAACAATAATCTTCATCTTCCAGTTTTGCTAAACCACAAACTCTGATACTCCATTAGTGTTTAGCAATCTAAGTTTCTAAGCTTAATTTGTGTATACATCACAGTTGTGATAAAGTTTTGTAGAAAACATTCACACACATTTGTTTTATACCTTTGTAAGAAAGTGTTGCCTTGACAAACCGGATTGTGGTTTGAATCAAGAAGGCTTTAGCAGTTGTTAAAGCAGATTTGTATTCAGTTGAATATAGTGAATTAAGACCTCGTTGGAGAGAGGCGAAATCACCTTGACGGGTGGACTGGAGTAGTTTGAGATCAAACGAACCAGGATAAAAATATCTTGTCAATTGCTTTAAGATTCCAGTTTTACAATTCAACCCCCCCTTCTTGTGTTTTTCACCCCTTCAATTGGCATCAGAGCGCCTGGTTCTGAGCTAAAACACTTAACCGTGTCAGTACAAGATCCAGCGTCAGAAAAACACAATGGCAGGAAACAACTCTCATTTCAGCAATGACAACAATGAGGACAGAGACAGATTCAGCGGCAAACCTCCAGTCTTTGATGGAGAAAACTTTGATTACTGGAAAGACAGAATTGAAAGCTTCTTTCTAGCACATGATGTTGATCTGTGGGATATGGTGACAGATGGATACACGCACCCTGTGAATGCAACTGGTCAGAAGATTGATAGAAAATCAATGACTGATCAACAAAAGCGTGATTTCAAGAATCACCATAAGGCCAGAACTATCCTCCTCAGTTCCATCTCATATACTGAGTATGAAAAGATCTCCAACAGAGACACAGCTAAGAACATCTTTGATTCTCTCAGAATGACGCATGAGGGCAACGTTCAAGTCAAAGAAACAAAAGCTCTGGCACTCATTCAGAAGTATGAGGCGTTCAAAATGGAAGAATCTGAATCCATTGAAACTATGTTCTCTAGATTCCAGATTCTGGTGGCTAGTCTCAAAGTTCTGGACAAAGGATACTCTACTGCTGACCATGTCAAGAAGATAATCAGAAGTTCACCCAAGCAGTGGAGGCCTATGGTTACTGCTCTGAAGCTAGCGAAGGATCTCAACAAAATCACTCTGGAGGAACTCATAAGCTCCCTCAGAAGTCATGAGATAGAGCTAGAAGCTGACGAGCCTCAGAAGCAAGGTAAGCCTTTAGCTTTAAAATCTAACAGAAAATCTGAATCTAAAGTTTTGCAGGCAGTTGAAGAAACATCTGATGGATCCTCATCAGAAGAAGACGAACTTTCCCTTCTCTCCAGAAGAGTAAATCAACTGTGGAAGCAAAGACAAAGGAAGTTCAGGAATCCCAGAAGATCTGATCAGAACGAGTCTTCTTCCAGATTCAGAAGGACAGACTCTTCCTCTGGATACAGAAGATCTGAAGGCACCTCCAGTAGAAAGAAGCCAAACACAAAAGACATCATCTGCTACGAGTGCAATGAGCAAGGACACTACAAGAGTGACTGCCCAAAGCTTCAGAGGGAAAAGCCCAAAAAGAAGTTTGGAAGAGAGAAGAAGAAAAGTATCATGGCCACATGGGATGACTCTGACTCGTCTGAAGCTGACTCAGAATCAGATGATGAAAGGGCAAACATAGCGCTCATGGCTAACATTCCAGATGATAGTGAAGCCTCTGAATCAGACTCAGAATCAGACACAGAAGAGGTATTCCCTAACTTCGCTGTTAATTTTACAAAGGCTGAACTTGCTGAAAGCCTCAATGAAATTCTGGAACGTTATCAGCAGATTAGAGCTAAATTCAGAGACCTGAAAAGGAATCTTGAATCTGACTCTAATAAGTCTGAGAGTCTCAAATTGGAAAACTCTGAGCTGAGAGATAAAATTTTAAAATTAGAAAACTCTTTACAAAACTCTCAGAAGGAACCAATTTCTGAAACTCCCAGCAACGCTGATGAGATCATCAAGGAGTATGATCATAGTTTCCAGAAGTTCCTTGCTAAAAGCATAGATAGAAGTAGAATGGCTTCAATGATCTATGGAGTTAGCAGAAACGACAGGAAAGGAATAGGATACCAAGGTAAGGTTCCTACACCTAAAAATGTCATGGATTTAACCATTAAACACACTCCTCTAAATTCACACTTTGTGTATGGTCACACACATGACATCAAATATACTAGTAGTAAGCACTCTGTGAAACCAAAATTCAACCAGAGTTTTGGTAAAACTAACAAATCAGGACCCAAGAAGATCTGGGTACCTAAGGATAAAATAATACATGTTGCAGATATCTTTAGCAGCAAGTCAGAAACACCAGTCATGGTACCTGGACTCTGGCTGCTCACGACACATGACGGGAAGAAGGCATATGTTCCAAAGCCTGGAACTTAAGCCTGGAGGCCACGTTGGCTTTGGAGGCAATCAGAGGGGAAAGATTATTGGCTCTGGAACTGTAGGTAATGGAAATCTTCCCTCTATTAATAATGTTCTGCTTGTAGATGGATTGATGCATAATCTGTTATCCATAAGTCAATTAAGTGATAACGGTTATGATATAATCTTTAATCAAAAATCATGTAAAGCTGTTAGTCAGAAAGATGGGACTATCCTGTTTAATGGAAAGAGGAAAAACAACATTTACAAAATCAAACTTTCTGAACTAAAGAGTCAGAACGTAAAATGTCTTCTGTCTGTTAACAACGAGCAGTGGATCTGGCACAGAAGATTGGGGCATGTTAGTATGAGAAGAATATCTCAGATTAACAAACTCAATCTGGTCAGAGGACTTCCTAATCAGAAGTTCAATTCAGATGCTCTGTGTGAAGCATGTCAGAAAGGCAAATTTGCAAAACCTTCTTTTAAATCCAAAAATGTTGTTTCTACCTCTAAGCCATTAGAACTTCTGCACATTGACTTATTTGGACCAGTTAAAACTGCTTCAGTCAGTGGCAAGAAGTATGGGTTAGTAATCGTAGATGACTATAGCAGATGGACATGGGTAAAGTTCTTAAGACACAAGGACGAGTCACACTCTGTGTTTGTTACCTTCTGTAACCAAGTTCAGAATGAAAAAGATCTTAGAATCGTTAAAGTCAGAAGTGATCATGGTGGAGAATTTGAAAACAAAGATTTTGAGTCATTCTTTAATGACAAAGGCATTCTGCATGATTTCTCTTGTCCTAGAACTCCCCAACAAAATGGAGTTGTAGAACGAAAGAACAGAACATTGCAAGAAATGGCCAGAACCATGATCAATGAGACAAACGTTGCTAAGACTTTCTGGGCAGAGGCAATAAACACAGCGTGCTACATTCAGAATAGAATCTCAATAAGACCTATTCTGGAAAAGACTCCATATGAATTGTGGAAGAACAGAAAGCCCAACATTTCGTATTTTCATCCATTTGGATGTACTTGCTATATATTGAATACAAAGAATTATTTGAACAAGTTTGATTCTAAGGCACAAAAGTGTATTATGTTAGGATACTCTGAACGCTCAAGAGGGTACAGAGTATACAATACAGAAACACAGATTGTGGAAGAATCAATTAGTGTTCGTTTTGATGACAAGCTTGACTCTGAAAAGTCAAAGCAGAATGAAAATCTTGCAGGTATAGAAATTGAATTTGCAGGTTCTGAAGACAAGTCATCAGAAGCTCTCAACACAGACATTCCTTCAACGTCTGAAAGGAGCAATGCTAGAAATCCTACAACTGCTGCTGATCAACCTCAGAAGAGATTACCCAGAAGCAGTTTGGATCACCCAGAAGAGACTATCCTAGGAAGAAAGGAAGATCCAATCAGAACAAGAGCAAGCTTCAGAAACTCTGAAGAAACTCTTATGGGACTTGTGTCTCTGATTGAACCTTCTTCTATTGATGAAGCACTTCTGGACAACGACTGGATTCTGGCAATGCAAGAAGAGCTGAATCAATTCACCAGAAACGACGTATGGGATCTCGTTCCCAGACCAAAAGGATTCAACGTCATTGGAACAAGATGGGTGTTCAGAAACAAGTTAAATGAACAAGGTGAAGTCGTCAGAAACAAGGCACGACTGGTTGCACAAGGTTATAGTCAGCAAGAGGGGATAGACTATACAGAAACCTTTGCCCCAGTCGCCAGGTTAGAATCTATCAGACTTTTAATTTCATTTGCTGTTAATAGAGGCATCACTCTGTATCAGATGGATGTCAAAAGTGCATTCTTAAATGGTTATATAGAAGAAGAAGTTTATGTTCACCAACCCCCAGGTTTTGAAAATACAAAACATCCAGAACATGTTTTCAAACTGAAAAAATCACTGTATGGTCTGAAACAAGCTCCCAGAGCTTGGTATGAAAGGCTAAGTAACTTTCTGCTTGAAAATGAATTCACCAGAGGGAAAGTGGACACTACTCTATTCTGTAAAACAGTTAAGAGTGACATTTTAGTCTGTCAAATTTATGTTGATGATATTATTTTTGGTTCTACTAATCCTTCTCTTGGAAGGAAATTTGCTAAGTGTATGCAGGCAGAATTTGAGATGAGCCTCATGGGGGAACTGAAATTCTTTCTAGGAATTCAGATTAATCAAACTCCAGAGGGAACTTACATTCATCAGAGCAAATACATCAGAGATCTTCTGAAGAAATTTGACCTCTCAGAATGTAAGCCATCAAAGATTCCAATGCATCCCACGTGCATTCTGGAAAGAGAAGAGGTAAGCAAAAGTGTAGAACAGAAGGTCTACAGAGGTATGATTGGTTCTCTCCTTTATCTGACAGCTTCAAGACCTGATATCTTATTCAGCGTATGTATTTGTGCTAGATTCCAATCAGATCCTAGAGAATCTCACTTAACAGCTGTTAAGCGAATTTTCAAGTATCTGAAAGGTACTACTAATCTGGGTTTGTTTTATAGAAAATCTAGTGATTACAGCTTAGTAGGCTACTGTGATGCTGATTTTGCTGGAGACAGAGTGGAACGTAAAAGTACTTCTGGAAGCTGCCAGTTTCTGGGAGAAAATCTGATCTCGTGGTCCAGCAAAAGGCAATCAACAATTGCTCTGTCAACAGCAGAAGCTGAGTACATAGCAGCAGCAGGATGTAGCACACAAATGCTCTGGATGAAAAGTCAGCTTGAAGACTTCCAGATTTTTGAGAGTAACATTCCTATTCTTTGTGATAATACTTCTGCTATTTGCTTAAGTAAGAATCCTATTTTACATTCTAGAGCTAAGCATATAGAAATAAAACATCATTTCATTAGGGACTATATTCAGAAAGGTATTTTAAACTTGAAATTTATAGATACAGACCATCAATGGGCTGATATCTTTACTAAACCCCTTTCAGAAGATAGGTTCAATTTCATTCTGAAACATCTCAGCATGAAAGTATGCCCAGAATGAAAATGTTTTAATTCCATGTATTTATCTTCAGAATGTAATTATATTACTGTGAACTTCTGATCAATCCTCTTTCAGAAAGATAGAACATGCAGATTGTATCAGATGCAAGTCTAAAGATCTGAGAGTCTAATCTCAAAGACAGACGTGCTGATCACTACATCAAACAAGTGTCATCCAATCATCAGCAAATCTCTGAAGCAGAACGCGTGCACGCTTCTGAGAAGGCAAAGCGCTGATTGGGTGCATTGAGACACATGTCTGGTAACCGTTTTTAAGTATCTTTCTCAAATCCCCCAAAATCAGCAAGCATTTAATGAAAAGTAATCACGCTTGTTAATGGCAATCATTATTTTTTCTCTCTCTTAAAAACGTTTAATTTTTCAAAATAATTTTTGAAAAACTCTATTTAAACACACTAATCCTTCATTCTTATTCTTTACGCTTTCTCATAATCATTCAAATATTCTCTGCATATTTCTGAGTTTATCTTCTTCAAACCTTTTTCTCTCAAATCATTCTCAAGCTTTTTAGTGAGAACAATGGCATCCTCCAGCATTTCTGCAGGAAATCAGAAGAAAGAAACCTCTGAGCAATATCAGGTGCCCCTCAGAAGAAGAAAGGACCAAAAGGGACTGGATACCGTTTGGAAGGCTCATATCAGATATTCTGACAGAGAATAAGCTGATAGATTATCTGAGCGAAGCTCAAGTGCTGAGCACTATGGAACCAACTGTTGGAAAACCGCTGAACGCTAAGAACCTGAAAAAGATGAAGCTGATAGAAAATATTAGGAAGGAACCCAGAGCTACTTCAACTGCTGACATCTCCAGCAGAAGAGTGCCTCTGAATGATTTCCCAAAATTTTCTGAAATGGAATCCCAACCGGATATGTTTCTCAAGTATCCAGATTCATACAAGGAAGAAGATACAGGTTCAAAGCTGAAGATCAAAGATCTGAGTCAAGTCCAACCAGAAGTGACTCAGAAGAAGACAAAGAAGAGGAAAGCAGAAGGATCATCTCATCAGACTCCAAAGAAAAGAGGTAATTCATCTGCTGCCCCTATTTCAATTTCATCTACTATTCCAACATCTGCTGCCCCTCCTAAAACCTCTCACAGAATTTCAATCCCAATCCCTACTATTGATGAAACCATACCAGAAGACCCTTCTGAGGCCTTACAACTCAGAAGAACCAGAACAAAGATTCCCAAACAACCAACTGTTTCAACAACACCAGCACTTGATAGAGTGCTAGCTGATATTGAGCGTGAACATGCTTCTGCTCAACCAAATTCCGAACTACCAAATATTCCTCCTCCACAACCAGAACCTCAACCTGAACCAGAAATACAACAACAACCAGAACCAGAACCACAATCACAACAACCACTCACAGAAGAACCTCTGATCCCTGAGCAATCAGAGATTCCACCTCCTCAACCAGAAAATAATCCACCTTCACCACAAACAGAGTCTCACCGCTATGAAACCCCTTCTCCTCATCATTCTGACCCCCACTCACCTCAACCTTCACCGCTGGCAATCCAGTTGCCATGTGGAACCACTATTGTCAGGCCCCAGTTGCCATCTTCAGAGGAATCAACACCTCCAAAAACTCCAACCACTCCAATAGAAATATCTGACTCTGATTCTGATAACCCTCCTCCAAAACAAACAACCTCTCAGAAAACCGCTGAAAACCCCAGCAGAACTTTCATTGACTTCACAAGTCTTGAACGTCTTGCTGACCTAAGACACAAAATTGCCATACCCAAACCAAAGCAACCAGATGTTGGCTCTGGTATTTTGAATTTTGAAACAGGTATGCTGCAATGGATTGCTTCTTTGAAGCAAGTCTGTCCGGGGATGATCGACCCAGCTGCTTCTGATCAGCTCTGGTCACAGTTCAGACTATGGGTACGTGCTGAAGCCCTCAAGCTGCAGGACGTCAACTATGAGCAGGCTCAACAGAACTTTAGCAAGCTGCTGAAGGAAGTTGAGAGTCAGCTGCCTCAAGAAGTTGTGCTCCCTCTGGACAGTGAATCTTGGTCTGAGAAAGAGCAAGCTGCACAGGTGCAACCATCAGAAGAAGACAAGACCCTTCAGGAAGAAAATCCAGCAGAAGATGTAGCTGAAAGTTCTGAGAAGCTTCCTCCTCCTGAAAGTTCTCAAGCTGCCTTGGACAGGCAGGCTCTGGAAGAACTAAGGCTGAATGACTTGCGTCTACAGCAGCGGATGGACGACAATGATCAGAAGATGAAAGCAAGAATGGATGTACAGGACAGCAAAATTGACACTGTTGTCAACATGGTTCAGAAGCAGAATGAAACTTCTGAAAAGATTCAAGCAATGCTGGAAAGCCTGTTCTCACGCATGCCCCCACAACCTTAAAATTTTTCATGCATGACATTCTCTATGTTTTCTTCATTTTCTGATGTACTGTTTTGACTATGTTTTGTAATGCTATTTTGCTCTGATTATGAACTATTTTAATATAATTTGTTTTTCAGATCTAAATTGTTTTAGCACATCACCAACACTTTTTGATTGCTGACAAAAAGGGGGAGAACAAGAATGATATTTAAAATCAATAACGGCTAACTAGACAGAAATTCTCAAACATTCTAACTCTATTACTTGAAATGTTTTTCTGTTTTGTTTTTAAGTCTACAGGCACAAGGAAGCTCCTGAACCTATGAAGACTAGAAGCTAGAAGCTCTGATCAAAATGTAGAAGCTCATGTTGCTCTGATCTAATATGAAGTTCTGATCGACCAAATACTCTGATCCAAAAGCAAAGCTCTGACAGGAAAAGCTCTGAAGCTCTGCTCTCTGATAAGTCAAAGACTCTTCATCTGATGTTCAAAGATAGAAAAAGGTCTGATCCTGAAGAACACGCATATCAAAGGGAAGTAACAAACTCAGGGGGAGTATCTCTTAACTCTGATTTCTCTTTACTTCTTAACTCTGAAACATTTCCCAGATACCTTTTCACGTTATTTTTTCATTTAAAATATCTAGTTTTTGTCATCATCAAAAAGGGGGAGATTGTTAGAACAATGTTTGAATCTAGTACCCTATATTTAAGTTTTGATGATAACAAAGTGAAAAGATATAGTATTTATATGTTTCATGTTTGAACTATATGCTGCCTAAAATTACTATGCTCTGACTTGCAGATACGCTGATTAAAATAAGCAAGATCACTTCTTCAGCATCAAAACTTGATTTGATACACCAGCATCAGAAGTTGCTGAATCAGAACGTGAAGATCAGATGATCAACTCACGTACATGCTGAAGCTTGATGAACAGAACTGCGCGTAAACACTCTGATACAAAAACAATAGTTCATCAGCAGCGAAGCAGAATCAGAATGAGCCAAGCCAGAACGTGCATTGAAGAAGCAACGGTACTGTGCATTGAACGCTAATTAATTCCAACGGCATCATTCTAGACAAGATCTGCTCAAAAAGGAAAGCTTGTTAATAGCATTGAATCAAGAATATTTGCATTCAACGTTCATCTTCTCAAGTGCTATATAAACAAGGCTTCGAAGATTATAATGGCTAATGCTCTTCAATTCTCTACACGCACAAAGCTGAACAATAATCTTCATCTTCCAGTTTTGCTAAACCACAAACTCTGATACTCCATTAGTGTTTAGCAATCTAAGTTTCTAAGCTTAATTTGTGTATACATCACAGTTGTGATAAAGTTTTGTAGAAAACATTCACACACATTTGTTTTATACCTTTGTAAGAAAGTGTTGCCTTGACAAACCGGATTGTGGTTTGAATCAAGAAGGCTTTAGCAGTTGTTAAAGCAGATTTGTATTCAGTTGAATATAGTGAATTAAGACCTCGTTGGAGAGAGGCGAAATCACCTTGACGGGTGGACTGGAGTAGTTTGAGATCAAACGAACCAGGATAAAAATATCTTGTCAATTGCTTTAAGATTCCAGTTTTACAATTCAACCCCCCCTTCTTGTGTTTTTCACCCCTTCAAATTGTGCTAGGTCAAAAGTCAAATATGGCCCATGTACAATCAAACTTAAAGATTTTTGGTCAACATCAACATTTTGAAGTGATATCCATCATTTGATCAAGGTTTGATCATGATTCCTCAATAAATGCTCTCAATTTATCAAAAGTCAAGAATTGCCAAATTAAGGTTTCTATAGGAAAAGTCAACCAAACTTTGACCAGACATAACTATCACATACTTCATCCATTTCTCCCTAACTAAAGCTCATTTTTAAGAGAATCCAATTCCCTAGAACTTCTCTTCATCCCTCAAGTCCATGAAATTCACCATTTGAAAGATACAAGCTCATACATTACATGTAATTTTCAGAAAGTCAACAAAAGTCACTTTTTGTCATGACCTTTTACATCAAGATAAAATCTTAAAATGCTAAATTTATCAAAAGAGAGATTGAATTAGACATCTTGGGCTTTCTAAAAAGTCAAAGATCATCATCATAAGATAAAAATTGAGCAAGTTATGGCTTGCACAAGTTGGGTAATTTTCAAGAAAATGCATGGAGTCAACTTTGGGAAAAATCATTATTCAAGCTAATAAGCCTAATTTTTAGGGCCTAAACATGTTCATGACATGTATTAGGACCCCTAAGACCATTTTCGCATAGTCTTGAACTTATTTGCATTTCATATTAATTTTATTTAATTTAAAATCAAATAAATCAAAATTAATGCAAATAATATGGGCCATTAGTGCTTGGGCTTGATTTGATGCATGGAAGGGCCCTATATTTTTTGTCCATCCTGGCTAGCATGTCCAAGTTCATAGAAAATTCAAAAAGGGACAAGAATGCACACTTTTTTCAATTTTTTCAAATATTTGTTTATGGCCTTAAAACACTACCTTAATGGTTGATTCTTGTCATAACATCTTGTCCCATCCTTCTACTCTATATAAGCAGCATGTTTGCAAGCCTTACATACGCCTACAGATTTTCAAGAGAGTCACGCAAAATTGCAAAAAAAATTCAAAATTGTGAAATTCAGAACTGAATTTCCAGCCATCATCCTTCCAAACAAAGCATGACATTCTCTTCCTGAAGGTCTCAGGATTCATTCCCAGCCCTCATTCACGCCGTTCCACGCCCAGAAGTTCCCCATCTGAATCATCTCCATTGGGTAAAATTTCGCATCTTTGATCTCTTAGTATATACATTTTAAGCAGATTTGAAACACATAATCATGTTTGTTTAGTCATTGTGAAGATTTCTAATGTTTTACATGTAAAGATAAGGCCGTGGATTGCAGGTTACCATTTCTAAGGATCTAGAATGGTTAAGCTTCGAATAGGACATTGCAGGACTTTTCAGGCCAAACGACCACCACCATTAAACTCGTAGCATGCGAAATAAAGGGTAACTTTAATCTCGAGCCTTGATTTTTCTTTGTGCAGGTTTTAGGGTTTTGGATGGCCGAAGAAGGTGACCAGAGTTTGACTCTGGCACCTCTAAAATGTTGACTCCGGCAAGCCATCGTGCCTCTCTCCCATTGGCTTGTTTGAATAAACAACGCACGTTTTTTTCTTCTATTTTTCATATTTCTAACAGATTCTTTTATATATATTTGTTGGTTTGTATAAATTAACGATTGATTAGCTGGTTTAGTTGGTAGGAGGGGACGCGTATGAAAGGAAGGACCTGGGTTCGAAACCCAGGTCATGCATTTTGTTTTTTCTCACAATTATTTTGCAGATCTGGTGCTGACACATCTCACGCGTGCACCATACATCCCTTGATCTTCACCATGAGATCTCAATGCATCAAGATCCAATACACCCAAATGCGTAGACTACCATGTGTTTTTTAGACCTCTCCTTACTGGATCCAAGCAGATATGGGTTTTCTTCCTTTGGGCCAGCGAATTCAAAAATAGTACCCCCCTAACTGCTTATCAAAACCTAGGCCCATTTTACTATTTTTTGTCTTGTTTTAATTTTTGTTTTGTTTTTTTTTATCTATTTAATTAGTAAAATAATAATAAAATCACAAAAATATATAGGATTAGTTTTTTTTATTAAATAATTAACTTCTGAAATAAATAAATTAATTAATTTTAACCTTTTTATAAATTTAAAATGAACTAGAACTTAGGTTTAATTTTATGTTTAATTTATTTTCTTTTCATAACAAAAAAAGCAATAAAGAAAATCCTAGACTATTTTCTTAAATTAATTTTATTTTCTAAATAGGTTTTAGGATAATTTTAATTTAATTATTTTCTTAAATCAAAAGAAAAACAAAAAAGATTTGCTTATTAGGTTTTTAGACGAACTTTCAACCTTCGCGTGTTATTTATTTTTTTTTCCGCGTTTTTACATTATTGATATAACTGTATATTGGGATGTAATAGTAATTAGGCTTTACTTTCTGCTTTTAATTTATGCACTCCCAAGTTTTGTACATTTTAAATTTCTACTCCCCAAAGCTATGTAATAGCGTAGGGTTTATTTTCACACTTTACATTCTTCTGTATATATTAACTGCTAGTAATTAGGATTGCATGGCAAGACTGAAAACAAAAATGTTAGCAAACCTAAATACGCAAGATAAATAATTTAATTGGACATAATTGCACACGCGCACCTCTAGGGTACCCCACTTCTGTTTCCTTTGTAAAACGGTCACGGTTCTCAAAACGTGAGAAGTTTTAGTGGGTGTCCTCTAGTTTGAAAGATCACAAGTCCCTCGATGACCCTCTGGATGTTGCCTCGGTTAAAAGTGATCTTAAACCTTTAGTATAGTTACTAAAATTTCTTGCCAAATTGCCTTCGTGACCGTAACGTCCCTTCGAATGTCCCTTATACATCTAATGATAGGGCTACCTACTCACTAATAGTAGGATACACTACGCCAAATAAGCTATTTAATAGCGCTTTTTTTTGTTTTTGATAGCGCTTAAAAGTGCTATTAACCGCGCCACTATTGTAAATATTTCTTATTTAATAGCACTTTAAAAGCGCTATTAAAGTACCAATTTATAATAGCGTTTTAATTAAAGTGCTATCAAAGTCAGTATTTTGCATGTTTTTTGTTTGTTTTTTGATAGCACTTTCAAATAAAGTGCTAATAAATGGTACATATTTGGTACAATATTTTTAATAAGTACAGTACAATATTTTTTCTTACACAATCATTTTTTTTGGTGTAAATATAAAATAACTATATTCAATTCAACACAAATAACGCTTTAAGTTACTCATTGCATATATATTATGATCCATCAAATACCAAATAACATTTTAAATTACCAAATCCTATTGTTTCCAAATATCATAACATATAGAATATTAAGAGGGCGTTTGCATAGCCAAATTTGTAGATGCCCATCTATGAGTACTTCAATCCAAATCCAAAAACATACAATCAAATTCTCTAAACAAAACACCAAAAAAATAAGAAAGGATAACAAAACAATCCCATGTAGTAACCACCTTCATGATCCAAAAGCGTTGAACTCATAGATACAATCACTAATTAGGCAAAATAATTGCTTCTTGTTTTCCTGTATCATAGAAGGAATATTGATTATGTATTGTACAATAAAAACTAATTCAACATATAAAGAATAATCAAACATTTAATATGGGTCTAACAAGAAGCGCATAAAATAAGGAATGATTATTATAAACTAATAACAATAAATCGATATAACTAATGCAATAATTGAACTAATTAAGTCTAACAAGAACATGACTTGTAAATATATAGACCACAATTTCCATTATTAGATGCATATAAACACTAAACAGAATATAATTCAAATTCTCAAAATATACATAAACACTTAATTGTGTGTAACTTTCTTTTCATGATCCAGAACTAGATATCAAACACCTTACAATTGTTACTACGAATATTTGCTTTTGAACAAAGGAAGAAGAAAGAAGATGTGTATATTGAAATATGCCAAAAGCTGTAAAAAAACACATTTCAAAAGAAAGACAACATGAGAGATAGAGAATGTATAAACAAAAAGAAGGGAAATAATGATAGTAATATTGTTAATACCTATGCCAAAACCAGTAATTTTCGCTGGTTTCAAGTGTCCGGCTTAATATTTCCAGTGACAGTGCAGAAAAACCAGCTAATGCAAAAGGCCAGTGATACCGTCTTAGAAGTGTTCCAATAAGATTACATATCCATCGCTTTATCACCTGTAAACTGCAGATAAGGTTCATCACGAATAATTTATATTCAGTGGAATTTAAACAAATCGCTTTTGTTTCCTGTTACGCTATGTAGTACAAAATATTGTCTAATAGTGGCTATAGCGCCGTCTAATAGTGCTATAGCAGCGCTATAGCCACTATAGCATAGCAGAATTTGAGTTAACCGCTATCAATACAGTGCCATTGATTGCTATTATGTTGCATGTAAACCAATATAATGTCGTACTAGAAACAAACTTACATCTGAGAGAAATCAAGTGAGAATCTAACTGAAAATGAAAGGGACCTATACTTTGTTGACAGCTCTATAACCCATCCAATAAGGAGACCAAGAGCACCAATCACCATCACAAGAACAACATTGGAAGACCTACATATTTAAAAATCAAATATGAAAAAGACTATTAACATTTTTATGGTGTTTTTGTATATGCGTGCGTCTGTGTGAATATTCGGTCTATTAGTTCATTTACCTGGTTGCATTTGTTACAGCCATTAGAGCAGTAAGGATAGCAACAGCTGTGTGGATTGCCCTCTTAAATACTTCATCAATGGTAGCTAGATAAAGAAAAGTGCTAATCACAGCCATGAAAGAGAGCCAGAAGTCCATGAACTGTAAGACGTTAAAGTTTAATGCACACCAAGCACCTACATCACAAGCATGATATAGTCCACTAGCAATTCCACTAGATGTGAACAAAACCCATTCTGCTAATGCCTGCATAATAAACGATGTTATGAAATTAGAACACCACCATAAAAAGGTAAACTATGGGTTGCATACAAACGTTTATCTAATGAGATGATAAGAGTTACCAAACAAGTAGAGAGAAAACCACCTTCTGCCGAAGGGCCCAATAGGCAGGAAGTATGGCCGCAGCATTTGATACAACGAGAAAAAATGATTGTCGTATATGCCCTGCACAAAATTTCAGAAACTGGATTAGGGAATAAAAATATATATGATCTGTCTTGCATGCCATTTTGTTACTACTCTACACATCAAGAATATAATGAGTTTTCACGTGATTTCATGAACTGGATTTAGAGAATTGTGTTTCATTTCAAGAACCCTGAAATTCCTCACTTGATTCCTCTCTAGTTGAACCATTTGGACTTGGTACATTAACTTGATTCTACCCATTCTTCTTGTAACCTCAAATGTTGTATTGTAGTACAGGGATTAGCCTAACCTTAATTGTGGTCCAAGGATTAGCATAACCATTCTACCGATACTCAGAAATTTTAGAGCCGATTAGCATAAACTTAATTGTTATTATAAAGAAAGTTCTTTAGGTGACAACACAAAAAGGAAATTTTGGCAGAAAATATCTTGCAAAGAATACTACCTGAAGCGTGTAAATATCCATTGTACAATTTGGACCAGCCTTCCCAAGTGGGCATTGAAGCACATGAGATTCCACTGAATAGCAAACCCTTACATTGCTATCTTGTATCTTTATAGGATCGATCGGTACAATAGTAATGTACTAACGACCGATTAATGGAGAATGAATAACCAGCGGCACTTTACTTAAATCACTGGAGTAATCGAACGAAGCAACTGAAGGCATTGAACCATGGCGAACAAAGCACATTAAACTGATATCATTTGCACCAGATGTTTTGTTTGAAGGCGTGACATTGAATTTGACATCACTTGCCATAATAGTAAATTCGTCTGCCACATTTATTATATCAAAGGAGAAAATGTATGATACGCTTTCATCAGCACAAAAAGTTTTCAAACTACTTTTGCAGGTCATCAAATTTTCCAGCATTGTCTCGTTCACCGTTGTAGCTTTCAAAGTACTATTGACATTAGATGTTGTGCATGAAAATGGATAAACGGGACTGTTACAGAAATCTCCCATCATCATTGAATTTGTACATGCTTCCACAGTTATATTGGCAGCAAAGGAGTATGCTGGACCTCGGATAATCTTCAGAAGTGAAAATATTATTACTCTTAGGGTAATTTTCAGAATTATTTTGGGTAAAATATAATATTTGCATAATAAACCTTACCATCTTCGACTGTGTTCTTGTAGGTCCAATGCCATTGAAAAGACCAATGAACCAAACACCTGGAGATATCTGAACAACAATTTGTTATGGTTTCCATCTTAGGAATTACATAAGAGCAAAAGAAAAATCACTCGCAACTAAACATTCCCAAAGCAACATATATGCTAGTTATATAAAATCGATCGTGTATTGTGACCTAACATCTCAAGCTTTTTGGAGGGCTTGTCCTTGACATATCACATACCGGAAGCTTTTCGGATCATGTATTAAATAAAATATAATGCTTCAAGTAAAGAAAAAAAGCGTAAAACAATACCTGATTAGTAAAACGATTAATCCAGGTTTTCGGTTAATTAGTAAAACGATTTCATAATAGCTTGTATGTACAATCCAGGTTTATATAGATATCAACCTAAGAAAAGCTACCTAGCTCATTAAACATAACATAATCATAACTACGGTAACTGAACTGATAAAATGTACTGGGTCAGCATACTCTGTTATGTAGAAGAGGAGTGGACATCCCAGCTTTGCTAGAGACATTCAACTACTGCAAAAAAAGTAAGCTAGAGACATCCAGCTACCATACAAGTGCAAAAGCTCCCCTGGTTGCATAGGGATTTTATCAGCAACTCAATCTCAGACTTTATCCGTCTCGGGTAACTCTAACTTTGGCACTCATCAGTAGATGGACCATTTAGTATATTGATGTTAATAATGACTTTCCCAATGGGGAACCCTCGTGAAGAGGTTTACATAATGTAACTTCCCAAGTCTGAAGCACCCAATAAATTACTGGTTTGCAGACTTAACAAGGCTCTCTATGGCCTTACACAAACACCTAATGTTGAGTATGAACGGATCATATCTACCTTGTGACAGTTTGAGTTCAATTCTATCATTGTGATGTGATCCCTATTTATTCATTTTCTTTAAGGCAACCACTTGCCTCTCTGTTTTTATCTACATGGATTACACTATTATTATAGTTTCCCCTTGTTAATGATTTGATCAACAAGTTTAGTTAATAATTTGTACTTAAACACCTAGGATCTTTTTATCACTTTTTGGGAGTTGATGTCAAAGTTCAAACAGCTTCGTCATGGTGCTTTTCTACTTACTCAATCAGAATACACAAGGGATCTGCTAAACAGGGCAAAGATGGCAAAAGTCAAAGACATATCTTTTCCTTCAGTCGGTAAGTGCAAGCTAAGTATGGTACTAAACATGCCTTCGAACCTCAAGGACATTTCTTTTCCTACAGTCCATAATTGCAAGATTTATTGTGGAGGCCGTTCATCAATAGTAATTGACACTCAATTATGCAGGTTTTATTGAGGAGGCTGTTCAGTATGCTACTTTGACAAGACCATAGTAATTGACATCAACTATTTCTTTCAGAAAAGATATTTTTAGCACGCATGAATTTCAAACTTAACTGCTATCTAACAATAAATATTGCTGGAAGTGAAACTTAACTTGTTTGACATCTTTTCCACCTATACTGATTCCTGCTTCCACAATGAAAGGGTGGCCTTCAAAAACTTGAGCACTGTGTAGTAGTCACAGGAAAATAACTTTTAAGCATACTGAATTATCTATTACCAGAAAAGCCAAGCAGGTAGCTAACATTAAAAACATCTCTAATGGGCCTCTACTATAGGGCATCCATAAACCCTTCAGAACTTTTATAACACGGTCAGAAAGATCAGATAGAATTATAGACAGTAAGCTAAATGCCTGTGACGGTCCACAGCGAGAAGGATTAAAAAGAATGGTTACAAGAAGCAATAACTTGAGGTAAGAGTAAGAACTAGCAAAACTTTGATATTGAATCACAACCTGCCAGAATATGTTGCAACCATGTCTGGGTGAAGTTCTTTTATAATTCCTAATCGAAGATTGTATTCGCCAGCAGGGCTAAGACACTGATAATAGACAGTAAGGACATAAGCAATGACGTGAGTAACATAATGAAAAAGTTAATTATGGAACAATGTGTGATGAATGTAAAGAAAAGGGTTTATAATAGACTTCATAACTTACATGACCACTGGGATCATCAAATTTGGCTTGACGAAACAACTGATGAATGCGTACTAGTTGCTGTGATGTTAGAGACTTGATTGATGAAAAGGACAAGCCATAATAGGTCCTGCAAGATATTCTTACTTTTGCGGTATTAAATACGGAAGTTTTGCAATCGGGAAGGATGCTTATGGACCATGGAGGCAAGTCATAGTGCTTATTATTGAAAACTACGGTAGCAGCAGATTGTACATGATAGTTTGCGAGAAAAGCTGCACATCCTGCAGTTCCTGCAGAGAATACATGAGCCTGGAAAATCACCAAGCACATAGAGAGAATAGCGTGATTGTCACCACAAGATTAGTTTATCATAAACCAACACATAACTAGAAGAGGGGTTAGTTTCTTCATATATGTGACAATTTACCTGCTGGTATGTTCCTAACGATGTAACAGTAGGGACCGAAGAAACCAAAGCATGCTCGCATCGCTTGATCACTTTATGAAGATCCTTCAAATGGCTATATTTCGGTTGCCTAATCAAACCTAAATCATTCATGTATGCAAGATAAGGAAGTGCTGAAATATTCCAATTATGATACATTACTTCATAATCCATTCAAATGATTGGTGAATCATGTAGAACAACAAAATAATCAAAGAATCTGGTCATAACAAACAAGCATAATTTTCTTACCATATTCATCGATTGGAGCATCGTAATCATAGCTTGTAGTAATGAACGGACCCCCAGCGGAACGTCCGAAATTAGTTCCTCCATGATACTATCAATAATCAATAATCACAAAAGTGAAAATTTGACTTCAAAGCAAGGCACCACATGTTTTGTTGCAACAAATAATAAGAACAGAACCTTATCGAAATAGGTAAAGTTATTTTTTGAAATATGATAAATAATTCATAGGTGACCAACCATGTAGTAATTCACATATGATCCGCCCTTCTGAATGAAACGAGCAACTGCAAATGCCAGATCTTGAACTGGTCGCTGGTGAATCGGGCCACCAAATTCGGTAAACCTTACGATTACAGGATCGGAAAGAAAGAGATCAGCAGAATAAGAGGGTGAAAAGTAGACAAATGTATCTAACATCTATAGTCATAGAACAATGTATATCTTACCAGCCACTCCAAGACTCGGTCCACATGCTAGGCTTATATGGTTTATTTGGAGAGAAATCGTCACAGTAAAAGCCATTACACGAATTAATCTGTAGCGGAGAATCGGGTGGATCATATTCAACACTCGATAAGTCTATAATGAATGGTGAACCTAAAGATAGAGCTTGTGAGGGCTCACCACAGGATCTGGGGCATCAATTTCTTTGCACATCACCCAAGGGACTCCTGTTCCCAATCCAACAGCCATATATGCAGCCCAGTTTAGGTATGCATGACCAGCAGCTCCCATCGCCTTGCTCTCTGGTCCGTATTCGTTCTCAATCTAGAAAGAAATGACTTTTTGACATCAAAATTCTGATATCGAATGCATTTTCTTCAAAATATCCACACATTCAACAAGAACATCATACCTGAGAAAGAATGATTGGACCACCCTGAGACTGAAACAAGTTTTCACTCTTCATCATTTGAACAATCTTCTGAGTAAAACCTTGCATTGCAGCCTAAAACCGAAAAAAAAATTTATATCAACCAAATCATTCAAGACTCGAGTTAACACGGATAAACCAAACCAGGTCATGAAATGAAATCAAAGAAAGCTCAACCTTGAAAGGCTCATTATCGGTTCTAAAGCTTATACCCGGAACATACTTCAACCAAACAGGAATTCCCCTATACCATCAAAGAACAAAAACGTTATTGCAATTATAATCTTACATAAAAAAAAAAAGAAATTAAAATGGAATTAGCAACATGCATGTACCCAAAGTTCCACTCGGCGCAAACATAAGGTCCAATGCGAAGATTAACATAGAGCCCCACTTTTTGCACTGTCTTAATGAACCTAACTAGATCATATCTTCCTTCAAAATTGTACTGCAATACAACCCATTGAGCAGAGTGAAACTGAAACGAGATTGTTAATAACGAAGAAAAGCGAAAATTCACCCGTCGACTTCGAGGAGAACTGCGAGATCTTGAGACGGGATGCCGCTGTCGTCGGTGGATGAAGCGACGATGACGGCGGTGGTGTGGCCGGGAAAATCGAAAGGGGAAAATTGATGGGAAATCCAATTTTCTGAAAATGTGTTTTGTTTTTTTTTTTTATCAATTAATTAATTAATTCATTATTATATATAACATAGCGCTTTTTAATAAATGCTATTATATAGGTAGTCAAATAATAGCGTTTTATACAAAATGCTATCTTAAAGAAGTTTAATAATAGCGTTCTGGTACAAAGTGCTATCAAAATTACATAGTCTGTATTATATAATAGCGCCCGATTAAAAAGTGCTATTATAAATGTGTTTTTTCTATTTTAATAGCATTTTTTTTAAAAGTGCTATTAAATTAGGTGATACAAAAAATCATTTTTGGCGTAGTGATAGCACTGTCTAAAGGATAGGAGGAAAATAACTACCTTTTCGAGTACAAGTAGATAGTTGTTAAATGCTTGCTCAAAAAAAACTCTTTTTACACATACACTTTTAAAAAAAAACTTTCAAAAACATTTTCTTTGTCAACACTCTTGAGGACTGATACAAGAGTTATCACAAAGCGAATCACTGCACTAAGGCATTTTAAAACTACTTTTTAAAAACACAAAGCACAAGCAAGTTTCAAAACATGAGCTAGCATCTAAGAGCCCGTAGAAAACTACGAATGGAAAGGGTGCTAACACCTTCCTATTCCATAATCTACCCCCCTTACTCAGAAAAATCTCGAAAAGGTCTTTTTATGTTCTTTTCACCCTTTCCTTAATTTGGATAAAAGAAAATTCGGTGGTGACTCTTTCTTACCACAACATTTGTGAACACAAAATGCAAACCCAGTATTAACAGTCGGTTCTGCCACCGTATCACAGAACTGGCGACTCTACTGGGGATAATAAAAAGTGGGGTTATCTTAGAGTCTAGTTCATTGTAAATTGTTTTACCTTGTATGCTTTGTTTGCTTTACTTTTGAGGGCATTGTTTGGGTTACTATAGATCCTACACCCGGATCTGGGGCACCTTTTAGGTAAGTAGCAATAGATCGTGGAAACTGTGCGGGGTATACCGACACAGTTAAAGAGATAGCTACGTTGATGTGACACTTTGGTCGGTACTGGTAGCCCTTGAGTAGTCAAGGAGAATACGGGGCCGCTGCGTGGTGTCATGAAGCATCAATTGAACTTAGAACCTTTAATTGAACAACTTGGCCATTAGAAAGTAGTGAGATAGCCATCTTTGGTGTAGCCCAAAGTCAGTTGATACTCGATACTACACTCATTGAGATTTGACTCCCGAGTATTATTTGGTGGCAACTCATATGTCGACCGAAACGAAACTTGTGGGAAAGATCAGTGATATTAAAATCCGTTAGAACCCGATTACTTTCTAGGACAGGTTGAACCAACTAAACTTCAAGAGGGTACTTACCTGAAAACCCATGCAAGCCTTAAACCTAAGGTCTTTGTGTGATTTTCTTGTGCTTGCTATATTTGTGTAATCATGATATCATAACATCATAACATAGCATATCATACGAACCAGTTCAAGGATTTTTAGTACTTATCTTTGTGTTGTTTTGTAGGACATGGCATCCACTCGCAAGAATACTATCTAAGTCAACCTCATAAGGGTACCTCCTTAACTCAAGGAATTAGCATCAAGGGTTCCCGAGAGCTCTGCATTCACTGAAAGACATGGTCGACTTCTTAACCTGGTCACCTTAAGCCCTAATGAAGAAATGTTGAAGGTGCTCTTTCAATTCTCCGACCCTTTACATCACTGCTTCACGTTTCCTGATTACCAATTGGTGCCTACCATGAAGGAGTTTTCTCAGTTATTGGGGGTGACCATTCTTGATCAGATACCCTTCAATGGTATGGAAAAGGACCCAAAACTGGAAGAGATTTCTCATGCTCTGTCTTTACAATGGTCTGATGTAGTTGCAAATTGGGAAACAAGAAGAGGCGTCAAAGGGTTCCTAGCTAAGTTTCTATTTGAGAAGGCTCACTATTTTTGAGATACCCTGGATTTACAAGCTTTTGAAGAAGTGTTGGCCCTTCTCATCTATGGGATGGTACTATTTCCTAATCCGGACTAACTCATAGATGTGAATGCGTTCAAGGTTTTTCTGTCTCATAATCTGGTGCCTACTTTACTTGGAGACATCCTACACTCTCTACATACCCGCACTGTAAATAGAAGAGGGACCCTTCTGTGTTGCACTCCTCTGTTAGCTAGGTGGTTTATTTCACACCTACCTCGATCTGTGTTGAAGAATGAGAAGGGCTTGAGATGGTCTAATAGGTTGATTTCCCTCACACATTCGGATATTCATTGGTGTTCTTGATCCTTGGAGAATGTTACCATTATTGACCGCTGTGGGGAATTCCCTAATGTCCCTCTCCTAGGAATTAAGGGAGGAATCACTTATAATCCTTATTTTGCGTTGCGACAGTTTGGTTATGCTAGAAGGGATGGTCTTCATTATACACTTGTCCAAGGAATCGTATTCGACTATGAGAATAATGCTCAGGGTTATCGTCAGAGGTTCATAAGAGATTGGGAAATGGTGAACAAAGTCGATAGCAAAACACTGGGGCATAAGAACTCCATTCCTTTGGAGCCTTATCTTAAGTGGGTACGAGGCCGTGCTCAAATTCTCAGGATTCCTTATGAGGCCATTCTACCCATCATCATAGAGCCAGTTGCTGAGGGATACAATCCTTACATTTTTCTTCATCCTGACATGCCGACTAATTTTGAGGAGTTACAAAAATCCTGGATTCAACTCAAAGAGGAATGGGATACCTTTGAAACCCAATTCTATGACAGCGAGAAGAAAGTTTTAGAGCTTACCAGGCTACTCCACGAAGAGAAGAGTATAAATGCATACATTGCACCAAAGAGGATGCGCCCGTGGGAAGCTTGAGTCTTTTTTTTTTTTGCGTTGAGAGTTCATTTTTGCTTTGTTACTTCCTTTGTAAGCCCGAGAGGCATCATTATAACCGCTTAAACTTCTTAATGCAATTAATGTTTGTTTTCCCTTTGGCTAAGCAAATTTAAGTATTAGAAATCCTTGAAAACATTGCATACATATATCATACATATCATTTTATAAACAGGTTTCAGGATACGCTTCTTATCTACTTCGTTGTTTATTTCAGCAATGGCTCTTGAACAAACAGTTAAGTAACTTCAGGCACAAAATGCTCAATTCCAAGAAATGTTACTGAATTTTGCTAAGGGATAAAAAGATTTGAAAGCACTGATTCTCAAGGACAAGAAGAAGAAAAAGAGGGCCAGTGGGTGTTCTGAATATGTGAAGAAGGTTCAAAGGACCAGTGAGGCAAGTTTCAGAGCTCGCAACTCCGTCAAAAGAGAGAGACAATCAGGAAGGAGATCCAAGAGAAGAAGACCACAGTACAAGGGAGTCTGAAGAGGATGAAACTGATTACACTGAGGAACAATACCCTTCTATTGATGATAAGTACAAACAGCTGGAGGACCGTCTCAATACCATGGAAGTTCAGAGGGTACCTAGCCTGGATTTCGAAGAGCTAGGATTGGTTTCTGGAGTGGTTATCCCACAAAAGTTCAAAGTTCCCGCATTTGCTAAATATGATGGGGTCTCATGTCCTAAGCTGCATCTCAGATCTTATGTCAGAAAGATCCATCCCCACACTGCTGATAGGAACTTATGGGTGCATTTCTTTCAAGACAGTCTATCAGGGACTCAATTAGAGTGGTTCTATCATTTGGAGGGAACCAACATCCGTAATTGGGAAGACCTGGCTATTGCTTTCTACAAGAAGTACCAATATAATGTTGATCTTTATCTAACTCGTGCACAACTTTAGAGCATGTCTATGGGTTCTAGTGAGGGCTTTAAAGATTATGTGCAGAAATGGAGAGACCTTGCAGGAAGAGTCCAACCTCCATTGTCTAATAGGGAGCTGGTGGACATGTTCTTGGGAACATTATCCGGGCCATTCTTTAACCACCTGATTGGAAGTTCTTCTGCTGGGTTTACTGAATTGATCTTGAGGGTGAACGAGTAGGGCTGGAATTAAAAGTGGTAAGATACAAAGAGATGCATCCTCCAGTACTACGAAGAAACCATTTACATGGAAGAAGGTGGTCAGTGCTGCTTATGCCCAAAGAAATCTTAGCAAAACTGAGCATCGTCCTACGGTAGGGGCTGTTATGATTTCCAACCCTGCATCAAGCCAGCAACAAAATAATCATTCCAGAACAGATAAGCCTAGAAGACAATTTACCCGGATTAATATGACTTTGTCTCAAGTTTTGCCACATTTGTTGAAATCCAATCTGGTTACCCTGAAAGAGGCTCCCAAAAATCCCAACAATACATCTCCTCACTACAATTCAAATGCTCAGTGTGCTTACCATTCTGAAAGTCCAGGCCATGATACAAACAACTGTTGGGCTTTGAAGAACAAGGTGCAGGATTTGATTTAATCAAAGGAGATTGAATTTGACGCTCTTGAGACCCCTAATGTTATAACTGCCCCTATGCCTAAGCACGACTGTGGTGTTAATGTTATTGATGATGACATGTTTGTTGCTTCTGTTGATGAACTAGCTACTCCACTCCTGACTATTAAAAGGAATCTCTTGCAAGCCGATTTATTTCCTGGTTGTGGTGAAGGTTGCCACATATGTTTGTCTCTACCTAATGGTTGCCATTTTTTAAAGGAAGGTGTTTAGCGCCTGATGGATGATAAAGAAATTCTGTTTGAGAAAACTCCAGTTACAAGTGCTCTGTGTCAAAATGTTTCTATCATTACCATTTTCGCCAATCCTTGCAAGGTCTCCTCCAAAAGACCTGTCAGGATTACATTTGTTCCAAAAGTTGCTCCGTTGATAATTACTTTCCCTGGACCTATACCATATTCCTCGGATAAAATTGTTCCCTGGAATTATGGGGCTGACGTCTATTACCATGGCGTCAAGCAAGACCTGTTGGCTATTAAAGACAAAGTTGCTGAAAGTACTGAGCCTGATGTCACAAATATCGTCGGGACAAGTAAGATAACAAGAAGCAGAAGAGTTTTCTCTCTCGAGATCTCTCCAAAAATTGTTGCTACTCTCGTGATCATCCCTGCTATTGCTCCTGTTAATACTCTCATTACTACTCTGGTGATTATTCTCGCTTCTGCTCTTGTCAGTATTCCCATGGCTAATCCTGTTGTTAGTCCTACTGTTATCCATGTTACCGAGTCGGCCAAGACTCGGGGCAAAGGGGTATTGGTTGAGCCTTTCCGGAAGAAAGAACATCCAGAAGCCATTCCTGAGGCTTCTAAAAACGAGATGTAAGAGATATTGAAGATAATCAAGAAAATTGATTACAATGTCGTATAGAAATTGGGGCAGACCCCTTCAAAAATCTAAATGTTGGCCTTACTGTTGTGCTCTGTAGCCGATGCCAAGGCTTTAGTAAAATTCCAGAAGTTTGCCCACGTGCCTCAAGAGACCTCCGCTGATCAATTCGAGAATTGTGTGGCTAGTTTGACAGCTGACAATGGCCTGAAATTCTCTGATGCAGACCTAACTCCCAAGAGAAGGAAACACAATGATGCCCTACATGTTTCCATTGAGTGCAGGGGCACTACATTAGCCCATGTTCTGGTGGATATAGGTTCATCACTGAACGTTTTTCCCAAGAATGATCTGGACAGGTTAGATTGTGAAGGACTCACACTAAAGCCTAATAACATTATGGTGAGGGCCTTCGATGGTTCTAAAAGAATGGTGCACGGGGAAGTGGACATCCCTATCAAATTTGGTACTCAAAATTTTAATTCCGCTTTCTATGTGATGGGCATCCGCCCGTCTTACTCCTGTTTATTGGGTCGACCCTGGATCCATGGGGATGGTGTTGTGACTTCCACCCTACATCAAATGCTGAAGTACCCAGTCATTGGGAAAATTATCACAGTCCATGGGGAGGAGGAGTACATGGTGAGCCACCCAAACTCTTTCAGGTATGTCGAAATGGACGGCGAGTTTATTGAGACTCCCTGTCAGAACATTGAGGAGATTCCACAAACCCTTACTGCAACCAAGACCACTGCCAGTGTTCTTAAGACTACTAGGACTCCGCTGAAGATGGCTTCTCTGAAATATTCCTAGGCATTAATTGAAGAAGGTTGGTGTACAATTTGGAGCCAACTTCCATATATTCCCTACAAATTTGACAAATTTAGTTTGGGTTTTACTTCAGGAGCCCAGAGAGCTGTCCGTCGTGCTCGCACCGGGGGACCACCTTTACGGATCAACAACTATGGAGCCAATGCTCTGGAAGACAGTGATAGTGATTATGACCTGGACAAGTGGATCTTCCCAACCATCAGCGGTGGAATCAGCAATTGGGAGGCTAAAAACTTTGTGCCCATTACTTTTATTCAAGAGTAATTTGTCTTTTTGTTTTAAGGAAATGTAATATTTGAACAATTGAAACATTAAAGCCTTATGTCTTACCCGAGGCACAATGGTCTATTTGTGAGGGTCATTATTTCATTTTCATATGTCATCAATAAAATATTGGACGTTTCACATACACATTTTACGCTCTTTGTTTTTCTTTTCTGCCTCTTTACTTTATCAAAATATACAGCTATGCTCTTACACACACTCACATATCAAACTGCAGATCCACATCCAATCTGGATCCATTGATAATGGTTCTGCTATTTCTCATTATGACTTTGAAAATACGATCAACCAAGCCGAGGACGAAGGTGAGGAAGATTATGAGGTACCAGGAGAGCTTTCCAGACTGTTACAACAGGAAGAAAGGGCAATACAACCTCATGAGGAGCCAGTTGAGACAATGAACTTGGGTACTGAAGAGGACAGAAAAGAAGTCAAGGTAGGGGCTAACTTGGATCCCAGTGTCAAACAGTGGTTAATGCAGATGCTACATGACTATGTTGAGGTTTTTTCCTGGTCATACAAAGACATTCCAGGACTTGACACCGATATTATGGTTCATTGCCTACCGACAAAAGAGGATTTCCCTCCAGTGAAACAAAATGTCCGTCGTATGCGGCTGGATATGTGAGAGATCAAGGCTGACATCATGAAACAGTTCAATGCTGATTTCTTAGTTGTCACATCCTATCCACAATGGGTCTCTAATGTTGTTCCAGTACCTAAGAAGGATGGTAAGGTACGTATGTGTGTGGATTATAGAGACCTGAACAGGGCAAGCCCCAAGGATGACTTTTCGCTTCCCCATATCGATGTTCTGGTTGATAACACCATACAACATAAGGTATTCTCCTTCATGGATGGTTTCTCTGGATACAATCAGATCAAAATGGCGCCAGAGGACATGGAGAAGACGACCTTTGTCACACAGTGGGGCATTTTCTGCTACAAAGTTATGCCATTTGGACTAAATAACCCTGGGGAAACCTATCAACATGCCATGGTAGTTTGTTTCATGATATGATCCATCACAATATAGATGTCTACGTGGATGATATGATATCCAGGTCTCAGACTGAAGAGGAACACCTTGATCACCTACAGAAGCTATTTGACAGGCTGAAGAAATACAAACTGAGGCTGAATCCAAATAAATGCACCTTAGGAGTAAGGTCGGGTAAGCTCTTAGGCTTCGTTGTCAGTGACAAAGGTATTAAGGTAGACCCTGCAAAGGTCAAGGCTATACAAGAAATGCTGACTCCTAGCACTAAGAAAGGAGTTAGGGGATTCTTAAGATATCTGAACTACATTTCCAGATTCATTTCACACTTGACTGCTACTTGTGAGCCAATCTTCAAATTATTAAAGAAAGATCAAGCAGTGAAGTGGAATGACGATTGCCAATATACCTTTGACAAAATCAAGGAATATCTCCAAGAGCCTCCAATTTTGATGCCACCAGTTGAAGGAAGACCTCTGATCATGTACTTAATAGTACTAGAAAACTCAATGGGCTGTGTGCTGGGGCAGCATGACGAGTCTGGTCTAAAAGAGCATGCAATATACTACCTTAGCAAAAAGGTTACCGACTGTGAAACAAGATACTCACTGCTCGAGAAAACTTGTTGTGCTTTGGCATGGGCTACTCACCGACTAAGACAGTATATGTTGACTCACACTACCTTGTTGATATCCAAAATAGATCTTATCAAGTACATCTTTGAGAAGCCCGCTCTCTCCGGAAGAATAGAAAGATGGAAAATGATCTTGAATGAATATGACATTCAATGAACAACCCAGAAATCAATTAAGGGAAGTGTATTAGCTGATCATTTGGCTCATCAAGTTGTGGATGACTACCAATCCATGAATTTTGAGTTCCCGGACGAGAACATCATGTTAGTAACTGATTGTGAAGAACTCGGACCAGATGAAGGACCTGAAAAAGGATCCCGATGGACTATGGTTTTGACTGAGCTTCCAATGCTCTTGGCAATGGCATCGGCGCTATGATTATATCTCCTAAAGGTTGTCATACTCCTTTCACTGCTAGGCTATGTTACAACTTTACTAATAATATGTCTAAGTATGAAGCGTGTATCATGGGTCTCAAAGCTGCAATCGATTTAAGGATCAAGTTCTTAAGTGTGTTTGGAGACCTGGCTTTGGTAATCATCCAGATCAAAGGAGAATGGGACACAAAGCATCCTAATCTCATCCCGTACAAAGATCATGTGTTGACATTAATCTCATACTTTGAATAAATCACCTTTGAGCATTTTCCACGAGAGGAAAATCAACTAGCAAATGCGCTAGCTACAATGTCATCCATGTTCAAGGTCAGGTGGAATAATGAGGATCCTCAGATCACCATTGAGAGTATGGACGAGCCAGCATACTGTCACGAGATTGGTACTAAAGAAGTAGTGGACAAGCCTTGGTTCCATGAAGTCAAAAGATATCTCGAACTCCAAGATCATCCTGAGGGAGCTTCGGTCAATGATAAGAAGTTCCTAAGAAGGTTCTCTGCTAAGTTATTTCTCAGTAACGGGATCTTCTACAAGAGCAATCATGACTCTACCTTGCTTTGGTGTGTAGACAAGAGTGAGGCAGAAAATATTATGGCTAACTTGCACGAAGGTACCTTTGGCACTCATTCTAGTGGGCACTCAATGGCTAAAAAGATCTTACGGGCAGGATACTACTAGTCCACTATGGAAGCAGACTGTTATCAGGATTCACGAACTTGCGATGAATGCTAGACCTATGCTGATAAGGTGCATGTACCTCCGGTTCCTTTAAATGTATTGACTGTTCCTTAGTTGTTTACAATGTGGGGCATCGATATGATTGGGGAAATCAGACCTACAGCTTTCAATGGGAACCACTTCATCCTGGTTTCCATTGATTACTTCACGAACTGGGTCTGTGATACGGTGGGAGAACTAACTTGAGGTTTTTGCGTTTTATCACAAATGTTGCGGTTATCAAGAGTCGCCAGTGACTTTTCTTTTATTCAAAAGGAAAGGTGAAAAAGCACAGGAAAGACCTTTGAGATTGTTTCTTGAGTTTGGGGGGTAGATTATGAAAAGGGAAGGTATTATCACCCTTTTCATCCATGGTTTTCCATGAGCTCTTAGTTACTTGCTAGATCACTTGCTTTTTGTTTTGAAATTGTGCTTTGTATGGTCTTGAAAGTATTTTGTAAAAGAGGCCATTGTTTAGGCAATTTTTGTAATGATTCTCATTTGTAAGAATGTATACAAAGATGTTTGTCTTTTTGAAAATGTTTTCAATGTTTGTAAGATGTTTGGAAATATGTGTGTTTGTTTTGAAAATAGCAAGGATAGTTGTTTGAAATGGAGCAAGTAACTAGAAGTAATCTACCTACTCAAATTTCTTTCTTGTTCATTTTCTTTTCTTTTGATATTGTTGTCTTACCATTGATTTGGTAAGCAACCCTATCTTTGGATGTAAACGAGACGGACGCGGGTCATTGTATAACCATGATTAGAAATGTTGCAAAGTATCTTAACATTTTTTAGGGACTGAGATCATTTTGTAAGGCAACTTTGAATAGCGTCATCGAGGGACTATGATCTTATATTTGTTTGTTTTGCCAAGATACTTCGCATGCGTAATATGGCCATTTTTGTATAAGGCAACCAAGTGGAGTAACCCTAAGGGTGCTTGTGTGCAAGTGTGTTATTTTAATGTTTGATTTTGTCTTGGATTAAGGTTTTCTATTTGATTGTTTTTATCTTGCCATACAAACCCTAATTACTAGCATGTTATGTGAAAATCGATAAATTGTGTAATTTAAAGATTACTACGCTATTACAACAGTGATGGGAGGGAGGTATACAAATTATAAATGAGGATTTGCAATAATGTAAATCTAATTAAGCTATTACAACCAAGTCGAATTTGTACAAATATACAAAATAAATTAAATATGCAATGGTATGTATATGCAAGAAGAAAGATTTTGTTTTGTTTTATGTGAAAAAGAGTTTTAAACTAAACCTAATATTTTAAGAAAAAAAGAAATTATTTTTATAAATTGGTTAAACCTAATTCTAGTTTGTAAAATAAAATAAAGTTCTTTAAGTAATACTTTTGTGTATTTTTGTCTTAAAATAATAAATAATATTTATGAAAATATTTAGTCTATTTTATATGTCAAAATAAATATTTACAAGTATGAAAGAAAAGAAATAAAAATTAATCTAAGTCTATTTTATTTTACAAGTTTATTTAAGAAAAATAGTTAATGTATAATTTAACAAAAATATTTTTTATGTGAAAATAAAATAAAATAAACAAAATGCAATATTTATCATGTTTTATATGTTTTTATGTTAAAGAAAATATATTTAATAAACTGATAATGAAAATAAAAATAAATAATAAAATGATTGGGCCAGGGGTGTCCTGAGCAAATCAGGAGGTAGTGTGTTAGAAAAAAATATGACGCCCAGTTGCTGAGCCCACGCTGCAAAAAATATCAAAAATGAAGCTGAAAAATAAGAAAAGTGCAAAAGGCAGCGCCAAGGTTTGAACCCATGACCTATGCAATTTCAGCGCGCCGCCTTGCCACTGGGGTGGCTGTACATCCGTTAGTTTAAATGAAACAAAAAATTGATAACATGAATCTCTTCCTTGCCCTGTACTTCATCTTCTTCCTCTAGCTAGCCAGACCAAACATATCTCTCTCATTTCTCCATGAAAATGGAAACTTCAAACATGAAAATGGTAGTACTTTTTCCCACGATTTCAACCATGTAACTCACGTAAACTATCAGTCAAAGATCAAAGCTAATTTCAATGGCCCTAATTTTAAACCTAATTCTTACAGAAATTTGAAATCTAAGATTCTCAATACACAATGAATATAAATGAAATCTATGCACATGGTTGGCTTTAGCACAATAATATCTACATTTTTCTTTCACAAATCGAGACCTAAGGATGCCTGTATTAAGAGATAGAAGTAAGAGTTCTTACCTTCCTCAGCTGAGATCGTGAATGGAGTTGGAGTGAGTTTTGGGAAGGCCGGAGGATTCCTTTAGCTTGCCTGAACCTCCCTGAGTGTGTTCCAATCCTTACTATGATACGGTGGCAGAACCAGACTGTTTTAGGAGAATACTGGTTTGCGTTTTGCATTTTGTATTTGCAAAATGTCGCGGTAAGCAAGAGTCACCACCGACTTTTATTTTATCCAACTGGAAAGGAAAAAAGCACAAAAAAATTCCTTTTTCGAGATTTTGAGTACGGGGGGTAGATTATAGAAAGGGAAGGTATTAGCACCCTTTCTATCCGTAGTTTTCTACGGGCTCTTAGGTACTTGCTCATCATTTTAAAAATTGCTTTCGTGTTTGTGTGTTTTGAAAAGTTTTTGTTTTACTTTGTTTTAACCCTTGCTTCTGTCTTCAAGAGTGTTACGAAGTGTTTTTTGAAAACTTTGTTTGAAAAAGAGTGTAAGTGTGGAAAAGTTTGTTTTGAGCAAGTACCTACTAGCATCTACCTACTCGAAAAAAGAATGTTTTTGTTCTAGTTTCCTTTAGACAGTGTTATCCTACTATTAGTGAGTAGGTAGCACTGTCGTTGGAGTTTGTAAGGGTCAATTCGAAAGGGACGTACGATCACTAAGGCAATGTTAGGACGTCTTAGTAATAACCCTAATGCCTTAAGATCATATTCGAGGCAACATTTCCGAGGCAACCTTTCCGAGGCAACTTTTCCGAACGGGACTTTTGATCTTTGCTTAGACAAGAGAGCGACCACTAAAATATCCTATACTTAATGATCGTTTACCGAAGACAACCGAAGTCAGAGTATACCCTAGGAGTGCGCATGTGCGAGTGATTTGATTTCAAGTTATTATCTTTGCACATTTAGGGCTTGCTAACCATTTTAAAATTAACATACAGTCTTGTCATGCAATCCTATTATCATACATCTAACATTTAATATTTGCGAAAATTAAAATGCGAGAAATAAAACTACGCTATTACAAGGCTTCGGGGAGGGGGATTAATTACATAGCCAAAAACCCGTAAAAATGATAAATAAAAGAAAAATCCTAATTAAGCTATTACATCCCATGAGCAGTTACATTAATATTCGCAAAAATAATAAACGCACGTGATAAATTAAGAACGAGAAAAATTAGGGTTTTGACCCCGTCTAAACCTAATTGAAAGAAAAATCATATTTTTATTGTTTTTGATTATTTTGAGAAAAAATAAGGTTTTAATTAAATAAATGCAAAGCTAATTACTAATTAATTTAAATTAAGAAAAATAATTAATTTGACCTATTTTTGTATTTTTGTTATTTTTAAGAAAAGAAAATAAAAATTAAATCAAACAAATCCTATATTTCTAATTGATTTTAATTTATTTACAAAAAAGATTAAATTTAACCTAAAATTAAATTAAACTAATACTAAATTAATTTTGACAACTTAAATAAAAACATAAATTCTAATTTGATGAAAATTGATTTTTATGAGTTTTTTATAAAAAAAAGAATTAAATTTGTGTGAGAAAATAATTTAAACAAAATTAAATAAATAAAAGAAATATAGAAGAAAAGAGAGAAATGGGCCTGGTATCAAAAGTAAAAGGGGGTGTCAATAAGCCCAATATGCCTTGGTCCACGTTGATCTTTCTGATTCCATGTTGCACATTTGACTAGGCCTATGGTAGACCTTCATATGTCAGGCGTTGGATTTGGCTTGTTGGACATCTGGTTTGCTGATCATTAAGGATGTATGGTGAACCCCTTACTTGTACACATGCCTGATTATACAAGAAAAAACATTATGAAATAATATGGGGGACCTGGGATTCGAACCCAGGCCCTTTGGCCTTTTCCAACACCTCCTGACTAGTTGAGCTAACGTGCCTGGTTGTATATGGAATAATAAACAAATATTATATTAGAAAAAAGAAAATTATCATATCAAAACGCGCGAAATTTAAATGGATGAATCACTGCCTGCCACGCCTCCTTTCTTCTTCCTCCCTGCGTTGGCAAAAGTCTAGACTTTTACCTACGGACAAAGTCTGTAGCTATAGCCATGTTTCATTTAAATATTGCACACACGCATGATAAATTAATTATAATAGTACCAATCTACTCGTCTCAACCTTACAAGTGTCATGATACCTCAATCGTGGCCCAATTTTTCCTGTATGGCAAAGCCCCAAAACTAACTCAGAAACCCTAACAATGGCATCCACACGTATGGCTTCCAAAAATGCAATTAAATGGCACCGTTAGCTTGCAAGCATGATAAGGATTACAAATATATCATTTAAATATGATAAAAATTCAAGAATGAATGAATACGATTTTGAAAAAATTGACAAACTGTGGGGGTTATGGAGGCGGATTCTGGGAAAATCAAGGCTTGATTATGATCAGGTTAGCTTCAGGAGATGGCTGGGAATCGATTGCTAGCCTTGGAATGGTGTAAATCGTCCTCTAACTTGCAATTTGATTCAACACTTTTTGGTGATTTTTGCAAGTTTTCTCTCAGCTTCTCACGCCTCCAATCCTTGTGCTTTTGGTCTGCAAATGTTCTATATGTATCCTTGAATGGATTAGGGTTACAAATTTGCTCCAAATCTTCTCCAATAATGATCATTAATCATTATTTGATTCTCATGTAAATCTTTCCAAATCAAGCCAAAATCCAATCTTTTGTGTACAAACAAGCCTTGCACGATTTGATCTCATTGCCAACTATTCATGGACCTGAAATATGCACAAAATCTCAAGGTTTAAATGATTTTTGATATTTTCATGATTTTATTTTGATTTAAGTTGATTTAATTGAAATAAAAATCAAAATAAATTACAAAAATAAAATAAAGGCAAGTGGGAAGGATCATGGGTCGTGGACCATGTTACAAACTCAATGTAAGCACAAAAAGTTGGGCCCATATGACAAAAATTGCAAATTTGGCCACTTTTGACTTTTTGCAATTTTGCATAAATGGTCAACTTTGACAAGGCATATCTCTTTCAATTTTGACTCTATGAGGGTGTTCTTGGACTTTTTATAAAGCTTAAGATGTCCTATAAGCAACTCATTTGGTATCATCTCAATTGAGTCTTCCATGTTCATGTATGAAGCTATGACAAAAAAGGTGCTTTTGTTGACTTTTCAAAGTGACCTATAATGCGCAAATTCATAACTTCTTGTGAGTGCATATTTTGAACTTGGGAGCTGAAGATGAATTGTAGGGCATTACATCCTCTTAAAAATGAACTTTGTATGGGTCATTCTTGATAAAGTATGAGAAAGTTATGCTTGGTCAAAGTTGAGATGACTTTTCCTACAAAACCCTAATTTAGCAACTTTTGGGTTTTGATGAATTGTGAGCAATCCTTGAGGAATCATGATCAACCCTTGATCAAATGATGAATTATACTTCAAATTGAGAATTTTTACCAAAAATCTTGAAGTTTGACTGTATGTCGGACCCAGTTGATTTTTGCCCTAACATAGTCGATTTTTAGGCCTTTGAGCAATTGACTGAGCAAACTTTCTCTGTAGGGCTTGAAACATGACATGGATGATCTTGAGAACATTTTAGGAAAATTGTGAGAATTTGAGACCCTTTGTACTCAAGTATCTTGATGCAAATTGAAACCCTAATTTGGGGTAGACTGCCTTAGGAGAGGATTTGTCTGATCAACTCTTGGACTTCCTTGAGCAATTTGAGGACCTCACTTGAAATGAATTGAGAAATATGGGAGGGAAAATTTTAGGGTACAACAGCTGCCCCTATTCAATCTTCTTAAACCTGAGGATGTAGATTGGCTTGTATGCCTTTCATGATCCGAAGGTTGAAGATGATTGAACACTAGAGTGCCCAAAAATTTGCACTCGCATGAAGTGGTACTGGCTTTGCAATATCGAGAATGGGCTTATAGACGCCATTTGGAGATTGATGACGGAGGATGGGCTTAAAGATTCCATCCGAAGGAGTGTCGATCACATAAGAGATTCCATAGCGAGAGCCCGTATACCTGTTTTTGAGGAAGATTTCACTGGGGAATGTTGTTCTTTGTCTTGAGGAAAGTTGAGTTTTAGGATCTTTAGCCGTCTGTTATTCTACTTGGGAATTGTCTCTTGGTCAAAGAGGTGAAAATGAACTACTATCTGGTCGTGATCCAGGTTTCATAGTGATAAGATCGATTGCTATCAGGTCGTGCTCCAGGCTTTACAGTGACTTACTGGGGAGATGAGATTAAACTTGCTATCCGGTCGTAATCCAGGCTTTGTAATTTCTCAATTCTTATCTGGTCGTAATCCAGGCTTTAGAATGAAATAAGTTGTTATCCGGTCGCATCCGGGCTTTAACTTGAATTTAGGGCACACTAATATCCGGTCGACTCCGGTATTCTTAGTAATTGTCCAGGTAAACTACTATTTGGTCGAAATCCAAGCTTCACAGTGTCTTGTACTGTTATTTGGTCGTAATCCCAGGCTGCAGTGTCCTTTACCGCTATCTGGTCGTAACCTATGCTTTACAATGTCTTATACCATTATCTGGTCGAATCCAGGCTTCATGGAATTCGGAGAAATCAAGGTAATATCCGATCAAATCCGAGCTTCATAACTTGCATTAAAGATATACCAGTATTTGGTCGACTCCAGGCTTCGTAGTATTCTTGGCTGCTATCTGGTCGTAATCCAGGCTTCATGGTGTCTTGTATTGCTATCTGGTTGTTCTCCAGGTTTCACAATAACTTGTTGGGGATTAAACTAATATCCGGTAGAATCCGAGATTCATAGCTTAAATTTAAGATAAACCACTATCTGGTCGATTCCACGCTTCGCGGTATTTTGATATTGTTATCTGGTCGCTCTCCGGGCTTTACAATATGATGGAGGAATTAAGATATTACCCGGTCGGATCTGGGCTTCATAACTTGAACTGGAATAGAAATCTTGGCACCGATTTGACTGAACCGGAGAAAATTGTGAGAATTTTGATTGCATCTTTACCTGAAAGGTATAGAGTTAGCCGTATGTAATGTCATGATGTACGAAATGTACTGAGCAATGATGTTCTCAAAATAAATGAGACTGTGCCGAATGATGCGTATGCGCATGCCATGATGTATGGATATGTAATGCCATTATGATGTTCTCTAGTTAGGGAAAATAAATCCCTGACTGCTGCTGGAGAACATAAAGAGTTTCCCTCGCTGGGGATAACGATCGAAGATGATTTGAGAATAAATTGGCGGGAGAGTAACCCTGCTGGAGAATAAATTGACGAGAAAATGACTCTGTGGGGAAGAGATACTCTGCCAGAAGGTCCGCTGATTTGGAGAAATAACCTCGGTTGGGGATGAATTACTATTGCTGGCGATTGTTGTACCCCAAAATTTTCCCTCTCATATTCCTCAAAACATTGCAAGAAAAATCTCCAATTTGCTCAAGTTTGCTCAAGAGTTGGTCAGACAAGTTATCTCCTAAGGCAGTCAACCCCAAATTAGGGTTTTGTGTTGCATCAAGATCCTTGAGTCCAAATGACCTCAAGTTCTCCCCAATGTCCTAATATGTTCTCAAGGTCATCCATGTGAAATTTCAAGCCTTGCAGAGAAAGTTTGCTCAGTCAATTGCTCAAAGGGTCCAAAAGTCGACTTTGTTAGGGCAAAAGTCAACTGTGACCTATATACAATCAAACTTCAAGATTTTTTGTCAATATTCTAATTTCGAAGGATATTTCATCATTTTATCAAGGGTTGATCATGATTCATCAAGGATTGCTCAAAATTCATCAAGACTCAAAAGTTGCTAAATTAGGGTTTTGCAGGAAAAGTCAACTCACATTTGACCAAGCATAACTTTCTCATACTTTATGATAAATGACCCATCCAAAGCTCATTTTTAAGAGGATGAAATTTCCTACAATTCATATTCATACCCCAAGATCATAAAATGCACTCACAAGAAGTTATAAATTTGGACATTATAGGTCATTTTTGAAAGTCAACAAAAACACCTTTTTTGCCAAAGCTTATAACTTGAGCATGGAATATCAAAATGATATGAGACCAAAAGGGTTGGCTATAGGACACCTCAAGCTTTCTAAAAAGTCCATGAAAACCTCCAAAAGTTCAAAATTGAAGAAGTTATGCATTGTTGAAGTTGGACTTTTTTGCGAAATTGCCAAAAGTCAACTATCCCCAAAACTTCAAATTTTGTCAAATGGGACCATTCTTTTCCACTTGATTTGAGCTTGCATAGTTGCCCACGTGTCCTAGCCTCAGCCATGAGCCCATATTTCATTTTTATTATTTAATTTGATTTTTTATTGAATTTACTCATTTTAAATCAAATAAAATCATAGAAAATCTAAATAATTAATAACTCTTGATTTTTTTATTGTTTTAGGCTTTGTTCACAGCTAGCATCACCATCAAATTCGTGCGAAGCCAAATCATGTGCAAAAAGATCCAAATTAAATCAAATTTGGAAGGTTTTCAATGGAGATCAAATCAAATTCATATGCATTGATATGGAAAGATTTAGTCCATATTTGTTACCCTAATACACTGAGCATTACATAAGCAAGCATAAGGGACGAAAATAAGGGTTGGAGAGTGCAGAGAGGGGCAGAACAAAAAGTGCAAAAATTACAAAAAAGTGAGGAGTCGAAATCCAGGTTAGAGGCATTTTCAGAAGCCAATACTTGTCCCAATCGCTTCCTCGACGTTCATACAAGCTACCTGGATCCAAAGCAAGCTTTTTCAGACGTCCAAAAACGCTGTAAGTGTCACGAAACATACCCCTTTTCTTGAATTCGGTTTGATTTATTCTTGCATCTATAACGAAAACTAATGGCATATTTGTGATCACAAGAGTATTTCCAAGTTTTTTATATTACTCAATTGCATTTATCTGGCGTAGGAGAAGAACCACCATTGTTAGGGTTCGTTTCTTGTTTTTGGGCATTTCTTTTCCAGGTACAATTGAAGCACATAATGGACATGGTTGTGACCGGGAGGGTGAGACGAACACAACCATGCCCTTGGAATTCATTTTTATGGCCTGAGAAGGATTTTTGAGATGAACAACTTTGTAGCTGCGGACTTCTGTCCGTTGGTATAGGTCTGTGCACTTTTGGCCACAGACGAGAGGTTAGGGATGATGCGTGGCATCCTATATTGGGCCATCCAAACCAAGCGCGCGTTTTTTTTTTAATTTCTGGCAATAGTTTTGTTTTTTATATAATATACATTATTTGCATTATCATAACAAATGAATCAGCATAGCGTTGTGGCAAGCGTGCAAGGGTAAACTGCCTCAGGACCTGGGTTCGAATCCCAGGTCCCCCACTTTCTCAATATTTTTTCTTTTTAGGTGATTGTATGCATGTTTCAGCTTGCAGTGCACCATACTCCCTCATACATCCAAGACACAGATGGCCAATGGCCAGATCTGATGGCTAGGGATTGAAGGACTATCAAGGCATTGGTCAATGCATGCGCACTAGATCTGCAAAGTCAAAAAAGGGCCAGCACTAATGGGCCTTCAAATTGCTACTCATACTCCCAAAACAGGCCCAAACCCCTCTCTCTTCTATTTCATTTATTTAGTTTTATTATTTGTTTTATTATTTTTATTTAAATTCTAACCAATCAAAATTCCTCTTTTATTAAATAAAATCACCAAAAACATTTTTATCAAATTTTAACTTTTATTTTATTAATAAATACTAATTAATTAATTTAGGTTTTAATTCTAGAATAATTTTAACCTATTTTGCAAATAATTAAAATTAATTAGATTTAATTACGTTTTAATTACTAATTCAATTATTTTTATTTCATTTCTTAAAATAATCAAAACTCCAAAAATAATTTATTTTTCAGTTAATTAATTCATTAATTTAATTTAGTAATTAATTTAGGTTTAATTTCTTTCCCTTTAATTAAAAAACAACAAAAAAACTAAAAAAGACATTTTCTTTAACCAAAAAGGGTCAAAACCCTAATCATGCACTCGATTTAATTTTCTGCACGTGATTTACTTTCTTTTATCCAATAATGTACCTGCTTCTGGATTGTAATAGTAAATAGGACTTTTAATTATTTTTATCGCTATATTTATTTTCAAAGGGTTTGTCTTTGGCGATGTAAATACCCGACGCCTTGTAATTTAAATTCCGCATTTTATTTCCGCAAATTATAACTGTTAGATGTTTGATAATAGGATTGCATGACAAGACTGAATGCTTAATCTTAAAATCAAAATCAGATCACCCTTAACATGTACAAAGATAAAAAATAAACTGAAAATGACACACTCGCACATGCACACTCTTAGGGTACACCCCACTTGGTTGCCTTCGTACACGGTCATTGAGTATAGGTCGCTTTAGAGGTCGCCCTCTTGTCTAAAAGATCATAGTCGCCTCGAAATGGTTGCCTCGGATATTGTTGCCTCAAACAAATGATCTAAGACATTAGGGTTACCGCTAAGGCGTCCTAACATTGCTTTAGTGATCGTAAGTCCCTCATTCGAATTGACCCTTAAACTCCAATGACGGTGTTACCTACTCATCAATAGTAGGATAGCATTGTCTAAAGGAAATTAGCCTAGAACGATTCCTTTTTCGAGTAGGCAGATGGTTCTTAGATACTTGCTCTTCCAAAAAACAAAACTTTTTCACACTTACACTCCTTTTTAAACAAAGTTTTCAAAAACACTTCATTACACTCTTGAAGACAGAAGCAAGAGTTAAATCGAAGTTAAAAAACAAAAACTTTTCAAAACCCACAAGCACAAAGAAAACAATTTTAAAAACAATGAGCAAGTACCTCAGAGCCCGTAGATAACTACGGATAGAAAGGGTGCTAATACCTTCCCTTTCTATAATCTACCCCCCCCCCCCCCCCCCGGACTCAGAAAATCTCAAAAAAGGAATTTTCTATGCTTTTTTTCCTTTCCTTGTTGGATGAAATAAAAGTCGGTGGCGACTCATGCTTACCGCAACATTTTGCAAAAACAAACGCAAAACACAAACCAGCATTCCAAAAATAGTCAGTTCTTCCCACCGTATCACAGAACTGGCGACTCTGTTGGGGAAATAAATAAGTGGGGTGTACCTTAGGATTAGTTAATCATATTGTTTTCAATTGTTTGATTTGTTTGCTTTATCTTTTGGGCTATGTATCGGATTTACTATAGATCCTAACTCAGATCTGGGGACACCTTTTAGGTAAGTAGCAATAGACTGGAGGGAACTGTACGGCGTAGACCGATACAGTTGAAGCAGTAGCTACGTTGGTGTGGCACTTTAGTTTGTACCGATGTCCCTTGTGGTGAAACAAGGAGAATATGGGTCTTCTAAGGGGTCATTAAGCACCAACTGACCTTAGAACCTATAATTGACCAACTTGGCCATAGAAAAGTAGCAGTATTCTACACTCATTGAGACCAAACTCTCGCGATGACTCCGACCGCAAGAAAAGGTTGCCAAACTGGAATTATGACCGATCGAGGGTGGTCAGTGATATTGAGATCCTCTAGAACCCGGTTACTATTACTAGGACAGGTTGAACCAACTGAACTGAAAGAGGGTAGTACCTAGACTCCTTGCCATCCTGAAATCTAAGGGCTATCTGTGTGACTTGTATGCCCTTACCATGTTTGCTATTTGTGGATACTTGTGGTGCATTTTCTATCATGACATCATGACATCATGACATTGCATGCAACTTGCATTGGACTAACCTATTTCAAAGACAAGAGGGATTCATCTTTGTTCTGTTTTGTAGGTCATAGCACCCATGCGTAGAAACACCATTCGGATCAACTTTGTCCAGATTCCCACTCAGATTAAGGAATTGGTTGCAAAGGTTTCAGATACTTCCTCCTTTATCAGAAGACATGGGAACCTCCTTGGTTTGGTCACTTCTAAGATGGATGAATAGATGATGAGTGTCCTAGTCTAGTTCTTTGATCCACTGTACCATTGCTTTACTTTTTCGGACTACCAGTTGGTCCCTACCTTGGAAGAGTTCTCTGATCTACTTGGTATCTCTATTCTGGAGCAGACCCCGTTCACAGGTTGGGAGAAAATCCTTAGGCCAGAAGAGATTGCTTCAGCCCTCCATCTGACAAAGGCTGAGGTAATGTCTAATTGGGAAACTCGTAGTGGAGCAAAGGGCTTCTTCACTAAATTCTTGGTTGGTAAGGCTAATCAGTTCTGGGACAGTCTAGACTTCCAGGCATTTGAAGACATTCTGGATCTTCTCATATATGGTTTAGTGTTGTTTCCTAACTCAGATTCTTTCGTCGACGTGAATGCAGTGAAGATTTTCATGTCCGGTAATCATGTGCCCACTCTCTTGGGTGACATTTTGCACTCTCTTTATGCCCGCACTTCTCGGAAACGGGGAACCCTTATGTGCTGTGCACCATTGCTGGCGAGGTGGTTTATTTCTCACCTCCCCAAATCAGTTTTGAAGAATAAGGAAGGCATGGGTTAGGCCTATAGGATTATGTACCTCTCTCATAATGACATCATTTGGACTATCAAGGGCATGGAAGACGTGGCTATTATTGATCGATGTGGGGAATACCCCAATGTTCCACTGCTAGGAACCAATGGAGGGATCACCTATAACCCTTGTTTGGCCTTACGCCAGTTTGGGCGAGCTAGGAGGGAAGGACCTCATGAGTTGCTGATGCCGAGCATTGTTTTTTACTTCCAAGGGGATAGTGACGAGCAATGCCACATATTAATAAGAGCTTGGGATAGGGTACACAGGTCTGATCCGCACGAGCTAGGTGTGAAGACTTCTCTTCTGATGGAGCCATATCTCTGATGGGTTCGAATCCGTGCCCAAAAGCTGGGAATGTCGTACGAAGTCGTCTTGCCTATCATTGTTGAGGTTGCTGATGAATAAGGGGTTCCTCCTACCATCCTCCATCCATACATGCCTACTGACATTGGGGCATTAAAGAGATCGTGGATGCAGCTGAGAGAAGAGCGGGATACTTACAGGGAAAAGTATCACGAGCAAGAGCAGAAGATTCAGAAGTTGACAAGGCAGCTGGAGAATAAGCAGATCCTCAACGACTATGTCCGCACCGACAGGAAACGACCATGGGAGCACTGATTGTCTTTTTGATTATTTCTAGTTTTGCTTTACTTTTCAGTATTTCTTTTTTGTAACGCCTTAAAGGCATTTGTTAAACAATTGAATTCAAAGTTTTATCCAATAAAAGTGTGTTTCATTTTTGGTTTACGAATTTGAATCTCTAAAGTCTTTGAAATCATATCATATGCATTTCATTCCCATGAACCTCATAACAGGTACCCTTACAGGTTTCTCATCTTCTTCGCTGTTTATTTCAGCATCGTGTCTTCCGAAACATCAACTGAACAAGCAATCAAGGCTCTACAAGCTCAAAATGCCCAGTTCCAAGAATTGTTCATGAGTCTAGCCAAGGGTCAGCAAGATCTGAAGACCCTTATCCTGAAAGAGAAGAAGAAGAAGAAGAAGAAGAAGAAGAAGAAGAAGGTCCTGCTGAATATGGGTCGTAGATTTGGTAATAATTTGCGAGAAGAGGTTGATTTGACTCACTCATCTGGAGGGGGAGATAATCAGGAAGAAAGGAGGGCTCCTAGCCCTGTGGTTTCAGACAACGAGATCGACTTTTAAGAAGACTAGTATCCTCTGGCTGAGGATAGGTATAAACAACTGGAAGACCGGTTGAGCGCGATGGAAGTTTAGAAAGTGCCTAGTCTAGACTTTGGTGATTTGGGTCTGTCATCTAGGGTGGTAATTCCCCACAAGTTTAAAGCATCGATCTTTGCTAAGTACGACGGGGTTTCTTGCCCAAAACTACACCTCCGTTCGTATGTAAGAAAGATCCAGCCATACACCGCTGACAAGAATCTCTGGATCCACTTCTTTCAAGACAGTCTCTCAGGGACTCAACTTGAATGGTTTTACCAGCTGGAATGAGCTAGTATATGTAATTGGGAAGATTTGGCTGCTGCTTTCTACAAGCAGTACCAATACAATGCCGACCTCGCTCCCACGCGTACCCAACTCCAGGATATGTCTATGGGTGCGGGCGAAGGTTTCAAAGATTACGCTCAGAAATGGAGGGACCTTGCTAGTAGAGTGAAACCTCCCTTGGCTGATAGGGAGCTAGTGGACATGTTTCTGGGGACCTTGTCTGGTCTGTATTTCAACCATTTGATTGGGAGTTCTTCGTCCGGGTTTACAAAGATGATTATGATCGGGGAAAGAATTGAGGCCGGTATCAAATCCGGTAAAATACAGAAGGGTGCTTCGACAGGCACCGAGAAGAAGCCTTTTAAGTAGGAGTCAAGTGTTGTTTACAGCACAAAGAGCCATAATAAACCTGAACACCGCCAAGCAGTCAATGCGGTGGTTATATCAAGACCTACTGTTGCTCCTCAGCGCAACAATCAGCCAAGGGCCGAGAGGCCACGAAGACAATTCACTCAGCTCAACGTGACTTTATCCCAAATTATGCCGCAGTTATTAAAGACTAATCTGGTGATTCCAAGGGAGGCCCCGAAGAATCCCAATACAACGTCACCAATGTACAATCGGAACGCCCGTTGTGCTTTTCACTCCGATAGCCCGGGGCATGATACAAATGATTGTTGGGTTTTGAAGAATAAGGTCCAGGACTTGATTGATGCTAAGGAGATTGAGTTCGAAGCACCTGAAAGACCTAATGTTGTGACTGCTCCTATGCCCAAGCATGGAGTAAATGGTGTAGATGAAGACTCGTTTGTGGTTTCTATGAAAGACATTGTTACTCCATTGATGACTGTGAAGAAGAACCTTTTGTTAGCCGGTTTATTTCGGGCTGTGACAAAGGTTGCCGTATGTGTTCTGTCCTACCTACCAGTTGCCATCTTTTGAAGTCAGGTGTCCAACGCCTGATGGATAATAAAGAAATTTTGTTTGAGAAGACTTTTGTTCCTTTGGTTCCTACCGAAGAAGTTGCTTTAATCACCATTTTCGACAATTCTCCCAAGGCTTCCTCAAGAAAGCCTGTTAGAATTACATTTGTTCCAAGAATTGCACCATTGATCATCACTGTTCCTGGGCCTATCCCCTATACATCAGATAAAGTTGTCCTGTGACATTACGGGGCTGACGTGTATTATCACGGGGCTAAACAAGATTTGAATGCTGATACTGACGTCAGCAATATTGTTGGACCTGCCAAAGTCACCCGCAGCGGAAGACTTTTCTCCCCTGAGATCTCTGCACCAACTGCCCGGAAGCCTGTTGTTATTACACCTACTAATACACCTGCTATTGTCCCTGTTCAAGTTCCAATTCTTACCCCTGTGGCCGAGTCATCTGACACTCGGGGCAAAGAGATCACCGGTGAGCCTGCCCAAACGGAGGCACCAAAGAAGATTACTGTTGAAGCCTCTAGACAAGAGATGGAGGAAATTTTGAAAATCATCAAAAAGAGCGACTACAATGTAGTCTAGCAGCTGGGGCAGACCCCATCCAAAATCTTTATGTTGTCTCTGTTACTTTGCTCAGAAGCCCATGCCAAGGCTCTGATTTCTTTCCTAAAGACTGCACACATGCCGCAGGAAACATCTGCCGACCAGTTCAAAGACTGTGTGGAAAGTTTAACTGCCAATAACGGGTTGGGTTTCTCCGACGCCGACTTGACTTCTAAAGGGAAGAATCAAAATGAAGCACTGCATGTCTCCATTGAATGCAGGGGCACTACCCTAGCTCATGTGTTGGTGGATAATGGGTCTTCGTTGAATGTATTACCCAAGAAGGCACTGGACCGGTTAGACTGTGAAGGGTTGGAGCTGAAGTCGAGTAACATTGTAGTTAGGGCCTTTGACGGGTCCAAGAGGATGGTACATGAAGAAGTGGATATTCCAATTAAGGCTGGTTCTCAGGTTTTCGCATCTACATTCTATGTGATGGCTATTCGGCCATCTTATTCTTGTTTGTTGGGTCGGCCGTGGATCCACAAAGCTGGGGCAGTAACCTCAACGCTCCACCAGCAGCTAAAGTACCTGGTGAAAGGGAAAATTGTGACTGTACAAGGAGAGGAGGAGTACATGGTGAGCCACCTCAACTCTTTCCGATATGTAGAGATGGATGGGGAGTTCATTGAGACCCCGTTTCAACATTTTGAGGAAGTCCCCCAGACGCTGGCGTCAACTGAAACTGTTGTTGAAGATCCTCCAATGAAGATGGCTTCCTTCAAGGATGCTCGGGCTGTTGTTGAGAAAGGTGGGTGTGCAAATTGGGGCCAACTCCCTGATTTTGCACATAAGACTAATAAGTTTGGTTTGGGTTTCACTGCAGAAGCTCAAAGGGTTGTTCAGAATGCACGGATCGGAAGACCTCCCCTGTTCATCAGCAATTCGGGAATGAATTCCATTGAAGACGATGTTGAAGAGTCTGAGTTTGACAGTTGGATCTACCCAACTACCGGTGGTGGACTAAGCAATTGGACGGCAAAGGACTTCGTCCCAATTTCTTTTATTACCCAGTAATGAGACTTTTGTTTTGAATTTGTAACAAACAATCTTTAAAACTTTATGGCTCGGTGTCTTACCCGGGGCACCGTGGCTTTGTTTGTGAGGGCTTTATGTGTGTCATTTCCATATATCATTAATAAAAGCATTGGACGTTTTCTTGCATTTCAAATTTTGGGCTCCTTGTTTTTCTTTTATTATATATTGCAAAACAACTATTTTACACACACTCACATATACAGGTCTACATCCACTCTGGATCTCACTAGTAACGACTCTGCTACTGCTAGTTATGACTTCGAAAGTTCGATCAACTTAGCTGAAGACGAAGGTGAAGATGATTGCGAAGTGCCTGGTGAACTTGCTAGACTGTTACTTCAGGAAGATAGGGTTATTCAGCCGCATGAAGAGCCCGTGGAATCATTGAATCTGGGTACAGAGATAGACAAGAAAGAGGTCAAGATCGGTGAAAATCTGGAAGCTAGTGTTAAACAACGGTTAATTCAGATACTGCTTTACTATGTTGAGATCTTTGCCTGGTCTTATGAAGATATGCCTGGGTTGGATACTGATATTGTGGTTCACCGATTACCTACCAAGGAAGATTGTCCCCCAGTGAAACAGAGAGTCCGCAAAATGCGCCCAGAAATGTCTGAGAAAATCAAGGCTGAAGTGATGAAACAGTTTGACACCAGTTTTCTAGTAGTTACTTCTTACCCACAGTGGGTAGCCAACGTGGTTCCAATGCCGAAGAAGGATGGTAAAGTTCTAATGTGTGTTGACTATAGGGATCTGTACAGGGGTAGCCCCAAGGATGACTTCCCTCTGCCTCATATCGACGTTCTGGTTGACAACACCGCTTAGCATAAAGTTTTCTCCTTTATGGATGGTTTCTCCGGTTATAATAAGATTAAAATGGCTCCATAAGACATGGAGAAGACAACCTTTGTTACTCAATGGGGTACCTTCTGCTACAAGGTCATGCCTTTCGGATTGAAGAATGTTGGGGCAACGTATCAGCGCGCCATGGTCGCTTTGTTCCATGACATGATCCATCATGATATTGAGGTATACGTCGACGACATGATTGCAAGATCCCAAACTGAGGAAGAGCATCTTGGCCACCTTCAGAAGCTATTTGACAGGTTGAAGTTGTACAAGCTGAGGTTAAACCCGAACAAGTGCACCTTCGGGGTGAGATCTGGTAAGCTGCTGGGTTTCGTCGTAAGTGATAAGGGTATTCAGGTGGATCCTGCAAAGGTGAAGGCTATACAGGAAATGCCATCTCCCATAACAGAAAAAGAAGTCATAGGCTTTCTGGGACGTCTAAACTATATTGCCCGATTCATCTCACACCTAACTGCTACTTGTGAGCTAATCTTCAAGTTACTGAAGAAAAATCAAGTGGTAAGATGGAACGATGAATGTCAGGCCGCTTTCGGAAGGACCAAGGAATATCTCCAAGAGCCACCCATACTGATGCCTCCAGTTGAAGGGAGACCTCTGATCTTATACTTGACAGTACTCGACAACTCAATAGGGTGCGTGCTGGGGCAGCATGACGAGTCTGGACGAAAAGAGCATGCTATTTATTACCTTAGCAAAAAGTTTACCGACTGCGAGACCCGATACTCGCTGCTCGAGAAAACTTGATGCACTCTGGCATGGGCTGCTCGTCGGATGAGACAGTATATGCTGACTCACACTACTCTATTGATATCAAAGATGGACCCAATCAAGTATATCTTCGAGAAGCCTGCCTTGTCCGGAAGAATCGTAAGATGGCAGATGATCTTGACTGAGTATGATATTCAGTATACGACCCAAAAGGCAATCAAGGGAAGTGTATTAGCAGACCATTTGGCACATCAGGCAGTGGATGATTACCAGTCTATGAACTTTGAATTCTCGGACGAGAATATCATGATAGTGACTGACTGTGAGACACCGGGATCGGATGAAGGACCTGAGGAAGGATCCCGATGGTCTATGTACTTTGATGGAGCTTCAAACGCTTTGGGCAATGGCATTGGCGTCGTGATCATATCTCCTAAAGGCTCTCATACTTCATTCACCGTCCGACTATGTTTCAACTGCACCAACAACATGGCGGAGTATAAAGCGTGCATTATGGGTCTTCGAGCAGCAATTGACCTAAGGATTAAGTTCTTAAGTGTATTCGGAGATTCCGCTCTCGTGATCAGTCAGATCAAAGGCGAGTGGGATACGAATCACCCAAATCTTGTTCCTTATAAGGAGTATGTATTGACGTTGCTTCCCCACTTCGAGGAGATAACCTTTGAACACTTCCCAAGAGAGGAGAATTAGTTGGAGGACGCGCTAGCTACGATGTCTTCTATGTTCAAAGTCAATTGGGACAACGAAGCTCCCCAGATTATCATTGAAAGATTGGACGAACCTGCACATTGCTTTGACATTGAGACTGAAGAGGTAGCAGATAAACACTGGTTTCAGGAGGTAAAGAGGTATCTTGAAGCTCAGGAGTACCCCGAGGGTGCATCTGTTAACGACGAGAAGTTTCTGAGAAGGTTCGCGGCGAAGTTCTTCATCAGCAATGGCATTATTTACAAGCGCAACCATGATTAAACCTTACTGTGATGTGTGGATAAGAACGAGGCAGAAAGGATCATGACAGAATTACATAAAGGTACTTGTGGGACTCATTCCAGTGGACACACCATGGCAAAGAAAATCCTTCGGGCAGGATATTTCTGGTCCACAATGGAAGCCGACTGTTATCAGCATTCTCGGACCTGTCACAAGTGCCAAGTGTGATCGGTGGAAATAGAACTGGCTGTTTTGGAATGTTGGTTCGCGTTTGCGTTTCGCAAAATGTCGCGGTAAGCAAGAGTCGCCACCGTCTTTTATTTTCTCCAACAAGGAAAGGACAAAAGCACAGCAAAATTCCTTTTCGAGATGTTTCTCGGTTCGGGAGGTAGATTATAGAAAGGGAAGGTGTTAGCACCCTTTCTATCCATGGTTATCGACGGGCTCTTAGGTACTTGCTCACTATGTTTTCAAAAATGTTTGCTTTTCTTGTGTTTGTGGGTTTTCAAAAAAGTTTGTTTGAAAACTTCGATTTAACTCATGTATCTGTCCTCAAGAGTGTATGAAGTATTGTTTGAAAACTTTTGTCAGAAAAGTGTAGGTGCGAAAAGTATTTTTGTTTTGAAAGAGCAAGTATCTAAGAACCTCTACCTACTCAAAAGAAATTAAGCTGTGTAAATGTCCTTTAGACCGTGCCATCCCACTATTGAGAAGTAGGTAGCACCGTCGTTGGAGTTTCGGGTCAATTCGATTATAGGGACATGTGGTCACCAAAGCAATAGTAGGACGCCTTAGCGGTAACCCTAATGTCTTAGATCGTTTCATCCGAGGCAACCGTTTCGAGGCAACTTTGATCTTTAGACAGGAGGGCGACCTCTAAAACACCCTATACTCAATGACCACGTCGAGGCAACAAAGTGAGGCGTACCCTAGGAGTGGCATGTGCGAGTGTGTCAGGATTCAGTTAAGTTATCTTTGCACATGTTATGGTGAGCTACGGGTTGATTTTAATTTCAGAGACAAGTCTTGTCATGCATAACCTAATTAGCATACATCTAGCAGTTAATAGTTGCAGAAAATAAAGCTAAACTATTACAAGGCGTCGGGTATTTACATCGCCAAAAACAAACCCTTGAAAAGTAAATTGCGGAAAATAAATAAAAGCGATAAAAATTCCTAATTAAAGCTATTACATCCTCAGAGCAATTACATAATTATGAATCAAAAATAATAGGAATAAAAAATCACACGCGAGAAAAATTGAATCGGAGAAGTTCCTAGGGTTTTGACCCTTTTTGAGAAAGAAAGAAATTTTTGCTATTTTGTACTTAATTAAATTAATCCTAAAACTAATTAATTAATAAAAATAAATATTTTTGGTTTTTTAATGTCTCAAGGAAATAAATAAAAAAAATAGTCAAAAGTTAGTAAAACCCTAATTCTATGTTGATTTTAAATTATTACAAAAAAGGTTAGAATTATCCTAATTAAAACTAAATTAGTTAATTATATTTATTTACAAAAATAATAAATTAAGGGTGAATTTAATAAATAATAAAAAATATTATTTTTTAGTTTTCTGATTTTATTATGAAAAAAATTAATTTGGTTAATTAACTAATAATAATAATAATTAATAATAATTAAGTGAAAAATATAAAAGAAGAAAATAAAAGAAAATAACACGGGGGGTGTTGGCCCAATTAGGAGGTGCATTTGTCAATTTCCAGGCCCATTTGCATCCCAGCCACATTGACCTTTGTGACCATCTATGCGCACGTTGACTAAGGAGTATGCTAGTCTTTCAATCTAGGCCATGTGATTTGAGTTTGAGGCCACTTGGCGCGCTGGGATGTGAAGTGCATGGTGGATCACGCATTGGAGAATACATGGGATCACCTGCAGAAAGAAAACAAATAATTGTTTTGGGGGACCTGGGATTCGAACCCAGGTCCCAATGCTTCCAAGCCAACGCACCAACCACTACACCACTTGCATGCTTTTGATATTATAATGATAAGCAATTATTATATTAAGAATTTAATCAATATGTTGTAAAACACAAAAAACGCGCTTGTTTTCAAATTATCCAACCAGATGCTAGCACGTCCTCATCTTCTTCCTTGTATCTGCAAAAATAATATTAGATAGCGGGGGTTTTTAACCCCCACTGTATGCTTGCACGAAAAATAGCGATTAGCACCACAGGGTATATAAATAATTCGCGAAGGGTTGGTCTTGTTCGTCTTGGCCTAATGATTCCAACCATGTGTCTTAGGAGTCCTAATTTTGCTTGGTTCAGAAAGCCCTAATTTCAAAGCTCAAGAACCCTAGAAATTGTTCATGGCATCTTTCGATTCAGTGCGTTTCAGTTCAATTAAGTTATACCATTAGCTTTGTATGGTCCCTAGCAACACAAATCAATCACAAAAACATGTTAATTATGCATGAATTAAGAGTTACAATTTTGGATAAAGATGGCAAACTGTGGTTCTGTATTCCTTGATTTCTTAAGCTTTGATGTCTGAATTTGATGGCAAAACACTCCTGAGAACTCCTGCAAGACGTTTGAATGAAAAGCATGCCTTGAATTGGCCTGGAATGCAAAGATCAGTTTTCACTTTTTCTTGAAATTTCTTGAATATGCTAGGGTCTTTCCTGCAGCTTTTTCACGTCCCTTTTGATCAGGTTTGCTTGCAAACATATAAAGGAAACAAATTAGGTCAAAAAATTGGATCCAATCCATGTGCATTCAAGTTTAAATCTTTGATTGGAAATCAAATCTTTTTGATTTTTCATGATTGAATAATGTTGCCAATTTTGGATTTTTTGTATCTTTGACTTTGAGCACGAAATTGCCAACATATCTTGACCATATTTGCTTCACAAATTGATTGAAAAAATCAAATCTCTTATTTTCCTACAATTTAAATTAATTAAATGAATTAATATTAATTAAAAACCCAATTAATCAATAAAAATAAGAAAATAAATTCCATTAAGCTTGATGGGTCGTGCATAAGTCATGGGTGAAGTTTCAAGAAGAGATTTGAGGCCCATTAGCAAAAATAAGGTGTTTTGAGCAAAGTTGACTTTTGCAAATTCATAAAACTTTCCCAACTTCTCCAATACACAACTTGCTCAATTTTGATCATATGAACATGTTCTTGGACATTTTGGAAAGCCCTTGAAGTCCTCTAACCAATGCATTTTGTCCCATGTCATTTGGATATACCAATCTCAAGTTATGGCCTTTGACTCAAAGTGCACATTTGTTGACTTTTGAAATTGACCTATAATGTAAAAATTGATAACTTCTTGTGAGAGCATTTATTGAACTTGGAGTGTGAATATGGATTGTAGGAAATTTCATCCCCTTCAAAATGAGCATTGGATGGGATTTTTCTGATGAACCATGAAAAAGTTATGCCTTGGTCAAGATACAGTTGACTTATCTGCTGTCCAAAAATAGTAACTTTTGCACCTTGATGATTTTTGAGCTATCCTTATGGAATCATGATCAAGACTTGATCAAATGATGATTGTGAACTCAAAATAAGATGTTGACCAAAAATTATGACTTTTGACTGCAAAATGACCATTTTACCCCTGTAGTTGACTGTAGGTCAAATGAGGCTTTTGACTGTGCAAATTGGCACTGTGAGTCTTGAAACTTGGCATGTAGGTGCTTGAGAATGTATATAGGCCTATGAGACTTGATTGAACCATTTAAAACCCAAAATTCTTTGAAAGAACCAAAACCCTAATTTCAGTTGTCTTAGGAGATGGTTTGACTGTGCAACCTCTTGAGCAATCTTGAGCAATTTGAAGATCATATCTCGAGGAATATGGGAGGGAAAATTTTGGGGTACAACAATTTCCCCTGTTCAATTTTCTTAAACCTGAGGATATAGATTGGCGTTCGAGCCTTTCGTGATCCGAAGGTGGAAGATAATTGAACACTAGAGTGCCCAGAAATTTGCACTCGCATGGTGTAATATCAACAATGTGAGTCGGGAATGGGCTTATAGATGCCATTTAGAGATATGATGGATAGGAGGATGGGCTTATAGATGCCATCTGGAGATGTGACAGAACCTTGTCGGGGATGGGCTTATAGATGCCATCTAGAATTGTAATTTGGTAGGTTGAAAGAAGGAACTTGTGTGGGGTTGCCTGATGATGAGTCCGTGTAAAACTGCATCTTGGAAGAGAAGGAACCGATGTAGGGTTGCTTCATGATGGTCAAGTAGATAGTTGTCCTATCTGGTTTCAGGTATTAATCTCTGACCCGAGAAAGAAAGATAGTCTTCCTGGCTTGTTACAGGTATTGATCTTCAGTCTCTTCAATGTAGACAACTTTCCTGTCTGGTTTCAGGTATAGATCTACAATCAGTCATCCCCAGATATTTCCTGGCTTGCTACAGGTATTAATCCGGAACTTAAGAAGGCTGGCCGATGAGATAGTTGTCCTGTCTGGTTTAAGGTATTAATCTCTGACCTGAGAAAGAAAGATAGTCTTCCTAGCTTGTTACAGGTATTGATCTTCAATATCTTCATGTAGATAACTTTCCTGGCTAGTTACAGGTATAGATCTACAATCAGTCGTCCATAGATATTTCCTAGCTAGTTACAGGTATTGATCTGGAACTTAAGAGAGGTTAGTGGGTTGTCTCCATTGACGGGTTGTCTTCATTGACGGGTTTGCATCAGAAAAATATTTAGGAATCGATTTAACTGAACCATAGGAGGTTTTTTTTTATAATGATGTGATGAAGGAATCTGAGACGATTGCTACTCCAAATAGATGATGAAGGAATCTGGGACGATTACTACTCCAAATAGATGATGAAGGAATCTGGGACGATTACTACCTCAGCAGGATGATGAAGGAATCTTGGACGACTACTACCTCAGTAGGATGATGAAGGAATCTTGGACGACTACTACCTCAGCAGGATGATGAAGGAATCTTGGACGACTACTACCTCAGCAGGATGATGAAGGAATCTTGGACGACTACTACCTCAGCGGGATGATGAAGGAATCTTGGACGACTACTACCTCAGCGGGATGATGAAGGAATCTTGATGACTTCTACCTCAACAGGATGATGAAGGAATCTTGGATGATTACTACCTCAGTGGGATGATGAAGGAATCTTGATGACTTCTACCTCAACGGGATGATGAAGGAATCTTGACGACTTCTAGCTCAACGGGATGATGAAGGAATCTTGATGACTTCTACCTCAACGGAATGATGAAGGAATCTTGATGACTTCTACCTCAACGGGATGATGAAGAAGTCTTGGACGACTGCTACTCCAAAAGGTAATGACTTTTATCTGTTGATCGTTCTTTCCTGAAAAGGTAAAGAGTTAGTTGTATGCAATGTCATGATGTATGAGATGCATGATGTCATGATGTTCTCCAGAGTAAATGAGGTCGTGTCATATGCACTTTATCATGTATGTAAATAGGAGATGTGAAATGTGATATGTTTATGAATGTATTTTCGTTTGGGAAAATAAATCCTTGACAAATGACGGGGAGTTTGTTAAATCCTGGGCTGATATTGAAGATTCTGGTTGAATTCTTCGTTTCCACTAGGGATGATGCACGAAGATGATTGCAGGAATAAACCTGTAGAAGAAGATGACTCCGTTGGGGAATAAACCTGGTGAAGAGATTACTCTGTGGGGAATTACTCTGTGGGGAAGAGGTACTTCGCTGAGATTTTAACAATAACTCCACTGAGGACTCCGTTGATAAGCTCTGTTGGGGATTTTGATGATGAACTCCGCTGGGGAATATTTAGATCTACTGGAGATACCCAACTTCTTTAGGGCTGACGGTAAACCAACTCTGCTTGGGGAGAGTATCACTGATTTGCTCATAGTTGCAAGTCTCAGTGGGGAATAGCTACCATTACTGTTTTACTCTGCGGGGAGTGAAGGTATCTTGGTCATATTCTTCAGCTGGATCTACCTTGGTACCTGGTGGACAGAGCGATTGTACAGTTCGGACAATTCTTATTGCCCCAGTTTCTGCGGGAGAAGAAGGCCTATGAGGTGTTTTATAACTGCCGATTGACAAATCTTCTTCTGGTAGGAAAGTGACAAGATGACAGGACATAGTTGTACGCCTTGATCCCTAATTTTTACCTGGACCGCCCTTTCGGGTTTTCGGTCCACCGGGATACCCATTTTTGCCCAAGCCGCCTTTTCAGGTTTTCGACTTGCCGGGTGTACAGATTTTTTCATTTTCATCCCTTATTTTTGCCCGAACCCTTTTGGTTCACCGAGAAGCCTTTGTTTTTGCCTAGGCCAGTCAACCTAGCGGGTCTTTGTTCATGCGCAGTATTTTTTGACTATGTCCGTTCCCTCAGGATGAAGGGAGTTATCACTGTCGGTAGTGTTGTGTTGCCATACCACCAGAAGATCTTCGTTCGATCATGTAGGATTCGTTGCTGGAATTCATGTCCAATGCCCCAAGTGACTCGGGCGGAGATTTGCCCCTGGCTATTTGGCATTTTGAGAGATTCCTTGAATCTTGACTTGACTGCCCCAGATGATGGACAATACTCATGTCGTGCCCCTGGATTGGAAGTGTTTTTCCACTTGATGTGATCCTTTTTGTTGAGAAGGTTTTTGTTCACTAGATATTCGTTGTGCGAATTTCTCTGCTGTTTGAACAAATAGTCATATGCAAACAATATTATTTTAAGAATGCAAAGCTTATGTCTGTCTTGAAGTTTTTTGAAAATGCAGTTTTTAATAAAACAAGTGAATTTTTTTTTTGTAAAATGTGATGTCAACTCAGGATTTTCAGCAAGCCCTACAGGAGTCAGGATACCTTTTGTAACAGTATGCTTTCGAACTAACCCATACTTCAGATAGGAATTTTAAGGGTTATAACGTGGCCTGGTTCACGGTTTAAGAAACAAAGGATAAAGGCTCAAATTTTATTTGTACCCACCCGTTCTTCGTGATGTTCTTCGATCCTAAACTCAGCTAATCGTGCATTTAGATCCTGTTTGAGTCTTTGCTCTGATATTCCGGTGATGGTTCGGCTACTGATAGTTTATTTTGAACAGGCAGTCATTTCTTTTTTTGTTGAGGGTTTGTAGGACCTCTTTCTTTTCGATTTTATTATCCCTGTCTTTCGCCTGAACTGTTTCTTTTGTGATTACAGTCAGCGGGATGCCCCAGTTTTTTATAAGTCTCCTTCATAGGTTTTGACTTAATGGGTTTTTATTTTTGAAAGATAACGACTGCCTGTCTTGACGATTATAGGGAACCATCACTGTCTCTTGTTTCAGAAGGACTTCCTTGGTGCCATTTGTTGTGCACCTGGATCAACTGAGAAAACTACCCCGCCCCAGGTTATAATTAAGGGTTTTAATTTTTGAAAAGAAAAACTTCAACTTCTTTGGCTCAAAGGGGTTTACTAGGGATTATCTTCCTTATAACTCCACTGTTTAGGATTTGAAACAATGCCTGTACTTCATCAACAGGGTCTGTTCAAAAGCATACTGTAAAGATCGTGGTATTGTTTTTGTCATCCTCCCTCAGAAGGATTAGAATTTTTTAACCGAGAGTTTGACCATCACAAAAAGGAAATATGAAGCGATTTTAAGCATCGTGAAAACAATTAATTCAAAAAAGACACGTGTAATGCATTAATGAAATAAAAGAGTTTGACATGATAATTGTTTGAATAACAAAGATATTACAACTTGAAAATTCAAATGAACAAAAGACATTCTCAATGATTTGGTGTAGGATCAGTGATCAAACTTGATCTCCTTGGCATCAATCAAGTCTTGGATCTTGTTCTTCAAACTCCAACAGTCGTCGGTGTCATGTCCAGGACTGTCAGAATGGTAGGCACATCTCACACTCGGGTTATACTTGGAAGAGGAAGTATCAGGATTTCGAGGAGGATCCTTTAGTGTGATCATTTTCCCCTTAAGCAATTGTTGTAACGCTTGAGACAAAGGCATGTTGATGTCAGTATACTGCCTTTCTTGATATCTTACCCTACGCCTATTGCTCTGTCTTTGTTGAACAGGCGTGGGATCGGAGATCTGGGTTGCCCCTACATGTTGATCATGACGACTCTTTTTACCAGACACAACATTGGACTCTTTTTTTCCATTGTAGGGCTTTTTCTGAGTATCAGAAGGTGTTTCTTCTTGAATCTTCCCACTTTTGATGCCAGCTTCGACCCTTTCGCCAGTCAGTATTAGCTCGGTGAACCCGGATGAAGAGCTTCCGATCAAGTGTTTGAAATAAGGACCAGACAAAGTCCCAAAAAATATATCCACAAGTTCACGGTCAGTTAAAGGTGGTTGCACCCTTCTAGCCAGGTCTCTCCACTTTTAGGCGTACTCTTTAAATCCTACACCCGTCCCTAGTGACATGCCCTGGAGTTGGGTATGCGTACGAGCGAGGTCGGAATTATACTAATACTGCTTATAGAATGCAGTAGCCAAATCTTCCCAGCTACGGATACTGGCTCCATCCAGCTGATAGAACCACTCGAGTTGAGTCCCTGAAAGACTATCCTGAAAGAAATGGATCCACAAATTCTTGTCAGCAGTGTAAGGTTGGATCTTCCTTACATACGACCGGAGGTGCAGCTTTGGGCAGGAAGCTCCGTCATATTTGGTAAAGGCAGGCGCCTTGAACTTATGGGGAATCACCACCCCAGAGGATAAGCCTAGGTCTCCAAAGTCCAACCCGGGCACATGCTGTATCTCCATAGCACTTAAGCGGTCCTCCAACTGTTTATACCTATCCTCAGCAGGAGAATACTGTTCTTCATCATAATCCGTCTCGTTGCCGGAGACCACGGGACTAGGAACCCTTCTCTCTTGGGGATTGTCTTTCCCTACAGATGGAGTAGTCAGCTCAACCTCGTTCTGCAGTCCATTCCCAAATCTACGTCCAGGGTTGAACAAGACGGTCCTTTTCTTCTTCTTCTTCCTCTCTTTCAGAATCAGAGTCTTCAAATCCTGTTGACCCCGGGCTAGGCTTATAACCAACTCTTGGAACTGGGCATTCTGGGCCTGGAGGGCCTTGATAGCTTGTTCAGTGGAAGGATCAATAGACATGATGATTGCTGAAATAAACAGCGAAGAAGATAAGAGACCTGTAATGGTACCTGTAATGCAATGATATGTATGATATATGTATGCAATGTTTTCAAGGATCTCGTGGGATAAACAAAGAAACTTGTTAGAATTTGAATTTTGCAGCTTGATTGAAGGAACTTCATGTTGCTGAGAGTCCTTCTTCAAGAGTCAAGCTCACCATATCGAGTGGGTCATAGCCCCTGACTCAAGTTATCATGTCTTGATCTCCAAACAACCTTGGCTAGAGGAAAATAAATCCCCTTTTCCCCTTGCTAGACATTTGGTTCCTCATGACCTGCATCACAAACCCTTGAGATCCTTGAAATGGGTTAGTCCTTATTCAGGATGCATGCAATGTTATGATGTTATGATGTTATGATGTTATGATAAAGGCACACCACAAGTATTCACAAAAGGCAAACATGGTAAGGCACACAAATCACACAAAAGAGCTCTTAGATTTCAGGCTGGCATGAAGTTTAGGTACTACCCTCTTTCAGTTTCAGTTGGTTAAGACCTGTCCTAAAAATAATAATCGGGTTCTAGAGGATCTCAATATCACTGACGACCCTCAATCGGTCATAATTCCAGTTTGGCAACCTTTTCTTGCGGCCAGAACCATCACGAGAGTTTAGTCTCAATGAGTGTAGCATACTGCTACTGTTCTATGGCCAAGTTGGTCAATTTAAGGTTCTAAGGTCAGCTGGTGCTTAATGACTCCTCAGAAGACCCATATTCTCCTCATTCCAACACAAGGGATATCGGTACAGACCAAGGTGTCACACCAACGTAGCTACTGCTTCACCCGTGTCGGTCTACGCCGGACAGGTCCCTCACAGTTTATTGCTACTTACCTAAAAAGGGTTCCCCCAGATCTGGGTTAGGATCTATGAAACTCCAATACAAGCCCACAAAATTAAAGCATACAAGGCATACAATTGAAAACATAAGTGATCTTATCCTAAGGTACACCTCACTTATAAATCCCCAGCAGAGTCGCCAGTTCTGTGATCGGTGGAAATAGAACTGAATGTTTTAGAATGCTGGTTCGCGTTTGCGTTTCGCAAAATGTCGCGGTAAGCAAGAGTCGCCACCGTCTTTTATTTTCTCCAACAAGGAAAGGACAAAAGCACAACAAAATTCCTTTTCGAGATGTTCCTCGGTTCGGGAGGTAGATTATAGAAAGGGAAGGTGTTAGCACCCTTTCTATCCGTGGTTATCCACGGGCTCTTAGGTACTTGCTCGCTATGTTTTCAAAAATGTTTGCTTTTCTTGTGTTTGTGGGTTTTGAAAAAAGTTTGTTTGAAAACTTCGATTTAACTCTTGTATCTGTCCTCAAGAGTGTATGAAGTATTGTTTGAAAACTTTTGTCAGAAAAGTGTAGGTGCGAAAAGTATTTTTGTTTTGAAAGAGCAAGTATCTAAGAACCTCTACCTACTCAAAAAAAATTAAGCTGTGTAAATGTCCTTTAGACAGTGCCATCCCACTATTGAGAAGTAGGTAGCACCGTCGTTGGAGTTTCGGGTCAATTCGATTATAGGGACATGTGGTCACCAAAGCAATAGTAGGACGCCTTAGCGGTAACCATAATGTCTTAGATCGTTTTATCCGAGGCAACCATTTCGAGGCAACTTTGATCTTTAGACAGGAGGGCGACCTCTAAAACACCCTATACTCAATGACCACGTCGAGGCAACCAAGTGAGGCGTACCCTAGGAGTGGCATGTGCGAGTGTGTCAGGATTCAGTTAAGTTATCTTTGCACATGTTATGGTGAGCTACGGGTTGATTTTAATTTCAAAGACAAGTCTTGTCATGCATAACCTAATTAGCATACATCTAGCAGTTAATAGTTGCGGAAAATAAAGCTAAACTATTACAAGGCGTCGGGTATTTATATCGCCAAAAACAAACCCTTGAAAAGTAAATTGCGGAAAATAAATAAAAGCGATAAAAAGTCCTAATTAAAGCTATTACATCCTCGGAGCAATTACATAATTATGAATAAAAAATAATAGGAATCAAAAATCACACGCGAGAAAAATTGAATCGGAGAAGTTCCTAGGGTTTTGACCCTTTTTGAGAAAGAAAGAAATTTTTGCTATTTTGTACTTAATTAAATTAATCCTAAAAATAATTAATTAATAAAAATAAATATTTTTTGTTTTTTAATGTCTCAAGGAAATAAATAAAAAAAATAGTCAAAAGTTAGTAAAACCCTAATTCTATGTTGATTTTAAATTATTACAAAAAAGGTTAGAATTATCCTAATTAAAACTAAATTAGTTAATTATATTTATTTACAAAAATAATAAATTAAGGGTGAATTTAATAAATAATAAAAAATATTATTTTTTAGTTTTATGATTTTATTATGAAAAAAATTAATTTGGTTAATTAACTAATAATAATAATAATAATTAAGTGAAAAATATAAAAGAAGAAAATAAAAGAAAATAACCCGGGGGGTGTTGGCCCAATTAGGAGGTGCATTTGTCAATTTCCAGGCCCATTTGCATCCCAGCCACGTTGACCTTTGTGACCATCTATGCGCACGTTGACTAAGGAGTATGCTAGTCTTTCAATCTAGGCCATGGGATTTGAGTTTGAGGCCACTTGGCGCGCTGGGATGTGAAGTGCATGGTGGATCACGCATTGGAGAATACATGGGATCACCTGCAGAAAGAAAACAAATAATTGTTTTGGGGGACCTGGGATTCGAACCCAGGTCCCAATGCTTCCAAGCCAATGCACCAACCACTACACCACTTGCATGCTTTTGATATTATAATGATAAGCAATTATTATATTAAGAATTTAATCAATATGTTGTAAAACACAAAAAACGCGCGTGTTTTCAAATTATCCAACCAGATGCTAGCACGTCCTCGTCTTCTTCCTTGTATCTGCAAAAAGAATATTAGATAGCGGGGGTTTTTAACCCCCACTGTATGCTTGCACGAAAAATAGCGATTAGCACCACAGGGTATATAAATAATTCGCGAAGGGTTGGTCTTGTTCGTCTTGGCCTAATGATTCCAACCATGTGTCTTAGGAGTCCTAATTTTGCTTGGTTCAGAAAGCCCTAATTTCAAAGCTCAAGAACCCTAGAAATCGTTCATGGCATCTTTCGATTCAGTGCGTTTCAGTTCAATTAAGTTATACCATTAGCTTTGTATGGTCCCTAGCAACACAAATCAATCACAAAAACATGTTAATTATGCATGAATTAAGAGTTACGATTTTGGATAAAGATGGCAAACCGTGGTTCTGTATTCCTTGATTTCTTAAGCTTTGATGTCTGAATTTGATGGCAAAACACTCATGGGAACTCCTGCAAGAGGTTTGAATGAAAAGCACGCCTTGAATTGACCTGGAATGCAAAGATCGGTTTTCACTTTTTCTTGAAATTTCTTGAATATGCTAGGGTCTTTCCTGCAGCTTTTTCACGTCCCTTTTGATCAGGTTTGCTTGCATACATATAAAGGAAACAAATTAGGTCAAAAAATTGGATCCAATCCATGTGCATTCAAGTTTAAATCTTTGATTGGAAATCAAATCTTTTTGATTTTTCATGATTGAGTAATGTTGCCAATTTTGGATTTTTTGTATCTTTGACTTTGAGCACGAAATTGCCAGCATATCTTGACCATATTTGCTTCACAAATTGATTGAAAAAATCAAATCTTGTATTTTCCTACAATTTAAATTAATCAAATGAATTAATATTAATTAAAAACCCAATTAATCAATAAAAATAAGAAAATAAATTCCATTAAGCTTGATGGGTCGTGCATAAGTCATGGGTGAAGTTTCAAGAAGAGATTTGAGGCCCATTAGCAAAAATAAGGTGTTTTGAGCAAAGTTGACATTTGCAAATTCATAAAAATTTCCCAACTTCTCCAATACACAACTTGCTCAATTTTGATCATATGAACATGTTCTAGGACATTTTGGAAAGCTCTTGAAGTCCTCTAACCAATGCATTTGGTCCCATGTCATTTGGATTTACAAATCTCAAGTTATGGCCTTTGAATCAAAGTGCACATTTGTTGACTTTTGAAATTGACCTATAATGTAAAAATTGATAACTTCTTGTGAGAGCATTTTTTGAACTTGGAGTGTGAATATGGATTGTAGGAAATTGCATCCTATTCAAAATGATCATTGGATGGGATTTTTATGATGAACCATGAAAAAGTTATGCCCTGGTCAAGATACAGTTGACTTTTCTACTGTCCAAAAATAGTAACTTTTGCACCTTGATGATTTTTGAGCTATCCTTGTGGAATCATGATCAAGACTTGATCAAATGATGATTGTGAACTCAAAATAATATGTTGACCAAAAATTCTGATTTTTGACTGCAAAATGACAATTTTACCCCTATAGCTGACTGTAGGTCAAATGAGGCTTTTGACTGTGCAAATTGGCACTGTGAGTCTTGAAACTTGGCATGTAGGTGCTTGAGAATGTATATAGGCCTATGAGACTTGATTGAACCATTGAAAACCCCAAATTCTTTAAAAGAACCAAAACCCTAATTTCAGCTGTCTTAGGAGATGGTTTGACTATGCAACCTCTTGAGCAATCTTGAGCAATTTGAAGATCATATCTCGAGGAATATGGGAGGGCAAATTTTTGGGTACAACACCAAGTCTATGCTTATAAGGTGCACATACCTCCAGTACCTCTGAACGTCTTGACAGCTCCATGGCCTTTTGCAATGTGGGGCATCGACATGATCGGCAAGATCAGACCTACGGCATCCAACGGGCATCGTTTCATCCTGGTAGCAATTGATTACTTTACGAAGTGGGTTGAAGCAGCTTCCTTTGCTACCGTAACCAAGAACGTCGTGGCACGGTTTATTCGGCACAATCTGATCTGTCGATATGGTGTACCAGAGAGGATCATTACAGATAATGGTACAAATCTCAATAGTAAGATGATCACCGAGCTCTGCAATTAGCTCAAGATACAGCATCACAACTCTTCTCCTTACCGGCTGAAGATGAATGGGGCTGTAGAGGCGGCTAATAAGAACATTAAGAAGATTGTGCAAAAGATGATGGTAACATACAAAGATTGGCACGAGATGTTACCTTTTGCTCTTCATGGGTACCGTACCTCAGCACAGACGTCAACAGGGGAAACACCCTATTCCTTGGTATATGGCATGGAGGCAGTCTTGCCCATAGAAGTTCAGATACCCTCTCTTCGGATTATGAAGGACGGGGGTTTCAGCAAAGACGACTGGATTCAGACCCGGCTTGATCAGCTGAACCTAATCGACGAAAAGAGACTTACCGCTATTTGTCATGGTCAGACGTATCAAAAGAGGATGATCAAGGCATTTAACAAGAAAGTCAGACGACAAGAATATCAAGTTGGGGACCTGTTTATCAAGCGCATTATCCTGTCACAAGGTGATCCCAGAGGCAAATGGACTCCTACTTACGAAGGGCCATTTGTGGTTAAGAACATTTTCTCAGGAGGAGCTATGATTCTAACCACCATGAATGGTGACGACCTTCCTCACCACGTCAATGCAGACATAGTAAAAAGATACTACGCATAACCAAAGACCCGCTAGGTTGACTGGCCTAGGAAAAAATAAGGGATTCCCGGCGAACCAAAAGGGTTCGGGCAAAAATAATAAAATGAAAAAAACTGTACACCCGACAAGTCGAAAACCTGAAAGGGTGGCTTGGGCAAAAAAGGGTATCCCGGTGGACTGAAAACCCGAAAGGGAGGTCCAGGAAAAAATTAGGGATCAAAGCGTAACACTATGTCTCGTTGAATCACCTTGCAACCAGACTTTTGTATCAACTATCAAGTTCGGACGACACTAATCAATCTGATCTACTTTCAACCAAGTAGCAAAGTGATGAGATGCTCGAGAATATAAAGACAATAGCAGAGTTGGAACCCAGTGGCATTATTCACATAGCTGTTTTGTTTTCTTTTACATAAAATGTATAAACTATCTGTTCAGCGGTGTTCTCTTGCTAGGACATCATCCTCTTGTACAAAAACGCCTATTTACAGGCCAAACTTCAAAATCAATACAATTCATTTTCAGAGAAATTTCAAACTGTTTTTCCTTTTTTTGTTTTGTTTTGAAAAGAACGTCCAATGTTCATTTTTGATATATGCATTTGACATTAATTGCTGCTCATGAATATTTACATGCGAAACAAAATATGATTACTCGTAATATCAGAAACAGGGGAAAATGAGAAATGTCCAAACTGTACAGTTTCTCTATCCACTAGGTGCAAGGGTAGATTTAGCTGAAGAATATGGCTAAGGCACTTTCATTCCCCGCAGAGTAAGAAAAGACAGCAATGATAGCTCTCCCCAGCTGAGACTTGCAACTGCAAATGAATCGATAAATTCTCCCCAAGCAGAGTTTATTTACCATCAGCACTGAAAGGTCTTAATATTCCCCAGCAGAGTATAAGAATATTCCCCGGCAGAATACAAAATATCCTCAGTGGAGTTTGAAAATTTTCCCAGCGCAGTCTAAAAAAGCTTCCCCAGTGGAGTTTGGAGAATCATCCCCAGTAGACTTTGGAAGATTGTCCCCAGCAGAGCTCAAAGGATTATCCCCATAAGAATATAAAAGGTTATCCCCAGTGAAGTCTCAACTGAAAGATCATCCCCAGCGGAATTCTTTCCTTTCACAAACAAGAAGTCAATCCCCGACAGGATTCAGTATAACTAGCAACGGTTTCATCCCCAGCGGAATTTATCAGTGGAATCCTCAGCGGAGCATCTCTTCCCCACAGAGTAATCTCCTCATCAGTTTATTCCCCAACGGAGTTATCCTCTCCTGCAGGTTTATTCTCACAATCATCTTCATTTGCTATCCCTAGCGGAAGCAAATAATTCAACTCTTTTCTCCAACAGCTATCCGAGATTTATTTTCCCTAGCTAAAAACATTACATCTCAATACATCATGACGCATGCATATACGCATCATACAACACAATCTCATTTATTTTGAGAACATCATTGCTTGATATATATCATGCATTGTATACGACTGACCTTTACCTTTCAGGAAGGATGTAGTTAAGTTCTCAGCTATGAGTTTTTACCCAAGTTAAAGTACTGACCGGTTCTTAAATCTCAGTTGAATTATTCTCGGTTGAATTATAGATAAGGTTCTAAGTCTCGGCAATTTTCCTCCGTCGAAGTGTGGACGAGTTCTTAAATCTCAACAGAATTATCCTCGATTGAATTATAGACAAGTCCTAGATCTCGATGAAGATGTTTCCCTCAGTCGAAGTACTGACCGGTTCTTAAATCTCAACTGAATTATTCTCGGTTGAATTACAGATAAGGTTCTAAATCTCGACAGTTTTCCTCCTTCGAAGTGTGGACGAGTTCTTAAATCTCAACAGAATTATCCTCAGTTGAATTACAGACAAGTCCTAGATCTCGATGAAGATGTTTCCCTCAGTCAAAGTACTGACCGGTTCTTAAATCTCAACTGAATTATTCTTGGTTGAATTACAGATAAGGTTCTAAGTCTCGACAATTTTCCTCCGTCGGTGTATGGTAGAATTCTTAAATCTCAACAGAATTATCCTCGGTTGAATTATAGACAAGTCCTAGATCTCGATGAAGATGTTTCCCTCAGTCGAAGGACTGACCGGTTCTTAAATCTCAACTGAATTTATCTAGGTTGAATTACAGATAAGGTTCTAAATCTTGATAAGTTCCTCCGTCGAATTACTGACAATTCTTAAATCTCAACAGAATTATCCTCCGTTGAATTATAGATAAGTCCTAAATCTCGATGAAGATGTTTCCATCAGTCAAAATACTAACCGGTTCTTAAATCTCAATTGAATTATCCTCGGTTGAATTACAGATAAGGTTCTAAATCTCGACAGATTTCCCCCAGTTGAATTATGGACAAGTTCTTAAAACTCAGCAGAGATGCTCTCTCAGTTGAAGTACAGGCAAGTTCCTAAATCTCAACAAAGATCAGGCTTCCCCAGCGGAATCTTCCAAAACAACAGGTATGCAAGTTCTCGCTAAGGAATCTCTTATGCAATCGGCACTCCTGCAGATGGCATCTTTAATCCCATACTCCCGCCGACAATCTCCAAATGGCATCTGTAAGCCCATTCCCGACATCACAAGGCTGATACTGCTTCGTGCGAGTGAACATTTCTGGGCACTCTAATGTTCAATCATCTTCTACCTGCGGATCACGAAAGACATGAAAGCCAATCTACATCCTCAGGTTTAAGAAGATTGAACAGGGGCAGCTGTTGTACCCCAAAATTTTCCCTCTCATACTCCTCAAAACATTGCAAGAAAAATCTCTAATTTGCTCAAGTTTGCTCAAGAGTTGGCCAGACAAGTTATCTCCTAAGGCAGTCAACCCCAAATTAGGGTTTTGTGTTGCATCAAGATCCTTGAGTCCAAATGACCTCAAGTGCTCCCCAATGTCCTAATATGTTCTCAAGGTCATCCATGTCAAATTTCAAGCCTTGCAAAGAAAGTTTGCTCAGTTAATTGCTCAAAGGGTCCAAAAATCGACTATGCTAGGGCAAAAGTCAATTGTGACCTATATACAGTCAAACTTCAATATTTTTTGTCAATATTCTCATTTTGAAGGATATTTCATCATTTTATCAAGGGTTGATCATGATTCATCAAGTATTGCTCAAAATTCATCAAGACTCAAAAGTTGCTAAATTAGGGTTTTGTAGGAAAAGTCAACTCAACTTTGACCAAGCATAACTTTCTCATACTTTATGAGAAATGACCCATACAAAGATAATTTTTAATAGGATGCAATTTCCTACAATTCATCTTCATACCCCAAGATCAAAAAATGCACTCATAAGAAGTTATAAATTTGGACATTATAGGTCATTTTTGAAAGTCAACAAAAACACCTTTTTTTCAAAAGTTATAACTTGAGCGTGGATTATGAAAATGCGATGAGACCAAAAGGGTTGGATAGAGGACACCTTAAGCTTTCTAAAAAGTCCAAGAACACCTCCAAAAGTTCAAAATTGAAGAAGTTATGCATTGTTGAAGTTGGACTTTTTTGCAAAATTGTCAAAAGTCAACTATCCCCAAAACTTCAAATTTTATCAAATGGGCCCCTTATTTTCCACTTGATATGAGCTTGCATAGTTTCCCACGTGTCCTAGCCTCATCCATGAGCCCATCTTTATTTTTTATTATTTAATTTGATTTTTTATTGAATTTATTCATTTTAAATCAAATAAAATCATAGAAAATCTAAATAATTAATAACTCTTGATTTTTTGATTGTTTTAGGCTTTGTTCACAGCTAGCATCACCATCAAATTCGTGCCAAGCCAAATCATGTTTAAAAAGATCCAAATCAAATCAAATTTGGAAGGTTTTTAATAGAGATCATATCAAATTCATATGCATTGATATGGAAAGATTTAGTCCATATTTGTTACCCTAATACACTGAGCATTACATAAGCAAGCATAAGGGACAAAAATCAGGGTTGGAGAGTGCAGAGAGAGGCAGAACAAAAAGTGCAAAAATCACAAAAAAGTAAGGAGTCGAAATCCAGGTTAGAGGAATTTTCAGAAGCCAATACTTGTCCCAATCGCTTCCTGGGCGTTCATACAAGCTACGTGGATCCAAAGCAAGCTTTTTCAGACGTCCAAACACGCTGTAAGTGTCACGAAACATACCACTGTTCTTGAATTCAGTTTGATCTATTCTTGCATCTATAACGAAAAATAATGGCATATTTGTGATCACAAGAGCATTTCCAAGCTTTTTATATTACTCAATTGCATTTATCTGGCGTAGGAGAAGAACCACCATTGTTAGGGTTCATTTCTTGTTTTTGGGCATTTCTTTTCCAGGTACAATTGAAGCACATAATGGACATGGTTGTGACCGAGAGGGTGAGACGAACACAACCATGCCCTTGGAATTCATTTTTGTGGCCTGAGAAGGATTTTTGAGATGAACAACTTTGTAGCTACGGACTTCTGTCTGTTGGTATAGGTCTGTGCATTTTTGGCCACGAACGAGAGGTTTGGGATGATGTGTGGCGTCCCATCATTGGGCCATTCAAACCAAGCACACTTTTTTTTTTAATTTCTGGCAATAGTTTTGTTTTTTATATAATATACATTATTTTCATTATCATAACAAATGAATCCGCATAGCATAGTGGCAAGCGTGCAAGGGTAAACTGCCTCAGGACCTGGGTTCAAATCCCAGGTCCCCCACTTTCTCAATATTTTTTCTTTTCAGGTGATTGTATGCACGTTTCATCTTGCAGTGCACCATACTCCCTCATACATCCAAGAGACAGATGGCCAATGGCCAGATCTGATGGCTAGGGATTGAAGGACTACCAAGGCATTGGTCAATGTATGCGCACTAGATCTGCAAAGTCAAAAAAGGGCCAGCACTAATGGGCCTTCAAATTGCTACTCATACTCCCAAAACAGGCCCAAACCCCTCTCTCTTCTATTTCATTTATTTAGTTTTATTATTTGTTTTATTATTTGTTTTATTATTTTTATTTAAATTCTAACCAATCAAAATTCCTCTTTTATTAAATAAAATCACCAAAAATATTTTTATCAAATTTTAACTTTTATTTTATTAATATATACTAATTAATTAATTTAGGTTTTAATTCTAGAATAATTTTAACCTATTTTACAAATAATTAAAATTAATTAGATTTAATTAGGTTTTAATTACTAATTCAATTAATTTTATTTCCTTTCTTAAAATAATCAAAACTCCAAAAATAATTTATTTTTCATTTAATTAATTCATTAATTTAATTTAGTAATTAATTTAGGTTTAATTTCTTTCCCTTTAATTAAAAAACAACAAAAAACCTAAAAAAGACATTTTCTTTAACCAAAAAGGGTCAAAACCCTAATCATGCGCTCGATTTAATTTCCCGCACGCGATTTACTTTCTTTTATCCAATAATGTACCTGCTTCCGGATTGTAATAGTAAATAGGACTTTTAATTATTTTTATCGTTTATTTATTTTCAAAGGGTTTGTCTTTGGCGATGTAAATACCCGACGCCTTGTAATTTAAATTCCGCATTTTATTTCCGCAAATTATAACTGTTAGATGTTTGATAATAGGATTGCATGACAAGATTGAATGCTTAATCTTAAAATCAAAATCAGACCACCCTTAACATGTACAAAGATAAAAAATAAACTGAAAATGACACACTCGCACATGCGCACTCTTAGGGTACACCCCACTTGTTTGCCTTCGTACACAGTCATTGAGTATAGGTCACTTTAGAGGCTGTCCTCTTGTCTAAAAGATCATAGTCGACTCGAAATGGTTGCCTCGGATATTGTTGCCTCAAACAAATGATCTAAGAAATTAGGGTTACCGCTATGGCGTCCTAACATTGCTTTAGTGACCGTAAGTCCCTCATTCGAATTGACCCTTAAACTCCAACGACGGTGTTACCTACTCATCAATAGTAGGATAGCATTGTCTAAAGGAAATTAGCCTAGAAAGATTCCTTTTTCGATTAGGCAGATGGTTCTTAGACACTTGCTCTTCCAAAAAACAAAACTTTTTCACACTTACACTTCTTTTTAAACAAAGTTTTCAAAAACACTTCATTACACTCTTGAAGACAGAAGCAAGAGTTAAATCGAAGTTAAAAAACAAAAAAATTTCAAAACCCACAAGCACAAAGAAAACAATTTTGAAAACAATGAGCAAGTACCTAAGAGCCCGTAGATAACTACGGATAGAAAGGGTTCTAATACCTTCCCTTTCTATAATCTACCCCCCGTACTCAGAAAATCTCAAAAAAGGAATTTTTCTATGCTTTTTTCCTTTCCTTGTTGGATAAAATAAAAGTCGGTGGCGACTCTTGCTTACTGCGACATTTTGCAAAAACAAATGCAAAACGCAAACCAGCATTCCAAAAACAGTCAGTTCTTCCCACCGTATCACAGCGATAATGAATTTGGTTAGGGATTAAGTTTCTGCTTGTGGAAGAAATAAACTCCACTGGGGATAGCATTCCATTGTTGGTGATAGATGAACTCTGCTTGGGGAGAATTAACACCACTGTTTTCAGATACCTTTTTACTCTGTGGGGAGTGCATGCACTTTCAGTCATATTCTCAAGCTGACTCTGTCCCCGTACCTGGTGGGTAGTGCAACTATCTGGTTTGGACACTTCTTATTTTCCCCTGTTCCTATAATTACGAGTAATTGTCTTTTGTTTCGCATGTGAATATTTATGAGCAACAATTATTGTCAAATGCATATATCAAAAATGAATCATTGGACGTTCTTGCAAAACAAAACTGAAAAAGAAAAACAATTTTGAAATTTATTGTAAAATGAATTGTATTGATTCTGAAGTTAGCCTGTAATAGGAGTTTTGTATAAGAGGCTGACGTCCTAGTAAGAGAACATCGCCGAAAGAACAGATTTTATACAATTTGTGAAAAACAAAGGAAAACAGCTATGTGAATAATCCCATTGGGTTCCAATTCTGCTATTGCCTTTATATCTTCGAGCGTTTCATCACTTTGCTACTTGGTTGAAGGTAAATCAAATTGATTGGTGCCGTCTGAGCTTGATAGTCTCTACCGAAGTCTGATTGCAAGATGATCCAATGAGACATAGTGTTACGCTTTGATCCCTAATTTTTTCCTAGACCGCCCTTTCGGGTTTTCAGTCCACCGGGATACCCTTTTTTGCCCAAGCCGCCTGTTTAGGTTTTTAACTTGCCGGGTGTACAGTTTTTTTCATTTTCATCCCTTACTTTTTCCCGAACCCTTTTGGTTCGCCGGGAAGCCCTTATTTTTGCCTAGGCCAGTCAACCTAGCGGGTCTTTGATTATGCGCAGTATTTTTTCACTATGTCTGCATTGACGGGGTGAGGAAGGTCATCACCATCCATGGTGGTTAGAATCATAGCTCCTCCCGAGAAAATGTTCTTAACCACAAATGGCCTTTCGTATGTAGGGGTCCATTTGCCCCTGGGATCACCTTGTGGCAGTATGATGAGTTTGATCACCAGATCCCCGACTTGATACTCTTGTCGTCTAACTTTCTTGTTAAATGCCTTGATCATTCGCTTTTGGTACGTCTGACCATGAAAAATAGCAGTAAGTCTCTTCTCGTCGATTAAATTTAGCTGATCAAGCCGGGTCTGGATCCAGTCGTCCTCGCTCAAACCCGCATCCTTCATAATCTGGAGAGAGGGTATTTGGACCTCAATGGGTAAGACTGCCTCCATGCCCTACACCAGAGGGTAGGGTGTTGCCCTGTTGATGTCTGTGCTGAGGTGCGATACCCATGTAGAGCGAATAGTAACATCTCATGCCAGTCTTTGTATGTGACTGTCATCTTCTGCACAATCTTCTTGATATTCTTATTAGCTGCTTCAACAACCCCATTCATCTTCGGCTGGTAAGGAGAAGAGTTGTGATGCTGTATCTTAAACTGTTTGCAGACCTCGATGATAATTGTATTGTTGAGATTTGTACCATTGTCTGTAATGATTCTCTCTGGTATACCATATCGACAAATCAGATTGTGTCGGATGAACTGCGCCACGAAGTTCTTGGTCACCGTAGCAAAAGACGCTGCTTCAACCCACTTCGTAAAGTAATCAATAGCCACCAGAATAAAACGATTCCCGTTGGACATAGTAGGTCTGATCTCACCAATCATGTCAATGCCTCACATTGTGAAAGGCTAATGAGCTGTCAAAACATTCAGGGGAACCGGAGGTACATGCACCTTATCAGCATAGACTTGGCACTTATGACAGGTTCGAGAGTGCTGATAACAATTGGCTTCCATACTAGAACAATAATATCCTGCCCGTAGGATTTTATTTGCCATGGTATATCCACTAGAATGAGTCCCGAAGGTACCTTCATGTAATTCTTCCATGATCCTTTCTGCCTCGCTCTTGTCCATACATCGCAGTAAGGTTGAATCATGGTTACGCTTGTAGAGGATACCATTATTGACGAAGAATTTCGCAGCGAAACTCCTCAAGAACTTCTTGTCATTTACAGATGCACCCTCAGGGTACTCTTGAGCCTCAAGATACCTCTTTACCTCGTGAAACCAAGGTTTATCTGCTACTTCTTCAGTCTCGATGTCACAGCAATGTGCGGGTTCATCCAACCTCTCAACCGTGATCTGGGGAGCTTCATTGTCCCACCTGACCTTGAACATAGAAGACATGGTAGCTAGCACGTCCGCTAACTGATTCTCCTCTCTCGGGAAGTGTTCAAAGGTTATCTCCTCAAAGTGCGGAAGCAATGTCACTACATACTCTTTGTAAGGAATAAGATTTGGGTGCTTCGTATCCCACTCGCCTTTGATCTAACTGATCACTAGAGCGGAATCTCCAAAAAAACTCAAGAACTTAATCCTTAGCTCAATAGCTACTCGAAGCCCCAGGATACAGGCTTCATACTCCACCATATTGTTGGTGCAGTTGAAACATAACCGGGCGGTGAACGGAGTATGACATCCCTCCGGAGATATGATTGTAGGTGTTTAGGTATTGGCTTGCATTTTTGGTAAATCCCAAGTGTATGTGTGAATGTCATGACTGATGTCATAACATTCTAGTTCAGGTTGTACTAACTCAATAGGTACATGTGCAGAAAAATATTGTAATTCAAATACTGATGTTTATAAGTGTGTATCTGAGCATGTTTGCAAAATGATCACATTTTGCTAAATCAGTAGACAGGTTTTCTCAGATGTCATAACAGATGTTATGACATCCTGTTCTGAACTAACAGGATTGCAGGATTGGATAAGTCTGAGTTTTTTCAGGAAATAACTCAGTCCTTTCTGAACAGAATCCTGCGTTTTCTGAGGAGTAACCTAGCTCAATCCTAACCTGATCAATAAAGTAATGTGACCTGGTCTTTAGGTCAAACGGAATCAACCCTAGGTTTTTGGAAACCCTAACTGAAGTTACAGCTGCTATATATTCAACAGAGCTGCGGTTTTTCAAGTGATCCCTGCTGATTGATTAGAAGATCAATCTTGTAATCTGTATAGATTTGTTTATTGTACTCCAAGCAATTATCATTGTGATAAGTGCCTTGGAATAGGTTTCAATTGTAAGGGTTGTGTAGCACTCAAAGCTTTGAAGCAAGAGTGTTTGAATGTTACTTGACTAAAGCTGTGAAGCAGAGTCAAGTTAGTTGTGTACATCACTCAAAGCTGTGAAGCACGAGTGATTGTGTTACCTGATTAAAAAGCTGTGAAGCTTAATCAAGTGTGTGTTTTGAAGAGTGTCTTCATCAATTCTTAAGTCAAATTGGTTTATGTATCACTGCTGTGATTGAGGGGGAGTGAGTAGGAACTCAGGTTTAAGTTGTAATTAGATTAGAATTGCATTGGGTAGGTCTTAAGTGAAGGAGATAAACTGGTTGGTTTATTCCTGAATTAACTTCTCTTATAGTGGATTCTCTCCCTGGCTTGGTAGCCCCCAGAGTAGGTGTTGTTGCACACTGAACTGGGTAAACAATTGACTGTGTTATTTACTGCTTTTGTATTTACTGTCATATAGTAAGTCAGATACGGTGTCATAAAATTGGACGTGACGTTGAGTATCTGCAGCCAGAATTTTCAATGATCACAGCGCCAATGCCATTACCCAACGCATTTGAGGCTACGTCAAAATACATAGACCATAGGGATCCTTCCTCAGGTCCTTCATCCGGTCCAGGTTCTTCACAGTCGGTCACCAACATAATGTTCTCATCAGGAAACTTGAAATTCATAGATTGGTAGTCGTCCACGGCTTGATGTGCCAAATGATCTGCCAATACACTCCCCTTGATTACTTTTTGGGTTACGTATTGGATGTCGTACTCGGTTAAGATCATCTTCCATCTTGCTATTCTTCCGGACAAGGCAGGCTTTTCGAAGATATACTTGATTGGATCTATTTTTGATATCAATAGGGTAGTGTGAGTCAGCATATACTGTCTCAGCCGGCGAGCAGCCCATGCCAAAGCGCAACAAGTTTTCTCGAGCAGTGAGTATCGGGTCTCACAGTCGGTAAACTTTTTGCTAAGGTAGTAAATAGCATGCTCTTTTCGGCCAGACTCGTCATGCTGCCCCAACACACACCCCCTTTGAATTATCCAGTACTGTCAAGTATAAAATCAAAGGTCTTCCTTCAACTGGAGGCATCAAAATAGGTGGCTCTTGGAGGTATTCCTTGATTATTTCGAAGGCGGTGTGACATTCATCATTCCATTTTACCACTTGATCTTTCTTCAACAACTTGAAGATTGGCTCACAAGTAGCAGTCAGATGTGAAATGAATCGGGAAATGTAATTCAGACGTCCCAAAAAGCCTCTTACTTCCTTTTCTGTTTGGGGAGCTGGCATTTCCTGTATAGCCTTTACCTTTGCAGGATCCACTTGAATACCTTTATCACTAATGACGAAACCCAGCAACTTACCAGACCTTACCCCGAAGGTGCACTTGTTCGGGTTTAACCTCAGCTTGTACATCTTTAACCTGTCGAACAGTTTCTGGAGATGGTCAAGGTGTTTTTCTTCAGTCTGGGACCTTGCGATCATGTCATCAACGTAAACCTCAATCTCATGGTGAATCATGTCGTGGAACAAAGCGACCATGGCATCCTGATAAGTTTCCCCAGAATTCTTCAACCTGAAAAGCATTACTTTGTAACAGAAGGTGCCCCATTGTGTAACAAAAGTTGTCTTCTCCATGTCCTCGGGAGCCATTTTAATCTGATTGTAACCAGAAAAACCATCCATAAAGGAGAAGACCTTATGTTGCACGGTGTTGTCCACCAGAACATCGATATGAGGCAGTGGGAAATCGTCTTTGGGGCTCGCCCTGTTCAGATCTCTATAGTCCACACACATCAGTACCTTACCATCCTTCTTGGGTACTGGAACAACGTTGGCAACCCGCTGTGGGTAAGAAGTGACAGCTAGAAATCCGGTGTCAAACTGTTTCATGACCTCAGCTTTGATTTTCTCAAACATCTCAGGGCGCATATGGCGAACTTTCTGCTTTACCGAAGGACAGTCTTCTTTGGTTGGCAGTCGGTGCACCACAATATTAGTATCCAAACCAGGCATATCTTTATAAGACCAAGCGAAGATCTCTGCATAGTCGCGTAGCATCTGTATCAACCGTTTCTTGACACTAGGCTCCAGATTTGCACCTATCTTGACCTCTTTCTTGTCTTCCTCCGTACCCAAATTCACTGATTCCCCTGGCTCTTCATGAGGTTGTATGGCCCTCTCTTCCTGTAGTAACAGTCTAGCAAGTTCTCCAGGCACTTCACAATCATCCTCGCCTTCATCCTCGGCTTGGTTGATCAGATTTTCAAAGTCATAACCGGCAGTAGCAGAGTCGTTATCAATGGGATCCAGAGTGGATGTGGATCTGCATTATGATACGTGAGTGTGTGTAAGACAATAGCTGTTTTATAAAGTGTGAGATAGAAAGGAAAAACAAGGAGCACAAAATTTGTAATGCAAGAAACGTCCAATGCTTTATTGATGATATATGAAAATGATAAATAATAAACCCTCACAAACAGAGCCAAGGTGCCTCGGGCAAGGCACCGGGCCGTAAAGTTTCAAACTGTCTGTTACAAATCTCAAAACAAAAGTCAATTACTGTGTAATAAAAGAAATGGACACGGAGTCCTCCGCCGTCCAGTTTTTCAAGCCACCATTGGTTGTAGGGTAGATCCAGCAGTCGATATCTGAATCTTCTTCATCATCCTCAATTGCATTCACTCCGTGATTATTGATATGCAGAGGAGGTCTTCCAATCCGCGCGCGCCGAACAGCCCTTTGAGTCTTTGCAGTAAAGCCCAAACCAAACTTGTCAGTCTTGTGTGTTAAATCAGGGAGCTGACCCCAATTTGCACACCCACATTTTTCAATTACAGCCCTGGCATTCTTGAGGGAAGCCATCTTCATTGGAGGTTTGTCAGTAGCAACTTCAGTCGACGCCAGAGGCTGGGGGACTTCTTCAAAGTTCTGACATGGGGTTTCGACGAACTCCCCATCCATCTCCACATAGCGAAAGGAATTGAGATGACTTACCATGTACTCCTACTCACCTTGTACCGTAACAATCTTCCCCTTTACTGGATATTTCAACATCTGATGGAGCGTAGAACTCACTGCCCCAGCCTTATGAATCCAAGGGCGACCCAGCAAGAAAGAATAAGATGGTCGGATATCCATCAAATAGAACGTAGATGCAAAAGTCTGAGATCCAACTTTAACAGGGACGGCCACCTCCCCGTGCACCATCCTTTTTGATCCGTCGAAAGCCCTGACCACAATATTACTCGGTTTTAGAATTAAACATTCACAGTCCAGACGGTCTAATGCTTTCTTTGGCAAAACATTCAATGAGGACTCAGTATCCACTAATACATGGGCCATAGTAGTGCCCCTGCACTCGATCGAGACGTGCAAAGCATCATTATGATTTCTTTATTTAGCAGTCAGATCTGCATCTGAGAAACCCAACCCATTGTCGGCATACAAACTAGCTACGCAGTCTTTGAATTGATCGGCTGAGGTTTCCTGCGGCACATGCGCAGTTTTGAGGAAAGCAATTAAAGCCTTTGCATGGGCTTCCGAACACAATAACAAGGATAACATGGAGATTTTTGACGGGGTCTGCCCCAGCTGCTCGACTACGTTGTAGTCACTCTTCTTGATAATCTTTATAATTTCCTCAATCTCCTCCTTAGAGGTTTCTACAATGATCTTCTTAGGTGCCTCCGTCCGGGCAGGCTCAGTTGTGATTTCTTTGCCCCGAGTGTCAGATGTCTCGATGACAGGGGTGATAACTGGGATAGGAAATGGGACAATAGATGATGTACTAGTAGAGGGAATGGCAACAGGTTTGTGAACAGTCGGAGGGGAAATCTCGGGAGAAAAGAGTCTTCCACTTCTGTTGACCTTGCTAGCCCCGACAATATTGCTGAAATCAGCATCAGCTTCTTCAACCTTTAAGTCTTGCTTAACTCCATGGTAATACACATCAACCCCATAATGCCAAGGGACAACCTTATCCTAAGTGTATGGGATAGGACCAGGGATAGTGATGATTAACGGAGCTATTCTTGGAATGGGTGTAATTCTAACAGGCTTTCTCGAGGAAGCCTTGGAAGGATTGGCGGAAATGGTTATGATGGCAACATCTTGAATTGGAACCAAGAGAATCATAGTCTTTTTGAACAAGATCTCTTTGTTATCCATCAGGCGTTGAACACTTGATTTTAATAAATGGCAACCAGCAGGCAGGATTGAACACATGTGGAAACCTTCGCCACAGCCCGGAAATAAACCAACCAACAATAGATTCTTCTTAACTGTTATCAAAAGAGTGGAAATGTCTTCCACAGAGGTCACAAATAAATCATCATCCACAACATTTACTCCATGACCGTGTTTGGGCATAGGAGCAGTTATGACGTTGGGTTTCTCCAGAGCGTCAAACTCAATCTCTTTAGCTTCAATCAAGTCTTTCACTTTATTCTTCAAGGCCCAACAATTGTTTGTATCATGACCTGGGCTATCGGAGTGATAGGGGCAACAGGCGTTCGGGTTATATAGCAGAGATGTGGTGCTGGGATTCTTTGGGGCTTCCCTCAGAGTTACCAGGTTGGTCTTCAATAATTATGGTAGAATTTGAGACAAGGTCATATTGAGCCGAGTGTACTATCTCTGCGGTCTCTCTATCATTTGTTGATTGTTGCATTGTGGGGCAACGGTGGGCCTTGATATTACTATCAAATTCACTGCTTGACGGTGTTCAGGTCTTCTTTGGCCCCTCGGGCCATAAACTTCACTAGCTTCTTTCTTACCGGTGAAAGGCTTCTTTACTGCACTTGACGATGTATCCTTCTATATCTTACCACTTCTGATACCAGCTTCTACTCTCTCCCCAGTCAAAATCAATTCAGTAACCCAAACGACGAACTGTCGATCAGATGATTGAAAAATGGACCAGACAACGTCCCTAGAAACATGTCAAGCAAATCCTTGTCAGACAAAGGGGGTTGGACTCTTCCAGCCAAATCTCTCCACTTATGAGCATAGTCCTTAAAACCTTCACTTGCACCCATAGACATACGATGAAGCTGAGTATGAGTGGGAGCAAGGTCGGTGTTATACTGATAATGCTTGTAGAAAGCAGCAGCAAGGTCCTCCCAGTTTCGTACATTAGCTCCTTCCAATTGATAAAACCATTCAAGTTGAGTCCCTGACAGACTATCTTGAAAGAAATGCAAGTCCCTAGAAACCATTCGAGCGGAGATGAAGTTTTGGACAGGATACTCCATCGTACTTGGCGAAAACTGGAGCTTTGAACTTATGAGGGATCACCACCCTAGATGCCAGTCCCAAATCTTCAAAATCCAAACCAGGGATCTTCTGAATCTCCATAGCGCTCAGACGGTCTTCAAGTTGTTTTTTACCTATCCTCGGCAGGAGGATACTGCTCATCATCAAAATCAGTATCATTATCAAAGACTACAAGACTGGGACCCTTTTCTTCCTCTTGGTCCTCCTCTCCTTTGGATGAAAGAGACAGATCAGCTTCCTGTCGCAACCTATTCCCAAATTTGTTACCCATATTCAGAAGAACCACCTTCTTCTTTTTCTTCTTCAGGATGAGAGTCTTCAAATCCTCTTGTCCTTTAGCCAAGTTCAGGAACATCTCTTGGAATTGGGCATTCTGTGCCTGAAGAGCTTTGATGGCTTGATCAGTAGGTATTTCAGAAGACATTCCGTGCTGAAATAAATAGCGAAGGAGATGAGAAACCTGTAATGGTACCTGTAATGATGTGCATCATAATGGGATGTGTATGTAATGATTTCAAAGACCTTGGGAGATTTAAATTTTCAAACCAAGAAATAAACAAACATTATTAGATTAAACTTGTAAAAGGTTCAATAATTCCTTTAAGGCGTTACAACGAAGTAAATGAAAAGCAAATCTAAAACTGGAAAAGCAAAAATCAGAAATCCCATGGACGCTTCCCCTTCGTGTTGACGTAGTCATTGATTGTCCTTTCATTCTTGAGTTTCCTCGTGATCTTCATGATCTTCCTCTCTTGCTCATGGTACTTCTCTCGGTAGGTATCCCTCTCCTATTTCAACTGAATCCAGGATCTCTTCAATGCCCCAAGATCAGTGGGCATTTAGGGATAAAGGATTGTATAAGGAACGCCCTCTTCATTGGTAGGCTCCACAATTACTGGAAACACATCTTTATAAGGCATCCCAAGCTTCTGGGCTCGAGCTCGGACCCACTGGAGATAAGGCTGCATAGGGAGAGAAGTCCTTGGTCCTAGCTCTTGAGGGTCAGATCTGTTCACCATGCCCCAAGCTCGTATAAACCTTCGGCGATGCTCGTCAACGTCCTCCTTGTAGTCAAATGCAATATCTGTAAGAAGTAGCTCATGCGGACCGTCTCTCTGAGCCCGACCAAATTGTCGCAAAGCTAAACAAGGATTATAGGTTATTCCCCCTCTAATTCCAAGCAACAAGACATTAGGGTATCCCCCACATCGATCAATGACAACAATGCTTTCCATAGCCTTAGAACTCCAAAGAATGTCTGTATGGGCAAGGGACATTATCCTGTAAGACCATCCTAAGCCCTTCTCATTCTTCAACACAGACTTGGGGAAGTGTGAAATAAACTACCTCGCCAGCAAAGGCATACAACACATAAGAGTCCCTCTTCTTCGCACAGTATGAGTATAGAGGGCATGCAAGATATCACCCAGAAGAGTAGGTACAGGATTGCGAGACAAGAAGATCTTAACCACATTCACATCTATGAAGGAATCTGGATTCGGGAAGAGAACCAAACCGTAGATAAGGAGAGCCAAGATGTCTTCAAAAGCCTGAAAGTCCAAGTTATCCCAGAATAGTTGAGCTTTATCTATCAGAAACTTGGCTATGAAACCTTCAACCCCACTTCGTATTTCCCAGTTGGATACTACATCATCCCTTTTCAAATGTAAAGCTGAAGCAATGTCCTCTGGTCTAGGAGTATCTGCCAAACCTGTGAAGGGCATATGCTCAAGAATGGATATGCCCAATAAGTGATAAAACTCTTCCATAGTGGGAACTAGATGATAATCCGGGAAAGTGAAACAATGATGCACCAGATCAAAGAACTAGAAAAGCAAACTCATCATCTGCACATCAAACTTTGAGGTAACCAAGCTAAGAAGCTGACCATGTCTCCTAATGAATGAAGTAGTATCAGAAACTCTCGAGGCTAAATCTTTGGGTTGAGCAGGTATTTGCACAAAGTTAACTCGAATGGTGTTTCTGCATACGGAAGCCATAATCTGTAAAACAGAACAAAGATAAATCCCCTCGCTCTTTGAAATGGTTAGTATAATGAAGTATGCATGCTATGTTATGATGCATGATGTCATGATAAAACACACAACACGTATAGCAGATAACAGACATGGTAAAGGCAAACAAGTCACACAAGAGCTCTTAAGTTTCAGGCTTGCATGGGGTCTAGGGATTACCCTATTGAAGTTCAGTTGGTTTCAACCTATCCTAATAATAGTAACCGGGTTCTAGGGGATCTCAATATCACTGACCATCCTCCATCGGTCATGGTTTCAGCTCACGCAATCTTTTCTTGCGGTCGGAACTATCTCGAGAGTATGGTCTCAATGAGTGTAGTGTCGAGTATCAACCAGTTCTCAGCTTTACACCGAGGCCGGCTATCTCACTACTTCCTAATGGCCAAGTTGGTCAATTATATGTTCTAAGGTCAGTTGATGCTTAACGACACACATAGCAGCCCGTATTCTCCTCGTTTCTCCACAAGGGATACCGGTACCAACTAATGTGCCACCTCAACGTAGCTACTGCTTCAACCGTATCGGTCTACGCCGTACAGTTCCCTCACAGTTTATTGCTACTTACCTAAAAGGTCTTCCTCATATCCGGGTTAGGATCTATAGTAACTTCCAATACAAAAACCCTCAAAAGTAAAGCAATCAAAACAAACAAGAGAAGAAATTTATGATGAACTAATCCTATGGTATACCCCACTTAATAAGTCCTCAGCAGAGTCGCCAGTTCTGTGATACGGTGGCAGAAACGGACTGTTTTAGGAAAATGCTGGTTTGCATTTTGCGTTTTGTATTTGCAAAATGTCGCGGTAAGCAAGAGTCACCACTGACTTTTATTTTATCCATCTGGAAAGGACAAAAGCACAAAAAAATTCCTTTTTCGAGATTTTGAGTACGGGGGTAGATTATAGAAAGGGAAGGTATTAGCACCCTTTCTATCCGTAGTTTTCTACGGGCTCTTAGGTACTTGCTCATTATTTTAAAAATTGATTCCGTGTTTGTGTGTTTTGAAAAGTTTTTGTTTTACTTCGTTTTAACCCTTTCTTCTGTCTTCAAGAATGTTACGAAGTGTTTTTTGAAAACTTTGTTTGAAAAAGAGTGTAAGTGTGGAAAAGTTTGTTTTGAGAAAGTACCTACTAGCATCTACCTACTCGAAAAAAGAATGTTTCTGTTCTTGTTTCCTTTAGACAACGCTATCCTACTATTAGTGAGTAGGTAGCACTGTCGTTGGAGTTTGTAAGGGTCAATTGGAAAGGGATGTACGATCACTAAAGCAATGTTAGGACGTCTTGGTAATAACCCTAATGTCTTAAGATCATATTCGAGGCAACATTTCCGAGGCAACCTTTCCGAGGCAACTTTTTCGAACGAGACTTTTGATCATTGCTTAGACAAGAGAGTGACCACTAAAATACCCTATACTTAATGATCGTTTACCGAAGACAACCGAAGTGAGAGTATACCCTAGGAGTGCGCATGTGCGAGTGATTTGATTTCAAGTTATTATCTTTGCACATTTAGGGCTTGCTAACCATTTTAAAATTAACATACAGTCTTGTCATGCAATCCTATTATCATACATCTAACAGTTAATATTTGCAAAAATTAAAATGCGAGAAATAAAACTACGTTATTACAAGGCTTCGGGGAGGGGGATTAATTACATAGCCAAAAACCCGTAAAAACAATAAATAAAAGAAAAATCCTAATTAAGCTATTTAATCCCATGAGCAGTTACATTAATATTCTCAAAAATAATAAACGCGTGCGATAAATTAAGAACGAGAGAAATTAGGGTTTTGACCCCGTCTAAACCTAATTGAAAGAAAAATCATATTTTTGTTGTTTTTGATTATTTTGAGAAAAAATAAGGTTTTAATTAAATAAATGCAAACCTAATTACTAATTAATTTAAATTAAGAAAAATAATTAATTTGACTTATTTTTGTATTTTTGTTATTTTTAAGAAAAGAAAATAAAAATTAAATCAAACAAATCCTAATTTTCTAATTGATTTTAATTTATTTACAAAAAAGATTAAATTTAACCTAAAATTAAATTAAACTAATACTAAATTAATTTTGACAAAATAAATAAAAACCTAAATTCTAATTTGATGAAAATTGATTTTTATGAGTTTTTTATAAAAAAAGAATTAAATTTGTGTGAGAAAATAATTTAAACAAAATTAAATAAATAAAATAAATATAGAAGAGAAGAGAGAAATGGGCCTGGTATCAAAAGTAAAAGGGGGGGTGTCAATAAGCACAATATGCCTTGGTCCATGTTGACCTTTCTGATTCCATGTTGCACGTTTGACTAGGCCTATGGTAGACCTTCATATGCCAGGCGTTGGATTTGGCTTGTTGGACATCTGATTGGCTGATCATTGAGGACATATGGTGAACCCCTTACCTGTACATATGCCTGATTATATAAGAAAAAACATTATGAAATAATATGGGGTACCTGGGATTCGAACCCAGGCCCTTTGGCCTTTTCCAACACCTCCTGACCAGCTGAGCTAACGTGCCTTGTTGTATATGGAATAATAAACAAATATTATATTAGAAAAAAGCAAATTATCATATCAAAACGCGCGAAATTAAATGGATGAATCACTGCCTACCATGCCTCCTTTCTTCTTCCTCCCTCTGTTGGCAAAAGTCCATACTTTTACCTACGGACAAAGTCTGTAGCTATAGCCCTGTTTCATTCAAATATTGCACACACGCATGATAAATCAATTACATTGGTACCAATCTACTCGTCTCAACCTTACTAGTGTCATGGTACCTCAATCGTGGCCCAATTTTTCCTGTATGGTAAAGCCCCAAAACTAACTCAGAAACCCTAACAATGGCATCCACACATATGGCTTCCAAAAATGCAATTAAATGGTACTGTTAGCTTGCAAACATGATAAGGATTACAAATATATCATTTAAACATGATAAAGATACAAGAATGAATGAATACGATTTTGAAAAAATTGACAAACCGTGGGGGTTATGGAGGCAGATTCTGGGTAAATCAAGGCTTGATTATGACCAGGTTAGCTTCAGGAGATGGCTGGGAATTGATTGCTAGACTTGGAATGGTGTAAATCGTCCTCTAACTTGCAAATTGATTCAGCACTTTTTGATGATTTTTGCAAGTTTTCTCTCAGCTTCTCACGCCTCCAATCCTTGTGCTTTTGGTCTACAAATGTTCTATATGTATCCTTGAATGGATTAGGGTTACAAATTTGCTCCAAATCTTCCCCAATAATAATCATTGATCATGATTTGATTCTCATGTAAATCTTTCCAAATCAAGCCAAAATACAATCTTTTTGTGTACAAACAAGCCTTGCACGATTTGATCTTATTTCCAACTATTCATGGACCTGAAATATGCACAAAATCTCAAGGTTTAAATGATTTTTGATATTTTCATAATTTTATTTTGATTTAATTTGATTTAATTGAAATAAAAATCAAAATAAATGACAAAAATAAAATAAAGGCAAGTGGGAAGGATAATGGGTCGTGGACTATGTTACAAACTCAATGTAAGGACAAAAAGTTGGGCCCATTTGACAAAATTGCAAATTTGGCCACTTTTGACTTTTGGCAATTTTGCAAAAACGGTCAAGTTTGACAAGGCATATCTCTTTCAATTTTGATTCTATGAGGGTGTTCTTTGACTTTTTAGAAAGCTTAAGATGTCCTCTAAGCAACCATTTTGGTCTCATCTCAATTTAGTCTTCCATGTTCATGTATGAAGCTTTGACAAAACAGGTGCTTTTGTTGACTTTTCAAAGTGATTTATAATGCCCAAATTCATAACTTCTTGTGAGTGCATATTTTGAACTTGGGAGCTGAAGATGAATTGTAGGGAACTGCATCTTCTTAAAAATTAGCTTTGGATGGGTCATTCTTGATAAAGTATGAGAACGTAATGCTTGGTCAAAGTTGAGTTGACTTTTCCTACAAAACCCTAATTTAGCAACTTTTGGGTTTTGATGAATTGTGAGCAATCCTTGAGGAATCATGATAAACCCTTGATCAAATGATGAATAATACTTCAAAATGAGAATGTTGACCAAAAATCTTGAAGTTTGACTGTATGTGGGACCCAGTTGACTTTTGCCCTAGCACAGTCGATTTTCAGGCCTTTGAGCAATTGGCTGAGCAAACTTTCTCTGTAGGGCTTGAAACTTGACATGGATGATCTTGAGAACATTTTAGGAAAATGGTGAGCATTTGAGACCCTTTGTACTCAAGTATCTTGATGCAAACTAAAACCCTAATTTGGGGTAGACTGCCTTAGGAGAGGATTTGTCTGATCAACTCTTGGACTTCCTTGAGCAATTTGAGGACCTCACTTGAAATGAATTGAGAAATATGGGAGGGAAAATTTTGGGGTACAACACTTACCTTGCTTTGAAAGTGCCTGGATCTCTCTATCCAAGTCAACCTGCAAACTTGAAGTGCAAAAATGGCAGATGGATAAGGAGGAGTTACAGTGAATGGGTGATGGTTTGGAACACTTATATATGATGTAGGTTAAGTGTTTAGGTGATTAGAACTTGAAACGCACGAGTAGATTTTTGGATTGCTATTCTTGATGCAAAACTGCAAGTTATGGCAGGTTTTTGGTGATAGCGTGTTCAGGAGAGTTTCTGGCCTTTAACAAGCGTGTGTTAGGTTGTAATGTGTTTGTGTATAAGTATAGAGAAGGTTCAAAATCAAATCCACACCAGGTTTCTCAGTTGTAGGCTTTTTGCTCTATTGCTTTCCTTTTAAGAAAAGTGAGGAGACAAATCTCTACATGCTTGTACAGGCCTGTGTTAAGTTGGTACAAATCTTAGACACTTTGATTTTGGTTTATAGGACTTGTGTGTGCAGAAGGAACAGGTGTAAAGCTCAAGAATTGACAAATGCAAAAGTTGTGCTTTTCTAAAATGGAAGTGGCAACTTTGTGCCATTTATGGAATTAAAGCTTGGACAAAGGCTCTTATGCTTGGATTAAGGCTTTATCAACTGTGTAAGCATTAAATTATGGAGTGAGAAACAAGTTTGTAACCTGTAAAGCAAGCATTATGCAGCCTAGGTTTGGATTTGAATTTTGTTCTTCATGAAATGGCTTGAAATCAAAGTGAGAAATTGCCAACTTCTTCTCTTCGATTCTCCCTACTCAAGTATGACCTCAAGGAGTTATTGGATATTTTGGAAAGCTTGAAGTGTGCTTTATAACTCATATTTGAAATGATTTTCAAGATTCCTCTTGGAACTAGGTGAAAAGTTTCCATGAAGTTAGGTCAAAAACCTGCCTAAATTAGGGCAAAATTTCACTAAGTTATTTTAGTTCATGGGCATGTATTTACAAAATTATATCTTGAGATCCAAGCATCTTTAGGAAAAAATGTGTGAAGAAAAGTTGTAGATTTCATGGAGATCTATAACTTTCATGTTGGGAACTTTCTTTTAATCATCTTGTATCATGGTGAGAATTTGGCTTAAAGTTGAGAAAAAATTAGAAATATTTTATACTTAGAAAAATTTCTAAGTTAAGAAAATTTCAAATTTCAAAACAAAATCTTCAATCTTTGATTTCTTGATGAACAAGTTTCACATTTTGACAAGTTTTGATGAATTGTAATCCTTGGCACTTGATTTTGACCAAAAAGTCAAAGTTTGACTTTTCAGTATACAGTTGACTTTTGATCAGTTGACTGCGAATTTTATCTGTCAATCCAATGGAATTGAAATGTTTTGAACCATGTCATTAGGTAAAGATGATGCAATTGAACTCTTGAAATCATGCTTCAAACCAATTTGTCATTTGCTAGGTCAAAAATCAGAAATTGCCCTTTCTCAATCAAAACCCTAATTTTGACCATTTTGCCCTTTTGATGATTTGATCAAATTTCTTAAGGAATTGTGGTCCAAACTTGATCAAATGATATATGTGAGTCTAAAATATTGATGTGGATCAAAAATTATGAAGTTTGACTGTAAATTGGCCATGGTTTACTTTTTCCCCAATACAGCTGATTTTTAGGTCAATTGTCCAATTGACTGATCAAAAATGTGATTCAAGGCTTGAAACTTGACATGAGTAATATTAGGGGTCCATGATGGTACTTGAAAGTCATATGAAGCATTGATAGTCAGAAAATTCTTTTGCAATCCCAAAAACTAATTTTGGGTCATCAGTGCATGATGAGATGTCTTGAGCTGGTCAAACCCTAATCCAGTCTTGAATCAAAGAGATCTTCTGAGAAAAGTCTTGATAAATGAGAGGGAAATTTTGGGGTACAACGGGGTTGAAGCAGCTTCATTTGCTTTTGTTACCAAGAACGTTGTGGCCCGATTTATCAGACATAACCTTATCTGTCGGTATAGTATTCCAGAAAGAATCATTACAGATAATGGTACCAATCTCAACAACACTATGATCAACGAGCTTTGCACGCAATTCAAGATCCAGCATCATAACTCTTCTCTTTATCGGTCGAAGATGAATGGCGGTGTGGAAGCTGCTAATAAAAATATGAAGAGGATCATACAGAAGATGATAGTGACATATAAAGATTGACACGAGATGTTACCATTTGATCTTCATGGTTACCGCACCACAATGCGCACATAAACATGGGGGACTCCTTTATCTTTGGTATACAATATGGAAGTTGTCCTACCCATTGAAGTCCAGATCCCTTCCTTGAGAATCATGAAGGATGCAGGGCTGAGGGAAGAAGAATGGGTCCAAACTCGACTTGATCAATTAAACTTGATTGACGAAAAGAGGCTCGTGGTTGTCTGCCATGGTCAGATATACCAAAAATGTATGATCAAAGCTTTTACCAAGAAGGTCAGATGTCAGGTATATTAGACTAGGGATCTAGTAATCAAGCGCATTATCCTGCCGCAAGGTGATCCCAGGGGCAAATGGACTTCCACATACGAAGGGCCATTTGTGATCAAGAACATATTTTCTAGTGGAGCCATGATCTTAACCACTGTGGACGGTGACGACCTTCCGCACCCTGTAAACACGGACATAGCTAAAAGATACTACGCATAAATAAAGACCTACTAGGTCGACTGGCCTAGGCAAAAATAAGGGCATCCCGGCGAACCAAAAGGGTTCGGGAAAAAATTAGGGATATACATCTGAAAAAATTTGTACACCCGGCAAGTTGAAAACCTGAAAAGACGACTTGGGCAAAAAAGGGTATCCCGGTGGTCTGAAAACCCGAAAGGGCGGTCCAGGAAAAAGTTAGGGATTTTAAAGTGTATAACTATGTTCAGTTGGATCACCTTACAACCAATCTTCAGTATCAACTATCAAGCTTAAGCGGTACTAATCAATCCAATCAGCTTCAGACAAGAAGCGAAAGGGATGAGACGTTTAAAGACATAAAGGCAATAGTAGAATGGGAATCCAATGGGATTATTTCACATAGTTGTCTTTCTTTGTATACTATTTTTATATAATTTCCAATTTTACGACATCTTTCTCTTACTAGGATGCATGTTTCCTTGTACAAAAACACTTATTCAAGTTAATAAAAAACCATTCCTTTGAATGTGAAAACTTTAAGAGACGGGATAATATCTAAGGGCCGTCCATAAAATACCTGCAAATATTTTCCCCGGCAGATACCTTCTCCAGCAGGTACAGAGACAGGGACATCCTACTACAAGGACGCTACCATATTCTCAGCATGTAGCCTAATGATGTCAGTTGTTCTCACATCCCCGGCAGAGCAAAAATCTTCAAACTACTTCTCTAACATACCCCAGTAAAGTCACCAAGCTTCTTAGGATTCCCCAGTAAGATTTTAACAAAATCTTCAAGTTGTTCGCGAAGCTTACCTTTCCCTAACAAAGTTTATTTCTCTAACAACAAAAGTTCATCTCCCAGCATTTCAACTTCAACAAATCTGAAGACCTACATTCTTCACCCCCGGCAACAGTCATGGATTTATTTTCCCTAATTCAATAACACAACAATGGAACAACTGACACGTTCATACATTGCATTCATACATCATTTCTACAAAACATCATAGAATATGCAGTACAAAGCATATATCACAATCTCATTTATTTTGAGAGCATCATGCAATTCATACATCATGAAATCGCATGAAATTGACTTTACCTTTCCAGGTTGAGTTCGCAGAAAGGCAAACACTATCAGCCTATAAAACAGGTCAAAGATTAATGCCCGAAACCAGACGGGAAAATTATCTGCACGGTCAATTGGTATGAACTCCTGAAGCAAGATGGGTTTACCAACAAATACAGTGGGCTATGGATTAATTCCCGAAACCAGACGGGGAAACTTTCTATGTGGCCAATGTTGCCAAGTTCTGGATTAATACTTGAAACAAGACAAGACAACTATCCGTGAACAAGAGATTGAAGATTAATAACTGTAACAAGCCAGGAAAACTATCTTTCTTTCTTAGGTTAGAGATTAATACCTGTAACAAGCCAGGACAACTATCTCGACGACCGATAAAAACCAAGTTCCAGATTAATACCTAAAACTAGCCAGGAGAACTATTTGTGGATGACAAACTGTGGATTAATACCTGTAATAACCCAGGAGAACTATCTACATAAGGAGATTGAAGATTAATACCTGTAACAGGCTAGGAAAACTATCTTTCTTTCTAAGGTCAAAGATTAATACCTGTAACAAGTCAGGACAACTATCTCAGCGACCGAGAATTTTTAGGTTCTAGATTAACACCTGTAACAAGCCAGGAGAACTATCTTTGAACAATTGATTTATAGATTAACACCTGTAACCAGCCAGGAAAACTATCTACATTACCAGACAGGAAAACTATCTACATGACCAGACGAAGCAATCTTACACAGGCTTCTTCTCATATATCTCTGGATGCAGGCTAACACAGACTCATCTTGAAACAGCCCTACATAGGCTCTTTCTAATATATTTTCAGATAACGGTTAATCCCATTATCCCTAGCAAGTTACCGTGAAGCCTAGATTTCAACCAGAAAACAACAAACTTCCATCTCTCTAATAAATGGACAACTCTTCAGCAGAGCCTTTAACAACTAAAGCTCATAGACTCTATTCCCCATAGAGTTTTCCACAAGCAGGAGAGCAACAAAAACCCATATTTCCCAACGGACTCCTCCTCAGACAGCAGGAACAGGAACCCCCAAAGGGATCATTTGTGAATTAAGCATCTATTTTGGATGGCATCTTTAAGCCCATCTCTGATGACTCTCTACCATCTTATTTGAATGGCATCTATAATCCCATTCCCATCATCATCAACTAACAGTGTTACTTCATGCGAGTGCAAATTTCTGGGCACTCTAGTGTTCAATCATCTTTCACCTTCAGATCACGAAAGGCAGACAAGCCAATCTATATCCTCAAGTTTAAGAAGATTGAAAAGGGGAATTTGTTTTACCCCAAAATTTTCCCTCCCATTTTTACTCAAATCATGCTCCTAGAGATCCTCAATTTCTCAAGGTCGACCAAGAATTGACCAGACAAATTCTCCTCCTAAGCAATGAACCTCTAGCTAGGGTTTCACTTTTCATTAAGATATGTGAGATCAAAAGGTCCCAAATGTTTTTCATGGTCCTATTATGCCTTCAAGATTGTTCATGACAAATTTCATGCCTTCCACTACAAGTTTGCTCAGTCAATTGCTCAAATGCTTGAAAATCAACTATGTTAGGTCAAAACTCAATTGTGGCCCATGTACAGTAAAACTTCAAGATTTTTGTTAAACATCAATATTTTGAAGTTATATCCATCATTTGATCATGGTTTTATCATGATTCCTCAAGAAATTCTCTCAATTTATCAAAAGTCAAGAATTGCTAAATTAGGGTTTCTATAGGAAAAGTTAACCAAATTTTGACCAGGCATAACTTTCACATACTTCATCCATTTTTCCCCAACCAAAGCTCATTTTGAATATATTTCAATTCCCTACAAATACTCTTCAAATCTCAAGTCCATGAAATGCACCATTTGAAAGATACAAGCTCATACATTACAGGTCATTTTCAAAAAGTCAACAAAAGTCACTTTTTGTCAAGACCTTTTACATCAAGATTAAATCTTCAAATTCTAAATTGATTAAAATAGGGATTGAAGTAGATATCTTAGGTTTTCCAAAAAGTCCAAGATCATCATCATAAGATAAAAATTAAACAAGTTATGGCTTGCACAAGTTGGGTAATTTTCAAGAAAATGCATGGAGTCAACTTTGGACAAAATCATTTTTCAAGCTAATAAGCCAAATTTGTAGAGCCTAAACATGTTCATGACATGTCTAAGGACCCCTAAGACCATTTTTTAATAGTCTTCATCTTATTTTCATTTTATATTAATTTTATTTAACTTAAAATCAAATAAATCAAAATTAATGCAAATAATATGGGCCATTAGTGCTTGGGCTTGGTTTGATGCATGGAAGGTCCCTATATTTTGTGTCCATCCTGGCTAGCATGTCCAAGTTCATAGCAAATTCAAAAAGGGACAAGAATGCACACTTTTTGCAATTTTTCAAATATTTGTTGTTAGCCTTTAAACAGTACCTTAATTGTTGATTCTTGTCATTACATCTTGTCCCCTCCTTCTACTCTATATAAGAATCATGTTTTCAAGCCTTACACACGCCTACACACTGTCAAGAGAGTCACGAAAAATAGAAGAAAAAAATTCAAAACTGTGAAATTCAGAACTGAATTTCCAGCCATCATCCGTCCAAACCAAGTGTGCCATTCTCTTCCTGAAGGTCTCAGGATTCATTCCCAGCCCTCATTCACATTGTTCCATGCTCAGAAGTGTCCCAACCGAATCATCTCCATTAGGTAAAATTTCGCATCTTTCATCTCTTAGTGTATGAATTTTAAGCAAATTTGAAACTCATAATCATGTTTGTTTAGTCATTGTGAAGCTTTCTAACATTTTACATGTAAATATAAGGCCATGTATTGCAGGTTACCATTTCTAAGGTTCTAGAACGGTTAAGATTCAAACAGGATGTTGCAGGACTTTTCAGGCCAAACGACCACTACCATTGAACTCGTAGCATGTGAAATAGGGGGGTAACTCTAATATCGAGCCTTGATTTTGCTTTGTGCATGTTTTAGGGTTTTGGATGGCCGGAGAAGGTGACCAGAGTTTGACTCTGACACCTCTGAAATGTTGACTCCAGCAAGTCATTGTGCCTCTCTCCCATTGGCTTGTTTGAATAAACAGCACGCGTTATTTTTTCTTCATATTTCTAACTGATTCTTTTATATATATTTGTTGTTTTGTATAAATTAACGATTGATTAGCTGGTTTAGTTGGTAGGAGGGGACGCGTATGAAGGGAAGGACCTGGGTTCGAAAGCCAGGTCATGCATTTTTTTTTCTCACAATTATTTTGCAGATCTGGTGCTGAGACATCTCACGCGTGCACCATACATCCCTTGATCTTCACCATGAGATCTCAATGCATCAAGATCCAATACACCCAAACACTCAAACTACCATGCCCTTTCCAGACCTCTTCTCAGTGAATCCAAGCAGATCTGGGTTTTCCTCCTTTGGGCCAGCAAATTCAAAAACAGTACCCCCCCCCCCCCCTAACTGCTTATCAAAACCCAGGCCCATTTTACTCTTTTTTTGTCTTGTTTTAATTCTTTTTTTTTGTTTTCTTTTATTATCTATTTAATTAGTAAAATAATAATAAAATCACAAAAAAACATAGGATTAGTTTTTTTATTAAATAATTAATTTCTGAAATAAATAAATTAATTAATTTTAACCCTTTTTTTAATTTAAAATGAACTAGAACTTAGGTTTAATTTTATGTTTAATTCATTTTCTTTTCATAACAAAAAAGCAATATAAAAAAACATAGACTATTTTCTAAAATTAATTTTATTTTCTAAATAGAGTTTAGGATAATTTTAATTTAATTAATTTCTTAAATCAAAAGACAAACAAAAAAGATTTTCTTATTAGGTTTTTAGACGAACTTTTAACCTTCGCGCATTATTTATTTTTTTCTTCGCATTTTTACATTATTGATGTAACTGTATATTGAGATGTAATAGTAATTAGGCTTTACTTTCTGCTTTTAATTTATGCATTCCCAAGTTTTGTACATTGTAAATTTCCCCTCCCCAAAGCCATGTAATAGCGTAGGGTTTATTTTTTCACTTTTCATTCTTCTGTACATATTAACTGCTAGTAACTAGGATTGCATGGAAAGACTGAAAACAAAAATGTTAGAAAACATAAATACATAAGATAAATAATTGAATTGAACACAATTTCACATGCGCACATCTAGGGTACCCCACTTTGGTTGCCTTCGGAAAACGGTCACAATTCTCAAAACCTGAGAAGTTTTAGTGGATGTCCTATAGTTTGAAAGATCACAAATCCCTCGATGACCCTCTCGATGTTGCCTCGGTTAAAAGTGATCTTAGAACTTTAGGACAGTTACTAAAATTCCTTTCCAAGTTGCCTTCGTGACTGTAACGTCCCTTCGAATGTCCCTCATACATCCAACTATAGGGCTACCTACTCACTAATAGTAGGATAGCACTGTCTAAAAGATAGGAGGAAAAGAACTACCTTTTCGAGTACAAGTAGATAGTTATTAAATGCTTGCTCAAAACAAACACTATTTCCAAAAACAACTTTCCAAAAATAACTTTCAAAAACATTTGCTTTGTCAACACTCTTGAGGACTGATACAAGAGTTATCACAAAGCGAATCACTGCACTAAGGCATTTTCAAACTACTTTTTCAAAACACAAAGCACAAGCAATTTTCAAAACATGAGCTAGCATCTAAGAGCCCGTATAAAACTACGGATAGAAAGGGTGCTAACACCTTCCCTTTCCATAATCTACCCCCTTACTCAGAAAAGTCTCGAAAATGTATTTTTCTATTCTTTTCATCCTTTCCTTAATTTGGATAAAAGAAAAGTCAGTGGCGACTCTTGCTTACCGCAACATTTGCAAACAAAAAATGCAAAACCAGTATAAAAAGTCGGTTCTACCACCGTATAAAACTGTGTAAGGCTGCTTCAGGATGATTCCGTGTGAAACTGCATCTGGAGATTGCGAGAAGGAATCCGTGTAAGATTGCTTCAGGATGAGCCCGTGTAAAGCTGCATCTGGAGATCATGAGAAGGAACCCATGTAAGTTTTCTTCAGGATGAGCCCGTGTAGAGCTACATTTGGAAATATATTAGAAGGAGCCTGGGTAGGGCTGCTTCCACCTGGTCGTGTAGATAGTCGCCCCGTCTTGTTTCGGGAATTGATCCACAATCAGCTATTTGCATATAGTTGCCCTGTAGGTTTCAGTAATTAATTTGGAACTTGCTTTTGTTGGTCGTTGAGATAGTTGCCCTGTCTGGTTTCAGGAATTACTCTTTAACCTGGTCTTGTAGATAGTCTCCCCGTCTTGTTTCGGGAATTGATCCACAGTCAGTTGTTCACAGATAGTTGTCCTGTCTGGTTTCAGGAATTAATCTAGAACCTTCTTTTGTTGGTCGTTGAGATAGTTTCTCTGTCTGGTTTCAGGAATTAATCTCTAACATGGTCTTGTAGATAGTCGCCCCGTCTTGTTTCGGGAATTGATCTACAATCAGTTGTTCACAGATAGTGTCTCTGTTTGGTTTTAGGAATTAATGTGGAATTGTTTTTTCATGGTTATTAAGATAGTTGCCATGTCTGGTTTCAAGAATTACTCTCTAACTTGGTCTTGTAGATAGTCTCCCTGACTTGTTTTGGGAATTGATCTATAATCAGTTATTCACAGATAGTTGCCATGTTCGGTTTCAAGAATTAATCTAGAACTGTTGAAAATTGATGATGATATTTGTCTGCTTGCGAACTTTCCTGAAAAGGTAAAGAATTAGCCTTATGCAATGTCATGATGCATGAAATGCATTGGGTAATGATGTTCTCAAAATAAATGAGACTACAATATATTCATTTGTATTGCATATGCTATGATGTTTGTAAAATGATGTATGAATGTAATATGTGAATGTATCAGTTGTTCTATTACAGAGTTGTTGAACTAGGGAAAATAAATCCCTAATTGTTACTGGGGATGAAGAATGTAAGTTTTCATTATTTGTTGAAGTTAAATTGCTAGGAAATGAACTTCCGTAGATAGAGACATAAACTTTACTAGGGAAAGAAAACTCCATAAACTGCTTGGGGATTTTTGTGCAGCCCTATTGGGGAACCCAAGAATTTGTGAACCAGACTAGGGAATTCTTTAAGACGCCGGGGAAATAATTGGAGATTCTTGCTCTGCCGGGGATATCATAAATTTTGGCATCATTAGGCTGTATACTAAGGATATGGTAGTGACTTTATAATAGGATGCCTCTGCCTCTACACCTGCTGGAGAAAGTATATGCGGGGATTTACACATGGCCTTTTTTAGACACCGTCCCGTTTCTTAAAGCCATTAATAACCGTCTTTCTATTTTTTATGCGTGTATTTGTAAACAGTAATGACACTCAAATGCATATGTTCAAAAATAATTACTGGACGTTCTTGCAAACAAAATAGAAAAACAAATAGTTTTGCACTTTCAAAGAGATAGTTTTTTTATTAAGCTGAAGAATTCTTCCTATAACAAGTGTTTTTGTACATAGAGATATACACTATAGTAAGAGAATGTCTTCATAAGAATGAAAATTATACAAAAATAGTATACAAAGAAAAACATCTATGTGAAACGATCCCATTGGGTTCCCATTCTGCTATTGCCTTTATATCTTTAAGCGTCTCATCCCTTTGCTACTTGTCTGAAGCTGACTGGATTGATTATTACCATTTGAACTTGACACTTGTTACTAAAGTCTATCTGTAAGGTGATCCGATGGGACATAGTTATACGCCTTTGATCTCTAACTTTTTCTTGGACCGCCCTTTCGGGTTTTCAGTCCACCAGGATACCCTTTTTTGCCCAAGCTGCCTTTTCAGGTTTTCAACTTGTCGGGTGTACATTTTTTTTCTTCATATGTATATCCCTAATTTTTCCCCGAACCCTTTTGATTCGCCGAGATGCCCTTATTTTTGCCTAGGCCAGTCAACCTAGCGGGTCTTTGTTCACGCGTAGTATCTTTTAACTATGTCCGCGTTTACAGGGTGCGGAAGGTCGTCACCATCCATAGTTGTTAAGATCATGGCTCCACCAGAAAATATGTTCTTGATCATAAATGGCCCTTTGTATGTGGGAGTCCATTTGCCCTTGGGATCACTTTAAGGATGGATAATGTGTTTAATTACTAGGTCACCTACCTGATATACCTGACGTTTGACTTTCTTGTTAAAAGCTTTAATCATATGTTTTTGGTACATTTGACCATGACAGACAGCCGCGAGCCTCTTCTCGTCAACCAGGTTCAACTGGTCAAGTCTAGTCTGGACCCATTTGTCTTTATTCAAACTTGCATCCTTCATGATTCTCAAGGAAGGGATCTAGACTTTGATGGGTAGGACAACTTCCATAGTGTATACCAGAGAGAAAGGAGTTTCCCCTGTTGACGTACATACTGAGGTACGGTAACCATGAAGAGAAAATGGTAACATCTTATGCCAGTCTTTATATGTCACTGTCATCTTCTGTACGATCTTCTTGATGTTTTTATTAGCAGCCTCTACAACGCCATTCATCTTTGGCCGGTAAGGAGAAGAGTTATGATGCTGAATCTTGTATTGTGTACAGATCCTAGTTATCATAGTATTATTAAGATTGGTACCATAATCTTTAATGATTATTTCTGGAATGCCATACCGACAGATAAGGTTATTTCTGATGAACTGAGCCACAACGTTCTTGGTAACAGAAGCAAATGAGGCTGCCTCGACCCACTTTATAAAGTAATCAATCACAACCAGGATGAAGTGGTTTCAATTAGAAGCGGTAGGTCTAATATCTCCAATCATATCAATACCCCACATTGCGAATGGCCAGGGAGCAGTCAAGACGTTCAAGGGAACCGGAGGCACGTGTACTTTATCAGCATAGATCTGGCACTTGTGACAAATTCGTGAATGCTGATAACAGTCTGCTTCCATAGTAGACCAGTAGAATCCTGCTTGTGATACGGTGGGAGAACTGACTTGGGATTTTGCGTTTGTGTTCGCAAATGTTTCGGTTTAGCAAGAGTCGCCACCGACTTTTTATTTTATCCTAAGGAAAGGTCGAAAAGCACAGGAAAGACCTTTGAGATGTTTTCTTGGATTTGGGGAGTAGATTATAGAAAGGGAAGGTATTAGCACCGTTTCTATCCATGGTTGTCCATGGGCTCTTAGTTACTTGTTTAGATCACTTGCTTTGCTTTTCAATTGTTTGAAATGGTGCTTTGTGTGTGATTTGGAAAGATATTTTTGAAAAGAGGCCATCGTTGTGGCAACCTTTGTAATGATTATTGTTTGAATGTATACAAAGGTGTTTTTGTCTTTTGAAAAGTTTTCAATGTTTGAAAGTAGGGTTTTGAAATTGTGTTGTGAAATGTGTTTGAAAATAGCAAGGATGTTTTGCAAGCTTTTGATCAAGTAACTAAGAGCTATCTACCCTATTTTACTCAAAGATCTTTCTTATGCTTTTAACCCTTTTAACAATGTTGTTTCACCATTGTATTTGGTGAACAACCTTGTGTTAGGATGTTAAACGGGACAGGCGCGGGTCATCGTATATACCATGATAGCAATGGTGTCAAGTATCTTTGGAAATTTTCTTGAGGGACTTGATCATTTTGTTTAGGCAACTCAGATTGCGTCATCGAGGGTCTATGATCTTTTTATTTGTTTTTTGTTTTGCCAAAGTACTTGACATGCAACCATGGCCCATTTTTGAAGGCAACCAGTGGATAGAAACCCTAGAGGGTGCAAGTGTGCATTGTGTTTTTTTTATGCATATTTGTCTTTGATTAGGTCAAGCTAGTTGTTGATTTTATTTTTCATACAAACCCTAAGTCTAAGCATGGCATAATTTGGAAGCTTTTAAATGTGCGAGAATTTAAGTGCTACACTATTACAACATGATATAGGGAGGGGGGTACAAATTTGAATTGGGAATATTTGACAAGAAAATAAATTCTAAGTTATTACAACCATATCGAATGTATAGGCACTATTTAATATTTAAATAAATACAATTAACAAATATCAAGTAAAATGTATTATGCAAAAAAGATTTTTATGTATGTAAAAAGTATTTCTTTTCAATGTGAACTGTAAAAAAGGGGTCAATTTTAATTATTTTCCTTTTTAGGGCAAAAACCCTAATTCTAATAAATAATATTATTTAATGATTATATATAATAAAATACTAATTTATACAAAAAATAAAAGTATATTATGAAAATGATATTTTTAGTACAAAATATTAATAAAAATGAAAATGTAGTATTTTCGTATTTCTTGACCTAATTATTTAATAAAACAAGTATATAAGTATATATATATATATATATATATATATATATATATATATATATATATATATATATATATATATATATATATATATATATATATATATATATATATAATATATATATATATATATATATTATATATATATATATATATATATATATATATATATATATATATATATATATATATATATATATATATATATATATATATATATATATATATATATATATATATATATATATATATATATATATATATATATATATATATATATATATATATATATATATATATATATATATATTAAACATATTAAATATACAAAGATAAAAATTAATTATTTACAAAAAATGGGTATTTTCAAGAAAATATTCTCAAATATAAATAGAAATAATAAATGAAAATGAGTATATTTTTTGTATTATTTTTGAGTTTTATTAAAAAAAAGAAATAGTTTATTTACATATTTATACTTAGTAAAATAAAAATAAAAATCAAATAAATATGAAAATTATAGAAACTAATTTTTTGGCATTTTTTATACTTAGACAAAAAATAATAAAGTTAGAATGAAAAATAAAAATGTCAAAATGATAAATATTTAAATAAATGGGTCAAGTGGGTGTAAACAAAAAAAGGGGGGTGTCAAAAGCAAAGAACAACCAGGCCCAGCCAGTCTGACTTCATCTTCTTCCTCTTGTTCACAAACCGCGTGCCTCTGTACATCAATGGCTATCTCCTGATTTTTTGATTTTTTGACAAAACTCATAACATGAACATTGTAGAGAATTAAACAAAGAATCCAACCATATAAAAAACTTGGATTAACTCTCAAAGACCAGAGAGAATTTCTCTGGCCCTAATTTCTAACCTAGTTTTTAAGAAAGTTCATGAATGAAATTCTCTTAGCACGATTAATGTAAATGAAAATTAAGCATATGTATGGCTTCAGGGCTATGAGTACAACATATTTCATTCACAAACCTAAGCCTAACCATTACTAAATAGAGAGATAGAAGTCCATGAAATACCCGTTTCAGTTGACTACGAGTTGGACAATGCAGCAACCTTCAATGGTGTTTGGGCTTCTCTTGAGCTTGCCTGAGGTCCAAGGAAACTTTTCCAATGCTTGGCTTGTTTAGAAACAGATTGAATCGTGCTGTAGAACTCAACCTACAGAGCTTTGAAACAAAAATGGAAAAGTGTGTTAGAGGTGTTACAACTTGCAATGGGGTCCTGGGATAGTTCAGGTGAGTTGATTGGAAGGTGTTTGAACTATCTTTGGACAAAACGCATGATGGAATTTGGTTATGGCTTGCAAAATGCAGAACTTGCCCTGTTTTGCAGAAAAACAATGATTATGTGTACAAGGGAGTTTGAGAGGCAAAGGGGTCATGTTTCAGGCTTGTTGGGAGGTATGGAACTTGTTTATAATGTTTGTGTAAGCTTGTCTTAACAGATATGAGAGATGGTCTATGATTTTCAACTTTTCTTCTACTTGAAGCAAGAGAATGGAAGTGATGTTAGAGCCTTGTACAGGCCCTCCTATCACCCTGCACACAACACTCTTGGCCCCTCCAATTCATGGATTTAGTTTGAATTCTCAGATTTTGTTCAAGGCTCAATGCTTAGTGTTTGACATAAAGCAACCTTTTGCAAAAATGGCAATATACCTTTTACCATTTAGGGCTTAATCTTGTGTACAATGCCCTAATGACCAAGACAAAACCTTAACTCAATGTATATGCATTAAATTCTGGAGTACAAGTTGGTTTTGAGGCCTTCAAGCTAGCACCAAACATGCTGATTTAAAAATGCAAGTTTGTATGAACATGTATTGACCATGGACAAAAGTGAGTTTTTGCCAATTTCAAGCATTCGATTCTCTCTAACCACAACGGTGTTTGAGGAGTTCTTGGATAATTTGGAAAGCTTAGAACATGTACTATAATCCATATTTGCAATGCAACTTGAAACTCCAAGTGGAACTATGTGAAAAGTGGCCAAGAAGATGGGTCAAAATCCTGCCTAGATTAGGGCAAATTTTCTCTAAGTTAAAAGTTTTAGGTACCCTTGTTCCAAAAATCATAACTTGAGATACAAGCTTCTTTTGAGAAAACTTTGTGAATCAAAGTTGTAGACTTTGTGATGGACTACAACTTTTATATTTCAAGTTTTGTTTGAATCCATTTTCATCTTGGTGAAAAAATGGGACAAAGTTAGGAAAAAATACGGAAATTTCATAACTTAGAAAATTTCTAAGTTATGAAATTTTTCCATTTTAAACCCTAATTTTCATATTTGGGTTTCTTGATGAACAAGTTTCATAATTTGACATGTCTTGATGAAAAATAACTCTTGGCACTTGATTTTGACCAAAAAGTCAAAGTTTAACTTTTCAGTGTACAGTCAAATTTTGATCAGTTAACTGAAAAATTCATCTGTCAATCCTATGCATTTGAGATCTTTTGAACTTTTTGAATGGGTCAAGGCAATGTCATTAATTCCTTGAGTCCATGTGTGAGCTTGATTTTCCATTGGCTAGGTCAAACAGTCAAAAATTGCCTTTGTGCAGTCAAAACCTTAAAAATGACCATTTTGCCCTTTTGGTGATCTGATCAAATTTCTTGTGGAATTGTGATCCAAACTTGATCAAATGGTTCATATGAGTTTGTAATGTTGATGTGGGTCAAATTTCATGAGGTTTGACTGTCAATTGGCCACAGTTGACTTTTTCCCAATACAGCTGATTTCTAGGTCAACTATCCAATTGACTAGGCAAAAACTTGAATCAAGGCTTGAAACTTGGTATGGACAAACTTGTGAATCCAAGATGAAGTATGAAAGTAAATTTGGGAATTGTAGGTCAAACTATCCCTATGCAAACTCAAACCCTAATTTAGGTCAACTGTGCAAGGAGGTGCCTTGAGCAGAGCAAACCCTAGCTTGATCTTGAGTTCTAAGATTCTTGTGATTGAGAAAATGTTGATGAAATGAGAGGGAAAATTTTAGGGTACAACAGTTGCCCCTGTTCAATCTTCTTGAACCTGAAGAGTTAGATTGGCAAGTTTGCCTTTCGCGAATCGAAGGTAAAAGAGGATTGGACACTAGAGTGCCTGTAAATTTGCACTCGTCAACATAATGTTGAGGGAATGGGCTTAAAGATGCCATTTGGTGTTGGTAGAATCTTGCTGGATATGGACTTAAAGATGCCATCCAAGAATGTTTATTGAAGTACAATGTTGTAGGTCAGAAGAATGAGTATCAAAGTGGTATCCGTGTTTGGAATGCATTTGAACCATATCTGGAGGTTGAGTCTGTATGGGCAAAGGAGTGGCATCCATGTCTGGAGCGTATCTGAGCTGTAACTGTATTTGAGTTTTTTGAATGAATATCAGAATGACTACCGTGTCTGGAGTGTATCTGTATTGTATCCGGGTAACAGAGTATCATCTATATATGGAGCAAATGTGTGCTGGGGATAAATTCTGAATGAGTGACAGAATGGCAATCGTGTCTGGTGCGTATCTGGACTGTATATGAAGTTGAGATCTTTATGAGTAGCAGAATGACTTCCGTGTCTGGAGTGTATCTGGAACTGTAACTGGGATCCGAATAAGTGACAAAATGACTTCCGTGGCGACTACACTAGGGAGAATCAAACTGCTGGCGTAAGGACCAGAATGGCATCCATGTTTGGAGCGTATCTGAACTTTGAGTCGAGAATCTAAATGAGAGATAGAATGGATGCCGTGTCCGGAGCGTATCTAGTCTGTATCTGATTGCTGAAGTCTGAATGAATAGTAGAATGACCGCCGTGTCTGGAGTGTATCTGTACTGTATCTGAATAATTGTTAACAATAGCCTTTTAATCTTATCCTGAAAAGGGTAATATGTTAGCTAAAAACATAAAGTTATGTTGCATGATATGCGTGATGCAATGAATTGTATTTCATCAATGTTTATGATATATGAATGTAATGGATGTGCATGTAATCTGATTAGCTGTCTTGTTGAGGAAAATAAATCCTTGGTAACTATAGGTAATGAAATATTTGATTACCGTCGGGGGAAGTAAATCCTCGATCGATGCTGGGGATTAATAAAGCCTCTGACAACTTCATCAGGGAATGAGAAACCTTCATGACTTTCCTGGGATATAGGGGAAACTCTGAAAATCTCTTCTGGGGAATTGAAGCCTTGGAGAAATGGGACCAAGAATCTTCGATCTTGCTGGGAGATAAATCTGTGGGGGGAAATACTCACCATTCTGGCTCCACTGGGGAATAAGGTTTAGACTAATCTGGCTCCACTGGGGAACTTGAAGTTTAACTCCGCTGGGGAAATGCTCCAAGGTTTCAGCTTTGTTGAGGATCTGAATGATGTATCGTAGGGGATTTCTTCTGGAATAGCATAAAGATTTCTTCCTAATCCTATCAGTAATTATCCTTTTTCAATTTCGTTTTGTCTGTAAGCAGTGATTATATTCCAATGCATATGCCTATTTAACAAAACATTGGATGTTTTCAAATAAAACATAAGTGTAAAAAGAAAAGAGAGGCAAGCAAATTTCCGCACTTTGAAGTATATTTATATTAACTTTTGTGAGTATTTTTTGTACAAAGGAGACAGACATCCTCGTAAGAGAATGTTGTCGTAAAAATTGAAAAATTCTATACAAACGAAAGATGGCTATGTGTAACAATTCCATGGGATTCCCATTCTGCTATAGCCTTCACAACTCTGAATATCTTTCCCATTCGCTGCTTCGTCCGCCGATGGCTAGATTGATCAGAAGCTTGGAGCTTGTTGGTGAAGAGATTGTTCTTAAAGTGATCCGACGAGACATAGTCATACGCTTTAAATTCCCTAACTTTTGCCTGGACCGCCCTTTCGGGTTTTCGATCCACCAGGAAACCCTTTTTTGCCCAAGTCGCCCCTTCGGGTTTTCAACTTACCGGGTGTACAAATTTTTTTGTTTTATCCCTAATTTTTGCCTAAACTGCCCTTTCGGGTTTTCGATTCACCGGGATGCCCATTTTTGCCCAAGTCGCCCTTTCGGGTTTTCAACTTGTCGGGTTGTCTTATGCCTAGTATCTTTTGACTATGTCTGCATTCGCAGGGTGTGGCAAATCGTCGCCGTCCATGGTGGTCAAAATCATTGCCCCACCAGAAAAGATGCTCTTGATCACAAATGGTCCTTCGTAAGTAGGAGTCCACTTGCCCCTGGGATCACTTTGCGGTAAGATGATCCGCTTGATTACAAGATCTCCAACTTGATATACTTGACACCTGACTTTCTTGTTGAAAGCCTTGATCATGCGTTTTTGATACGCCTGTCCATGACAAACAGCTGTAAGCCGCTTCTCGTCGATCAAATTGAGTTGATCAAGCCGGGTCTGAATCCAATCATTTTCACTCAAACCAGTGTCCTTCATAGTCCTTAAGGAAGGAATCTGAACTTCCATGGGCAGAACATCTTCCATGCCATATACCAAAGAAAATGGGGTTTCCCCTGTTGAAGCACGTGTCGTGGTACGATATCCATGCAGAGCAAATAGTAACATCTCATGCCAGTCTTTGTAGGTGACTGTCATCTTTTGAATGATCTTCTTGATATTTTTGTTCACGGCTTCAACAACACCGTTCATCTTTGGCCGATAGGGAGATGAATTATGATGGTAAATCTTGAACTGTTCGCATAGAGCGGTGATCATAGTGTTGTTCAAATTTGTACCGTTGTCTGTGATAATCCTGTCGGGGATACTGTACCGACATATGAGGTTCAGCTTAATGAAGCGGGCAACCACATTCTTTGTAACTGAGGCATAGGAAGCTGCCTCAACCCATTTGGTAAAGTAATCAATAGCCACCAAGATGAAGCGATGTCCATTGGATGTCGTGGGATTGATCTCTCCAATCATGTCAATTCCCCACATTTCGAATGGCCAAGGAGCTGTAAAAACGTTGAGGGGAACAGGAGGAATATGTACCTTGTCGGCGTAGACTTGGCATTTGTGGCAGGTACGGGAATGTTGATGACAATCAGCTTCCATGGTAGACCAGTAGTAGCCTGCCCTTAGAATCTTCTTAGCCATCGTATGTCCGCTCAAGTGGGTGCCAAATGTGCCACTGTGTATCTCGGTTATGATCAATTCTGCTTCAGCTTTGTCCACACAACGAAGTAAAACACAATCATGGTTGCGCTTATAAAGGATGCCATTTCTTAGGAAGAACTTGGAAGAAAATCTCCTTAAGAACTTTTTGTCATTGACGGAAGCTCCTTCTGGGTATTCTCTAGTCTGGAGATACCTTTTGATTTCATGAAACCAGGGTTGTTCCACTACTTCTTCGGTATTAATCTCATGACAGTGCACAGGTTCGTCCATTCGCTCGATGGTGATTTGGGGAGCCTCGTTATCCCAGTTGAGTTTAAACATGGAAGACATTGTAGCCAGAGCATCTGCTAGCTGATTCTCTTCTCGCGGTAAATGCTCGAAAGTAATCTGCTCGAAATGAGGCAACAACGTCAGGACATGTTCTTTGTATGGGATAAGATTAGGATGTTTGGTGTCTCACTCTCCTTTGACTTGACTGATAGCCAAAGCCTAGTCCCCAAATACGACCAAAGATTTGATCCCCAAGTCTATAGCAGCCTTGAGACCAAAGATGCAAGCTTCATATTCGGCCATGTTATTGGTACAGCTGAAACAAAGTCTGGCAGTGAAGGGTGTATGGCAACCTTCCGGAGAAATGAGTATCACACCGATATTGTTTCCAAGTTCATTTGAAGCACCATCAAAGTACAGGGTCCATCGGGATCCTTGTTCAGGTCCATCATACGGTCTGTTACCTTCAATGTTGTCCAATATCATGATGTCCTCGTTAGGGAAGTCGAATCTCATAGACTGGTAATCTTCGACGGCTTGATGAGCTAGATGGTCAGCTAGTACACTCCCTTTTATAGCTTTTTGGGTAGTATATTGGATGACATACTCAGTCAGGATCATTTTCCATCTAGCAATTCTTCCAGATAAAGCCGGCTTCTCGAAGATATACTTAATCGGATCCATTTTGGAAATCAGCAAAGTGGTGTGAGTCAACATATACTGTCTTAGCCGGCGAGCATCCCATACCAAAGCGCAACAAGTTTTCTCGAGCAGTGAGTAGCGAGTCTCACAGTCGATAAACTTTTTGCTAAGGTAATAAATGGCATGCTCTTTTCGGCCAGACTCGTCATGTTGGCCCAGTACACACCCCATTGAGTTATCCAAAACAGTCAAATACATGATCAATGGCCTTCCTTCGACGGGTGGCATCAGAATAAGAGGTTCTAGTAAGTACTCCTTGATCTTATCAAAAGCAACTTGACAATCATCATTCCATTCGACTACCTGATCTTTCTTCAGCAGTTTGAAAATCGGCTCGCAGGTAGATGTCAGGTGAGAGATGAACCTCACAATATAGTTCAAGCGTCCCAAGAATCCTCTAACCTCCTTTTCAGTACGGGGGGCAGGCATTTCTTGTATAGCCTTTACTTTAGCTGGATCAACCTTAATGCCTTTGTTGCTGACAATAAATCCCAGAAGTTTACCAGACCTAACTCCAAAAGTGCACTTGCTTGGATTCAGTCTGAGTTTATACTCCCTCAACCTGGCAAACAGCTTTTGCAAATGTTCAAGGTGTTCTTCCTCTGTCTATGATCGAGCTATCATGTCGTCTACATAAACTTCGATCTCATGATGTATCATATCATGAAACAAATCTACCATGGCGCGTTGATAGGTTGCCCCTGCGTTCTTCAGTCCGAATGGCATCACCTTGTAGCAGAAGGTACCCCATTGCGTGACAAAGGTAGTTTTCTCCATGTCCTCGGGGGCCATTTTAACCTGGTTGTATCTCGAGAATCCATCCATGAAGGAAAATACCTTGTGCTGAGTTGTGTTGTCAACCAAGATGTCGATATGTGGCAGCAGAAAATCGTCTTTTGGGCTAGCCCTGTTCAAATTTCGATAGTCCACACACATTCTGACTTTGCCATCCTTCTTAGGTACGGGCACGATATTAGCAACCCATTGTGGATAGGAGGTAACAGCCAGAAAGCCAGCGTTAAATTGCTTCATTACTTCAGCCTTAATCTTTTCATACATGTCAGGCCTCATTCGTCGGACCTTTTGCTTGATCGGTGGACAGTCTTCTCTTGTAGGGAGACGGTGAACCACGATATCCGTGTCTAACCCTGGCATGTCTTTATAAGACCAAGCGAAGATTTCAACATATGCGTTCAACAACTGCACTAAGCGCTCCTTGACACTCGGTTCCAGGTTGGCACCCACTTTTACTTCTTTCCTGTCCTCTTCTGTCCCCAAGTTGATGGTTTCTAACAACTCTTCATGAGGCAGAATAGCCCTCTCTTCTTGTTGCAAAAGTTTGTCTAACTCTCCCGGCACTTCACAGTCTTCGTCAACTTCGTACTCAGCATGATTGACCAAATCTTCAGAGTTATCGAAGGCTAAAGCAGAATAGTCACCCATGGAATCCGGAATGGATGGGTACCTGCATTTGTGAGTGTGGGTGTGTGTAAGGGATAATCATCTTTAAGCAAACAAAAATGCAAAAGGAAAGAAAATGAACACAACAGTTTATAGATGAAAAACGTCCAATGATTCATTAAAACATGGCATATGATTATGAAGAAAATCAAACCCTTACAAATGGACCTACATGCCCCGGGCAAGGCATGAGGTGAAAATAGTGTGCAAATTGTTTTAGTTATTACAGACCATAAAAATGGGAAATTGTTCAAAGATAAAATTACTGGTTGATAAAGGTGATAGGAACAAAATCCTTTGCTTCCCAATTGCTCAAACCCCCTTCGATGGTCGGGAAGATCCAATCTTCAAAGTGGCTCTCTTCATCCTCATCTTCTACAACATTGATTCCATGGTGAGAGATCTTGACGGGTGGCCCTCCAGCCTTGGAGAGACGCATAGCCCTCTGTCCTGCAGCAGTAAACCCTAAACCAAACTTGTCTGTATTATGGGGAAAGTCAGGCAATTGTCCCCATACTGTACTCTTCCCTTCTTTGATCACCGCCTCCGCGTCCTTGAGAGATGCCATCCTGGATACATGCTTGGGAATGATAGGCACCTCAACCATTGTCTTCGCAACTGCTACCTCGAGAGAAACTTCCTCAAAATGCTGGAAAGGCGTTTCGATGAACTCGCCATCCAGCTCCACATAACAGAAGGAATTGAGATTGCTTATCATGTACTCTTCCTCGCCGTGCACCGTTATAATTTTACCCTTAACAGGATATTTCAGCATCTGGTGCAAAGAGGAGGTAACTGCCCCGACATAATGGATCCACGGACTTCCTAGCAAACATGAATATGACGGTCGGATATCCATCACGTAAAAGGTTGAGTTGAAGACTTATGTGCCTACTTTGATAGGAATATCAACCTCTCCATGAACCATTCTCTTGGAACCATCAAAAGCCCTAACAATGATGTTACTAGGCTTTAGAGTCAGTCCTTCGCAGTCCAAGCGGTCTAAGGCTTTCTTTGGCAGCACATTCAAGGAAGAACCAGTATCAACTAAGACATGGGCGAGAGTGGTTCCCCGGCATTCAACTGAAACATGTAACACATCATTGTGTTTCCTTCCTTTGGGAGTTAAGTCAGCATCGGAGAAGCCAAGGCCATTATCAACAGTAAGACTGGCCACACATTCTTGGAACTGGTCAGCCGAAGTCTCTTGGGGTACATGTGCAGCCTTCAAGAATTTGATTAGGGCCTTAGCATGGGCCTCAGAACAGAGCAGAAGATTCTACATTGAAATTTTAGAAGGGGTCTGCCCTAGCTATTCCACAATGTCGTAATCACTTTTTCTGATTATTTTCAAGATTTCATCCATTTCCTTCTGAGTGGTTTCGGGGATAACCACAGCATGAGCCTTCGTCCTGACAGGCATTTCCAGTATCCCCTTACCTTTGTCGGTATTATCTGCAAATGGTCTTACTTCAGGAGTATCCAATTCTTCAATCACTGGGCCTTGCACAGAGGGTCCAACAGGTGCAGAAGCTTTCAAGGGTCCGAAAACCGCTCGAGGGGGAGAAATCTCCGGAGAAAAGATCTGGACACTGCGGGTTATCTTGCTTGTACCCGCGATGTTCCCTATATCAGGGTCTTCTTCAGAAATCTCTTGGACTGTTTCGATTTGTTTGATGTCGTGGTAGAAGATTTCTCCCCCATAGTTCCACGGTATCGTTTTGCTGGATTTGTACGGGACAGGTCCCGGCATGGTGATCTTTAAAGGTACACATTCAGAGTTGGGTGGAATCCTGACAGGCCTTTTGCAAGCCTTTGGAGGATTGTCGGAAATGGTTATGATAGCAATATCGTTGGTTGAAGTATCACAAGTATCAGGAGTAATAGGATTGAAAGTCTCAACAGGGGTTTTCTGGAAAAGTATCTCTTGAGTATCCATCAGGCGTTGGACACCTGACTTCAACATTGACAATCACTTTGAACGTTCAAACAAAAATAACAGTCTTTACCATAACCAGGAAAGATCCTGGCTCGCAACAAATTTCCTTTAACCACTAACAAGGGAGTCAACAGATCGGCAACATCAGTAACATGGAGGTTTTCCAAAACAGCATGCACATTGTGGCCGTGCTTGGGCATCGGAGTGGATATAACATTGGTCTTCTCAAGAGTGTCAAATTCAACCTCTTTGGCGTCAATTAAGTCCTGAATTTTGTTCTTAAGTGCCCAGCAATTATTGGTATCGTGTCCAGCACTGTCGGAATGGTAAGCACACTTGGCCTTGGAGTGGTAGTATGGAGAGGAAGTGTTAGGGTTTTTTGGCGCCTCCTTCAAACTGGTCAGATTCAGCTTCAACAAATGGGGAAGTACCTGAGCGGACGTCATGTTGATGCGGGTGAACTGCCGTTGTGGCCTTTCCACCCGTTGTTGATTAGGTCTCGACTGATTGTTACGAGGTTGATCATTTGACGAGTTTTGAATCATCACGGCCCCTACAGTTGGCCGGCGCTCAGTTCTTCCCAATCCCTTATGAGAATACACAGCAGATGCTTCCTTCTTGGCTGGGAAAGGTTTCTTAACAGTTGTGGATGCGGAAGCATCCTTTTGAATATTTCCACTTTTAATACCGGCCTCCACCCTTTCGCCGGTCAAAATCAGTTCAGTAAATCCCGCAGAAGAGCTCCCAATTAGATGGTTGAAGAAGGGGCCAGACAGTGTCCCCATAAACATATCAACTAACTCCCTATCTGATAATGGCGGCTGCACCCTTCCAGCCAGATCACGCCACTTTTGAGCGTACTCTTTAAACCCTTCATTGGAAGCCATCCCCATACTTTGTAACTGAGTACGAGTGGGCGCCAAATCAGCATTGTATTGATACTGACGGTAAAAAGCAGCTGCCAAGTCTTCCCAATTATGAACCTCTGATCTCTCGAGCTGTTAAAACCAATCTAGTTGTGTTCCAGACAAACTGTCTTGGAAAAAGTGTACCCAGAGGTCTTTATCGGATGAGTGGGGTTGGATTTTTCTGACATACGACCTCAGGTGCATCTTAGGGCAAGACAGACCATTGTACTTGGAAAATGTTGGCACCTTGAACTTAGGAGGGATAACAATCCAGCTACCAGCCCTAGTTCCTCAAAATCCAATCCGGGCAACCTCTGCAACTCCATAGCTGCCAATCCATCTTCAAGGTTCTTATATTTGTCGTCCGTTGGTGGATACTGTTGCTCGGAGTAGTCTTTGTCTTCTTCCTCTTCAACCTCAGATTCAGAAGGTACAACAACACCTTTCCCTTTACCGGCCCCTTCGTCAGACGTTGAGGGGAACTCAAGAACCTTCCTAGCATTGCTCTCAAACCTTCTTCCAAAAGTGGCTACCCCAGGTCTCTTTTTCTTTTTCTCTTTATTCTTCTCCAACAAAACTTTGAGGTCCTCTTGACCCTTTTCCAAGGTCATGAGGAGTTGCTGGAACTGTGAATTTTGTGCCTGTAGATCCTTTACCGTTTGCTCCAAATCCATCTTGCTGAAATAAACAGCGGAAAGATAAGGAAACCTGGAGTGAAGACCTGTTTATGCATATGATGAATGGTATGTTATTCATGTAATGCATTCAAGGGTTCGAAAATTCGACTTTGTTGCAAAAAGAACGCACGTCATATTAAGAAGAAATTTGTTAGTACATAAGTGCCCCATGGGCAAAACATTACAAAATTCTTAATGTAAAAAGACATTGCGCATCCTTTTTGGTGCAATGTAAGTGTTGAGAGTCTCCTCCTCGTGAGGTCGGCGGGTAAGCTCCAAAACCTTCTTCTCACTGGCATAGAACCTGGCTTCAAAGGTATCCCGTTCTTCTCTGAGTTGGATCTAACTCTTTTGTATTTCCTCCCATGATGTTGGCATGTCAGGATGTATGTATGGAACCTCTCCTTCCAAAACAGGCTCTTTGATCAAGGGGAGAATGTAAGGATATGGCATCATAAGATTCTGGGAGCGGGTTCGTACCCACTTGAGGTAAGGCTCAAGGGGGATGTAATTCTTGTGCCCCAGTGTCTTACTACCCACCTTGTTAGGCATCCTCCAAGCTCTGATGAACCTTTGTCGAAGTCAAAAACTAGGTCAGGAATCAGCATGTCATGAGGGTCATCCCTCCGAGCATATCCAAATTGTCTCAAAGCTAGACAGGGGTTGTAGGTAATGCCTCCCCGAATGCCAAGTAATGGGACATTAGGGAATTCCCCACAACGATCAATGATGATGACATTTTCTCTGGACCGAGAACACCAATGTACATCAGAATGTGTGAGGGTCATCAATCGTTGTGACCACCTTAAACCCTTCTCATTCTTCAAAACTGATTGTGGAAGGTGAGAAATAAACCACCTTGCTAGGAGAGGAGTACAGCACATGAGAACACCTTTTTTCCTCATTGTTCGTGTGTAAAATGAGTGTAGGATGTCCCCAAGCAATGTAGGTATAGGATTCCTGGATATGAAAATCTTGACAGCATTCACATCTATAAGTTGGTCAGGGTTTGGGAACAAGACCAACCCATAGATAAGGAGTGCTACAATCTCTTCAAAGGCTTGTAGATCAAGAGAATTCCAGCATTCTTGTGCCTTCTCAAACAAAAACTTTGCCAAGAATCCCTTGACACCACTTCTGGTTTCCCAATGCCCCTTGATGTCAGATGGTTGCAAGTGTAATGCTTGAGCAACATCCTCAGGCTTTGGTTCTTTTTCCGTACCGTTGTAGGGTAGTTGATGAAAAATGGGAATTCTCAGGAGTTGAGAAAATTCCTCCAAAGTAGGCACCAACTGATAATCAGGGAATGTGAAACAGTGGTGTAGGGGGTCAAAGAACTGGAAAAGTACTTTCACCATGTCTTCTTCAATGCTGGTGTTGACTAAGTTGAGGAGTCTACCATGTCTTTCACTGAAGTGAGAATTCTCTAGAATCCTGGAAGTAATCTCCTTGAGTTGAGGAGGGATCCTCACGAGGTTAACTTGAATTGTTTTCCTGCGAAGAGATTCCATGACCTACAAAACAAGAACAAAGATGAAGATCCAAACCCTTGAAATGGTTAGTGGATGCATATGATGCTTTATGATGTTCATGATGTATGTACAAGCACATGTACAAGCAAATCATACAAAACCTAGTTTCAGGCTTGCATGAGGTTTCATAGGTAAGTACCCTCTTGAGTTTAGTTAGCTCAAAACCTGTCCTATAAATAGTAATCGGGTTCTAAGGAGCTCAATATCATTGGATTGTTTTCTATGTTCATTGTTTTGGTTTAGCCACTTAACTAGTGACCAAAATATTCCAAGAAAACAACCCTCAATGAGTGTCGTATCGAGTATCTACCAACTTCGGACTGCACCAAAGCCGGTCATCTCACTACCCCTAATAAAAGGCCAAGATGGTCAAGTAAGGTTCTAGTTCATTAGTGCTTCATGACATCACTCAGCGGCCCCGTATTCTCTTTGATTGACTCAAAGGCTACCGGTACTCACAAATATGTCGCACTAATATAGCTATTGCTTCAACCATGTCGGTATACCCCGCACAGTTTCCACAACGTATTGCTATTTACCTATGAATGTTTCCCAAATCCGGGTGGAGGATTTCAAGCCCAAACAAGAGAACAAGAATGTAAAGCAATCAAAGCAAACAATAATCATGCAAAGGGTGATCTAATCCCTAAGGTTACTCCACTTTTAAAGTTTTCCCCAGCAGAGTCGCCAGTTCTGTGATACGGTGGGAAAACTGACTTGGGATTTTGCGTTTGTGTTCGAAAATGTTTCGGTTTAGCAAGAGTCGCCACCGACTTTTTATTTTATCCTAAGGAAAGGTCGAAAAGCACAAGAAAGACCTTTGAGATGTTTTCTTGGGTTAGGGGAGTAGATTATAGAAAGGGAAGGTATTAGCACCCTTTCTATCCATGGCTATCCATGGGCTCTTAGTTACTTGTTTAGATCACTTGCTTTGCTTTTCAATTGTTTGAAATGGTGCTTTGTATGTGATTTGGAAAGATATTTTTGAAAAGAGGCCATCGTTTTGGCAACCTTTGTAATGATTCTTGTTTGAATGTATACAAACGTGTTTTTGTCTTTTGAAAAGTTTTCAATGTTTGAAAGTAGGGTTTTGAAATTGTGTTGTGAAATGTGTTTGAAAATAGCAAGGATGTTTTTGCAAGCTTTTGATCAAGTAACTAAGAGCTATCTACCCTATTTTACTCAAAGATCTTTCTTATGTTTTTAACCCTTTTAACAGTGTTGTTTCACCATTGTATTTGGTGAACAACCTTGTGTTAGGATGTTAAACGGGACAGGCGCGGGTCATCGTATAGGCCATGATAGCAATGGTGTCAAGTATCTTTGGCAATTTTCTTGAGGGACTTGATCATTTTGTTTAGGAAACTCAGATAGCGTCATCGAGGGACTATGATCTTTTTATTTGTTTTTTGTTTTGCCAAAGTACTTGACATGCAACCATGGCCCATTTTTGAAGGCAACAAGTGGATAGAAACCCTAGGGGGTGAAAGTGTGCATTGTGTTTGTTTTTTTTTTATGCATATTTGTCTTTGATTAGGTCAAGCTAGTTGTTGATTTTATTTTGCATACAAACCCTAAGTCTAAGCATGACATAATTTGGAAGCTTTTAAATGTGCGAGAATTTAAGTGCTACACTATTACAACATGATATAGGGAGGGGGTACAAATTTGAATTGGGAATATTTGACAAGAAAATAAATTCTAAGTTATTACAACCATATCGAATGTATAGGCACTATTTAATATTTAAATAAATACAATTAAAAAATATCAAGTAAAATGTATTATGCAAAAAAGATTTTTATGTATGTAAAACGTATTTCTTTTCAATGTAAACTGTAAAAAAGGGGTCAATTTTAATTATTTTCCTTTTTAGGGCAAAAACCCTAATTCTAAATAAATAATATTATTTAATAATTATATACAATAAAATACTAATTTATACAAAAAATAAAAGTATATTATGAAAATGATATTTTTAGTACAAAATATTAATAAAAATGAAAATGTAGTATTTTCGTATTTCTTGACCTAATTATTTAATAAAACAAGTATACATATATATATATATATATATATATATATATATATATATATATATATATATATATATATATATATATATATATATATATATATATATATATATATATATATATATATATATATATATATATATATATATATATATATATATATATATATATATATATATATATATATATATATATATATATATATATATATATATATATATATATATATATATATATATATATATATATATATATATATATATATATATATATATATATATATATATATATATATATATATATATATATATATATATATATATATATATATATATATATATATATATATATATATATATATATATATTAAACATATTAAATATACAAAGATAAAAATTAATTATTTACAAAAAATGGGTATTTTCAAGAAAATGTTCTCAAATATAAATAGAAATAATAAATGAAAATAAGTATATTTTTTGTATTATATTTGAGTTTTATTAAAAAAAGAAAATAGTTTATTTACATATTTATAATTAGTAAAATAAAAATAAATATCAAATAAATATGAAAAATATAGAAAATAATTTTTTGGCATTTTTTATACTTAGAGAAAAAATAATAAAGTTAGAATGAAAAATAAAAATGTCAAAATGATAAATATTTAAATAAATGGGCCAGGGGGGTGTAAAAAGAAAAAGGGGGTGTCAAAAGCAAAGAACAACCAGGCCCAGCCCAGTCTGACTTCATCTTCTTCCTCTTGTTCACAAAACGCGTGCCTATGTACATCAATGGCTATCTCCTGATTCTTTGGTTTTTTGACAAAACTCATAACATGAATATTGTAGAGAATTAAACAACAAATCCAACCATATAAAAAACTTGGATTAACTCTCAAAGACCAGAGAGAATTTCTCTGGCCCTAATTTCTAACCTAGTTTTTTCAGAAAGTTCATGAATGAAATTCTCTTAGCACGATTAATGTAAATGAAAACTAAGCATATGTATGGCTTCAGGGCTATGAGTACAACATATTTCATTCACAAACCTAAGCCTAACCATTACTAAATAGAGAGATAGAAGTCCATGAAATACCTGTTTCAGTTGACTTCGAGCTGGACAATGCAACAACCTTCAATGGTGTTTGAGCTTCTCTTGAGCTTGCCTGAGGTCCAAGGAAGCTTTTCCAATGCTTGGCTTGTTTTGAAACAGCTTGAATCATGCTGTAGAACTCAACCTGCAGAGCTTTGAAATAAAAATGGAAAAGTGTGTTAGAGGTGTTACAGCTTGCAATGGGGGCCTGGGATAGTTCAGGTGAGTTGATTGTAAGGTGTTTGAACTATCTTTGGACAAAACGCGCGATGGAATTTGGTTATGGCTTACGAAATGCAGAACTTGCCCTGTTTTGCAGAAAAATAGTGATTCTGTGTACAAGGGAGTTTGAGAGGAAAAGGGGTCGTGTTTCAGGCTTGTTGGGAGGTATGGAACTTGTCTACAATGTTTGTGTAAGCTTGTCTTAACAGATATGAGAGATGGTCTATGATTTGCAACTTTTCTTCTACTTGAAGCAAGAGAATGGAAGTGATGTTATATCCTTGTACAGGCCCTCCTATCACCCTGCACACAACACTCTTGGCCCCTCCAATTCATGGATTTAGTTTGAAGTCTCAGATTTTGTTCAAGGCTCAATGCTTAGTGTTTTGACATAAAGCAACCTTTTGCAAAAATGGCAATATACCTTTTACCATTTAAGGCTTAATCTTGTGTACAATGCCCTAATGACCAAGACAAAACCTTAATTCAATGGATATGAATTAAATTATGGAGTACAAGTTGGTTTTGAGTCCTGCAAGCTAGCACCAAACATGCTGATTTAAAAATACAAGTTTGTATGAACATGTATTGACCATGGACAAAAGTGAGTTTTTGCCAACTTCAAGCATTCGATTCTCTCTAACCACAAGGATGTTTGAGGAGTTCTTGGACAATTTGGAAAGATTGGAACATGTACTATAATCCATCTTTGCAATGCAACTTGAAAATCCAAGTGGAACTATGTGAAAAGTGGCCAAGAAGATGGGTCAAAATCCTGCCTAGATTAGGGCAAATTTTCTCTAAGTTAAAAGTTTTAGGTACCCTTGTTCCAAAAATCATAACTTGAGATACAAGCTTCTTTTGAGAAAACTTTGTAAATCAAAGTTGTAGACTTTGTGATGGACTACAACTTTCATATTTCAAGTTTTGTTTGAATCCATTTTCATCTTGGTGAGAAAATGGGACAAAGTTAGGAAAAAATAAGGAAATTTCATAACTTAGAAAATTTCTAAGTTATGAAATTTTTCCATTTTAAACCCTAATTTGCATTTTTGGGTTTCTTGATGAACAAGTTTCATAATTTGACATGTCTTGATGAAAAATAACTCTTGGCACTTGATTTTGACCAAAAAGTCAAAGTTTGACGTTTCAGTGTATCGTCAAATTTTGATCAGTTGACTGAAAAATTCATTTGTCAATCCTATGCATTTGAGATCTTTTGAACTTGTTGAATGGGTCAAGACAATTTAATTGAGTCCTTGAGTCCATGTGTGAGCTTGATTTGCCATTGGCTAGGTCAAACAGTCAAAAATTGCCTTTGTGCAGTCAAAACCCTAAAAATGACCATTTTGCCCTTTTGGTGATCTGATCAAATTTCTTGTGGAATTATGATTCAAACTTGATCAAATGGTTCATATGAGTTTTTAATGTTGATGTGGGTAAAATTTCATGAGGTTTGACTGTCAATTGGCCACAGTTGACTTTTTCCCAATACAGCTGATTTCTAGGTCAACTGTCCAATTGACTGGGCAAAAACTTGAATCAAGGCTTGAAACTTGGTATGGACAAACTTGTGAATCCAAGATGAAGTTTGAAAGTAACTTTGGGCATTGTAGGTCAAACTATCCCTATGCAAACTCAAACCTTAATTTAGGTCAACAGTGCAAGGAGGTGCCTTGAGCAGAGCAAACCCTAGCTTGATCTTGAGTTCTAAGAGTCTTGTGATTGAGAAAATGTTGATGAAATGAGAGGGTAAATTTTGGGGTACAACACTACTCATAGGACCTTTTTAGCCATTGCATGACCACTAGAATAGGTTCCAAAGGTACATTCGTGTATGTCTTCCATGATCTTCTCTGCTTCACTCTTATCCACACACCGAAGCAAAGTAGAATCGTGGTTGCGCTTGTAGAGAATTTCGATACTGGGGAAAATTTGGCAGAGAATCTTCTTAGGAACTTCTTATCATTGAAGAAAGCCCCCTCAGGATACTCTTGAGTTTAAAGGTATATTTTACTTCATGGAACCATGGTTTGTCCACTACTTCTTCAATATCAATCTCATAATAGTATGTCGGTTTGTCCAACCTCTCAATAGTGATCTGACGGGCTTCGTTATCCCATCTAACTTTGAACATGGATGACATGGTAGCTAGCGCGTCTGCTAAATGATTTTATTCTCGGGGAATATGTTTAAAGGTAACTTCTTCAAAATATGGGATCAGTGTCAGCACATGCTCCCGGTAAGGGATGAGATTAGAATGCTTCGTGTCCCATTCTCTTTTGATTTGACTGATTACCAGGGTCTAGTCTCCATGTATACCTAGGAATTTGATTCTCAAATCGATAGTAGCTTTGAGACCCATAATGCATGCTTCATATTTAGCCATATTGTTGGTACAATTGAAATATAGCCTGGCAGTGAAAGGAGTATGACAGCCTTCGGGAGATATGACCACAACACCAATTCCATTGTCGAGTGTGTTGGAAGCTCCGTAAAAAACAATAGTCCATCAGGATCCTTTTTCAGGTCCTTCATCCGGTCCAGGTTCTTCACAATCAGTCACTAACATGATGTTCTCTTCCTGGAATTCAAAATTCATGGATTGGTAGTCCTCCACAGCCTGATGAGCCAAATGATCAGCTAATACACTTCCCTTGATTGCTTTCTGGGTTGTGTACTGAATATCATATTCAGTCAGAATCATTTTCCATTTGGATATTCTTTCGGAGAGAGCGAGCTTCTCAAAGATGTATTTGATAGGATCCATTTTAGATATCAACAAGGTAATGTGAGTCAACTTATATTGTCTTAGTCAGCGAGCAACCCATGCCAAAGCACAACAAGTTTTCTCGAGCAGTGAGTATCTTGTTTCACAGTCAGTAAACTTTTTGCTAAGATAGTATATTGCATGCTCATTTCGACCAAACTCGTCATGTTGCCCCAGCACACACCCCATTGAATTCTCTAATACTCTTAAGGACATGATCAGAGGTCTTCCTTCAGCTGGAGACATTAAAATTGGAGGCTCTTGAATATATTCCTTGATTTCGTCAAAGGCAGTCTGGCAATCGTCATTCCACTTCACTACTTGATCTTTCTTCAGTAATTTGAAGATTGGCACACAAGTAGCGGTTAGATGGGAAATGAATCTTCCAATGTAGTTTAGACGTCCCAAGAATCCCCTGACCTACTTCTCAGTGCGGGGAGTTAGCATTTCTTGTATGGCTGTAACCTTTGCGGGGTCTACTTCAATAACTTTGATGCTGACAACGAAGCCTAAGAGCTTACCAGATCTTAATCCAAAGGTGTACTTATTTAGGTTCAGTCTCAACTTGTATTTCTTCAGTCTTTCAAACAACTTCTGTAGGTGGTCAAGTTGCTTCTCTTCCGTCTGAGACCTGGCTATCATATCATTGACATAGACCTCTATCTCGTGATGCATCATATCATGAAACAAAGCTACCATAGCAGACTGATAGGTTTCCCCCATGTTTTTTAACCCAAATGGCATAACTTTGTAGCAGAAAGTGCCCCACTGCGTGACGAAGGTTGTTTTCTCCATATCTCCAGGTTCCATTTTAATCTGATTGTACCCAGAGAAACCATCCATGAAGGAGAATACCTTATGTTGTGTGGTGTTTTCAACCATAATATCAATATGGTGAAGCGGAAAGTCATCCTTGGGGCTTGCCCTATTCAATTCTTTGTAATCCACACACATACGTACCTTACCGTCCTTTTTAGGTATTGGAATAACATTAGCAACCCATTATGGATAAGAAGTAACTGCTAAGAAACCAGTGTTGAATTGTTTCATGACTTCAGGCTTAATCTTTTCTGACATCTCTGGACGCATACGACGAACCTTTTGCTTCACTGGAGGGCAGTCTTCTTTCGTTGGTAAATGATGAACCACAATATCAGTGTTCAGCCTCGGCATGTCTTCGTATGACCAGGCAAAGACCTCAACATAGTCATGTAACATCTATATTAATCACTCTTTAACACTATGCTCCAAGTGGACACCTATCCTGACTTCCTTTTTATCCTTCTCAGTCCCCGACTTGGCAAATCGTATTTTCAAATTCATAATTGGTAATAGAAAAACTGTTATCAATGGGATCCATAGTTGATGTGGATCTGCAGTTTGATGTGTGGGTGTGTGCAAGAGAGCACATCTATTTTGATAAAGTAAAAGTAGAAAAGAAAGACAGATAGCGTAAAATTTGCATGCAAAACGTTCAATGATTTATTAATGACATATGAAGATGAAGCAATAACCCTCACAAATAAACCATTGTGCCTCGAGTAAAGCACAAGGCTTTAGAGTTTAAATTGTTCAAATATTATATCCGAAAAAAAGAGACAATTACTCCTGGATAAAAGTAATGGGAACAAAGTCTCTAGTCGTACAATTATTTAGTCCACCGCTGGTAGTTGGGAAGATACAATTGTCCATGTCGCAGTCACTGTCCTCCAAAGCATTGATTCCATGGTTGCTGATGCGTAGTTGTGGTCCTCTGGGGTGAGCACGACAAACAACTCTTTGGGCTCATGAAGTAAAACCCAAACCAAACTTGTTAGACTTGTAGGGGATATCAAGGAGTTGGCCCCAAAGGGTACACCCACCTTCTTCGACTACTACTTTGGCATCCTTCAGAGAAGCCATCTTCAATGGAGGTCTAGTAATCTTCAGAACATTGGTAGCAGTCTTGGTTGTAGCAACTGTCTCAGGTACCTCTTTAAAATTTTGGCAGGGGGTCTCAATGAACTCACTGTCCATCTCAACATACCTAAAAGAGTCTAGTGGCTTACCATATATTCTTCCTAGACATGGATTGTAACAATCTTTCCATTAACTGGGTACTTCAGCATTTGATGCAGAGTAGAAGTAACAACACCGGCCCCCTAGATCCAAGGGCGACCCAATAAACAGGAGTAAAACAGGAATATGTCCGTTACATAAAAGGTGGAGTCAATGGTCTGAGAACCAACTTTAATAGGGATGTCCACCTCCTTGTGTACCATTCTTTTAAAACCATCAAAAGCCCTCACCACAATATTACTGGGCTTCAAGGTGAGTCCTTCACCATCCAATCTGTCCAAATCATTCTTAGGTAAGACATTCAATGATGAACCTGTATCCACCCGAACATGAGCTAGGGAAGTGCCCCTGCACTCAATAGAGACATGTGGGGCATCATTATTCTTTCTTCCTTTGGACGTTAAATCTGCATCGGAGAAACCGAGTCCATTGTCAACAGCCAGACTAGCAACGCAATTCTCAAATTGGTCGGAAGAAGTCTCTTGAGGCACGTGAGAAGACTTCAGGAACTTCACCAAAGCCTTAGCATGGGCTTAGAGCATAACAGTAAGGCCAGCATTGAAATTTTTGAAGGGGTGTGCCCCAACTGTTCCACCATATTGTAATCACTTTTCCGTATGATTTTCAGTATCTCTTCCATTTCTTTTTTAGAAGCTTCAGGAATGGATTCTTTATGCGCCTCCGTTCGGGAAGGCTCAACCAGTACCTCTTTTCCCTGAGTCTTAGCTGACTCAGTAGAAGGGATAAAAACAAGAATGACAGTAGGGGTAGAAACAAGAGTAACAGGAGTAGTAACAGGAACATTAGCGGGAATAACCAAAGGAGTGGCAATAGTCTTTGGAGAGATCTCAAGAGAGAATATCCTTCCGCTTCTGGTAATTTTACTAGTTCCAACAATGTTGTCGATGTTAGGATCATTATCTTCAGCAACTTCATCTTTGATAGCCAATAGGTATTGCTTGACTCCATGGTAGTAGACACCAACTCCATAGTTCCAAGGAACAGCCTTATCGGAGGAATATGGTATTGGCCCTGGAAAAGTGATAATTAAAGGAGAAACCTTAGGAGCGGATGTAATCCTGACGGGTCTTTGGGAGGAGACCCTGGGAGGATTATAGGAAATGGTAATTATTGATATATCTTGACACAGACTTCTTGTAGAGGGAGTCTTCTCGAACATTATTTCTTTTTTGTTCATCAGGCGTTGGACCCCTATCTTCAGCAAAAAGAAACCATTGGGTATAGACATACACAGGTGGAAACCTTCACCACAGCCCGGAAATAAACCGACTCGTAAGAGATTTTTCTTAACTAATGGGAGAGGAGTAGCTAGCTCATCAATAGAAGAAACAAACAAGTCGCCATCAACAACATTAACACCTTGGCCATGCTTGGGAATTGGGGAAGTTATCACATTAGGGGTCTCAGGAGGTTCAAATTCAATCTGCTTTGCCTCGATGAGATCTTGCACTTTGTTCTTCAGAGCCCAACAGTCATTTGGATCATGCCCTAGACTTTCGGAGTGGTAGGCACATCGCGCATTTGGGTTATAGCGGGGAGATGTAGTATTTGGATTTTTAGGAGCCTCCTTCAGAGTGACCATATTAGACTTTAACAAGTGTGGCAAAACGTGAGATAAGGACATGTTAATCTGGGTGAACTGTCTTTTGGGAACATCCTGTCTGCGCTAATTGTTTTGTTGTTGATTTAACTCAGGATTGGAGATCCTCACAGCTCCTACCGTTGGACGGTGTTCAGCTTTGCTTTGATTCCTCTTACCGTAGGCAACACTTACTTTCTTCTTCCCCGAGAATGGTTTCTTCACTGTACTTAAAGATGCATCTCTATGAATCTTACGGCTCTTGATACCAGCTTCTACTTGTTCACCAGTCAATATCAGCTCAGTTAACCCAACTGAAGAGTTTCCAATCAAGTGGTTGAAAAATGAACCAGACAAAGTACCAAAGAACATGTCTACCAGCTCTCTATCAGACAGAGGAGGCTGGACATTTCCTGCAAGATCTCTCAACTTTTAGGCATAATCTTTGAAACCCTTGTTGGAGCCCATAGACATACTTTGAAGTTGTGTACGGGTTGGAGTGAGGTCAGCATTGTATTGGTACTGCCTGTAGAAAGTAGCAGTCAGATCCTCACAGTTGCGGATGTTGGCTCCCTCCAGCTGATAGAACCATTCAAATTGAGTCCCTGATGGACTTTCCTGGAAGAAATGCACCCACAAATTCCTATCAGCAGTGTGAGGTTGAATCTTCCTGGCATAGGATCTTAGATGCAACTTAGGACACAAAACCCTGTCATATTTAGCAAATACGGGAACCTTGAATTTTTGGGGAATGACCACTCCAGAGACCAGCCCTAATTCTTTAAAATCCATACCAGTTACCCTCTGAATTTCCATAACAATAAGACGATCCTCCAGCTGCTTGTATTTATCATTAGCAGGAGGATATTGTTCCTCAGAGTAATCAGCTTCTTCTTAATAAGTCCTCGGGTTGTTGTCTTCTTCTTTTTGCTTCTCTTCCTGATTGTCTCCCTCGTTTGACAGAGTTGCGAAGTCTAGAGCTCGCTTTGCTGGTCCTCTGAATGTCCTTCACATATTCAGGATACCCATTGGTTTCTTTGTCTTCTTCTTCTTGTCTTTGAGAATCAGAGCCTTCAGGTCTTCTGTCCCTTAGCTAGAGCCGGGAACATATGCTGGAATTCAACGTTTTGTGCTTGAAGGTCCTTGATGTTCTGTTCGAGAGACATTTCTTTTTGCTGAAATAAACAGCAAAAAGATAAGAAACTTGTTTTGGAAAACCTACTTATGTAATGATATGCATGATATGCTTATGCAATGTTTTCAAGGATTTTTAAGATTTAAATTTTCTTAGACAAAGAGAGAACAAACGTTAATTGGATTCATAAGTTTAAACGGTTACAACCATGCCGCTTGGGCTTACAATGGAAGAAACAAAGATAATACAAAATAAAACTCCTAAAACAAACAGGACTCAAGCTTCCCATGAGCACATCCTCTTTGGTGCAGTGTAGGTATTTAAACTCTACTCCTCATGAAGTTGCCTTGTGAGCTCTAAAACCTTCTTCTCGCTTGCGTAGAACTGGGTTTCAAATGTGTCTCATTCCTCTTTGAGTTGAATCCAAGATCTTTGCAACTCCTCGAGAGTAGTCGGCATGTCAGGATAGAGAATAATGTAAGGAACTTCTCTCTCGGAAATAGTCTCCATGATGATAGGTAGGATGGCCTCTTAAGGCATCATGATATTTTGAGCGCGTGCTCGCACCCATTTAAGATAAGGCTCCAAAGGAATGGAGTTTTTATTCCACAAAGTATTGTTATCCACTTTGTTCACCATGCCCCAAGCTCGTATGAACCTCTGACGGTATCCTTGGACATTGTTCTCATAGTCGAATGCAATTCCTTGAACAAGTGCATCATGAGGACCATCCCTCCTATCGTACCCAAACTATCACAACGCCAAACAAGGGTTATAAGTGATTCCTCCCCTAATGCCTAGGAGAGGGACATTAGGGAATTCCCTACAGCGATCAATGATGGTAACGTCTTCTGAAGATCGAGGGCACCAATGAATATCTGAATGCGTGAGGGACATCAACCTATTAGACCATCTCGTGCCTTTCTCATTCTTCAAAATAGATCGAGGTAGGTGCAAAATAAACCACCTAGCCAATAGAGGAGTGCAACACATAAGGGTCCCTCTTCTCTTTATGGTGCAAGTGTGAAGAGAGTGCAAAATGTCTCCAAGTAAGGTACGCACCGAGTTACGAGACAGAAAAACTTTGACCATATTCACATCTATGAGTTGGTCCGAATTACGAAATAGTACCATCCCATAGATGAGAAGGGACAACACTTCTTCAAAGGCTTGTAAATCTAGAGTATCCCAAAAATAGTGAGCCTTCTCAAACAAAAACTTGGCTAGAAACCCTTTGACACCGCTTCTTGTTTCCCAATTTGCCACAACGTCGGACCATTTTAAATATAGAGCTCGAGCAATCTCCTCAAGTTTTTGGTCTCTTTCAATACCATTGAAGGGTAATTGATTAAGAATAGGAACTCCCAATAACTGAGAAAACTCTTTTATGGTAGGCACTAACTAGTAATCGGGAAATGTAAAGAAATGGTGTAAAGGATCAAAGAATTGAAAGAGAACTTTCACCATGTCTTCACCAGGGCTTGAAGTGACCAAATTAAGGAGTCAACCATATCTCTTGGTAAATGGAGAATTCTCAGGAACCCTTGATGCCAACTCTTTGAGTTGCAGAAGGACCCTTACGAGGTTGACTTGGGTAGTGTTTTTGCGAGTGGAAACCATGTCCTATAAAACAACACAAAGATAAGTCCTAAAAATACTTGAAATGGTTAGTGTGACATGCCATGTTATGATGTCATGATGTTATGTACAAACAAATATATACAAGCACACAAGCAATTCCTTGAGTTTTAGGCTTACATGAGTTCCATAGGTAAGTACCCTCTTGAAGTATAGTTGGTTCAACCTGTCCTAGAAAGTAACCAGGTTCTAGGGAATCTCAATATCACTAAACTTTCTTCATTGAGCATGGTTTCATCGCAAGCCTCTTTATTAGCGACTGAAATATCCCGAAAGTCCGATCTCAATGAGCGTAATATCGAGTATCAACCAACTTCGTACTGCACCAAAGTCGGCTATCTCACTCCTTCCTGATGGCCAAGTTGTTTAATTAAAGGTTCTAAGGTCAGTTAGTTCTTCATGATACAACACAGCGGCCCCGTATTCTCCTTAAATAAACTCAAGGGCTATTGGTACCAACAAATGTGTCACACTAACGTAACTTTCACTTCATCCATGTCGGTATACCCCACACAGTCACCACGATCTATTGCTACTTACCTAAAAGGTACCCCAGATCCGGGTGTAGGATCTTTTAGTAACAACCCAAACAAGCCCTCAAAGATAAATCATACAAAACACACAATGTAAAGCAAATAAATAATGAACAAAACTCTAAGGTAATCCCACTTTTTATTATTTCTCCCCAGCAGAGTCTCCAGTTCTGTGATACGGTGGCAGAATCGACTGTTATACTGGTTTTGCATTTGTATTCACAAATGTTGTGGTAAGCAAGAGTCGCCACCGAATTTTCTTTTATCCAACAAAGGAAATGTGAAAAGAACATAAAAAGACCTTTAGAGAGTTTTATGAGTAAGGGGGTAGATTATGGAAAGGGAAGGTGTTGGCATCCTTTCCATCCGTAGTTATCTACGGGCTCTTAGATGCTTAGCTCATTTTGAAATACCTTGTGCTTTGTGTGTTTTGAAAAGTATTTTTGAAATGCCAATAGTAAGGAAGCTTGTTTATGATAACTCTTGTATCAGTCCTCAAGAGTGTTGATAAAGCGTTTTGAAAATGTTCTTGAAAAAAGTTTTGCGTAAGTGTAAAAAGAAATTTTGACCATAGCCTCTAGGAACTATCTACTTTTACTCGAAAGGGTTGTTATTTTCCTCTTTTCCTTTAGATAGTGCTATCCTACTATTAGTGAGTAGGTATCCCTAGCTGTTGGATGTTTGAGGGACATTTGAAGGGACGTTTATACAGTCACAAAGGAAACTGGGCAAGAAACTTTAGTAATTACCCTAGGGTTTTAAGATCATTTTTACCGAGGCAACATCGAGAGGGTCATCGAGGGACATGTGATCTTTAAACCGGAGGGTAGCTACTAAAATCTCTCACGTTTCGAGAGTTGTGACTGTTTTTCGAAGGCAACCAAAGTGAGAATACCCTAGAGGTGTACATGTGTAATTGTGTTTTATTCAGTTATTTATATTTGCATTTAGGTTTGTTAGCGTTTTGTTTTATTCTTTCCATACAATCCTAATTAGCATACATCTAAGCAGTTAATAATTTACAATAATAAAAAGCGCGGAAAGATAAATTCTAAACTATTACAAGGTTTCAGGGAGGGGATTAATTACATGTCCAAAATGGGAAAAATAAAGCAATAAAGTAAGAGTCCTAGTTATAAGACTATTACATCCCATAAGCAAATACATTAATATGAAAAGGCAATAATAATACAAGAGTATTTACACGCGCGCGAATTGAAAATAACGTCGAAATCCTAAGTGAAAGGAAATATTTTTTGTCATTTTTGTTTTATTTGGAAAATGTTAAATTAAATATAATTAATATAGATCTATATTTAAAGAGAAAAAAAGTTAATTATAAAAGAAAAATGAAATTAAAGAAAAGAAAATAATTTCTAAGTTTTTTAGTATTTAATATGAAAAGAAAATGAATTAAAATCCTAGGTCTATTTAGTTTTAAATTAAAGAAGATGGTTTAAATAATTATTAATTAATTTACAAAAATTAATTTAATTAAGAAAAATGCTAACCTAATATTTTTATGATTTTAATTATTTTGCTGATTAAATAAAAAAACAAAAGAAATAAGTAAAAAAAAAAAACAAGACAAAAAAATGTAAATGGGCCTGGTGTTAACTAGCAAGGGGGGGTAAGAATTTGGAAAAAACACATAGGCCCAAGTCAAAGGGAGCCCAGAGGTTGCGCTGGATCCAGTAAGGGGACTCTTGGAAAGTGCATGATGAGTTGCACGTCTGTGTGTATTGGATCGGGATGCGTTGGGATCTCATGGTGAGAATCAGAGGATGTATGGTGCATGCGTGGGACATGCCAGCATTGGATCTGCAAACGAAACGTTATAAAAATAAAATGCAGAGCTAGGTATCAAACCCAGGTCCTTCTCCCTTGCTGCGAACCCCCACCTAATTCGAACCCCTGAATCCAAATCTGAAGATATTTTGTCCTGAAACGCCATGAATCCTGAGATTCGAAGGAACCAATTTCAAATGCCCTCGCAATGGAATTTTTTGTTTTGGGCACTGAAACTCACATGAATTATGTCAAACCATTCATAAACAATGACAATAACATGAATATGCAATCGAAAGAGATTTAAATTAAAGATTAAACGAGTTTGAGATCCAATTTTTTTTACCAAATAGAAGAATCGAATGAGCGCGTCTCTGCGTGCGTTTGAATTGTTTAAGGCCTAGGAATCACTCCTGGGACCTTCAAGGGGTGAATAGTGGACTTGGTTTAGACTGAGGAAGATTACAATATGCGTTTCGAATTTGACAACTTTGATGTATTTTTTGTGATTTTCGTGTGGCTCTTTGAGGTTGTTTTTTTCGTCCCCGTTGCTTCTGATTTAGTCTTGTACTTATAGGGGTATGGTGATGAACACATATGGCATGAATCAGCCATTAACTATGGCTTTAAAAGAAAAAGCATCAAATTTGAAAATTTTGCATTCTGAGATATTTCATGTCATTTTGAACTTTGAGTGAACCTGGATAAGTTTCATCACATTAGGTGTTCGTTTCGACTTGCATCTCCATTTCACATCAATTGATTCTTTCGACCAGCTCCCAAGCATTGCTCTTTTCGATGGCTCTGAGTTCTAATTCGAATTGCTCAAGACTTCATCATCATGGCTTCTTCGACTTAGTCACCATCTGCATTGATTGTGTAATATGGAAACCCCTCATATCCAATCAGCCTAGTCGAACTCAGTTCTTGTTACTTTTGATCTCCTTTCCTTCAATTCGACCAATCGAAGTATCACCTCTTCCTTTTGAATTGTTGAAGCTTCATTCTATTCTTTTCAATCTCCTTTCCTTCAATTCGACCAATCGAAGTATCAACTTGTTCATTTTGACTTGTCGAAGCTTCGTTCTGTTCATCTTCTTATCGAACTGAACTTCGACTCCGATCCCACCCTTTTTCTTTCCTCTACAAGACCGTCTTTACTGATCACTAGTTTATCTTCGATTGGTGAATACAACTTGTATGAACCAATTGAATGGTAACCTATGAGCACCAAGACTTCACTTTAATCATCCAACTTCTTCCTCGCCTGTTCAGGTACATGCCTGAAACACATTGATCCAAAAACTCTAAGATGACTTATATTTGGCTGATTCGACCCTAAGTCCTTCTATGAAATCACGCCACGTTCAAAGGTTGCATGTCCTTTGAACCATTATACTTCCACATGCTTCTTTGGAGAAGATAAATGCTTTTGAATTCAAAATCTTCTTCCTTTCGAAGCGCCAATTCAAATCAACATGACAGTCGAAATGCCTTCCCTTGTAATGCTTCGAATAGCTTATTTTTTCAATAGTTTGAAAATGAACCCTTCGAAGCTCTTTACTAGCTCTTCATCAATCGAAGACTTCATAAAATACTCCTCACACTTTCTTTCGAACTACTCTTTCTTCGATCATAGTGTCAATTATTCAACACTTGTGTAATCGAAATTCCCAACTAACACTGCTTCGTTGGGCATCTAATTAGAATGCATACTACTGTCGAAGCTACTTCAGCCCAAAATCTTTTAGATATATTCTTAGATTTCGACATACACCTTTTTTTCTTTTAGCTATGCCATTATGCTAAGGCATATAGGGTGCCATGGAAATCATTTGAAGCTTTTTAAAACCAAAATTCTTTGTGAGAAATGAAGCCCTAGATGGAAATCCATTGCTTAGGAGGAGAATTTGTTTGGTAAACTATTGGTCCATTTTTAGCAACTGAGGACCTTAATGAGCATGCCTGGAATAAAATGGGAGGGAAAATTTTGGGGTACAACAACCTTCTTCATAGTATTTGAATATGTAGCCACCTGAATTTTACCACTTCTGATTTCTTTCTCAACATGTTCCCCTGTCAATACCAGTTGAGTGAAAATAGCCGAAGAACTTCCAAGTATGTGATTATAGAAAGGACTTGTAAGTGTACTCATGAACACGTCAACCAAATCTCTATCACCCAAAGTAGGTTGAACTCTGCCTACAAGATCTCTCTATTTATGTGTGTACTCCTTAAAACCTTCCTCAGAACCCATGCACATACTCTGTAATTGGATGCAGGTTGGTGCCAAGTCAAAATTATATTGATATTGCTTATAGAAAGAAGCAACCATATCTTCCCAGGTATAAATATTGGTCTCTTCTAGTTGATAGAACCATTCAAACTGTGTTCCAGACAGACTCTCTTGAAAGAAATGAACCCACAGCTTCTTATCAGTAGTGTGCAGTTGGATTTTCCGAACATATTACCTCAAGTGCAGCTTCAGGAAAAAAACACCATCATACTTGGCAAAGATAGAAGTTTTGAACTTAGGAGGAATGACAACTCTTGAAACCATACCCAAATCATCAAAGTTCAATCCAGGCACCTTCTGAATATCCATAGCTCTCAGACGCTCTTCAAGCAAATTATACTTCTCGACGGTAGGGGGTATTGCTCATCCAAATAATCGTCTTCTTCTTCATCAGGAAATTTGTCAGAACCAGAAGTGCTTCTTTCAGTTTTCACACTCTTACCATTGCCATCCTGTTTGTCATCTTCATCCGATGGGATATTAAGATCTTGAGCTTGCTTCACTGAACCTCTGAACCTTCTCCCTATGTTAAGGATGCCAATTGGTTTCTTTGTCTTCTTCTTTTTCTCACTGGTGAAAAGTTCCTTCAATTCTTCCTGCCCCTTAGCTAAGTTCAGGAACATCTGTTGAAATTGGGCATTCTGAGCTTGGAGATCTTTGATTGTCTGTTCAAGAACCATTTTTCTGCTGAAATACACACCAAGAAGATAAGAAAACCTGTCTTGAGAACACCTGTTATGTAATGATATGCATGACATGTAGATACATATTCAATGTTTTCAAGGATCTCGCGGGATTTAAAATTTTGAAATATCAGAAACTGGGTCTGGTTGCAGCTTTGCCTTAAGAACTTTGAGTCTTCATCTTTGAACGTCCTTCTACAAGATTCAAGGTCACCATATCAAGTGGGTCCTAGCCTCTGACTCAAGAGAATGTATGTAACGCCCAATATTTAATTAATTATTTAATTAAATATTTTCGAATATTTTTCCGATTAAAATTTCAAAGTTTTGAAATATTGATTTAAGTTGTTTCATTTTTATTTGAATTAATTTATTTGATTAAGTTGTAAAATAATATTAGAATAATACTATTATTTGATATGGGCTTATTTTAATGTTTGAAGTGGTAGAAATGGGGTGTAGGAGTTTAAGCCCATTAAGACATAATAAAAATAATAGTATAATAATTATATTATAATAGAATTAGAAGTAGTAGTAAGAACAAAATAGTTTTTTGGCAATAGAAGAGGAATAAGGATTAGAGAAGAGTTACGTGGAAACTGCAAGAAGAGCAAAAAAAACTAGGTGCAATCGGAGAATTAGAGCAACCTTCAATCCAAGGTAATTGTGGGATTCTGACTCTATAATAGGATATGTGTGATGGTGGGTTATGATAGAGTTAGATTATCTAATTCTATAATCTCTTTGTGTGAATATGATGTGTATTGGGTTTGTATGTGTGATGATTGATGATGATGAATCGGTGTAGATCGTTGATTTTATTTGTTGAAATTGACTATAATCGATGAATTGATGTTTTAAATTGTGTGGTAATTGATGTATATTGATAGCAATGACAATTGGATGTTTGATTTCGTATTATTTAATGAAGTTTATATTTTTTGTAATTGAGAAAAAAGGGTTTTCGTCCTGCACTTTATAGAATTCGTAAGACTGTTTGACAACATTTTTTAAAACTTGAAAACTCCTTAACTTTTGACTCGGGTGTCTGTTTAACACGACATTCGAACCTACGGAAAGCTAAAATTATTTTTTACAATGTGGTAATAATTTTGATGGCAGTAGACTAATATTTTATTCGAAGAATTCTGATGTGTGCGTATGTTTTATGTGCTATAATGCAAAATGTTGCGACTAAATGTATCAGTGTTGTATAAATGATGTACGAAGGAGTTCGCATGATATATTAATAATAACGATGATGTAGTATTATAGTATAATAATTTGTAGAATTTTTGTAAGTAGAAACAATAGAACTTTTTCGCCAATAATTAATTAACCGGTTTTTAGTCGAAATAGTCTGAATAATTACGCTGTTTATTTGTAGTAATTTTTGGTTGATTCGTTGGGTGATGTTTTGTTGAAAATGTGAAATTAAAGGTGATATTGTATCTTGTCGAATTTCCTCTATTTATGGGTAAAATATAAGTTGTAGGCCTATGGATAATGCTGATTTGTTGTTGTGTTGCTATGTAACTATTGTTGTCGTTATCCTGACATTTATATTGTGTCGCATACATAGCATATCAAGTTGGAGCTGATGTTCGGTAAGTTGGCTGGATTGGCAAATTAAGTTTAAGGCTTATGCCTTGTTGACGCCTCTATTAATTGGCAGATTTTTAAGTTGGGGGTACTGCTCCAATGGTACCACATGCATGTCCATTGTAACGAGTTACACTCTGTGTTGCACATTTAAGTTGTTGTGTTATTGACTTGTGATGATTGATATTGGTTGAAATTTGTGAATGGTGATTTTATATAATCCAACTTAATATATTGTTTATCATACACTCAATTATATGGTTCAATATCTTACCTCTTCTATTTGAATATTGCCCTCTGTTGGTAACATGCAGGTAATCAAAAAGGATAAATGTTACCTTCGTTAGACCGAGTTGGTGTTGTCGCTCTGATACGTAGCACTCGGGGGGATGAATGCATGTTTTCTTTATTGGTTGTTTTCATTATGTTGCTGAATTTTTAAGTTGTTTTCATTAAAGATTCGTTGTCTTAAAGTTGTTTTGAGTTGGAAAATATGTTATGGTGAATACAATTGAATTTTGTGAATTTGCTGTATAGTAATGAAAGTTGTTTTATTTTTTAAAGACTAAACAAGTTATTATCGGTTCATCCGAATTTTATGTGTTATGTATCTGAACTATATGTGATTGAATTTTTTTTTAAGTTGAAAGTGTAACATCCCATATGTTATTGGAAATTTTGAAACTCTGATTTTATATAATTCGTTGGGTAAAAATGGGGTGTTACATTAGTGGTATCAGAGCAGTCTGGTCCGTCCGACCAAGTTGTCGAATCGTAGTTTTGTCTAACAATCGAATATTGTTAACTTGAGTTCTAACCGTTGTTTATGTTGTTGTGATAAGTTGAGATTTTCGAACAAGGTAAATTTTCGAGGACAAAAATATTCTAAGTGGGGAGAGTTGTAACGCTTAATATTTAATTAATTATTTAATTAAATATCTTCGAATATTTTTCCGATTAAATTTTTGAAATTGTGAAATATTGATTAAATTTTTTTTTTTGTTGTTTGAATTAATTTATTTGATTAAGTTGTAGAATAATATCACAATAATATTATTATATGATATGAGCTTATTTTAATGTTAAAAGTAGTAGAAAGGGGGGTGTAGGAGTTTAAGCCCATTAAGACATAATAAAAATAATAGTATAATAGTTATATTTATAATAGAATTATAAGTAATAGTAAGAACAAAATAGGTTTTTGGAAATAGAAGAGGAATAAGGGTTAGAGAAGAGATACGTGGAAACTGCAAGAAGAGGAAAAATAACTAGGTACAATCAGAGAATTAGAGCAACCTTCAATCCAAGGTAAGGGTGGGGTTCTGACTCTATAATAGGATATGTGTGATGGTGGGTTATGATATAGTTAGATTATGTAACTCTATAATCTCTTTCTGTGAATTTGATGTGTATGGGGTTTGTATGTGTGATGATTGATGATGATAAATTGGTGTAGATTGTTGATTTAATCCGTTAAAATTGACTATAATCGATGAATTTATATTTTGAATTGTGTGGTAATTGATTTATATTGATAGCAATGATAATTGGATGTTTGATTTCGTATTATTTAATGAAGTTTTTGTTTTTGCAATTGAGAAAAAAGGGTTTTCTTACTGCACTTTACAGAATTTGTAAGACTGTTTGGCAACATTTTTTAAAACTTGAAAACTCCATAAATTTTGACTCGGGTGTCTATTTGATACACCATTAGAACCTACAGAAAGCTAAAAATATTTTCTACAATGTGGTTATACTTTTGATGGCAGTAGACTAATATTTTATTAGAAGAATTATGATGTGTGTGTATGTTGTATGTGCTGTAATACAAAATGTTGCGATTGAATGTATCAGTGATGTATAAATGATGTACGGAGGATTTTGTAATATGTATTAATAATAATGATGATGTAGTATTATAGTATAATAATTTGAAGAAGTTTTTTAATTAGAAATAATAGAACTTTTTGGCCAATAATTAATTAACCGGTTTTTAGTCGAACTAGTCCGAATAACTACACAGTTTACTTTGTAGTAATTTTTAGTTGATTCGTTGGGTCGTGTTTTATTAAAAAATGTGAAATTAAAGGTGATGTTGTATCTGGTCGAATTGCCTCTATTTTTGGCTGGATTGGCTAATTAAGTTGAAGGCTTATGCCTTGTTGACGCCTCTATTAATTGGCAGATTTTTAACTTGGGGTTCTGCTCTAATGGTACCAGATACATGTCCATTGTAACGAGTCGTATTCTATGTTGCACATTTAAGTTGCTGTGTTATTGACTTTTGATGATTGATGTTGGTTGAAAGTTGTGAATGGTAATTTTATAAAATCCATCTTAATATATTGTTTATCATACACTCAATTATATGGTTCGATATCTCACCCCTTTTGTTTGAAGGTTGCCCTCTATTAGTAACGTGCACGTAATCAAGAAGGATAAATGTTACCTTCGTTAGTCCGAGTTGGTATTGTCGCTCTGATACGTAGCCCTTGGAGGGGATGAATGCATGTTTTCTTTATTGTTTGTTTTCATTATGTTGCTGAATTTTTAAGTTATTTTCATTAAAGATTCATTGTCTTAAAGTTGTTTCGAGTTGGACAAGATGTTATGGTGTTTACAGTTGAATTTTATGAATCCGCTGCGTAGTAATGAAAGTTGTTTTATTTTTTAAAGACTAAACAAGTTGTTATCGGTTCATCCAAAGTTTATGTGTTATGTATCTGAATTATAAGTGATTGAATTTCGTTGTTTTAAGTTGAAAGTGTAACATTCCATATGTTGTTGGAAATTTTGAAACTCTAATTTTATAAAATTTGTTCGGTAGAAATGGGGTGTTACATTTGTGATATCATTGTAGGTTGGTCCGTTAGACCAAGTTGTCGAGTCGTAGTGTTGTCTAACAATCGAATATTGTTAACTTGATTTCTAACCGTTATTTATGTTGTAGTGATAAGTTGAGATGTTCGAACAAGGTAAATTTTCAAGGACGAAAATATTCTAAGTAGGGGAGAGTTGTAACGCTCAATATTTAATAAATTATTTAATTAAATATTTTTGAATATATTTACGATTAAATTTTCGAAGTTGTGAAATACTGATTTAATTTGTGTAGTTTTTATTTGAATTAATTTATTTGATTAAGTTGTAGAATAATATCAGAATAATACTATTATATGATATGAGCTTATTTTAATGTTAGAAGTAGTAAAAATGGGGTGTAGGAGTTTAAGCCCATTAAGACATAATAAAAATAATAGTATAATAGTTATATTATAATAGAATTATAAGTAATAGTAAGAACAAAATAGGTTTTTGGCAATAGAAGAGGAATAAGGGTTAGATAAGAGATACGTGGAAACTGCAAGAAAAGGAAAAAAAACTAGGTGCACTCGGAGAATTAGAGCAACCTTCAATTCAAGGTAAGGGTGGAGTTCTAACTCTATAATAGGGTATGGGTGATGGTGAGTTATGATATAGTTAGATTATGTAACTCTATAATCTCTTTGTGTGAATTTGATGTGTATGGGGTTTGTATGTGTAATTATTGATGATGATGAATTGGTGTAGATTGTTGATTTAATCCGTTGAAATTGACTATAATCGATGAATTGATGTTTTGAATTGTGTGGTAATTGATGTATATTGATAGCAATGATGATTGTATGTTTGATTTAGCATTATTTAATGAAGTTTGTGTTTTTGGAATTGAGAAATAAGGGTTTTCGTACTGCACTTTACAGAATTCGTAAGACTGTTTGACAACATTTTTTAAAACTTGAAAACTTCATAACTTTTGAATCGGGTGTCTATTTGATACACCATTAGAACCTATGGAAAGCTAAAAATATTTTCTACAATGTGGTAATACTTTTGATGGCAGTAGACTAATATTTTATTGGAAGAATTCTGATGTGTGTGTATGTTGTATGTGTTGTAATGCAAAATGTTGCGATTGAATGTATCAGTGTTGTATAAATGATGTAAGAAGGATTTTGCATGATGTATTAATAATAATGATGATGTAGTATTATAGTATAATAATGTGTAGAAGTTTTGTAAGTTGAAATAATAGAACTTGTTGGACAATAATTAATTAACCGGTTTTTAGTCGAAATAGTCCGAATAATTACGCAGTTTATTTGTAGTAATTTTTGGTTGATTCGTTGGCTCGTGTTTTGTTGAAAAATATGAAATTAAAGGTGATGTTGTATCTTGTCAAATTCCCTCTATTTATGGGTAAAATAAAAGTTGTAGGTTTATGGCTAATGCTGATTTGTTGTTGTGTTGCTATGTAACTATTATTGTCGTTATCCTGACATTCATATTGTGTCGCATACATAGCATATCAAGTTGGAGCTGATGCTCGGTAAGTTGAATGAATTGGAAAATTAAGTTGAAGGCTTATGGCTTGTTGACGCCTCTATTAATTTGCATATTTTTAAGTTGGGGGTCCTTCTCCAATGGTACCAGATGCATGTCCATTGTAACGAGTCGTATTCTGTGTTGCACATTTAAGTTGTTTTGTTATTGACTTGTGATGATTGATGTTGGTTGAAAGTTGTGAATATTGATTTTATATAATCCAACTTAATATATTGTTTATCATACACTCAATTATATGGTTCGATATCTCACCCCTTTTGTTTTAATGTTGCCCTCTGTTAGTAATGTGCAGGTAATTCAGAAGGATAAATATTACTTCGTTAGTCTGAGTTGGTGTTGTCGCTCTGATACGTAGCCCTCGGGGGGGATGAATGCATGTTTTATTTATTGTTTGTTTTCATTATGTTGCTGAATTTTTAAGTTGTTTTCATTAAAGATTCGTTGTCTTAAAGTTGTTTTGAGTTGGACAAGATGTCATGGTGTTTACAGTTGAATTTTGTGAATCCACTGCGTAGTAATGAAAGTTGTTTTATTTTTTAAAGACTAAAGAAGGTTTTATCGGTTCATCAAAATTTTATGTGTTATGTATCTGAACTATAAGTGATTGAATGTCGTTGTTTTAAGTGGAAAGTGTAACATTCCATATGTTGTTGGAAATTTTAAAACTCTGATTTTATATAATTTTTTGGATAGAAATATGGTGTTACATTAGTGGTATCAGAGTAGGTCGGTCCGTCCGACCAAGTTGTCGAGTCGTAGTTTTGTCTAACAATCGAATATTGTTAACTTGAGTTCTAACTGTTGTTTATGTTGTAGTGATAAGTTGAGATGTTCGAACAAGGTAAATTTTCAAGGACCAAAATATTCTAAGTAGGGGAGAGTTGTAACGCTCAATATTTAATTAATCATTTAATTAAATATTTTCTAATATTATTCCGATTAAATTTTTGAAGTTGTGAGATACTGATTTAATTTGTGCCATTTTTATTTGTATTAATTTATTTGATTAAGTTGTAGAATAATATCAGAATAATACTATTATGTGATATGAGCTTATTTTAATGTTAGAAGTAGTAGAAAGGGGTGTAGGAGTTTAAGCCCATTAAGACATAATAAAAATAAGAGTATATTAATTATATTATAAAAGAATTATAAGTAATAGTAAGAACAAAATAGGTTTTTGGCAATAGAAGAGGAATAAGGGTTAGAGAAGAGATACGTGGAAACTGCAAGAAGAGGAAAAAAAACTAGGTGCAATCGGAGAATTAGAGCAACCTTCAATCCAAGGTAAGGGTGGGGTTCTGACTCTATAATAGGGTATGTATGATGGTGGGTTATGATATAGTTAGATTATGTAACTCTATAATCTCTTTTTGTGAATTTGATGTGTATGGGGTTTGTATGTGTGATGATTGATGATGATGAATTGGTGTAGATTGTTGATTTAATCCGTTGAAATTGACTATAATCGATGAATTGATGTTTTGAATTGTATGGTAATTGATGTATATTGATAGCAATGATAATTGGATGTTTGATTTCGTATTATTTAATGAATTTTGTGTTTTTTGAATTGAGAAAAAAGGGTTTTCATACTGCACTTTACAGAATTTGTAAGACTGTTTGACAACATGTTTTAAAACATGAAAACTCCATAGGTTTTGACTCGGGTGTCTGTTTGAAACAACATTAGAACCTACGGAAAGCTAAAAATAGTTTCTACAATGTGGTAATACTTTTGATGGCAGTAGACTAATATTTTATTGGAAGAATTTTGATGTGTGTGTATGTTGTATGTGTTGTAATGCAAAATGTTGCGATTGAATGTATCGATGTTGTATAAATGATGTACGAAGGATTTTGCATGATGTATTAATAATAATGATGATATAGTATTATAGTATAATAATTTGTAGAATTTTTGTAAGTAGAAATAATAGAACTTATTGGCCAATAATTAATTAACCGGTTTTTAGTCGAAATAGTCCGAATAGTTACGCGGTTTTTTTGTAGTAATTTTTGGTTGATTCGTTAGGTGGTGTTTTGTTGAAAAATGTGAAATTAAAGGTGATGTTGAATCTTGTCGAATTGCCTCTATTTATGGGTAAAAAATAAGTTGTAGGCCTATGGCTAATGCTGATTTGTTGTTGTGTTGCTATGTAACTATTATTGTCGTTATCCTGACATTCATATTGTGTCGCATACATAGCATATCAAGTTGGAGCTGATGCTCGGTCATTTGGCTGGATTGGCAAATTAAGTTGAAGGCTTATGCCTTGTTGACGCCTCTATTAATTGGCATATTTTTAAGTTGGGGGTTCTGCTCCAATGGTACCAGATGCATGTCCATTATAATGAGTCGTATTCTGTGTTGCACATTTAAGTTATGGTGTTATTGACTTGTGATGATTGATGTTGGTTGAAAGTTATGAATGGTGATTTTATATAATCCAACTTAATATATTGTTTATCATACACTTAATTATATGGTTCGATATCTCACCCCTTTTGTTTGAATGTTGCCCTCTGTTGGTAACGTGCAGGTAATCAAGAAGGATAAATGTTACCTTCGTTAGTTCGAGTTGGTGTTGTCGCTCTGATACGTAGCCCTCGAGGGGAATATGTGCATGTTTTCTTTATCGTTTGTTTTTGTTATGTTCCTGAATTTTTAAGTTGTTTTCATTAAAGATTCGTTGTCTTGAAGTTGTTTTGAGTTGAACAAGATGCTATGGTGTTTACAGTTGAATTTTGTGAATCCACTGTGTAGTAATGAAAGTTGTTTTATTTTTTAAAGACTAAAGAAGTTGTTATCGGTTCATCCAAATTTTATGTGTTATGTATATGAACTATAAGTGATTGAATGTCGTTGTTTAAGTTGAAAGTGTAACATTCCATATGTTGTTAGAAATTTTGAAACTCTGGTTTTATATAATTTGTTGGATAGAAATGTGGTGTTACATTAGTGGTATCAGAGTAGGTCGGTCCGTCCGACCAAGTTGTCGAGTCGTACTTTTGTCTAACAATCGAATATTGTTAACTTGAGTTCTAACCGTTGTTTATGTTATAGTGATAAGTTGAGATGTTCGAACAAGGTAAATTTTCAAGGACGAAAATATTCTAAGTAGGGGAGAGTTGTAACGCTCAATATTTAATTAATCATTTAATTAAATATTTTCGAATATTTTTCCGATTAAATTTTTGAATTTGTGAAATACTGATTTAATTTGTGTCGTTTTTATTTGAGTTAATTTATTTGATTAAGTTGTAGAATAATATCATAATAATACTATTATATGATATGAGCTTATTTTAATGTTAGAAGTAGTAGAAAGGGGTGTGGGAGTTTAATCCCATTAATACATAATAAAAATAATAGTATAATAGTTATATTACAATAGAATTATAAGTAATAGTAAGAACAAAATATGTTTTTGGCAATAGAAGAGGAATAAGGGTTAGAGAAGAGATACGTGGAAACTGCAAGAAGAGGAAAAAAAAACTAGGTGCAATCGGAGAATTAGAGCAACCTTCAATCCAAGGTAAGGGTGGGGTTCTGACTCTATAATAGGATATGTGTGATGGTGGGTTATGATATAGTTAGATTATGTAACTCTATAATCTCTTTGTGTGAATTTGATGTGTATGGGGTTTGTATGTGTGATGATTGATGATGATGAATTGGTGTAGATTATTGATTTAATCCGTTGAAATTGATTATAATCGATGAATTGATGTTTTTAATTGTATGGTAATTGATGTATTGATAGCAATGATAATTGGATGTTTGATTTCGTATTATTTAATAAAGTTTGTGTTTTTGGAATTGAGAAAAAAGGGTTTTCGTACTGCACTTTACATAATTCGTTAGACTGTTTGACAACATGTTTTAAAATTTGAAAACTCCATAACTTTTGACTCAGGTGTCTGTTTGACACAGCATTAGAACCTACGGAAAGCTAAAAATATTTTCTATAATGTGGTAATACTTTGATGGCAGTAGACTAATATTTTATTCGAAGAATTTTGATGTGTGTGTATGTTGTATGTTTTGTAATGCAAAATGTTTTGATTGAATGTATCAGTCTTGTATAAATGATGTACGAAGGATTTTGCATGATGTATTAATAATAATGATGATGTAGTATTATAGTATAATTATTTGTAGAAGTTTTGTAAGTAGAAATAATAGAACTTTTTGGCCAATAATTAATTAACTGTTTTTTAGTCGAAATAGTCCGAATAATTATGCGGTTTATTTGTAGTAATTTTTGGTTGATTCGTTGGGTGGTGTTTTCTTGAAAAATGTGAAATTATAGGTGATGTTGTATCTTGTCGAATTGCCTCTATGTATGGGCAAAATATAAGTTGTAGGCCTATGGCTAATGCTGATTTGTTGTTGTGTTGCTATGTAACTATTATTGTCGTTATCCTGACATTCATATTGTGTCGCATACATAGCATATCAAGTTGGAGCTGATGCTCGGTAAGTTGGATGGATTGGCATATTTAGTTGAAGGCTTGTGCCTTGTTGACGCCTCTATTAATTGGTAGATTTTTAAGTTGAGGGTTCTGCTCCAATGGTACCACATGGATGTCCATTGTAACGAGTCGCATTCTGTGTTGCACAATTAAGTTATTGTGTTATTGACTTGTAATGATTGATGTTCGTTGAAAATTGTGAATGGTGATTTTATATAATCCAATTTAATATATTGTTTATTATACACTCAATTATATGGTTCGATATCTCAACCTTTCTATTTGAATGTTGCCCTCTATTGGTAACATGCAGGTACTCAAGAAGGATAAATGTTACCTTCGTTAGTCTGAGTTGGTGTTGTCGCTCTGATACGTAACACTCGGGGGGATGAATACATGTTTTCTTTATTGTTGGTTTTCATTATGTTGCTGAATTTTTAAGTTGTTTTCATTAAAGATTCATTGTCTTAAAGTTGTTTTGAGTTGGACAAGATGTTATGGTGTTTACAGTTGAATATTGTGAATCCGTTGCGTAGTAATGAAAGTTGTTTTATTTTTTAAAGACTAAACTAGTTATTATCGGTTCATCTGAATTTTATGTGTTATGTATCTGAACTATAAGTGATTGAATTTCGTTGTTTTAGGTTAAAAGTGTATCATTCTATATGTTGTCGGAAATTTTGAAACTCTGATTTTATATAATTCGTTGGGTAGAAATGGTGTGTTACATTAGTGGTATCAGAGCAAGTCGGTTCGTTCGACCAAGTTGTTCAGTTGTAGTTTTGTCTAACAATCGAATATTGTTAACTTGATTTCTAACCATTGTTTATGTTGTAGTGATAAGTTTAGATGTTCGAACAAGGTAAATTTTGGAGGACGAAAATATTCTAAGTAGGGGAGAGTTGTAACCCTCAATATTTAATTAATTATTTAATTAAATATTTTCGAATATTTTTTCGACTAAATTTTCAAAGTTGTAAAATATTGATTTAATTTGAGTCATTTTTATTTGAATTAATTTATTTTATTAAGTTGTAGAATAATATGAGAATAATAATATTATATGATGTGAGCTTATTTTAATGTTAGAAGTAGTAGAAAGGGGGTGTAGGAGTTTAAGCCAATTAAGACATAACAAAAATAATAGTATAATAGTTATATTATAATATAATTATAAGTAATAGTAAGAACAAAATAGGTTTTTGGAAATAGAAGAGGAATAAGGGTTAGAGAAGAGATACGTGGAAACTGCAAGAAGAGGAAAAAAAACTAGGTGCAATCGGAGAATTAGAATAACCTTCAATTAAAGGTAAGGGTGGGGTTCTGACTCTATAATAGGGTATGGGTGATGGTGAGTTATGATATAGTTAGATTATGTAACTCTATAATCTCTTTGAGTGAATTTGATGTGTATGGGGTTTGTATGTGTGATTATTGATGATGATGAATTGGTGTAGATTATTGATTTAATCCGTTGAAATTGACTATAATCGATGAATTGATGTTTTGAATTGTGTGGAAATTGATGTATATTGATAGCAATGATAATTGGATGTTTTATTTCGTATTATTTAAAGAATTTTACGTTTTTGGAATTGAGAAAAAAGGGTTTTAGTACTGCACTTTACAGAATTCGTAAGACAGTTTGACAACATTTTTTAAAACTTGAAAACTCCAAAACTTTTGACTCAGGTGTTTGTTTGACACGCCATTCGAACCTACAGAAAGCTAAAAATATTTTCTACAATGTGGTTATACTTTTGATGGCAGTAGACTAATATTTTATTGGAAGAATTCTGATGTGTGTGTATGTTGTATGTGATGTAACGTAAAATGTTACAATTGAATGTATCAGTGTTGTATAAATGATGTACGGTGGATTTTGCATGATATACTAATAATAATGATGATGTAGTATTATATTATAATAATTTGTAGAAGTTTTGTAAGTAGAAATAATAGAAATTTTTTGGCCGATAATTAATTAACCGGTTTTTAGTCAAAATATTTTGAATAATTACGCGGTTAATTTGTAGTAATTTTTTGTTGATTCGTTGGGTGGTGTTTTGTTGAAAAATGTAAAATTACAGGTGATGTTGTATCTTGTCTAATTGCCTCTATTTATGGGAAAATATAAGTTGTAGGCCTATGACCAATGCTGATTTGTTGTTGTGTTGCTATGTAACTCTTATTGTCGTTATCTTGACATTCATATTGTGTCGCATACATAGCATATCAAGTTGGAGTTGATGCTCAGTAAGTTTGCTAGATTGGAAAATTAAGTTGAAGGCTTATGCCTTTTTCACGCCTCTATTAATTGAAAGATTTTAAAGTTGGGGGTTCTGCTCCAATGGTACCACATGCATGTGCATTGTAACGAGTTGCATTCCGTGTTGTATATTTAAGTTGTTGTGTTATTGACTTGTGATGATTGATGTTGGTTGAAAGTTGTATATGGTGATTTTATATTATCCAATATAATATATTGTTTATCATACACTCAAATATATGGTTCAATATCTCACTCCTTCTGTTTGGATGTTGCCCTCTGTTGGTAACATGCAGGTAATCAAGAAGGATAGATGTTACCTTCATTAGTCCAAGTTGGTGTTGCCGCTCTGATAAGTAGCACTCGAGAGGATTAATGCATGTATTATTTATTGTTGGTTTTCATTATGTTGCTGAATTTTTAAGTTGTTTCCATTATAATCTTGTTGTCTTAAAGTTGATTTGAGTTGGACAAGATGTTATGGTGTTTTCAGTTGAATTTTGTGAATCCGCTGCATAGGAATGAAAGTTGTTTTATTTTTTAAAGACTAAACAAGTTGTTATCGGTTCATCCGAAATTTATGTGTTATGTATCTGAACTATAAGTGATTGAATATCGTTGTTTTAAGTTGAAAGTGTATCATTCCATATGTTATTGGAAATTTTGAAACTCTTATTTTCTATAATTCGTTTGGTAGAAATGGGGTGTTACATTAGTGGTATCAGAGCAGGTCGGTCCGTCCGACCAAGTTGTAGAGTCGTAGTTTTGTAAAACTATCGAGTATTGTTAACTTGAGTTCTAACCGTTGTTTATGTTGTAGTGATAAGTTGAGATGTTTGAACAAGTTAAATTTTCGAGGAAGAAAATATTCTAAGTGAGGGAGAGTTATAACGCTCAATATTTAATTAATTATTTAATTAAGTATTTTCGAATACTTTTCCGATTAAATTTTCGTAGTTGTGAAATATTGATTTAATTTGTGTCATTTTTATTTGAATTAATTTATTTGATTAAGTTGTAGAATAATATCAGAATAATACTATTATATGATATGGACTTATTTTAATGTTAGAAGTAGTAGAAAGGGGGTGTAGGAGTTTAATCCCATTAAGACATAATAAAAATAATAGTATAATAGTTATATTATAATAGAATTATAAGTAATAGTAAGAACAAAATAGGTTTTTGGAAATAGAAGAGGAATAAGGGTTTGAGAAGAGATATGTGGAAACTGCAAGAAGAGGAAAAATAACTAGGTGTAATCGGAGAATTAGAGCAACCTTCAATCCAAGGTAAGAGTGGGATTCTGACTCTATAATAGGGTATGTGTGATGGTGGGTTATGGTAGAGTTAGATTATGTAATCTATAATACCTTTGTGTGAATTTGATGTGTATGGGGTTTGTATGTGTGATGATTGATGATGATGAATTGGTGTAGATTGTTGATTTAATCCATTGAAATTGACTATAATAGATGAATTGATGTTTTGAATTTTGTGGTAATTGATGTATATTGATAGCAATGATAATTGGATGTTTGATTTCGTATTATTTAATGAAGTTTGTGTTTTTGGAATTGAGAAAAAAGGGTTTTCGTACTGCACTTTACAAAATTCGTAAGACTGTTTGACAACATTTTTTAAAACTTAAAAAATCCATAACTTTTGACTTGGGTGTCTATTTGATACGCCATTCGAACCTACGAAAAGTAAAAATATTTACTACAATATGGTTATACTTTTGATGGCAATAGAATAATATTTTATTGGAAGAATTCTGATGTGTGCTTATGTTGTATGTGCTGTAATGCAAAATGTTGTGATTGAATGTATTAGTGTTGTATAAATGATGTATGAAGGATTTTGCATGATGTATTAATAATAATAATAATTATGTAGTCTTATAGTATAGTAATTTGTAGAAGTTTTGTAAGTAGAAATAATAGAACTTTTTGTCCGATAATTTATTAACCGGTTTTTAGTCGAAATAGTCTGAATAATTACGAGGTTTATTTGTAGTAATTTTTTGTTGATTCATTGGGTGGTGTTTTGTTGAAAAATGTAAAATTACAGGTGATGTTGTATCTTGTCGAATTGCCTCTATTTATGGGCAAAATATAAGTTGTAGGCCTATGTCCAATGTTGATTTGTTGCTATGTAACTCTTATTGTCCTTATCCTAACATTCATATTGTGTCGGATACATAGCATATCAAGTTGGAGTTGTTGCTCAGTAAGTTTGTTGGATTGGAAAATTAAGTTGAAGGCTTATGCCTTGTTGACGCATCTATTAATTGGAAGATTTTTAAGTTGGTGGATCTGCTCCAATGGTACTACATGCATGTGCTTTGTAACGAGTCGCATTTTGTGTTGTATATTTATGTTATTGTGTTATTGACTTGTGATGATTGATGTTTCTTGAAAGCTGTGAATGGTGATTTTATATAATCCAATCTAATATATTGTTTATCATACACTCAATTATATGGTTCAATATATCACCCCTTCGGTTTGGATGTTGTCCTCTGTTGGTAACGTCCAGGTAATCAAGAAGGATAGATGTTACCATCGTTAGTCCGAGTTGGTATTGTCGCTCTGATAAGTAGCACTCGAGAGGATGAATGCATGTTTTCTTTATTGTTGATTTTCATTATGTTGCTGAATTTTTAAGTTGTTTCCATTAAAGACTTGTTGTCTTAAAGTTGATTTGAGTAGGACAAGATGTTATGGTGTTTTCAGTTGAATTTTGTGAATCTGCTGCGTAGGAATGAAAGTTGTTTTATTTTTTAAAGACTAAACAAGTTGTTATCGGTTCATCCGAACTTTATGTGTTATGTATATGAACTATAAGTGATTGAATATTGTTGTTTTAAGTTGAAAGTGTATCGTTCCATATGTTGTTGGAAATTTTGAAACTCTGATTTTATATAATTCGTTGGATAGAAATGGACCGTTACATTAGTGGTATCAGAGCAGGTCGGTCTGTCCAACCAAGTTATTGAGTCGTAGTTTTGTCTAACAATCGAGTATTGTTAACTTGAATTCTAACCGTTGTTTATGTTGTAGTGATAAGTTGAGATGTTCGAACAAGGTAAATTTTCGAGGATGAAAATATTCTAAGTGAGGGAGAGTTGTAACGCTCAATATTTAGTTAATTATTAAATTAAGTATTTTTTATAACTTTTCTGATTAAGTTTTCGAATTTGCGAAATATTGATTTAAGTTGTGTTGTTTTTATTTGAAATAATTTATTTGATTAAGTTGTAGAATAATATTAGAATAATACTATTATTTGATATGGACTTATTTTAATGTTAGAAGTAGTAGAAACGGGGTGTAGGAGTTTAAATCAATTAAGACATAATAAGAATAATAGTATAATTGTTATGTTATAATATAATTAGAAGTAGTAGTAAGAACAAAATAGGTTTTTGGCAATAGAAGAGGAATGAGGGTTAGAGAAGAGATTCGTGGAAACTACAAGAAGAGGAAAAAAACTAGGAACAATCGGAGAATTAGAGAAACCTTCAATCCAAGGAAAGAATGGGGTTATGACTCTATGGTAGAGTTAGATTATGTAATTATATAATCTCTTTGTGTGAATTTGATGTGTATTAGGTTTGTATGTGTGATGATTGATGATGATGAATTGGTGTAGATTGTTGATTTAATATGTTGAAATTGACTATAATCGATGAATTGATGTTTTGAATTGTGTGGTAATTGATGTATATTGATAGCAATGATAATTGGATGTTTGATTGTGTATTATTTCATGAAGTTTGTGTTTTTGGAATTGAGAAAAAATGGTTTTCGTACTGCATTTTACATAATTTGTAAGACTGTTTGACAACGTTTTTGAAAACTTGAAAACTCCATAACTTTTGACTCGGTTGTCTGTTTGACGCGTCGTTTGAACCTACGAAAAGCTAAAAATATTTTCTACAATATGGTAATAATTTTGATGGCAAAAGACTAATGTTTTAATAGAATAATTGTGAAGTGTGTGTATGTTGTATGCGCTGTAATTCAAAATGTTGCGATTGAATGTATCAGTGTTGTATAAATGATGTACGAAGGATTTTGTATAACGTATTAATAATAATGATGATTTAGTATTATAGTATAATGATTTGTAGAAGTTTTGTAAGTAGAAATAATAACCGGTTTTTAGTCGAAATAGTCTGAATAATTACGCGGTTTATTTGTAGTAATTTTTGGTTGATTCGTTGGGTGGTGTTTTGTTGAAAAATGTGAAATTATAGGTGATGTTGTATCTTGTAGAATTGCCTCTATTTATAGGCAAAACATAAGTTTTAGGCCTATCGCCAATGCTGATTTGTTGTTGTGTTGCTATGTAACTATTATTGTTGTTATCCTGACATTCATATTGTGTCGCATACATAGCATATCAAGTTAGAACTGATGCTCGGTAAGTTGGCCTTGATTGGAAAATTTAGTTGAAGGCTTATGCCTTGTTTAGCCCTCTATTAATTGGCAGATTTTTAAGTTAGGGGTTCTGCTCTAATGGTACCAGATGCATGTGCATTGTAACAAGTCGCATTTTGTGTTGCATATTTAAGTTGTTATGTTATTGACTTGTTATGATTGATGTTGGTTGAAAGTTGTGAATGGTGATTTTATAAAATCCAATCTAATATATTGTTTATCATACACTCTATTACATGGTTCAATATCTCACTCCTTTTGTTTGAATGTTACCCTCTGTTGATAACGTGAAGGTAATCAAGAAGGATAGTTGTTACCTTCGTTAGTCTGAGTCGGTGTTGTTGCTCTGATATGTAGCACTCGGGGGAATGAATGCATGTTTTCTTTATTGTTGGTTTTCATTATGTTGCTGAATTTTTAAGTTGTTTTCATTAAAGACTTGTTAACTTAAAGTAGTTTTGAGTTGGACAAGATGTTATGGTATTTTCAGTTGAATTTTGTGAATCCGCTGCGTTGTAATGAAAGTTGTTTTATTTTTAAAAGACTAAAAAGGTTGTTATTTATTCATCCAAATTTTATATGTTATGTATCTGAACTATAAGTGAATGAATATCATTGTTTTAAGTTGAATGCGTAACACTCCATATGTTGTTGGGAATTTTGAAACTTTGATTTTATATAATTCGTTGGGTAGAAATGGGGTGTTACAATGTACTTTGATCTTGACGGCATCTGGTTAGAGGAAAATAAGTACTCTTTCCCCTTGCTAGAAATCTGTCTAATGAAATCCTGCACCAAAGATCCCTAAGATCCTTAAAATGGTTATTAAAATCTAATGACATGATGATATGATGTTATGATGGCATGTTCATGTTAGATATATAGCAAACACAAACAAGTCGCACAAGAGCCTTAGATTTAAAGGCTTGCATGAATTCCAAAGGTATGTACCCTTCCCGATTAGAGTTAATTTGAATCAACCTATCCTAAAATAGTAACCGGGTCCTAGGAATCTCATATCACCAATCTTTCTCGCAGGCTTTATTTTAGCACGGCAATTGGCTCACCACCAAAACATCCCGAGTCGAATCTCAATGAGCGTAGCATCGAGTATCAACCAACCTTGAACTGAACCAAAGCCGACCATGTCAATACCTTCTAATGGCCAAGATGGGTCAATTAAGGTTCTAAAAGTAAGTTAGTGATAATGACACCACACGAAAGCCCAATGTTATCCTTGACTGACTTAAGGAACATTAGTACAAACCAAAGTGTCGCACTAACTGTAGCCATCACTTCAACCATATCGGCCTATGTCATACAGTTTTCATGATCTATTTCTACTTACCTAAGGTATCCCTAGATCCAGCTATAGGATCTTGCAAGTAAATAAACCCAAACAAAAACCCTTAAAGTAAAGCAAGCAAAACAATCAGTTAAAGCAAATAAAGTGATCTAACCCTAGGGTAACCCCTCTTTTTTTTATCCCTAGCAGAGTCGTCAGTTCTATAATACGGTGGGAGAACTGAATTTTTGGTTTTATCCAAATGTACGGATAGCAAGAGTCGCCACCGAATTTTCTTTTATCCAATATTTAGGAAAGGTGAAAAGAACAGGAAAGACCTTGATAGATTTTAATTTTGGGGGGTAAGTTATGAAAAGGGAAGGTGTTAGCACCCTCTTCATCCGTAGTTATCTACGGGCTCTTAATCGCTATCTCACTTTTGAAAATTTTCTTTGTGTGTGTGATTTGTCTGAAAATATTTGTAAAAAGCTAACTTTGTAATAATTCTTGTATCAGTCCTCAAGAATGCGTACAAAGTGTTTGAAAATATTTGGTTTGAAAAGTGTTATATGTAAAAATGTTTTGTTTGTGAAAAAGGTTATGAGCTAGAGATTAAAAGTTCCTTACCCACTAAAGGTCGTTCTTATTCTTTTCCTTCTCCTTTAGAGATAGTGATATCCATACCATTAGTTGGTAGGTAGCCCTATTTATTGGATATGAAGGGACAAGCGTAGGGTCATCGTATAGTCATTGAAGGCAACATGTAGAGATACTTTAGCAATTTGTATCAGAGGGACTAGATCATTTTTTGTAGGAAACTTTGAACGGTCATCGGGGACTATGATCTTTATTCGTAAGGGTCTTTTGCTAAAGTATCCCTACTCTCGAGGGACATGACCATTGTTTTCGAAGGAAACAAAGAGAAGTTACCCTAGAGGTGTGAGTGTGAAAAGTGTGTTCAGTTCAGTTATATTTATCTTGAGAATTAGGGTTATCTATCGATTGATTTTAGTTTTGCCATTAAAACCCTAGTTACTAGCAATATAAAATATAGCAGGAACAGTAAAGGTGTGGAAATTAAACCCTACGCTATTACAAGCCTTTGATGCGGTTACATAAGGATAAAAGAATGCGAGAAATAAACCATACTATTACAACAACAAAAATGTGCGACCTATACAATTGTTTCTAGGAATTTAAATGCAAAGAAAAATAAGAACAAATGTTAGGAAAAAATGTCAAATGCCCTAAAATTCTAAGGGTTAGGAAAAATATCACGGTGTTTTTGTTTAGAAAATGATTTGAGTGTTAATAAGCAATTAAACCTAATTCTAATAAATTTTAAGAAAATTAAGTTAATAAAAACCCTAATGTCTGATTTATTTTAATTAATAAAAAAACCTAAAGCCTAATTGATTTTAATTGATTTTAATATTTAATAAAAAGTTGATTAATTAATTAAAACTAAACCTAATTTGTAAGGGTTTTGAAAAAGGATTAGGGTTTTCTAGAATTTAATTAAGAAATAAATAAGAAAAGGAAATAAATAAGGTTTAGTAGAAAAAAGAATGTTTGGAGTGGGTGTTGAACCCACTCCCTCTAGCTTTCACATTGCATTGCTTGCCACTGTGCCAATCGATAGTTGGTGTTAGGAATCGGAATATGCTGATTATATTTGAGACCTGTACATTAATTTGGAAAAAAAAATTTAAAATGCAGGGAATCGAACCCACACCCCTTCGTTCATCATGTGCTCCTTCCACCAACTGAGCTAACGCGCCCATCTGTTAATATAATAAAACAAAAACAATATATATAAACCAAATTCAATGCACCAGAGAAGCGTCCGAGCCCTAGCTCCGATCGTCTTCTCCGACTAGGTGTTTCATGGTCCTGCAAAAATAACACGTGTTAGAAAGAAAACAGGACCCTGTCCCCATAAATCCATGGCTGCAAATTCATTGGTGGTCTTATTTTGGTCTTAAAGTGCCTGTAAAAGGAGATACGATAAAGTAGGAGCTTCACACCCTAACAATGGAATTTTATTATCCCTACATAAAAACTCAAAAGTAATGGTTCTAAAACATTCCAAACATCAGTATGAACATGTATGAATGCTTATAAATGATTTACAACATGAGAATTAAGAGTTTGTAATTGAGAAATTTTGCCAAAACCGGTGGGCTTGAATGAACGATTCTAGGCATGGACAGGCTTGCTTCTTGGCTTGGTAGTGATCCTGGGAACTTCAGGAATACGTTTGGATGCTTGGTTTTGATTGAAGGAGGCTGCAAATAGAGTTTTGTGTATTCCCTATTTTGAGAAATCTTAAGATTTTTTTGAGAGTTCTTGGAGGCAGTAATTACTTTCCTGAGCATCTGAATGTGTTGTGCTTATATAGAGGATGAAATTGGGTCAAAAAAAGCGAAAATAATACATGTTATCATGAGGTGAAGATTTGATTTAAAAATCATCTTAAAACTTTCTAAATTTGGTCAAGATTTGCTTCAAAAATACTCCACGTAGTTTCTATTAGTTGTCACAATCTTTTTGAGCTTCAATTCTGATCAAAACATATATCCATGTGCCTATGGTAAGGTATGAATGGACTTATAGGTCCTCTAATGTATTACGAACATGTTTGAACCTAAAAACTTAGGCCTAATAGCCTAAAATTACAAATTTTCTCAATCTGGGGTTCATGCATTTTCTCAAAATTGCTCAACTTGTGCAACTCATATCTTACTCAATTTTCATCATATGAAGGTGATCTAGGACTTTTTGGAAATCTCAAGATGTCTTATACAGCTCTCATGTTGGTAAATTTTAAATTTGAAGATTTGAACTTGATGTAAATTTCTTTGACAAAAAGTGTGTTTTTGTTGACTCTTAAAATGACTTGTAATGTTTTGGCCAATATCTCTCCAATGAAGCATTTTTGGCCTTCAGCTTAGATAGACAAAGTTATAAAGAATTGAATTTCCATTTAAATTGGCTTTGGTTGAGAATTTTTTGATGAGGCATGTGAAAGTTATGCTTGGTCAAAGTTCAGTTGACTTCTCCTAAAGAAAACCCTAATTTAGTAACTTTTGACTTTTGATGAATCTTGAGTTTTCTTGATGAATCGTGATCAACCCTTGATAAAATGATGAAATTGACCTTAAAATATTGATGTTAACCAAAAATCTTGAAGTTTGACTATATGTTGACCATAACTGACTTTTTGTCGAATATAGTTGATTTTCACTCATCTGAGCAATTGACTGAGAAAATTTGTGATGTAAGGTTTGAAACATGACAAGAGGATTCTTTGAAACATATGAGGAACCATGAAACTCACTTAAGGCATTAGAAACTAAATTTTCTTTGAGAAATCTAAAACCCTAATTGTAGGTCACTGCTTAGGAGGAGGGTTCATCTGATCAATTCTTGAATAGTCTTGAGTACTTGAGAACCTTAGGAGTATGAGGAGATCTTGAACCAATTTGTCTTAAAAAATGGAAGGGAAAATTTTGGGGTACAACAACTGCCCCTGTTCAATCTTCTTAAACCTGAAGAGTTAGATTGGCTTGCTCGCCCTTCAGGACCTAAAGGTAGAAGAAGATTAAACACTTAAGTGCCCAAAGGTGTGCACTAACATCTACATGAGGTAACACTTTTGGTTGACCTCAACTTCCAGAAGGAAATTTTTGATGATGACCGCAACTTCCAGAAGGAAATTTTGAACGCTCTTGAATTCCAGCAGGGGATGAAGGAATTTTTGATGATGACCGCAACTTCCAGAAGGAAATTTTGAACGCTCTTGAATTCCAGCAGGTGATGAAGGAATTTTTGATGATGACCGTAACTTCCAGAAGGAAATTTTGAACGCTCTTGAATTCCAGCAGGTGATGAAGGAATTTTTGATGATGACCGCAACTTCCAGAAGTAAATTTTGAACGCTCTTGAAATTGACATTCAAATGCCCCAAGTGATGATGACGGAGACTTGCCCCAGGTTAATCTGTAATTGAGAGATTTGTTGAAATCTTGACTGGACTGCCCCCGGTTAATTGAACTTTGAAAGATTTTCTGAAATCTTGACTGGACTGCCCCAGGTTAACTGGATAGTGACATGTCATGCCCCCTTGTTGATAGGAGATTTGTCGTTGGAAGTGTCATCCTTTTTGAAGTGATTTTATTCACTGAGAGAGCTTTCGTTCATCAGATATTCATTGTGTGAATTTCTCCGCTGTCAAACAAATAGCCAAATGCAAACAGTGATATTCAAGTAATGCAAAGTTTATGTTTGTCTCGAAGTTTTTGAAAAATGCGTTTTTTAGCAGAAAACTTTTTATAAGACAAATTCAACACAAGATTTAGAGCAAAGCCTTACAGGAGTCAGAATACCTTTTTTAACAGTATGCTTTCGAACTAACCCATGCTTCAATTAGGACTTTTGAAGGGTTGTAACGTGGCTTGGTTCACGGTTTAAGAAACAAAGTATAAAGGCTCAAAGATATTTGTACCCACCCGCTCTTCGTGATGTTCTTCAATCCTAAACTCAGTTAATTGTGCGTCAAACTTTATTCGAGTTTGGAACGACTTTTTTGGTGATGGTTCACACAAGTTGAATTTTATGGAAGACATTCATCCTCTTTTTTTTTTGCAACACTTTTCATGTTGTTTGAGGATTTGTAATGACCTCTTTCTTTTGATTTGTTATCCCTAACTTTTGCCTGACTGTTCCTGTTTTTGAGATTACAGTCAGCGGGATGCCCCAGCTTTCTTAAGCCTCCTTTATAGGTTTTAGCTCAGTGGGCTCTTCTCTTTTGAGAGGTAATGACTACCTATAAGATAAGGAACCATCACTGTCTTTTGATTCCAAAGGAATGTTTTTTGATGTCGTTCGTTTGTATTACGAACTGAGAGTTTGCGACTTCAATGCGCCTTTTTTTTTAATTAACTGAGAGACTACCCTGCCCCAGGTTTAAATCAAAGGTTTCAAATTGTTCAGAACAGAAAACTCCTACTTCTTTGGCTCGAAGGGGTTGACTAGGGATTATCTTCCTTATAACTCCAGTGTTTGGGATTTGAAAGAAACGCCTGTACATCATCAGCAAGGTCTGTTCAAAAGCATATTGTATGAGATTATGGTATTGTTTCGTCATCCTCCCTCTAAAGACTTGTAGCTCTTGCAAGAGTTAAGTGTCATAAAGAAATTAGAAAGCATAGTTCAAGAATAGTGAAAACGAATGGATGAATTCAAGACAAACATATGCAATGCATTAATGAAATAGAGTTTGACATTAAAAGATAATTGTTTGAATAACAAAAGAAATTACAACTTGAAAATTCAAATGGAACAAAAGTCTCTCAGTTCAAGCTTTGTCATTTCAGGTGGAGAAACCCTTAACATAAGATTTTCATCTCGCCATCTGGCATGAATTTCAGCACTCCATTGTCAATCAAGTCTTGGATCTTGTTCTTCAAGGCCCAACAGTCGTCGGTGTCATGTCCCGGACTATAGGAGTGATATACACAAAATGCATCAGGATGATAGCTAGGAGCAGAGGTGTTGGGATCCCAGATAGGATCCCTTAAAGAAGTCAGATTGACCTCCAACAAGCGTTCCAGTATTAGAGATGATGGTATGTCAGTCTCAGTGAACTGTCTTCCAGACGTATTTTGCTTACGCCGATTACCCCATTGACGCTGATGCGGTTGTTGATGGGCTTGTGACCCTGAAGCAAGTAGAGGAGCCTTTCCCTTGTCTTCTTGTCTCAAAGGGGGTTAAATGATGACTTGATCTTCAACCTCAGACGTTTGCCCCACTTGGTTGTCTCGAAGCAGTTTTTTGACGAGAACCCCGAGCTCCTCTTGTCTTTGAGCCAAGTCCTGGATGAGAGCCATTTGGCCCACCAGCTGTCCCATCATCTGGATCTTCATTGTTGCCAACTCAAACTGAAGTTCTTCCAACTGATCACTCCTGGCATTGCTTGAATTCCCCTGGACCATTCCCCTTGTGAGGAGAGCTTTCACCTCTTCTTGCCCCTGGGATAGGTTCAAGAACATTTCTTGAAGTTGAGCATTTTGATCTTGTATGTCCTTGACAGTCCTCTCTAGAGCCATCTCTACTGAAATAAACAATAGGAGAATAAGGAAACCTGAAAAGAAAAAACTGTTATGATGCAATGCATGATATGTGGATGCATGTTTTCAAGAATCTCTTGGGGTAAACACAAGAAACTGTTAGAGGTTGAACTTGGATCAACATCTTTGATTGGAGAACTTTGTATCAGTGGATGTCTTTCCACGAGAATCAAGCTCAGCATGTCAAGTGGGTCATAGCCCCTGATTCAAGTTGTTGCACTTGATCATTGATGGCATTTGTTTATAGGGGAACCCTCTTGCCCTTTGGTAGACGTCTAGTTCAACGTGACCCTGCATCAAAAGACCCTCGAGATCCTTGAAATGGTTATTGAAAATGCTATGGTATGATGTTATGATGTTATGTACATGTATGCAAAAGCAAGTAAGTGTATATACAGGTAACCATATTCACACAAAGAAAACAAGTCCTTAGGTTTAGGCTTGCATGGAGTTCGTAGGTAAGTACCCTCTTGAAGTTAGTTGGCTCATCCTGTCCTAAAATAGAAACCGGGTTCTAAGGAGCTCAATATCATTGGATTATTTTCTATGTTCATTGTTTTGGTTTAGCCATTTAACTGGCGACCAAAATATTCCAAGAAAACAACCCTCAATGAGTGTAGTATCGAGTATTTACCAACTTCGGATTGCACCAAAGTCGGTCATCTCACTACCCCTAAAAAGGCCAAGATGGTCAAGTAAGGTTCTAGAGTTTGTTAGTGCTTCATGACATCACTCAGTGGCCCCGTATTCTCCTTGACTACTCAAGGGCTATCGGTACTCACAAATATGTCACACTAACATAGCTACTGCATGTCGGTATACCCCGCACAGTTCCCTCACAGTTTATTGCTATTTACCTAAAAAGGTGCCCCCAAATCCGGGTGTAGGATTAAACAAACCCAAACAAGGAACCCAAAAAAGTAAAGCAATCAAAGCAATCCAAGCAACTATGTAAATGTGATCTAAAACCCTAAGGTAACCCCACTTTTAATTTTCTCCCCAGCAGAGTCGCCAGTTCTGTGATACGGTGGGAGAACTGACTTGAGGTTTTGCGTTTGTTTTCGCAAATGTTTCGGTTTAGCAAGAGTCGCCATCGACTTTTTATTTTATCCTAAGGAAAGGTTAAAAAGCACAGGAAAAACCTTTGAGATGTTTTCTTGGGTTCGGGGAGTAGATTATAGAAAGGGAAGGTATTAGCACCCTTTCTATCCATGGTTATCCATGGGCTCTTAGTTACTTGCTTAGATCACTTGCCTTTGCTTTTCAATTGTTTGAAATGGTGCTTTGTGTGTGTGGTTTTGAAAATGTTTTTAAAAAAGATGCCTTGTCTAGGCAACCATTGTAACAATTCTTGTTTGAATGTTTTACAAAGGTGTTTGTCTTTTTGAAAAGATGTTTCAATGTTTTTGAAAGTTTGTTTTGAAGTTGTGTTGTGATGTGTGTTTTGAAAAATGGCAAGGATTGTTTTGCAAGTTTGGTCAAGTAACTAAGAGCTATCTACCCTAATTTACTCAAAGATCTTTCTTATGTTTTAACCCTTTTAACAGTGTTGTTTCACCATTGTATTTGGTGAACAACCTTGTGTTAGGATGTTTAACGGGACGGGCGCGGGTCATCGTATACAATCATTGAAGGCAACTTGTGAGACGCTCTAGCAATTTTGTAAGGGACGAGATCGTTTTATCGAAGGCAACATCGAGGGTCATCGAGGGACTACGATCTTTGTTTATCAAAGGGACGTTTGCTAGAGTGTCTCATACTCGAGGGACATGATTGCATTTTTCCGATGCAACAAGCGAGGTTACCCTAGAGGTGCAAGTGTGAATTGTGTATTGATTTTCATGCATTTGTCTTGTGTTAGGTTATCTAGCGGTTGATTTTGAATCTTTGCATACAAACCCTAATTACTATACAGTATATAGAAAGCGATAAATTGCGGGAATTTAAAGTCTAAGCTATTACAAATAAGTATTCGGGGATGGGGGTACAAATGTTTACAAATGGGGATGAGTCTCATCAGAATAGTAGTGTCCAAATATTATTTACAACCAAATCGAATCGTCATATTCTCAATGTAAAAATGTAAGAATAAAAAGGAATCAAGAGCAAAGTATGATGCACATGATTATTTACAAGTGATTAAAATGTCAACCTAATGTATTAAGTATTATTATTTATTTATGTTTTTTTGTTAATGTTATATAAACAAAGATCTTAAATAAATAAAGAATTATTCAATTTAATAAGAAAATCTATTGTTGATGTATTTTTTGTTAATGTTAAAAAACTTATATAAAAAGATTTATTAAACAAAAGTCTTTAAAACAAAAAAATCTATTATTTACATATTTTTAAAATGTAATAAACATTAAGAAAATTTTGTACAAAAAAGTCAATATATTATTTTATTTAACAAAATAAGTTATGTTATATAAAAATAAAATAAATAAAAGAAGTATTAGTTTATAAAAGAAAAAGGTTAAATGGGCTCTAGGGGAATGTATGGCCCAAAGTATAAAATAAAAATGGATTAAAACAAAAAAGGGGGGTGTATACGCCTGAACTGTTGGGCTTAAGGGTTTGTGCAAGTGACGGGCCCAGAACGCGTTTTGACAATTTTGTTAGGGTTTCACATGTTTTAGCTCAGAATAGGGTTACACAGTTTGATGAGCGGCGTTGTTCCCTTTCTTCTTCATCGTTCTCTTCCTCGCTCTCAACAGAGCTTCTGATGTCCTCCGCTCGTCTTAGCCGCCGGACGCCACCTCCATCCTCCTCTCCTCACGGTCGTTCAGGCAATGATGAAAAAAAAGGTAATAATTTCTGTTTTTCACGCTTTAGGGTTTCAAAACTCGTGCATGTTATTGATTTTACATATTCTGATCTTCTATGTTATTTATGTTTTTGTGAGGTGTAAAAAGAAAGAGGACAATACCTTTAGCGTTTGTTGTTGGGGAGGAGAATGAGAATTTGGACAGGAGGCGTCTTAGGTGGCCAAGGCGAGGGAGTATGATGACGAGAGCTTGCTGGTAACCTCGTATCTTTCTTTTGAATGGTTTGTATGTTTTATGATGATACTGTAATATGAAAACAATTCTTCTATAATGTTTTTGCTTCCAATATTCTTCCTCTTCTTCTTGTCAATGATAATACTTTTCTGAGCTGCTTGTCGTCGCTCTGATGATAAGCTTTGTTCTGGTTTGGATTTTTTGACCCTTTTTGATGCCTTTCGATGATGAATTAGTTCTGAGATTCTGCTATTGTTGTTCTTTTCACCTCTAACTCTTTCCTCTCTTTTGGGCTTTTGATGATTCTATGATGCACCTAGTTCTGAGAATGTTTATGTTGGCCCTATGATGAATTCGTTCTGAGGGTGCTTGGATTTGTTTGATTCTGACTTTTTTATTCTCTTGATGTTGTTGACTTCCAATGATGGTTATTTCTGAGAGTTGTTATTGTTTCTGAGTTTGATATTTGGACTTGCTTGTTGGAGTTTTGTTTGAATAAAGGCTTGAGGTTACAGGCTTTTAGCAGGCAAGCTTATGCAGGCTTGCTTCTGCAAGTTTTGTGGTTGAATAGGTTTGATGCAGGTTTGTTAAAGCTTATGCAGGTTATTGAGTTTGAACACAGGTTTGTGTTTTATGCAGGCCTGAGGTGTTCTTAACACAGGTTTGAAGTTTGTGTTTTGATGCAGGCTTGAAAATGAACAAGCTTTTAGGCTTGTTGTTCAGGGAGGCTGGGGTTTATGCAGGTTTTGGTGTTTAAGGTTTTTGTTTGTTACAGGCTTGCTTGAAGCAGGCTTGGGTTTCTGTAACAGGTTTAAAGCTTGAGGCAGTTGGAAGCTTATTTGTTTTTTGAGAGGCTTTGATGCAGGATCTGTTTACAACTTTTGTGTTATCTTTTTCTATGTGTGTTTTTCCCCCCTTTATTCTGAACTGAAACTCTTTGTTTTATCTCTATCCCCCTAAGCCTGCAAACTGCAAGCCTCTCTTTCTCTCTCTCTCTCTCTCTCTCTCTCTCTCTCTCTTTTCTCTCTCTATTAAAGCATATTTAATTGCTTAAAGTGCTTATTTTCTGAAAAGGTTTTGGCCAGAAAATGATGAAAAAGCTTTTACAAGTTTGCTTGCATTTTGTCTTTCCTCTGCATATCTTCTTACCTCCATATTTTTTGCATTGCTTTTGTGTACTTGTTGACAGCTTTATTGAAAGCTTCTTTGACAGCTTTTGACAGTTTTGTACTTGTGACTTAGTTTGGTATTTTCAGTTTGACAATGCAATTTGGTTTAGTTTCCTGGACAATTTGAATTGCCTCTTGGATGGTTTGCACTTATGCAGTTTGTTTGGCATTTCAGTTTGGTTTGCCTTTTTTGCCAATTTGAATTTATGCAGCTTTGTATTTGATTAATTCATATGCTTGCAAATAATTTGCTTTCCTCTTTGTGAACCAAGAAGAGACATCTTCTTGTGATTTGCAGAGAGGAAGAACAAACTGATTTCGGCCAAAACCTTTAATGATGAGTTTTTTGATTATCTATCTGAGAATGCCTTTAATTTATCTGTACTGATTTCTTTCTTCTATTTTTGCAGGTAAATATCAGTTGGGCAAAGGAAGCAACAGTAGAAGATGAAGACTTAGGATAGATTTATTTTCTCTTTCAATTGTTTGTAATAAACATTATTATAAATACTGTAAATAAATTTACTGTATTCAAATAACACTTGTAACAACGATTAAAAGTGAATAAAAAATCTTTTGTCAGATAATTCTTTATTTCACTGTCTATTTAATTATTTAAGTTTCTTGAATTAAAATAACTGGAAGTACATCCCAATTATTCTAACTTAGATAAAATAAATATATAATAAACACCGTAGTCTTGCAACTTCGCATTAATCAACAGTACACCCGGCATTCCAAATAACCAATAGCATTGCACAGTCAAACAAATAAACGTCCACACGCCTTTTTCTTTACTGATCAAACTAAAGCTTCAAACTTTCAATCAGAAACCTCAACTTCTATCCCAGAGGTTCAGATTTTGAGAAACAAACTAAAATCTTGAACAGGCGTCAAAGCAGTGTGACAGCCAATTAAGACATTGTGGATTCAAATTCTTCTGAAAATGCGCGTGCAAACCCTAATTCTTGATTTATTCTCAAAGAAGCGTCTGCTTGATCAAACCCCGAGCCAAACTCAACCAAATCAATAGAAACCCTAATAATCTGCTTGGACTGATTCAAAAGTTAATGGAAACCCTAATTTTGTCTGACTGATGAGAAAAGTCTGTTTGACCGATTCTTATGCCAATCTGAAAAATCAGGAAAAGCCCGAAGATATGATTTCTTGTGAAAAAGAGAGGGCAAATTTTGGGGTACAACAGTTGCCCCTGTTCAATCTTCTTGAACCTGAAGAGTTAGATTCGCAAGTTTGCCGTTCGCGACTCAGAGGTAAAAGGAGATTGGACACTAGAGTGCCCAAAGAATTTGCACTCGTCAAAGCGTAGTTGAGGGAATGGGCTTAAAGATGCCATTTGGAGATGGGCTTAAAGATGCCATCTGGAGATGTGACAGAATCTTGTCGGGGGATGGGCTTAGAGATGCCATCTGGAAATTGTTGGTAGGAGGATGGGCTTATAGATGCCATCTGAAGGTTTGTTGAACTGTATGTTGTTGGTGAGTGGGTGAGTATCAGAAAGGTATCCATGTTTGGAACATCTCTGAACTGGGGATCTGAATAAGCAATGAATTGACATCCATGTCTGGAATCATCCGTAAACTGTTTTCAGAAGTTGAATCTGGAATTGAGAAGGAACCGGTGTAGGGTTGCCTGATGATGAGCCCGTGTAAAATTGCATCTTGGAATTGTTAATGATAGCCTTTTATTCTTATCCTGAAAAGGATAAAATGTTAGCTAAACACAAAGTTATTTTGCATGATATGTATGATGCAATGAATTGTACTTCATCAATGTTTATGATATGATTGTGATGGATGCGCATGTAAGCTGAGTAGTTGTCTTACTGAGGAAGACGAATCCTGGATAATGAAATCTTTGACTGTTGCTGGGGAAAGTAAATCCTTGACTGCTGCAGGGGATTGTTGGAAATGAGAAGTCCCGGAACCACTGTTGGGGAATCAGGAGCTTGGGTTGTATGCCAATCTACAGGGGATTCCTGTCTTGAGGAGATCTTCAATGGGGAATATCTAAATATCCTGTGAAGGATTGAGAATGAGAATCTTCAATCTGCTTGGGGAATAAGAATTCTGTGGGAATATCAGGAGCTTGGGTGTATGCTAATCTACTGGGGAAGCAAGAATGAGAATCTTCATTCAGGCGTTGGGTCATAAGATTGGGTGTATGCCAATCTCTTGAGGTTTTAAGGATGAGAGTCTTCATTCTGTTAAGGGTCAGAAATTGGGAGTATACCAATCTTCTGAGGTTTTAAGGATGAGAGTCTTCATTCTGTTAACGGTCAGAAACTGGGAGTATACCAATCTTCTGAGGTTTTAAGGATGAGAGTCTTCATTCTGTTAAGGGTCAGAAATTGGGAGCATACCAATCTTCTGAGGTTTCATGGATGAGAATCTTCATTCTGTTAACGGTCAGAAACTGGGAGTATACCAATCTTCTGAGGTTTTAAGGATTAGAATCTTCATTATGTTAAGGGTCAGAAATTGGGAGTATACCAATCTTCTGAGGCTTCAAGGATGAGAATCTTAATTCTGTTAAGGGTCAGAAATTGGGAGTATACCAATCTTCTGAGGCTTCAAGGATGAGAATCTTCATTCTGTTAAGGGTCAGAAATTGGGAGTATACCAATCTTCTGAGGCTTCAAGGATGAGAATCTTCATTCTGTTAAGGGTCAGAAATTAGGAGTACACCAATCCTCTGAGGCTTCAAGGATGAGAATCTTCATTCTGTTAAGGGTCAGAAATTAGGAGTATACCAATCTTCTGAGGTTTCAAGGATGAGAATCTTCATTCTGTTAACGGTCAGAAACTGGGAGTATACCAATCTTCTGAGGTTTTAAGGATGAGAGTTTTCATTCTTGAGAGAAACAGATTTTTAGGAGCTTCAATTGTCCATTATTCTGTCGGTGGTTGTAACTTCCAGTAGGTGATGAAGGAAATTCTGAACGACCTTGAATTCCAGCAGGTGATGAAGGAATTTTGATGATGACTGCAACTTCCAGAAGGAAATTTTGAACGCTCTTGAATTCCAGCAGGTGATGAAGGAATTTTGATGATGACCGCAACTTCCAGAAGGAAATTTTGAACGCTCTTGAATTCCAGCAGGTGATGAAGGAATTTTTGATGATGACCGCAACTTCCAGAAGGAAATTTTGAACGCTCTTTAATTCCAGCAGGTGATGAAGGAATTTTTGATGATGACCGCAACTTCCAGAAGGAAATTTTGAACGCTCTTGAATTCCAGCAGGTGATGAAGGAATTTTTGATGATGACCGCAACTTCCAGAAGGAAATTTTGAACGCTCTTGAATTCCAGCAGGTGATGAAGGAATTTTTTATGATGACTGCAACTTCCAGAAAGAAATTTTGAACGCTCTTGAAATTGACGTTCGAATGCCCCAAGTGATGATGACGGAGACTTGCCTCAGGTTAATCTGTAATTGAGAGATTTGTTGAAATCTTGACTGGACTGCCCCCGGTTAATTGAACTTTGAAAGATTTGTTGAAATCTTGATTGGACTGCCCCAGGTTAACTGGATAGTGACATGTCATGCCCCCTTGTTGATAGGAGATTTGTCGTTGGAAGTGTCATCCTTTTTGAAGTGATTTTATTCACTGAGAGAGCTTTCGTTCATCAGATATTCATTGTGTGAATTTCTCCATTGTCAAACAAATAGCCAAATGCAAACAGTGATATTCAAGTAATGCAAAGTTTATGTCTGTCTCGAAGTTTTTGAAAAATGTGTTTTTTAGCAGAAAACTTTTTATAAGACAAATTCAACACAAGATATAGAGCAAAGCCTTACAGGAGTCAGGATACCTTTTGTAACAGTATGATTTTGAACTAACCCATGCTTCAATTAGGAATTTTGAAGGGTTGTAACGTGGCTTGGTTCACGGTTTAAGAAACAAAGGATAAAGGCTCAAAGATATTTGTACCCACCCACTCTTCGTGATGTTCTTCAATCCTAAACTCAGTTAATTGTGCGTCGAATTCTATTCGAGTTTGGAATGACTTTTTTGGTGATGGTTCACACAAGTTGAATTTTATGGAAGGAAGTCATCCTCTTTTTTTTTTGCAACACTTTTCATGTTGTTTGAGGATTTGTAATGACCTCTTTCTTTTGATTTGTTATCCCTAACTTTTGCCTAACTGTTCCTGTTTTTGAGATTACCGTCAGCGGGATGCCCCAGCTTTCTTAAGCCTCCTTTATAGGTTTTGGCTCAGTGGGATCTTCTCTTTTGAGAGGTAATGACTGCCTATGAGATAAGGAACCATCACTTTCTTTTGATTCCAAAGGAATGTTTTTTTGATGTCATTCGTTTGTATTACGAACTGAGAGTTTGCGACTTCAATGCGCCTCTTTTTTTTTGAATTAACTGAGAGACTACCCTGCCCCAGGTTTAAATCAAAGGTTTCAAATTGTTCAGAACAGAAAACTCCTACTTCTTTGGCTCGAAGGGGTTGACTGGGGATTATCTTCTTTATAACTCCAGTGTTTGGGATTTGAAAGAAACGCATGTACATCATCAGCAAGGTCTGTTCAAAAGCATACTGTATGAGATTATGGTATTGTTCCGTCATCCTCCCTCTAAAGACTTGTAGCTCTTGCAAGAGTTAAGTGTCATAAAGAAAGTAGAAAGCATAGTTCAAGAATAGTGAAAACGAATGGATGAATTCAAGAAAAACATATGCAATGCATTAATGAAACAGAGTTTGACATTAAAAGATAATTGTTTGAATAACAAAAGAAATTACAACTTGAAAATTCAAATGGAACAAAAGTCTCTCAGTTCAAGCTTTGTCATTTCAGGTGGATAAACCCTTAACGGAAGATTTTCATCTCGCCATCTGGCATGAATTTCAGCACTCCATTGTCAATCAAGTCTTGGATCTTGTTCTTCAAGGCTCAACAGTCGTCGGTGTCATGTCCCGGACTATAGGAGTGGTATACACAAAATGCGTCAGGATGATAGCTAGGAGCAGAGGTGTTGGGATCCCGGATAGGATCCCTTAAAGCAGTCAGATTGACCTCCAACAAGCGTTCCAGTATTAGAGATGATGGTATGTCAGTCTCAGTGAACTGTCTTCCAGACATATTTTGCTTACGCCGATTACCCCGTTGACGTTGACGCGGTTGTTGATGGGCTTGTGACCCTGAAGCAAGTAGAGGAGCCTTTCCCTTGTCTTCTTGTCTCAAAGGGGTTTGAATGATGACTTGATCTTCAACCTTAGACGTTTGCCCCACTTGGTTTTCCCGAAGCAGTTTGTTGACGAGAACCCTGAGCTCCTCTTGTCTTTGAGCCAAGTCTTGGATGAGAGCCATCTGGCCCACCAGCTGTCCCATCATCTGGATCTCCATTGTTGCCAACTCAAACTGAAGTTCTTCCAACTGATCACTCCTGGCATTGCTTGAATTCCCCTGGACCATGCCCCTTGTGAGGAGAGCTTTCACCTCTTCTTGCCCCTGGGACAGGTTCAAGAACATTTCTTGAAGTTGAGCATTTTGATCCTGGATGTCCTTGACAGTCCTCTCTAGAGCCATCTCTACTGAAATAAACAGTAGGAGAATAAGGAAACCTGAAAAGAAAAAATTGTTATGATGCAATGTATGATATGTGGATGCATGTTTTCAAGAATCTCTTCGGGTAAACACAAGAAAATGTTAGAGGTTGAACTTGGACCAACATCTTTGATTGGAGAAATTTGTATCAGTGGATGTCTTTCCACGAGAATCAAGCTCACCATGTCAAGTGGGTAATAGCCCCTGATTCAAGTTGTTGCACTTGATCTTTGACGGCATTTGTTTAGAGGGGAACCCTCTTGCCCTTTGGTAGACGTCTGGTTCAACGTAACCCTGCATCAAAAGACCCTCGAGATCCTTGAAATGGTTATTGAAAATGCTATGGTATGATGTTATGATGTTATGATGTTATGTACATGTATGCAAAAGCAAGTAAGTGTATATACAGGTAACCATATTCACACAAAGCAAACAAGTCCTTAGGTTTAGGCTTGCATGGGGTTCGTAGGTAAGTACCCTCTTGAAGTTAGTTGGCTCATCTTGTCCTAAAATAGAAACCGAGTTCTAAGGAGCTCAATATCATTGGATTATTTTCTATGTTCATTGTTTTGGTTTAGCCACTTAACTGGCGACCAAAATATTCCAAGAAAACAACCCTCAATGAGTGTAGTATCGAGTATCTACCAACTTCGGACTGCACCAAAGTCGGTCATCTCACTACCCCTAAAAAGGCCAAGATGGTCAAGTAAGGTTCTAGAGTTCGTTAGTGCTTCATGACATCACTCAGCGGCCCCGTATTCTCCTTGACTACTCAAGGGCTACCGGTACTCACAAATATGTCACACTAACATAGCTACTGCTTCAACCATGTCGGTATACCTCGCACAGTTCCCTCACAGTTTATTGTTATTTACCTAAAAAGGTGCCCCTAAATCCGGGTGTAGGATTAAACAAACCCAAACAAGGAACCCAAAAAAGTAAAGCAATCAAAGAAATCAAACAAGTATGTAAAGGTGATCTAAAACCCTAAGGTAACCCCACTTTTAATTTTCTCCCCAGCAGAGTCGCCAGTTCTGTGATACGGTGGGAGAACTGACTTGAGGTTTTGCGTTTGTTTTCGCAAATGTTTCGGTTTAGCAAGAGTCGCCACTGACTTTTTATTTTATCCTAAGGAAAGGTTAAAAAGCACAGGAAAAACCTTTGAGATGTTTTCTTGGGTTCGGGGAGTAGATTATAGAAAGGGAAGGTATTAGCACCCTTTCTATCCATGGTTATCCATGGGCTCTTAGTTACTTGCTTAGATCACTTGCCTTTGCTTTTCAATTGTTTGAAATGGTGCTTTGTGTGTGTGGTTTTGAAAATGTTTTTAAAAAAGATGCCTTGTCTAGGCAACCATTGTAACAATTCTTGTTTGAATGTTTTACAAAGGTGTTTGTCTTTTTGAAAAGATGTTTCAATGTTTTTGAAAGTTTGTTTTGAAGTTGTGTTGTGATGTGTGTTTTGAAAAATGGCAAGGATTGTTTTGCAAGTTTGGTCAAGTAACTAAGAGCTATCTACCCTAATTTACTCAAAGATCTTTCTTATGTTTTAACCCTTTTAACAGTGTTGTTTCAACATTGTATTTGGTGAACAACCTTGTGTTAGGATGTTTAACGGGACGGGCGCGGGTCATCGTATACAATCATTGAAGGCAACTTGTGAGACGCTCTAGCAATTTTGTAAGGGACGAGATCGTTTTATCGAAGGCAACATCGAGGGTCATCGAGGGACTATGATCTTTGTTTATCGAAGGGACGTTTGCTAGAGTGTCTCATACTCGAGGGACATGATTGCATTTTTCCGAGGCAACAAGCGAGGTTACCCTAGAGGTGCAAGTGTGAATTGTGTATTGATTTTCATGCATTTGTCTTGTGTTAGGTTATCTAGCGGTTGATTTTGAATCTTTGGATACAACCCCTAATTACTATACAGTATATAGAAAGCGATAAATTGCGGGAATTTAAAGTCTAAGCTATTACAAATAAGTATCCGGGGATGGGGGTACAAATGTTTACAAATGGGGATGAGTCTCATCAGAATAGTAGTGTCCAAATATTATTTACAACCAAATCGAATCGTCATATTCTCAATGTAAAAATGTAAGAATAAAAAGGAATCAAGAGCAAAGTATGATGCACATGATTATTTACAAGTGATTAAAATGTCAACCTAATGTATTAAGTATTATTATTTATTTATGTTTTTTTGTTAATGTTATATAAACAAAGATCTTAAATAAATAAAGAATTATTCAATTTAATAAGAAAATCTATTGTTGATGTATTTTTAGTTAATGTTAAAAAACTTATATAAAAAGATTTATTAAACAAAAGTCTTTAAAACAAAAAAAATCTATTATTTACATATTTTTAAAATGTAATAAACATTAAGAAAATTTTGTACAAAAAAGTCAATATATTATTTTATTTAACAAAATAAGTTATGTTATATAAAAAGAAAATAAATAAAAGAAGTATTAGTTTATAAAAGAAAAAGGTTAAATGGGCTCTAGGGGAATGTATGGCCCAAAGTGTAAAATAAAAATGGATTAAAACAAAAAAAAGGGGGTGTATACGCCTGAACTGTTGGACTTAAGGGTTTGTGCAAGGAACGGGCCCAGAACGCGTTTTGACAATTTTGTTAGGGTTTCACATGTTTTAGCTCAAAATAGGGTTACACAGTTTGATAAGCGGCGCCGTTCTCTTTCTTCTTCATCGTTCTCTTCCTCGCTCTCAACAGAGCTTCTGATGTCCTCTGCTCGTCTTAGCCGCCGGACGCCACCTCCATCCTCCTCTCCTCACGGTCGTTCAGGCAATGATGAAAAAAAAGGTAATAATTTCTGTTTTTCACGCTTTAGGGTTTCAAAACTCGTGCATGTTATTGATTTTACATATTCTGATCTTCTATGTTATTTATGTTTCTGTGAGGTGTAAAAAGAAAGAGGACAATACCTTTAGCGTTTGTTGTTGGGGAGGAGAATGAGAGTTTGGACATGAGGCGTCTTAGGTGGCCAAGGCAAGGGAGTATGATGACGAGAGCTTGCTGGTAACCTCGTATCTTTCTTTTGAATGGTTTGTATGTTTTATGATGATACTGTAATATGAAAACAATGCTTCTATAATGTTTTTGCTTCCAAGATTCTTCCTCTTCTTCTTGTCAATGATAATACTTTTCTGAGCTGCTTGTCGTCGTTCTGATGATAAGCTTTGTTCTGGTTTGGATTTGTTGACCCTTTTTGATGCCTTTCGATGATGAATTAGTTCTGAGATTCTGCTATTTTTGTTCTTTTCACCTCTAACTCTTTCCTCTCTTTTGGGCTTTTGATGATTCTGTGATGCACCTAGTTCTGAGAATGTTTATGTTGGCCCTATGATGAATTCGTTCTGAGGGTGCTTGGATTTGTTTGATTCTGACTTTTTTCTTCTCTTGATGTTGTTGACTTCCAATGATGGTTATTTCTGAGAGTTGTTATTGTTTCTGAGTTTGATATTTGGACTTGCTTGTTGGAGTTTTGTTTGAATAAAGGCTTGAGGTTACAGGCTTTTAGCAGGCAAGCTTATGCAGGCTTGCTTCTGCAAGTTTTGTGGTTGAATAGGTTTTATGCAGGTTTGTTGAAGCTTATGCAGGTTATTGAGTTTGAACACAGGTTTGTGTTTTATGCAGGCCTGAGGTGTTCTTAACACAGGTTTGAAGTTTGTGTTTTGATGCAGGCTTGAAAATGAACAAGCTTTTAGGCTTGTTGTTCAGGGAGGCTGGGGTTTATGAAGGTTTTGGTGTTTAAGGTTTTTTTTTGTTACAGGCTTGCTTGAAGCAGGCTTGGGTTTCTGTAACAGGTTTAAAGCTTGAGGCAGTTGGAAGCTTATTTGTTTTTTAAGAGGCTTTGATGCAGGATATGTTTACAACTTTTGTGTTATCTTTTTCTATGTGTGTTCTTCCCCCTTTGTTCTGAACTGAAACTCTTTGTTTTATCTCTATCCCCCTAAGCCTGCAAACTGTAAGCCTCTCTTTCTCTCTCTCTCTTTTCTCTCTCTATTAAAGCATATTTAATTGCTTAAAGTGCTTATTTTCTGAAAAGGTTTTGGCCAGAAAATGATGAAAAAGCTTTTACAAGTTTTCTTGCATTTTGTCTTTCCTCTGCATATCTTCTTACCTCCAGATTTTCTGCATTGCTTTTGTGTACTTGTTGACAGCTTTATTGAAAGCTTCTTTGACAGCTTTTAACAATTTTGTACTTGTGACTTAGTTTGGTATTTTCAGTTTGACAATGCAATTTGGTTTAGTTTCTTGGACAGTTTGAATTGCCTCTTGGATGGTTTGCACTTATGCAGTTTGTTTGGCATTTCAGTTTGGTTTGCCTTTTTTTCCAATTTGAATTTATGCAGCTTTGTATTTGATTAATTCATATGCTTGCAAATAATTTGCTTTCCTCTTTGTGAACCAAGAAGAGACATCTTCTTGCGATTTGCAGAGAGGACGAACAAACTGATTCCGGCCAAAACCTTTAATGATGAGTTTTTTGATTATCTGTCTGAGAATGCCTTTAATTTATCTATACTGATTTCTTTCTTCTATTTTTGCAGGTAAATATCAGTTGGGCAAAGGAAGCAACAGTAGAAGATGAAGACTTAGGATAGATTTATTTTCTCTTTCAATTGTTTGTAATAAACATTATTATAAATACTGTAAATAAATTTACTGTATTCAAATAACATTTGTAACAACAATTAAAAGTGAATAAAAAATCTTTTGTCAGATAATTCTTTATTTCACTGTCTATTTAATTATTTAAGTTTCTTGAATTAAAATAACTGGAAGTACATACCAATTATTCAAACTTAGATAAAATAAATAATTAATAAACATCGTAGTCTTGCAACTTCGCATTAATCAACAGTACACCTGACATTCCAAATAACCAATAGCATTGCACAGTCAAACAAACAAACGTCCACACGCCTTTTTCTTTACTGATCAAACTAAAGCTTCAAACTTTCAATCAGAAACCTCAACTTATATCCCAGAGGTTCAGATTTTGAGAAACAAACTGAAATCTTGAACAGGCGTCAAAGCAGTGTGACAGCCAATTAAGACACTGTGGATTCAAATTCTTCTGAAAATGCGCGTGCAAACCCTAATTCTTGATTTATTGTCAAAGAAGCGTCTTCTTGATCAAACCCTGAGCCAAACTCAACCAAATCAATAGAAACCCTAATAATCTGCTTGGACTTATTCAAAAGTTAATGGAAACCCTAATTTTGTCTGACTAATGAGAAAAGTTTGTTTGACCGATTCTTAAGCCAATCTGAAAAATCAGGAAAAGCCCAAAGCTATGATTTCTTGTGAAAAAGAGAGGGCAAATTTTGGGGTACAACAGAGATGCTCTCCAAAATTCAGTCCTTGGGGGGAATGCTTTTCAGAACGAAGGCCCTGAAGGAGATGCTTTTCATAATAAACTTCTAAAGGGAGATGCTCGCCAAAATTTAGTCTCTAGGGGGAATGCTTTTCAGGATAAACTTATGAAGGGGAATGCTTTCCAGAACAAAGCCCTAAAGGAAATGCTTTTCATAATAAACCACTAAAGGATAATGCTCGCCCAAACTCGATCTCTGGGAGGAATGCTATTCAGAATAAACTTCTGAAGGAGAATGATTTTTAGAATGAAGTCCCTAAATGAGATGCTTTTCAGAATAAACTTCTGAAGGAGATGCTTTTTATAATAAACCTCTGAAGGAGAATGCTTTTCAGAATAAATCCCTAAAGGAGATGCTTTTTAGAATAAACCTCTGAAGGAGATGCTTTTCATAACGAAGGCCCTGAAGGAGATGCTTTTCATAATTCAGTCTCTGAAGGGGAATGCTTTTCAGAATTCAGTCCTTGAAGGAGAATGCTTTTTAGGATTCAATATTTGAAGGAGATGCTTTTCAAAATAAACCTCTAAAGGAAAATTATTTTTAGAATAAAAGCTTTGAAGAAAATTCTCGCCAAAATTCAGTCTATGGGGGAGATGTTGGTTATGTAGATAGTCTCCACGTCCTATTTCGGGAATTGATCCATAACATGTATATCGGTTGCTGGTATTATTTGTCTGTTTGCAAACTTAACCTGAAAAGACAAAGTTAGTTATGTGCAATGTCATGATGTATGTAGTGCATTTTGTAATGATGCTCTCAAAATAAATGAGAATAGTATATGCATTTCGTATGCATATGTTATGATATTTTGTAAATGATGTATGGATGAAATGTGTCATTGGAATGTATTGGTAGCTTCGTATAATAATGTTTGGCTGGGGAAAATAAATCCCTGACTATTACTGGGGATGAAGATAGTCATTCTTCAGCTTGTTTAGCATGCCTTTATTGGGGCAAGGTGGCACTAATGTCCTCTATTCCTCTGTAGAAATAGTTGTTGGACTTTGAAACGTAACAATCAGGACCTGATTGACAAAGGAATTTTCGAGTTCACACAAGATGGTCAAATTGAGTTTTTCTATCATCCCTCAAATATCGAAACTACAAAGCATGTCATCTGAAGTAACAAGTTCAGGCGAAGAAGCTTTAAGATCATTTGAATTTCTTTTTTTAATTTCTTTTTTTATTCAAACAATAACTGTCATGGAAGCACTAATGTCCGCTTTCTGTTTGAGGACATTTCGCTGGGGATGTTCGACTTCTGCTTAGGGATGGAAGCATTCAAGGAGAGTCGGATACTCATCGTTATTTTATTGAAGGATTTGATCTTTATGTATCCAGACTAGGGATAAAAGAGATGGATAATCCTCTGATGTGATATCTGACCAAGTTTCAGATATGAGTATTAGCTCTTCTAGGGAGGACAATGTTGAATGTCATCCGGTCTGAGAAGAAGGTCTTGTCGGGGAATAACAATATTGGAGAAATAAACTTTGTTGGGGAAATTAACTATGTAGATTGTGCTGAGGAGATAAACTTTGACGGGGATTAACTTGTGGAAAAAGATCTAAGGAAATTTCTCTGTGGGAATTTATGGTCAACTTCGAACGTTATCCCAACTCCTAGAGTCTTTCATAAATGCTAATCTTGTTTTCATGCATATATTTGTAAACAGTAATCATATTCAAATGCGTATGTTCATTCAATGTAATCATTGGATGTTTTTGCAAACAAACGGAGAAATTAAAGAAAACAGTTTTAAATTTGAAATTTATTGTATTGATTTTAGAAGGTTTGCCTATAAACTGATCATTTTATACAAAGAGACAGAAATCCTTGTAAGAGGAAATCGTCGTAAAAAGAAAAGGGGTACAAAGAAAAACAAAAAAAAACAGCTATGTGGAAACGGTCCCATCGAGTTTCAACTCTACTATTTCCCCTATGTCTTCAAGCATCTCATCGCTCGTTGTCGGAAGAAGTTGATTGAATTGATTTGTACCATTTGAACTTGACGTCGGTAATTATGTTGGTTGTAAGTAGATGGGTGATCCAACGGGACATAGTCGTACGCTTTAATCCCTAACTTTTTCCTGGACTACCCTTTTGGGTTTTCATTCCACCGGGATATCCTTTTTTACCCAAGCTGCCTTTTCAGGTTTTCGACTTGTCGGTTGTACATTATATATATATATATATATATATATATATATATATATATATATATATATATATATATATATATATATATATATATATATATATATATATATATATATATATATATATATATATATATATATATATATATATATATATATATATATATATATATATATATATATATATATATATATATATATATATATATATATATATATATATATATGTCCCTAATATTTTCCCGAACCCTTTTGGTTCGCCGGGATGCCCTTTTTTTTCCTAGGCCAGTCAACCTAGCGGGTCTCTTTTATGCATAGTATTTTTTGACTATGTTCGTGTTTACAGGGTGTGGAAAATATTCACCGTCCATGGTGGTAAGCATTATAGCACCACCAAAAAATATCTTCTTGATCACAAATGACCCTTCGTATGTGGGAGTCCATTTTCCCCTGGGATCACCTTGTGGTAGGATGATGCGTTTTATTACCAAATCACCATCCTGATACACCTGATGCTTGACTTTATTATTGAAGGCCTTGATCATGTGCTTCTGATACATCTGACCATGACAAACAGCCGAGCCTTTTTTCATCAATCAAATTTATCTGGTCGAGTCTAGTCTGAATCCACTCATCTTCATCTAAACATGCGTCTTTCATAATACTTAGGGAAGGAATCTGGACTTCGATAGGTAAGACAACCTCCATACCGTAGGCTAGAGAGAATGAGGTTTCCCCTGTTGATGTACTTACTAAAGTGAGATAACCATGAAGAGAAAATGGTAACATCTCATGCCAATCTTTGTATGTCACCATCATCTTCTACAAAATCTTCTTGATATTCTTGTTGGTGGCTTTCACTGCGCCATTTATCTTTGGTCAATACGTAGAAGAATTATGGTTCTTAATCTTGAACTGTGCACAGAGTTCCGTGATCATAGTATTGTTAAGATCGGTACCATTATTCATGGTGATCCTTTCAGGTATTCCAAACCGACAAATGAGGTTATGCTTAATAAATTGGGCCATAACATTCTTGGTAACAGAGGCAAACGAGGATGCTTCTACCCACTTTGTGAAATAATCAATAGCGACCAGGATGAAATGACGTCCATTAGAAGTGGTGAGCTTAATATCTCAAATCAAATCAATACCCCACATTGCGAACGGCCAAGGAGCAGTCAATACATTCAAGGGAACCGGAGGCACATGTACTTTGTCAGCATAAATCTGGCATTTGTGACAAGTTCTAGAGTGATGGTGGCAATCGTTTTCCATGGTAGACCAATAATAACCTTTTCTAGGAATTTAAATGCAAAAGAAAATAAAAATAAATGTTAGGAAAAAATGTCAAATGCCCTAAAATTCTAAGGGTTAGGAAAAATATCTTGGTGTTTTTGTTTAGAAAATGATTTGAGTGTTAATAAGTAATTAAACCTAATTCTAATAAATTTTAAGAAAATTAAGTTAATAAAAACCCTAATGTCTGATTGATTTTAATTAATAAAAAAACCTAAAGTCTAATTGATTTTAATATTTAAGAAAAAATTGATTAATTAATTAATTAAAACTAAACCTAATTTGTTAGGATTTTGAAAAAGTATTAGGGTTTGTTAGAAGTTAATTAAGAAATAAATAAGAAAAAGAAATAAATAAGGGTTAGTAAAAAAATGAATATTTGGAGTAGGTGTTGAACCGACGCCCTCTAGCTTTCACGGTACATTGCTTGCCATTGCGCCAGCCCGCTATTGGTGTTAGGAATCAGAATGTGATGATTATATTTGAGACCTGTACATTAATCTAGATAAAAACAAAAAAATGAAAAATGCAGGGAATCGAACCAACGCCCCCTTCGTTTATCATGTGCGCCTTCCACCAATTGAGCTAAGCGTCCATCTGTTAATATAATAAAACAAAAACAATATATATAAAACAAAATCAATGCACAGGAGCACTAGCTCCAGTCGTCTTCTTCAACTAGGCGTTTCATGGTCCAGCAAAAATAACGCGTGTTAGAAAGAAAAGAGGACACTATCGCCCTGATAAGTACAAATTGTAGCTATTTTTGTATATACTTTTTTGTTTCACTTATCGACTTTTTGTTGTTAATATCATTTAATAAACCCGACTTTTGTATAAATACATCCAGTTTATGTTTATTTGTATTTTTGTGTATATAGGGTACCGTTTGATATTTTTCCATTCATTTTGTAGGTATTGATGCGTATTTGGAGCATGAGTAATAAAATGTCGAAGACACGACTTTAAACGCGTGATTTTGAGCAACTCTTCAATGAATAAGGCTCAAAATAAAATATAAAAATTCATCAATTTGGTTTATATTTTTTCATTTTTAAAAAGAGCGTTGAATAAGCTTTCCAACACTTCAAACCGGGCACGAATCGGAGTTACAGTTCAAAAGTTAAGGCTGAAACAATGCAGAATGTTGTACTGGTTTTTCAACTTTCTGTCATCCGTCGTCGGGCGATGCTTTTGGTTGCCGGGCGACACTATGTGAGCTGTAGCATGGGAAAAATGTTGTTTTGGTCGTCGGGTAACACTTTTTGGTCACCGAGCGATACTGGACAGTCAAAAATGCGTATTTAGGTGTAAAAACAAATTTTTTGGGTATGGTTTTTGGGTATTTTTGATCCCAACTCCATCAACCTTCATTTTTGGATAGGATTAGCTTAGAAAACAACATTGAAGCTTGCATATGGATGATCCAGGATGGATTGCTCATCAATCGGCACTGACAAGCCGAGAGATTTGTGGTTTATTTCTCTTCCTCTTTTTGTATTCTTTATGTCTTGAGTTTGTACATGTATTTACTCTGAACTTATGTATATTTGTCACCCATGGCGTTATATTAAACTTGCTTTATAAATCTTTGTTGATTATTGTCCTGGATTTTTGCTCTGTGCTAGGGATTTGAATTGTTATAGATATATACTGCTTAGATTCTTATCTAGGATGATAATCTGTTAGTTTCTGAACTCTAGAGATAGATTTAGAGCTAACATCTACTTGGGTATCAGAGCTTAATGCCTTTGTGTGGTTGTGTTGTGCTGAGAGATTGTTAGTGCGATTACATAGTTGTCTTTTGTGTTGTTGAGGAGGTAGAGAGATCATTTCCTTGGTGATACAGTCAGTCTCTCAATTTGGATTAGAAATGACTTAGGTTGTGAGTGATACGTAGTGACATTGATGAGTATTGTGAGGTTGCGTATAATTGGTCGATAGATTTAAGTCTGTGATGAGTAGATTATATGAAGGCTTGATAAGTTCTTCCTTAGTTTTTACTTTTGTTCACATTTATTTTCTGTTAATAACAATTTATTTACAAAATCCATTCAACCCCAAACTCATTAACAATAATTTGTCGAACGACAATTCAATAACAAATCTTTGTGGACACGATAAATTCCCGGATAAATATTTCCAAAACTTTTGTTTCTTTCCGCTACACCGCTTCCTATAAAATGGCGCCATTGTCGGGGATTGGTTCTATTGATTTCTCATTGCGATAATTCTTTTGTTTTTGAGTTTTGTAATTAATATATATGTTATATAGAAATTGTAAATGAACTTGTTTATGTTTAATTATACATTTTTTTGTATATGTTTACCAAACTTGTAAACTGTACATGTTTTACATACTTGTGAATATAGTGTATATATTTGTTTCTTTTCACGTTTGCCAAAAGTGTGGTTAGATGTGTAGTTCCAGTTAGAGCTCGAAGAGATGAGAGCAAAGGCGAGAGTGAAGCATTTGGCTCATTCGAAGAAACGTGTGAGTTGTAAATATCAGGCGTCGAGCTTACGACGTAAAACAAGCATCTTTTATCGTTTTTCATTTTATTAGTTTAGGTAGTGTGTTGATTGTTGTTTAAACAAGTTGAAATTGGACTTGTTCTAAATTATTATATCTTCACTTTCCAACTTGTTTATTTCACTTTCATCTGTTTGTTTTTGTTGTTGTTTGGAATCGAATTTTGGTTTGATAGCTTGAAGTGCAATTGGTGATTTTCCAAATTTGAGTGTTTCAACTTGCGGATGTATGGTAATGATAATATTTTGAAGTTGATACACGCCAGATACTCGTTTATCGCTTTCTATAGCATAACATGTTTAGGAAATTTATCATTTGTATAATTACTATACCATTCATTATTTTTGCATTACTTGCTCATGACTTGAATCACTTTAGTTTCCCTTTTTACCCATAAATGTGAGGAAGCTTTCCATTGTTCATATATGCTGGAGGCCATAATTCTTTTTCTAACTGGATTTTATTATATTTAATCTTTTGTTTGTATTGATTGTATGAATGCATGAAAGTGATCAAGGCATTTTGTTTGATTTTGAGCACAACTACCTTGGCCAAATATTCAATTCACCTTGTGAGTGTGTGATCATTTGTTATCCCTTTTGAGCTTTTGTCAATATCCATGTTTATTTGAACTTGATTCATGTCTGTTGTACCCCAAAATTTGCCCTCCCATATTCTTCAAAGTTTTGACAAGCATCATCTCAATTTGCTCAAGTCTACTCAAGGGTTGCACAGTCAAACCATCCTCCTAAGCCAGTCAAAATTAGGGTTTTGGTTCTTGCAAGGAAGTTGAGGTTTTCAAGGGCTCAATCAAGACACATGTGCCCATATACATTGTCAAGCACCTACATGTTAAGTTTCAAGGCTCACAAGGTCAAGTTGCACAGTCAAAAACCCTAATTGCTTCACAATCAACTGTAGGGGCAAAATGGTCATTTAGAAGTCAAAGGTCAAAATTTTTGGTCAACATCTTATTTTGAAGCCACAATCATCATTTGATCAAGTCTTGATCATGATTCCTCAAGCATGGCTCAAAAATCATCAAGATGCAAAAGTTTCCATTTTTGGACAGCTGAAAAGTCAACTGTAACTTGACCAAGGCATAACTTTATCATGGTTCATCAGAAAAATCCCATCCAATGCTCATTTTGAAGGGGATGACATTTCCTACAACTCATATTCACATTCCAAGTCCAAGAAATGCTCTCGCAAAAAGTTATCAATTTCAACATTATAGGTCATTTTCAAAAGTCAACAAAAGGGCACTTTAAGTCAAAGACCATAACTTGAGATTGGTAAATCAAAATGACATGGGACCAAAGGCATTGTTTAGAGGACTTCAAGACCTTTCCAAAATGTCCAAGAACATGTTCATATGATCAAAATTGAGCAAGATATGCATTGGAGAAGTTGGGAAATTTTTGTGAAATGGCGAAAGTCAACTATCCTTGAAACTACAATTTTTGACAAAAGGGCCCACTTTTTTCCTCTTGGTTCAGCCTTGTCATGCCACCCACGTGTCCCATGATTAATTTCAAGATTAAACATTAATTTTTCTATTTTTTATTTAATTTTATTGATTTAATTCATTTTAAATCCATAAAATTCAAATAAAAATCAAAAAAATTAATTCAATGATATCTTGTGGTTTGAATGATCTTGATGAAGCATAATGCACCTACCAAATTCGTGTAAGGTCCATTTTAAGCATAAAATTCAAATTTAAACAAAATTGGCAAATTGCTTTAATGGTGGTTATGGAGAAATCCAAAGTTTAATTGCAATGGTTAAGAGCTCATAATAGTGACTGATTCTCACTCATTACTATATATACAAGCCTTGCAAGCCTCATTCAAAAATGAAAAACCTAAAGTGTACACAAACGGCCAGAGCAAAATCCAAAAAGTGTCAAAAAAAGTGTGAGATCAAAAGGAGTATTGCAAGCCTTTTCAGGCCAAAAGGAGAACGTGACTCTCTTCTTTGCCATCCCTTGAAGCTAAAGCAACCCTTGCCACGTCCTAAGATCCATCATACCACGCTGTAAGTTCTTCCCAGGTCCCTCAAATGCTTATTTCCATTTTTTTCTATACATATTCCTATGCAGGCTTCCTGAAGGGGTTCATCATACGCCTCACCAATCCATGCGCCACATGTCCATAATCATGGATCCAAAGGCCAAGAAATGAAGAAGCACCATGCTCCCTAGTCAACGTGTCTCCAGGCAATTCCAAAAGTCAGCAAGAGGCTCGATCACTATTAGGCCCAGATTGCTTCACTTAACCCCCTTTTTTGGTTCATCCCTTTTTCTTCTTATTTTATATTTCTATTTTGTTTGTTTATTAATTAATTTTTCTAATTATCACTAAATTAACATAAATAACTTTTTCCATAAAAAACCAAAAAAAGAACTAATATTATTATTATTATTAATTTCATTTTATTTTTGTAAATAAATACTAATAAATTGAATTAGTTTTAATTAGGTAACTTTAACTTTTTTTCTTAACAACTAAAATAAATTTAGAATTAGGTTTTTATTAACTTTTAATTTTATTTCCTTTTATTTTATTTTCATAA